>CAWUFW010000668.1:1272471-2544942 GCA_963921515.1 Calotriton arnoldi
GCCGCTCGGGGTCTTGGCTCATACATGGCAACTGTGGTGTGTGTTCATCGCTTTTGGTGCACCATAAGCCCAAGGCCTAGCCTCAATTGCAACGCGATAGCCACATCACATTCCCAGGATACAAGCAGTAGTCTGACTAACATTAGGGATGAAAGCTCCTTTGTCTCAATACAGAAGGCGGAAGGACATCTGCACCCCCGACCTTGGAAATGCATGCGGCAGGCACCCCCTAAGAGAGATACCATGGCAGATGATGATGACTCCCACACTACACATACCACCAATGAAAGATCAACGTATCCACACCCCACACACAGAAGTCCTTGCTCGAGGTACTCCTGCATGGAACGGCCTTGACACTTACGTACAGGACAACCCATACGTACAGACTTTGCACACTCATGCCACAGCTCGGAGCAATGAGTCGTATATCATCCACATAACAGCCGCAGGTCAGAAGAGTGCCGGTTCTACGAGTGCGAACAACGCAATGTCAGAACATCCCGGGCACATGTAAACCCCTGTCACGTGGAACTGTACCGTTGTGGAAAACGTGTAATATTTTACTTAGCATAAGCAACAGCCATTTTGGCTATGGTGTCCATTTAAGTTTCCTTCGTAATTCTTTCGTCTTTTCACTCTGCTTGTGTTATCTATTTTTGTTGACTTCCTTACTCAGCTAAAGCAATGTACGTGCTGAGGGTTTATAGTTGTCAGTGCACTTGGTCTCAGATGTTAACTGTCGACCATTTACTGCTGCCATAAGCATTCCTGCTCCCCCTCCCACTTTGCTGACCACACGGTTATTCATCTGCCCTTGTTTGCTGATAGCTATTCCTAAAACTTGCTCTTCCTATTTCTGTTCACATGCTTGCATTGCAGAAAACCTGTATAAAAGACCTGTGTTCTGTGACTTCAGTGTACTACCTCCTGCAACACTTGTATGGACGTGGTCCTGCTCATAACACTCTCGAGTGATTAATAAACTTGTTATTTATTCCAACTCCAGTGCTGATCTCTATTTTGTTGGTCTTTGGGCCCGTGGACAAGAGGGTGACCCTGCACCAGTGTACCCCTAAAAGGTACATTGCCCCCAACAAATGCAGCATTCGGTCACGGTGTGGAACTGTCACTGGCAGTGTTGCGCATCAGTTACCGTCTGAGCTTCCGTCTTGCGTACGTCACCTGCATCCAGCCCTGGTTCCACTGCCGATCATGCATATTCGAGTGGCCCATGGATGTTTGCCTATCCAACACAACGGTAGATGAACTGGATTATGACATGTGTGTGCGCCCCCTGTTGGACCACGACCAGGAGTGTAACGGTGATACCCGTTCATGGGATGCCTTGGTATTGGGCGTATGTGCTGGCAGTTGGGCATGTGAGATTGCACAATTCCTCGTGTGCAGTGACCACATCGAAGCGCTCCCTATTGGGCTGTGTTGCGGATTGGTGAACGGCGTGGGCGGAGCACATCTGTCCGGACCAGCTAATGGATTGGCTCTCCCCAGTGTTCGTTGAAGTCGACAACGACATACTCTTGGAACTGATTGCCCATGAAGCTGCGCTCGCTTTCATGGACGAGTAACTACGTGCCTGCAGCGACAAAAGATTGTAACCCATGGCACAGGTCCCAACACCCTTTGTCATGGTGGGATATGTGTCCATTTCCCCAAGATGCAAGTGGACATGTCTGCATTCGCCTGGACTCAGAATGCATGTGCGTGCAGGACTGCGGGTTGACACACACCTGTGCAATGTGAGTGGACAGCGGCGCCTGGCAACGTTCCTCAAACTGACACACCACTGGAGGGAGAGTACGCACATGGCAATGTAGTACTACATGTGACCTTGTTGGACTCCTTCACCTGCTCACTGTCAGCAGAGCAGACAGTCAGCGCTGTCCGGTGGTACAGGACTATGCACCGTGTCAGGGGACACCACTCACAACCCATGGGATCTGCAATGAGCATTCGCCAAACACCACATGACTCGTCCAGCAAGGCAAGGTGGGCTGAGACCGTCGGCATCCATCATAGTTGGTGTTCATTTGTGCCTCCCCATGTCTTGCACCACTACATGTTCCTTTGCTGCCTGTTAGTACGGACAAGACAAGGGCCACAACATGCAAACCAATGCATCATACACTGACACACACATGCTAATAAAGTGTACGCAGCTTCACTAGTGTTCAACTGTGATGAGTGTAGATTTGAATGCCAAATCGTGTGCCTCAATGAGCATTGTCCGTACAGAGGGAGGGACTGACTGGCTCACAGAGGTGGAACTGGCAATAGGGACTCACCCCTAAGTGAAATGCGTCAGACATTGTGGTTGGGAGAGTTGCTGGTAGACCTGTGCGCTTACGTGTCTTCAGCAATGTGAGTATGGTGTCCAACTTCTTGCCATGTGGATCAATGTGTTCCATCAAACCAGGCTGTGTCCACACAGTTGAGTGTGTGTGTAGGTATGCGAAGAGATGTTCTGTTGTCACATGTGATGTGGGACACTACTTTAGGCCTCCTACCGACTTTGACATATTTACACACAGCCCTATTTAATACATGGACGTGGGGCTACGTTGTGGGGTTGCGAGATTGTTGTTCATGATCAATGAGGCCACAGCTAGTTCACACCTTCACAGTCATCTAATTGGCCATGTGTGTCACGGTCAAACATGCGCATTGATGCCATTTCCCAGGGTGTACCTTTTTGTGCAATCAATGTCCCTACAGTCATCTATACTGTTATACTTGATTGAACATAGACATGACACATCTGTGTGACTAGGAATGTTTTATTCACATCCTGTGGAGTGTCGGAGCTGGAGCAGTACATGGCCATGCACACCCCACATTACATGGTTGCCCAGTGGAGGGCCAAACAGAGTCCTTTAGGGGATGACAACCCTTCCTCTACCGATTAACTTGAGTCCGCAGCCTGTTTGCTGTGTCATTGGTAACCAGAGCAGATATGGCAGTCCATGTCGGGGTCCAGGTGAATGTCGCAGAGTGCATCATGCCCTGGTACAACACCTTCCACTGTCCCCCGAAACAGAGGGCTGTACCAAGCAGAAACAGGCCATATGGCGGGGGATGAATGCTACAACCTCCTTTTTGACACAGAGGACGAAGATGTGGACGGTAATGACTCTATGTCTTCTGTGTCAGGTGTGCCAGGTGTGTGGTGGTAGTGGCACACAGTGATGCAGCCATAACACCGACACATCAGGGGGCAGAGATGTGTGTGTCGAAGTTCCTGCAGCAGTCATCTGGGACAGGCTCTGTGGCAGCAATGGCAAGATGAGGATCTGCAGGGCATGGTAGATCCCAGCTACATCTCGCTGGTGTTCAGCCGTGTCAGCCATCCTTCCTGCCTGCATCAGCTCCTTGTTCTCCATTGTCCTCCGCATCTGTGCCAACTCTGTGCTGTCGTCGCTGGAGCCTCTCTGCCTAGACAGTTCTTGTATCCGAGTAATGGCTCCAGCGAGGTCAGCCAAGGATTGTTGTAGGGCATGGAGCGGACTGTGGGTGTCCGTTAGGGACTGTAAGTGGTCCCTGATGGGACTGAGACACCCACGTATGGCATCTAGTTTGGCTGCCATGAGGTCGAAACCCACCCGCACCTGTTCAGCCAGCCCCCTCTGGCAGTCTGACACACGGCGTTGGAATGCCATGTGTTCTTCGGTGAGGTGCTGGGAGCCAGCCGTGGTGGTGGGTGCTTCCTGCTGTGTGGTCTGTGCAGGGGGTGGTATCACCTCGATGCAGCTGGGCTGCCCTGCTCCTGGAGGTGGGGTGCGGAGGCTGTCCACGAGCCGTTGGAGGGTGTCGGAGCAGATGGCCAGGGGTTCCTCCTCCTCATCACTGAAGAGATGTCTGGTCTGCTCTGCAGAGGAACAATCAACACCTCCTGCAATGTGAAGGGGAGATGCAGGTTAACAGTGTGTTACATGTATGTGCACGCATTGTACATGTTTACATACTGACTGCATGTCAATGTACATTGTGACAGATGATGGATGTGAGGTTGTACTCGTACATTGACAGTCATGTAGTCAGAATGTCCACTGTCCCCCATCAAATACCCAGCTCCTCCAAAACAGTTTTCTGCTATGTGTGATGTGATTGGCCATTTTCTACGCACATGCGGCACCAGTTGTGTCCTCTGACCACAATGTGGTAGAAAGTGCCACACTTCGCAATCACAGCACATCAACATTGTTCTGTGGTGTAAGTGTGTGTGCTGCATTGTGGGAGAGTCGCCCCTGCAGCTCTGATTTAGCACCCCCTTATCCCTTTAAGGAGGTGTGCCTTTGACTTGTGTGCTCTTACGGTGCGGAGATGTTGGCGACTTGGGTCATTTGTGCTCCTGTACGGATTTTGTACTCTTGTGCATTGTTTGTCTGCAGATGTGTTGTTGACGTCAGGGGTTGTATGTGCCCGTGGATCTGTCAGAGTGTGACCTGCTCCTTTGAGGATGTTATCCACACTGGGCCACCTCAGTGTCGTGGCGTGCACCATGTCATGTATTTTGACTGCAGCCATGCTATTGGTCATGCAGTGTCACTTCCATTGTCAGTGTGGCTCACAGAGCCACTGCTTTGCTGGGTTCAGCACATGTGCATGGGTAGGTTGTGAGATTGGTGATGGGTGGGTGGGTGGGGGGAGCGCATTTGTGCACATGGTGGACGGGGGCCTACTTGGTGATTCTATGTGTGCTGCAGTGTGCCAAGGCCATCAGGGACAGGTTCCACAGTCATTGTGGGTGTGCAGTGTGCTATTCTTGATTGTGCATGTGTGCCATTGTGCCCGTCTCCCCCTGTCCCCCCAGTCCCTGGTGGTTGCTCGACATGACCTGACAACAGCAACAGGGTGAGTAGTGTCCGGACCCCCAACTACTTGCACCGTCTCCGCACTGATGACTGTGGCCACCATTTCCTCCAGCTCATCCAGCTCCTCCTGTGGCGCAGGACTCCCACCTCCAGTCGCCGTTGCTGCCTTCCGGTTGGCAGCGAGTTTCTGCTTGGTTTGGCTTTTCACATCATGCCAGCGCCTCTTGACCTCCTCCATTGACCTCCTCGACACTCCGACTGCATTCACGGTGTTCACGATGGACTGCCATATTTCCGTTTGTATTGCCGATGTTACAGTGGAGGTGACGAACAGTTGTTGGTAGTGTTCGGTCACCTCCGTGACGATGATCCGGTTTTCCTGCGGACTGAACCCCGTCTTCCTCTTCTCCTTGCCCGGCCCAGGGGTTCCTGGCTGGTCGTCTGTGGGGCTTGTGGGGTTCGCATTGTCCTCTGCACTCGGTCCGGGTGCGTCCATGGTGCTACACAGTTACATTTTTTTTGTCTTTTTTTTTCTCTGCTTTTATAGTGCATTCTCACGCATGGCACGTGGGAATCGCAGGCCTGTCGCTGATTTTTGTATCGCCATTGGGGTCATCACCACTTTTTTCGCGTTCGTGTTTCGCATTGTTTCGGCGTCGCGTTGATTTTAACGCGGGCATTTGTCGTGTTATCGTGAGGCTATCGCATGGTGCCGACGGGTTGTGAATACTGCGTTAACACAGTGTTATTTTCCCGCAATAGACTGCGATGTGAGAAGTTGCGTTAAGCGATTTTGGCGATAGTTAACACACGTTCTTGAGAATATCCCCCTCAATTTGTACACTCACATCTACACAAATGGTCGCAATCTGCGATGGAGATGGCACCCAGTGAGGATGGCTTTGGTAGCTTGACCAGACTAGGATGGTCACCCAATGTCAGACATCGGAAGGATTTCCAACAAAAGAGGAGTTAGTAAGGAATGCAGCCAAGAGCGGGCATGGCCCTGGCAAGTAAGAGCAGAGGCCGTGTCCTGGGTAGGTCAGACTGAAGATTACGCAGACACTGTCAGTTGATAAATGATATGCAGATTTATGCTGTTCCCCAGCCAAACGAAAAATGCTATAGTTAAACGTTCTATCTTGGAATATTGCTGGGTTAAACAACAAAGTTACAGGATGGGGAATGGCTAAGGTTCATTGGTAATCATGTGATTTGTTGTTTCCAGGAAACCTGGGCAATGTCTATAAAGTGGTATGGATGGTTTTACTAAATTCTTTGATCCTGCACAACTCCTTAAAAAAGGTGGAGCGGTGGGGGTCTTTCTTTGAACATATGTATCTTGTAAGTTAAATTGCGAGCTGCAACAATTAGGTAAAAGTCTTTTTCCCCAAATATGCTACATATGAGACTTGATACTATCAGTTTCTCTGATGGCTTTTGTGGCATTCTTAATGTATATTTTCCACCAGGGTGGATTAGGTCAACGTAGTTGGAGAGAATTCGGTCAGTACCCCAAAAGTGGGCAACCCTATAGGGGTTTTGGCAGAGGGTCCCTGCCAAGGTATTTTGAAACCTAGTATGAGTTGGACTAAAGCGAACAAGAAAGGAAACGTGTTTTCAACAATCCTTATGAAATATGGGCTCTGTTTTTGAATGGCCGAAGTACCTTAATTTGTCCAGCACAAAAGTACTACAATTGCGACATAAAGGCCTCGTTGATTGATTATATCATAAGTAATCCAGCGAGCTAGAAAAACATTATCGAAATAGCAATTGTAAAGAGAATCGAAAGTGTACACGACCCTCTTGTTGAAAGTTTTACATTGAGCACTCTGAGACAGATCTATGCTAGTGGAAATAACTCTGTAGAGTGCCATCTTGAAATTGCCCCGAAAAAAAACAGGAGAGCCATACGCTGGAAAGATGAAAAAGATCTCGAAGAATTTCCCCTACTTAACGATATTCTAGCAAGGTTTGGAAATGCTATCCTCAATACATCAAATGGTAACGATGATAATATATTAGATTTGTTTCAAACAATGCTATCTGAAATTATTTTACTGTGGTTGCAACCAACTAAAAATTCTAGGCTACTATTGAACACCCGTAATAATCATATCTGGTATGATGCAGAGTGCTATAACATGCAGCATAAGGTTTCATTAGCATTAATCGCATGACGTCTTAATTCACAAAATGAGTTGTTTCAGTGGTGTTGCTGGGAATACAAACATCTATTAAAAGTAGTGCATTCTGTGCATCTTGCTTTTCTATGAGTAGAGCTATGTGAAACCGCTGCTAAGAAGGAACAAAGAGATTTTAGGGAATTTTCACCACTGTGGAGGGGAGCAGTAAACAAACAAAAATGCTCTATAGGCGCAGATGAGTGGGCAAGCTATTTCACGAACTTATATATATTGGGACAATAGCATGGGTGGATGTGATAAATCATTTACGATGAGAAGACCGAGAAATATGCCCCTCTGAATATCTTAATGTCAGAGAGGTAGAAAGTGTTGTGTAGCATAAAAAAAGAACAAAGCCCCAGCCCACATCTATTTCCCATCAACTTGTTCTAGGTGAGCTGTAGTGAACTGGATTTTTTGCAGATGTCCCCCCCTACTTTACCACAGCATCTAGCAGCAACAATTTACCTGAAAGCGTGCTAGGTCCTGCTAACCAGGCCCCAGCACCAGTGCTCTTTCCCTTAAACTGTAAATGTGAATTGGTACATCCAATTGGCAAGTACTTTTACACCCCTGTAAGGCCCTACTATATAGTACCAGCAGTAGCCAGGGCAGAGATGTAAAAGCGGTCACTCATGGTGGCACAATAAGTGCTGCAGCCCTGGTACCCGAGTGAAACCAAAGGCTGAAGGTCTGCCATGTTAGCCCTGCATGAGCAGCTTGCCTGCTCGAGTTCGACCCTGCACACACCATGTGTGACAGGGTCACCTCACTGCATTTATTATATCTCAGTCACCCCTAAGGTAGGCCTCGTACAGCCCAGGAGGCAAGGTGCTTTATATTATATGTGTGGAAATATATGTGCAAGCATATATTGTCCTGTGGTAGCATTCTAAACACAATTCTACCTCAAGTGACTGACCCTCCATAGGATAACATGGGGTGGACACTGTACATACCCCAGATGTCCAGCTCCATAATGGAACTGTCAGTTTCTTTCATGTTTGGTGTCAAACACTGTGGTTTTTGACCCCTGACATGATGCTGGTTAAACCTCGACAGTACCATGTACCTAGATGACACTTTATAACTAATTGTCTCTTTCAGATTTTGTGGTCACTGTCTAGATTCCTTACCTTAGAATTACCCCCAGGCGTCAGACTGGATCCAGAGAATTTTTCTTCTGCAGTACCCCCGCGCGTCGGTAGGTGGCGTCGATCGACTCTATGTTCGTCGTTGGCGTTGTGATCCCCGGAATGACGTCAGCGCACAGGGGCGGTGTCTAAGTAGATACCGCGACGTCAGTTCTTTCTTTTTCCGCGCCAGCCAGCACAGATCCGGAGAGAGCGGTACCTCGAGTCACTTTTTGTCTCTCTTTTTTTGACTTTTTGTCTGCATCTTTTCGTGTCTTAACAACTCCTGGTGCACAGAGATGTCATTGCGGCGAACCAGCTTCAAGCCTTGTGGCTCCTGCCACAAGCTGATGTCGGTGACAGACCCCCATCTTGTGTGCCTCTGGTGTCTGGACCACGACCCGAAGTCATGCTCCGACTGCCGGGCCATGGCCCCGAAGTCTTTGCGGGAGCAGTCCCAAAAGCTTCTGGAGGCCCGGCAGTTGGCTTTGCGCCGGTCGAGAGGGAGGTCGCGGGACCGGTCGACGAGGAGTGGTGGTGATGGCTCCGCGAAGTCTTGGTCTCCGGGTAAGTCAAAGCACAAAAAGAAGGCGAAGAAGCCCCGTCGCTCTTCGTGTTTTCCCCATCCGTCGCCTGACGTGACGTGGGATGCGGAAGGTAGTCGTCCAGCTACGCCCGAGCTCCGAGCCTCCCTCCCTTTCCGGGAGCCGGAGCGACCGCTGCCCAACTTCGTAGCTTTTACGAAGCCCTCCACTCCATCTTTGGGCAGCCCAACTCCGCCAGCGCGCCTTCGGCCCCGCAGACTTGGCTGGGGGTTCTAGGCCCTCGATGCCGGGCCCCCAGGGATCCAGGCTGGATCCGGATCGGCGCCGGTCGACCTTACGACACCTCCTCCGGCACCGAATCCATTGGCGACACCTCCGCCCCCTCCGACGCCAGTTGTGTCCCCAACCGGCGTCGACCCCGGCCTCCCCCTCAACGTGGGCATGGAGCTGGACCGGCGTTGACCGACGTCGGGACCGGCACCGACCGGTACTTTTGCACCCCTGTTCTCCCCTGGTGTTCCTTATCGCCCTGAGTGGCTACCAGAGGAGGGTGAGGAGGACTGGGAGGGGTCTGAGGACCCTCTGGCAGACCAGTTAGAAGAACCGGACTGGAGAGAGGAGTTGGATGAGGCCAGTGGTCTGGACACCTCTCCAGACCTTGGCATGCTATCTCCCCCTACCGTGGCTACGAAGGAGGGTGCATCATACGCAGTGGTGTTGCGTAGGGCGGCTGAGGCCTTAAACTTTGAGCTTCCTACGGTGGCGGTCAGGACTAACCTCCTGACCGAGGTGCTTCAACCGGCGGCGGCCTCTTCGGAGTCCCTGCTGCCGTTCAATGAGGCCCTCACTGATATCCTTTTGGGCACTTGGTCCAATCCCAACACAGGGGCCCCTGTGGATAGGATGATTGCCCGACGCCACCGCCCGGCCCAGGCGACCCCATTTTCCTCTCCCAACACCCTACCCCAGAGAGCTTGGTGGTCTAAGCCTCGACTTCCAAGGGCGCATTCCCTACTGCTCCACCTGAAAGGGAATCCAAGAAGCTGGACCATCTTGGGAAGATGTTTTCTTCCTCCAGCTTAGGACTGCAGTCGGTGAACACCGCATGTCTCTTGGGCCGTTACTCCCATTCTGTGTGGGACACGGTTGCGCAGGTGCTGCCACAGTGCACAGAGGAGGCCTGGGCCGTGCTCTCCCATGAAGTTGCCGAGGGGAGAGACGCAGCGAAGTTCGCCATACGATGTGGACTGGACACCGCCGACTTCCTGGGCAGGACAATTTCAACGTCAGTAGCCCTGAGACGCTACGTCTGGCTGAGGTCCACTGGCTTTTCGGGTGATGTCCAAGCTACACTTTTGGACATGCCCTTTGATGGCCATTCGAGCTTTTTAAGGACTCCAGGGCTACGGCCCAGTCCTTGGGCCTCGCTTCTACATCTCGCCCCGCGCAGTCTGCTTTTTGCCCTTTTCATGGCTACGGATGGGGTGCCCCGCCACGTTCCGTCCAGAGCCATAGGCCTGCGCAAGCTGTCCAGCCTCTGCGCAGCCGGGGACGTGGGACCCACCGTCGTGGGTCTGGGGGCGAGCAGGCGGGCCAGTCCACGAGCGCCCCCTCTGCAGCAGCCTCCAAGCCCTCCTAGTCCGACCTTTCAGGACCACCATTTGCCAGTGGGCGGCAGGATTCACCATCACCTCCCCCACTGGCTCAACATCACGTCAGACAGGTGGGTTTTGCAGATAGTCCAAAGGGGCTACTCCCTCCCCTTCGAGACTACCCTCCATCCATGCCACCTCAACTCCATTGCATGTCGGAGGATCACTTGGCCCTTCTCCGTCAGGAGGTTACGACTCTGTTGGCCAAGGGAGCCATCAAGCGAGTTCCTGCCCCAGAAGTAGGTCGTGGTTGTTATTCCCACTACTTTGTGGTGCCCAAGAAGGACAAGGGCCTGCGTCCTATCTTGGATCTCAGGCCCTTGGATCTCCGCTAGGAGAAGTTCAAAATGTTGACATTGGCTCAGGTCCTGTCTGCCCTCGACCCTGGAGACGGGATGGTGACGTTGGACTTGCAGGACACCTATTTTCACATCCCTGTCCTGCCGGCCTACAGGCGTTACCTACGGTTCACGGTAGACCACGAGCACTTTCAGTTTACTGTGCTCCCCTTTGGCCTTACCACTGGCCCTCGGGTGTTCACGAAAGTGATGGCGGTGGTCGCAGCTCATCTGCACAGATCGGGGGTTTCAGTCTTCCCCTATCTCGACGACTGGCTGTTGAAGGGGGGTTCGCTCCAGGCTGTCGTCTCCCACCTCCAGACTAGGGCCGACCTCCTGCATTCGCTGGGGTTCACCATCAATGTGCCGAAGTCACACCTGATTCCCTCTCAGAAGCTCCTTTTCATCGGAGCGGTTCTGGACACAGCGCAGTTTTGGGCTTATCCTCCCGAGCAGCGAGTCCGGGATATTCGGGCTATAATTCCGATCTTTCAGCCTCTATCCCGGGTTTCGGTCAGAATGACCCTGAGGCTACTGGGCCTCATGGCCTCCTGCATCCTGCTGGTGGACTATGCCAAGTGGCATATGCGGGCTCTGCAGTGGGACCTGAAGTTCCAGTGGGCACAGCATCAAGGGAATCTTTCTTATTGCGTCCAGATCTGGGAGGGCACTGCACGCCAATTGCAGTGGTGGCTAATGAACCAGGATTGGGTCAACGGCGGATCCCTCTCCCTTCCCCAACCAGAGTTCACAGTGGTGACAGATGCATCGCCTCTCCCATGTGGCCGCCCCACTCCAGAAGTGGGGATCAGAGGCCTCTGATGTGGAGCCCGGACTCCGCTGAAGATCAACCTTCTGGAGCTTCGGGCGATTCGTCTTGCACTGAAAGCATTCCTTCCTTCTGTCAAAGGAAGAGTAGTGCAGGTGTTCACGGACAACACCACCGCTATGTGGTACTGCAACAAACAGAGAGCCTCTTGACATAGGGTCCACGACCCCACCCCGCCTTTGGACATGGCTGGAACATCAGGGTTCACTGAACGCCAGGGCGGACAAACTCAGCCGCTGGTGCATGATGGATCACGAATGGCGTCTTCACTCGGAGGTGGTGCAAGGTCTCTTTCAGCAGTGGGGAGAGCCGTGGTTAGATCTATTCACCACCGAAGAGAACGCGCAGTGTCGGAAATTCCAACGTGCAGAACTGCTAAGGTGGCACTCGCTAGGCGACGCTTTTCTTCACGAGTGGAATTGCGGTCTTCTATACGCCTTTCCGCCTTAACCACTTCTGCCCAGAGTGCTAAAGAAGATCAAGCGCGACCGGGCCCAAGCCATTCTCGTGGCTCCGGACTGGGCGCGAAGAGCCTGATATCCCGAGCTCTTGAACATGGCCATCGATCCTCCGATCAGACTGCCTCTTCGGGAGGATCTTCTGTCGCAGCAGCAGGCGACGGTCCTCCACGCAAGGAGGTGGAGGCTGGACAGGTTCGGGTGGAGATTGAGCGGTGACAGTTGACAGCTTTTGACCTTCCTCCCGAAGCCTGTAATGTAATCTTGGCAGCCAGGCGTCTCTCTACTAAAACTGTATACGCCTGTAGATGGAACAAATTTGTGGCATGGTGCACATCGAAAGACTGTGGATCCCCTTTCTGCCCCTCTTTCTGAGGTTCTCTTGTTCCTCCTTTCTTTGGCCCAGCATGGTTCTGCTCTGGGCACTCTTAAGGGCTATCTCTCAGCCATTTCAGCCTTTCTTAGGCTTCCTGATCAGCCTTCTCTTTTCAAGTCCCCTATTGTAAATAGGTTCCTCAAGGGTATTACTCATCTCTTTCCTCCTCTTCCTTTCGTAATGCCCCAGTGGGACTTGAACCTGGGTCTGACTTTTCTTTTGCAGCGGCTCGAAAGGAGCGCACATAATTGTCCTCTCAGACTTCTAACTTGGCAACCAGGTAAGCAGTTTTCAATCACCTCTGCTCGCAGGGTGAGTGAGCTTCAGGCTCTGTCTTCTTGCTGTTCATCCGGACAAAGTTGTCCTTAGAAAGATGTGGAAAGTGGTAACCACTTTGGGGAGAAAAGAAGGTCAAGTTCTATCTGGATCGCACAAGGTCATCCACCCGGAATTGTTAACTCTTTGTTGGCTATGTGGGTGCCAAGAAAGGTCGGGCCGTGCACAAATGGACCATCTCTCGGTGGGTCGTTTTGTGCATCAAAATTTGTTATTCCTGGGCAAAGAAGGAACCTCCAGTGGGACTGCGCGCCCATTCTACCAGTGCGATGGCAGCTACCACTGCTTTGGGACGTGCAGTCCCCCTGGGTGACATCTGTCAGGCAGCCACGTGGGCATCCCTGCACACGTTTACAAAACATTAAAGCCTGGACAGCCAAGTCCGGAGAGACGGCTTCTTTGGCCGTTCAGTTCTCCAAGACTTTCTGGTGTGAACTTACCCCAGCAATACCAACCCCGGAGGTGGGTCTGCGAACTATCTATTCTAAGGTAATAAATTCATATCTAATAGTCTCTTTCAGATGAACAAGTTACTTACCTTCGGTAAGGATAGATCTGTAAGAGACATATATTAGTTATAGATTCCTTACCGCCCCACCCATCCTCCCCGTTCTACAAACTGACTTCTAGGGTAAGGGACTCCCTTTCAGGGCCCTAGTTTTGTGCACCAGTGGTCGGTGTGTTGCATGGCTCTACACGACATTCCACGCCAGAAGCGCAAAGAACTGACGTCAGCGCGCAGGGGCGGCGTCTCAGTAGATACCGTGACGTCATTCTGGCGATCACGATGCCAACGACGAACGGAGAGTCGACCGACGCCACCTACCGACGCGCGGGGGTACTGCTGAAGAGAAATTCTCCGGATCCAGTCTGACGCCTGGGGGTAATTCTAATGTAAGGAGTCTATAACTAATCTATGTCTCTTTCAGATATATCGTTACCGAAGGTAAGTAACTTGTTCGTTAACCCAGTTGTCTGCCCTGGACCTAGGAGATAGGAATGTGAAAATATGCGTCCTGCAAGTCCAATGCTACCATCCAGTCCTGCCTGCTCTTCGGCGCAACCTGCAGTTTATAGTAGGCCATGAGCACTTTCAGTTTACCGTGCTCCCCTTTGGCCTTACCAATGCCCTCGGGTGTTAACCAATGTGATGGCAGTGGTCGCAGCTCATCTGCGCAGAACTGGGGTGTCAGTTTTCTCCTACCTCAACGACTGGCTGTTGAAGGCGACCTCACCCCAGCCTGTCGTCTCTCACCTCCAGGATATGGTGAACCTCCTGCATTCACTGGGGTTCACTATCGGCATGCCGAAGTCCCACCTGACTCCCTTTCAGACGCTCCCTTTCATCTGAGCTGTTCTGGCAGTTTTGGGCCTATCCTCCCGAGCAGTGAGTCCAGGATATTCAGACTAGGATACCAATATTTCTGCCTCTATCTGGGTTTCAGTGAGATTGACTCTGATGCTGATGAGCCTCATGGCCTCCTGCATCCTGCTTATGACACATGCCAGATGGCATTAGCGGGCTCTGCAGTGTGATTTGAAGTTCCGGTGGGTGCAGCATCAGGGGAATCTCTCAAACATGGTCCAGATTTTGAGGGAACTGCGTAGGACCTGTAGTGGTGGCTGACCAACCGCGATTGGATCAGAGGCAGACCCCTCTCCCTTCTCCACCCAGATCACACAGTAGTGACGGATGCATCATTACGAGGATGGGGTGTCCATCTGGGAGAGGTGGAAATCAGAGGAATCTGGTCTCCGTTGGAAACCGGGCTCCACATCAACTTGCTGGAGCTTCATGCGATTCGCTTGGCATTGAAAGCCTTTCTTCCTTCAATAAAGGGAAAGCTGGTTCAGGTGTTCACAGAAAACACAACCGCCTTGTGGTACTGCAACAAACAGGTCAGGGTGGGGTTGTAGACCCTTTGTCAAGAGGATCTGCATCTCTGGACATGGCTGGAACAGCAGGGCACATCCCTGGTGGTTCAATGCCTGGCAGGTTGTCTGAACACCAGGACGGAGGAACTCCGCTGTCGATGCCTAGCGAATCACGAATGGCGTCTCCATCCAGAGGTGATGTAAGGTCTCTTTCAACAGAGGGAAGAGCCTTGGTTGGATCTGTTTGCTGACATTGTGCGTTCTTGGCGGAGGCAGTTTTGCTCGCTGGGGCTTTCAAGGTGCCTCTCACTCGGAGACTAATTTCATCTTGATTGGAGCTTAGGCCTTCTATACGCCTTTCAACCCATACCACTCCTGCCCAGAGTGCTCAAGAAGATCAGAAGCGATCGGGCCCAAGGCATTCTTGTGGCTCTGGACTGGGCACGGAGAGTCTGGTATCCCAAGCTTGTCCAATTGAGCATCGATCCTCAGAAGATCCTCCCGAAGGGGCAGCCTGATCGATCGCAGCAGCAAGGGAAGGTTCTCCACCCGAACCTGTCAACTATACGCCTTCTTGCATGGAGATTAAGAGATAACATTACAGACTTTGGTAGGAAGGTTTAATGCCGTTTTCGCAACCACACCTTCCTCTACCAAGACTGTGTATGCCTGCCAGTTTATAAAATATTGAACTGAAGGACATATTGATCCTCTTTCTGCTTCCTTCTCTCAAGTTCTCCTTTTTATTTTGACCCTTGCCCAGCAGGGCTCTGCTCTGGGCACTCTTAAAGGGTACCTTTCGGCTTTATAAGCCTTTGTGAGGCTACCAGACAAACCCTCTTTATTTAAATCCTCAAGGGATTTGAACATATGTTTCCACCTTCCCCTTTCAGCGTGCCTCAATGGGACCTTAATTTGGTTCTCAACTTCCTGTTGTGTGCTCTGTTCGAACCTCTGCACAACTGCCCCCACCAGCTGCTTAGCACCAAAACAGCCTATCTGATAGAGACAGTTAGTTGTAGATTCCTTACCTTAGAATTTTCCCCAGGCATCAGTCTAAATCCGGAGATTTGTTTTTTAGCAGTACCCCTGCGCCTTGTTAGATGGCATCTGTCAGCTCCACATCCATCATCACGGGCACCGAGATGACATTGTGGGGCCTACATAGACGCCGCCCATGCGCGCTGACATCAGTTCTTTGTCTGGAGAGAGCTACCCCTAGCCACTTTTTGACTAACTTTTTGTCTACGTCTTTTTTGAGTCGTAGACTCCTGGTGCGTCTGCTTCAAGCCCTGCGTTTCCTGCCACCGGATTAATTCCATGACGAATCCGTACCTCGTGTGCCTTGGGGTTCTGGTCCCGTTCCACACACCAAAGGCGTGCTCCGAGTGCCAGGCCATGAACCTGAAGGCTTTTTGGGAGAGGTCCCTGAAAGCAGCTGGAGGCCCAGCGCTCGGCTCCGCATCACTCCTGTTCTTGCTCGAGGGTAAGGTCTCGAACGCTCATTAAGTCCACACTCCTCACACTCCAAGTTGTCGGGGAGCTCTTCAGGTAAGTCAGGGAAGCACAAAATGAAGTTGAAGAAGCACAAGCGGTCGACTTACCGCATTGCGTCAGCCAACCCAGGAGATCTTGAAGGCTCCATCTACGGCGCCTAATTCTGAGACAACTCCGCACCTCCCTCCCTTTCCGGGAGCTGGAGCGTCTCTTGCCTGAATCCAAAAGTTCCACGAGGCCTTGTACCTCATATACGGGCCCCGCGGAGTAGGTAGGGGGACCTGGGACTTCTACGCCAGCAGCTCTGGAGGGCCCCCGTGGATCCAAGCCTGGATGCGGATCGACGCTAGTCGATCTCACTCGACCTTACCCAACGTCGAGCCCGGCGTTGACCGTGCCACCGGCCAGTGCCAACCCCATCCTCATCCCCGAAGTGGACACGGAGCCGGACCGATGTCGATCGACGGCGAAAGGGACTTTCGTCCCTGTGTTCATTCCTGAGTAGCGGTCTGGGATATTCGGGCTATGATACCGATGTTTCAGTCGCTATCCCGGATTTCGGTGAGAATGACTTTGTGGCTGCTGGGGTTCATGGCCTCCTGCATCCTGCTGGTGGATCATGCCAGATGGCATATGCGGGACCTGAAGTGGGAGCTGAAGTTCTAGTGGGCGCAGTATCAGGGGAATCTTTCTAAAAGTAGCCAAGCGCCTACTCAAGACGCGGTGGAAATCCCTGGAGGCCCCCCCAGTGAAATCCTGGTTCCAATCGCTACTATGTTGGGCACAGGCTGAGAGTATAGCGCTGCGGCGAGAGAATGCGATAGGCATTAGGAAGCAGACGATAGCGGCGGAGTGGGACGCAATCCTGTTGGACGTTCGTGCCCTATGGCACAGTGCCTCCGGGGACTCGGATGGTATGTCTGAGTAAACGACGGACTGGCGGCTGAAGCTTCGGACAAAGCACGCATGGCGAGCAAGCACATAAGATAATGACACAGTACCGTGCGCTGCGTGCCAGCACTATGAGCCCCCCCTTCCCGTTGACATGCATCCAGGTTCAACAACATGTCGCAGAATAACCTTTTATGAGGTAGTGTGTAGTTTGACAGAGACATACAGCATAGCTATGTCCAATGCACATGCTCGCAGACCAACAACAATTAGTCAGGAAAGCGTAGTTCGAAACGATGCCCCATCCTATAGACCTTAAGTTCTTTACATGAGAGGAGAGAAATGTGTTATACACCGTGTTGCATTTATGTTCTGTTGCAAACTGTTAATATATATCCATAAAACAAAAATTATTTTTCTCTTTTTGATATGTACGACCGCTCGGACTGTCTATTGATGTAAAACACAAAAGTAAAAGAGGAAAAGGGGCCAGAAAACCCCTGCACAGTTATGTAACTCCTGTACTATATAAAATGTGAAAAACAATAAACAAATTTAAATAACAAAATCAGGGGAATCTTTCTGACTACATTCAGATCTCGGATGGAACTGCACACCAACTGCAGTGGCTGCTAATGAACCAAGACTGGGTCAGAGGCAGAGCCCTCTCCCTTCCCCCAACCAGATCCAACAGTGGTGATGGATGCATCACTTCTGGGATGGGGTGGCCACCTGGGAGAGGCAGAGATCTGAGGCATCTGGTCTCTGGGGGAGTCCGGTCTCCATATCAACCTTTTGGAGCTGCAGGCAATCAGACTGGTAATGAAAGCATTCCTTCCCTCTCTCAGGGGGAAAGTGTTGCAGTACCATTTGGCGGTGGTGTTGTCAGTGAACACCTGAACCAAACAGGGCGGGGTTGGGTTGTGGATCCTGTGTCAAGAGGCTCTCCGCCTCTGGACATGGCTGGAACATCAGGACATAACCCTGGTGGTTCAACACCTGGCAGGCTCCCTGAATGCCAGGGTGGACGAACTCAACCATCGGTGCCTAGTCGATCACGAATGGCGTCGCCATCCGGAGGTGGCGCAAGGTCTCTTTCAGTGGTGGAGAGACCCTTGGTTACATCTGTTCGCCTCCGAAGAGGACACGCTATGTCAGCAGTTTTGCATGTTGTAGTTTCCAAAGCGGCGCTCTCTCGGCTACGCTTTTTGTCGCAAGTGGAACTTCGGCCTCCTGTAGCCCTTTCTGCCTGTACCACTTCTGCCCAGAGTGCTCAAGAAAATCAAGCGAGACCGGGCTCAAGTCATTCTTGTAGCTCCGGACTGGGCATGAAGAGTCTGGAGGATCGATGGCCATGCTCAGAAGGTCAGGGTACCAATCAGACTGCCCCTTCGGGAGGATCTTCTCTTGCGGCAGCAGGGGAGGGTTCTTTACCCGAACCTGTCCAGTTTCCACCTCCTTGCGTGGAGATTGAGCGGTGGCAGTTGACAGCTTTTGACCTTCCTCCCGAAGTCTGTGATGTTATCTTGGCAGCCAGGCGTCCCTCCACTAAAACGGTATACGCCTGTAGATGGAACAAATTTGTGGCATGGTGCACAGCAAAGGCTGTTGATCCCCTTTCTGCTCCTCTTTCAGAGGCTCTCATGTATATACTTTCTTTGGACCAGCAGGGAACTGCCTTGGGAAGTCTTAAAGGACATCCTGCAGCCAACTCTGCTTTTCTTCGGCTGCCGGATAAGCCTTTTTTATTCAAGTCTCCCATCATTAACGCACAAGTTACTTACCTTCGGTAACGATATATCTGTAAGAAACATTAGTAGTGATAGATTCCTTACCGCCCCACCCATCCTCCCCGTTCTGCCAACTGATTTCTAGGGTTAAGGTTATCCCTTTCAGGGCCCTAGTTTCAATGCACCAGTGGTCAGTATCTTGTATGGCTCTGCGTTCCTGGCGCGGAAAGTCGTGTACAGAACTGACGTCAGCGCGCGTGGGCGGCGTCCAAGTAGCGCCTGCGACGTCATCTTGGCGACCACGACGCCAACGACGGACGCGGAGCCGCACGACGCCCCTACCGACGCGCAGGGGTACTGCTGACGAAAACTTTCCGGATCCAGTCTGACGCCTGAGGAAATTCTTAGGTAAGGAATCTGACTGGATCCGGAAAGTTTTCGTCAGCAGTACCCCTGCGCGTCTAATGCTTGGTAAACGTGTGCAGCGAGGCCCACGTGGCTGCCTGACAGATGTCTTGCAAGGGGACACCACGTCCCAATGCAGTAGTGGCTGCAGTAACTCTGGTGGAATGAGCACGCAGCCCCACCGGAGGTTCTTTTTTAGCCAAAGAGTAACAGGCTTTGATACATAAGACAACCCAGCGGGAGATGGTCCTCTTATGGACCGCCCGACCTTTCTTGGTGCCAACGTAGCCAACAAAAAGCTGGTCATCCACCCGGAACTGCTGTGTGCGGTTGAGATAAAAAGAAAGCGCACGTTTTGGGTCCAGACGGTGGAGCCTCTCTTCCTCTCTGGAAGGATGCGGAGGCGGAAAAAAGGTGGGCAAGGTAATAGTCTGCCCAATGTGAAAGGCCGTAACCACTTTTGGCAAAAAGGAAGGACGGGGCCTGAGCACAACCTTGTCCGGATGGACCGAAAGGAGGCTTGCAGGAAAGAGCCTGGAGCTCACTCACTCGCCTGGCGGAAGTGATGGCCACCAGGAAAGCAGTCTTTAACGTCAAAAGACGAAGAGGACAGTTGTGAAGAGGCTCAAAGGGAGCGCACATCAAGTACGTCAGAACCAGGTTCAAGTCCCACTGAGGCATCACGAAAGGAATAGGAGGAAAAAGGTGAGTAATGCCTTTAAGAAACCTATTTACAACAGGGGACTTGAAAAGAGAGGGCTGATCAGGGAGCCTGAGAAAGGCCGAAAGAGCAGAAAGGTAGCCCTTGATAGTGCCCAGAGCAGAGCCCTGCTGGGCCAAAGAAAGAAGGAACAGTAGAACCTCAGAAAGAGGGGCAGAAAGGGGATCCACAGCCTTTGCTGTGCACCATGCCACAAATTTGTTCCACCTGCAGGCGTATACCACTTTAGTAGAGGGACGCCTGGCTGCCAGAATAACGTCACAAACTTCAGGAGGCAAGTCGAAGGGAATCAACTGCCGCCGCTCAATCTCCATGCAAAGAGGTGGAGGCTGGACAGGTTCGGGTGGAGGACCGTCCCCTGCTCCTGCGACAGAAGATCCTCCCGAAGAGGCAGTCTGATTGGAGGATCCATGCTCATACTGAGTAGCTCGGGATACCATACTCTTCGAGCCCAGTCCGGAGCCACAAGAATGACTTGGGCCCGGTCGTGCCTGATCTTCTTCAGCACTCTGGGCAGAAGTGGTAAAGGCGGAAAGGCGTACAACAGACCGCAACTCCACTCGCGACGAAAAGCGTTGCCGAGCGAGTGCCGCCTTGGAAATTCCAGCAGAACTGATGACATTGCGCGTTCTCTTCGGTGGCGAATAGATCTAACCAAGGCTCTCCCCACTGCTGAAAGAGACCTTGCGCCACCTCCGAGTGAAGATGCCATTCGTGATCGAGCATGCACCTGCGGCTGAGTTCGTCCGCCCTGGCGTTCAGAGAACCTGCCAGGTGTTAAACCACCAGGGACATGCCCTGATGTTCCAGCCATGTCCAGAGACGCAGAGCCTCCTGACAGAGGGTCCACGACCCCACCCCGCCTTGTTTGTTGCAGTACCACATGGCGGTGGTGTTGTCTGTGAACACCTGCACTACTCTCCCCTTGACAGAGGGAAGGAATGCCTTCAGTGCAAGCCTGATCGCCCGCAGCTCCAAAAGGTTGATATGGAGCCGGGACTCCGCCGGAGACCAGAGGCCTCTGATCTCCGCCTCTCCCATGTGGCCGCCCCATCCCAGGAGGGACGCATCCGTCACCACTGTGAACTCCGGTTGGGGAAGGGAGAGGGATCTGCTGTCGACCCAATGCCGGTTCGTGAGCCACCACTGCAATTGTCGTGCAGTACCCTCCGAGATCTGGACGTGATCGGACAGGTTTCCCTGATGCTGCGCCCACTGGAACTTCAGGTCCCACTGCAGAGCCCGCATATGCCACTTGGCATGATTGACTCTGAGGCTGCTGGGCCTCATGGCCTCCTGCATCCTGTTGGTCACTCTGACCGAAACCCGGGACAAGGGCTGAAAGATGGGAATCAGAGCCCGAATGTCCCGGACTCGCTGTTAGGGAGGATAGACCCGAAACTGCGCCGTGTCCAGAACCGCTCCAATAAAGAGGAGCTTCTGGGAGGGAACCAGGTGCGACTTCGGCACATTGATGGAGAACCCCAGCAAGTGCAGGAGGTCGGCCGTAGTCTGGAGGTGGGAGACGACTGTCTGGGGCGAGCCCGCCTTCAACAACCAGTCGTCGAGATAGGGGAAGACTGAGACCCCTGATCTGCGCAGATGAGCTGCGACCACCGCCATCACCTTGGTGAACACCCAAGGGGCGCTGGTAAGGCCAAAGGGGAGCACGGTGAACTGAAAGTGCTCGTGGCATACCATGAACCGTAGGTAACGCCTGTGGGCTGGCAGGACGGGAATGTGGAAATAGGCGTCCTGCAAGTCCAGCGCCACCATCCAGTCTTGTGGGTCGAGAGCAGACAAGACCTGAGCTAGAGTGAGCATCTTGAACTTCTCTTTGCGGAGGAAGCGATTGACGTTCCGGAGGTCCAAGATAGGACGCAGGCCTTTGTCCTTCTTGGGCACCACAAAGTAGTGGGAATAACAACCACGACCTACTTCGTGCGTCGGAACGTGCTCGATGGCCCCCTTGGCCAAGAGGGCCGCAACTTCCTGCTGAAGAAGCACCAAGTGATCCCCCGACATGCGGTGGTATTGAGGTGGCATGGCTGGGGGGGTAGTCTCGAAGGGGAGGGAGTAGCCCCTCCGGACTATCTCTAAAACCCACCTGTGCGAAGTGATGGTGCGCCAGTGGGGGAGGTGATGGCGGAGCCTGCCGCCCACTGGCGTTTGATGGGCCTGAAAGTTCGGACTAGGAAGGTTTGGAGGCAGTGGTGGCCGGGGTGGTGGTGGACTGACCCGCCCGCTGGCCCCTTTGTCCGCCGCTGCGGAACCCGCGTTCGTGGCCGCGCTGGGATAATTGCTGCGCCGGCCTGTGGCTCTGTTGCGAACGCTGCGGGGCGCCCCTTCCTGTGCCACAAAAGGAGCGAAAAGCGGAAGGCAGAGGAGGGCGGACTGCCAAGAGTCCCAAGGACTTGGCCATAGCCCGTGAGTCCTTAAACCGCTCCAACGCGCTGTCCGCTTTGTCGCCGAAGAGGCGAAGGCCATCAAAGGGCATGTCCATAAGGGTGATTTGGACATCCCCTGAAAATCCAGTGGTTCTCAACCAGGCATGACGGCGAACCGCCACCGTCGTTGCAATGGATCTGCCCAGTGAGCCGGCGGTGTCTAGACCACAACGGATCATGAACTTTGCTGCGTCTCTCCCCTCTGCAACAGCCTGGGGGAGAGCAGACCGGGCCTCCTCCGGACACTGGGGCAGCACGTTCGCCACCGTATCCCACAGACAGTGGGAATAACAGCCCAAGAGGCATGCGGTGTTCACGGACCACAGCGCAGAGCTGGTGGAAGAGAAAATCTTCTTCCCAAACTGATCCGGCTTCTTGGATTCCCTATCCGGCGGGGCGGAAGGGAAGGCGGTTGGGGAAGCAGAGGCATGGACAACCAAGCTCTCGGGGGTGGGGTGTTGGGAAAGGAAAATAGGGTCACCCTGAGCCGGGCGATGGCGTCGGGCCACGTTCCTATCCACAGGAGCCCATGTGGTGGGCCTGGACCAAGTGCCCAAAAGAACGTCCGAAAGGGCTTCATTAAAGGGCAGCAGCGGCTCCGCAGAAGTAGCTGCTGGCTGAAGCACCTCTGTCAGGAGGTTAGTCCTGACGGCCACAATAGGGAGCTGGAGGTGTAGGGCCTCCGCCGCCCTACGCAACACCACTGCATAACTGGCTCCCTCCTCCGTAGCCACGGTAGGAGGAGACAGCATGCCAAGGTCTGGTGAGGTATCCAGACCACTGGCGTCCCCCAATTCCTCAGCCCAGTCCTGTTCAGACTCGCAGGCTGCAGCGAGAGGGTCGTCCGACCCCTCCCAGTCCTCCCCTTGCTCCTCAGGCTGTTCAACAGGCCTAAAATAAGGAGTAGGGACATGGGGATAGAAATCCCCAAACGGCGTCGAGAACGTCATCGACCGACGCCGGACCGACGTCGACCCCAGCTTCAGCCCCGAAGTGGACGCGGCGTCGTCCCGAGGAGCGGGCGGCGTCAGGATGGGTGCCGGTGGAGTCGACGTCGGTGGAGGCGTAACAAGGTCAACCGGCGTCGACCGGGATCCAGGCCTGGATCCAAGGGTGTCCTGCGGCGCCGGGGCCAGAGCCAACAGCAACGCCGGGGCCGGAGCCGCCGGCGAGGAAACGCGAGGACACCCATGCGGGACCGCAGGGCCCGAAGGCACACCGGCGGGACCCGACGGCCCAAACAGGCGAGCCATGGCCGACAGGAAGTCCTGTATCTGGGCCGGAGTCGCCGACAACCCCGGGAAGGGCGGGTAGTCGGGCGGCGACTCCATGGACTCTGCCGGAGCCGCAGGGGTGGCACCACCCGTACCCTCAGCCGCGTTGCGCGACCGGCAAGGGGAAGTCGGAGAGCGATGACGTTTCTTCGACTTCTTGTGCTTCGCCTTACCTGACCCCGAGTGCGAAGACTTCGATCCCGACGATCGCCGATGGTGACTCCGTGCACGGTCCCTCGACCTCCCTCTGGACCGGGGCCTCTCACGGCGCGGAGCCGACTGCCGGGCTTCAAGAAGCTTTCGGGACCGCTCCCGCAAAGACTTCGGTGCCATGGACCGGCAGTCGGGGCACGACTTGGGGTTGTGGTCGCGCCCCAGGCAGAAGAGACACACGCGATGCGGGTCCGTCACCGACATCATCCGATGACAGTCCTTGCAGGACTTAAACCCGGGCATCCCTAACTGCACCAGGAGTCGAATCGACTCGAAAAAGGTGAGAAAAAGATCTCAAAAACATAGTCAAAAAAGACTAGGGGTACCGCTCTCTCCGGATCTGTGCTTGCTGGCGCGGAAAAAGAAAGAACTGACGTCAGCGCGCGTGAGCGGCGTCCAAGTAGCGCCCGCGATGTCATCTCGGCGACCACGACGCCAACGACGGACGCGGAGCCGCACGACGCCCCTACCGACGCGCAGGGGTACTGCTGACGAAAACTTGCCGGATCCAGTCTGACGCCTGGGGATATTCTAAGGTAAGGAATCTATCACTATGTGTTTCTTTCAGATAGATTCTTTAAGGGCCTTACTCATCTCCTTTTGTAATTCCCCAATGGGACATAAATCTGGTTCTTACCTTTCTTATGTGTGCTCCCTTCAAGCCTCTTCATAACTGTCCCCTCCGGTTGCTGACTCAAAGCTGCCTTTCTTGGTGCCATCACCTCTGCTCGCAGGCTGAGCGAGCTGCAGGCTTTATCTTCTAAGCCCCCTTTTTCTATCGGTCTATCTGGATAAAGTGGTACTTCGAACCAAGCCTTCATTCCTTCCTAAGGTCGTCATACCTTTCATGTGGGACAATTTATCACACTGCCCACCTTTTATCCATCACCGCATCCCTCCAAGGGGGAGGAGAGTCTCCACCATCTGGACCCAAAACAAGCATTGTCTTTTTATCCCGATGTCACAATAGACTTCTGGGTGGAGGATTAACTCTACTGGCACCCACATAGCCAATGAAAAGGTCGGGCTGTTCAAAAATAAACCATATCCCGATGGGTTGTCCTGTTTCACCAAAGCATAGCATATTTTGATGCAAAGGACCCTACTGTGGGGTTGTGTGCTCATTCCACTTGAGCAACGGCGGCAACCACTGCATAAGCACGTGGAGTTCCCTTCCTTGACATCTGTCAGGCAGTAACGTGGGTATCCCTGCACACGTTTACCAGACACTACTGCCTGGATAGCCAAGTCAGGAGGGATGGGTACTTTCCCAGTTCGGTCCTCCAGGACGTTCTGGTTTGATCTTGGTTCGCAGACCCTCTTCCGGGGATGGTATTTCTTGGGTATCTATTCTAAGGTAAGGAATCTATAATTAACTGTCTCTAACGGATACATCGTTACTGAAGGTAAGTAACTCGTTCATCTGATAAAGACATATGTTAGTTGTATCTGGTAGAGACATTTGTTAATTGTAGATTCCTCACTGCCCCACCCTTCCTCCCCACTCTGTCAACTGATTTCTAGGGATAGGGACTCCCCTAAAGGGCCCTAGGTTTGGTGCACCAGTGGTTAGTGTCTTTCACGGCTCTGCACTTCTGGAATGGAAAGTCGTGTTAAGAACTGAGGTCAGCACGCATGGGCGGCATCTATGCAAGTCCTGCAACGTCATCCCAGCATCCACGATGCCAACGACAGATGCCTGGGGGAATTTCTAAGGTAAGGAATCTACAACTAACATATGTCTTTACCAGATACATCGTTACTGAAGGTAAGTAACTTGTTCTCTAATGCCAATAGCTTCTGGCAGGAGGGTGTGACAATTGCAGGCTCTGTCTTCTAAGCCTCCTTACCCAGCCATTTTTCCTGCTAAGTTGGTGCTTCGCACTAGGGACTCTTTCTTACTGAAAGTGGTAACACCATTCCATGTTGGGCAATCTTTCACCTTGCCAACTTTCCTCGCTCCTCTGCACCCCTCTAAAGAGGAGCGACTCCCTCGTCTGGACACAAAAAGAGGGTTGTCATTCTACCTTGACCACACAAAAGAGTTCCAGGTGAACAACCAACTTTTCGTGGGGTACGTAGGAGTGAAGGGTTGTGTGGTATAGAAAAGGACGATCTCCCGATGGGTCATCCTTTACATTAAAAACTGCCACGCTCTGGTCAAAAAGCAGCCTCCTGAAGGCCTAAGGGCTCATTGTAACAGAACTAAAGCTGCTACCATGTCATTGCAACATGGAGTCCCAGTCCTCGATGTAGGAAGCTGGCTCATTGCACACTGTACCTCTTTTTTGGTATAGTATACAGAGAGTCCAGTGGATCCCCAGAGGCTTTCCAGAGGCTAAAGTAGGTAACACTAAAGCTCTTTTGTGGTAGTGTGAACGAGTAGTTAGGCTTATCAGAGGGCAGTGTACACAGAGGCAATAAATGAGACAAGCAGTCAATGAATAAATCGGATGCCAATTTATAAAAATAATACTTGGCTATATTTATTTTACAGAACCAAAGAACTTCGTTTCAAGGAACTACGTTTTTCAATAGAAATATTTCTCAATACAAAAAGAAGACAGTGCAATTCTTGAGCTCGGCAATGTTAGCCTACGGGAGGAAGAAAACATTCAGCATACTGGTAGGTAACATTAACTCCCGAAGACATGATCTGTAAGTCAAAGCAAGCACTAGGCAAGATTCAAAACAGCAATAACAATGCACCACCAGCAAAACAGGGGCAGCCAGGGGCAGGGTGCAAACACAGCATCGGGTAACCAATACAAATCAATGGAGAAAGGTCAAATCGCAAAAGGGCTGCCGGTTGAAGGAAACCAACAGCTGGAGAGGTAAGTTGCGCTGCTCGGAGACATGGGTATACCTTTGGTCCACTTCACCAAGGCCCAGGGCTGACTGGTGCAGGTGTCGTTTGATCTCAGAGCAGGTCGCGGTTGAGGGGGTCTCGGTGCAGAGGCTGCATGCGACATGCGGGAGTCCAGGAGGGGTTAGCCCATGAAGGACTTGGGCTCTGGAGTACTGGGGAACATTGTTGGTACCGGTGGGCCACTTTGAACCCGATGGCTCTGGCCTGAGTCCGAGGTGGAACCGGGTGTCTGTGATCTGAAGAACAATGAAACTTGAGTCCTTGCTTGGAGGTTGTGGCTTTTGAGCAGGTCTACTGTTCTCGGGAGGTCTAGGTCTTTGTCAAAGGCAGGCAGTCCTCCCAGGGTTTTGGATGTTGTTGGACTGCAGGACGAGTCGATTTTGGTGCAGTTTTCAAAGAGGTCTTCAGACAGCTGGCGGGGCTGGGGCCAAGTCAGGGGTTCTCTTCATTCCTCTCTGCTTTGCTGCTCTTCTGTGTCCATTTCTTCTTAGGTCATCAGGGTCTGAGTGCTTGGGTTCAGGGGTGCCCCGTAAATACTGAATTTAGGGGCGTTACAGGGGAGTGACAGTAGCCAACACCCTCTAAATGACCACTTACTTTGAGAAGTGGACACACCCTGACCCTAGAATACTACTTCCTCTCAAAACAAGATGGAAAAATGTGAACCAGGGGGTACACTTCAGCTCAGGACACCTTAGGGGTGGCATTGGCTGAGAGCAGACACACCTCCTATTCTCACTAGTTTTTCCATGTGTCTTGGTGCCAAAAAGTGGGGCATGGGCAGGGGGCGGGCAGTGGCCAGAACAAAAGGCAGGAATCCTTTGAGGCTTGCCGCCCTGCTATGCTGTTCCTGCAGGGTGGGGATATGAAGCACCTCCGCCTAGAACAGGCTTTGTTTCTGACCCACAAGAGCAAAAGGCTCTTACTTCAGGGGGTCAGAAACATATCTAGACATGGCAGGCTGGTGGAGACCAGCCAGGCACACACTAGTGGGTGGGTAGGTTTTCATGGGGCACCTCTGAGGTGCCCTCTGAATGCATGTTTTGATAAACCGACACTGATGCCAGTGGTGGATTTATCAAGACTAGATGTTTAGTACCGAACATCTGTGGCTACAGGCAAGCCATCACGGAGCTAGGAAACTCATAATGACGAGTGTCCAGTCCATGTACTCTGTATGGCTTACTTAGCCGCTTGTAATATCTAAGAATGGACTTAGATATTACAGGGACACATGAGCTATAGTGCACCCTGCCTTAGGGCTATAAGGCCTACTGTAGGGGTTACTTACCTATGCCTCATGCAGTGTGGTGTAGGCATGGCACACAGGGATGTGTGCCATGTTGACTCTTCACTTTTCTCTGCACCATGACACAGGCTGCAGTGGCAGTGTGCATGTGCCTGGTGAGGGGTCCCTTAGGGTGGCACAATTCGTGCTGCAACCCTTAGGGACCCTCTTTAGTCACAAGGCCCTTGGTACCGGGGGTATACCTTTTACTAGGTACTTATATGTGAGCTAGAGTGGTGACAATCGTGGAAGCAATAGTACAGTTTAGTGAAAGAACACTGGTACGGGGGACCTGGTTATCTGATGTAACATGACTGAAAGTGTACTAGGGTCCTGCTATCAGGCAAAAAGCTGGGGGTAACCATGTTGAAAAGGACAGTTGCCCACGATTACTGCCTGACAAATGTCGTGTAGGAATCACTGTACACATTCACCAAGCACTACTGCCTGGACAGTCAAGTCCACAGGGACGGCCTTTTTGACTGCTCTGTCCTGCAGGACTTGCTGGTCTAAACTTGTCCACAGTCCCTCCTGGAGATGGTATTGTTTGCTTACCTTTGAATAGATGTCCATCTGATAGACACATATAGCCTCAGATTGGGTAAGTTACTTACCTTCTGTAATGCCTTTGCAGCTAGAGCATGTCTCTATCAGATGATTCTTTACCAATCCGCCCATCCTTCCCCATACTGCGGACAGGTTTTTAGGGTCTGAGCTGTTCCCTTTCAGGGCCCTAGTTGATCAAAATACCCGATTGTCTGTGCATTTCATGGCTCCACACTCCTGGCATGGAAAGTCGTGAAAGTAACTGAAGTATGCGCACCGTGGTGGCGCCTATATAGGTGACGCAGACGTCACAACAGCCGAGACGATGCTGACGACGTCGCCTGGACCCACTGACGCCACATAACTGCGCGCAAGGTTATTGCTCGGTGATAAATCTTCCGGATCCAGTCTGACGCCTTGGAAATTCAAAGGTAAGGAATCTGTGGCTAGATCATGCCAGATAAGGCGTTACTGACGGTAAGTAACTTGTCCATCTATAAAGAGCTTGTAGAGGTGCAGAAATTAAGAGGATAGAAAAACAAAGAAATAAAGAAACAGAAAAAAAGACACAATTGAAAAGCTGAATCATATTCTTAAATACAGCTTTTAGTTTGTGGTCTTTTCTGTACTATTATATGGTGATCAGATGCATATTATGATCCCTTTTAATTGTAGGCTGTAATCTCTATGCACACCATGACCTGAAAGCTTCATGTAACTTGTGGCTTTGTACAGGTATTGGTTGCTGCAAGTCACTGTTACCCACAGGCACTTCCTCTTCTCTAAGAATAGTGCTATGGGATAACCTTGTGATGCAGTGGAATGCTGTTTTGCAGTATAAACCTTTTCTAAGACCGCTCTGTACTTCTTAGCTATATTACTTGTCAACTTCCATATCCTGTCGGGGAGTGATGTCAGTAACTGATAGCACAACAAGATATGTATAGAAAGACATTATATTCTTCTTCCCCCTTGCCCAGATTATCCAAAGGTGTCTATAACATCTAGTCTCGCTAGTCCCCTCTGAGTGTCCAGCGAACCCTAGGGAGGCTCCATCGAAGTGATCTACGCTCAGATAGCTTGTCAGGATGTATTCAATAAGAGAGTCTTAAGTGGACTCCAAATATCCCTTGGACAAGAGGCAGGTGGCATTAGATTTGCATAAAGGTACTTTTGCTCATTGCGATATATCCGAGTCATGCCATAGCTTATATTTAGGCAACCTTCCTCTGCCCCAACAACATGCCACCAGCCTTTTCGCTTGTAATAATACCAGAGCCATTTACCTCCTGTGAGCAGCTGGGATTTCCCATACCCACCCAAGACTTTTGATGTAATAGCTTTCTGTACACTCTGATTTCACTGTTTCATTTAATTACATATGACGCTAGAAAAAAAAATTCAAGTGTATCTGCAAAACATCTTTTTCAAGTTTATGTAAATGTAAATTTGTTTTATGAATGATCTTGATGGATGTTTGTACTCTTCCACCACCACAGTGTTTGAGACAAAGATGCAATTGACTATCAACAGAGATGCTGGTTAGAATGCATGGCGTTCTACTGTTGTTATTACATAACAAACTACTTGTCTTGCATCATGAAGCAATATTAATGTAAGAACAAAGTAGAAGGGTGGGTAAATACTGAGCTCTACAATTAAAAAGAAGCAACTGGGAGAGAAAAATCATAGGACTACCTACTAAAATGGGTGCAGATTTCCGATTTACTGGAATTTATAAAATTATTAGAGGCTTTTCTGCTTGTGCAAATGTATATAATGTAAAGTTAGGCATGCTGAAAAGCCATAATTTTAGTGCAATGGCACATATTTCCACAGAGAAAATATTTTTTTCCCCCATCACGAAAATCTTTCTCCTGTACCCAACATATTTTGGTGGTGTTCCCTGCATGGAGAAGTGGGAAAGTGCATGGAGGGTCGACCAAACAGTAATTGCGCACTTAGGAGTGGGCGAACCACTCCTCCACTGCCCTGCTCGCAGAGCAGCCCTGCCCAGCCGCCCGCCGGCAAAGGAAACATAAAATGATAATAACTTTCAGTTATTATCATTTTGTTTCCTCTTCCCTCACTGCTTGAAAGCAGTGGGGTGACGCTCCTCGACCATAGTGGAGAAACCGCTCCTGCACTCTGCGCTTCTCTAGACCAAGCACTCTTAAACTATATGCTTACCAAACTCAGATTTTAAAAAGGAACAGCATGGTTGGGAGTTCTTTTTAATTAGCGTACAGCATATACCAGGCCAACTTCTCACAGGGTAGAAATAGATTCTTATTAAAGTGGGCACCCTGTACCAGACCAAACAACCTTATGGTGATTTAAGAGGTCAAAGATAACCTTAGAAACCTATCCAAGTGGTAGCTGTGGAGAGCAGCCTTCAGGCTTAGTCTTGAAGGAATGTTAAGCAGCTTGTTTTACTGGAATATAACCTTATTGTATTGGTTAAATGAAAGGAGCACCGCACAGTAGTTATAATAATAAATACATAATTTTATAACACACTCTAAATACTTCACAGTATCTGCTACACGCAGATAAACACAAAGCAGACAATACTGATGCGCAGAAACATTCGTAAGTAGCACTAATAAACAGTGGGCTCCAGGGGGAGACCAAACCATATACTAAAATAGTTGTCTTGACTCGAGTCGTCGTTCTTATACCGTGTCTAGAGGACGTAGAATCGCTGGGACCCCAAGGAACCACCCAAGGTGAGTAAGTAGAGACCCCACGGAGGATGGGTGCAGTGTGGGAACACGACGGCATGCGCCGTACAATTCTATGGGAGAGTCGCGGTTGAAGTTTTAAAGTTTAAGGACCCTTCCCAGTGGACTTCGAAAAAACCCAGCGGAAGTTAGGAGGTTGGAGAGCCACCCACCAGTGAATACCGTAGTACCAGAGTTACCTATCCCAGAGAAGCCGGGTGCATAGGACTGAAGTGGTGTCGGAAACCGCCGTCAATCTCAATGGAGGACTTCAAGGAAATGCCACTGCGGGAAAGAAGAAAAGTGTCCGATGGAATGCAAGGGTGGATTATTGATGAAGAGTACCTGAAAGCAGAGGGAACAGACTCTGGGTCACTCAGGAGTGACCAGGGGCTCCGTAGACGAATGCCCACCGTTGCCGGGTGCATTGAGGGAGTTCTTGACTCTGCAGCCACCGGGACCAGGAGACTTCAATGACGACCAGGAGTTGGATACGAGCTGTCCCACGAAGGATGTTGAGTGCTGAGGAGTCGCTGTCCGGCTGGAGCACCAACAAGCCTTGGCAGCGTCAACCCACGAAGATGGTCAAGAAAGGTTACGGTTCGGACCATTCAAGTCCAGGAGACTCACCAAACACAGGGGAGTCAGGGCAAGCCTGGAGCAACCAGGGGAGCCCAAGAAAAGCAGTGTTGACCCTCAAGAGGACCCACAGGCCGGAGGCACAGGAGTCGCGAGGGGACCTCGAGCAGATTTACAAAGCAACAGCCCACGGAGCACTCGGTGCGAGGAGGCCGAATTTCTTTGGTGGAAATGATGCCAGAGATCGGGGCTACTCGGAGCCCAGTGCACTTGTATTGGGAACGCCAACAAGCATATGCACTTGCAAAAGTATGCAGTGCACAGGGGTATGGGTATTGCAGCCCCCACGAGGGATTCGGACTTCAAACTTGGTGAGAGGGCAGCTCGAACCTCGGGGGACTAGGAAACCCACCTCCTGTGTTGCTGGAGCCTTTGGTCTGCTGCTCCTGAGCTCCTACAGACTCTAGTCATTTGAGATGTGGTGCCTGTGGTTGAAGGGGAGTGACTCCTTCACTCCAAGGGAGATATCTTCAGTTGTCCTTGATGCTCTACAGGTCCTGCATGAAGCCTGTATGGTGCACGGGCACAGACGAGGCTTTGGACTTTGCTGGACTTCCTGTGGGTCCGACTTAGTCTCCCTCTCAGTCGAGAGTGTCCAGACGGTCGAAGGTCAGTGGTTTCTTGTGCAGAATCTTGTCCACGTCGAATCTAGGGTCCTACAGCCAGGTAAGCCCTTTTGTACCCACGGGAAAGGGTTGGACAGATTCAGGGGACCCTCCCAGGGGAGGGTCTGGACAGTGGGGAGGTTACTCCAATGTCCTTTGTCCAGTTTCACACCAGAGCAGGAGCCAACGACTCCCAGGACTGGTTTGAACTGGACTATGCATGAGGGGCACATCTGGTGTCCCTGTGCAGACTTTCAGTCGCTGGCAAGCGCACCCACCCAGGCCTAATAGGCATCCTGTCACAGGGAGGTGTGACCACCTCCCAGACAGGATTTAGTGTATTGTTCTGCCTTCCTCTGCTCGAGCTTGGCTCAGCAGCAGGAGGGCAGAAATGTGTCTCTGGTCGGCAGCAACCATTTTGGGCTGCCCGGGACTAGAAGGCTGGTACCGGGAACACCAGGGACCTCACAAAGCTCGTTTTTTGAGGGGTGGAATCATATACCCCCACACCGGTAACCAGTGTGGGAGGTGATTCCACAATGTTTGATACCAAACACGATAGTGCTACAGCCATTTACGACATAGAGTGGCATTACGCGACCGCGTGATGACCAACTCTAAATAACGGCTGAAAGTAACCCTAACAACCCAGGAGAATGGACTCAGTAGGCTGCAGGGGTGTCCTGCTCATGCAGTGGCACCCTCTCACTTAAAACCTGTAAGTCACCCCTATAGCAGGCCTGGACAATCCTGAAGGCAGGGTGCTTGGTTCTAAGTGTAGGGACCCTTAGATATAGTAAACCTATATCTTAAGTAAGTGATGCATGCACCAACTTACACAGGCTGCAATGGCAGGCCTGTAGATCCATTTTGCATGGCCTCCCATGGGTGTCATAATACATTCTTCAGCCCATGGGAGGCCTCTGGGGTACCTATGCCCTGGGTACATGGGTACCATATACTAGGGACTGACAAGGGTACCCCAGTATCCAATCTGGAGTGTACCTAAGTACATGACAACATTTTAGGGAGAACGCAGATAGACTGGGGTCCTGATGAGCAGGATGCCAGTCTGACTAGTCAAAAACAGTGTAACATGAAGCAAAAAGTGGGGGTAAACATAAGAAGCAGATCCTACTTTCCTACACCCAAATTAACCCTTTTTGAAACATTAATATATAACAGTGAGCTATTAACTTACATCAAAGAACTGCATGCTCACTCTAATTTATGCTCTAATCTATAATTTAATTTGTAATATAAAATCCTAATATAGAAGTAAAAGAATGTCTCTTTTATAAGCGGTAAACCACCAACCTATTTACATGATATGCACTTTGCAATCTTCACAGTGCATGTTCTTTGCAACAGGCACATTAGCCTCTGCGCTATGTTTTAGTGAGTCAAAACCTCAACTAGAAAAACTTTGCTCTCTCTCTCTCTCCATGAAGAACATTAATCACAGAAGTTATCTTGACTTTTTTTGTTGCCTGGAAATGCTGGAGGAAAGGAACGCTGCAACAACTGCTTTAAAACCATAATAAACTTGCAAACACTGCGCCTTCAGACAGTCAGCACCCGGTGCAGTGGCACCTGTCGCACAGCCCTAGAGACGGTCCTAAGTCCTTGCTTAGGAGAAGCAAGGCTTGCAGTAACAGAGTCGTTGTTTACCAGAAGCAAGGCTGGCAGTAACGGCGCAAAGTACAAAATGCGTGTTTACGCACCGCTTGCAGGTTTTTAAATCCCATAAATAAAAGGCATTGTCATTTACAATGCCAATAGCTCAAACAATTGCAAATTCGAGACCTATTGCATTGCAGATGCTTGTTTAATAGACATTCAGACCTAATGGCTTTGCCAATGCTTGTTAGCCATGTTGTCTAGCAGCACATCTGCTGTTCAGCATGGCCGAAAGTTACTGAAAGCCCAGAATCACAGGATGTTGATCCGACACCGAGTCTCTTCGTCCGTTAATTTTGAGTTTATTATCCTGCCCCTCTAACACAAAAAAGCACTATGACGTGGACTGCGCTGGCCGCATCATTGCTCTATGTTCAGTGACTTTCAGCCATGCTGAACAGCAGGTGTGCTAGTAGACAACATGGCTAAAAGACATTCACATTGACAAGGCCAATAGCCTGGGCATTGCCGAGGTCTATTGAGCTTGCCAAGGCTTGTTTGGTGTTGACGGGATCTTGCTGAACAAATGTGGAAGTGATAGTGAGAAATAGTTGAGGAGCTTTGAAGTAAAACAAGGATGTGGTGTAACGGCAAGAGCTGCCGACAGGGGAACTGGGGAATAAGGTTTGTATCTCGGCTCGGCTGAACAATTTGTGATTCTGGCCAAATCACTTACACTCATTGTCTCAGGCAGGGTGAAGTGTGTCATTGTGTAATGTAACTGATGAGCACTTAAAGCACTCCAATACCATCGCCATCTGCTGGTGTTAGCACAATGGCAAGATGGAGGACGGAACAAGTGCTCCAATACCATCGGATCGTATAAAACAAACCAATACATTTCTTAAAAAGATGGTAAAACACGAACAGCACTTGTTTATTTTTTTATGTGCACGCACATGCATTTTAGTGGTATGTGTGTATGTGTACATGGGAGATGGCCTGAATAAACAAATACTCCTATGGAGTGCTTGAAAACAAAGAAAAAGATGGAGGATGGAACAAGCGCTCGAAAAGGGAAGAAGCAAGACGGAGAACGGGAGGGTTGAAGCAAGACGGACAACGGGAGGGTGGGAGGGAAGAAGCAAGACAGACAACGGGAGGGTGGGAGGGAAGAAGCAAGACGGACAACGGGAGGGTGGGAAGGAAGAAGCAAGACGGACAACGGGAGGGTGGGAAGGAAGAAGCAACACAGACAACGGGAGGGTGGGAGGGAAAAAGCAACAACAACAGAAGGGGTGGGGCAGAGAAACAACATGCACAATAGGGGGTCTGATGGAAGAAGCAACAGACAACAATAAGCAACACGAACAAGGAAGAAGAAAGAAATATAGAACCACAAGCACCGCACATGCAGCAGAAGGACACTAATCCAAATCAAGCAACCAGTACTTGGTCCAAGCTCCACACAAAAGAGGAACTAAAACTGGAATGTGCTGAGACAATTAGGAGGCAGCAAATAAGAGTGGCAACAAAGACGACCAATGGTAAGCAATGGGCAGGCTAGAAACCCTTGTAGAAAGAAATGTCTCTTGCAAGCGACTGCGCAAGACCTAAAATTAATCAGTTCTCACACTGCAAGCTAACTTTCCCACACACATTTCAATGCAGAAGAGACAGCGTCATAAACCCTGTAAATCCATCTTGCAATACTTTATTGCATCATCAATCTCAAATTGGAGGACTGTGGAGTTAAAGCTGGAGTTATTCAAATATACACATGCTGTTGAATTAGCAAGAGAGAAGAGAAGCCCAATTTCAAGAAACATTTTAGAGTTTTCATGTAGAATCATGTTTAGCTTAAACTGATTTTTAAACAGGGCTTCATGATAGGAACAGCTAGAGAGCGAAAACATATGACATCACCCAAACTGAAGGGAAGCAAGGACTCCTGTTTTAATTTTGAAAAAAACGTGTTTCAAAGGATAATATATTAAGCAACAGGAGGGCCTGGAACACTACCGTCAGGTGCAAAGGTGTCAATTTAAACAATGGTTTTGGAAAAAAAAGGGCACTCATCTCAAATTCAGCCCGGTATCTCCTCCCTCAAAAGAACAACCATATGCAAAGTCAATAGGCCTGGCCTTTCTTGGCAAACCGGTGCTATGGTTATAATTTTTATTTTTTTATTTCAAACGTGCGCAAAAAATAAAAATTAATTTTACCAGTGATTCTATTTAAATCCTGAATCTTTCCACTGTGCCATGTATTTTATTATTTGTCAACAAGACAATAATAAATACAAATAAATCACTACCTTTTCACTCGCTCAAACGCAGGCAGCTACAATGTTACAATGTCACTTAAAGATTTTATAACAACTTTAAGGAGATAGAAAATAAATCACCTTTTAACAGGGCACCCCAGTTGCAGGCAAAATACATAGCTGGTATTTCAAGTTAATATATAAAAGCATAATTTTGATCACCTTTGTCACTAAAGAGAAATGACCTATTTTAGTTGTATGAGTAACTGTACAAAGCCTGTCCACATTGTTCACAAAGTGAAAGGAGCCAATGGGAAAAGTGGGCTGACCCACTGCACCATGCTGTAGGCCGTGGTGGGTGGAAACAAAATGTGAATGGCAACTTGGCTGACCCATCGATGAAGCTGCTAACCAAAAGCCCTTTTCTATGCATAATATGTATGATTTTTTTTGGAAGCGGGGGGAACAATAGTCTGGCAATACAACTAAAAGTGTCTCAAAGGCCAGACCTAATAAATAAAAAAAAACCTCAATGTAGACTACACTCAAGGCTTTGCCCCTGCTGTTACTCCTACTGCTCTGTTCATCCTGTCTGATCAAACCATAAAACAGCTCTGTTCAACGCGGAAAGAGCCAATACCATCTCCTCCTGGTGGCCAAGGGGCTGCAGCTGCTACACAAGGCGATACCAAAGGGGATGATGGACGGAGCGTTTGAGCTAATCAAACACTCACCCTCAGTCAACTAATCTGGGTTTAATCCATCATCATTCTTTAGCTCACTCCACCACCCCAGTTCAGACATGGCCATATGCAAATCAGTCTGACCCTGTGCCTCATGGGAACAGTCCAGCCCGAACTGCCAAGCCATGTCTTCTCTGGACCGGAAACAAGCATCCTGGGACCGGTTTCTGGCTATTCAGCCGTCATCAGCCAGGCTAGCTTGAATCCAGGGGCAAAGTGAGCAAGGGACCCACGTCTGGGCATACCCTGCCAACTTAGGGCGAACAAAGTGATACCAAAGGGGTTGATGGACGGAGCGTTTGAGCTAATCAAACACTCACCCTCAGTCAACTGATCTGGGTTTAATCCATCATCATTCTTTAGCTCACTCCACCACCCCAGTTCAGACATGGCCATATGCAAATCAGTCTGACCCTGTGCCTCATGGGAACAGTCCAGCCCGAACTGCCAAGCCATGTCTTCTCTGGACCGGAAACAAGCATCCTGGGACCGGTTTCTGGCTATTCAGCCGTCATCAGCCAGGCTAGCTTGAATCCAGTGGCAAAGTGAGCAAGGGACCCACGTCTGGGCATACCCTGCCAACTTAGGGCGAACAAAGCGATACCAAAGGGGATGATGGACGGAGCGTTTGAGCTAATCAAACACTCGCCCTCAGTCAACTGATCGGGTTTAATCCATCATCATTCTTTAGCTCACTCCACCACCCCAGTTCAGACATGGCCATATGCAAATCAGTCTGACCCTGTGCCTCGTGGGAACAGTCCAGCCCGAACTGCCAAGCCATGTCTTCTCTGGACCGGAAACAAGCATCCTGGGACCGGTTTCTGGCTATTCAGCCGTCATCAGCCAGGCTAGCTTGAATCCAGTGGCAAAGTGAGCAAGGGACCCACGTCTGGGCATACCCTGCCAACTTAGGGCGAACAAAGCGATACTCAAAGGGGATGATGGACGGAGCGTTTGAGCTAATCAAACACTCACCCTCAGTCAACTGATCTGGGTTTAATCCATCATCATTCTTTAGCTCACTCCACCACCCCAGTTCAGACATGGCCATATGCAAATCAGTCTGACCCTGTGCCTCATGGGAACAGTCCAGCCCGAACTGCAAAGCCATGTCTTCTCTGGACCGGAAACAAGCATCCTGGGACCGGTTTCTGGCTATTCAGCCGTCATCAGCCAGGCTAGCTTGAATCCAGTGGCAAAGTGAGCAAGGGACCCACGTCTGGGCATACCCTGCCAACTTAGGGCGAACAAAGTGATACCAAAGGGGTTGATGGACGGAGCGTTTGAGCTAATCAAACACTCACCCTCAGTCAACTGATCTGGGTTTAATCCATCATCATTCTTTAGCTCACTCCACCACCCCAGTTCAGACATGGCCATATGCAAATCAGTCTGACCCTGTGCCTCATGGGAACAGTCCAGCCCGAACTGCCAAGCCATGTCTTCTCTGGACCGGAAACAAGCATCCTGGGACCGGTTTCTGGCTATTCAGCCGTCATCAGCCAGGCTAGCTTGAATCCAGTGGCAAAGTGAGCAAGGGACCCACGTCTGGGCATACCCTGCCAACTTAGGGCGAACAAAGCGATACCAAAGGGGATGATGGACGGAGCGTTTGAGCTAATCAAACACTCACCCTCAGTCAACTGATCTGGGTTTAATCCATCATCATTCTTTAGCTCACTCCACCACCCCAGTTCAGACATGGCCATATGCAAATCAGTCTGACCCTGTGCCTCGTGGGAACAGTCCAGCCCGAACTGCCAAGCCATGTCTTCTCTGGACCGGAAACAAGCATCCTGGGACCGGTTTCTGGCTATTCAGCCGTCATCAGCCAGGCTAGCTTGAATCCAGTGGCAAAGTGAGCAAGGGACCCACGTCTGGGCATACCCCTGCCAACTTAGGGCGAACAAAGCGATACCAAAGGGGATGATGGACGGAGCGTTTGAGCTAATCAAACACTCACCCTCAGTCAACTGATCTGGGTTTAATCCATCATCATTCTTTAGCTCACTCCACCACCCCAGTTCAGACATGGCCATATGCAAATCAGTCTGACCCTGTGCCTCATGGGAACAGTCCAGCCCGAACTGCCAAGCCATGTCTTCTCTGGACCGGAAACAAGCATCCTGGGACCGGTTTCTGGCTATTCAGACGTCATCAGCCAGGCTAGCTTGAATCCAGTGGCAAAGTGAGCAAGGGACCCACGTCTGGGCATACCCTGCCAACTTAGGGCGAACAAAGCGATACCAAAGGGGATGATGGACGGAGCGTTTGAGCTAATCAAACACTCACCCTCAGTCAATTGATCTGGGTTTAATCCATCATCATTCTTTAGCTCACTCCACCACCCCAGTTCAGACATGGCCATATGCAAATCAGTCTGACCCTGTGCCTCATGGGAACAGTCCAGCCCGAACTGCCAAGCCATGTCTTCTCTGGACCGGAAACAAGCATCCTGGGACCGGTTTCTGGCTATTCAGCCGTCATCAGCCAGGCTAGCTTGAATCCAGTGGCACAAGGGCCTTTGGTCCTGTTCAGATAAGGGTCTTAAGATCATAGGAGACAGAGTGGAATGGCAACCCTTAGGTAGAAGCGTGCAGCCGCAGAGGTGAGGGAGACACGCGATCAGCGGCCACTGCACATCTCCAGTTCGCAGGTAGTAGTGTGAAGGGTGTTGCTGCCTTGGTCCAGTGTGGCAACCCTGTACCCAAACCAGCAGGAGCTGAGGAGTAGCAAGTGTGTGAGGCATCAAAAGATTGGGGCAGAAGCTCTGTGGGATGAGCGGAGTACTCAGCGTTCTTCTCGCCTTGTATTGGGCAGTGCCAGGAGAGTGTACACGGAAGGTTGTGCAGTTTTATGGTTGGGTGAGTCAGAGTATGGGGGGAGGGTGTGTTTGGAGGTTATAAGGTGCGATTTTGGGCCTATGAACCTCCATGGGCCTTTTGTCCCGCGCTCTGAGTCAGACTTCGGTCAGGAGACCAATACGCAGTGGTTGAGATAGAACGGATCCATAGACAGCAGTAGAAAACTATTATGGCTCTGAAAACTGGGCCAAATACACCCTTTCTGCAGTTCAGGTAAATATAATCTTCTCCTCAGACACAGAATTTGTGCAAAGTGATGGCACTCAAAGGAGGTAGCAATGATGCTGGCTCCAAACAGGAGTGTCAAAAACAACTGCACAATGGAGTGCGAGATCTGTGCTCCTGGCGGTCACCAGCCTTCCAGAAGCAGTAATCAGGAATAAGCAAAAGGGTAGGGTTTTTCTAGAAACTTCTTCGCCTTGAACAATGGAAACTGCTGTCCATAAACCTATGCATACCAAATAACAGCTCAAGAACTCATCAGGGGGCCCTTTGAAATTCCATGAAGACTTTATTAGCAAAAGGAAGCCCTGTCGCCATCTTCTCTCATTTTTTTAATGTCTTATCTTCTCCCTCTAGCCAGAGTGGAAGCATATCCCATGCATTGCTGTCTGGGGAAGATAGATCCACTCTCCATTTTGTGCCAGGCTACACAAGAGGTCCTACAAAATGTAACTAACTGGTTCTAGTACTCAAACTCACAATATACAGAGTCCTACTACCATACAGTGTTACACACTCCCTGCACATACACACGTACTCAACATGCACATCAAACATCAGCGCAAGCAGGGCCGGCTTTAGGGCAGTGCGACTGGTGCGGCTGCACTGTGCGCTGACCTGTGGAGGGGGCGCCGACCTCAGGGGGGGGCGCTGTGTTTAGCAATAACTTTTGATTGGAGAGATGAGAGGCACTTATGCCCGGTAGTAGTGAGAGAATCCAAGGAGGTGGTCATGGGGTCTGGGCGCGCCAAAAATGATTGTAGCACCGGGTGCCACCAGCGCTAAAGCCGGCCCTGAGCGCAAGGATCTGGGGCTCACTTAATAGAGGAAATTTACATGCGAGGGGTCAGCAGACACCATCTCTCCTGACCCGGTGACAAGAGCTGTGTCATAATAAAGATTCACAAAACTCAAATAGAGCTATGGTGGTAGGATACCGAGTCACCAAGAGCATGGACAGAAGTGCTATGTCTGCTATGTGTCCGCCACTCCAGGTCACAGAACATGTTCTAGGCGTCACATTACCAGGGACAGGCCTGTGCCTCAGTGTCACGCTGAGCTAGCATATGCTCTAAGGCCAATTAAAAGGCAGGATGCCATTTTCACATTTCAGGGCAGGAGTACACTCTTTGTTTATCATGCAAGGGACATTTCTATTCCAACACCCTGGCTTCTGCTAACAGGCTGCAGCTCAGGTCCCAAGGCAGACCAGAGCCTTCTTTCCTCTGCTAGTTGGACCTCCTGTGGTGGTATCTTGCATGCTTGGGGGTGGGGAAGTCATGTTGAGGAGCACTTACTGGAAGATTTGAGGCACAGCGCTAATCACTCAATGCATCATAGCACAAATATGCAGCCAGGGTCAAGAACGCAGTGACCATGTTAGGTGAGGGCACTTCTTAAAGCTCTTTTTGTGATGACATCGAAAGGCCAGCAACACTTACGATGTCAAGCTAGACTTAAAAATGAAGGGATGTAACCAACCTCAATTTCAACCAGGAGCCATGCCTTAGACATTAAGGAGGAGAGGAGCTGGAAGTGAGGCCCTCTGCCCCCTAACAGAGGCTTTTCTACCAGAAGCATTGGTGCAAATCTGGAAGTAGTCACTACAGACCTTGGCACTGCCAGTGCTGATTCCAGTGAAACATTCTATGAGGCAGAAGTGAAGTAAACTTTCCCAGAAACAGAAGCAGAGAAGCATATCAAATACAATGAAGAAGCACAAACAGTTATCGACAAACCTCAGTCTTCATTTGAAGGAAGTTCATAAGAGGCTGTCAAATCCGACGTGCACATAGGCTATTATAACATCCCGTGCCCAATACAAAACAATAATTGGCAAATCCAATAGGTCTCATCAATGAGATGAGAGGACAGCGTTAGCAAAGGAAGGACACTAATCAAAATGAAGCTATTAATACTTGCTCTGCAGAAGAGACAAACAAAAGATGAGGAAATGAAACTGCCACCCGCTGACTAATTAGGAGGCAGCAAATTAGAATGATAATGAAGCCAACGAATGGTAAGCAGTGGGTGGACTCCAAGCCCCTTTTAATAAACAAAATGTCTCGCAAGCGGCAGCCCATGCGCTGTCTTAGGCAAGACATAAAAAGTAAGCATTTACAAAGCCAGCTGGGATAACTTTCTATGGTGAAACCTGTGTGTGTGTGTGTACATGTGTGGGGGCGAGAGAGAGAGAGAGAAATGATGGCACTAGTTGGGGAAGTCTCGGTAGAGATAGCAAAGAAGAAAATGGCCAGAGGCTAAACTCGCCCCGACCAGTTACAGTACAAATAAGGTAGCATGAAAAATGCCCCGGTTACTTACCGGTAATCTTCATTACTCCGAGTATTGTCTTCCTCGCCACATGAGTAACAAAGTGAGCTTCAGCTCTATAACAGAACCCTCCAAAGCAAAGTCAGCATCCCATGCCTCCCATCCCTCCCCAACATAGCCGACTCACCTCACCTCTGACCCACCATAAGAGGGGAGCCAGCCCATCCCACAGCCTGAAGAACTACAAAGCCCCAAGAACCAATGAAGCCGATAGCACAACAGGGAGGGATGGGAACTCATGTGGCGAGGAAGACAATACTCGGAGTAATGAAGATTACCGGTAAGTAACCGGGGCATTACCTCCTCGTAAGTCTTCCTCGCCAAATGAGTAACAAAGTGAGCACATACCCAAGCCAAGCGGCTTCATGGCACACGCAAGAAACCACTGACAAGTAGGAGATGCCAAAGCAAACAGGTTAAATCCAAAAAACAGGACAGGGAAATGGACAAAACCACCCAGGGGGAACAGAAACAGAAGACAAACACGAGCAGGAAGAACCAGCCCGAGAACTGCCTCAGCAAAACACCCCAAAGAAGGACCACCCAAAACCACCTGGGAATGCTCCAAGAACAGGTGTGGGGAGGACCAGGTAGCGGCCCGACAGATATCCTCGATGGACACACCCTTGAAAGAAGCCCAAGAGACAGACAGACTACCGGTGGACCGACCCTGAACCAGGACCGACAACTCGGACCCATGAGACCCATAAGCCAGCAAGATAGCCTGCTCGACCCAACGACTCAACGTGGAGAGAGAAAGCTTGTGGCCAGAACGCACCGGACCAAAGGTCACAAACAAACTCTCACGCAACAAAACGGAGCCGTTCTGTCCAAATACAACAATACCGCTCGACGGGCATCCAAAAGGGAGAGGGAAGAATCCCCCCAGGTCTCAGACACAGACAGGAACGAGGGCAAAACCACCTTAAGGGACCGGGTGACCACAGAAGGAACCCCGGGCACAAATCACGGGTCAGGACGTAACACCAGACTATCCGGTAGGACACGCAAGAACGGCAGGGGAACGGAGAAAAGAGCGTAGCTCCTCGAACCGACCCACCAAGACAATAGAATCAACCAAATCCAAGGGTTCAAAAGGCACACCCAGCAGAGCCCGTAACACCAAGGGAAGATCCCAGGAAGGAGCCAGGCAAACAGCCTGAGAAACGCAACTACGAAGCAAGCTAGCCACCAAAGGGCAAAGCTGCCTACTGAGCCCACAAAGTGGAAGGAGCCAGGCCAAGAGAAAACCCCCAGCAAGAAAACCGAGAACCCTCAAGGGATCCACCGAAACAGGATCAACGTCCTTTAATACACACCACCGAGAAAAGGAAACCCAATGACGGGAATAAGAAAGCAGGGTAGCCGGACGACGGGAACCCGGAAGCAAACCACAACCTCAAGGGAACAACCCTGCGCCAGCAAAGCACCCTCTCAAGAGCCAGGCCTGAAGATGAAGCCAATGTAACCCTTACCCCGGGAGCGGAGCGCCCCGCCAGGGGTAGGGGCATCTGGAAAAGCCCAACACACCTGGACAGCAAGTTCCCCCAGAAGAGGAAACCAAGGACGGCGAACCCAACCAGGTACCACCAACAGAACCAACGCCCTCCCCGAGCGAATCTTGCACAGGGCGCGACGGATCAAGGGAATCGGGGGAAACGCGTACAGCAGAGAATCCGGCAAACGGAATGACAACGTATCTATCCGCCATGCTCCTGGGCACAGAGGAAGGGCGCAGAAGCGGGGAAGGAGAGCAATGAATTCGTTTCGGGAACAGAACCACCGTCGGGAGCCCAAACCGGGTCGGCAGGAGACGGAACACAGACACCTTCAGAGAAATGGCCGCCATTGAAGGAAACACCCTGCTCAGGTGATCCGCCACGCAGTTCACCCACCCTCCCCCCCCGGGAAATAAACAGCCCTGAGGGACAACACCGAAGCCTCCGCCCAAGATAGGAGTCCCCGGGCCAGGATCCAAAGAAAGCAAACCCTGCAACCCCATCGATGAGTGATGCACCTCACCACCACCTGATTGACCGTCCGGACCAAAACATGATGCGGGGCAAACTCCAGGCAGGCCAGGAGAACGGCCTTCAACTCCCGAAACTTGGAGGAGCAACCCACCCAAAGACGATCCCAACGACCTCGAACAGACCGGGAACCCGAGGACGCCCCCCAACCCAGGAGGCTGGCATCGGTCGTGACCACCCGAGACGGGGACACCAGGAACGGAAGACCCCTGGAAAGACGTGCCTCCACCAACCACCAGTCCAGAGCGGCACGAATCAGAGGGGACACCACCACCGGAAAGTCGTAATACTCCCAAAAGGGAGCCCACTGGGATAGGAGATGGTTCACTAACGGGTACAACTGAAGGCGAGCCCACGGCAGTACAATGATGGTAGCAGACATCAACCCCTGGACCCTCAACCACTGATGGACAGGGGCGGAATCCTGGGCCAGAAGACAACCCAGGTCCCTCCACAGGTAAAAACAGCATCCCCCGGATCATGTCCAGGCGACCCCCGATGAAAACCTAGTCCTGGGAAGGCAACAGGTGAGACTTCTGGAGGTTGATCAGGAACCCATGGGCGGACAGGACCCCTCAGACCCTGTAGACGTGATGAGTCCCCTTAGAGAAAGAAGAGGCAGAAACAGCCAATCAACCAGAGACGGGAAAACCCTAAGCCCTTCCCAGTGGAAAATCCCAACCAAGGGGGCCAAAACCTTAGTGAAGACCCGTGGGGCTGAGGACAAACCAAAGGGAAGCACCTGAAACAGGAAGTGACGGCCCCCCAAACAAAAACGGAAGAAACGCTGGGAAGACAGGCGTATGGGCACATGGAGGTAGGCATCCAGCAGATCCAGGGAAGTCACCACCTCCCCCTGAACAAGCAGCGGTAGGATCTCCTGCAACAAGACCATTTAAAATTATACATGGGGAGTGAAAGAATCAACCCGCTTCAAACCCAGCACTAGCCGAAAGTCGCTAGACACCCTCCCACCAGAAAGAGGATGGAAAAGACACCCAAACCCCTTTGAAAAGCTGTAACGGGTCGAACGGCCCCCTCCGCGAGGAGGACCTGGATACCAGCCACCAGAGCCTGTCTCTTTCCTGATGCCGAAGGCAGCGGGGAGGAAAGGAAAGCGTCCGGAGGAGGGGAGAAGAACACGATCCTGTAGCCCTCCTGGACAAACCTCAGGGTCCACTGGTCTGAGACGAAGTACTCCCAGGCCGGGATGAAACTCCGCAGACGTCCGCCCACCGGAGCAGAGATTCGAGGACAGTCAGGACTGCGATATGGGGGGGGAGAGGCAGCGGGCTGAGACCGGGATCTGTGGAAGATCGGGGTGCCCCGGAGCGACCCCGACCACGAAAAGGGCACGCCACCCCTGGGGGCCTGAAGAGACGGCCACGAGAGGGACGGACAGGAGCCAATAGTTTTCCGTCCTCTGTGGGCTATAACCATCTCCTCCAGAGAAGCGCCAAGCAGCTTTGTCCCCGAAAAGGGGATCCTCACCAGGATCGCCATCGGGCCAGCGTCCGCCTTCCAGTGACGGAGCCAGACCAGGCGACGGGGCTGGATAGCAGCCCCACCAGCCGCGGCGGTGGCCCCCAAGGTGTTGCAGGAGATAACCGACAAGAGCCACGTCTGTTGTTCCACAATCGCCAGAGTAGTAAAGACGACAGCGCCTTGGGCCAATAGTTCAGACCAGGATTGGAAGTCTTTCAGAAGAGACTGGACTGTGTAAGATAGATAGGCGGACGCTCTTGTCGACCGGATACGATGGGGACGTAGCCTCCGAAACAATGGAACCCTGGGAAACCAGAGCAGCAATGGAGTCAACCTTCCCAGAGGAAGGGAAATCTTAGCGAAACCGGTATGGCGAAGCGTGTCGACAGATAACGCGGAAAAGCCTGTATGTCCACCTCCATCCATACATTGTTAATCACCTTCCCTACTGAAGCATGGAGGGGCAGGGACTCGGGTTCCCTGCGCTGATACTGGGCAAACAAAAATCGTCCAACAACTCATCCCGCCTAAAGGGGGTCCAGCCGCTGGCGTTTTGGGGGAAGAGGGGCTTTGACCCCCATCACGCTCCACAAAAGCAGCAGCCACCGCAGCTGTAATCATCGATTGAATGGCCTTCAGTGACAGGGACTCAGCAGGAGACTGTGAACTGGGTCCAGCCACCACAGGAATCTCGGACCCTGCTCCACGCTGCGCAAACACATGCAAGAAATGCCCAACTCTCACAAGAAAAGAGCGAAGCAGTACCCCATAAAACAAAGAACTGTCGCAAGCGTGAGGAGAACATGCGAAAAACCTCACGGCCCCTCCGTAGCCAGGCAACCCACAGATGCGGGAAGCCAGCCGTGTGTGTGTCTCCGCCCCCCAGCAGTCCGGATAGGCCCCGGCGCCGGGCTGTCGTAAAGGGAAAAACCTGCATTGCCCCTTCACCGAACTGAGAAGGCGTGCGGCCCTCGCACACCCCCCCAGCCGCAAATGCGGCCAAAGCCGGGAGGAGAGCGGAGAGAAAAGAGCCCAGCCGACGCCGGACGGAAACACACCGGCAAGGAAGGAGCGTGGCGGTCGTAGTGAAATTCTCGGCCACCTTGATGACAGCCAACCGCGTAGAGTCCCCTTGACTCAGGGCCTAACGCGACCAGGAGCTGGTGAGGGTACAACAAAACCCGGCTCCAGGTACAGAGCACCCCACCCATAAGAAGTGGAAGTGCAACAATACCCTCGAGGCAGTCGCCTCGCATGACCGGGTGAGAAGCACGGTAGACTCGCCCCCGCCCCCACCCCCCAAACGGCACGCTAGAGCAGCGCCTAGCCCACCCCCACAACAGAAGGAGAGGGGGAGGAAGAGGGTAGACCCTAACAAACGAGCCCGCTGAAGCAGGGCCTCAACCCCAGGGTCGTGGATCCTGCTGGAGCAGGATCTCGACTTACCTGCAAACGCCTGGAGAGTCCAGCGCAGAACTAAAAAAACAGGCTGTGGGATGGGCCGGCTCCCCTCTTATGGTGGGTCAGAGGTAAGGTGAGTCGGCCATGTTGGGGAGGGATGGGAGGAATGGGATGCTGACTTTGCTTTGGAGGGTTCTGGTATAGAGCTGAAGCTCACTTTGTTACTCATGTGGCGAGGAGGACTTACAAGGAGGTAATGAGAGTTATTCTAAGCGGGGCAGGTATTCATTCTGTGGCATGGTACCAGCATTTATCAGCAGGGCTGTAATACCTCTCTGTAAACGCATTAGTATCACTGGTGAAAAAGGTTACTATATTCTTTGTGGCACAACATGGGGTAAAGTGGCTTGGACATCACGCTTAAGTGTAACCATTTATTCATTTTTTTACCATCTCAGGGGCCACTATGGACTGCTTAAACTGCTCCTGGGCTCTTGCACAGTGAAAAAGATACCGTTTCTTAAAGACATCATGAAGGTGAATAGTCTTAAGAGACGATATAAATGAAAGAAAAAGAAAACTTGGCAACTCACACAAGCTACAAAGTACAATGAAAAATATACCCTTCCCAACTAAATAAACAGACATGAAAGGCCGTGAACTGCTACTGTCACTGCCAAACACTCTTTTTCGCGCAACCAATAGTGTGAAGCTGCGGGTGCAACACCAGGATACCAGAGAGAGACTGGCAGCTCAGAACAGCTGATTGTGAGAAGCCTGCTACTCACTGTCTAACCCACGACTCGACTGTTTCCTCCTGAGATTTTCACACGTGCAAGACGGATTTCTGTACGAGCTCCCCGCTAACGTGTCCAGGGAGTTCAAGAGACACGTCGATAAAGCTGCACTCAGGGCACACTATGACCCCCACACAGCCAGGGTCTCTAATGTTGCCGATCTAAGAAAGGTGTGCACGTGGTCGGCCGGCTCACCATTCTTTTACAGACAACCAGAACTGCGCAGCAATGATAGCCAGCCTGCTGCGCAGCGGTGAGGGAGGGGAAGAGTGGCTTGGCAACAGTGATGTCACTGGTGCAGCCACTGTAAAAGCACTGGCTTCCAACCACATGGAAGCACGCTTCATACCCTCTCAAGCAGGGAAGCCTTGCGCGCAGTCACAGGAAAACACGCAAACATTTCTCACAGCCAGTCGTGATACAACGGCAGAGTCGGAGGCGGCGCGCCAATGAGCGCCTGGTTAATGAACAACAGGTGACGTGTGCTTGGGCTGAGGCGCTTTCAGTAATTAGACTAGGGCAGGGGGCGCGTTGCATGAGAACCAATAGGAGTATACAGCAAGAATTAATTAGTTGCTAATCCCACAGTCAAGGGAGCTGCTCAAGGTGCGCCACATGATACAGTGCCACGCTATCCCACACTAGGAAGGATAAAAGAGCCATGGTAAGGACGAACTCTCCGGTATGAATCCCGTGCTGTGCCTGAAGCCACCGCGATGCATGCTGCAATACAAGTCTGCTCGCTGCAGCCATGTATGCGCATAAGGAAGGACCTGTTCCTCCGTTTGTAAAACACTACAGAGAGATATAGCAGGAGGGTCCTCCAGCCAGGCTGGACTAAATGTGATTTCTGGCCAGAGTGAACCAAGGAAGCCATCAGCTGAGCGCGAGCCTATGCAAACCAAAAAAACGACAAGCATTGGCATAGCCAATAGATCTTGCCTTTGGGACCTTATAAGTGTTTGGCCAGAGCTATTGACTTTGCCAATTGACGTACCCATAGTCTTGAAGTCTGTGACATATGTCCATTGACTGGTCCTTTCTACTGCAAATCGGACACAGGAGTGAAGGCATCCGGTGGGTCACCTCGATGGCACTGCCCACGTGACCCGGCTGGGCTCCACCAATAAGTCAGTAAATTCGTCTCCTATGAAATAGCTTTGAGAAGATTACCGTCTCGTGCCATCCTGTTGTTAGTGCTCATTTAAGAGGGGCCATAGAGAAAGGCTTAGAACGTTGTACCCGGTGGCAACAGCGCGCAAAGTACGGGGATATGAGAATCTTCAGGAACCGTGTGACGTACACTTTTCAAATACACCCTTTTAGGGATACAAAGCTGTCCTTAATGACCCATGCGACTGACAGCTGTCAGTCAAGTAGTTAGGATGAACTGCCGGCCAATCCAACGGCTGACAACTCCATTCCAAAACAAACACAAAAAAACAAGTTATAATCCTGGCTTCCCCACTTGCACAGGTTTGCTCCCCGGCAAGTTTCCTTTTGCTAAGATTACTTTAGCCTGTTTCCAAGCACACCCAGTCCTAGAAGATAAACGCTATATAAAAACATGGATTGATGCATCTACAAAGCACGTTTTTCGCGTTGATTAAATAAAGCAGTTTTAGTTCCAAATTAAATAATTGTGTGGCTTACAAAACACAGCCACAGAGCAGAGAAATCTGCAGCTATAGAACGGTCCAGGCGTATACAACAGGGCAAAGTTGCTTGTGGTTTTCAGATGTGTGCATACACAAGTGACAATGAAGTTTTCCTAACGGTTCCGGACGAGTGTGTGCATACATGAGTGACAGTGAAGTTTTCCTACGGGCTCCAGACAGGTGTGTGCATACACAAGTGACAGTCAACTTTTCTTACAGGTTCAGGACAAGTGTGTGCATACACAAGTGACAATTAAGTTTTCTTATGGTTCCAGGTGTCTCCGGCAGTCCCCTTTCCACGTCTTCTTCCCAGGAGTGCAGCATCCCCCGCTAGCAGCAGGGCCACGCCGGAACCATGACCCCTTCTCCTCCTGCACTCGCGCCCCGGTGGTCGTTCTGGGCTTCTGTGCGCTGCCGCAGGTGTAGGGGCACAGTTTGTAGCTGGCATGCTGCTGCCGCCACCAGGGACCGGCGTGTGGCCGCCGGGTCAGGTTACAGCCGAGGTTTCCTGGTGAAGCCGGTGGTGGGAGGTGCTCTGGGGCCAGCCTCCCTCCCCCGAGCAAGGACCAGAGGTTGAGGGAGGTGCTAATTTCGAGACAGCTCAGCTTACAAGACGTCACTTCCGTCTACATTGGCACACGTTTTAAGCCGAAAGTAACCTCAGCCGCTTGGATCAATTCATTTCACATGATGAAGCTGGGCATGACCTTAGTTCTGATTTGTTTTTTTTAAGGGACATGACATCCGCGCTGTAAGCTGCGCAGAGGGGCTACTTTTTTTCCAGTCTACTGTGACTATGGCAACACAAGTAAGTCCCAGGCCCTGCAGGTTGCTTAATTTGCCTGGCAGCACCTGTAGCAGAGCTGGACGTGCCGGCTAGGTTTAGTTCAATTAAATGCAGTGGCTCACAACTTCAAAGGTAGAGGAGCTCTAATTATGCGTGACTAATGTATTTTAATGCAGTGAAGGGGACACCTGCATTAAAATGCGTTAGTCTAACGCCTGGTACGTGGTACTTGGCAGGGCTGAAAATCACTGGAGTAACTGTCTGGTGCCCTGGCTCTGCGCATACAGTTCCACGCACACAGTTCCACAGCTCTCGCCCCCATCCCTGCTTACCTCAGCCACCACATGTAGTTGTGGCCGTAGGGGAAGTAGCTGTTGGGGTCGTCACAGCAGTGCTTGTTGTCCCGGAAGCCGCAGCAGTAGACGGCCCCTACCACGCTGTCGGCGGGCGCCCTGGGGCAGCTGAAGGCGCTCACCAGTACTTCTCCGCATTGGTGCCACTTGTGCACTCCGCGCTCATGGTGCCCGGCAGAGCTCGTCCAGGTGTAGGCAGGGGTGAGAGGTATCAGGCATGCAGTGCCCCCGTCTCCACAAACCGCCAGCAGGAGGAGAGGGATGTCAGCAGCCATCAGTGCATGTTCCAGAGCCGCAGCAGATTAAGGCGGGAGGCGCGCACCGAGAGCCGAGCAGGTAACCAGTCGCGGAACTCAGCGCCAGGCAAAGGCAGCTCTCTTACTAGGTGTGTGTAAGGGGGCGTAAGCCTGCTGCATCACAAGTCCTACTGCCCTTGCTCCCACCCTCCACCACTGCCAGGTCAGAGGAAGGCACCTCCCCCAAACCTGCCTGCCCTGCCGCGATACCAACGGACGTAGCTTTAAAGCGCTTCAGTGCTCCTCCTAGCAGAGCACGCAGCACTGGCGTTGTCACTAGGAGGAGAGGCGTACCTCAAGCTCATGCTTTACCTGTACGACAAAATGGGCAGCGATGAATGACCCCCTAAAGTATGGGACAGTTGAATGCATGACATCAAAAAAGTACACACCTGTGTAACAACGAAGTAAAGGGGCCAGTAGCCATGGGCGGACACAAATGACATCATGGCCGTACTAAGGAGGGACTAACAAGCCTCACAATCAATCAGAAGACAGCATTTACAAAGGATAAAGACACAAGCCAATAAAAATGATGGGCGGAGAGTGGGCGGAGCTTGCACAGAGCTTCCACTCCATACTGAATACTGCATGCCTCGCAAAGCGAGCAGATCATGTGCGCTGCCGCTATAGGCTCGACCTAAAAAAACAAGATAAAGGCACGAACGCAGTGTGCGCGTGGCTGTTCACTCCCGCGGCAATACTCCATGGGAGTAAACTTCACAGAAAAGGTGGGACATGCACCCACCATTAGCCATTTGCAGGCTATCATTTTTAAAGGACAAACACAAAAGCCAATCCAAAGCAGGGGAGGAGTCAGACGCCACAAAGTATAGACAACAGATCGCCTAACAGTGCAAGTGCTGTAGGCTCGACCTAAAAAAGAAGTAAGACAAAAAAAAAGAAACAGCACATGTGTATAAGATGTGAACAGACAGTGGTCAAGCTTGGCCACAGCATAAGTAAAAGAGGAAAAAAAGGACTACATAAGCGGCCTCCATCACTGCAGGAGTGCCATGTCACCCCTTCCCCCACCCTATTGAGGCCGGTGAAACCAGCCACAGGCTACGTCTACCATGAGCGTTCAACAGCAGGCAGGAGCGGCTGCTCTTCCGAGAGACACCATACAGGCCCCACAACACCTTAGTTATTCAGTAGTAACACCACTCCCTTCATTCAGCGATCTAGCAGAACCTGTGACTGCCTCCCGCCGGTGGTGGTCATGGAATGGAAGCCTCAATCACTATTTCCGTTGCACCAGGGAAATGGATGGTGCTGTGAAGAGGTCCCTGCTCATGCACCATAGGGGCCCTGAACTATACAAACTGTTCGAAACACCACTGCGTCAAAATCGTCATCATCGCCAGTGTCGGGTAGTAAGGGCCCTCAAACATTTTGATCCCCAAATTAACCCGAATATCAAGCGCTACAAGCTACGCCAACCCAAGCAGTCAGACACTGAGTCCTTGGATGTGTTCTTCGTGTGGCTGAGGAAGATGGCGAGCACATGCCTCTTCCATGACCAATGGGAGGAGAACAGGGCACAGGTCATTTAAGGGTGTCAGTCTGCTGTGCTCCGCCAGTTATCCAGGGATATGCCTGGTTGTTTTATGGTTGACATTATCATACTAGCACTGTCCCACGATCTGTCGAACTCAAGAGTTGAAAAGATGGAAGCAGCCCTCAAACACCCGACCACACTGTGTCCCTCCAGGCCCATTGCCCTTAAAGAGAAAAGGGTAGATGCCATACAAAAACACCCAGGCCCAATTCGCCCGCCACTGCGACTGCCCTCCAGCGGGCCCTGCTGCAACTGCAGGCTAGAACATTCAACACCAGCTGTGTGTTTGCGAAAGGGAAGACCTGCTCCAAATTGGCAAAATCATTTGGTTTGCCACAAGTGTGCCGCAGCGGGAGGTTGAGGGCCCCAGCTGGCAAATCGTGGGTGGTAGCACCAGCCCTCAAGCATCTGTCGCTGGATGATACGCCAGATCCAGAGTGCGCCAGTGCACACAGATCTGTGTTCAATGCACACAGTGAGGAGGAAGATGTATTTGTGGCATCATTTGCTGGACGGACAGATCGCAGGTGGCAGCCGTTCAAGGTTACAAACACGACTGTGAGAACCCTCAGACACGGGGGCGTCAGTGAACATGATGGACTGAAAGCAGTACGAGCTCCTCAGACCATGCCATCCTCTCACTCACACCAAAGTGAAGATCTATACATATGGGGGGCAGAATTCCTGCCACTGTGAAGAGTGATCGAAGTGGATGTGACCAGTGACAAAAATGAAACTAGGCTCTGGTTGTCTGTCGCTGAGGTCAAGAAAGGCACGCTGTTAAGCTGCCACACCACTGAAGATCTGGAGTTGATATTCATGGATCTGGTTCGCAAAGAACACCATGTGGATTCCATCCTGGCCGAGTTGCTGCAACTGTTCGAAGGGTTAGGCAAGCTACAGCACAAACGGTTTGATGAAGGTGTCGATGTGAAGTTTAAACTAACAGCCCTGCGATGTAGGAGGGTCCCCTTCCATCTGAGGCCCTAAGTTGAAAGAGAACTACAGGCACTAGAATATTTGGCGGTCATCAAGAAGGTTACCGGCCCCACCCCCTTGGGCGTTGCCTCTGGCTATTGCGCCAAAGCAGGCTCTGTGTCGACATGCGCTTCCCAAACCAGGCCATCAAGCGAGAGCACCACATCATGCCTACAATAGACGATTTCGTGACTGACCTCAACGGGGCCAAGTGGTTCTCCAAGCTCAACCTGAATTCCAGATACAATCAACTGGAACTAGAACCCCGAGAGCAGGTACATCACAACCTTCTCCACGCACGTAGGCCTGGTAGGATACAAGAGGCTGAGTTTCAGCTCTCTTCAGTGGCGGACGTTTTCCAAAACGCTATCAAGGAGACGCTGTCCGGCCTGAGGGGAGTCCTTAATTTAAGCGATGACATTCTGATATTCTCGCATAGCGTGGAAGAGCACTATGTTTGCCTTTGTGGCCTCACCCTGAACACAGAGTGTCTCAGTCGGCTAGACAGTAGAATTAAAACTTGGCTTTGTTCAGGGTGAGGCCATTCTACCAGGAATTTAATGAATTCTTTGGGTACCTGTTCTCCTGTGAGGGTCTCCGTGTGGATCCAAATAAGGCCATAGCCATCCACACTGCACCTACCCCCAGGAATCGAAGTCCGCAGTTTTCTTGGGATTACCACATACTGTAAATGTTTTATTTCCAATTTGGTCTCTCTATCCGAGCCTGAGGGCACTCACATGCACCAGTGCATCTTGGGACTGGGGCCCACAAGCTACCATGGCTTTTGAGGCAATCCAAGAGGCCCTCATGGACAAAACCTCAATGGCATATTTCCACCCAAGGAAACGAACAGAGCTAATTGTCAACACCAGTCCTGTTGGCCTAGGAGCTGTGCTCATGCAAGAAAACACAAACATGGACTGGTCACCCATAGCCTACACTAGCAGGGTACTCTCGGAGATGGAAATGAGGTATGCTCAGATCGAGAGAAAGGCTCTGACCTTAAAGTGTGCCTGTTAACACTTCCACCTCTACCTTTATGGCAACGGGTTCAGGGTGGTGACTGACCACAAACCACTATTCCCTCTGTTCGCTGGGACCACACGCTTAACTTCCATCAGGATAGAACAATGGGCTGTACGACTGCAGGCATACCGTTTCAACATTTCCTACTGCCCCGGCACCAACAACCCGGCCAACTATCTGTCTCGCCAACCCCTGCTGACAGAAATCCTGCGGCTGGACCAAGAAGAAGAGCGAATCGAAGAATATGTCAGAATGGTTGTTCAAGAAGCCTGCCCAAAAGCACTGATGCTGGAAGAACTCGGAGAGGCCGCCAACCGGGATGAGAACCTGGGAAGGGCCAAAGAAGTGCTGGCCCACAGAAAATGGCAAAACTTACTCAATGGATCCTGATAGCTGAACACAGGCAATCCGCTCAAAAGGCAGCAGCTGTGGAGGGTCAGTCACAAGCTCAGTGAAGGGCAGCATGGAAAACTCTTCCATGGTCAAATGATCATGGTCTGGAGAGAATTGTGGATCCGGGTAGTCAATCTAACCCACGTGGGGCACCAAGGCGAGGTGAAGACCAAAGCCCGGCTCCACAGCAAGATACGGTTCACAGGGATGGATACTTTAGTCGATGAGACAGCGTGCCAATGCCATTCTTGTGCCATCTTGGGTGGGGAGCAGCTGCCTGCGCCACTCCTCACTGACGAACCAAGCCTGGAACCATGGACAAAGATCAGCATTGACTCTGGGAGTTTCCCTAATGGCCGAAGCACCATTGTAATGATTGACTCCCACTCGAAATTCCCGCTCGTGGAGGTGGAGTTTTGCATAGCATTCCCCCCAAATCAAGGCGGTGCTGGATAAGACATTTGCGATGTTGGGTCTCCTGGAGGATATAAAGTCAGACAATCGGACTCCATTTCAGGGCTGCGAATTCCAGGAGTACCTCGCCTCTTTTTTCCTCCAGCAAAGGAAGATCATGCCACAGTGGCCCCAGACAAAGGGAAGTCAAGCGCTACAGGCGGACTCTCAGTGAAGTCCTCCGGATAAGACTAGAATGAGGTGAGAAGCTGAAAGCTGCTTATACGACTTCCTAAACGCTCATCGACTGACCCCACATAGCATCACTTTGCACCAGCCCATCTGTGGTTTCGGAAGCTTACGATAATAGCTTATAATATTTCTGCTAGCCCAGGTTGGCACCCTGAGGAGTTCAACTGTGAGGCCAAGCAAGCTGGGAGGGAAGCCACCAACCAGAAGGCAAGCATTAGTCAGAGAGCACAGTTCTCCCCACTACAAGTGGGCGATCATGGTGTTATCAAAGTGAGGTAACACTGGATGGAAGTTCTGAACACCTTACGAACCGGAGGTCTTAGAAATTGTCGCTGTTAATGGCACCATGATCTCTGCATAACAGGGCCCTTGCATGTTCACCAGGAATGTGTCGTTCAATGAAAGGGAAGCTGCCACCTTCTTACTCTGTGGGGATCCTGAGTTGGAGTATGGAGAGGAACATGCCAGTCCAGAGATCCTCTCCCCAGCCAGAAGCGGTGGATACTCTTCCCTGAGCATGGTTCCTGAGGGCAGCTGCTATGACTCGCAGAATGGCCGGACTCCCGAAGAAGACACTGTCCATGAAAGCCAGTCAGATCCAGGGCCTTAGAAACCATACGTCTGGCTCTGGGAGTTGTTTTGTCTGGGACCCAGGTTAGCCAGACACTCAGAGACTTTGTGTGCCTCCTTCATCGTGAGCAGTAGATGGGTGAGTTTGATTCCACTAAAGAATGGGAGGGAGGTTGAGAGCCAACTGGCCTCTGTAATACTTTATTGCCACCTGGAACACTCCCCTGGCCGGGCGCGGCCCAAGGTGATAAATAAACGGGCATAAGACCTCACGGGGGCTTCGCTGGCAGTGAGCCACAGAGTGCGTGTGTTTCATGTTTGGGGCACCCAGGGTCAGTGAGGCCTAAGCGGGGGAAGAACAACACCTTCCCTGTCACACCCAGGATTTCCAAAAATTCTAGTCAAATAGAGGAAGATTAAGAGTATTGATATGAATATTCCAACAACACATAAAGGTTGGAAATTTCCCCCAAGTACTATTTGAACACACAATACAATTATTATGCCTTTTGCTTTTTTTTTTTTTTTACACAGATGGGTAATTAGGACAACAGAGTGTCTTCCTACAAGTACATCAGCTATAATTGTGTGTATGTAGCGAATCTCAGACAGAAGGGTAGATGTAAACTATTTTACAGATAGAGATATCTGTCCAGCTTCCCCCTCGCTTAGGATTTAAGTTTCATCATCAAGTGAAGGAACACACATAGGTGTAAAGTAGTCACCGGCCTTAGACCGGTCAGTGGGAGTAAGAAGAAATAGAGGGCCAGAAGCATGCACTAGATGTTGGTGCATACCGTCAGAACTAACCAATGGAGGAAGTGCAGTACTCCAAAAGCAGTGTAGTGTCTGTGCCATCTGACTCATCAAAGGACATGTCAGGAGAGAGTCACAGTATGTACAAAATACTGAATCTGGTTACATCCAGTTCCACATCCGTTAGATACATCATTTATGTGGCACGGTGCTTAGTAAGGGATGTCATATCTGAGGAAAAATAGCTAACTGGCCTCTCATCTTGTAGATGGTATGTTCACACACTGCTCTCAGTGTTACCCTGATACACTGAGTAATTCAGTGTTTTTCAACACTGAATTACTATGTGTTAGGGTACCCCATTGATTGGCAGGATCTACCCTATAAGTCCATGGTACAAAAAGGTAGTTTTAATCCCCCTGCCCTATTAAGTCCCTAGCATATAATAGGGCATGGCAGTTTAGAGGTCAGCAGCCCTTTCTGCACTTGCATGTGTGCACTGCTGAGAGCCTGAGGTCATTTTAAAAGCATCTCTGTGTTGCAGCACTGCTTTTAAATGTAAATTGTGTCAAACTCGACTTAGGTGGTAGGGGTACTTAAAATATTGAAGGTTATCAATTTGTACATTTTTGGCATATTTGGTACCCCCAGGGTCTCCCCAAGGTGTCCCAGGGGGTGTGCATGTAGCTATAAGCACTGTCCTTATAAAAGAAGTTTTATAGGCCCTGGTGTTGGAGAAATTGGGCATTTCATGATCCCCATTGTAGATCCCAACCACATAGGTTAACATGGCAATAGTTTAATAATGAATAACCATCACTAGGAATTCACAAGTCACAAAAAATATCATTCAATGACTTAGGTGAATTGTATTGATAAATCCAACAATATGCTATTGTTGAATTTATCCTAAAATATACAGAAAATAAGTTATAAGACTTTTTTTGTCTGTAAGCCAAAATCCAGCCTTCCTGCCATCTTCCCCGATTGGTCAGAGTTAAAAGGATTAGCCTTTGATGAAGTGATAAGTGGCACACGGGGAGAGAGGCTATCTGGTAGGAGAGGACTCTGCTACACAGGAATGCCAGAGCAGGGGCGAGGGGCTGTAAACCATAAGCTTCAAAGGAAGAAGGGGGCAGGCAAAAAAGGCCAGGTCCATCTACCCCATCCCCTCTGAATCCAGCCAGATGGCAGACTTAAGGAAGGAATTTGCAGATGTGAGGGGGAGGAGAGCTATGAAAATGAGCTACACTGGAGGTTGGTTTAAATAGTTCTTGCTCCTCTGCTGATATTTCAGCCAAATTGAATTTTGGAGGAAAAGTGCTTTCTGGGAGACCATTATGCCACACACCGGAGAAAGGGGTCATGCTGTGGGGTTTTGCCTTGCACCTCATTGGACATGAGTGCCCTCCTGCTTGACCCCGGACAACATTGAATAGGTATCTGAGTGGGGCAGAGCCTCTTAGTTTCAAGCAGCAGATCTGAAAGATGAAGGATCCATGGTAGAAGTTTGTGCACCAGGTGCAGTCAGTCAGAGTGCAGGGCCTGGTTGGTGCCAATCAATCTTGAAGCAAGTTAGGTCCACAGGGCTGTAGTTCCAGAGGAACACAGAGTAGACTCCCTGCAAGCTACAGGTTAACAGAGCTCACCTGGACCATTACCACCAATAATCCCCAGCCTGGATTGTGTCCAGTGGATTTGTAAGGGTTTTGTCCAAGTGGATTGTGAGAAATGAAGTCCCAAGCTTTCAAGGATCATCTTGGAGATTCCAGACCCATGGATTGTGTTGGGCACTTTGGGACCCCAGAGGAACTTCAAAAACAGGTTCCAGAAGTTGCAAACACTTTGGAGCAACTTTGGAAAGAAGCTCCAGAGGGGGACGACTCAACCACGAGAGAGAAGCCAGTGACCTTCAACCGCGAGCCGGCCTGCCCTGCTGGTTCGCCCCGTTGAAAAGCTCCAGAGGTCCGACTTTCATAGTTTGACCGGGAGATCCCTGGAAAGCAAGCCGTTGAACCCTCACCGAACCCAGACTGGTGAAGAGCATCGAGGGACCCTGGCAGAAAAAGCCAAAGGTAAAACTTTGACCGAGGCCTACCGCAAGGGGTAGCCGCGCAGTGCTCCATCGCGGTCAGCCTGCAACTTCGACGTTGACCTGGTGTAGCGAGACCAGATGTCCCAATATGCAGTGTAGGTTTCTATGTGCTCTATAGTGCTAAATCTTTACAAATTGGTATCTCCAGTTCCCTACATTGGATTTTATTAATTTTGGTGTCATTTTAAAGATAATAAAAATCCAACACCAATTTATACAAATAGGTATGTAAAGCATTTAAAAACACCAATTCAGTGGGGGCGGAGCTTGCTCGCGACCGAGATGGCCGCCTGAGCCGTGAGGTCTGAGTTGCCGCAACACAATCCTTCAATAATCCGGCAACTCCATAGCGGGTGAGGCTTTGCTAAGCTTCCCTCTATCTTCGGACTGTCCCCGGAGCCGAAAGAGCCGTCTCTGACCCCTGTACGCTGCGGGACGGCGAAGCTACGGGACGCTGCGACGAACGACCCGGAGTGGGCCCTCATCCCCGGGATCGAGTAGCGCATACGGCGGACGACTGGCGCCCGTTGCAGCCGCTGTTTGGGGCTTGCGGGGGTGGAGGCTGTCCGCGCTCTCTGGCGGCCCCTCGACCCGCGCGTGGACGGTCCAGCCCTCGCCACAGCGGTAGCGGTACAGATGCCTGATCCCGCTGCCGGCACATTTGGAGAGGACCGAGGAGTGACGCAGCTCCGGCGCCGCCAGGCGCTCACAGCCCAGTGAGGAGAGGGCGGACATCTGCCGCTGATCCAGTTTGCAGACAGCAGCCGGCAGAACGCTGAGGAGATAAAACACGGAGGTGAGGGTGACGCTGGCGAGGCCCAGTGCTGCGGTGAACACTTGAGTCCCTGGGAGGCCATATCTGGTACGCGGACTGGACCCCGCCATTTTTCGGCGATCGCTGCTGCACCTATCCCTTGCCATTTACCCTGGAGCTGCTGTGATTACATGGGGGTGCTGCAGCTCCCTCCCGGGAAGATCTTCCATTAGAACTCCATGCCGGGGCAGGATTACTAGCTTTTACCTCCATACACACACCCTGCCGGCTGTGCGCCCTGTTTGGTGGCAGGGGGGAATTGACGACCGGAACGTGGCCTAGGGACAGTTGGGAGACGGGAGCTGCGGCCTGCATTGGAGCCGCCTTGGTGATGGGGGCAGCCAAGCCTGTGAAACACTAAGCGGGTGAACACCCTGTGGGCCCCCCCCCCCTTTGACTCTGCACGCGTAGGGGACGACTTGGTTTGGGTTCCCTGTACGACGGCTTGGCCTGGAGTGGGGGTGTGCTCCCTGCATGTTGAAGCGGCCACGCACTACCTGGTATCAGGAGTTTTTTTGCATACCTGCCCTGTGGTTCGGATTCGCAGTGTGCCCCCCTGAGTCGGTAGCCAGCAGGCTTCGGAGCGAAAGCAGCTTGGCGCTACGTTGAATTAGACATCCTTCCCGACGGCGTACAGTGAGCGGCTGCCTGTCTCTCTGCCGGCCTTGTGGCACCCTGCCCCACGCACCTGGGCTATCACGATGGGTAGGGTTGATAAAACACAACCCAAGATAACATTCGATAACAAGAAATCGAAGTCCCGGGATGCTTCCACGGAAGACGCGGACAGATCGCGCGAGCCGGCCACTGACGAGCCTCCTGCAGACCTCCGCAATATCCTAGTGGCCATGGAAAAGAATTTGCAGGGCAGTATCGCAGCACTGGGGACTAAGATGGACGCCCTATCGTATAGAATGGACCGCATGACTGAGCGGCTAGACAAGCATGCGGAGCGGCTTGACATGTCCGAACGCAGAGTCACGGAGGTGGAGGAGGCGCAAACTACCCTGGATACCGAACACAAACAACTTGGCAAAGTCATGCGGATCCTACAGGATAAAACGGAGGATTTGGAGGCGCGCTCTCGGCGCTGTAATCTGAGAATCACAGGCCTTCCAGAGACTACCCAGACTGGCAATATGGAACAATTCATAGAGCGAATGCTTGTCACACTGCTGGGCGCGGAAACCTTTTTCAGCTATGTTCGTGGTGGAGCGGGCACATCGCTCCTTGGGACCCCGCCCGCCTGTGGGTGCAACTCCACGCCCGATTATTGCAAAGGTGCTCAATTACAGGGATAGAGATGCAGCTCTGAAGGCGGCCAGGGATAAGCAGCCTCTGCAATTTGAAGGGTCCACCATTTCTCTTTTCCCTGACTTTACAATGCGAGTGCAGGAGGCTCGCCGTCAATTTGCCACACTGAAAAAGCAACTACGCGACTTTAACCTAGACTACGCAATGCTGTATCCGGCGAGACTTCGCGTCAATAGGCAGGGCCGCTCACATTTCTTTACAGACCCCAAGACTTTGCAGAAGGCGCTGAAAGACTGGGCCAAAGAACAGCGACATAGCCCTGAGCGACATCTGCTCGACGAGGCGGCAGGAGGACAGCAGGAAGATTAGAATGCAGCACTGTACCCCTACTAAAAACGATAAGTACTGTATTGGGGGCTGACCCTTGGGGCCGATAAGTGCGTCTGATACCACTCAGTGGCCGGATTTGGGACGATGTTTTGTATGTCGGCTGTTTGGGGAAGTGGGTCCTTGAAGCCTGCTGCGGCGATTTGTGCCTGCAGAGAGAAACGTTGCAGCGATCAGTGGGGCATTTTCTTGGGGGGGTCATGTTAGCTGCAGGGCAAGGATGTAGTGTTTTTGATGTGCATAGTTTGAAGAATCATTCTCCCTGCCTGCACCAGTCTTGCCCCCTACCATCTACTGTGACGGGTTGGCGATGTAACTGAAAGGGTCACATGTGCTTTAACGTATGCAGGAGACTGTGAAACGCACAGATATGGAGTTGCAGATTAGCTGCTAGATGGTGACTCGTGCAGTATTCTGTTTAGGTACTGATTGTACATTTAAGCGGGCGAGCAACATCCGCCCACGTGTGAAACACACTTGGGTTTTTCTAGGTTGTGGGTTATTTAGGGGGGGAGGGGCGGGTCTGGGACACATGGGGATTCGCCGTGGCCTTCTTGGGGTGGGCCGGACGTGGGTGGGGGGTGGAAGGGGATCGAAGTTTGTATTGTTAATTTTTATTGTTGTTTTCATCACATGGACACACGGCGCTCACCACTCTTCTTTGATACTCCGGTCGGCTGGCAGGATGCTCCCTAATAGGCAGGATGGCGGCACACAGTAACGCTCGCACCCACGTGGCTACTGACACTCTCCGGGCTCTCACCTGGAACGTCCGCGGTCTTAACGACCACCGAAAGCTCTGCAGGGTCATGTCGTATTTGAAGGGACAGGATATCGACGTAGCTCTGTTGCAGGAGACGCACCTCCCGTTAGACAGTTGCTTGCTGCGCAGTAAAGGGCTGCACGACCACATACATGCTGCAGGATTCACCACACACGCCAGGGGCGTTTTGACTTGGGTTAATCCTAAATCCCCTTACACTCTGATTCCACTGGACACAGATAGGGATGGCAGATACACGATATCTAGATGTCGGGGGAAGGGTATGGATATAGTGCTTGTTAATGTATACGGCCCCAATCACGACTGCCCTGAATTATTTGCCACGCTCGCGGACAAACTCAATAGACATAGGGAGGGACAATTGCTATGGGGTGGAGACTTCAACCTCGTCAGAAATCCAAATATAGACCGCTCGGGGGGCCCTGAGAGGCGCATCTCTACTTCAGCTAGGATGCTGGATGACGTCATGCTGAACCTGGACCTGTGGGACGTATGGCGTTCACGACACCCGACCAGAGGGAGCTTTACACACTATTCTGCCTACCACAATCTGCACACCCGCATAGACTACTGGCTAGCTGCCTCGCTCTTAAGTGGAAAGTTAGGAGCTGTACGATACTCCCTCGCACCCTGTCAGACCACTGCCCGCTCTTGTTGGTACTTGATGCCCCCAGAAGGTCCATCTCGCCCTTTACCTGGCGGTTCCCCCCTTACTCCTTGTTGGACCCGGTTTTTAAGGAGGAGATGGCGGAAGCTATAGAAACTTTTTTTGTAAATAATGTGGGCTCCGTGGAGAACTATCAGGTAGTCTGGGAGGCCTTCAAGGTCTATATCCGCGGCATTGCTATGTCCAAACACTCCGGGGTCCTGCGTTCACTGCGCAAACGTCTAACAGACCTAGAACACAAACTCGGGGTCTTAGAGAACCGCCAACTCATGCGTGCTGATGATGCGGTGGCGCTGGAAATTAAAGAACTTCTGGGTGAGTACCATGAAGCAGCAGACGCCGAAATAAAGCATTTAGGCAAATATGCCACAGCGCGAGTGTATGGCGAGGGGGAGAGACCGGGAGCGGTGCTGGCCCAGTTACTCAGAAGAAGGAGAGACAAAACGCAGGTAGCCGAGATTAAAAATGCAGAGGGCGCTATGCTTACGGAGGAACCGGAGATTGCAGAGCGCTTCCGGCAATATTATTCTGAACTATATTCTGCGCGCTGTACGGCGACGGAGGATGAAATCCTAGAATACCTCGCCTATATAAAATTACCCTTTCTTACTAACTCCCATCGGGAGTTCTTAATGAGACCCATTGAAAAAGACGAACTACATTTGGCCTTATCTAGCATGAGGACGGGTAGCGCTCCTGGCGTAGACGGCCTCACAGTAGCCTTCTACAAAGCGTATCTTGATCTTTTGTCCCCGCAGTTGATGGCACTATTCGAGGATATGTGTGTTTCGGGTACTATGCCTCCCTCGATGAGAGGCCATCATAGTTGCTATCCTCAAACCAGGTAAACCATTGGAGGAGTGTAGCTCATACCGACCTCTTTCGCTACTGAATGTCAATACTAAACTGTTTGCAAAAATCTTGGCTAACAGGCTGGTGCCTCTTATCCCGCAGCTGGTTGCCCCGGAGCAAGCTGGGTTTGTCCCGGGCAGGAATCTAACTTATAATTTGCGCACAGTATTTGGAGCCCTGCAGCACACTCGCCAGGAGACTAAGGCCGTGGCGGTCTTCCTAGATATGGAGAAGGCCTTTGACTCCGTAGAATGGTCCTTCATGAGGCAAGTGCTGACCAAGATGGGACTGGGCCCTGTTTTCTTACAATTGATTGGTGTACTCTACAACTCTCCCACTGCCAGAATCAAATTAGGGAATCTGGTAACGGATCCGATCGTCATTACTAGAGGGACCAGACAGGGCTGCCCACTGTCACCCCTGCTATACGCGCTGGTTGCTGAGCCGTTGGCCTGCGCGCTGAGAGAATACCATGGTAACCAAGGTATTAGATTCCCAAACTACAACCTAATTGTGTCTACCTACGCGGATGACACGCTACTATACGTGCGGGACCCGGAGCGTCACTTATCCTCGGTACTGCGAGAGGTAGTTCTTTTTGGGGCTCTGTCGGGACTTAGAGTCAATTGGCCGAAGTCCATTATCTTTCCAATCACACCTGCTACGACCCCATTTGAACCGGACTACCCGCTTCCATGGTCTTCGGAGGCGATTAGATACCTGGGTCTCCAAGTGCATACAGACTCTGAGGTTGTGTTCAGAGAGAACTACGGCACAACTCTCAGTAAATTGGAAGAAGACATCGATCGCTGGATTAAGCTACCCCTGTCCTTGTTAGGAAGAATCTCCATTATGAAAATGGTGGTCCTACCGCGTTTACTATTTGTGTTTGTTAATATCCCTATGGTGTTGCCTAGATCCTTTTTTCATCGGATCACATCGTTGATGATGCGGCTAGCCTGGGCGGGTAAACAAGCTAGGGTCAAATGGCAAACTCTCACGCTGCCATACCACATGGGGGGCCTTGGCTCTCCTGACCTTGACTTATACTATAGAGCTGCGCAGAGTGCGCATGCCTATTACTGGATGCACGGCCCGCTGGACACCCCGCACCTACGTATAGAAGCGCTCACCGCGGCTCCGCAGCCACTACCTACCACGTTATTCAAGACCGCTGACCGCAGAACAGGTATCCTTGACTCTATCAATACCACGTGCCATGCCTGGCAACGTTTGCTGCAGCTCCAGGCAGGTGCAATTCTATACTCACCTGTCACACCAATTGAGTGGTGCAGTTGGTTACCACCTTGTTCAGATAGAGGAGTCTTGCGGGCGCTGAATTCATTGGCCATCTCCGCTGCGGGCGATCTATTTCACGACGGTGTTGCCACGACATGGGAGGACCTGTTGACCCCGGACGTGGCCCCTACCCCTCTCACGCGCTTCCAGTTCCTTAGAACAAGACATGCTCTTCTAAATATACTAGGGGAGGACCTCATCGAACCCCCGGAGTTCACTGCCCTGACATACATCATAAATGCGAAATCCCCCCCCAACGCGGTTTCTACTATATATAAGTTATCGATGGCACACAGAGCTAACCACTACACTAAAGCCAGGCTAGAATGGCAGAGAGATCTACAAAGGGACATTGATGATCCCATGTGGACGTACTGCTCCACCAACACACAGCGCATCTCTCTGAATGGAAGACACTGACTGATTCATTTTAAATATTTAAATAGAGTGTACTACACCCCAGAGAGGTTACATAGATATGGGTTGCGGGATGACCCTGTATGCGACCGTTGTAAGGCACAGATGGCCGACTTCTTGCACTTGGCCTGGTCCTGCCCCGGAATCTACACTTACTGGGAATCCGTTTTTCGTGAGCTGGAAAAAGTGACAGCCTTGGTCCTTCCCCTAGACCCAGCTCTGGCCTCGTTAGGATACTCTAAAAAGATCCCTAAGGGGGTGCGCAGACTAGTGGACATGGGGCTTCTGATTGCTAAAAGGAGGGTGGCTATCTGCTGGCTTCGTGGTCCCACACCTACGATTGCCCAGTGGTCACACGACATGTTGTACTGCAGCACTCAAACAGAAAACTTCAGTGACCTTCTCCCCCCACGGAGCCGACCTAAAAATTTCTGGGGCCTTTACACAACGTACTTATCCACTAGAGAGACGGACACAGCGCTCAGCGACCACACCCCAGAGGAACGGAGTGACAATACCCTGAACATATAAGCTAAACGTACAGGGTCTCAGAGGTCCACGCAACATCGCTACTGCTAGACTTGTATTTTCTTTGTGGTGTTTCCAGATGGCGACCCCTGCATTGGCGGGGCGGGCTTAGTTCGGGGGTGGGGATGCAATGTGGGGTGCCAATATTAACATGTGTAAAGAACTTGTCGCCGACCTGAAGGATCATGGATTTGCCACTTCTTGACTGTACGCCGTGTGCTCTAGGTGTTTTTTTTCTTTTTTTGGTTTTTTTTAGTGATAAGATGTAATGTGTTAAGTTTTTTGTATTAAATTCAATAAAAATAAATTTAAAAAAAAACTTAAAAAAAACACCAATTCAGTAAATAAAAATATTTCCTGTCTTTGAAGTTAAGCCTGCCTGCTCGCAGTCAAGCTACCAAGGGTTGGCCATGGGAATAATTTTCTGAGACCTATTCAGAGCCCTAGACTGTGTTTGTGGCCTTAGTAGTGGTAAATATGCATCTACCACCAGCAATAATAATCCTCTTTCCAACATTTGGTGTTCAGCGGTGTGGATGAGGACTTGTGTTTAAAAGTACACCCTTCAGTGAAGTGAATTAAGAGTATAAAAATCTTCTAAATTCTCTTAGAACAAAACTTTTGAGTTTGATTTTTGGACTAAACTGTTTTAATCCGTTGTTTAGATTTTTCCAAAATTGTTTTAAGTCTAATTGCTAGTTGTTGTGACCCAAAACTACAGATAACATGGAGCTAGACCTAGCTAAACTGACTAAACTCAAGATGGCTGAGCTTAGGGTGCAGTGTAGGCTGAGGGGGCTGCCTGCCTCCAACAAGACTAGGGAGGCAAGGTTGCTTAAGTATCTGAAGGTCTGGGCTGGGTACAGTGTAGGCTGAGGAGGCTGCCTGCCTCAAGCAACCCTGCCTCCCTAGTCTTGTTGAAGTATCTGAAGGGCTGGGGTGGCAGAAGAGATTCAAGGGCGGATGGAGGCTGACCCCCCCCCCCCAATGTCACCCATGAGGAGGGTAAGAATGATGCTTCATTTATTGTTTCAAGTGTTAGCGATGGGATTCCAGATGGTGGGAGGAGGGGATAGTCCCCTAGTTTGGACCTCAAGCTGCCTCTCTGTAAGGGACAGTAATGGTTCCTATTAGCTTTACTAGCTTTGGAGCAGAGGAAACTGGAACTAGCTAAGGAACAGTAGGAGAAAAAGAAAGCAAGAATAAATGGTACCAATGATAATGATGAAGAGGTTGAGATGTGTAGGGGTGGTGGGTTTGACCACAAGCTTCCCAAGGCTTTAGTAGCCAGGGGGGTATGACATTAACAAATGGTTGACTGCATTTGAAAGGCTCTAGAGATGTAAGGGGTCTGCCCCAAGCATTGGGGTTCACTCTTGTGGGAACTGATTCCAGTAGCTGGAATGGAAAAGCTCCTGACCCTGCAGGGGGAGGAGCAGGAGGTGAAGTTGTACACTTACATGAGAAAATGTTTAGTTGAGAAATTTGGTTTAACCTCAGAGCAGTATAAGGTGAAGTTTAGAGACACCCAGAAAGTGAGTACAAGTCATGGGTAGACTTTTTAGATACCTCGTAGAAGGCTGGATTGTTGGTAACAAAGTAGACACACATGAGGAATTGTATAATTTGTTTTTGAGAGAACACATTTTGACTCATGGTGCTGAAGAGAAGTTACACCAATACCTAGTGGACTCATCAGCTGCCTTGACTAGGTCTCTGGAACTAGACAGCTTTGAGTGGGTGAGGGGGGTGACCAGAAGAAAGGAGGACAGGTCTCTCCCAAGGGGAAGCCCAGGAAAAAGAAGGTCAAAAACAGGAGTCCTCCAAAGACCCACAAAAACCTGAACAAGGAGGGGGGCTCGAGCCAACCCAAATCCAAAGGGAGTGGGTATCAGGGAAATAATGGTACCCATATTTGAGTGATCAAAGAAGCTAAGTGCTTTGACTGTAATCAGCCAGGGCACAAGAAGGGAGATGCGGTCTGCACAAAGAAGCCCCCCACTAGTGGGCAATCCCCATGGCTTGCTAGTGTGGGGGTGGAGAGCACCCCCGAGAGGGGTAGGCAAATAGTAGCGGCAACCTTAGGTGAATATTGCAACCCTAGCCATCTTACCTCCAAACATGGAAAAGTACAGGCAGAGGCTACAAGTGAATGGGACTAAGGTTGAGGCTATAGGAGATACAAGGTATAGTGTGACTATGGTCCTAGAAACCCTGGAAACGCTAGAAACCCTGGTGCCCCAAGAGAGATTGCTACCTGGTGAGTTTCAACAGGCGACCTATGCAGACAGCTATTTTCATTGGCCTGTCACACCTACCCATTCCAAATCCACTGTCTCTTCTCTACTCCCAATCCAGTGTTTACTGCGCAATGATCTCGAAGCAGCTGAGTGGTTAGAGTTGGAGAGAGGGCTCCACATGAAAATATTTGAGCTCCCTGAGTGGGTATGTGATGTGAGCAGGTCACAGACTATCCAGAAGAGAAAGGCTGGGTACCTGGACCCTGGAACAAGGGGCCAAGCAGCCCAGAACAAGGGCACTGGGTCTGGTGAGCCAGCCCAGCGAACTCCAGACCGGGGGATCCTACCTTCGAGGAACAAATTCCATCCCTGCCAGATCTATCAGACTTGGCAGAACTGTTCGGAGCAGGTGGACCCTTCAGACAGGAGTTCTGTCAGGGACGGAGAGACTGCATCAAGCTCTCAAGGGTGGGACAGATTGCCTCTAAGCAAAAGGAGGGGGATGACAGTGGATTTCACAGAATCTACTGGGAATATGGACTGCTTTATACTGAGGCCAGAATCCTCAAGGAAGAGGCCACCGGGAGGTTGGTGGTGCCACAAAAGTACAGAGAGTTCATCCTGACCATGGGTCATGATAGTCCGTCCTATATGGCGTGCCAAGGGGATAAGACTTGGAACTGGTTGGTGAACCATTTCTACTGGTCGCATATGTCTAAGAAGGTAAAGTAGTTTTGCAGATCCTGTGTCACCTGTAAGGCCAGTGGCAAGGAAGGGAGCAAGTCAAAGGCTCCTTTGATACCACTACTAGTTGTGGGGACTCCCTTTAAGAGGGTGGGGAGGAACATTGTTGGTCCCCTGGACCCACTTACTACATCAGGGAATAGGTATATTTTAGTGTACCTTATGGCATGGTCTACTACCGCCGAGGCAATAATACTCTGGACAATATCTGCCGCTGCAGTTGCTAGGGCACTGCTTGGTCTGTTAACTTCTTTTGGAAAACCTACTCTAGTGGTTTTAGATAGATCGCTCTCAGGGGCAAAAACTTCCTGTCCAGCTATGTACAATGAATGCGGTGTTAACTATAAGTTCACCCCCCCCCCACATCACCCCCAGGATAATGGTCTGGTGGAGAGGTTCAACAAGACCCTGAAGGGCATGATCAATCAGTTGTCTGACATGTCTACTGTTTGCCTACAGGGAGGGTCCACAAAAAGGGGTTGGTTTCAGTCCCTTTGAGTTGTTGTTTGGACACCCTGTGAGAAGGCCATTGAGCCTGCTGAGAGAGTCTTTGTCCTTTACTTCTTTGAGAGGCTTCTCCAATGTGCTGGGACTAAGATCCCGAATGGCATAGTGCATGTACAAGGCAGGCAGGAACCTGGAGGCCAGCCAGGAGCTCATGAAGCACTGGTATGATCAAAAGGCTACTATGCCGGAGTATACTCCATGACAAGTGGAGTGGGCCCTATCCAATATTAGGTAACCTCACCCTCCTTTTCTACCAGGTCGATCTTGGCACCCACAGGAACCCTCATAGGGTTCTGCGTGTGAATAGATTGAAACCCCACCATGACAGGGCAGACATGACCATGTTACTTCTCACAGATGAGGGAGTGAAAGAAGAGACTGAGACAGTGCCCGGCCTCCTCTCCAACAATGTACAAGATTGATCAGTGGAGGGAGTTGTACTCTCTCCCAAGTTGACAGACCAGCAGCACAGATTCTGCAAGCAGGTGCTGGAGCAGTTTGCTGGCCAGTTCACTCAGTGATGCCTGGGGTCAAAGAGGTGTGTGCACCACATCAACACTTGTGACCGCTACCTCAGCCTTGATGCTGGCTCTGACATGGTCAGACAACCTGTACAGTTTGTCTTTGACAGGTGAGCTAAGATGCTGGAGTTGGGGGTAATTGAACCGTCTGATAGGGTACCAGCACCCCTGGGCTGGCCCATGGACTAACCTAATCCACATGAGGGCCAAAAGAGTTAAGGTTCTGTGTGGCGTACAGAGGACTTAACGCAGTCACTAAGACTGATGATCACCCTATACCTAGAGCTGATGAGCTCATTGACAGGTTAGTTGCTGCTAAGTACCCGAGTACATTTGATTTCAGGTTACTGGCAGATTACCCTCACTGATGGAGCAAAGGAGAGGTCAGCATTCTCCACTCCAGAGGGACATTACTAGTTCAAAGTAATGCCCTTTGGCTTAAAGAATACACCTGCCACCTTCCAGAGATTGGTGAACAGGGTGTTGTCTGGGTTGGAGCAGTTCAGTGCAGCATATCTGGATGATATAGCTGTATAAAGTTCTCCCTGGGGGGATCACTTACGCCACCCAAGGGAAGTGCTTCAGGCTATGCAATAAGCAGGCCTGACTATTAAGGCAAGTAGGTGCCAAATAGGGCAGAGTTCTGAGGTGTACCTGGGTCACCTGGTGGGTGGAGGCCATGTACAGCCTCTCCATGCCAAAATACAAACTATTTTGGATTGGACAACTCCTGTTACCCAGACTCAGTTCAGGGTATTCCTTGGAATGACTGGGTACTATAGAAGGTTTGTTCAGAATTATGGGACCATTGTGGCTCCCCTGACAGGCTTGACTTCTATGAAGAGGCCAAAGAAAGTAGATTGGACCCTAGAGTATCAGCAGCTTTCAGAGTGTCAAACGCCTTCTATGTGTTCAGCACCAGTGTTACTGGCCCTTGACTACACAAAGGATTTTGTAGTTTAGATAGATGCTTGAGAACAAGGGATTGGGGCAGTGATGTCACGGGTGAATGAGGAGGGTCTTGATCAGCCAGTTGCCTTCATTAGCAGGCAACTTCACCTCTGCTCTCTGGGAGGGAGTGCCATTGAAAGAGAGGCGTTTGCTGTGGTTTGGTCCCTGAAAAAGCTGAGACTATATTAGTTTGGGACTCATTTTCATGTTCAAACTGACCACAGTCCTCTCAGATGGCTCATGCAGATGAGAGTGGAGAATCCCAAGCTATTGAGGTGGTCCATTTCCCTACAGGGAATGGACTTTACAGTGGAACACAGACCTGAGATTTGCCCATGCCAATGCGGATGGACTTTCCAGGTTTTTCCACTTAGCTGATGAGGACTACCAGGGTGTAGGTTATTACCATCACCTTTCGTTTGGGGGGAGGAGCTATGTTGCAAAGTCATCCTGTGCCCTGGGCACCCCCCAACTTTTTTGCTGACTGGTACTGGTGGTAACGGACTATGACTGACCATGGGCTCTGCCTAACCAGGCCCAGTACTTTGCTGAGACACTTAGAATACAGTGAAAACACCTACATGCCCTAGGCTACACTATGGGTTAGGGTACCCCTGTGATTGGTATGACCTCCCCTATAAGGCCTAGTACATATTAGGGCAGTGGGCTTTGAAACTAACTTTAAGCCCCTTGTAAATAATAGGGCATGGCAGTTTAGAGACTAGCAGCCCTTTCTGCTCTTGCATGTGTGCACTGCTGAGAGCGTAAGGTCATTTTAAAAGCAGCTCTGACTCACAGATTGCACACTGGGTTACGAGGGCGGAGAACGTCGCACTCATGTCTCGCCCCTTGACATCTTTTGAAAAATGGCTGGTGTACAAAAAGGATGACCGCAAACTCATCTCCGAACTTTATGCCATGATCACTACACAACCAAAGAAACATCGCACGAAAGCACAAATCAGATGGGAAACGGAGCTGGGGAGGCCCCTTACACACAAATAGTGGGAACACGTTTTTTATAGAGCGCATCACACTGCCGCTAATACGGCGGGGGCGGAGTCTGCATACAAGGTGGTTACTCACTGGTATTATACTCCAGCGCGCATTAGGAGCTGGGACAGGTCCAAGTCAGGCCTCTGCTGGCGGGGGTGTGGTCTTACTGGCACATTAGTTCATTTGCTCTGGCATTGCCCAAAACTGGTGCGTTACTGGGCAGTAGTCCTTGATGATGTGGATGCAGCATTTCAGATTACACTGCCTCGTACACCCGAGTATACGCTGTTGGGCCTTCCCCATCCTAAGTTCTTCCCGCTGAAATCCCTGAAGGGTAAGCAGATCGCCATAGCTTTACTTGCAGCACGGCAGGTACTTCTGGCACACTGGGGCTCCCTGACGATTCCAGACCCTCGAGATTGGATTCAGAACCTTTGACAACTCTTAGCAATGGAGCGTCTGTCGCTAGGGGCCGATTCCGATCTCGGCGGTGGGGCTCCGAATCGGATTCGGCTTTACCGGATCCGATTCGAGCCCTGTTTCCCGACCGAACCGTACGCGGGTCCGGCCGAGCGAGTACGATGCGGAGTCGCCGACCGACTCGTCCGGGCGACCCGGCCGCTCCGACCGACTCGTACCCGGATCGTGCCGCTCCGACCGACTCGGTCGGACACGGTCGCACCGCGCAATGGAGACGTTTTCCGGCCGGGTAAGTACGATGCGCACCTCGACCGCTCCGACCGACTCGCGCCGTCCGACTCGAACTTCGCTGTCGGAGCCGTACTTTGGGGGTCCGTGTCGGACCCCTGTACGCTGTACCCGTGCGAGGCGCACACAGGGGGGACCCATGGGTCCCCCTACCTGTGCGTGTACGCCGCGGCGCTTCGCGGCGTACTCGCTGTAGAGGCGCCCTTGTCCGCCTCGCACCCATTGAGGCAATGGGAGCCAGCGTACGCGTTGTACGACCGGCTCCCATTGAGTTCAATGGGAGTCCGACCGACTCGTGTCCGGTGGCATACGAATGCATCGGACTCGTTCGGTCGGACTGCGCAGGTCCCGATTCGGTCGGAAATCTCTCCGGGTCCGGCTCGGTCGGAGAGATTTCCGGCCCGAATCGGAATCGACCCCTAAGTGTAGATGGGAAGGGCAAGGACTTTCCGAAACTGTGGGCCCCTTTCTTGCAGATTCTGACCAAAGATATGAGGGAAGTAACATGTCCGAAATATCTACAAATTCTGCGGCTCTACCGCTAGAACCACCTGGTGCATCCACAGACTGACTTACTAGATAACGGATCATTGTTTAGAAACAGGATTGCGCTGACTTAGATAGACATGAACTGATGCGGTGGGAGGGTGGAGGGTGGGTCGGGAGGGGGGGCGTTGTTTATTTATGTTAATGTTTCTTGAAAAGTGGTACACTCGCTAGATGCCTTACTGACTCACTATGACCTGAACTCATCTCGAGGTCGCCTTCAGGGATGTAGACCTAAACGCTGTGTCATTCTCGTTGGTTCTCGCTCTGCCGGCGTTATGATGTAGGCATTTAAGCTGTGTATTTGCTATTTTGTTGCCACGCAATAAACATGATTGATTCTAAAAGCAGCTCTGTGATGCAGCTCTGCTAATAAATGTAAATTGTGCCTAAACTCGACTTTGGTGGTAGGGGGCACTTAGAAATTGATAAACTACAATGTTTTGGTTGAATTGTTCGAACACACCCGGATGGGGATCAGCATGTTGAGCTTCTGTTTAACAATGTGTTAATTTTTAACAACAAATACTACCTTCAACAACAAGGAACGGCCATGACCACCTCCTTCTCCCACCACCCCATGAACAAGTTGGCGTTCATGGGGGGCGAAGGAGGTGGCCTGGGCTGAAGGGAATGACAAACATAAGACTATCTTTTTATCTTATGGGAAGGTAAAATATTACAATTAAATATGCTCATCACTGAACTGAATACCAATCAAATGAATATACAGTTTACCAGCACATACAGCCAAATACATTGGGATTTTCGTGACATAGAATTAAATGTCATCAATGGAGAGTTAAGCACGAGAATATGCAGGAAAGCACCGGCCACAGATTCAATTCAAATCTGCTGGATGACCGATATTAGCGTGGAGAAGTGGAGCATAGTTTATGGTCAAATGTTGGTTGAGCAGATTCTTTTTGCTCCCAAGGATGGGTATGACAGAACATTGAGGGGGTATCCTAGGTGGGCAAATCTGCCCATGGTTTTTATAATTTCTCTAAGGGATGCAAAAGAGAGAGTGGATAAAAGAACGAGAGAGGATGTACTGAAATTAAAATTAAATTTAAAAAAAAGGTTGTTCTTGGAGTTTGGGCCAGCCTAATTGAATATTAAAAATATCATGTATAAAAATTGCCATATCTTGAAGAGTGATTAGCACATCGAAGATGTTATTGGCGCAGGCCAACAAATAACCTTGAAGAAATCTCAATCTCTGGTTGACATACTTACACGTAGCTACCATGATCCTAATAAATGGATGGATTGGTTATCCACAAGAATGAAGGGATTTGTGAAATGCAGTGCCTGTAAAGCGTGCGGTATAGTTTCAATCAGAGCACTTTTCAAACATATGAAGGCCGCACACTAACAACACAGGACTGTATTACTTGTGACATGGACCATGTGGTGTATGTCCTAAAATGTGGCTGTTGATCGTACTACCGGTATGCAGATTTTCGCAAACTAAAAATCAGAACACTACAGCACATACAGGCAATCAAAAATGGGGACAAGAGTTAGCCCATGAAGCTTTTCAAGATGATAAGTCATAGGGTGTCATTTTCAGGCTTTAGATATTATGGAATAAAACATCTGAAGAAGAACAACTGAGGGGGTGACTGGGAAAAAGAATTAAGAAGAGAGGAGTCAAGATTAATTATAATATTGGGCACAGAAACCCCCTGGGAACACAATACAGATGCAGAACTCCATGTTCATTTATGATTCCATTCAGAATGAACGAGATTCCCATTTGCCAGAGTGACCTGTGTGAGGCTGTTATAGGAGATAATCAACTATAATAATTTGAACTTCCAATATTTGCAATCTATTAATACACTATGATTTTGTGCATTTTACAAAAATCATTTTAGCCCTCTATGTTCTATTTATAATGAATTTATCTTTTTAGCCTGGCCAATAAGAATTTTTTCCAATGTCCCCTTTTATTCATCAACATAAAGATGGCTAAAATGTGTTACCATATAATGTGAATAATTAATACCAATTGCTTTTAGGTAAACGCCATGATGGTTTGATAGGCCCAGTTGAAGACATGATGTTGAAACGAGTCTGCCCTGAATTGGCTTCTTTATGTTTTGGCACTTCGGCACCTGTATTACGGTTTGGAGATACCCGACGGGGCTCCGTGTGCAGCGGTTAAATAAATGTTTGAGGCATTAACTATAGGCTGGGGGCTTCTGCATACACACCCCAGCTTGACCCGTGGCACAGGAGGTCTGCCACTGCCGTGCCCAGAGGTGCTTGAAAGGAAGCTCTCTCCCTTGAAGCACAGGAGGCATTAACTGCATGCTGGGGGCTGCTGCCTACATGGCCCAGCCTGACCTGTGGTAAAGGAGGGCTGCCACCATCACTACCGTGCCCGGAAGTGCTTGACAGGACACACTCTCCCCCGCAGCGCTGGACATGCCCGGGCAAAGACCGGGCCAAGAACTAGCCCGTCTGCGCCCATCAGAGCCTGGAAGAGGCTTGGCAACCCCCCCATCCCCCATCCCCCATTTTACAGATTTTAAACCATTTGCACTGATAGCCAGCCCTACGGAGGACAACATGGGTAAGCACAAAGCCAATGATACTTCAACGGTGGCACTGCCAAGAGGGGGGTTGGGTCAATTACCAACTATCTGACCACCGCTATGTCAGCTATTAACTTGGAGATTAATAAGGGGGAGGAGAGGCTGGGGGCCACTAGAAGATCTTTGTCACTGTTAGCTTCAAATGATAATACCAGCACCCTGCTAAGCACAGACATAGATTGGATTACTGGAGCAAAGAAGGATAAAATGGCCCGTGTAAATGGTTCTCTGGTGGCAACTCTAGCAATTCCATCCAACTGTTGTTTGCACTCGGGTGAGTCAGATATCATGTCTATGTCGCAGAAACAGCTGCCCCTTATTAGCGAAAATACTCACATAAACGCCCTAACTGCTACTGATAATACTGTTTCCCAGAATAACAAAAGGAAGACGGGGAATACCCGTATTACGAGGGCCTCTAAATTGAATAGAACTACACGTACCAAGCCTGACAAATCCTGGTGTAGAGGCGAGTGATCTGTAACTAATGATTGAGCTCAATTGAATGCAGGGGCAGGAGGCGATGCAAATATGCACTCTAATGGAGGATACCTTGGTCAAATAAAACGTGTCCTTGCAAAGTAGTTGGCCCTGATGACGATACTACTGCAGAGTATTGAAAAAACATTGCTTTGTACCCTCCCCAGTATATCCTTCAAATACAAGCTTGCTGGCCCACCTGTGAAGGTGGATTCTCAGACTCGTCCCCCAGAGTCTGTTACTTTGAACATAATTCCTATGGGCAATAATGATGGTGTTTCATTAAAGTCTGCAGTTGGTGGTGCTCTACAATAACACAGATCTAATTCTACCATGCCAGCTATGGCCACTATTACTCCAGCTCCCATAGATGGCAAAATCCACACCTTACACCAGAATGTACACCATATGTTGTAGTACTGAACAAAGTACATCCTCTGCACCCAGATCAAATTGAAACAACCTCACAGCTGAAGAACAAGACAGTTTATTGGTTTAGTTCTGTCCTAAGAAGTATTAATGATAACACTCTTGCAAGTGAAACTATAGGTGTGCATAGAGTACACTGGGTGGGAAACAATCCTAAAATGGAATGCAGACATTGTATTGTAACCAACTTCCGGGATCCAAAACTGGTGGAGTTTATCTTTCATGAGCTTGGCGATCTGCAGGGACCTTTGCAAAACATCCAGTCCCTCTAGGCTACTTTTAGAAAACTAGGCGCACTGACTTGGCAAGCCATTCAAATAACACCCTATGCAATAACAGCACTTTCTCAGTGCCTACGTTAAATTGTTTTGCTGATCTTGTAGCTGTAGACTGACTGGCTGGATCGGTTTACACTGCTGAAAAGGATGACAATGTAGAACTGTCTAATATCACACCTAAAAGTGAGAGTCATATTTTCTACCCTAGTCATGGTGATGCCTTGTAGACTGCAGGGTATATCTCCCAAGTGTCTGATAAGAGAACATTAGTCACAGAGTCTACCATTGAGCAAATTTGAACTAACCCTTCTATGACTGTGTTAGCTGAACCTGCTTCTACCTGCTGTACAACCACAGGATATTTTGTTTCTGTTTTTTTTAACCATTTGTATTGAGAAAAAAAATCCTACATTTTACCCCACTGCCCTCGCCCCAACCCCATCCTATTATGCACAGTGATTGTCCAAGAGAAGGATCCATCACCTATATTTCCCACAATACAGAATACTATCGAAGTCTAAAAGGGTTTTTAATAAATTAAGCTCTTAACATCATCATCTCAGTATATTTAATCAAATAACCAACAATTTTAGGTGCCGAGGGTAAACTAATGGGGGTGTAAAATCAGCACAATCACATCCCCCTCCCTTAGATCAGCTCACCCCAGCATAAAGTGTCAAGTGCAGATTATACAATCGGTAGTTCAGCCCACCTAGAGAAATTCTTCCAAATTCTTAATCCCTTATTTCTAGCTCGATATCCCCTTCGTGCAAATATAGCTTTTTCCAGGTATTACACCATCAACAACCACTCCAACCATGGGTTGGATACAAACCCTCCTTTTAAAAAATGTGAAGCAATACATAACCTAAATATGGACATTGCAATACTTAGTATACAGAAGGGAGGAGCTCTGCTAACACGATCTTGTATTCCCAGTAATATTAACCGAGGGGTCATAATAATATTTAGAGATAATTTCTGGAAAAATTGTTAATTTCATCGATTAATGGAGAGAGAGAGAGAGAGAGATACAAGATGCATATATATGCACTGCCTCTGCCCCATAAAGAGCGCAGCATGGACAGCATGTTCCTTTCCCTTCACCCCATCTAGCAATTCAATGTGGTGTGTAGTAAAAGAAATAAGCAGGTCTTATAAGATTGAACCTGAAGATTAGCAGGCATTAAAGCCATTTGTGCTACTGAAAAGGCTTGTTGAAATGAAGTATCCTTAATATCTCATTTTGTTTACCACTTTGCAGAGCATTTTTCCATATCACCTTCATAAAATTGTTCAAAAAGTTATATATACTACATATTCAGGGTGGGGGTTGAATTAATCGATTTCTCTATACGCTCATTTTTACCAAACCCTCCTAGCCCTCCCCCTTCTTCTGTAAAAAGTTCCTAATTTGAAGGAACTTAAAAAATTCTCTATGGGTAAGATTAAAATTTGATCTAAGATCATCATAAGAGATAATACCGGACGATGAATAAAAACACCCTAGTTAATTAATGCCAGCCTTAAACCGTTTGATCATATATGCATCCTCAAAAATCTCAGGTAAATTCTTATTACCTTGGAGGGGAGTATGAAAGTTCAATCTGCCTAAACCCAATAGTTGGCGTACAGAGGTCCAAACTTTAAAGGCGGCCAAGAGTGTCTTAAAACGTACCATTTTATAGTATCCAAAGTCTTGCTGTCGCCATAAACATCCCCAGGGTTGGGACCAATTAATAGCTCAAAGGGAGAAGGATAACTCCACAACTCACCACTGGCATTCCTGCAGGAGCACCGTACAATGTGCTAGAGAGGTAGCCCAATAATATAATCTGAGATTGTGGAGAGCCAACCCCCCAAGGTCTCTAGGGAGCGACAAAAACATAAGGTTAGAGAAAGCAAGGGGAATAGCTCTCATGAGATACAAAATCTTAGGAAAATAAACCATCTTAATTACATTGCACCTGCCCACCAGTGTCAGATGCAGGTTATTTTGCCTGGCCAATGATTTCTTGGTTTTCTCTGCTAAAGGAGATAAGTTTTTGTTAATAAGCTCATCTAAATTAGCACATATAGTGACCCCTAGATAGATCGCCCTTTCAACCACTCTATTATCAACTAGGGATATATGCTAATTAATAATAATCTGAGTATTTTCTTTTATTTAAAGAATACCCTGATAAAGACCCAAAAGTCAAGGCTTCTTCTTCTACTGCCTTTATAGCAAGTTCGGGATTGGGAGTGACCAAGGCTATTCGTCAGCATAAGCTAATACTTTAGTGCCATGTCCTTGCAATATCACCAGGGGTATATTCAAGTTTGAATCCAAGCTTTATAAAAACAGGTCGATGTATACCACAAATAAAAGCTGGAAACAAGGGCAACCTTCTTGTGATTTTAAATTGCTTGGTCATTTCCCCATTAAAGCATTATACGTGGACCCAGCTGCCAGTGTTTCTATTGACAGCCCAATGTAATCAGGGCCTATCCCATTCCTTTGCATTGCAGCCCAGAGGAAATGCCAGGAGACCCTATCAAATGCTTTTTCTGCGTCAAGCATAATCACCGCCATAGGGTCTCCTGACACCTGCCCCACATCGAACATAGAGATAATCCTTCTGATATGGTCTATCGTACCCCTCCCGGGGATAAATCAATGTTGCCATTTTGATACTATTCTATGAATCACCTGGGATAAGCAAGTAGCTAATAGTTTTTAGTACATTTTTGAATCCCCATTAATTAATGTGATCAGGCGATAGGAGCCAAGCTCCTGAACTGGTTTGCTCTTTATGGGGAAAACAATCATTTTAGCCAGAGTCCAGGATTTAGGTGTAGCATCCCTTTTAAAAATTAGTTTGAAAATGGCTGTAATAACGTCCTTTATCTGATCCACAAAGATCTTATATAATTCAGCGTGGATTAAGTCTGGGCCAGCTGCTTTCCCTTCGGACAGATTCCACATTGCCGCAAGAATCTCCTCCCAAGACAAGTGGCCTTCGAGCTGCTCTTGATCTTCCTTAGTCAGTTGCTCTGCCGCATTGTAGTCCAAATAACTACTGATTAGGTCCTGCCTTTGATAGATTATATTCAAAGGAATCTGAGAATACGATGTTTGATTAGTACTTCTGAAAAGCAGCCCGAATTTTAACTGGATCTGACACCAAGCAAAATGTAGGATCTCTAATTATAACAATTTCATTACTAATAAGTTTACGTCTCAGTTCTTATTGCTAGTTGGTGTCCTATCTTTTCACTACATTCATATATCTTTTCCCGATGAGCTATTAGTTTTCCTGCTGATTTTTTAGTAAGGGTTCCCCCCAATTGTAACTTTGGCTAAAGCCACATCGGTTTGGGCCTCCTCTACCCCTTTCTTCTGTTGCAATGCTATAGCTAGATTTTCTTCAGCTCGTGCTAACTTCAGCCGAATGTCTTGCAAACTACGTTTCTCGTCCTTCCCCCTTTTTAGTGAAAACGGAATGTTTTCCCCCTGAATACAAGCTTTCATGGAGTCCCAAACTATTCCTAAAGGTGCAGTTCCCAAATTTCTTATCAAGAACTCAGGTATGCCTTTGGTAATCATCATTATAAAGTAATGCTCTCTCTCAAAGCTCCAAAAAGAAGCCTTTTTTGCCAACCCCATCCCTGATAGTTCCAATATTAACGGGTTATGATCGGATAAAAAACTGGGATAGTGTTCAACCTTGGTCTCCTGTATTAAGGAGGATGATAAAAAAAAAATCCAGTCTAACATGTTCCATTGGTCTTAGCTTAGACCATACATCACTTAGCGTATATGTATAGCATATATTGATTAAAGACCTGAAATACTTTGTTTCTACCCTATGTATCTCTGGCTCATGAGACAGTTACCTGGTAAATTAATATTTAAATCCCCACACAGGATAATAGGTAGCGACCAATGTGCTAACTCATTAGATAGCCAATGGAACACATCCGGGTCATCTACTACATTGCCATACACTGAGCATATTGTGAAGGCCAAAGAACCAGAGGGCCTGCACCCATCGACCCAGTAGATCCGCCTGAAATTGGGCAAATTGTGACGTATTATAAAATGCACACGTGGGGTTGCAACGTTAGCCTATCCCTTGGGTTCCCCCACTAATTTATAGCCTAGATTTCTTAACAAAGCCTTTTGTGCTTCTTCTATATGCACTTCTTGCAGGCAAACAATGTCTGCCTGCAGCATTTGAAGCCCTTGAAAAACCTTTTGCCTTTTCTAAGCATCATTTAGTCCACAAATATTCAGTGTGGCTATCCGTAATTTCCCCATTTCTGTCTTCAGAGCAGCCATGTTCCCTTCAGCCCCATACCAAACCAAATTCTATAAAACATGATACTGTCTCTTAGTAGGAAAAACACCAAACAAAACAGATGTGACCCTTCAAACCTCAACCATTCCTTGTGTGTGATCCACTCAGCCCCCCCACCCAACCCAACCCCACTCCCTCTCCCCCAAGAAACAAGCAATCAGGCAAAGCCTGAACGATGAGCATTTGACCACTGGCCCACCGCCCCACCACCCATGCTCAACAGAGAGAATATCTATATAATAGCAGCAGATTGCCATTGCAGAATAAACATTAAAAAAAAAAAAAATCGGCATCATAGGATTCATTTCGACACATTACTATTACCACCCCCTGGACTAAGCTCTTTTAGGTATTCTTGAGCTTGAATATTGGAAGTGAAATTCCGCTAGACTAAAGACAATTTTTAGAGATAGACCTCTGCCCCTTTCCAAAACATTGGGGCAAACAGCTGCGGGAGGCACCATCTTTGCTCGACAGTTGCATGCGCAAAATCGGGTTTGACAAAAAACGACACTCCATCATGCGATTTTTGGGCATTTGGGCGAGCCTGTTCGTAAAGAAGTTGCCTTAGAGCAATGCTGGTGTATTTTGGCGATTTATTTTACTGAGTGTTTCTTCATTGTTAAAGGGAACCGGTGGGCTTGCTGAATTTCCAGGTCCCAATCCCATTTGGACTGATCTGGAAACACGCCTTTCAGTAAGTTCACCATAAAGGCTCTGGGGTGCCCACATCAAGCACCTCTGGGATCTCAAGAAAGCATAGATTGTTCCTCCGTTTTCGATTTTCTTGGTCCCCCAGCTTAAACATAACATCAGCCATGACTGCTTCCTGAGAGACACTTTGCGCTTTCAGAGATTCAACCTCTACCTCAAGGGTTTCTGTTTGACCTTCCACCGTTGTTAGTCGGTACTCAATCTCTGCACAGGTTTTATTCAATTTCTGGATCCCCCCTTATAGCTTCTTAGAGGCACTTATTGACCAATGACTTTCATTCCGGGTTTCCTCCTGCATTTGTTTAATAGACATAAAGATGGTAGTAAGGGAGGGCTCCTTTATCTCAGAGGGTGTTCCTATGTTCGAGGTATCATCATCTTTTAGACCGTGCTCATGATATGCTAACAGGGTGGCCAAGTAATCCCATTTCAACTGTTGGCTGCTCCCCTTTTTACTCCCTCTTTTCTTTGAGTTAGTCATAGATCTACTGTTGAAATACTACTATTTGAGGCCAAGAGATCTTTGTTGCTTAAGGAGGTGCTGTCTTGCTTAGAAGAGTCCGAATCATCCGTTAATGAAAAAAAACCTTTCCCCGGGCAGATCAGGAGCAAAGGCTCCCTCTTGTTGCCGGCCTACACTGAAAAGCCCAGAGCTGATACGTGAAATCAATTTCACTGTATAAATGCCCATACTCTCCCCTCCCTCCTTACCTTCCTCTGCTCCTTGGGTTGGGGGGGATCACCGGGTATTTCTTTAGTAATGTTCATAGGTTTGTTCAGGGTTATCTTGAGTGACCCATGCTTTGGGGAGCTCCGAGGTGGCTGTAACACCAATAGCGGGCGGGCCTCCAGCACGTGCCTTTGCCGCCTTTCCCCCATGACCTGTCCGTGCTGCCATGGGATGGGATCTCTTGCTTCCCAGCAGCCAGAGACCAACGCCAGCAGTGGAGCAAATCAGCCAGGCAATGCAGGCCATAATCCGGCAGGACAGCCTGGAATACTAGGGCCACAGGAGCCAGTCAGCAAGGCTCAGTCCAGGTAAACGAAAACCTTGAAGTCGAATCATGGGAGGGGCGATGAGTGATGTGGCCGATTGGTCAGTGAGCATAGATGGCGCTTGACTAGACTCAAAAAAGATATTTTGTTTCTGATAACTTTATGCAGCCTCTAGCATAAAGTCAGCTTTCCGATGACTTTAAAGGGACGGATCACTTGGCCTATGATATGTTCCTTCCTTTTTGCAACATTGTGGGATTAAGTACTAAGCTCAATGATAGTAACCAGGTCGCCTGTAAACATACAATGTGCTGCTCACATATCAACGACAACCAATTACTGTCAGTGTCAGATTTTACTCCTGTTTCTGCAGTAACGACATGCAAGGAAGTGAGATCCCTACTTCCCCCTGGTCACCGACATACCCAACCAAGTCAAAGTAATTGGCAGTGAACCAGGGAAAGAAACGAAAAACAGGGATGGATGAATAATGTGTCCCACGTTGTCCCTCACATATGGAATGGACCAGTCAACCAGGAGATATCACTACCTAAAAAGAGATAGAGTAGTCAGTACAAGCTATTTTACTAAGTGTGAATGATTATATTGAAAAGCATGTAAGAGGCTAAAGTACTTAACTATTTCCTTCTTCCGCAAAGGAAATAGAAAAGGTTCAAGTGGTGTTACAGCCTTATCTGCAAAAATAGAAAAGATAAATATCAATTAAGTGTATATAGGGGTGAGAACTATGGTCAAGGAAGGGGGTGGCACTCTACACCCACCTAATGACCTCTGAGATTGATCTTTGGGAAGGATACTCTCCTAAGTATCTGGATACAAATTGTGCATTTACAACAACTTAAAGAACTCTATGATACATGTTTCCTGATTATAAGGAGAATTTATCTTTTCAGGAACACTCTGGATTAAATAAGCAAGGCAAAAGAAACGAATCTCCAAGGATGCGGATTCCCACAGGTAAGCATTAGGATAAATAAATATATTTGTGTGCAGCGCAACAGCGCTGTTACCGTATTGCAGGTCTTCTGATTCGCTTTGTTTTACATGGGGAATATGGAGTCGGGAGCTCATCGCCGGAGGAGCTGCCAAAAGGGAATGCCAGCACCACCGCGGGATTCCAAGGTTGCCGACAACCGAGCAGTGAAGACACGAGGAGATGCCGAGCGCCGAAGGAGACGCCGAACAGGAACACCTACACCCCACGACGACCCGGAAGAACAGCAGGTACGTAACCGGAAACAAAAGACTCGATCCCAGACACTAGAACGCGAAGAGTTTCTGTGTAGGATCGAAGGAGCTTTATACTCTCCTGCCGGTCCCCGCGTATGTCACGTAGCGGGACCGGCACTCATGACAGCCCCCCCACTGGCTTGGGTTTCTCAGGATATGGGGGGTATACTAACACCTGTGAAAGAGGCGCAACAAACGATGGGCGTGTACATGACTTGCAGGTTCCCAAGTGCGATCTTCTACCCCGTAGCCTTTCCAGTGGATGAGATATTGCAATTTGCATCTCACTCTTCGGGAATCAATAACAGCCTTGACCTCATATTCAGGTTCATTGTCAATTATCATAGGGGCCGGATGAACCGGTACATTCGTCCCGGATACCACAGGCTTCAAGAGAGAGACATGAAAAACAGGGTGTATTTTCATTGAAGCAGGGAGGTCTAGTTTCATTGCCACAGGATTGATGACTTTACAGATTTTGTATGGGCCAATAAACCCGAGGTTTGAATTTACAGGAACCCTTCATGGCAATGTTTTTGGTAGACAACCATACCTCATCTCCGATTGCATATGTAGGCTCCAAACATCGATGGAGATCCGCCTTGCTCTTTTATATAGACTTAGCTCTCTCTAGGTTCTTGGCTGCTATCTTCTGTATGTCATGCAGCTTTTTTACAAAGTCAAGAGCAGCAGGGGTAGAATTGGAGCGAGGAGTCGGTGAGAGCATGGACCGGGGGTGAAAGCCATAGCTACAATAGAAGGGAGAATAGTTAGTGGAGGAGTGACAGCTGTTATTGTAAGAAAATTCAGCTACCCATATGAATGTGTCCCAATCTGAAGTGGAATGCAGAAGTTGGCATCTTAAGTATTGTTCTAAACTCTGATTTACCCTTTCGGTCTGGCCGTCGGTTTTTGGATGATGACTAGAGGACAATCTAATGTCAATCTGCAGTAAGGTCCCCATTCCTTTCCAAAATTTAGAGATAAACTGAGAACCCCGATCTGACACCGTAACAGAAGGGAGGCCATGTAAACGGACTATGTGCTGTACAAATAAGGAAGCCAGGAGTTTAGATGTAGAGTTTGTTTTAATGGAATAAAATGGGCCATCTTGGTCAATAGGTCTACAACAACAAGGAGAGTAGTGTTACCTTGTGAAATGTTTGGCAAGTCGACAATGAAATCCATAGATATAGTATGCCATGGACTAGGAGGAGTAGGTAATGGATTCAATAATCCTACAGGAGTCTGATGTGAGGTTTTCCCTTGTGCGCACATGTGACAGGTTTGAATGTAACGTTTGGCATCACTAGTCTTATTGGGCCACCAGAAATGTTGTTTTAGTAATTCTATAGTCTTTTTGTACCCTGGATGTCCTGAAAGGGGATGAGCATAACACCACTCCAGGGCTTGTAACTGTTGTGTAGGGCTCACCAATCCCCCTTGAATATATAGTAAATTTTGGATCTTAGTGGCAAGTACGCGCTAGCTCTTCCACTTCTGTTGTCTTTTGTGCATCCTCAACTGCTTTTAAGTATTCCTCGTCAGAACAGATGGTGCCTATTATACGTTCCCTAGCTATTATAGGGGGAGGATCGCATTGAGGTTCTTCTACTTCAAAACCTAAACGAGAGAGGGCATCTGCTTTCCCATTCTTCTTTCCCGCCAGAAATTGAATGATGATGAAATCAAAGTCACTAAAGAATTGTGTCCAGCGCAGTTGTCTCATTGCTAAAGCTCGACCTGATTTGAGGAACTGCAAGTTCCGATGGTCAGTGAGTACAGGGACCCTGTGATTTGCTCCTAATAGGTATTGGTGCCATTCCTCAAAAGCCTTTTTGATGGCTAAAAGTTCTTTGACTCCTGCTGAGCAGAATTACACTGTAGGTGACAATTTGTGTGAGTAGTATGCTACTGGATGAAGACACTCTGTACTGGGATCTATTTGAGAAAGAATCCCTCCTACTGCTATTTGTGAGGCAAGCCGCCTACCCTATCCCTCACATCCTTTTGTGGTTGTCTCAGAAGGGGTGCTTGAGTAAAGGCTTCTTTCATTTTATGAAAGGCCTCCTCAGCTGCCGGAGTCCATAGGAACTTAGCTCCTTTCTTCAGTAGTTTAGTTATGAGCGAGGCTAAGTCAGAGAAGTTTTCAATAAAACGTCTATAAAAATTCACAAAACCAAGAAAACTTTGTACTTCTTTCACATTTTTGGGGGATTGCCAACGTGTGACGGATTCTACTTTCTGAGGATCCATACTAATCCCATGGGGAGTCAGTATGAACCCGAGAAAACACACTTGGGGGGTATGGAATTGACATTTATCTAATTTGCAATACAGATGTTATCCCTCAGTCGTTCAAGGACGCTCCAAACATGTAACTCATGTTCCTTTATTGAAGAGGAGTAAATCAGGATATCGTCAATGTAGGCAATAACATAGCGCTTCAACATGTCCTTGAGTATTTCATTGATAAAAAACACGAAAGGCAGACGGAGCATTACATAGACCAAACGGCATTACTAGATATTTGTACAGGCCATACTTGGTACAAAAAGCTGTTTTCCATTTGTCGCCTTCCTTGATTCTCACTAAGTGGTACGCTCCTCGTAAATCCAATTTAGTGAAGATGGTAGCATTCTTTATTTGATCAAGGAGAGAGGGTATTAACGGCAAGGGGTATCTGTTCTTAATGGCTACATTATTGAGGGCCCGATAGTCAGTGCAACAACGAAGGCCTCCCTCACGTTTTGGTATTTAAAAAAAAGCAGTGAAGAGGCGGGTGATCGGGAGGGTTGGATAAATCCAATCCTAAGCATCTCATCCAAATATTCACGTAACTACATGTTCTCTTTCTCTGTTAACGCGTAGATCCTGCTACAGGGTATGCGAGCTCTAGCCACCAAACCAATCATAGGATCTATGGGGTGGAAGAGTTGTGGCTTTTTCTTTGTCAAAGACAACCTTCAGATCCTGGTAACAAGAGGGCAATTCTGGAGTATCTGGGTTAGTGCCCACAGCTATTTTCCCTGAAGGGGTTATTCCGTTTTTACAATGTGCTTCACAAAGATCAGAGCTAAATGTCATAGACACCTCTCTCCAATTATTAAGAGGGTTGTGTTGGCATAGCCACGGAAGACCAAGTATAGCAGGGAGCTGGGGAGACTGAATAAGATCAAAGGAGATGGTCTCTTGATGTGATTCCTGAATCACAAGCGTGAGTTCAGCAGTAGCGTCGTTATTGGTCCTGACTTAATGTCACTGCCATCTATAGTTTTAACTTCTTCCAATGAGGTCTTAGTAACTAAAGGTAGATTTTTGGTTTTTGCCCAACAAAGTTCCATAAAATTGCCTGTAGCACCTGAATCTACCATTATCGGTACTTTTAAAACTTGTTGACCCCATTTCAGCCGGGAAGGAAAAAAAGGTGTTGTGAAACGAAGAGACAACTTCCTTTTGAACAGAATTTTGTGAGACAATTAAACCTGACCCACCCAAAATCTTTGTCTCTGCAGACTTCGGGCTTGTTTGTTTTCCGGGGTGCCTCTTTTCTTAGAGAATGTCCTGTGAAACCTAAGAAAATGTCCCTGCTTTCCGCAATATCAACAAGTTACTTACCTTCGGTAATGATGTATCTGTAAGAGACATTAGTAGTTATTGATTCCTTACCTTAGAATTACCCCCAGGTGTCAGATTGGATCCTGAGAAATGTTTTCGTAGCAGTACCCCTGCGCATTGGTCGGTGGTGTCGTCCGACTCCGCGTTCATCGTCGGCGTCATGGTCGCCGGGATGACGTTGTGGTGTCTACTTAGACGCCGCCCCTGTGCGCTGACGTCAGTTCTGACACGACTTTCCACGCCAGAAGCACAGAGCCATGCAAGATACTGACCACTGGTGCACAAAACTAGGGCCCTGTAAGGGAGTCCCTATCCCTAGAAGTAGTTCGCAGAACGGGGAGGATGGGTGGGGCGGTAAGGAATCTATAACTAATGTATGTCTCTTACAGATACATCGTTACCGAAGGTAAGTAACTTGTTCATCTGAAAGAGACAATTAGTTATAGATTCCTTAACTTAGTTCGCAGACCCACCTCCGGGGTTGGTATTGCTGGGGTATCTATTCTAAGTTCACACCAGGAAGTCCTGGAGAACAGAACGGCCGAAAAAGCCATCTCTCCAGACTTGGCTGTCCAGGCAGAAATGCTTTGTAAGCATGTGCAGTGATACCCACGTGGCTGCCTGGCAGATGTCAACCAGCGGAACTCCATGTCCCAAAGCAGTAGTGGGGGTGCGCAACCCTACTGGAGGTTCCTTTTTTGCCAAAGAATAGCAGATCTTGATGCATAGGACCACCCATCGAGAGATGGTACGTTTATGCACTGCCCAACCTTTCTTGGCCCCCACATAACCCACGAAGAGTTGATAGTCGACCCGGAAACCTTTAGCGAGGTCAAGGTAGAAGGACAGTGCACGTTTTGGGTCCAGACGGTGGAGTCTCTCCTCCTCTTTGGAAGGGTGCGGAGGCGGGAAGGAGGTGGGCAATGTGATGGTCTGACCTATGTGGAAAGAGATAACCACTTTGGGCAGAAAAGAGGGCCTAGTGCGAAGGACCACTTTGTCCAGATGGACAGCAAGAAAGGGAGGTTTGGAAGACAGAGCCTGCAGCTCACTCACCCTGCGAACAAAGGTGATGGCAAGCAAGAAGGCAGTCTTAAAAGTAAGAAGACAAAGGACAATTATGTAGCGGCTCAAAGGGAGCACACATAAGATAAGTAAGGGCAAGATTCAAGTCCCACTGGGGCATTACGAAACGAGAAGGAGGAAAGAGATGAGTAACTCCTTTCATAAATCTATTTACAATAGGGGACTTGAAAAGAGAAGGCTGATCAGGAAGACGAAGAAAGGCCGAAATGGCTGAAAGATAGCATTTAAGAGTGCCCAGAGCAGAGCCCTGCTGGGCCAAAGAAAGAATGCAGAGGAGACCCTAAGAAAGATGGGAAGAACGGAGATCCACAGCCTTTGCTGTGCACCATGCCACAAATTTGTTCCATCTACAGGCGTATACCGTTTTAGTGGAGGGACGCCTGGCTGCCAAGATGACATTACAGACTTTGGGAGGAAGGTCGAAAGCTGTCAACTGTTGCCACTCAATCGCCACGCAAGGAGGTGGAGGCTGGACAGGTTCGGGTGAACGACCGTCCCCTGCTGCTGCGACAGAAGATCTTCCTGAAGAGGCAGTCTGATCGGAGGATCGATGGCCATACTCAAGCGGTCAGGATACCAGACTCTTCGTGCCCAGTCTAGAGCCACAAGAATTACTTGGGCCCGGTCGCATTTGATCTTCAGAACTCTGGGTAGAAGTGGTACAGACGGAGTTTCCAAGGCGGCACACGCTCTGTGACGCCTTTCGACGCAAGTGGAATTGCTGCCTCCTGTACGCCTTTCCAACACGCAGAACTGCTGACATTGCGCGTTCTCTTTGGTGGCGAATAGATCTAACCAAGGCTCTTCCCCACTGCTGAAAGAGACCTTGCACCACCTCAAAGTGAAGACGCCATTCGTGATCCATCATGCACCGGCGGCTGAGTTCGTCCGCCCTGGCATTCAGGGAACCTGCCAGGTGTTGAACCACCAGGGATTTCCCCTGATATTTCAGCCACGTCCAAAGTCGAAGAGCCTCTTGACATGGGGTCCATGACCCCACCCCGCCCTTTTTGTTGCAGTACCACATGGCGGTGGTGTTGTCTGTGAACACCTGCACTACTCTGAGAGGGAAGGAATGCCTTCAGTGCAAGACGAATCGCCTGGAGCTCCAGAACGTTGATGTGCTTCTGATCTCCGCCTCCCCCATGTGGCCACCCCATCCCAGGAGTGACGCATCCGTCACTACTGTAAACTCTGGATCAGCGGCAGATCCCTCTCCCTTCCCCAACCAATCCTGGTTCATGAGCCACCACTGCAACTGACTTGCAGTCCCCTCCGAGATCTGGATGACATCAGAAAGATTCCCTTGATGCTGCGCCCACTGGAACTTCAGGTCCCACTGCAGAGCCCGCATATGCCATTTGGCATGATCCACCAGCAGAATGCAGGAGGCCCAACAGCCTCAGGGTCATTCTCACCAAAATCCGGGATAGAGGCTGATACATCGGTATCATTGCCCAAATATCCCGGACTCGCTGCTCGGGAGGATAGACCCGAAACTGCGCTGTGTCCAGAACCGCTCTGCTGAAAAGGAGCTTCTGAGAGGTAATCAGTAAACCCCAGCGAATGCAGAAGTTGCACCTATCAACGTGCTGGAGGTCCGCCGTAGTCTGGAGGTGGGAGACGACAGCCTGGGGCGAGCCCGCCTTCAACAGCCAGTCGTCGAGATAGGGGAAGACTGGAACCCCTGATCTGCGCAGATGAGCTGCGACCACCGCCATCACTTTCGTGAACACCTGAGGGGCACTGGTAAGGCCAAAGGAGAGCATGGGAAACTGAAAATGCTTGTGGCCTACCGTGAACCTCAGGTAACGCCGGTGGGCAGGCAAGACGGGGATGTGAAAGTAAGCATCCTGCAAGTCTAACGCTACCATCCAGTCTCTAGGGTCGAGGGCAGACAAGACCTGAACCAAGGTTAACATCTCGAACTTCTCCTTCCGGAGGAAGCGGTTGATGTCCCTGAGGTCTAAGATAGGATGCAGGCCTTTTTCTTACTTGGGTACCAAGTAGTAGTGGGAGTAGCAACCATGACCTACTTCTGGCACAGGGATGCGTTCGATAGCTCCCTTAGCAAAGAGCCGTAACTTCCTGGTGGAGGAGGGCCAAATGATCCTCCGACATATGTTGGAATGTTGGTGGCATGGAGGGAGGGGTAGTCTCAAAAGGGAGGAGTAGCCCCTTGGGACTATCTGCAAAACCCACCTGTCCGATGTGATGTTGTGCCAGTGGGGGAGGTGATGGCGGATCCTGCCACCCACTGGCAACTGGTGGCCCTGAAAGGCTGGACTAGGAAGGCTTGGAGGCTGCTACAGAGGGGGCATTGGTGGACTGGCCCACCCTCTGGCTCCCAGACCCATGATGCTGGGTCCCACGTCCCCAGCCACGCAGAGGCTGGGTAGCTTGCGCGGCCCTGTGGCTCTGGATGGAACATGGTGGGGCACCCCTTCCTTAGTCACGAAAGGGGCAAAAGGCAGACTGCATGGGGCGAGAAGTGGCTGCGAGGCCCAAGGATCTGGCCGTAGCCATAGTGTCCTTGAAACGCTCAAGCGCGTTGTCCACCTTGTGACCAAACAGGCGACGGCCATCAAAGGGAGCGTCCAAAAGGGTAGATTAGACAACCCCAGAGGAGCCACACGTTCTCAGCCAGGCGTAGCGCCGACGTGGAAACTGTTCTACACAGCGAGTCAGCGGTATCCAGCCCACACCGGATGGTGAACTTTACTGCGTCTCGACCCTCAGCAACAGCGCGGGTGAGCACGGCCCAGGCCTCCTCCGGGCTCTGTGCCAGCACTTGCGTGACCGTATCCCACACCGTGTGTGTATACCGGATGAAGAGACATGCAATGTTCACCGACCGCAGTCCTGTGCTGGCGGAAGAAAACATCTTCTTCCCAAGATGGTCCAGCTTCTTGGATTCCCGATCTGGGGGAGCATTAGGGAATGCGCCTTTTGAGGATGAGGCTCAAAAGGGGTAGGGTGTTGGGAGAGGAAAAGTGGGTCACCCGGGGCCGGGCGGTGATGTCAGGCAATCACCCTGTTCATAGGAGCCGCTGGGCTTGGACCAAGTGCCCAGAAGGATGTCCTTCTGAAACAAAATCCACGCCATTGCCAGCAATGCCAAGGAACTATTCAACATCATTCAGGAATTCACCAAACCCCCGGCGAAGCCACGGACATCACACCCTCCCGGGACTTCTGAAGTCATCGTAGAGGGATCTAATTTTCAGGTGGAAGTAGGCGCTGAGTTTGTTGCAATGAACAGACTCCGAACACCGAATCCACTCCTCCCCCAAGCAACGGCAACCAGCCCACCATCTCCTCCTGGACCCTGGCCACCATGGAAGACACCGCATCGACCATGAAAGGCATTCACTCAGGAGCTCCCACAGAACCCTTGCCCTCCCCACATCTTTCACAGAGCCGCAGCCACCATTGCACCGGAGCTACAACGCACCATCAATGCCACCTCCGAAGCCGGCACTTTCCCCAAGGTCTGGAAATGTGCAGAAGTCCAGCTCCTCCTCAAGAAGCCCTCAGCAGATCTGATGGACCTCAAGAACTACCGACCCATCTCTCTCCTCCCTTTCATGGCCAAAGTCACCGAAAAGATCGTCAACGTCCAACTAACGAAATTCATCAAAGACAACTCCATCCTTGATCCCTCCCAATCCGGATTCCGCAGCAACCACAGCACCGAGACTGCCTTACTCGCCACCACAAATGACATCCACACCCTCCTCGACCTAGGCCACACCGCAGCCCTGATCCTACTCGACCTCTCTGCAGCCTTTGACACCATCTCCCGCCGCACTCTCACCGCAAGACTCCTCGACGCCGGCATACAGGGAACTGCCCTCAACTGGGTTCTGCCGGTGAGGAAGGAGCAGAGCCAAAGAATCAGACTTCCTCCCTTCCTCTCCCACTGAGATCAGCTGCGGAGTACCCCAAGGATCATCACTCAGCCCCACGCTCTTCTACATCTACATGGCCCCCTTGCTGCCATCGTCAGACGGCACGGACTTACTCCAGCGAAAGGCCAGGATAAACTTTTTCTTTTTCCACACATTAACTTATCACTTACACTGGGCCCACATATACACAGAATACAATTTTCCTGACTGTTTCGCTGGGGGTCAAGTTTTATTTTCTTCGATCTGAATTAGTCTACCCTAACTAATTTTCACAGATCAACACTCTTCCTTTGGTCGATGGACCATTAGTCGAGAAGTTGATGGCGATCATTAACAATTTCATTAAACACTTTATAATTTTTCTTAATAAAATAATCACAGATAAATTAATTGAATCTTATTTAGAGTCTAATAATTCACTCAGATTGAACGCTCATTTACATAGACTCATGGTGCAAATTCCGTCAACTTTCATGGGAGAGAAAAATTCATTTATCAATTTCATTCAAAACACAGACGCTTTCATCAACTTCAATATTTTAGGAGTGATAGATGAAGAGACAAAAGGCACAATAATTCATACTTTATAAAATATATGCAAATTTACAGGATAAAATGATAGTTACCAATAGGTGGAATGGGAAAACCCAACCCCTGGCCAAAAGGATTGGTGGAGGTCACCTGAGCAAGAATCAGGAGACAAAGACTATAGGATAGATGCAGGATAGGATTATACTTACTCCGGTGCGTCGGGTTCTAGAGAGGTGTAGTGATTCCCTCTTACATTCTCTCCCTCGTCAGTATTCTTCCGCAAATCTTCAATCTAATCCGGCTGTCTTACAGTATTGAATCTTCTCAGTCTGTTCTTTCAGCAGGTCTCTCTCGGCAACAACAGCTTTCTCTTCAGCAGCAATTTTCAATAAAATTTATTGCAAGTCACTCAAATTATACCCTTTAATGTTGCATGTCCCACCCTCAAAGGTTGCAAATGTCTGTGATTCCTAAACTATGATTGGGCCGGGGCAGGGGAGTTGTCATCACCTCATGTGGTCATCCCAAAGTTCTTAACTAATTCTTTGTTCCATAAACCCTTCCCACTTAATTTATTCATGTTTCCTGTTATTTCTCTTTCCCATGCATCTCACAAAGCAAATAGATACAATTTTATATATTTCTTTCAGTTGAATAATGTTCTCAGAGATCCGTCCTCGCTTATTGGCAGCAGGCCCATGTTCCGGCCACCAGGTCACTTCGAACTTCAGTGCGCAGACTCAGCTTGCATTATGTCGCACCCTCCATCTTTCTTTCAACTTAGCATATCGGGTTCAAATGCACACTATTGACGAAAGAATCAAAAACAGATGTTAATTTCTTGAATAGGTTGTTGTCACTGTTTTCCTCCCCCTTCTACTCTATCCCATGTTATTTTCTTCTTTGTTAAGCAAAGCATTAATGCGAAAAACGTCTTTTAAAATCCAGGCAAGCATATGCTAGGCATGTGGTGCTTCAAGACCTACAGTTAGCGACTCTTTGCGCATGCGTGAGATTTTTCCTCTCACATGGTTAGTCACATGGTTATCTTCACAAGACGGATTCGCACATGCACAAAGCAAATTTCGGTTTCAAGCGGGATTTCAATTACGTAGCAGATTATTCTTTGTTATTTAAGCAAGCAGAAAGCTTTTCTCCCCATATATGAATGTTGTGTGCATATTCATTTTCTTTCGAATTTCTATTTCTAGTTAGTAGTACATGTTAACGAGAGATTGATTCAAGCAAGTTTCTTTTCTTTGAATCCTTGCTCCATCAATCCCCCTCTGATGGCATTTTTGAGCCATCATAAAATACCCATCATTACCAATTGCCAATTTATATTTTAGTTTCTACATTTGTTTTAGTGTTTTCTTTATTTCTTTCCTTTCTATTCATCCCTTTCATTCTGTCATATAAATTGTCTTTCATTTCTTCAAGTTCTACCTCTTCCCATTTTCTCTTTCTTCCCATTCTTTTGTTCTTCATTTCAATCATTGACTTTATCTTTGAATTTCTCTTGCAACATTTATATGTTGTTATTATCACTATTATCACTAATGCTATTGAAATCATCGATATCCTTATCTTTCCTAATAAACTACTTCCAAACGTAGAAAACCAATTACCTATTTTAGAAAGACTAACTAATTCTTTCCCATGCACCGTCAACCTCCAGTTGGGTCAAATCATTATGAATCTTCAAAATATTCTTAATATATCCCTCAATACCTTTAGTTTTATCCGGGATATATGTACAGCAGTGTTGAACTTTCAACATGCCACAGACTCCACCCTCTTTGACCAAAAGAATATCAAGGGCAAGTCTATTTTGCAAAACCATAGATCTGATCGCAACCATTTCAGTATTGATCATTAAGAATCCTCCTGCAGTATCAGTTGATAATAGGTCAACTACAGTGGACAACAACCGTATCTTATGAGAATTTAATGTAACTCCAACTGACCGGTATCAATGCACCAAATATATCACCTACTATTTCAGTAAAACTTGCTCTTCAATTTCTTGTTAGTCCTTTGCTTATATCACTCATTTCATTGTTTTGAGCAATGTGATATACCTTCGAAATACAATGGCAATGTAACAAGTGCCATACCATCTTGCAGGTAACCTGTAATAGGCATTTTCCGCACACATAATAAATTCCTGGGAATACAGGATCAGTTCCTCCTTTTAGTCCCCATCCCCCATTATTAAGAAGGTATGTTCACATTCAATAGCACCAATGAATATGTAATTATATTCAGTATTCAGTTTTCAATCTATGAAGACAGAATTTCCCCATTTTTGCCAAGTCCAGGGACATTGCAGCATGAGCCTCGCCTTTCTTGTATTCTCCCTCTATAGCAACCCATGGAGGTATATGGGACTTTTGCTCCACTGCTTTCTTTTGAAAATCCTGCCTTCTTTCTTCCACTAAATTCAAAAAATCTTTCTCTTCATCTCACAAAATTCATGTTAAATTATTTCTATGTGAGTAGGTTATGTCTATGGGGTTCGTTAAAAAGAATTCCCCCATACATTCTGCATTTCTAGCACTAAGTACTGGATTCATATTTCTTCTAATAGGAATTTCAGAAAAGACCAAATCCATGTTACTATAAAAGTATTGCAACTTACCAGTAACATAAAACAAGCTAGTTACAACACTACAAGACACACCATAGATTAATGGAAGGTGGTGATAGGTTACACCTTCCGAGACAGAAGTAGGAAGTTTCATGCAAACATAACAATCAATCGCATCCATTGTCTCTACATAATGATAGAGGAGTTCAGTGTATACATTTAATGACAAATCACTATTTGATTTATCATGATAATACATGTTTTTATCCACTTGTTTTAATTTTGTAATAGTAGCTTTATTAGTGACCACACTTACTTTCTCACTTACATTTGTGTTGTTTCTATTAGTTATCATTAAAACAGGTATTACAAATGTTAATCTACATTCACACCAACATTAATATTGTAATACTACATAGAAAACTTTTAACACATCGTTGTTTTAGGTTAGATTTTGAATGTTCAGTCACTTTTACTTCTGCCATTTTAACATTTCTCAAACTAATTCTAGGATTATTTTCTTTATAATAAGCACGTCTATTCTTTGTGTGATCCCACACTTCAAGAGCTTTCCGCTTTTACCTTTCTTTCAGGTTCCTTTCTTAATGTTTTAATAGAATTTCACTTTTGTAATCAGGAAAAGTCTTTAAGGTGGTCTTAATTCTCTTTCATCAGACCCTTCAAAATGTCCACTTCTTGGTTCTTCATTTAGATTTAGATTTTCAAATTCTTCGACAAGGATAGATGTCCACTCCGGAGCCTTATATTTTCTATTTGGAACCTTCACTCTTTTTGATTTCCTTAATGTTCTTCTTCTTGTATGTTCTTGTTAAGACTGACTTGACACCTCATTCACTTGTTCTAGTCCCTTCCCTGACTTTCTTCTTAAAATGTATTTTAGTCTTTTCACTCCACTTGGCCAACAATCTTCCTTTCTAATTCTCTTTGTTTGTACTGCCCTTTCACCTTCTACACCTATTTCATGTGTTCTTTTATTTTCTCTTTCAATTTGTTCGCTTTGCTCCGAATCGCCTACTTTTCCTTCTTCTGTTGTGTGTTCTTTTTCTTGACTTACTAATTTCTTTTCTTCTTTTGACTGACTGATCTAAATGTTCTTCAGCTAAATCTTCCTCTCTCCCTAATTGAGTTAGATTTGAATGCTCATTAATGGTCTTTCTTTCTTCTTCTTCTTGGAACTGAACTTGGTTTCCTGCAATGAGTCCTTCTTCTGTAGCTGACTGGGCTGAATCTGTGATTTCTGCAACCGTTTCTTCTGTATGTTGCATACTTTGTTCTGGTCTTTCAAGTTCAAGCTCTTTTCTTACAGCAGTTTCTTCAGTCCCATTAACTGGTGCCCACTCTACTTGATTCGTACTTGGTTGTTCATCGTCAATGCGTTCCTCAGAGTCTGGCTCTCTGATCTCTTCGACTTCACAACTCTCAGCTTCTGGTTCTTCCCTTTGTTCTACCAGTTGCTGACTTGATCGATCAAGTGGACTAGGGACTCTTTGAGTACGACTTGCGTGGATCCAATTCGGAATCCTAGCACACTTTACTGCTGTTGTCGTGACAAGTATGACTTGATGAGGGCCTTTCCACCTGGGTTTCAAGCATGAATTTCTTGTATGCTTCTTTATCACGACCCAGTCTCCAGGACACAAATCATGAGCTTGATTTGGCTGTGCTACGTTTGGATCTTCTCCAACCTGGTGAGACACAGAACGTACTAGATCAGCCAGTCCTTTGCAATAGTCCAATACTAAATCATCAGTTATATTCATCAGTTTGTTTCCAGGTATAAATGCTTGTCTCATTGCTCTTCCCATGAGAACTTCATGAGGACTCAATCCTGTTCTTCGATCAGGAATGCTTCTGAGGCTCATTAACACAATAGGCAAAGCATCAGGCCATGTCAGTGAAGTGGATGCACACACTTTTCCTAACCTTGATTTTATTGTGCCATTAAGCTGTTCTACCACACCAGAGGCCTCTGGTCGGTAGGCACAATTTAGCTTCTGCTCAATTTTGAAAGCTTCACAAATCAGTTTAATTATCTCATTATTAAAATGAGGTCCTCTATCTGATTCTAAAGTGACTGGAAATCCAAATCCCGGGATAAGCTCCCTTAACAGTAGTTTAGCAACAGTTAAGCTATCATTCCTTCTCGTTGGATAGGCTTCCACCCATCGGGAAAACAAGCAAACAATTACAAGGACATATTTTAACCCGTTGCAAGGTGGCAACTCAATAAAATCTAGTTGCAATCTTGTGAATGGTCCTTCTGCTTTCCCAATTTTTCCCCAACTGACCATAGTCTTCCTTCCCGGGTTCTGCAATTGGCAAGTTAAACATCTTTGGCAGAGGCTCTCTGCAACTACCCTGAACCTGGGATTGAACCACACCTGTCTGAATTGTCTGATCATGGCATCTCTCCCAATGTGTGCTACTCCATGATACACCCTAGCCATTTGTGACAACAAACTATCTGGCATTATTGGTCTACCATCTGGGCACACCCATACTTCATCATCAGCCCTTCGTGTGCATCCTGTTTAAATCCATCGTTCCTTCTCTTTCACATCTGCTTCATCCTGTAATTGTCTAACTTCATCCCATGTTTCAAAAGCTGAGAAAAACATTTGTTGGCAATTGGTAACTTCTCTTTCCATCCCTCTGTTCAAAGACATCGTATTTCTTGCACAAAATTGTGCCACTTGGTCTGCGTACCGATTACACAATGTCACAATCATTTCCTGATTTATGTGCGGCACATTTGACCACTGCAATTTCTTTTGACAATTGTAATGCTTCCAATAGTTCTTTTACATCTTTGCCATTTCGTATAGGAGATCCTGAGGAAGTCCGAAATCCCCTTTGTAGCCACAATTGGCCAAATTCATGTACCACCCCAACACCATATTGACTGTCCATAAATATGGTTACTCAGTTTTCTCCCAATTTTGCATGCCTTTGTCAATGCAAACAACTCAGCAATTTGGGCGGACTTGACTCCTCTTAGACATTTTGCTTCTATAATACCCGACACAGTACACACAGCATAACTGGACATCAGTTCTCCATTTTCTCTTCTCAAACATGACCCATCAACAAACAGCACATAATCTGATTCTTCTAGGAGAACGTCAAGGAGGTCAAGCCTGGGTTTGGTACACATCTCTGTCACATCCAGACAATCGTGATCCACCTCTTCTTTCACTTCTTCACAATAAAAATCAGGCAACAAGGTTGCTGGATTCACCATAGTACATCTTATCACACTGACATTTTCAGCACGCAAGATTACTCTTTCATACTTAGTCAGCCGACTAGGGGTCGAATGTTGAGTACGAGTCCTTGTTAAAAGGATCTCAACTGAATGTGGTACATATACTTTGACAGGATGTCCCATCACAATTGATTCACTTTGCTCCAAACTCACACAAGTGGCAGCTACTGCTTTTAAACAGCCAGGCAATGCTGCAGCCACTGGGTCAAGGGTAGCAGAAAAATGCGCTACAGGACGTCGAGACAATCCATGTCTCTGAGTTAACACAGAGTGCACACCCCTCTCTCACAGCAGAATAATGCAAATTCTTTTGTATAATCTGGCATTTCTAGGGCTGGGGTCTGACACAAACAACTTTTCAATTTTATGAATGCCTCTTCACTTTAATCATCCCATTCAATCAAATCCGACATCTCTTTTCGTGTCAACCTTATTAAAGGTTTCGCCAGTAATGAAAATCCACTTATCCATTGGCGACAATATCCAACCACTCCCAAAAACATTCGCACTTCTTTCTTTGATTCGACAAATGAATATGCCTAAGACTCTTTTATTCTTTCTGGTGTCACTTTTCTGACTCCTTTCTCTATCCTATGTCCAAGATATTGAACTTCTTGTTTTCAAAATTGCAACTTGTCTGGGGACACCTTATGTCCTCCTTTTGCCAAATGGTTCAGTAAAGCTATTGTGTCAGTGACACAATCGTCTCTTGTTTTTGATGCCACCAGTAGGTCATCAATGTACTGGACCAAAACTTACTCTCTTGGCATTACCAATGTTTCTAACCATTTTTTCAAAATCTGATTAAATATCGATGGACTTTCCGTGTACCCTTGAGGAACTCGGCACCATGCCAAAACACGGTCCTCGAACTGGAAAGCGAAAAGATATTGACTATCTGGGTGCAACAGAATCGAGAAGAATGCATGGCACAGATCAATCACAGTGTACCACCGAGCATCCCATTGTAGCGGATAAAGAATCACTGCTGGGTTCGGTACTACAGGACAACAGGGTACCACTATTTTATTCATTTTCCTAAAATCTTGTACTATCCTATATTTTCCACTTTGCTTCTTAAGTCCCATGATTGGCGAATTACAAGGACTACCTAGTATTTCTTTTAAGATTCCTTGTTCAATCATTTGATCAATTACTTTGGCTACTCCTGCTTTCACGTCTGGACTCATTTTGTATTGTGGGGTGTTTGGTCTGATGGCTGAGGTAGACCCTGTCGAGGTTATAGTGAAGGAAGGTGCAATATACCCAATTTCTTTTCCTGTAAAATCCCACACATCAGACTGCACTGTATCTTTTAGCTCATCAGGCAAGCCTTTCTCACTAAGAAGTGAAAACATCTCATCTATTTCTGTTCCCTGTTTAGCTAGCATCATTTTAAATGCTACATCCTCATCCAGTGTTTGAAAGGCTACACCATCAGGTGTACAGAAGACAGTACAGTTCATTTTACACAATAAGTCCCTACCTAGTAGGTTGACTGGACTCGAGTCACATACCACAAACCGATGCATATCTCTGAAATTTCCAATATTTACTTCTATTGGTTTTGTAATCTGTGTCCTGATCTGCTTATTTGAAACTCCTACAACTTGGATAGTTTCTCCCGAGAGGGGTAGGTTTGGGATGTGTGCTGTTCTCACAGTAGAACGGGTAGCACCAGTGTCCACTAAAAAAGTGATGTCATTTCCCTCGACTTTCCCATCAATAAATGGACCTGACTGATCTACCGCCAAAGATGCGCCAAGCACGCACTCCTCCTCCCCCCCCCCCTCAGGCACCGTCATTGCGCCATTCCCAAACCATCCGTTTCACTCCCCAACCAAAATTGTTGAACAGTCTGTGTATTCTTACCACTTTCTCCTCGGAATCCGGTGTTCACACTGTATCTCTGCACCTGAGCGTTTACATTATTGGGTAAAGGGGCTTGAGGCACCTGTAACTGAGGAGTAACTATCTGCTGTTGTTGCTGTTGGTTCACAACCACCCCATTCTGCATCTTGATTTAAAATGTGATTTTCCCCATTATTCTGTTGAAGATTTCTACACTCATTCTTCCAATGTCCAAGCTTTCCACACCCATGACAAGGATATTTCTTTCTCGCTTCCTCTCTACTCATTCTTCCTTTTCCTCTATTGTCATTCACATTTTGACCACTCTGAACCTGTGCGTTCATCTGATTATCATTTTGGGAATTTGAATTTGCCTCTTGGCGTTCTGCTATCTTCACTTGTGCCCACATCATTTTCTCCTTTAACTTTTTATGCTTTGTATCAATGTCATCACTGCAGTATTTTGCATACTTCAGAATGTCATCGATCGGTTTGCTCTGCCAACAAAGCATATGCTGTTGAATCATCTGACTAATTTCCGATCTTAATCCATAGACAAATCTGTATACAAAATGGCCCATATCTTTATCACCAATATTCTCAAATCCACTGTACTGTTTAAATACCTGCAGTAACCTTTCATAATAGGCATGCACTGCCTCTTTCGGTTCTTGAGTTGTTCTGTCTATTTTAACCCAATCTGTTTCCATAGGGGGAATTTTCCCTTTCAGAAACGTAATCACCTGATTGTACTTTTTCATTACTTCTTCTGAAGATGATCCTGTTCTCGCATTCCAAGGATATTCCTCAGTGGGCCAATCAACTGATCTTACATTCTGTCCACAAATCTGTTGGTACCACTATATCAAATAAACCATCCAAATCTTTTAACAAAACCTTTGATACTTTAACAAATCTCTCTACCTGCTTGTACCATTCAACAGGTTTCTCTCTCAACCTTGGGAAATCATTTGTAAAAGACAAAATATCCTGTCTACTCCATGGAACATGTACATATCCACCACCTGGAACTTCTCTCATTGGACATATCTTTTCAACTTGTTCTACCTCTCGCATCGGAAATGCGGATAACTCTTTAACAATTGCCTCCTCTCTTTTCTTTGTCCACCTACTTCTCCAACGATCTACATCTCCCCATTTCTTCAACAGGTGTATCAATTCCTTTATTTGCAATCTCCTTCCTGATGCATTCAAACTTTCTAAATCCTTTTCAGTAAATTCGGCTCTAAAGTGTTTTTGCAGTACTTTTGATTTTTCTATATCTATTCCAAATTCTGAAGCCACTTCCGCAATCTTTTCATGTAAACTCTTTGCCCTCCATGTTATACTCTTACATAAAAATAACAACTCTTCATCTTCATAAGAACCTAGTCTATCAAGACTTATTGTTCCAATAATCATTTCTTCCAAATCCACTCTTAACTTACTTACATCTAAAGTCTTCGATTTCTTCTTTTCTAATCCTTTTGCCCATTCCTCTAGATCTTCAGGAGAAAATCCAGTTGAACTTCCTGCCACTGGAGTGACAGTTGGTATCTTTCGTTTCACAATTATGGGTGAGATTCTTTTGGGGTTTCTGTCATAACCTCGATATTTGGAAGATCCATTAATGAAATATTCGACTCACACTCGCTAATTTGATCATCTATCATAACTATCTCCTTTCTAGCCTTACTCTGTGTAGATGCTACAGTATGTGATTTTGGTGTACCCTGTTTATCTCCGTACAATGGAATCACAGGACCAATTGTTACTGGTACTGTCAATGCTTCCGCATTTAACCCTAACTGATTTATCTTCTGAATTATTTCCTCTTTGGTTTTGTTTAATGCATCCCTTTCCTTTTCGTGCGATGCTTGAATAACTGTTGGATCATATAGGACTTGTGGAACTAATGGAATTCCCATTATGGGAGCACTTGGAGTGGTATCTCTAGTACTTTCTTGATGAGGCGGAGGTCTTTTTATCAGAATGTCCTCTAATAACTCATCAGATTCATTACTCCCTATTCCTGTCGTATTCATGTGTTTCGTTTTTTCCTTGCATTTATTCCCATCTTGATTTTCAGCCACTATTACTGGATATAAACCTTCGGTTACTACAGCCCTTCTCCATCTTTTCATCTGCTCTCCTCGAGTGTCAAATGGGTATCTGGGCAAAAATCCTCTATTGGTTCTCATACCTCCTCTATATTTCTCGCGCTCAAACGCTTCAACTTCCCATTCCTCCAAAGCCTCATACTGCGTTAACCTGGGACTTGGTTCCAATGAATTCATCCTATTTCTCAAATTTTGAAGAACCCTTGCATTAAATGTTCCATAATCTGGAAAAGCTAAAACACCATCATCTTTCGTATACTCCACCCAATTTTCTAACATACACACGTATGATATCCACTTTCCATCATCTTATATGATGCCGGCGTATTAGGAGGTGGCATAAGAATTCCCTCTCTAGTTATTACGCGCTTATCCTTTTTAAAGAAACTCTTAATCTTATTAATCAACTTCATTTTCTTTTGTATTCACTTGTCAAAATTGAAAACTCTTCCGTATTTTGCTAAACCTATTATTCAACACTTGTCCAATGCCTGCGCGACTCACACCAACAACCAATCAGTGTTTACTACGTTTCTCATCCAATACCAACACTCTACCGGTCTATTGTCCAATCAGACCTTGCAACACACCCTCTGGTCTGACCAATGCCAGCGCGGTTCTTGTGTCGTCAGTATTGCTCCTGCTACTGACCCTCCCTTTACAATTTGCAGTTTTCTCACGCCCGCTGCTTCAACCAATACCAGCGCGGCTCTTTATGACGTCAGTACAGCTCCTGCTACTGACCCTCCCTTCACAAGTTAATAGAACGATATCAGTTTTCTTCTTTTTGTTATCAAATTTTGTTAATAACAACGTAAAAACAGCGCTACTCTGTCTGCTCCACTAAACCAAGATAGTTTCTCCACGCGCTTCAAAAGAGAAAATTCCTTCCTGTCACTGCGAGTAAAAACCACTGTTTACTCTTCACTTAAGCTCGGGGAGGACCTGTTACTTCTCTAAGGATACTCCTCCTTTGGGTAAGGCCAAAGTTTCACAGGCGGGCCCTCTGCTGTCACTCACACTCTACTTTTATACGATATAGTCCCTAATGTAATACTGCCAGCCCTCCGTAGCTTCTCAGTATTACGACAACAGACGAGTAACCTTCTGCAGTGTGACTTCCATTTATCACACTCTTCTAAATTCTGTTCCCGGGATTCCCAGGTATCTCTGTACCTGTGCTTCCATACAACATAAAACACAACCCTAACTCTTATTGTTAAACATATAGTCAATTTGTCATAACAATAGTCAATTCGTCATAACAATAGTCAATAATCAATAATCACCAAACTAATCGATAATAACCATCCCTCTGCTACCAGAAAAACTGATCCAGCGAAAGGCCAGGATAAACTTTTCTTTTTCCACACATTAACTTATCACTTACACTGGGCCCACATATACACAGAATACAATTTTCCTGACTGTTTCGCTGGGGGTCAAGTTTTATTTTCTTCGATCTGAATTAGTCTACCCTAACTAATTTTCACAGATCAACACTCTTCCTTTGGTCGATGGACCATTAGTCGAGAAGTTGATGGCGATCATTAACAATTCCATTAAACACGTTATAATTTTTCTTAATAAAATAATCACAGACTCCAAATAAGATTCAATTAATTTATCTAATAATTCACTCATATTGAACGCTCATTTACATAGACTCACAGTGCAAATTCCATCAACTTTCATGGGAGAGAAAAATTCATTTATCAATTTCATTCAAAACACAGACGCTTTCATCAACTTCAATATTTTAGGAGTGATAGATGAAGAGACAAAAGGCACAATAATTCATACTTTATAAAATATATGCAAATTTTCAGGATAAAATGATAGTTACCAATAGGTGGAATGAGAAAACCCAACCCCTGGCCAAAAGGATTGGTGGAGGTCACCTGAGCAAGAATCAGGAGACAAAGACTATAGTATAGATGCAGGATAGGATTATACTTACTACACCTCTCTAGAACCCGACGCACCGGAGCGATTCCCTCTCTTACACTCTCTCCCTCCTCGGTATTCTTCCACAAATCTTCAATTTAATCAGGCTATCTTTCAGTATTGAATCTTCTCAGTCTGTTCTTTCAGCAGGTCTTTTTCGGCAACAACAGCTCTCTCTTCAGCAGCAGTTTTCAATAAAATTAATTGTAAGTCACTCATATTATACCCTTTAATTTTGCATGTCCCACCCTCAAAGGTTGCAAATGTCTGTGAATCCTAAACTCTGATGGGCCGGGGCAGGGAGGTTGTCATCACCTCATGTGGTCATCCCAAAGTTCTTAACTAATTCGTTGTTCCATAAACCCTTCCCACTTAATTTATTCATGTTTCCTGTTATTTGTCTTTCCCATGCATCTCACAAAGCAAATAGATACAATTTTATATATTTCTTTCAGTTGAATAATGTTCTCAGAGATCCGTCCTCGCTTATTGGCAGCAGGCCCATGTTCCGGCCACCAGGTCACTTCGAACTTCAGTGCGCAGACTCAGCTTGCATTACGTCACACCCTCCATCTTTCTTTCAACTTAGCATATCGGGTTCAAATGCACACTATTGACGAAAGAATCAAAATCAGATGTTAATTTCTTGAATATGTTATTGTCACTGTTTTCCTCCCCCTTCTACTCTATCCCGTGTTATTTTCTTCTTTGTTAAGCAAAGCATTAATGCGAAAAACGTCTTTTAAAATCCAGGCAAGCATATGCTAGGCATGTGGTGCTTCAAGACCTACAGTTAGCGACTCTTTAACCATGTGAGAGGAAAACTCTCACGCATGCGCAGTCACATGGTTATCTTCACAAGACGGATTCGCACATGCGCAAAGCAAATTTCGGTTTCAAGCGGGATTTCAATTACGTAGCAGATTATTCTTTGTTATTTAAGCAAGCAGAAAGCTTTTCTCCCCATATATAAATGTTGTGTGCATATTAATTTTCTTTCGAATTTCTATTTCTAGTTATTAGTACATGTTAACGAGAGATTGAGTCGAGCAAGTTTCTTTTCTTTGAATCCTTGCTCCCTCAGACTCAGCATAGTATCCTACGCCGACGACACCCAGCTCATCCTCTCCCTCACCAAGGACACCCTCACCACCAGACTCAGCTTCCAGGATGGAATGAAGGATGTTGCATCTTGGATGAGCAGTAGCTGCCTGAAGCTGAACTCGGAGAAGACAGAAGTCCTCATCCTCGGACCCTACCCCTCTGCATGGGACAACACCTGGTGGCCCACCGCCCTCGGCCGCCCCTCCCACCCCTACAGACCATGCCCGGAACCTCGGCATCATACTCGACTCCTCCCTCACCATGACCCCACAGATCAACGCCATCGCCTACACCTGCTTCAACACCCTCCGCATTCTTCACATGACCTTCAAATGGATCCCCCCCGAATCAAGAAAGACCATCACCCATGCACTCATAACCAGCAGACTGGACTACGGAAACACCCTCTACGCCGGGATCAACAAATCTCTGCTTCGCAGGCTCCAGACCATACAGAACACCGCAGCCAGACTTGTCCTCGGCATCCCCCAACATGAACACATCACCCAACACCTGCGAAACCTCCATTGGCTCACCGTCGAGAAGAGAGTAACCTTAAAGATACTCACCCACGCCTACAAATGCCTCCACAACACCGGCCCCCAATATCTCAATGAAAGAATCTCCTTCCACAAACCCAAGAGAAACCTCCAATTCGCCGACCTCGCTGAAACCCCGTGCATTCGCGGAGCCAGAACGGGTGGAAGAGCCTTCTCCTACATCGTGGCTAAAACCTGGAATGAGCTCCCGATCATCATCTGACACGCCTCAACTCTTCACTACTGCAGGAGGAACCTCAATACCTGGCTCTTCATCCGACCGTAGCTGCACGCCCCCAGCGCCTTGAGACCCTTACGGGTGAGTAGCGTGCTTCACAATTCCCTGATTTAATGAAGCCCTCACCGACATCAATCGAAGGCAGCAGGGGCTCCGAAGAGGCTGCTGCCGGCTGAAGCACCTCAGTCAGGTTAGTCCTGACGGGCCTCGAGCTTCCTACGATGGCTAAGGCCTCAACCACCCTATGCAACACCACAGCGTGGGAAGCTCCATCCTCCGTAGCCACGGTAGGGGGAGAAAGCATAGCAAGGTCTGGGGAGGTATCCATACCACTGGCATCACCAAACTCCTCTCTCCAGTCTGGTTCCTCGAGTTGATCTGCTACAGGTTTATTTGGCAGCCTGAGGATGGTGAGGAGGACTGGTAGGGGTCTCTCAGGGTGGTAGGGAATGCCAGGAATGAACAGTGTGACAAAAGTACCCTCCGGCGCCGGTACAGACATTGGTCTGGCGCCGTGTCCAAATCGGGGGTGAGGCCAGGGTCACCGCCGGTTGGGGGTATAACCGGCGTCGGGGGCATCATCACCCGGATCAGCACCGGGGAAGGTACCGTGAGGTCTACCGGCACCGATCCAGGCCTGGATACACGGGGGCCCTGCAGCGCCAGGGCCACCGGCATCGAAGGCCCAGGGCCCCCAGCCGAGTCCGTGGGGCCCAAAGATGCACCTGTGGAGTCGGGCTGCCCAAAGATACTATGCAGCACTTCGTAAAATTGATGAAGCTGGGCAGGGTACGCTCCGGCTGCGGGAAAGGGAGGGATGCGCGGAGCCATCCCAGCAGGCTCCGAGGAAGGAGCCGGAGAGCGACGACGCTCCGGGTCCTGCGTCACGTCAGCCGGACGGGGAGAAGGCGAAGAGCAACGATGCTTCTTCGCCTTCTTCTTGTCATCAAAGTCTTCTCACTCTTCGGGTAGGTCAAAGCACGAGTGGTGATGGCTCTGAGATTGGTCCTGCGACCTTCCCCTCGACCGGTACAGAGCAGACTGCCGGGCCTCCAAAAGCTTTCGGGACAGCTCCCGCAAAGACTTCGGGTTCAGGGCCCGGCAGTCGGAGCACGACTTTGGTGCCTGGAGCGCGACCGCGACCCGAAGACACACGAGGTGCGGATCGGTGACCAACATCAACTTGTGACAGGAGTCACAAGGCTTGAAACCGAGCCGACAGCTGGACATCCCTCGTGCACCAGGAGACGTAAGACTCGGAAGACGTCGACAAAAAGTAGAAAAAGTTTAGTCAAAAAGCGACTAGGGGGCACGCTTTCTCCGGATCTGCGATGGCTGGCGCGGGAAAAAGAAAACTGATGTCAGCGTGCAGGGGCGGCGTCTAAGTAGACACCGCAACGTCATCCCGGTGACCACGACGACGAACGCGGAGTCCACCGACGCGCAGGGGTACTGCTACGAAAACATTTCTCTGGATCCAGTCTGACGCCTGGGGCTAATTCTAAGGAAAGAGAAGACGTGACAGAGCTATGCTTATCTGAAAGAGACCATTAGTTATAGATTCCTGTCTCTCTTCCTTACTGATAGGGCCCCGTATCCTTCCTCTCTGCATTGGTTCTTGTTCTTCAACTATCTTCTCAGGATCCTGTCTTTTCTCTTATAGTGTATGATATGCACTTCTGAGCATCCCTTCTTTGTTTTTCTTTCATTCAGCCTGTGATCTAATTTCACCACTAAATCAATAAGGGTACTGCATGACTCGGCACAGGTGGTAGACCCTCCCAACAGGTCTTTTAGTTCGTCCTTCAACCCTCGATAGGATAAAGCGCTGCATTTTTCCTCTGGCCACCCAGCTTCAGCTACCAGTCTGTTAAAAGGTGGAAATATTGGTCATTAAATCTTTTGTCCCCTGCCTCAAATTCAATAACTCAGTGTCTACCGACTGCATGAAAGAGTGCCTGTCGAACAGTTTTCTTAACTCTTCCTTAAAGGCTGCATAATTGTGCAATAATAGATTGTTCCTTTCTATGAGAGGAATGGACCAATTTGCTGCTGTCCCTCCCAAATATGAAAGCACAAATGCCACCTTGGCTTGCTCGGTAGGAAAACAGGACGCTTTACACATAAAATGGAGTTGACACTGGCTAATAAAAGTATAGAACTTGGCAGGATCTCCAAAAAACCTCTCTGGGGTCTAAAGGCATAGAAGGTGGCGTGGTTACTTGTATAACTGGGATGTTTTCACTGGGAGATTGGGATGAAGTGGGAATTGAGCCGCCGCATTTCCTGTCATTTTCCCTAAACTCGACTAAGTTCTCAAGCCTCGTTGAAGTGAATCTACTCGTACTGCTATGGCTTGGGTTTCCTTTTGGAGGTTACCAAGCATATGGGATAGGTCCGCTAGTGTTACCTGAACAACTTCCATGACTTTCGGGCGGAAAAATTAAACGTGGGCTTCGCGTTCTGTCAGACTTTACTCACGTTTCTGCAGGAAGGCCATGCAAGGAAGTGAGATCCCTACTTCCCCCTGGTCACCGATATACCCAACCAAGTCAAAGTAAATGGCAGTGAACCAGGTGAAGAAGGGAAAAACAGGGATGGACGAATAATGTGTCCCACGTCATCCCTCACATATGGAATGGACACCAGGCAACCAGGAGATATCACTACCTAAAAAGAGATAGTAAAATAGCTTGTACTGACTAGCCTCTTACATGCTTTTCAATATAATCTTTCACACTTAGAGTAAAGTATCCAATTATTCCCTTCTTCCGCAAAGGAAATAGAAAAGGTTCAAGTGGTGTTATAGCCTTATCTGCAAAAATAGAAAAGATAAATATGAATTAAGTGTATATAGGGGTGGAGAACTATAGTCAAGGAAGGGGCTGGCACTCTACATCCCTCTAATGACCTCTGAGATGGATCTTTGAGTAGGATATTATCTCCTAAGTATCTGGATACAAATCGTGCATTTACAACAACTTAAAATTTCCCTATAACCCGGAAACATGTATCATAGAGTTCTTTATCTTTTCAGGAACACTCTGGGTTAAATAAGCAAGGCAAAAGAAACGAATCTCCAAGGACATGGATTCCCACAGGTAAGCATTGGGATAAAAAATATATTTGTGTGCAGCGCGACAGCGCTGTTACTGTATTGCAGGTCTGCTGATTCTCGTTGTTTTACAGGGGATTATGGAGTCGGGACCGCAGCGCCGAAGGAGCCGCCAAAAGGGACTGCCAGCACCGCCGCGGGATTCCAAGGATGCCAACGGGTGTGCAGTGAAGATGCGAGGAGACGATGAGCGCCGAAGGAGCCGTGGAACAGGACCACCTACACCCTACGACGACCCGGAAGAACAGCAGGTACATAACCGGAAACAAAAGACTCGATCCCAGACACTAGAACGCAAATCGTTTCTGTGTCGGATGGAAGGAGCTGTATACTCTTCCGCCGGTCCCCGCGTTTGTCACGTAGTGGGACCAGCACTCATGACAGTCAGCTGCACATGTAAATGGGTTTTACTCAGTATTCACTCCTGAAATTGTGTCATTCTCTGGGCACCATGGCGGAGGATTATTAACCCTTATAAATGTTACCCTGGCAATTAAGATAATTAATGCCTATTTGGATTCTCATTTTTTTAAATCCAAATTATCTGTTTATCTTTGAGCAATGGACCTTTAATGGTGCTTATAAATTTTGATGGTAAATGCAATGACAGGGATCCCACAGACCGCAGAAAACAAATGTAATAAAAAATCCTTATACCAAAGTTCATTACAACTTAAAGTTGTTATGGTAAAAATTATAACAGTAACACACAAATCATTGATGCCCTTGCCTCGGCATAAGATATGATTTTAGCAGCTATAAATGAGGATTATGCCATTATATGGGAAGGGGATTTCAATTTAAGATTATGCTCCACTACAGATGATAGAAATGTGAGAGATTACCCGAGTCAGGCTCCACACTCCACAAACTCTATCACAATCTCTGTGGCAATGTTGTGAATATGATTTTAAGCATATGATCTTTTAATTGGTATTGACCTTGCTACCAAGGAGACTCTGAAACAGGTGACATTCATAGGTAGAGGAAAGGGATCAATGATAGATTATTTTCCTGCCCATACTTTAGATAGAACAACAAAGTCTAAGTTTCTGAGTGATCATAATCCACTTGTATAAGGTTTGGCATTAGGGCTCCCTGTGGCGTGTAACAATTTTGGGCCAGATGTAGGAAGCCAAATAGCTAGCGCAAACGCTGAAATTTGCAGAATTTCAGTGTTTGCGATCGCTATTTGGCTGCGAGCAATGTAGGTAAGTTTAAACCTACTGCAAAATAAGGAATCGCAAAATTGAGATTCCTTATTTTGCGCAAGCATTTAGAGAATCGCAATTTGCGATTCCCTAAATGCTATGCTGGTAGGCATCGCAAATTGCGATTTTGCCTTAAGGAATCGCAAAATACCACCAACTTCAAGTTGGTGATATTTTGCGAATTCATTTCAAAAAGCACTTTTTGGCTTTTTACAAAGTGCCATGTGGCACACATACATGGGCATGTATGTGCGCCACATGTGCACACATGCACATTTCAGGGGTGCAACAGGGTGTCCTTTGGAACCCTTGCACCTTGAAATTGCGCCCTAATTTGCGAGTGCCTCTTGGTGACTCGCAAATTGCGGCGCAAATCCTATTAATTCCTATGGGCCTCTTGGCCGATAGGAATGAATGGGATGTGATTCCTTGATTGCGAATCTCAATTTGCGATTCGCAATTAAGGAATAATAGTTAATCGCTAATATTTTTGCGATTCCTACCTACATTCAATTTTGCGAGTCCTTAATAGCGATTCGGTAAAAATCGCTATTGAGGACTCGCAAAATTGAATTTACCTACATCTGGCCCAAAGTGACTTATCCAATTCAGTAAACAAGGAATAGGGGGTTTTGCCGCAAACGGAGAAATATTAACCCTCAGGCTTTTTTAGCCCAGCTTGTGGAAAATCAAATAGACCATGTTAATCAGTACTTCAGTGATGAACTCAAAGAGAGTGTGATAATGGGGGCCTTTGAGGAGATTTGTAAAAGGATTTCAGTGCAATTAACACTATTGAATCATCAACAGGGCTTAAGACCAAACAAATGGTTTAATAAATCACGTTTCAGGGCTCTTATCCCTCTTAAACAAGCACTTAGCAGCGACCCAGGGACCCAGTAGAAACAAGGAGATGTAGCTTGCCCTACAAAGAAGCTGTCAAATCAATGAAGGAAAAGATCAGATGGGACGCATGGGGTCAGTTGGCAAAGGCCTGTGTAACTAATAATAAAAAGCGATTCTGGATGGTAGTTAACGCCCCTTACTTCTCAAATGGCTCTTCTGATGTTATAGATTTGAGCATTCAGAGCATCGCAGGGTCCATCATTTTACTAAATTGTATGATACACGGCAACAGGATTATCCTGCATATTATGTTATAAGGGAGACAAAATATTTGTAGTGTGAGGGTGTTATGTTCCATATAGGTACCCCAATATAGGCTCAGGTAGTCACCTAACCTTTCACCTATATTCTCCCTACCATTACACTACATAACGATTCTTAGTACTGACCTTTTACCTAGTTACAGTAATGTCCAAAGATGACATGGGGTTTTCTCCAAAAAGCTTAAGCCTCATTCATATGCATGAGTATTCTTGGAATCACAGCAGGCCTACCATCTCCTGCATGATAACTATGTATAAGAGTAATTCCTTCCGTCATCCCAGTCCGACATGACACAGCAAGGTATATCCCCAGGGGGTACCACTTTGGGTATATATACACCATCTCTTGCTGAGATAGTCAGAGGAGAAAAGGAGTTCCATGCGGACACACTGACGCGAGACGCTGAGGCTCCTGCACGCAAAAACTCCAGCTCGCAGTGGTCTGACATCCCTTGCGGGGTGTCCATCTCGAGACCAAGAGTCCCACAGTCTCTCACTTCAGGTAATGGGGTTGACTTTATCCTAGAGGGATTCTTGGCTTTACACCCACATACATGCTAGGTACACTTAGGCACATCTAGTTAGGGTCGCATCGTGGGAGTACGCATTTATTACTGTCATGTATTTTATATACTTGCTTGTATTCATTGTTTTAGCACAATGTTATAAATGATTATAAGCACCAACAGAGTGAAAGGATGGTAGATTTCTATCTGTGGGTAGAATGATGAAGATCTCAATGGGGGCCATAAAGAGTTTATATTGGATTGTATTGGTATGGTCTTGAAAAATAACATCTTCCTGTTCAAGGATGAACTCTATAAGCAGATCAAGGGGACCAACATGGGGGCAACTTGTGCCCCTAGTCTGGCATGTCTACAATGAGATGGCCTCATACTATGAGAACATTACCTGCTGGCACCGCTTCATAGATGATATTATCTTTATCTGGAACGGTGCCAGCAGTGATTTGATGCAGTTTTTAGAATGGTTAAACCTGGGAGACAACAATTTGAAGTTTACGGCCCATTTTAGCGACACCAGTGTAGACTTTCTAGATATCAGAGTGAAGGATACGCAGGGTGTCTTAGAGGTTGAGTTGTTTTCTAAGCCCACGGATAAAAACACTCTTTTAGAGTACGGAAGCAATCATCCAAAATCACAAAAGGATAATATTCCTTTTGGAGAATTTCATAGGTTGCGCCGCAATTGTACGAATCTTACGGATTTTTATTATCATGCAGGCATAATGGAAAACAAATTGAAGGATAGGGGATATCCCCAAAATTAATAAAACACTCCCTCAAACGTGCAAGGTTTTACGATAGGGATTATTTGTTAAATATGAACAAACAAAAAGAGAACAAATCTTTGGAAAGAATAGTGTTTGTGAGCCAGTACTCGGGTATGAGTAATAAAATTAAAAATATAATCAACCGTAATTGGAAGAGCTTAAACAATGGTCTTCCAAATCCTTTGACAAAACCTCTTTTTTCATTTAGGCGTAACAAAACCATAAGGAATGCTCTAGTTAAAACATAAGAAAATTGATGGCGATAGCCAAACCACCCTATATAATCAAAAAGCGGTAGGCAATTATAGGTGCGGCACGTGTTCAATCTGCCCACAGTGTATTAAGGTAAAAAATCTGAATTTCAATGGCAAAACATTGAACAACTGTCGGAGCAAGAGCGTAGTGTACTTGCTGATTTGCCCATGTGGAATGGGGTATGTAGGGGAAACAAGCAGGGAACTGCGTATCCGACTGCTGGAACATAAGTCTGCGTTGAAAAACAAAAAAGAAAATGCTCCGTTGACCGAACACTATCTGAAGAGTAACCACAAATGTAATCAGTTTAGCTGGTTCATACTAGAAAAAGTGAGCATAAGTAGGAGAGGAGGTAACCTTGATACCATAAGAAAAATGCATGAACAATGGTACATGTGCCATCTTGATACCATTGACAAAGGTCTGAACTCCCGTGAGGACTGGATGAAACTGATTGCTAATCAGTGAGCCCTATGAGATGTGCCGTTGATTAGACCACCCACACGTAGTTTCTGACTTCAAGATTCAGTCTATTGATACGGTACACCTGTTATGGCGTAGAATAGCTGGATCGATTATGAAATTGTAAATAGTTTTATATATTGATTTATCACCCATTATGATCTTTGGGTTTTGTAGTATTAGGTATGGGTCATTATTTCAACCAAAATAGACATAACTACACATTTCACATTAATATGAGAATTATTTGGGGGTAAGAGAATAAAAAGGAGCGGCGTAGTGTGGAATAAGTTCAGGATACAAGAATGATTGGGCCATGGAATGCCAGTGATTGTTACATTTTTTCTGATGAAAAAGTATGCAATAAGTTGTCATGTATTTGTATGACGACACGGTAGCGACGTGAGAAAGATGTAAATAACCCTGGTTAATAGATATAGGATAGAATATAGTGGCAGGTTGTATTACATATATAAAAGTATTTTTTGTTTACTTGATAGGGATATATCCTGCAGTAACTCGATCACCAGGTACGACGGGGTGTCAAGGGAGCCAACTTCCGGGTTATAACAAGAAAGAGTGAAGTAGCTGCTCTAGTGCTCGGCTATGAGTATGGTACTTCCGGGTTATAAGGAGCAGAGCCGACAGGCCAGCAACAGGAGGGTAGTGGAATACGCGGCTGTTAACAATTAGGAGTTAACTGTTGGAACCAATGAAATGGTAGAAATTCGGGTATTTAAAATGGGTCCGTTGACGCCGTGGGTGTTGGTATACCATAGACGTAAGGTTTTTCCGGGAGATCAGTGGAAAGTGAAGCCATAAGGTAAGGTGACAGTAAGGTCGAGGCAGGCCGGAAAAAAAACATTTTTTTGAAATATAAAAAGATTTTTTTTTTTTTTTCTTTTCCTTCTGCTCGTAATGTAATACTCATTGGGAACCAGGTGGTGCCCATCTATAACAGAAACCCCAATGGTTTTGTTTTACAGTGTCCAGAACGGGAAAAGGGAGTCCCACTTTGACAAGTTTTTATTAAGAACAGAAGGAATCCAGGCTGATAAATTAAAAGAAAAAGACAGGTACGATGGTGCAGTAGTCTAGGTATCTGTGACGCAGTCGAGCTCAGATAAGTGTGAATAACAGAGTAGATTTCTCCTCTTTTTAGATTTTAAACGGTAATAAAACGAGGCGGATCAGCATAGAAGACTGCAAAAGGGAAGCATACTTAAAAGAGGAATCTCTGAGTGAGCAGTGAATCTCCAGACTCGAGTAGGTGATAATAGGATAATGTGCTCGTAAACAAACAGAAAGGATAAATGATCCCGTTAGGCGGGAGAGAAGTCAGTTACATAATGTACTGGTATTTTCTGTCCTTTTTGAAAATAGATGTGGGGGACTGTGAGCTGAGAACATGTTATGCAGACCGATAGATCTGGCGCACAAAAAATCGAAATGAAATGAGGTAAAGTTACACGATCCACATATAGCGTGACATAATTTCTGTCACTGGGGCTACTGTGGCATTAATAATGAGAGTTCGCCTTGATATTTTGGCAAACTAGTTAAACTCGACGGGGTTCTGTATGCAATGACAAGCCCATATGATAGAGGCCGAAGTATATGTTTTTTTTGGGAAAGCGCATAAAAGAGACTCTACAAGTAGCACATATAGAGTCTTAAACAGGGTTTAATGGGTATGAGAAATGTCGTAGGCTTAATGCTGCATTATTGTGCTATTGAAATCCACTATGGTAACAAAAGCTTTTTTCAGCCTAGTGAAGATTCTATAAATGTATTCATGGTTTAGGTAAGATCGTTTATTAGTATATAGAGTCCAAAGATGTTTTAAACTGTCATAGAATTTGTGTGATGCTGTCTATTAAATATATAATAGTGGTTTTTAGATTGATTGTGATCATAATTATGGATTTTATAAACAGTTTGCTAAATAGTATAATGTACAGTGATATAAGGTAACAATGATTTATGAACTGTAATAATTAGAATACTAAGAGGTCTAAACAAAAATATATGATTTTGCCCCATACAGGAGTTGGTACTAGTGGTAACCACACAGTGCCATTTAGAGAGAGCTATAAGTTTGTCTTGAAAAAGATGGAAAAATAATAGAACCATCGAAACGCGTCGACGCTTGTGTAGCATAATCCGTGGAACAAGCTTATCCTGCAGATAAAAGACAATACAGTGTATCCAGGAGTAGCTAGATAAAGTGTTCCTATCGGATATGTTTTTTATGACAAAGTGTATTGTCTTAGTGTTTCTCTCTAATGTATGAATTTGGGGTTGGTGGAATGAATGTTATTTGTATATGAACTTGATATTTTGTACTATTGTGATTTTTATAGGGTTTTTATGACATTGTGATTCATGTGATGTTTTAATTCAAAATAAAAATAAAAATCTTTTAATTGGTGTATATGTAATTGGTAGGCTCTACCATGTGGGCTGTATCAGTTGGGGTTTGATGGAGTAACGCAGGGGTGGCATTATTTTCTTCGTGTGCCCAAGCATTGCACTGAGTGATCTGACATAATTCTCTACCAAGGGAAAACTTTTTCTAGATTTCTATCTGTTACTGTCTAATGGTCGTTTCAGCATACCTATATTACGCTAGAATGACGCTGGTTCAGTAAATTCTTATTGAGAAATGTCCCCACTGTTTATTTTGTGCATCTCTCTGAGACAAAGTGAGCACGAGTGACTGGGCGACGAGTAGCACGGTTTCCACGATTCTGAGGAATCAGGGTTGTCATGTTCGATAGTTGCTAAGAACTATTCTCTCCTTGGTAAGAGGGGTTTCTAGTGGCACTGTGAGCTAGCTGGTATACAGGCTAACATACTCGGTAGGGGTGTCTAAAATGAGTCCGGACACCAGTCCTACAGTGTATGTTGTCTAAACGCGCAGATCCTATATAGGTTTATCAGAACTACACGACAAGGGTGAATTACCAGTCTCCCTTGAAGATGTAATCTTTGCCCTGAAAAGATTTCCTAGTACTAAATCATTAGGACCGGACGGGGTTCCAGTCGATTTATTTAAAGACAATGTAGCATTATGGGCCCCCATCCTGGTGAATGTGTTACGTAGCGCTGTTTGTGCCGGTCCCCCTAAAACCTGGTCTAGGGCCATTATTATGCCAATTTAAAAAAAAGGGGGATGGAAGTTACCCCCAGTGCTACCAACCTATATCTTTAATTGATTTCACAGCAAAGGTTTTGGGAAGAATGTTATTGGCTCATCTTGAAATATGGGCAAATGAGCAGCAAATTTTAACTACAGCACTATACAGTTTTAGAAGGGAATTGGCCACTGTTGAATAGTGCCTTAATCTGCGCTTAAATATCAGTATATATGTGACTGTGAAAGAAGGGTGTCCCTTCTTCGCATTAATGGACTTAAGTGCAGCTTTTGATAATGTTTCTAGGAGAAAGCTTTGGTTCGTTTTTTAAAGAAAAGGGCGCTAATCCCAAAATTGTTCATCTACTTGCACAGCTGCATGAAGACGTGGAAAGTAGCATTGGGTATGATACCAATGGAGAGTGAATTAAAATTAGAAAAGGGGGTCAGGCAAGGCTGTGTGCTGGCCCTGTTCCTTTTTAGCTTTCTATTAATGACATTGCTGTGTCCAAAAGAGCGCCATCTGCCGACCCTCTAAGGGTAGGGCCTAGGCAGCTACCACTTTTGATGTACACAGATGACTGCGTGCTTATGGCAAGAACGGGACGGGCGTTCAGAAACCTTTAGGCACCTTTGTAGCATTTATGTCCAATTTAGGCCTCTCCACAAATAAAACAAAATCTGTTGTGATGATCTGCGGACGCCCACAAAGTAGGGTATCCCCGTTCCATATTGAGGGCACGGCCCTCAAATGTGTTTCAACATTTACTTATCTTGGGGTCCCGTTTGACAGCCTAAGCACATGGAAACACCTGAGAAAGGTGACAGCAATACAATTTGAAGAAGCTATATTTTCTTCATTAAAATTTTCCCTAAGCTAGGGTCTATGCCTCTAAACACTATTACCAAAAATAAAGCCAGACCTGTACCGATAGCCACTTATGGAGTTGGTGTGTGGGGATACACTGATATTACTTCACTCCAAATTAGTGAAAAAACATTTTTACTTAGATTACTATGTCTTCCCCCCAGTGTCCCCTCCATAATGCTGCATGAGGAAGTGGGGATACGCTATATTGGAGATATTATATGGATGGCACCCATTTTATGGCTTTCAATCTGGTCTAGACCAGAAGCAGTGTTAACTCGAGCAATTATTACTGACTACATGAATCTCGCGAAAGTAAATACAATTACATGGCTGTCACATATTAAAAGTGAGTTACAATCCATTAATTGAATGGAACTGTTTGTAATCTACCAATCGGATTTACATTCAGATAGACTAGAGGTAAAGAATGAACTATTAGAGAATATAGCAATGGAGAGACATGAGGAAGATCTGAGGAAAAGGCTGGAGGCTCTAAACCTTCCAATATGCATAACTTCCAGCATAAAGCCATATTTGTTGAAGGTGCTACACCATCAAAGATTCTATTTAATAAGATTTAGGCTTGGTTTGGCTCACCTGCTAGTTCCTTATCCCTCCAATGTATATGCTGACAAAAATCTGATCTTGTGTGCGTGTGATGCAAGCTCCCAGCAATCCCAATTACATAAGACGTTCTTTGTGGCCTGTATAAGGAACAGAGAACCAGGATAATAAAACCGCTCATAAGGCATATAGGTATAAGGAAATGTAAAAAGGCAATGGGGTACTTGCAGCTGTTGCAAGCCAGCGGGGGTAATGCCACTATTTATAGATTTATTGTAATTGCTGTTAAGCGTAGGGAACATTACTGGAAAATAGGTTATTTTGGCTGGAAGGTCTTAATAGTATTTGTAAATGATGTTAAAAACAGATGCACTTTTTGCACTTTATAAGATTACTGACAAGTGTACCTGTGTGATTGCAAATTTTATGGATATTGTTAGGTATCTTGTGATGTGCTTTTATGGTTTGTTTTTAAGCTGAATAAAGCTTTATTGTACTGAAAATGTTTGTGAGCACTGACAGTGGAATCCTGTGGTGATTAGTGCCACAGTGTACGAGTCCTTGGAGTGGGGACACGCAGGAGCAGATTAGAATAAACATTATATAACCTCAAGAGTGATGACCTATGGACATCTGGAACCCGGAAGGCCAGCGGCAAATGTTACCGAGCTATAGCTCCTTTTGCAAGCAGAATCATATTCAAGGGATCCTATTCTGAGAAAACAGCGAAAGGAAACCCAGAACACATCCACACTGAAGCAAGCATGTATTAATGCATGTATCAGAAATTCGGGAAGACAAACCAAGAACAAGTACATAATAAATGGAACACTTGTCCTAGAAAAAACACTCAAATATAGAACCAATACCAGCAGGCTCACACTAAGTGTGGACTCCAAAAAGTGGAAAAGAGCAAGTGCATACAAAATAAGCAAACGAAGGCAGCACTGCAACGCCACTCTCAAATTGTAATTGTACAGAAGATTGACAATCATACATATATGTGTCCAAAAAGATACAAAATCATATATAAAATGCACACAAGTATATAGCCTCACTATATTTATTATATTTATTCAGTCAAGCAGTTAAAATTGGATTTCTGCTTGCAGCACTGTCCATCACCAAAAATATAATACTTAGCAACATATTTCCATATATTTTAGGTTCATAGCATGACATCACAGTTAAAAGTTGCAATGCAAATGTAAAGATTTTGATTTGAGATTAAAGCTCACTTAATAAAAATTGTTTTCTTAAACACTTACATAATGTGAAACAAAATCTCAAGGGATTTGAAATATAGAGAAGTAATTGCTCAGACACTGTTTTGTCACCAATAACATTAAATATCATTGGTACAGAGTGCTCTATTTGTTCTGTGATTGTTTTCATCTGTTGCAATATATTTAAAAAAAAGCAGTCACCCATTTTATAATAATATTCATACATCATAAGGTGGATTAATTAAGCTATTTTTTGCCCACTAGATACTTGAATGAATATAGTAAACCAATTGAATTGCAAGGATGTCCATTAAGACTGTGGTAAATATATACACCTAGTCACGTTCTGCATTTTTTTGGTCATGATGAGCAATTTCAAGTAATGACTTGTCTAAACCACAATATTTTCAAAAATGAATTGTTCTTTGAAATGGATAGTGAACACATGGCCTATTGAAAAGAAAATGTAAAAAAATATAGCAATCTGAAAATATTAAACACAACATAACAGCTTTCATGAAAAGTATATGCGGCAGGACGTTTGTGTCTATTTCACCAGAAAGACAAGCATGCAGTACAATACATTTCCCTTACTTTTTTATAATGCGCATAAATGGTCAAGCCTATTTTTTTAAATTTAATATTTAGTGAAAAACAACTTATGTATGATACGTGTAGAACCTAAAATAATTATTTTGGCATTCACACACCTGATGAAATGAATGTCTTGGGACATTGAAAGTACGCAACAAGATCAGTTGAGGTAAGTTTTATTGTCCTTCCTAGCACTGGCCTCCAGGGGCGAAACCGTCCTCCCTCGAATGCTCCATTCGCCAATGCTCCAATGCTGATGACAAAAGCATTGGAACCTTGACAAACAGACCCAACATAGAACCCCTTCCTTACAAAATTAATCACAAAAAAGAATGTGGATACAAATTCCAGACAGAATGCATAATCAGTTATTACAAAACATGCACGAAACAGACCTTGGAAACGATACAGTAAAACGCAAGGGCACAGGTAAGCACATAGTTGAACCACATAAAATGAACATTAAACCAAATAACAAAACCCAAACAGCACTAAACTAAGAACTAAAAATGTGCTTTCTACCATGGTGGAAACATTAACTAAATCCATCACATCACATAATCATTGTACTTGTGTGGAACACACTTTTTCTGCTTTGGAGTTGGGTGACACTCCGGAGCACACACAGACTCCATGGAACCTTGAGGCAACCCCATTCTTTCACACACAAACTTAGCCTTGTATTGGGTACCAACACCAATTTGCTCTTATTCCACACTTTTCCATTTTCTATAACTACAACCTGGTCCCTCACTTCCTTTACACAAAATGGAGATGAAAAAGTTGACTGTCCCTTATGAACATGCCTTCAGGTACATGACCTGAAAGAATTGAATGACAGCTCTAGAACTGACATTAGTGACAAATTTCAATTCAGTCTACTTAGACATTTAGTCAACCAACACCAAATCATATTTAGGTGAACTGACTAAAACCCTGAAAGGACTAGATACATCAAACGCCAACTTGTGCCAAGGTATCCCATTACTAACAACAGGAACAATAAGAGACGGTACAGTGACCTGTGCTTTAATGCTCAAAATACATGCACTACATTCCCTCACACAATGTTCCACAGCCCAGTCCATTCTCGGCCACCAAAAGTCCTCTCACACTGCATTTCATAGCTCATTAAGGTCATGTGGAGATGTGTGCTAATTCCAGCACCCTTGACCTCATTTCCCTCGGAACCACAAACCGTTCACACCTATATAAAACACCATTAACAATGGACAACTCGTCTGCATTCCTCCAATCCTCTCATGTCTCGTGCCCCAGGCCAACTGTTTATAACACACTTAATCACATCTTGCAACTCTTCATCTTCTGAGGTTGCAGCTTGCCATTCTTTTTCACTCAACACCCCAGAGGTGACTACGCTCACTGCACACACAAATTCCACATCCTCACCTTTTTCAAGGTTACCAGTAGTTGAGGATGAGAACGATGACAGACAGTGAAATTCTGTACACCTGGCACATACTGCAATTTGTACTGGTACTCTTGCATTTGATACTGCCATTTAGCAATGCATGGCATAGCTCTCCCACCATTGACAGTGCAGAACAAATCTACGAGAGACTTATGGTCTGTGCGCAGCACAAACTGGCTTCCCCAAACAAAGTTTCTGAAATACTGCACACCCCACCATAAACCAAGAGCCTCTTTCTCATTCGTAGAATAAGTTGGCTCCACACCCCGAAGTTCTCTCAATGCGAACCCCACAATTTCTTCTTTGCCACACACCCTTCTTTGCATTAGGATTTCACCTAAACCGTGGTTGTGGCATCAGTAGTGATGATGCACTGATCACAAATGTTAAATGTTTTAAGGGGTTTAGAAGACACAATGTCCTTCTTAATCGTCTCAAACACAGTGCCATGCACTTTGTTCCATACGTACTTTGTGTTTTTTTCCAACAGTTCCCGTAAACTGGCCATTTTGGACACGAAATTCTGAACTAATTTTGCGTAATACTCAATCAATCCTAAAAAGGACCCGAGCTGATCTTTACTGCTCGGTGCAGGTGCTTAGTCAATTGCTTTCAAAATCTTCATCTCGAGTTCAACACCTTTGCTAGATACATGGTGACCTAAATAATCCACTCCATCACACGGAAACCTTCACTTGTCTTTCCTTAAGGTTAAGCCTGAACACTTCAAAATATCGAACACCCTCCCCAGTCTCATCATGCTCACAGACGGTTTTCCCATAAATCAACACATTGTCCAGGCACATCTACAAACAAATCGTTCATCAATCTTTGGAAAACTGAGGATGCAGAGGCAAGTCCGAACGGCATGCGCTTATAATGGTTTGCTCCTCCAGGGGTCACAAATGAAGTCAAATGTTTCGACTCCTCGCATAATTCTATCTGATATGCCACCGACATGTCAAGTGTTGTATAGATTACAGTGCCATCTAAGGTGGACAACAGCTCATTGATGTTGGGGAGTGGTTGGCGGTCTACCCAGATATTGGAATTTAGATCGCGTAAATCCACACAAACGCAAGGACTTGTCTGATTTCTGCGCCAATACAACTGGGGCCAACCACTCTGAATTCTCGATGGGTTCAATAACCTCCGAATCACAAAGTTTCTTTCACTCCACCTTAAGTTCTTCAAATTGATGGGAACACGCTGCACCTTGTGCACTATCGGCTTTGCCTTATCACTCAAAATTATGCAGTGTTTGAAACCTTTCAATCGACCAAGTTGTTCTGTAAACACCTCTGGATAGGCACTAGTCCATTTATTGTCAACCACATTGCACACATCACCACTGTACATTTTTAAAAACGTTGTCTCGATAATACTAACTCCGGATGATTGGGATCGAGAATTATATCCAGATCCCCTTGCTCATTCCACCCTAAAAGATTGGACCCTTCTTTGGCCACATACACAGTGCCACTTGCAATATTGTTCTCAAAACCTAAACTTGCATCGAATTTGCCTACTACCTCCACCCTTTTACCCCCATAAGCAAAAATGTTAATGTGCGACTCCTGGAGATGAGCAATATTTAATTTGTCAAACTCTGATTCGCCAATCAAAGTAAAAGGCGAACCAGAATCTGCCATAACTCTCACTTTAGACCCATTAATAGTGATATCACACAACAGGGGTTTTCTCCTCTTGCCCTCACATACGTACTCCAAGTGATTTACATCATCACCTTCAACTGGGTCAGACAACATTAATATTACATTTTCATCATCCTCAGAAGTGTCTCCTTCGATAGACTTCACCACAGGGACACCAAAACGATCTGAAAATTCTTGAAAAATGACCCCTTTTCCCACACCTGAAACATGTCTGATTGGCAGCTGGGCCATTTTTTATACGCGCTTACATGCAACTTACTCCCATATCAAAAACATGACACCTCAGCCTTGCCACCATTTTGATTGCCACCACCCCGATTCCCACTGGAAAAAGGTTTGCCGACCCTCTTGATGACTTCTTTACTTATGGCTTTGACTTCCTGCTCTGAAACACTTTTGCTCATCACTTTCATACAGTGCTCAGAATGTTCAATATTTCTTGCAATAGTTAATGCTGCTACCAAACTCGGATCTTCCGTGGACAACAGTCTTTCCTGGATCTTGCGATTGTTTGTTTTTTCAATTAACTGATCCCTTATGATTTCATCTTTGAGAACTCAATAATTGCACGTCACTGCCAACTTGCGCAAAGCTGCCACAAAATTGATAGGTTCACCTGGTGCTTGGGCACATTGTAGAAACTTATGATGTTCCAAAACTACATTTTTCCTGGGGTTGAACCTCTTGTGTAAAGTATATATATCAGAAGCATATTCATCCATCACTTCATTATGACCGTCTTCCCCAGATACTATATGTACCATCACAATTTCCAACGGAAGATTCTTAAGGATATTCCTTCCCTCAGTTCCAAGATCGTAAAGTAACAATGCCTTCTTCTTCAAAAACTTAAGAGATTCACCATCTATTACATCCAGATATGATTCAAAAGTCTCATGCCATTGCTCCAAACAAATTGGAGGTGTGCCTGGGGATGCTAAAAATGGTGAGGGTGCAACCACTATCCATGACTGCTGTTGTCGCTTTCCCAAAATTTAAAGTAATTATGTGCTACTTGTTCCTTGTACAATGCTGTTTTAATCTTCCTAGTTTACAATTCTGCCAAAACGCGTGCAGATAACGTACTCACAAAATGTATCCTTTGTGCCCTTTAAATTGGTTTTCAGACATTCACTAGAAAATAGTGTGCTAGTAATTTCAATACATCACTCTGCCACTTAAAGATGGCCACCATTCAAGATTGCCCACAGTCAAATTAAAGGGTGTGCCTGTCACCGCTGGATAAACAGGCAAATGCGCAACTCCCAAAATGGCCGCCGCTACCACTTTCAGAAAAGATGTTAGCGGTTCAGCTTACACAGGCAGTACTGTTAATTCCTGCAGCACAAGGCCACACTAGATGCTGCTCTCCAGCTTCCAGCACACTGCCTCTCAAAACCAACACTCCAGTAACATTACCACCGACCATCACTGAGAGCACGGCTACAGGGCCAGTATAAGCTGTGGCCTGTAACGCTCAGCACTGATGCACGCTCAGCGCGACCGCAATTCGCCGCGGAAGCACAACTCACGGCAGTCTCGGAAACAAACTTCTGCATGCTGGGTCCTCCCGGTGCGGGTTCATCACCAGTGAAAGGATGCAACAAGATAAGTTGAGGTAAGTTTTATTGTCCATCCCAGCACCGGCCTCTGGCAGCCGCAACCATCCTCCCTCAAATGGTCCATTCGCCAACAGTCCAATGCGGATGACAAAAGCATCGGAACCTTGACAAACAGAACCAATAGACGTCTAATAGTACAGGTGCGGTTTTTAATTTGGTTAGTATAATTCTGTCAACCATCGTGATCAAAATTCCTACTCCAATAAATTGTTTGTGGAATATTTTCCTCATTTAAAGTTCGCCACCTTTAGCATTTTTGCCACCAATGTTACATTCCCTACTATGCCTAGAAGTTACTTTGGACTAGAAATCTCCAATTGAAATTTCTCCAGGGTCCATGTCAAAGCACCAAATGTGAACACTGGCAATTTACCCCCAAAGTGAGAGCACATTGCAGTGACTTCTTAGCTGGTCTCCCTAAAATGCTGATGTACGTTTCCAACCTAGGCAGGAACAAAATATTGAGATTAAAATGAAACCGTCTTTCTTAGAACTAACTCAGACCATCATGGTGGTGGACAAGCCACTGTAGACAGGGTAATAGTAAATTAAGATGTTTAGAAAACATGATGGTATTTCTGTGTGATACATCTTTAAATTTAGTGTTTGAACAAATAGCCATTATAATATATGCTTATATCTAATAATAAATTTAAATGAGGTTGGAGAAAAATATTTGCTTGCATGCTTTCGATTTCTTTCAGGAAATGACAAACTTAAATGGATTAAAAATGTGAAAAGGGGGGGGCGTGGCTTGGCGCCCAACGGAGATGGCAGCACACGGGTGAAGCTCCCCGGTGTGTCTCTGAGGAACTGCACTTCTAGACTAAACGGGGACTAACGGAGGGCAAATACAAGTGGCGGAAGATGGAAGGAGCACCATGGGACCCTTGCAGCACCTGAATGTCACCAGCAAGTAACTCTTTTTTGCATTTTCTGCTAAATTTCGGCGCGATTTATCGCGTCGCTCATTTTGAATTTTTTACCGCGATCGCGGCATTCCTGCACTTCAGGCTGGACCCCTCATTAAGTACTTCATACCACTCCATAATGCCTAGAAGATGTTTGACACCTCTTCACTTTAATGGGGTAAAAGTTTATAGGAAAACGTCAAGAATTGCAGGAAGTTTGCGATTTTTTATGTTTGGCGGCCATTTTAGGTCTTTTTGAGGAGCTCCTCACAGAAAATAATCTTCCTTATTTTGCTCTACTAAATGGTGGCAATTGCGGAGTGATTATTCACTAATGGCATTGACTATGATCTGACGCATCCAGTTTACCTCAGTTTGGGTTACAGCGCATGTTTTCTCCTCAGAGCACCGAGGTGTGAAGCTGTGTGAGGGCGCTAAGGCTGACTGAGGATTTATGAGAGATCTATTTGGTGGCCATCTTAGCTTTTCTGAGTGAGCTCGCATTGGAGTTATTTTTTCTCCTCCTATACTGCTGAATAGGAGTGGGAGTCTGGGGTTAGCGTTTTATGGGTGGAACAAAAGGAGTCCGACCCTCTCCACACAAAAGGCATATCTTCATAAAAAACTCAAAAATTTTCACTGAGTTCTCTAAGTTTGAAGACTCTCTATCATCTTCGCACCAGTACTCTCAAGCAAATATGGATTCATCCTCTGGAACCGCTGGAAAATCTCTCACTAAACGGCTTAAAAGGACCCTCCTTCACCACCCAAGTCCGCCTCGCCTGTTTCGATGGAACTATTACTTGAGGAAATTAGGGCCCTTCGACCTTTCATGGAAGAGACTAACATCAAACTGCAAACCCTAACAGATAATTGGTCTCAATTAGACGCGAGAGTCTCCTCAGTCGAAAATACTGTTTCCTCTTTGAAAGAGACATGCACAACTGTCTCTCAATTACACTCCCATGTCTCCATACTCCAGAAACAGGTGGAAGATCTTGGAAACCGCAACAGACGGAACAATCTGCGTATCTATGGCCTGGAAGAAGGAGTTGAAGGTTCAGATCCGCCCACGTTCTTTAAGTCATTTCTCCCTAAGCTACTCCGCATGCCAGAGGGAACCCAACTCAACATTCAGCGGGCCCACAGATTGGGGCGGGCTTCATCTCACACTAGTCCCTCACAGAGGCCGAGAGGAGTTATCTTATATTTCTTGGAGTACACGGATTTGATGAAAGTGCTCGCAGCGGTTAAAACTTCTACGAGAATTGTCTGGTCAGGATCGCCTTTATTTTTTGCGCAAGATTATTCTAAAGCCACTGCTGACAGACGTAAGGCTTTCCTCAACATGAGAGCTGATCTACGTTCCATGGGAGCCAGATATGGCCTGTTCCACCCGTGTCTCTTCAAGGTTACTTATAACAACAAGACAACGTCGTATGAAGACCCGTTACGTTTGCAAAGTTTCATCAATTCCTATAAAACGACTGTTATGGACTCTTCTGGGCCTTCGTCCTCATTCAACATTTGATTCTCTAATAGTTTGTTTAAAGTTGCTTTAGATCCGGTTTTCTTTGGCATAATATCTTGGTAACTCACAGGTGTTTTTTCTTAGTTTTGGATATTATTGCTACTGTTCTCATGAAGTAATACTGTTTAATGAGTTATGGATCATTGTTACTGATCTCCTCCTCGCATTGGAATGTTCTAATATTTGTTTCATGTGTTTGCCCCAATGCTTTTCTCAATCCCTATTTGGTATTGTCCCCACAGATTATTACCTTTGTATTGTGGTTTCTCCCCGACCCTCTGTTCCGTTGATCCTGGGTGTGTTGCCTGCTTCATGTGGCTCCATCCCCCCGTGTATACCTGAGTCTTCTTCGTAAGTATGGTATTTTCATACATCCTCTTAGATATATTGTTTGTTTTGTCTTTTGTTTTCTGTCTCTTTTCTGTAGTTTCTATTCTTTCGTCAATTTACGTCTCTTCTTTTTTTTTTCAACTTTTCTTGCCTTCCTATAATCACTATTCTTTTAGTCAGTACAATTGCAAATATCTTGACTCTTATGATATCCCTTTACCTCTCTACTTGGACTTTCTTTTTTCATATCCTGTCACTTGATTCCCTTTTTATTCTGGTTATTGGTCTTATCTATTATGCTTTGCTATGAAACTAAATCAATTAATTCCTTCCTGTTTTATCTCTCTTACTTTGAATACTGCTTATATAATGAATTGGACTTATGTGCTACATTATTATTACAACCTGTTCTTAAGTGCTTATGTCATTAAAACTGATTACATGGAACGTTAGGGGATTAAACTCTCCCATCAAGAGGCAGAGAATTTTGAGCCATTTAGCCAAATTAGACGCGGATGTTGTATTCCTGCAAGAAACTCACCTCTCAGATGTTGAGTCATTGAAGTTGAAGAGAGGTTGGGTGGGGAGGTTTTCTTTTCCCCTGGAGATGGCAAGCGAAATGGAGTAATGATACTTTGTCGCAAATCCCTTTCACTTTCATTTGTGTCCCAAGAATCCGATCTGGATGGCAGATGGTTGAATGTCAAATTATCTTTGAAGGGCGTTACAATATCTCTTCTAAATGTCTATGCTCCTACGTGTGGTGAATCCTCTTTTGGCATACAATGGCTAAGCGAATTACTCACTGTATGGAGGACAATTTTATTTTAGCTGGAGATTGTAACCAGACTTTTGACCCATTTATCGACAGAAATTCCAAAGTTTCCTTTGTTCCCAACAAATCACATAAATCTTTTGTTCATGCTATAAATCAACATAAACTCTTGGACGCTTGGCGTCTTTGCAACCCGACCACTAGAGAGTATACTTTTTATTCCCCAGCTCACCAAACTCAATCAAGAATTGACTATATATTTGTCTCGCACAACATCTCACAAACACTTACGCATGCAGAGATTGGTCCCATCTTATTATCAGATCACGCCCCAATCTCGATTGGCATTGATATTCTACCTAAGGATTCGGGCCCCAAGAGATGGCGTTTAACAATGCTCTCCTTCTGGACCCAAAGTTTACTGCCTCATTCCCTAACTTCTTCAAAGAGTTTTTGAATTGAACCAAACCCAATTCATGCCCTTTTCCACTCTATGGGATGCATTCAAGGCCTCGGCGAGGGTTTCATAATTAGCTATGTTGCAAAGAAACGGAAAACTTTCCGTAAGCTCACTAAAGATCTGCTTCAGGATATTAAAAGATTGGAACACTCATTTTACACCTCACACTCGAAGGAGTGTCTCACAACTCTCATAAAAGCCAAAATGCAATTTAATAAGAAATCAACAGAGGACGCTTCATTATATCTGTTGAAATCCAGTGCAAAATTTTATGGGGGCAAAAATAAGGCAGGGAAAATATTGGCTAATTACTTAAAAGTTAAACATAATAGACTAAATATTGAATCTATCTATGATGAACGTTCAGATTTAAAATTTAAAGACGCTGAAATACTGAATGAGTTCTCCACCTTTTACAAATCACTATATACTTCCGCAACACAGCCCTCTGAGCAATCATTATCGCACTTCTTCTCTGATATTCAGAATCCCCAATACACGTTGCCGGACTTATCATCTCTGGAGTTAGACCTAACACACCAAGAACTATTAATTGCTCTTCAACATCTCAAAAAGACAAAGCACCGGGACCAGATGGCTTCACCGTAGAATTTTATCAACATTTCTCTAAACTCATAATGCCCAAGTTACATTCTCTAATCGATGCCTTCACCACACTAGGTAGCTCACTTGGTTCTTTTTCGGAAGCACATATTTGCCTTATACCAAAAGAGGGCAAGGACTCTAAATATTGTAAAAATTACAGACCCATATCCTTGGTCAACATTGATTATAAAATTTTCTCCAAAGCATTAGCATTACGATTAGATTCCTACTTACCTGATTTATTGGGAAAAGAACAATCTGGTTTCGTTAAGGGTAGGTTCATAACTGACAATACGAGACTCCTTTTTAACGTCTTATCTAAATCTTCCCACTTAAAACAATCCCTTGTGGCAATAGCTTTGGATGCTGAAAAGGCGTTTGATAGAGTTGAGTGGACTTATTTATTTTATACTCTTAAACAGTTCGGCTTTGGCCCTAAATTTATATCCCTCATCTCTCTCCTCTACTCTAATCCACGTGCGGCTGTGTGCGCCAATGGCTTAATTTCCCCATATTTTGAGCTGGGGAGAGGAGTGCGTCAGGGCTGCCCTCTTTCCCCCTTCCTTTTTAATTTGGCCTTGGAACCTTTTCTCTCTAAACTACGTCAAAATCCAAATTTATATGGTTTTCAAACATTGAACTCCCATATTAAATTTGCAGCCTACGCTGACGATATTTTGCTTTTTATGTCCAAACCAAGTGACTCAATTCCTGCCTTTTGGCAGAGGTACAAGCCTACTCTAATATCTCCGGTTATAAGTTAAACAACGATAAATGTGAGATTTTACCCCTGACTAAGTTTACTTTTAAATCGGATTTTATGACTTCCAATTTTACTTGGAGCCCGAATCATATTAAATATCTCGGATTACATGTTACTTCCTCAATATCAGACACAGTGTCATTGTGCATGAATAAATGTATACAAAAAATCTCAGACTTAACTGCCAAGTGGCATCCCCTCTATTTGTCCTGGTGGGGTCGTCTGGATACCATAAAGATGATGCTGTCCCCCATAATTTTATATACTGTTTCCAACATTCCAGTTCCTATTTCCGCAAAAATTTTTAAAAGATCAATTCATCTCTATCCTCCTTCCTATGGAATAATAAGAGATCCCGAATGTCTCTATTTAAATTAATTCGACTCTAAAGTAGAAGGGGGTTAACTTTCCAGATTTTCAAGCATATCAGAAGGCATTCCTTTTACGTCAAGCCTCTCGTTGGTTGCTTGACCCCACGGAAGATTGTCCTCTATGGACTACAGTTGAACGTCTTTTTTAGCCCCTTCTCTTTTCATGAATATCTTTCTTTTTCACGCAAACCACAGGCCTTGTCCACCCCCATAATCAAACTGACCTCTAAACTTTTGGAACCTGCATTCACTCCCACACATAACATTATAGATTCATTCCTCAATTCAACAATTTGGCATAACAAAAATCTGACCATCCGTAATAAACCATTTTATTGGAAGACTTGGCGACTGAAAGGTCTAATTTGGATACATCAATTATTTACACACATGGACTTTCTATCTTTCCCCTCACTCAGTCAAATATTTAACCTACCTACCACCTACATTCATAAATATAATTTACTTAAGAAGGCAGTGACAGATAGATACACCCATCTCTTGGGCACGTCCATTGCTCCAATTGTTTTGGATCCTCCTTCACAACTCCACACGTTGTTAAAAACCATGCCCAAAGCTTCCACTTTATATAGTTTTTTGCAGGGCAAGGATAGCGTTAGGCAGAAGTCTAAAACAGAGGAGGCATGGGAACAGGATTTCATGGTATCTTGGCCAGTGTCTTTGTGGAATAAATTATGGCTCAAACTACGTAAATCATCTAGAGCAGCTAACATAACACAAACGCTTTTTTTTGTATATAATAGACTTTTTCTCACACCAGCTATCTTAAGTAAAAGTTTTGCGACCACATCAGATGTTTGTTGGACATGTTCTACTCCGAACGCTAATTTATTTCATATGTTATTCTCTTGTCCAAATGTATACAATTTCTGGAAGCAGGTATGGTCTCAAATTAACCTAATTTTTGGAGCTAAATTTGCTTTTTCTTTGACCCATGTTTTCTTGGGAAGTCTCTCACCTTGCTGGGAGAAGGTTACTCACAATGTTAAAATTATTGATTTATTATTAGCAGTCGCATTTCAGCAGATCACTGTAAATTGGAAGGATTTCACAAAAATCTCTTATAAGGCATGGTGGTATGCTGTTTGCCATAATCATAGGTTGGACACCTCCTTTGTTTACCCAATACATATGGCAGCGAAACGTATAGATTTGTGGTCACCTGTTACAATATATCTTGATACATGTGCCAAGCGATATTACCAACTGCAACCATCTCAGCAAGAGGTCCTAAAACCTCCTTGATACCCTCAATTGTTCCTAGAATATTTGTTATTCCATTTTTCTCAATGATTTTTTTTTTTTTTATTGTATCATTTTTCCTTATTCAATCATAAGTCTGAGTCATTTATCATTATTGTAGCAAACTTTATTGTAATGACTGGAATTTAATGCTTTGAACTCTGTACTGACACTTATCTATATCAATAAAATTTTCTTTTTGAACTGAAAAAAAAAAAAAAAAATGTGAAAAGAGTAGCAAAGATTATCTACCCTACCCATCGATAGCAAGATATATCCAGACTCCACAAAATGTAAGTACTAAATTAATTTTAATATGTTCATTTTAATAAATATTATGAACCTTTTTCAGTTATTCACAGTGTTTAATCTGGTTTCATGCTGCAACATCAAACCAAAAACCAACATTTATTGCTAGATTTTTTTCGCTGCAGTCAACAAAGAAGGAGGTAAGTTCCCGGGTATGGTACAAATCTAATCCATAAAGCAATAAACATGAAATCAAATCTTGTAATATATTTGTCACAACATGAGTATAGATAAGAAGTTAAGCTCCATGTACCACACACATTACTAGCCCTCAGTATTCTGTATGCAGAAAGGTTCTCTGGTGACTTTGGAATAGCAACACTTATACTTGACTCACAACCCAGAAATGTATCTGACATCGGGAGGAGATTACTGCTGATGAACTAAAAAATTAACCCTCAACAACTTCTATATATTGATGGACACATATGACAGATTTGTTCTCTCCTTTAATTAAAAATATTAACCGTCACTCATAACACTTTGTACTTGTTAGTCATTCAGGCAGTGGCATTCAAGTTAAAACCTTTCTAAACATCCCCTAAAAGACCACCTATCTATGTGGTTTGTATAAAAGGTATATGAGATATGTTTTCACACCCCCTAGTTCACACAACCTACTTCCCTGGTGCTGTAACTACTTAATGAGTTGTTTCCTGGTTATTAAACTGATACTAGTACTTTTTGTAATTTTGCAATTTCATTACTTTTTAAGTTGCGCAAGGCTGGTAAGATCTGATAGAGGAACAGAGAATTCATGTGTTTGTTTTAAATGTTTTTATTGGCATTTTATACAAGTCCTCATACAGGATACTTATAAAGATAGAGACATAATATCAAGAAGAATCCAAGTTATGCAATGCAATACTATTGGCAGTAATTCACTGGCACTCCCAGTGGTCATTCTTACTTTTATCCCAGCGCCTAACACAATAACCATTGCACTAAACACGGCAGCTTAATGGGCTATTTACATCATCGAGTGGTGGTTACTTTCACCAGTGCTTGCTCCACTATTACAATTATTTTACATCTGTTATGTGGGTAGTCGTCCAAAATTGGTCCATCATATGGGTATACTTGGTTGAATTTGTCGTCACAGCATGTTATAATCAAAATTCAAGCCATAGAAATGAAAAAACGAAATTAGAAAAAAAGAAGGAAAACAACCCCCAGTGAAAAGCAAAACCAAAGGGAAAGACCAAAAGGTAACTTGTGCAGAGGAGTGGTGTATATGCATTAAAACCAGTGAGATCCCAAGGGAGTGTCAGCAGACCCGACCCACGGGCAGGTCCAAGGGGGGGGAGGGAAAAACCCCCCATAATGGTCTTCCCATCTGCGATCGGCCAGCCAACCCAGGATGGGCCGAAGCCCCTATGTAGCCCCCCGCATAACAAATCCCCGGAGCTCCGGGGGGATCCCGAGGGAACGTCTTCTGCCATGGCACCGGGTAGGGATCCGTGGGCAAGCCCACCTTCCTCGCCACTGGTGCCCACAGGTTTCTCCCACTTGGCTAGAGCCTCTCTCCACTGTTCTGTAGTCCCTCACTCCAGCCTCTGGCTTCTTGGACTTTGGGAGGGAGACCACAAGTGCCATCTGGGTGGAGCTCGGTAACCCACCCCCCCCCTCATACGCCTCTGCAAATAACGTGACCAAATGTGGGGCTAGTGTGTCAGCGAAACGCTGGTAGAACTCAGCCGGGAGGCCGTCAGGCCCCTGTGTTTTACCAGGTGCCAACGCCGCAATGGCGGCCCTGACTTCCTGTAAGGTGATCGGGTCTCCCAGCTCCTCCTGAGCTTCAGCCTCCAGTGTGCACAGCTGTAGGGAGCCCAAGAAGTGTTGTATATCTTGCAAGGGGGCCGCAGCCGGAGCCTCGTACAACTTTTCATAGTACATCAGGAATACAACTTTTCATAGTACATCAGGAATGCGTCATTAATTTCATCCGGATCGCGCACCACTTCTCCCGAGTCCAGGCCAATTTTGGCGATGGGTGCTCCCCCAGCTCAGGTTTGATAAGCCTCGCCAGCAGTCGAACCGCCCTCCCTTCTTCCTTCTGCACTCTGTCTAGGTAGTCTTTGTAATTATAACACCGCAGTCTGCCCAACCCATCATTGTAGCGGTCCCGTGCCTCCTGTAGGGTCGCCCGGTGCCCCTCATCCTCCCCCTGTAAATTATCAAGTCTACGAATGGTCCCCTCCAGGTCCAAGAGCTGCCGGCGCAGTTCCCTATGGGCTCCACATGCCTGACCCATACAGTGGCCTCGTACGGCAACCTTAAATGCCTCCCATTCCATCTGGGGTGACGAGGCTGCCTTAGCATTAATGGGGAAGTATATTTCAATTAATGTGAGCAACGAGGCCCTGAAGGGGGCATGGTCGAGCAACAACGGATTTAATTTCCATGCAGGGATCGGGGGACGCCTCCCCGGTGGTTGATGTAATATTATTAATGAGCTATGGTCCGACAAGGTGCGCCCCAGATATTCAGAGTGGGAGACGGAACTGCTGAAGGCTGGGGAACAGAGGAATGCATCAAGTCTAGAGTGTACCTGGTGGACGGGTGAAAAAAAGGAATATTCCCTGTCCCTAGCATGTTGCAATCTCCATATGTCCTCGAGACCCCAGTGGGACATCCAGGTACGGAAACCCACAGCTGTGCGGTGCGGCTGAGTCCCCGGTAGAGGAGGGTGGGAGCGATCAACTAACATCCGCGACGCGATTAAAATCACCCCCTAAGATAAGGTGACCACTCAGGTGGAGAGCCAGTGAGGCGGAGAAAGACTCCAGGAAGCTGACCTGGTCCTGGTTGGGCACATACACATTGCCTAGTGTCACCACCTGCCCTGCTAATCGACCCGTAAGTAGGGCATACCGCCCCTCCGTGTCAAGCCAGGAGTGTTCAAGGGCAAAGGGGACCCCAGGTTTCACCCAAATTAACACCCCCCTAGCAAAGGCTGAGAAGGTGGTTGCAAAGATCTGGCCCCTCCATCTCCTCTTCAACTTCCCAACCTTCTCCCTGTTAAGATGCGTCTCCTGGAGGAAAGTGATGTGCACATCCCTACGCCGCAGATAGGAATAAATGTTGTGGCGTTTAGCCATTGTGCCCATTCCTCGGATGTTCCACGTAAGGAACCTTACAGTGTTAAATGTGCTTGCCATGCCCACAGGAATACGCCCCATATCCAAACAGGGGGAACCCCTCCCCGCCCACCCCCTCTGTCAAGCACACCTGTCCTCCTCTGCAAACAATAAGACAAAGAAATCTAACAGATGAACCCCCATTTTGAACAACTCCCAAACCCCAGGGCAGCCTGACAACGGTCAGTCGCCCAAACGACATGTGAAACATAGCCCTTAATGAGGTCTTAACCCAGCAAGGCCCTCAGCGGGGGATGAACAATTAAAGACATAGATCTGGCGTACAAACCATCTGGTGCGCGCCGGCCTCACCATTTACAGGTCAGCTCGGGACCAGAGTCCGTCAACGACAGTTCAGCAACAACTGAGGGGCCAGGGTCACCACTAAGTGCAAGTGGCCTCAGATGATCTCATCAGCTGTGCTCGGTGTCACCACCGGCAAATTTACGCTGCCACTGCGGGAGGTGTCGGAGTCATTGTCCCCGGTGTCCCTTGATGAGCAAGCCTCCACCTCTGGGGAAGCGCTCCTGCCACGCATGAGTGCCGCCAGCACCTGAAGGGCTTCAGCTCTCTCCTCTGTTTGCGAGGCAGTCGGTTTTTTAGGGGGGCCCCCTGCGAGATCGCCTCCCGGAGCGCTTCCCTAGTTCCGTTGTTTTCTTCAGCTCCGGCCCGGGGCCCGCAAACCAGGAGGACCCAGCTCTGTAGGACTCGATCCATTCCCAAGCTTCTTTCGGACTGCCACAGAAGTGAGTTGCACCTTCCAAAATGATCCGCAGTCGGGCTGGGAACATCAAAGAATATTGGAGGTCTTCCTCTCTCAGTGCTTTCTTAACCTCCAAGAACGAGGCCCGCTTTCTCTGCACCTCCAGTGTATAGTCCGGAAAGAGGGAGACGTTACTGTTATTAACGGTGTAGGTGCCCTCTATGCATGCCTTCTGCAGGAGGGTATCTCTGTCCCAGAAGTGAAGCAACCGGGCCACTACGGGCCGTGGAGGACACCCCGGCGCCAGAGGCCTGGCCGGGACTCTGTGGGCCCTTTCGAGAGTGTAGAAGGTTGACAGGTCCTCAGGTGCCACCACGCTTCCTAGCCATTGCTCCAAGTAGGACACCATGTCGTTACCTTCAACTCGCTCCAGCAGCCCCAGGACTCGAACATTGTTCCGCCTGTTGCGCCCCTCCGCGTCTTTGGCCCATCGCTCCAGCACGCTCACCCTGTCCGTGAGGGCCCTCATCTGTTGCTCCAGGGCCTTTTGGGCAGGGGCTGTTACCGCTATGCTGGATTCCGTCTCCTTCACTCTTTCGGAGAGCTTCTTGTGCTCCTCTCGCAGGAGGCCGAGCCCTACCGCCACTGTGCTGATGTCTTGATGGAGGGTGGCTTTCGTGTCCGCTATGGCCTCCAGAATCTTGTTCAGCTGCAGCTGCACTGGGTCCTCTGGGGCAGTCCGCGGCTGCCCCGGAGCACTATCCCCCAGGTCGTGCGGGACCCCGGTTTGCCGATCGAGGATTTCCCATGGTGACGGACGGGTCCCCCAGTCAAAGGATCTCACCAGGGAAGGAAGGGCAGCCCAGCCACTAGCTCCGAAGCTCTGCCGGTCGCTCTGCGAATGAGAACTATGACTCCCCGGGGGGTCACAGCACCACCTCTCCCAAAGCGGCCTCCTTAGTGGAGTGTTCACTGGTCTGCGTGTCGCTGTCCGGATCCTGGGGCTTCGCCCCAGCCACTGCCTGCTCAGGGCAATCTTTACCTTCCTTCTTGGGTATTAATCCGCCTCCAACCGCTTCTACAGGAGGTGCAGGGGTGCGCCCCCACTGTGCTGTCCCCGACCTCCACAGGGAAACCCACAGGGATCCAGAGCCATCGACCCAACCAAAGTGAGAAGGGTCCGCACCGCAAACTCCCTGGGACTCAACCGCGCGCCAGCACAGTTTCGGCGCCCATTAATCCACCGTAACAGATCCGATAGACGACAGGGCTCCTCCAACAGGCCCCGAGGGGAGCGGGAGTATCTCACTCTGACCTCTCCGGAGCCCCCAGTCGCGGGTAGTCTTCTAGATTGGCTGCAGCTTCTCACCCAAGGGCCAGGTCCCCAGCATTGTCCTCAAGACCCCCACAGGGCCAGTACTAAGTCCCGATGAGGCCCCCAGGCAGCCCTCCATCTCAGGGGGGGGCCACAGCCCTCGCAGCAGTCATTCTTGTTCTATTTATTGGCCCCAACAATGGCACCACGTTGCGGCATCCAGCCCAAGGGGCCGCCCTTCCCTTTTCTCAGTCAGCAGGTACTACCTCATTAACGGGGCCGACAGCGAGGCCTACGCTTCAAGCCACGAGCTCCTCGCTACCGAAGGCCGCAATGCAGCGCGCTCAACACTTCGTCGCCGCGCCGCTGACACCTCCTTATTTCGCCGGGTTTCCACTGCTTACTGTAGGGTATGTCGGACCGCCGTCCCAGAGCCCTCAAACTGAGCCCAAGATCCAGGAAGGCCCAGGTTCCGCATCGCTCTTCTCTGCCGGTCAGCCCCGGGCCGCCATCTTGCCTGCTGCAGGCGCCGGCAGCCACCAGGGATCTGGACTCTCCACCGCCGCACCGGGGACAGGCGCGAACACTGTGACTAACTTTCAGCGTCCCCGCGCCTTTAGGCTAAAGTTGAGGCGTTCTCCGGTCCCGAGCGTCACAGGGTTATGCTGATAATTTAAGGGCCGGCACGGAGCTCCAAGCTCACGCGTCCGCCATTCTCGGCTCCTTGGCAACGCCCTTCAACAGAGAATTCATGTGCTGCAGTCATTCAGAAATACTTTAGGTCTTGCTGTGATGATAGATTGGCTAGAGTACATAGTTTCAGATATGGGAAATTAGTGCACAACCAGGTAAATTGTAAAAATTATATAAACAATGTAAATGTAATTCTTTATCTGTGATGTAAGGGTTTGAATGCACAGCAATTGCAATTGACAAGGTTCCACTAACATACACTATTTCTGATTTGAGCCAACTTGAAACAAAAAGATTTGAAATAAAATTTGAAAAGCGTGAAAAATGTTAGTGTAGAAGTGTATCTAAGGCCGATGTCACTGCAACTGCCCGCTTTATCATAACAATATGCGGGATGCTGTTCTGTGACCAAGTAAAGGGTTTGGGAACCTTTGACTCACCCACAAAAGGAAGGAAGGAGCAGCAGGCCTCTTCTGGTGTGTGTTTATGTGGGTGCATGTGGATGGATTCCATCTTCATTCTGGATGGTTTCTTGTTCATGGCAGTTAATTTATTTAACTGTTAGCAGTTTGGGCCTTCACATCGGGCATCTATGTATTCGGATGTGGTGTGGATTCTGATATTTCCTATTCTTGGGCCTGATTCACAAAGGAAAACTCACACTTTTGGGTACATTTACTCTTTTTTGATATTCACAAAACTGCAATTTAATAGTAATTTATGACTGGGAGGACTCCCAGACGTGGCGGAGACGTCTGCACATAAAGGACAAGTTACTTACCTTCGGTAATGCCTTATCTGGTAGAGACATGATCTAGCCACAGATTCCTTACCTTTGAACTTCCAGGTGTCAGGCTGGAACTGGAAGATTTTTCTTAACAGTACCCTTGCAGGTAGGTGGCGTCGTTTGACTCTATGTGACGTCGTTGGTGTTGTCTTTGTCGTGATGTCTGCATTGTCAATATAACCACCACTCCGACGCGCTGACGTCAGTACTTTTCACCACTTTCCGGCCAGAAGCACAGAGCCATGAAGTGATCGACCATGGTGTGCTGAAAAATACAGCAAGGGCCCTAAAGCGGAACAGCCATGACACTAAAAACAATTCCGCAGTGCGTGGAGGATGGGTGGGTCGGTCGGTAGGGAATCTGCAGCTAGATCATGTCTCTACCAGATAAGGTGTTACCGAAGTTAAGTAACTTGTCCATCTGATAGAGATATCTAGCCACAGATGCCTTACCTTTGAACAGATACCCAAGCAATACCATCCCTGGAGGTGGGACTGCGGAAAAAGTTTAGACCAGAAAATCCTGCAAAACAACGGCCAAACAGGCTCGCTCTGCGAACCTGAGAATCCAGGCAATAGTGTCTGGCAAACGGGTGCAGAGACACCCATTTGGCCGCTTGGTAGATATCAGCAATAGGAAGCCCACGGTGGAGGGCTATGGTGTCTGCCTGTACCTTGATGGAATGTGCCCTAATGCCTTCAGTAGGCTGCTTCTTCGCCAAGGCGTAACAGATTTTTATACAGAGGATAGCCCAACTAGAGATGGTCTTCTTTTGAACAGAACGCCCCTTCTTTGCTCCCACATATCCTATAAAGAGTTGGTCATCCACCCAGAACTCTTTAGTGCGATCAAGGTAGAGCGATAATGCTCTTTTAGGGTCCAAACGGTGGAGACGCTCCTCTTCTTTGGAAGGGTGTGGAGGTGCTTAGAAAGTGGGCAAAGCGTCGGACTGTCCCAGATGGAAGGGAGTTACAACCTTGGGCCAAAAAAGAAGCTCTGGTTCTTAGTTCCACTTTGGAAAGGCTGTCAGGTAAGGAGGCTGTGATGACAGTGCCTGCAGTTCACTCACCCTCCTGGCAGAAGTAAGTACCACCAAAAAGGCTGTTTTAATAGTGACAAACCATAGAGGGCACTTGTACGCACCGTTTGAGCTGCTGCACATCAAGAAAGTAAGGACCAAATTAAGGTCCCATTATAGCGTAAGAAAAGGAGAAGGGGGAATCAAGTAGGTTAGCCCTTTCAAAAATCTCTGCACCAGAGGGGACTTAAATAGTGAAGGCTGATCTGGTAGCCGAGGAAAGGCCAAGAGGGTCGAAAGGTAGCCCTTCAAAATGCCCAAAGCAGAGCCCTGCTGGGCCAAGAAGAGTATGAACAGGGGAATATCTGACAGAGAAGCAGATAAAGGGTCAATAGACCGTTCTGTACTATGTTTACAAAATATGTTCCATAGCCAGGCATATGCAGATTTTGTGAAGGGACGCCTGGCTGCCAGAATAACTTGACAGCTTTTGACCTTCCTCCCGAAGTCTACTAACTGTCACCGCTCAATATCCACACAAGAAGGCACAGACTGGACAGATTCGGGTGGAGGACCCTCCCCTGCTGCTGTGACAGAAGATCCTCATGAAGGGGCAGCCTGATTGGGCACAGAGAGTTTGGTATCCCAAACTTCTGGCTATGAGCATCGACCCTCCAATCAGGAGCCACAAGAATGACTTGTGCACGGTCGCTCCTGATCTTCTTGAACACTCTAGGCAGGAGCGATATGGGTGAAAGGCGTACAGGAGGATGCCTGACCTCCACTTGTGATGAAAAGCGTCGCCGAGTGAGAGCCGCCTTGGAAACTCCAACACGCAAAACTGCTGACATTGCGCGTTCTCTTTGGAGGCAAACAGATCTAACCAAGGCTCTCCCCACCGCTGAAAGAGACTTTATACCACCTCCGGAAGGAGACGCCACTTGTAATCCACAATGCAACTTCGGCTGAGTTAGTTTGCTCTGGCGTTCAGAGAACTGGCCAGGTGTTGAACCACCAGGGAAATGCCATGTTCCAGCCAAGTCCAGAGACACAGGGCCTCTTGACAGAGTCCACGACCCCACTCCACCCTGTTTGTTGCAGTAAAACATGGTGGTAGTGTTGTCCGTGAACACCTGAACTAGCCTCCAATATGATGGATGGTATAAAAGCTTTCAGTGCCAATCGGATTGCTCGAAGCTCCAAAAATGTGATATGGAGTTTGGCTTCCACCAGAGACTAGAGTCCTCTGATCTCCAGCTCCCCCAGATGGCGGCCCCATCTCAGAAGAGACTCATCCATCACTACTGTGAGATTTGGGTGGAGGAGGGAGAGGAGTCTGCCTCTGACCCAATCGTGGTTTGTCAGCCACCACTGTAGATGTTTCCCAGTTCTCTCTGATATCTGAACCAGGTTGGTGAGATTTCCTCGATGCTGTGCCCATTGGAACTTCAGGTCCCACTGCAGAGCCCACATGCGCCACCTTGCATGGTCCACCAGCAGGATGCAGGAGGCCATGAGGATAAAGGCTGAAACAACAGTATCATAGCCTGAATATCCTAGACTTGGTGCAGTTTTGGGCCTATCCACTCGAACAGAGTGTCCAGAACCACTCCGATGAAAGGGAGCATCTGAGAGGGAATCAGGTGCGACTTCGGCACGTTTATAGTGAACACCTAGTGAATAAACAGTATTTGTTGTGGGTTCTCAATATCCCATTTTTTGGTATCCTCATTGGTAGATATTGTAAACATACAAGAAAGTGAAGGATAAGTGTATTTATTTTTAAAGGACTACGTTCATATTCAAGAATCCTGGTACTAAGAACCGGTACTGTACTTGGTATTCAAGGCATTTTTGTCATAATATATCTGCATATCACTTTTCTTTTGCAAGGATGCATTGCTTTGACCATCTGATCTTTTACATTTAATATTAATTTCTTTCTTATATGGCTTGTATGATGGAACAGATTCGAAGCATGTTTTCAGATAAACGTAAAAGACTATTGTTATTGGCCAGTTTAGAGTACCTTTTACTAGCCAACTGTGCATGGAAGGTCTTGTGAAGCACCAATGGATACATTTTTGTATTGATTTATAATAAAATATGATTCTATTTAGTAGGCTGATTTACAACTACTCCTCATAATGTTTGGAATCAATTGTGAAAATAAGCAAATTATGTAATTTTAGAATTAGCTTTCAATTTAGGGTTGTACAACAGCATATAATACTTTCAGGTTTTTAATACCATAATTTTTTTTTTTTTTCACAACAATATTTTGTCAACAGCCAAAAGATGCACGTTGGGGCGTTGTACCAAAACAGTAGTAAGTACATAATACAAATACTGATGTCGACATTTTGTATCAAGTTATACAATGGAGAATCATGTACACAACAACCTGTCATAATAACAAATAACAAAAGTGCCATCAATCCACAGTAAGTATAAAGCATAGGAAGTCCGTCCATGACTGAAAGGTCTACATTGCCACCATTTATAAACCCCTTCATAGCAACTATGTTCAAATCACTCTGTTGATGGATCAGGAATGGGCTCTGAGTAAATCCCCCGGAAGTCCGCCCCATCTCTTCCATATCTTTGGATGTTTCTGAGGGAAACCCCGAGCAGCAAAAATAGGTATCTCCAGCCCCATACAGACATCCAGGCCCTGTTTCCAAACCCCTAAAGAGGGCGGGGAGGTGTCTTTCCATTTTTTCGCGGTGTTGCGCTTTGCCAGTGTGAGGCCCAGTAACAGTAGGTGTCATTTGTATATGTTTCCCCCAATGTCATCAGTAATATGTAAAAGGGTCAGTCTGGGCGTGTGGGGGACGTCCCACCCCAGTACCCTTGACAAACATGTAATGACTCCCTGCCAAAACTTCGAAAGAGATACACATGACCATACTGTGTTTGAGGGGTCGTGCAGCCGACGGCACCTTCCTCCACAAAGCGGGGAGGCAATGAGTCCTGCCGTTCAGAGCCGTTGTCTTGTGATGATCCTGAGAAGTCGAGGCCCAGAGCGGTCTGGACGTGTAAGGAAAAATAATACGTCATCAGCATACAATGCTATGCGATCCGACGTCGCCCCAGGCCACTCAAATCCCCGGTATTATGCGTCGATCCGCACCCATGCCGCAAGAGGCTCCATAGCGAGCGCGAAGAGGTATGGGGAGAGGGGGAAGCCCTGGCGGGTGCCGCGACCTATAGAAAAGGTTTGTGAGACAGAGTCGGCCATCCGGACAGACGCTGTAATATCAGTGTACAAGAGTTCAATATATCTCAAGAGACGAGGACCAAGATTAAGGCGGCTCAACAGCGCGAACAAGTACATCCAACTTAGGGAGTCGAAGGCCCTATCTATGTCTGCCAGCAGGAGAGCAGCCGGTTCACTGAGTCTATCTACCGAAGAAATGGCGTTATGAGCACGTCGGATATTATGTCGCGTGGCGCGACCCGGCATAAATCCAGACTGATCAGGATGGACTAAATCCAATATATGTGGGACTATACGATTGGCTATAATTTTGGCAAGGAGTTTTGCCTCCACATTAAGGAGAGATATCGGGCGATAGGAGGAATGAAGTTCAGGGGATCTACCCGACTTCTGGAAGATTACAATCTCTGCATGCCGCCAATCTGCTGGAAGACACGAACGTCAAAAACGGCCTGAAGTGCGGTGAGATATGGGGCCATGAGGAGGGACTAATATTTTTTATGAAATTCACAGGGAAAACCGTTGGGGCCTGGAGCCTTGCCCGAGAACATCCCCGCGAGTGCCTCCTGGGCCTCCTTGATCGTGACATCTAGTTTGTCTCTAGTCTGGTCTGTGAGGGGGCGGGGAGGCAGGTCATCAATGAACTGCTGGACTAACTGTGGCGAAATAGTTTTGCGAGGGGAGTACAGCTCTGCATAGTAAGTCGCGCAACTGGCGGCGACCCGGGAAGGGTCTGTAAGTACACTTCCGTGGGGATCATATACACATGGGACAGAAACAGGGCGGAGCTCTCTCGGACATAGGCGGTGTAGCAAGGCGCTCGACTTGTCACCCCACTGATATATCCTGCTCCGAGTTGCCAACCAGGCAGCTCGGGCCTCGTCCATCAATTCTTCGGCATACACCTGTTGGGTATAAAGTAATTGTCTGCGCGAATCATGGCCATTTGCCTCCCGGCACGAGTGCTCCGCAGCCACCAGTTGGGCCTCCAATCGAGTCATCCGCTCCCGACGCAGCCTACGCTGCGCCGTGCAGTAAACGAGGTCTATCCATCGTATCGTGGGTTTCATTGCCTCCCATACGGTCACAGGTGAGTCTACTGAGCCAACATTGCGTAGAAAATAGTCTGTAAGGGATGCGTGTATATGTGACCGATACTTGTCATCCAGCAGGAGCCACGGTGTAAGGCGCCAGCGGAAGGGAGGGCGCATAGTATCTAGTCTCAAGTCTAGCTGTAGCGGGGAGTGATCAGAAAGGCCCCGGGGCAGGATTTCGGCTGCCGCCAGGCTATGTGTGTGTGCAGCTGATAAGATGTGATCTATGCGGGAGAAGGAGCCATGGATGCTAGAAAAATAAGTGTAGCCCAGTGCAGTGGGGTGCAGCAGTCTCCAAGAGTCCACCCAATCCAACCCCCGAAGCAAGGTCCCGAGTTTAGACTCACAGGTCTCGACCAGGTTCCCAGTAGCCCGCCACCCATCAATAGAAGGACATAGTGTATCGTTCTAGTCGCCCCCAACCAGGGTCAGTCCTGAAGGAATCTCCACCCAAAGCTGCAGTAAGCGTTCGGTCTGGTTCCATGTAAGGGGCGGGGGGGCATAGACACTCCCCAGGACAAATAACTTGCCATGTATTGTGCCTGTAGCGACCACATATCGGCCCTGTGGGTCGGTCCACATTTACTCGTGGACGAAGGGGACTCTACAGTGAATTAATATTGCTACACCACGCGAACCTCTTGTGAAACCAGAGTGGAAGATCTGAACAAAACCAAAGCGTGTTAAGCAAGAAAGCTTATTGCGAAGCAGGTGCGTCTTGCAGACATAAGATATCTGCACCATATCGTTTAGCTTGGCGCAGTACTGCCCCTCTCTTGACCTTATCTAGTAATCCCGTACATTCCAGGTGACCACCCAGAGCCGTCTCTCAACCAACCCAGACATAGCGGTGATCGGGGCAGACATCATTGGACACATGTGAGAAACCAATTGTAAAGAGCATGGAGTTTGCTACAGCGTGAACATATGCATGGCACTTAGATGCTTCTACTGTTTTGAGGTACTGGGGTGGGGAGGTGGGTGGGAGATGTTGGGGTTCTTTTCTGTTTTTTGTATCTGTCGCAGCATGAGAGTACCCCATGCCCCAACGAGGGTCAAGAGAAGCTCCCAGCCAATGGATCCCTAAATTGCAACCCCTAGACACGGCGATGTTTCAGTGTCCAGGAAGAGCATTTGGAGGTGTAGCCCATAAGTAAGTGCCATCAGTCACCAAATCCGGTTTGCTCATGTGCTGAGCGGAGGAGTACAGATGCTTCCCATGTCAGACAGCGTGGGTCATATATGGGATTTATTACAAGATTTGGAGCATTTCTTCTATAGAGATCGCCGGCGCTGTTCGCCCGGGGTCTGAGACCGCTCCCGGTTCAGCCCACCAGATGAAGAGTCAGAGTCGAGTCTGGGCGGGATGTGTGGCCAAAGCTTGACATGTTCATCGGTCCACGCAAAGACTTCTTCAGGAGATTCGAAAAAGTATTTCCACTCGTTGTACGATATCCGTAGCCTGGCCAGGAACAGCAAGGAGTATTGGATCTTCAAATGTCTCAGTCTGGCCTTCGCCTTGGTAAAAGATTGTCGGCGCTGCTGCACCATTCTGGTGTAATCTGGGAATATCAAAGACCCTTTGTTGTTTGCTTCACAAAAGATTATGAGTCGGGCCTGCTGTAAGATGATGTCTCCGTCTTTAAAGTTTAGGAAGCGCGCAATCACTGGCCTGGGTCTCGCACCTGGTGGTGGCTTCTGCAGCAAGGCTCGGTGCGCGCGTTCAATGACAAAGCAGGAAGACAGAAGACCCGAAGGAAGCCAGTCCGCCAGCCATTTGGCCAGGAAGTCAGCCACATCTCTACCCTCGCATCCCTCCGGAAAGCCAACGAAGCGTAGATTATTGCGACGGGCATGTCCCTCCACGTCCTCCACTCGCGTCGCTAGCCCCTTGGCGATGGATTCTAAGGCAGAGACTCTTCTGGAGCATCGTGATCGAGTCCTTTGCCGTGGCTATCCTGGACTCTGTCTCGGTAATGCGCTGTACGGCATTGCGGAGGTCCTGCCTGAGGAGCATCACATCAGAACCAACCGCCCCAATCTTAGTCTCGAGCATGTCGCTGGACTGAGTGATAGCGGCCAATATAGCAGCGTTGTCTGGCATAGTCGTCTGTGCATCACCTGGTGTAGGGGGTGAACCATCGTGCCCGTAAACTTGTCCTAGGTACTCTGTCGGGCCGAAGAGTCAGCATTTTTATCCTTAGACATGGTATGGTATTACCCTGTATGTCAGGCCGTGCCAGTCCAACAGGCAGTAGGGGAGCCGAAGGGGTGCACGACGATAGTATCAGGGAAGGTGGGTGGCCCAGAGATACCAGGGGAGAGAGCCACCAATGCCAGAGCTCCAGTCAGGTGGTGTGTTTACATAGATACCCCAATTCAGTAGGGTGCCAATGCGCTGACTACAGATGACCAAGGCGATGATGCTGCAGTAGCTTCAGGCCTTTATCAAGGCCTAGACCCCCCTCATGCAGACCAAGCCCCACGCAGTACTTTCGGCAAATCCCTCCGGCATCAGCCCTCAAGGAACACCGCAGCGGCAGGCTAGGGCAGGCCCACCACTACACAAAGGGCCAGGTAGGCAGTGGTAGGATCAGTCTCCGTGCTTCACGTCATTGTGCCCAGGGGCAGCAGTAAAGTGTAGAATACATATGGCAGGACCCTTTAGGACGGAAGGCAGCACGCCGCGGCCCGCAATAGCTGCCGAGACAGTGCCAGATGCTCCCGCTGGTCATCTGCAAGTGCCCAGCGGCGGCAGCGCCGCAGTTCAGGGGGTCCACCGGGGTAGGCCGCTAGTGCACTAGCCCAGCCGCACCCCACACAGCTCTGCAGTCATTGCCAATGAGTGGAACGTGTATGCCGCTCACTCACCCCGCTGTGAGGGACTCCAGCCCAACGAGGCAGGCGGCACATAAAGGCAGGTCTAGGAAGCGCATGGCCCGATATGGCCGTTGAGGCAGATAGGCGCACCGCAGCTCCGCAATAGGCAGGGAGGCCCGCGCGGTTTACTGCAATCGCCGTCTCCCTAAACGTGCCCCCAGGACAGGAGAATGTCAGGGCAGCCGCGGCGGCTCGATTATGCCACCGAGTTTCAAGGTGGCAGGCACCCCTCCGCCTCCAAGACGCGGCACAGAGAGCAACTCCCACGGCAGCCAGTCTAGGTCCGTCCAATGACGCCCACCATGCAAGTGCACGGATTGCCAGGACGCAGATCGCCGCAGCGCTCGGGAGGCAGCCAGACCAACAAGGCGGGTCGCGATCAGGCTACCAGGCTCAGCTCAGGTAGCAGATCTCGGCCCACGAAGCATGACATGCGAGAGCCGATAAGACGGCAGGATAATCATCGGATGAATGAGGGCTAAGAGGAGCCTGTCTAAAGCATGTCCACCATGTTAACGGCCTGGCCACGCCCCCAATACCATACTTTGAGTCACAAATATTTATAAATGGTCTGTCCCTCTTCTGTGTAACTTTTTGTTTAATATTTAGATTTTTTGTCCTATTACCAGACTTCACTAGAGGTTTAATCATAAAAATCGTATAAGGAGGATTGTTGAGCATTTTCCAAAATATAATAAATAAGATATAAGTGGGATATTTAGGATTTGGCACATGTTTGTCAAAATGGCTTATGCAATCTATGCATTAGGGACATTTGTTTTATTTATGTTTGTTTCTGATATAGGCAATCAATGGTAGGTGGGTCGTTAAGGCAAGGTACCCACAAGTCATGCATTTCAACTTGTGGCATCAATGAGAACACTTCTGGCACAAATTACCAATAAAAAAGACTGATCTAGGCCATCTTAAGACGAGTCAAAAGGTTGCTGTTGTCACCTCTGTGATGGTTGCTCTATTTTACTGATTGGTGTTGCTTCAGTTGTGTTGTGCTATGTAATTTGACAAATTAATGATGTTTTAAGTTCATATTACTATTTTTGATCTGGTTTTGAATATTCCACTTTGTTTTAGTTGTGTTCACACAGAGCATGTTGGCAGTTGACATTTTGGATCTATCTAACCCTATTCACATGCAAGTTTAAATACGACAAATCTAATCTATTGTTTTCTATATTGTGGTATATAAAAATTCACTTTTCAGCTGCTTAATTTTAACCTAGTTTTTTGTCTTTTTGATGAATAATTTAGTCACTGTATACAGTACAGTTTCTTAAGGCTAATTAAGAAGGTGCTGAATTTGGAAAGTGCTGAATGGAATCAACATAGTATTAGGAAACCTTTGGAAAGCACAATGTTTTGTTTTACTCACCACAAGGTACTATATATGACAACAATAGCCACTTGGACAAAGTCAACGTATTTACCATACTAAATAAAAATACAAGTTTCTCTACATGCCTTATATTTAGACATTAATTCAGTCAACATATCTTCTAATCACCTTCAACTACTCCACCACCTTTCTTGCTAGCATTTACAGTTTCTTATTCTTTTTTATTCTTAGCCTGGCCTTAACACCCACTACATTTCCTAATCAATCTTCTCATGTGTAGTTTGAAGATTCTCTCTGTAGTTGTGCTTTTTTCCCTAATAATTTCTGTCTCTCTTTTGGAATAATCTTCCACCCCATGTCACAAAATTGCCCACCATTTTTAATTTCTTAACTTACTGTTAAAACATCAACTCTGACTTGCACATACGTTGCATTGTGTTCCTATTCTATTAGCATTTTTATAGCCCTTTCTTACCCCTTGCGAGGACACCTCTCACAATATGCCCACCACTTTCATGCATGATCAGACATACATACATCCTTGATAAGGCTGTGTCTTCTGAGCCCCATGTTAAGAACATAGCACCAAGCCTATTTGTGTACAAGCAAAATTACCTGTCTGATGTGTTCGGTGCAGATGCCTGCCTTTTTCAAAACCGAATACTTTTTTATTCACATGATTATCCTCTCTCTGTCCCATGTCCATCTGAAATTCAAATGCTGCTTTTCACCCAGTAATATATTTACAGTTTATTTATTTATTTATTGAGTTTTATATAGCGCTGGCTAGACCCGGAGGTATCAGAGCGCTTTACAAGAGGATGAAACAATGTTACAGCATTAAATCATTTACAGTTACATTCATTACTAGTGCATTCATGACATAGAAAAATTAAACTGATGGAGTAAAGAGGGAAAAAAGGGGGAACAGTAGAGGCAGAGGGGGGGGGGGAAAGGAGCCTCATGGTGATCATGCCCCTAGATGCGGGGGAGGGAAGGGAACATAACGGGGAGACGAGGAAAAACAATGTCCGATGTCCGGCTGGGTAGGTGCCGGCCAAGGGGGTGAATCCAAGGGCCCAACTCCTCTATAGCTACGTATGATAGCTCCACCGGGTATCAGCCAAAGGTTAAGCAGGCTCTGCGGTAAGTCCAAACAGTTGAAGATTCAGCCCAGGGGGCAACGTCATAGTTCCATTGAAAGTAGTGTCGGAGAGAGCTGAAAGTCCATAGGGAGGAGAACAGCAGCAGAGAAAACGATGAGACCTATGTCCGAAGTCCGGCTGGGTAGGTGACGGCTCTAGCGGTGAGCCGGAGCCAATCTCCCCTATAGCTGTCGATGCAGCTCCACCTGGGAATCGGCCATGATGCTCGGGCTCCACCGGGATAGAATGAAGATCATGAAGAGTCCAAAGGTCTCGAGTCCGGAAGCGGGAGAATGGAGATGACAAGGAAGGTAGGATAGGATATGGAGCTTGACTGCCATCTTAAAGTCAGGCAAGTTAAATCGGTTGATCCCCGTGATTCTGCAGCTGGTCTTGCCACTAGATCTGTGTTTCTTTAACTCTGCAATGCCTTTGACCAGATTAAACATCGGGACCCCCTCGTCTGAAGGGGCATCCTCCCTCATTGGTGGCATTGACTTGGCGGGCGCCATTTTAGGGTCAGGCTCGGCGATTCTCATTTCAAAAGCACCAGCATGGCTTTCACAGGGGACCAGTCTAGGCGCCAGCAGGTCATCAAAACTCCTATTGGGATCGCTGGGGCCACCCTCCGCGCCCCCACTCACTGCCTTAGAAGCGCGACCACTGTGGGTCTGGGGATTGATGTGCTCGGTCGTTTAATTGGCCATGGATCAACAGAAACAATAAGTAAGTAAGCGAGGTAAGCATGGGAGAATCTCCCTTGCAGGACGGTGTGCACGGTGAGCTGGGGCCTGTGCACGGTGAGCTGGGCGCTGTGCACGGCGCTGACTTTATTGGCGCTGGTGTGGTAACGGTCGCCATCATAGGGTCAGGCAGCAATGAGGACCAGATCGGCGTGCAGCAAGAATTTGCTCAAATAGAAAAAGGGTACCTTAAATGTAAACTGGTGAGTGGATGGGTGGATTTTTCCTCAAGGAACAGCTGCTCACGGAGGGAAACCGTTGTATCACTACACTGGAAGCTCTGCTGTCAGGTCCGACTGGGCCACCGCCATCTTATACACACCGCCGGAGACTTCCCGATTGCACTTTGCTTGATTAATGCGTCCAGCTGATGATTGCCAAGTCCGAGAGACGCCGCGCTGGATTAGTTCCCAGAAACAGGCTGCGGTAGTTGGTGTGGAGTGGGCCAAGTACAAAATTCACGGCTACACGGGTGTTTAGTTCGCGACCGCCATTTTGGGATTGGCGTCAGCTTCGGATAATGGTGCCGTTCTCGATCTAGCAGGCAGTATTCCATAGTTCAGCCGTGGTTCATTGGTCGCAGGGCATTCCGCTGCCTCATCAGGCATAGTTATTGGCAGTTGCGGGGTTACCGAACAGGATTCTTTTGGAAAATCGCGGCCGTAGCTCCAGAGCTCTAGGCTTTTGCGGCCATCTTGCGGGACAGTTGCGGGGGCTCAGTTAGACTGAGAGAAACAGCTTCTACTCATACCCTTTTTAAAACAGACAACTAGATTCTGCTTTCAATCAACAATCACATTTTCATAACATGGGGTTACTTACACTGTATCAACACCTTGTTTTTGTCTTTGATTACATTTTAGAGGTTAAGGGTGTTTTTGAAGAGCGAACATAATGATACAGAGTAATTTTATGACACTTTGAGAGTAGAAACACAAAGTATATGAATGTGTTATGTATGGCTCTCATAGGGAGCCACTAGTGCGAATAACTGAATTCTAAAAACAATATTTCACAGGTATGGCGTAGCAACTATTGTTAAGAAAATCAGTGACCTATTGTTGCTACGTTGTAAGGAAATGCTAGGCTGATTTGACATGTTTCTGTAGAGCCTCTCAGAGCAGCACTGGAAAGCAGGGAGCACCTCTTCTGGAGGGAAGGGAATGGAAGGCATAGAGATTGGTGGGGTGAGTGGCAGGCAGACTTTCTTTTTTATGTGGGACATGGAGAGGGCCTATGTTATGTATGGTTCTCCCATTATTCCGCTGCCCCTGCTTAGCAGTTGAAAACAGTGGCAAATGACTTTGGGGCCAATATAGAACAAAAGATTATAGACGCATAAAAAGTGAAGTCAGAGACAACTTGAGCTTCACTCTTGACTATTTGATATCACTCAGAACCTCTCAGTAAAAAAAAAAAAACATCCACGTATTTCACTGTTACCTATTTATATTTCTCTATATTAATTTAATTATGTTGTTCTGTCAAATGGTAACATGTTTTTTGTTGGTCTCCTCAGATGCCTATAAAGTTCTTGAAACGGAGTATTGGAAGATAAAGGAGTAGAATCCAGATCTACTAAACACTGGTCGCAAAATACCGGTTGCGATATGTGAAGGGTTACCACTACCTTTGTATAGAGAGTACAATATTCGCGGTTTGAGACCAAGTTTCAGTTGCAAAATATTAATACATCCCATTCCAAATTGTTATTTGAAAGGCACACCCTATACATGGCCCTTTTAAATACTGACTTTTGTATGTAGTCCCAAACTAAAATTGGGTTACAGATTCGCAATTTGTGTTTGATACCCAGGGTGAGAAACGGGCCCTTTGCCACCACAAAATCAAGTACATTGAGCCCTTGGAATCTAATTATGGTGGATGTGGCAATGTGTAGTAATAATGATGGGAGGAAAGCTAAAGCGAATAAGAAGGTGTTTCCAAGCACTCGAGGAGGTGTAGGAGATTGGTGATGGAGTAGAATCCACAGTAAGGCCATAAAGACATGAAAGTTATGTTTTGATTGCTGCTTGTAACTTGAAGCACAAGTTACTTACCTTCGGTAACGATATATCTGTAAGAGACATTAGTTAGTGATAGATTCCTTACCTTAGAATTACCCCCAGGCGTCAGACTGGATCCGGAAAGTTTATCAGCAGTACCCCTGCGCCTCGGAAGGTGGCGTCGTGCGGCTCCGCGTCTGTCGTAGGCATCATGATCGCCGGGATGACGTCGACGCCGCCCTCGCGCGCTGACGTCAGTTCTGTACACAACCTTCCGCGCCAGGAACGCAGAGCCATGCAAGATACTGACCACTGGTGCATTGAAACTAGGGCCCTGAAAGGGATGATCTTAACCCTAGAAATCAGTTCGCAGAACAGGGCGGATGGGTGGGGCGGTAAGGAATCTATCACTAACTAATGTCTCTTACAGATATATCGTTACCGAAGGTAAGTAACTTGTGCATCTGAAAGCGACACGTTAGTGATAGATTCCTTACCTTACAATAGATACCCCAGCAATACCAACCCCGGTGGTGGGTCTGCGAACCAAGATCACACCAGAAAGTCACAGAGAACAGAACGGCCAAAGAAGCCGTCTCTCCGGACTTGGCTGTCAAGACAATAATGCTTAGTAAACGTGTGCAGCGAGGCCCACGTGGCTGCCTGACAGATGTCTTGCAGGGGGACACCACCTCCCAATGCAGTAGTAGCTGCTGTCGCCCTGGTAGAATGGGCGCGCAGCCCCACCGGAGGTTCCTTTTTAGCCAGAGAATAACAGGTTTTTATACACAAGACGACCCAGCGGGAGATAGTCCTCTTGTGTACAGCCCAGCCTTTCTTGGCGCCTACGTAGCCAACAAAGAGCTGGTCATCCACCCGGAACTGTTGTGTGCGATTCAGGTAAAATGAGAGCGCACGTTTTGGGTCCAGACTGTGGAGCCTCTCTTCCTCTCTGGAAGGGTGCGGAGGCGGAAAGAAAGTGGGCAAGGTGCTAGTTTGCCCGATGTGGAAGGCAGTAACAACCTTTGGCAACAAGAAAGGACGAGTGCGGAGCACAACCTTGTCCGGATGAACAGACAGAAAAGGAGGTTTACAGGAAAGAGTCTGGAGCTCACTCACGCGCCTAGCAGAGGTGAGGGCAACCAGGAAAGCAGTCTTTAAAGTCAGTAAACGAAGAGGACAGTTGTGAAGCGGCTCAAAAGGAGCGCACATCAAATAAGTAAGAACCAGATTCAAGTCCCACTGCGGCATCACAAACGGAATAGGAGGGAAAAGGTGAGTAATGCCTTTGAGAAATCTACTTACGACAGGAGACTTGAAAAGAGAGGGCTGATTAGGGAGCCTGAGAAAGGCCGAAATTGCTGAAAGGTAGCCCTTAATAGTGCCCAGAGCAGAGCCCTGCCGGCCAAAGAAAGAAGGAACAAAAGGACTTCTGAAAGAGGGGCAGAAAGGGGATCTACAGCCTTTGCTGTGCACCATGCCACAAATTTGTTCCACCTGCAGGCGTATACCGATTTAGTGGAGGGACGCCTGGCTGCCAGAATGATATCACAGACTTCAGGAGGCAAGTCAAATGGAATCAACTGTCGCCGCTCAATCTCCACGCAAGGAGGTGGAGGCTGGACAGGTTCGGGTGGAGGACCGTCCCCTGCTGCTGCGACAGAAGATCCTCCCAAAGAGGCAGTCGGATCGGGGGATCCACACTCATACTGAGTAGCTCAGGATACCAAACTCTTCGAGCCCAGTCCGGGGCCACATGAATGACTTGGGCCCGGTTGCGCCTGATCTTCTTCAGCACTCTGGGTAGAAGTGGTATAGGCGGAAAGGCGTACAATAGACCGCAACTCCACTCGTGACGAAAAGCGTCGCCGAGTGAGTGCCGCCTTGGAAATTCCAACGCGCAGAACTACTGACATTACGCGTTCTCTTCGGTGGCGAATAGATCTAACCAAGGCTCTCCCCACTGTTGAAAGAGACCTTGCGCCACCTCCGAGTGAAGACGTAATTCGTGATCCATCATGCACCTGCGGCTGAGTTCGGCCGCCCTGGCGTTCAAAGAACCTGCCAAGTGTTGAACCACCAAGGAAATGCCTTGACGTTCCAGCCATGTCCAGAGACGAAGAGCCTCCTGACATAGGGTCCACGACCCCACCCCGCCTTGCTTGTTGCAGTACCACATGGCGGTGGTGTTGTCTGAACACCTGCACTACTCTCCCCTTGACAGAGGGAAGGAATGCCTTCAGTGCAAGTAGGATCGCCCGGAGCTCCAGAAGGTTGATATGGAGCCTGGACTCCGCCGGAGACCAGAGGCCTCTGATCTCCGCTTCTCCCATGTGGCCGCCCCATCCCAGAAGGGACGCATCCGTCACCACTGTGTGCTCCAGTTGGGGAAGGGAGAGTGATCTGGCACTGACCCAACGCTGGTTCGTGAGCCACCACTGCAACTGTTGTGCAGTGCCCTCCGAGATCTGGACGTACTCGGACAGGTCCCCTTGATGCTGCGCCCACTGGAACTTCAGGTCCCACTGCAGAGCCTGCATTTGCCATCTGGCATGATTGGTCAGCAGGATGCAGGAGGCCATGAGGCCCAGCAGCCTCAAGGTCATCCTGACCGAAACCCAGGACAAGGCCCGAAAGATCGGAATCATAGCCCGAATGTCCCGGAGTCGCTGTTCGGGAGGATAAACTCGAAACTGCGCCGTGTCCAGAACCGCTCCGATAAAGAGGAGCTTCTGAGAGGGAATCAGGTGCGACTTCGGCACGTTGATGGAGAACCCCAGCAAATGCAGGAGGTCGGCCGTAGTCTGGAGGTGGGAGACGACTTCCTGGGGCGAGATAGGGGAAGACTGAAACCCCCGATCTGCGCAGATCAGCTGCGACCACCGCCATCACTTTCATGAACACCCGAAGGGCGCTGGTAAGGCCAAAAGGGAGCACGGTGAACTGAAAGTGCTCGTGGCCCACCGTGAACCGCAGCTAACGCCGGTGGGCCGGCAGGACGGGGATATAAAAATAAGCATCCTGCAAGTCCAACGCTACCATCCAGTCTTGTGGGTCTAGGGCAGACAAGACCTGAGCAAGTGTGAGCATCTTGAACTTCTCCTCCCGGAGGAAGTGATTGACGTTCCGAAGGTCTAAGATAGGACGCAGGCCCTTGTCCTTCTTTGGAACCAAGAAGTAGTGGGAGTAACAACCACAACCTACTTCTGGGGTTGGAACGCGCTCGATGGCCCCCTTGGCCAAGAGGGCTGCAACTTCCTGCTGGAGAAGTGGCAAGTGATCCCCCGACATGCGGTGGTATTGAGGTGGCATGGCTGGAGGGGTAGACTCGAAGGGGAGGGAGAAGCCCCTTCGGACTATCTGTAAAACCCACCTGTCCGATTTGATGGTGCGCCAGTGGGGGAGGTGATGGCGAATCCTGCCGCCCACTGGCGTTTGGTGGGCCTGAAACACCGGACTAGGAAGGTTTGGAGGCAGTGGTGGCAGGGGAGGTGGTGGACTGACCCGCCCGCTGGCCCCGTGACCCACCTCGGCGGGTCCCACTTCCTCGGCTGCGCTGAGACTGTTGCTGCGCAGGCCTGTGGCTCTGAAACGAACGTGTTTGGGCGCCCCTTCCTTGGCCACGAAAGGAGTGAAAAGCAGAAGCCGAAGGAGTGCGCGTGGCCGGAAGGCCCAAGGACTTGGCCGTAGCCCGCGAGTCCTTAAAACGCTCCAAACCACTGTCTGCCTTGTCGCCAAAAAGGCGAGTGCCATCAAAGGGCATGTCCATCAGAGTATTCTGGACATCCCCAGAAAAGCCAGTTGTCCTCAGCCAGGTGTGACGGCGTAGCGCCACTGTCGTGGAAATCGCTTTGCCCAGCGAGTCGGCGATGTCAAGGCCACAACGAATCGTGAACTTGGCTGCATCTCTCGCCTAAGCAATAGCTTGGGAAAGCACCGTCCGGGCCTCCTCCAGACACTGAGGCAGCACCTGCGCCACCGTATCCCACACAGAGTGGGAATAACGGCCCAAGAGGCATGCAGTGTTCACAGACCGCAACCCTGAACTGGCGGAAGAGAAAATCTTCTTCCCAAACTGCTCCAGTTTCTTGGATTCCCTGTCCGGAGGTGCGGAAGGGAATGCGCTCAGGGATGTAGAGGCTTGGACAACCAAGCTCTCAGGGGTAGGGGGTAGGGAGAGGAAAATGGGGTCGCCCGGGGCCAGGCGATGGCGTCGGGCCACGTTCCTATCCACTGGAGCCCCTGTGTTGGGCCTGGACCAGGTGCCCAAAAGAACGTCCGAAAGTGCGTCATTGAAGGGCAGCAGCGGCTCTGCAGCGGAAGCCGCCGGCCGAAGCACTTATGTCAGGAGGTTAGTCCTGACGGCCACTGTAGGGAGCTCGAGGTGGAGAGCCTCAGCTGCCCTACGCAACACCACTGAATAAGTACCACCCTCCTCCGTAGCAACGGTAAAAGGAGACAGTGTGCCAGGTTCTGGAGAAAACTCCAGTCCACCTGCATCCGCCAAATCCTCTTCCCAGTCCGGGTCTAACTCGCATTGGGCTGCGAGAGGGTCCTCAGACCCCTCCCAGTCCTCCCCGTCCTCCGTAACCTGCGTGGCAGGCAGAAAAGGAGGAGGAGGATGGAGAAAGGGATAGAAATTCCCCAACGGCGTTGGAATCGGCATCGATCGACACCGGTCCGGCACCGTCTCCACGTCAGGGTGGAAGCCGGGGACCGCATCGGTTGGGGAGCCGGCCTACGCCGGCAGCGGTGCTGTAGACGTCGATGTCGGTGGAGGTCGTACGAGGCCAACCGACATCGGCTGGGATCCATGCATGGATCCATGGGGGTCTAATGGCGCCGAGGCCGGAGCAGTCGACAAATAAGGGCGAGGACCCCCAGTCGGATCGCGGGGCCCGAAGGCGCGCCGGCGGGGCCCGACGGGCCAAAGAAGCGGGCCATGGCTGACAGAAATTCCTGCAGCTGGGCCGGAGTCGCCGACGGACCCGGGAAGGGCGGGTAGGCCGACGGCGACTGCGTAGGCTCTGCCGGAGCCGCGGGGGTGGCACCACCCGCACCCTCAGCCGGGTCGCGTAACAGGCTAGGGGAAGGCGAAGAGCGATGTCGCTTCTTCGACTTCTTGTGCTTTGCCTTACCTGACCGAGTGCGAAGACTTCGTCGAACGATGGTGGCGGCTCCTCGACTGGTCCCTCGCCCTCCCACGGGACCGGGACCTTGAACGGCGGGGAGCCGAGTCCCGGGCCTCAAGCAACTTTCGGGACTGCTCCCGCAAAGTTTTCGGAGCCATGGCTCGGCAGTCGAAGCACGACGCGGGGTCGTGGTTGCGCCCCAGGCAGTAGACACTCGCGGTGCGGGTCCGTCACCGACATCGTGCGGGGACAGGCCTCGCAAGACTTGAAACTGGGCATCCCTATACACCAGGAGTCAAAGACTCAAAAGAACAGAGACAAAAGTCCCAAAAAACTCAGTCAAAAATTGACTGGGGGTACCGCTCTCTCCAGATCTGCGCTTGATGGCGTGGAAAAAGAAAGAACCGACGTCAGCGCTCGAGGGCGGCGTCTAAGTAGCTGCCACGACGTTTTCCCGGCGATCATGACACCTACAACAGACGCGGAGCCGCACGACGCCACCTTCCGACGCACAGGGGTACTGCTGACGAAAACTTTCCGGATCCAGTCTGACGCCGGGGGGTAATTCTAAGGTAAGGATTCTATCACTAACGTGTCTCTTTCAGATCACTAAAATTCCACTTGTGTTTGGGAACTGAGATTATAGGAGACATCGAAAATATAAAGTGAATAAGGAAGCTCAAGAGTGTAGAGAAAATGTAATTTGGACCAGATAACAATTTGGAACTCAAGGGTTGATATTCGCTTAGGGAAAATCAAGCCTCAACAGTAGAGCAGAACATATAGACCTGAACAAGGAACAACATGGTAAAGATCTCTTGCAGTGCCAAATTTCTAAGATGTTTTTTAAAAATAATTTTATCCTCAATCTTCCTTCCAAAAGATTAGAAACAATTATTGTTAAAAGATCTAAACTATTTGGGGGTCATGACTTACATATGGGTAAATTGAAAATTGGATTAACTATGTTGTCAAATTATTTTTAAATGCTTGAACTACTTAATGGGTTGCTTCCTCTACAAACTTATTCGCGGTTTCTTCTTGTGGCTAGTAAGATACTTGTTTTGTAAATCAATAAAATAGTAAATTTAGACAAATTTTCATATTACTCACATGATACCAATTTAGATTTTATGGCCATTTTGAAAACATACATGAATTTTACTATGTAGTGGTTCAATGGGCGCAACATGATCAAGCACTAGAAATAGACATTACAAACTGGAAAGCTTAAGATAAATCAAATGTTATTTTTTGCTTTCATTTAGGTGCAACAAATCTCATGTGTCCTGTTGATGTTGACCTCATCCAATATGCTGAAACATTATGCTGTGAACAGCATGTTCCATTGGATAGAATGACAATATTCAAAATGATACATTTGCAATCTTTCAAAACAATTCTTGTAAAAGCTGCACAAATGGTAAAGAAAACACAGCTTCTTACATGCACCTAACGTCTCACTTTATTCAGCTGCAAGAATATTAAGTTATGCCACAGTCATTTGAAGAAGCATGCACTTTTTACAATGTTATAAATTGATAGTAATCTTGAATTATGCTAATTAAATGTAAATGCGTCTTATGTTACTGTTACATTAGCTAATATTAAGAAGAATGACTGCAATTTGTAATACATTTAGTTACTTTGCGCTTGTGTTGTTAGGTGCATTGCATTTATCTGCTATGTTAATCTATGGCATGTTAGTGTTAGTTTTGGAGTACGTAGTGTTGCATTCCAACTGGATACTCGCTCTAAATATTTTTTGTTAGGCATGTATTTACTTCTGGTGAAAATGTTTAACCTTGTTTTAGATTAACACACAATAACTAGCCAAACACCGGGGCTATTAAAATAAAATCATTTTTATTCTCTATTGAAATATTTCTAACTTAACACTGCTGGAAATCCTCTAATTGATTTACATTTTTTCACTGTTTCTCAGGGGGATAGCGAGCTACCATAATTTGTATGATGCAAGTTTTACAGGGCAAAAATTATTTGTTAACACCAATAGGCACACTAAGAACAAAGGGGCTCAATTACAGTTAAGGAGTTGGCCTGTGAGGCTGACCAAGTCTCTGAGGCTTCAGTACATTCACGAGTGTGCCCAAAGCCCTGAAGGCGAACTGAGTGCAGAGCAGGCGCCATGAGTTTCTTGACCCAACTCAATGAACAAGTTACTTACCTTCAGTAACGATGTATCTGTAAGAGACATATATTAGTTATAGATTCCTTACCTTAGAATAGATACCCCAGCAGTACCAACCCCGGAGGAGGGACTGCGAACCAAGTTCACACCAGAAGGTCCTGGTGGACATTGACTATCCAGGCAATAATGTCTGGTGAACGTGTGCACAGGAGCCCAAGTGGCGGCCTGGCAGATGTCGATGAGTGGGACTCCACGCAACAAAGCAGTAGTTGCTGCCGTAGCTCTAGTGGAATGAGCTTGCAGCACCACTGGAGGCTCCCTTTTAGCTAAAGCGTAACAAATCTTGATACAAAGGTCTACCTATCGAGAGATGGTATGCTTTTGCACAGCCCTGTTTGTTGCAGTACCACATGGCAGTGGTGTTGTCCGTGAACACTTGCACTGCCTTCCCCTTGAGAGAGGGAAGGAATGCTTTCAGTGCCAAGCAAATCGCCCAGAGCTCCAACAGGTTGATATGGAGCCCGGACTCCGCCGGAGACCAGACTCCTCTGATCTGCGCCTCACCCAGGTGGCCACCCCATCCCAGAAGTGATGCATCAGTGTGAGAAGCTGGCTTGGTATATGATGTCCACTAATGTAAGTCTGTTTTGACAGGTCCCTAAAGTGGCACATGCTTATAGAGGCCCTGAAAACTAAGGCCCATATATCAGTGTGTGGATTGAAAAAATGTAATTGTGTCTATGGAGAAATGTCCCATAGACCGCTGATAAAGGCATACAGTGCCATAATACCACCGCAACTACAATATGGGGCAGAGGTACTCTGCCTAAGTGGCAAAAGCGGATGGGATATTGAGGAAGGGAAGTGTATAAAATCCCTACTGTCATTACCGGGCTCATCTATGATCCAGGCAATTAGATTAGAGCTGGGGATGACATCATGGAATGTACAGGCTCAAGTGGCTCTAGTAAGATTTTGGAAAAGACTGGGTCCGGGAGAAGACCAGAAAGTCTCGCAATGGTGTAAAAATGAGATCCAGTATAGCAACTTAAAATGGGCCAAAGAGGTTAGAAAGAAATTGTACTCCGTATGTGGGAACCTGAAGGTGAGAATATGTCAACAGACACTACAAGTAGAAGCTACTAAGAGCGAACTCAGAACTTTAGGGAAGGAACTCTCTAGGAAGGAAGACGGGGAGTATCTGAGAAAGAAAAAAAAAAGAAAAATCAGTGCAATTTATGTTAAATAGTTGGCAGAAAGAAGCCTGGTACCCATACTTGGATGCATTACCAAATCGTTGGCTCCGATGCGAAGTATTAAGATTGAGAATTGGTATTAACCCCTGGACGATAAATGAGAGAATAAAAATAGAAATGATGCAACCTGATGGCAAATGTACATGTATGATAGGCACAGAATGTGATATTTTGCATATATTAGTGGATTGCTCAAAAGTATTAGCTCTCATGGAAACTGTTTTTAAGTCCCATCTTTTTAAAATATGGTACTGTATCCCATGCACAAGCTGTAGAACTTCTCGTAGATATGCCAAACCTTGTCATCGCAATAGCTATTGGGAGAAATATGAATGCCGTAAAAGGTTTTTTGGGAAAAATGAATTTGAAGGTTGAAAGTCATGATGGAATTGGGTTTTAGATAGTTTTATCTGATGTAAGTTTTTAGAAAGGATAATTCTTAATAGGAATTTTTTATAATTATTTTAAAAAGTATTTATCTATTTTATACACAGATGTGACCATGATCTATATATTGAGTAATTAATGAAATGTACGGAAATCCGCTCTGTTTTCTTCTTCTTCTTACAGGATATTTATTTTAATGGTAACTGTTAATGAAATTGTGATGATTTTAGAATACTTATAAAAATGTTATGTTTTTATGTTGTTTAAAGACCTGTTGTCAAGGCTGGCCTTTTGGGGAACTTTTCCTGTCCACAGCTTAGGGTCAGGCGCAAGAAGTTTCTTTGTTACCCTTGGAATCGGCTTAGCCTGAGAACTCTAAGAGAGGAATCAGCGATTTCATTGTTCCTCTAAAATGGCGGCTTAATGACTGATCAGGCGTAGGAGGGAAGCGTTCTAGTGTTTGGCTAATGTTGAGGAGTCAGGTGTGTGCGCGCGCATCAATAGTGCGGCGCACTTCAACCGTCATTTCTCGACAAACGGAGCGTTTCTTTCTCGCTCGTTCGCCGTTTCATGGATTTCGTTAGTCAGGGGTTTGGCAGCTCATCCGTATCTCATCCTGACCTTTGTGGCGTTCAGTGCTGCTTCGCTGAAGCCTCCGAAGTTTCCTTGATGAACAGTATCTTCGTCATTTCCAGCGTGACAAGTTCTGTGAGTAGAGGTGTGGGAGAATTTCCCTCTCACAGAAAGTAAGTCGAATTTATGCCCTCCGGAAACTGAGAACTGTCACCTTAAGGAATATTTAGATCAATATTTGGCTAATGGGTTCATTCGGCCTTCGCAGTCTCCAGTTTCCTCCCCGCTCTTCTTCATTCCGTGGGAAAGATGGGAAACTCAGGACCTGCATAAATTATCGCGCTTTGAATACAGTAACCAAGAAGAATCGTTACCCTTTGCCGCTGATTTCGGAACTTTTGGACCAAGTGAAGGAGGCCAGAGTGTACACCAAATTGGATTTAAGGGGGGCTTATCGCCTGGTTTGAATGGCTGAAGGAGAAGAATGGAAGACAGCATTTCGTACCCGATTTGGTCTGTTTGAGTATCGGGTCATGCCCTTCGGCCTGTGTAATGCCCCCGCTGCCTCCCAGTATTTTGTCAACGATGTGCTACGTGAATTTTTGGATCGCTTTGCTGTGGTCTACATCGACGACATTCTCATTTTTTCAGCCAGCTTAGAAGAACATGTTCTTCATGTGCGAGCAATTTTACAGAAATTGCTTGACCACCAGCTTTTTGTAAAATTGGAGAAGTGTACATTTCACTCCGCTCGTGTGGAGTTCTTGGGCTTCGTTTTGTCCCCTGAAGGAGTGTCAATGGAAGAGTCTAAGGTAAAGGCAATCAAGGACTGGCCACCACCACGTAATGTAAAAGAAATTCAAAGTTTCATTGGGTTCGCCAATTTTTAAAGGCGTTTTATCATCTTTTCGGAAAAGGTGGCTCCCATTACTCGACTCCTAAAGAAGAAAGAGAAGTTTTTGTGGAGTCCTGAGACTGAGAAGGCATTTCAATATTTAAAGGAAGTTTTTACCACTGCCCCCATTTTGCAGCATCCAAACCCAGAGGAACCATTCTTTGTGGAAGCCGATGCCTCTAATTTGGCAATTGGAGGAATTTTGTCTCAAAGGAGTAAGATCACTGGGCAACTCCATCCAGTAGCCTATCGGTCTCGAAAATTGTCAGCAGCTGAAATTAACTACTCTATTGCAGACAAAGAATTGATTGCTGTGAAAGATGCATTTCAAGAATGGAGACATTATTTATTAGGTGCAAGGCATGTGGTCACGGTTTTTACAGACCACCGAAATCTGCAGTTTTTGAAGTCCGCACGCTCCCTCACTCCACGACAATTGAGGTGGTCTCTATTCTTTGCTGATTACCAGTTTGTTCTGACCTATAAACCTGGTTCAGCAAATGGAACGGCCGATGTTTTGTCTCGCTTGAATTTTGGAGATCAAGAAGAAGTGAGTAGAGAAGGTCACATCATTCCGGAGGAAAAAATAATTAGCACTATTTTGTATTCTGAATTGGAAGACAAGATTAAGGGGTCTCTTTCCAAAGATGAAATGATGGCCTGGATGAATGAAGATGCTGGAAGAGAGATTAAAGATGGCAGACCTTACCATCACGGAAATCTTTATGTACCTGGAGAGGATCTGCGTAATGAAATTGTGAAGCACTATCATGATAATCTTTTGGCAGGCCAGAAGGGTGTGAAGAAGACCTTGGAACTGATTAAACGAGAATTTTGGTGGGCTGATTTGGATGCTCAGGTGAGACAGTATGTGGCCTCCTGTGAACAGTGTGTTAAGGGGAAGACCAATCGACAAGTCCCGCAAGGTTTACTCATGCCTTTGCCCGTAGCCCCATATCCATGGCATACTGTTTCAATGGACATCATCGTATATCTTCCCTCTAGTCAGGGATATTCCACTATTTGGGTCTTGGTAGATCATTTTTCCAAGATGAGTCATTTTGTTCCATTAAAGTCACTCCCTAACTCTGCACAACTGGCCTCATTATTCACGCAACACATAGTGAAGTCTCATGGCATTCTTAAGTGGTGATCTCTGATCGGGGGCCCCAATTCATTTCCTGTTTTTGGAGGGCCTTCTTGGGGAGATTAGGAGTGGACTCTCGATTGTCTTCCAGCTTCCATCCTGAAACCGATGGACAGACTGAAAGGGTCAATCAGGAGTTGGAACAATATCTACGTCTTTATTTGATAGATCATGAAGGGGATTGGCCAGATTTGATTTGGGCTGCTGAATTTGCGTATAATAATGCAGTTCATTCGTCCACTGGGTATTCCCCATTCTTTTTAAATGCAGGCAGGCACCCAAACACCATCGTGGGTAAGGCTGAGAGTGAGGTACCCGCTGTTGAGGAGGTGGTGGGTGAATTGCAGAAGGCTTTTCTAACAGCAAAACAAAATTTAGGGAAAGCAAAAGATTCCTACAAAAGACAGGCTGATAAGAAAAGAAGAGGGAATCCAATTTTTGAACCTGGAGATAGGGTTTGGATTTCCACTAAGAACATGAAATTAAAGGGAAATTGGAAATTCCAACCTAGATTTGTGGGACCTTATGAGGTTGACAAGATGGTGAATCCAGTCAGTGTTAAGATCAGGTTCCCCTCTAACATTAGGGTTCATCCTGTGTTCCATGTTTCGTTAGTCAAAAGAAATCCTACAAATCTGCGAAAAGATCAACCACCTGCCCCAATTCAGTGCCAGTCAGGAGAAGAATTTGAAGTCAAACGCATTTTAGATTCCAAGATTAAGAGAGGGAAGATTTAGTACTTGGTGGATTGGAAGGGTTTCGGTCCTGAAGACAGATCCTGGGAACCCGGTTCCAATGTTCATGCCCCCAGATTGGTTCAAGAATTCCATAGAACTCATCCCTATAAACCCAAGGAGGGGAGGGGTTTTGGTGGGGGGTACTGTCAAGGCTGGCCTTTTGGGGAAGTTTTCCTGTCCACAGCTTAGGGTCAGGCGCAAGAAGTTTCTTTGTTACCCTTGGAATCGGCTTTGCCGATTCCTCTCAGAGTTCTCAGGCTATTTCATTGTTCCTCTAAAATGGCGGCTTAATGACTGATCAGGCGTAGGAGGGAAGGGCTTTATGTGTTTGGCTAATGTTGAGGAGTCAGGTTCACGCGCGCGCATCAATAGTGCGGAGCACTTCAACCATCATTTCTCAACGAACGGAGCGTTTCTTTCTCGCTCGTTTGCCGTTTCATGGATTTCGTTAGTCAGGGGTTTGGCAGCTCATCCGTATCTCATCCTGACCTTTGTGGCGTTCAGTGTTGCTTCGCTGAAGCCTTCGAAGTTTCCTTGGTGAACAGTATCTTCGTCATTTCCAGCGTGACAAGTTCTGTGAGTAGAGGGTGTGGAGAATTCCCCTCTCACAAAAAGTAAGTCCTCAGTTTATTTGTTAATGCTTGGCTCTACGTATTTTTGAAGTTGAAGTATTTGAGAGCGCACTAATGTTCCAGTGCAATTAGCAATGCCTTTCAGTAATTGGCTTTGCCTGCAGCGCGCTATATTCTTCAGTTTGTCATTCCCTGCAGCAGTAATTTCTAGTCAACGGCGCAGTCAGTTTTCCTTTGCACAGTCCTTCCTGGGAACTCAACAGGGTCGGTCAAGAGTAGAACTGTTTATTTTGCCAGGCAAATTCCAGCGCGTAATTTTTGGATTAAACATATTTTGAAAAAAGACTTATCTTAAAAGGATTACAAACAATTCTAAACAGCGCAATAAATGAATGTGAAATTCTTTAAGACCACATTAAAGATTCAGAAGAAGCTCAGACAAGAAGTGGCAGAAGCTTTTCATCTACAAATATCTTAATAGTATGTAGCAATATATTATACTTACCGACTTTTGCTCTTTCTGCCACCTGCAATATAAGAAAAGACTCAGTCAGGATATATCATTTTGACTCAATAATAACTACAGCTTCTCTGAATTAATACTTAAGAGAGAGGCAAGTCACTGCAGAGGTTCAGGTATGAGATACGTTTGAGTAGTACATCTTTTGAAAGTATTTAGATCAGGGAGTAGTAGAGGTGTATTAATACTGTCATTTTGTATTGTAGGTGCCGGGAAGAATAGCTTGAATACCAGAGAGGACGAGGCACAGCAGTGGAGTCTCTTTTATCTCATCCCCCTTTCCCCCTCTTTGCTGGAAGTGGAATTCGATATCCGCTTTTAGTGGAGTTTGGGCTCGGAGGAATGGTCATCTGCTCCTGTGGAAGTCCATGGTTATTCAGGTGCGTGGTACTGGACACCTGTGGTCTAAATAAACGTTACTTTGACTGACTCTAATGTGAGTGGGCACCTTGCACCAGTCCAGACAACCCTTATGGTGATTTAAGAGGTCTTAGACAACCTTAGAAAGCTCTCTAAGTGGTAGCTGTGGAGAGCAGCCTTCAGGCTTAGTCCAGAAGGAGTGTAAAGCAGCTTGTTGCACCAGAATGCAAACTTATAGTATAGATTAAGTGAAAAAGAACCACGTAAAGTATTTATAAATATATGTATTTATTATAGAATACTCTCTAACACATAGAAATATCTCCTACAAGGAGATATGCACAACACACACAATACTTCAGCAAAGAAACACAGTAAATAGCAGGAAATACACAGTGAACCTAGGGGGGGACCACACCATATACTAAGAAAGTGGTATAAGAACCACGACTTGAGTCAAGACAGTGTCGAGAGGATGTAGAAGTGCTGGGACCCCAAGGAACCATCCAAGGTGAGTAGGTAGGGACCCCACGGAGAGCGTGTGCAGTGTGAGAACACGACCGCATGCTCCGTACAACTCTATGTGTAAGTTGCGGTTGGAGGTTTAAAGTTTAAAGGCCCTTCTGAGTGGTCCCTGAAGAAACCCAGTGGAAGACAGAAGGTTGGCGAGCCACCCCACCCGTGGATACCCTAGTACCCACGTTACCTACACCACGGAAGCCCGGGTGCATACGTGCAAAGTGGTGTCAGAAACCAACATCCATCCCAATGGAGGACTTCAGGAAAGTGCTGCTGCTGAAAGAGGAGAAAGTGTCTGGTGGAATCCAAGGATGGATTCTGGATGAGAGGTACCTGCAAGCAGAGGGGACAGTGTCTATGTCACTCAGGAGTGACCAGGAGACTTGGAAGACGAATGCCCTCCGATGCCGGATGTTGCAGGATGGATGACGATGACTTTGACTCTGCAGCTGTGAGGACCAGGCGACGCTGAGGAGGGCCAGGAGTTGTACACTAGTTATTCCACAAAGGATGTAGAGTGCTGAGGGGTCGGTGTCCGGCGGGAGCCAAAGGCAAGCAATGCAGGCATCTAAGAAGGAGCAACGTCGGGACCAGCAAGGTCCAGGGGATCACCAAAGTCAGGGGAGTCAGGGCAGGCCCGAGCAATCAGGGGAGCCCAAAAGAAATGAAGGCGACCCTCAAGTGGACCCACAGGCCGGAGGCACTGGAGTCGTGAGAGAACCTCAAGCAGCTTACCAAAAGATGCAGGCCACGATGCACACGATGCGGTGTGGCTGAAGATTCTGGTCACTGGAGGTGCTCGAGGTTGGGGCTACTTGGAGCCCGAAGATCTTCTTGGAAAGAAGTCCAAAAGCCTTTGCAACTGCAAGTTAGACACAGTGCACAGGGGTTCGGTTATTGCAACCCCCACGAGGGATACTGGCCTCAAACTTGGTGAGAGGGCAGGGCAGGCCTCAGGAGCTGTGGAAAACCACCACCTGTGTTGCAGAGCCCACTGAGCCTGGAGGAACTCAGGATCTGCAGACCGGACGACTTAGTTGCGGTGCCTGCAAATGCAGGGGAGTGACTCCTTCACTCCAAGGGAGATTTCTTCAAGTGTCTTTGATGCTTCACAGGCCTTGGAAAGTTCCTGTATAATGCACAGGCACAGATGATGCAGCAGACTGGAAGGGAGATAAAGTCAGGCCTAAACGAAGTCCAGAGTGCCCAGACGATAGAAGTGCAGTGGTGTCTGATCTGAATCTTATCCCACGATGAATCTAGGGACCTACACCCAGGTAAGCCCTTAAGTACCCTAGGGAAAGGGTTGGGAAAATTCAGGGGACCCTCCCAGGGGAGGGTCTGGACAGGGGGGAGGTTACTCCCATGTCCTTTGTCCAGTTTCGTGCCAGAGCGGGAGCCAACGGCCCCCAGGACTGTCTTGAATTGGACTATGCACAGGGACACCAAATGTGCCCCTCATGCAGACTGAGTGAAGCTGGCAAGCGCACCCACTTCATCACAATACACTAAATCCTGTCTGGGAGGTGGTCATACCTCCCTGTGACAGGATGCCTATTGTTCTGCCTTCCCCTGCTCAAACTTGGCTCAGCAGCAGGAGGGCAGAATCGTGTCTCTGGGCGGCAGAACCATTTTGTGCTGTCCGGGTCAAGGCTGGCACTGGGAACACTGAGAGCCTAGCGTAGGGCTCTTCCAGTGCTTGGAATCATACCTCCCACACCGTTTATGGTGTGGGGGTATGATTCCAACATGTTTGATACCAAACATGATAGGATTCGTTGCAGCCAGTTTCCAGATGGTCATCGCGTAATTACGCGGTGCCCCTCTATATGATATATGGCTGCTTCACTGACAACCCGGGAGAATGGACTCCGTAGGCTGCAGGGGTGTCCTACTCATGCAGGGGCACCCTCTCACTTAGAACCAAGCACGCTGCCTTCAGGATTGCAAAGGCCTGCTATAGGGGTGACATAGGTTTTAAGTGCAGTGACCCTAGTTATAGGAAACCTATATCTAGCAACAGCTTACACGGGCTGCAATGGCAGTCCTGTTGTTCCATTTTGAATGGTCTCTCATGGGTGGCATAATACATGCTTCAGCCCATGGGAGACCTCTGGGGTACCTATGCCCTGGGTCCCTTGGTACCATATACTAGGGAATTATAAGGGTACCCCAGTATCCAATCTGAGATGTACCCATGTAGAGAACACAACAATGTAGGGGAGAAAGCAGATAGACTGGGGTCCTGATTAGCAGGATCCCAGTCAGACTAGTCAAAACCAGCATAGCACCAGGCAAAAAGTGGGGGTACCCATGCATAAGGATCCTACCTTCCTACAATCGGTCACCACCGTCAGGTCTGGTTGGGGAAGGGAGAGGGATCTACCTGTGACCCAATCCTGGTTCGTTAACCACCACTGCAGTTGTCGCGCAGTTCCCTCCGAGTTCTGGACGTAGTCTGAAAGTCCCACTGCAGAGCCCGCATATGCCATCTGGCATGATCCACCAGCAGGATGCAGGAGGCCATGAGGCCCAGCAGCCTCAGGGTCATTCTCACCGAAATTCAGGATAAAGGCTGAAACATCGGTATCATAGTCTGAATATCCCAGACTCGCTGCTCGGGAGGATAGACCCGAAACTGCACGGTGTTCAGAAAAGCTCTGATGAAAGGGAGCGACTGAGAGGGAGTCAGGTGAGACTTCGACATGCTGATAGTGAACCCCAGCGAATGCAGGAGGTCCGCCTGTAATCTGGAGTTGGGAAATGACAGCCTGTGGAGAGCCCGCCTTCAACAGCCAGTCGTCGAGATAGGGGAAGACTGGAACCCCTGATCTGCGCAGATAAGCTGTGACCACCGCGATCACTTTTGTTAACACCCGAGGCGCACTGGTAAGGCCGAAGGGGAGCATGGTGAACTGAAAATGCTCGTGGCCATTGTGAACCGCAGGTAACGTCTGTGGGCTGGCAGGACAGGGATGTGGAAATAGGCATCCTGCAAGTCCGCCGCCACCATCCAGTCTCCATGGTTGAGGGCAGATAGGACCTGAGCCAAGGTTAGCATTTTGAACTTCTTCCGGAGGAAGTGGTTGAGGGCCCTGAGGTCTAGGATAGGACACATGCCTTTGTCCTTCTTGGGCACCAGAAAGTATCGGGAATAGCAACCATGACCTACTTCCTGTGCTGGGACCCTCTTGATAGCTCCCTTGGCCGAGAAAGCAGAGACTTCCTGGCAGAGAGGCGCCAAATGATCCTCCGTCATGCAATCGAAAGACGGTGGCATGGAGGGAGGGGTAGTCTTGAAGGGGAGGGAGTAGCTCCTTTGGACTATCTGCAAAGCCCACCTGTCTGACGTGATGGATTGCCAGTGGGGGATGTGATGGCGAATCTTGCCACCCACTGGCTGCTGATGGGCCTGAAAGGTCAGACTAGGAGGGTTTGGAGGCTGCTGCAGGGGGGAAAGGGTGGACAGGTCCACCCGCTGGTTCCCAGACCCACGTCGCTGAGTCCCACATCCACGGCCACGCAGATGCTGGGCAGCTTGCGTGGATCGGTGCCTAGACTGGGTAGGACGTGGTGGGGTGCCCCTTCTGTAGCCACGAAAGGGGTGAAAGGCAGACTGTGGTGGACGGGAGGATGCAGCGAGGTCCAAGAATCTGGCCGTAGCCCAAGAATCCTTAAAGCGCTCCAGCACCGAGTCTTCCTTGTTACCAAAAAGGCGACGGCCATCGAAGGGCATGTCCAGCAAAGTTGACTGAACATCCCCCGAAAAACCAGACGTCCTCAACCAGGCGTCGCGCCAAAGTGCTACTGACGTGGCAATTGTTCTGCCCAGTTAGTCGGTGGTATCCAGTCCACAGCAGATTGTGAATTTTGCTGCATCTCTCCCATCCGCCACTGCCATATCCCAGACTTTATGGGTATAGCAGCCCAAGAGGCATGCGGTATTCAAGACCGCAGTGCCAAGCTGGAGGAAGAGAACATGCGCTTCCCAAGATGATCTAGCTTCTTGAATTCCCTACCCGGGGTTGCGCCCTTGTAAGAAGAGGCTTGGACCACCAAGCTCTCGGGGGAAGGGTGATGGGTGAGGAAAATGGGATTGGCCGGAGCCGGGTGGTGGCAGTGGGCAATCGTCTGTTCCACAGGAGCCCCTGTGCTGGGCATGGACCTAGTGCCCAGAAGGACATCCGTGAGGGCTTCATTGAAGGGCAAGAGGGGTTCAGAGGAAGTTGCCACCAGCTGAAGCACCTCCATCAGGAGGTTAGTCCTGACTGCCACTGTAGGGAGCTCCAGGCTCAAAGCCTCGGAAGCCCTATGCACCACCACTGCATAGGACTCGCTCTCCTCCGTAGCCACGGTAGGGGGAGAAAGCATCCCAAGTTCTGGGGAGGTATCCAGACCACTGGCATCACCTAATTCCTCTCTCCAGTCCGGTTCTTCCAGCTGGTCTGTCAAAGGGTCCAGCGACCCCTCCCAGTCCTCATCACCACCCTCAGGGTGACAGGGAACACCTGGGATGAACAAGTTAACAAAAGTACCCTACGGCGTCGTATTCCATTTCGGCCAATGTTGATCCAGCTGCGGGTCCATCTCGGGGATGAGGATAGGGACTGCGTTGGCCGGGGGCGTCGTTGCCGGGATCGGCGCCAGGGAAGGGCAAGTAAGGTCGACCGGCGTCAATCGGGATCCAGGCCTGGATCCATGGGGGCCCTCTGGTGCTGGGGCCGGAGCCGCCAGCATCGAAGGCCCAGGGCCCCCAACCGACTCCGCAGGGCCCAAAGGGGCACCAGTGGAGTTGGGCTGCCCTAATACACGGTGGAGGGGTTCATAGAACGTACGAAGCTGGGCAGGGGATGCCCCGGCTCCCGGAAATGGGGGGGAAGCGAGGAGTCGTCCCCGAGTCAGGCGCCGGAGACGGAGCGTTAGAGCGATGACGCTCTGGGTCCCACGTCGCGTCAGCCGACCAACGGGGGGAAGGCGAAGAGCGACGGTGCTTCTTCGCCTTCTTCTTGTGCTTAGACTTACCCGAAGAGTGCAAGGACTTGAGACCGGGCGCGGAGCCACCACACCTCGTCCGAGACCTTCCCCTCGAGCAAGACCCAGAGCGGCGCGGAGCCGACTGCCAGGCCTCGAGAAGCTTTCAGGACGGCTCCCGCAAAGCCCAGATTTATGGCCAGACATTCGGAGCACGACTTCGGGTCGTGGTCGCGCTCCAGGCAGCAGAGGCGCACGAGGTGCGGATTCATCACAGACATCAGCTTGTGACAGGAGTCACAAGGCTTGAATGTGGTCCGACGACGGGACATCCCTCGCGCACCAGGAGTCAAAGACTCGAAAAAAAGACGTCAGCAAAAGTAAAAAAAGTTTAGTCCAAAAATGACTAAGTGGCAAACTCTCTCCAGGTCTGCGCTAGGCTGGCGGGGAAAAAGAAAGAACTGACGTCAGCTCGCAGGGGCGGAGTCTAAGTAGGCACTGTGACATCCCGGCGACCACAACGCCGACAACGAACGCAGAGTCGACCACCGCCGCCTACCGACGCGCAGGGTTATTGCTGAAGAAAAATTCTCCGGATCCAGTCTGACGCCTGGGGGTAATTCTAAGGTAAGGAATCTATAACTAATAGTCTCTTTCAGATATTTCTTTTTCTCAAAGTGATAGATTAAAAAAACAGACAAAAATTATTGAAAGGCATCAACCAGGTCTCCTGTCTATTTCTACTGGGTTAAGATTTAAGAGCATACCAGTAAGGGGCAGATGACAGACCATAGATATCACCCATCCAGAGATAGAAACAATAGGCCAAATGTTTTTTTGCCTCTGACAGCAGTTATCTGTTACTCACGTGACCTGTCCATCACTCAGTCAAAACAGAGTAGTTATCCCTCACTTGCAAGACAGTACAGCAATCACACACAGCCATCACAATTAAGGGACAGAGCTGTTTCACAAGGGTAAGTGAAAAACAAACATGGATATTGCAACAAACAATAACATAAGCATTGCAAAAAACAGACATTATTCTGTGTATGTGCTTTAGCTAGTGCATTTTCTTATAAACTGGTGCCCAGCTATTAGCTGTGCTAGTGCCCTTGTACATGATGTGGCCCCAGACTATAACAGAAGATTCACAAATATTGCACTATTAACACTTTGACAATCAACGGTATAAATCGTTTCGAAAGGAACAAGATCCATTGTTCAAACAGCAATGCCATAAACAGTACTGTTTAGGTGCTTTGCCATGAGACCAGAACCCCACCAGTGCAGTGCACATTTGAAGGGATACACCATTATATAATTCTGATTCACTCAGCATAGGTTAACTGGTTCCATAGTCTTCCCTCACTCCCAAAGAAATGGGAGTTATTTATAAAAGGGACAGGATGAAAGCTCCACACCTCTAAAGAGAAATATTATCAGATAAATGATCAATTACCTACATAAGCTTGCCCACAAGAACGGGAAGCACCAACAGGTGAAATAATTGCCAGCCACTAAAATAACAACCTATCATTTCAGTAGGGCTATCAAAAACAAGCATTTACAAATCTGAAGGGTCTACAATATTTTGAGTCGATGTGTTCTTTCTTGTGACTGCCTATTTGCAGCCTTATTTCCATGCAAATTACAGCCAAGTGTTGTTGCCTCATGCTGAAGAAAAGGAAAGAGAGCAAACAGACTGGATTCATAGAGTTGCTTAAGGAAAAATCTGCATGGCTTAAAACGAGTCATGAGATCTGCTTCATAGGAAAGAACTGCCAACTAGCTTGGTTTGGAAAATTACCTGTGGAATATCAATGAAGGGACTGTTAAGTATTGCACCAACTGTTTGCAGTAAATTTTATCTGCATACCAATGCTAATGATTTTAGGATACATGTGATGAAAGATACAATGTAGAGATCATTTACAAATGATCTGGAGATCACAAACCCCAAATGATCGTCTTTGTGAAGAACATCCAAATTTACACAGGGGGGCATTTTAGCAACAAAATGTGAAAACCAATACATCTTCTCAAGAATAGCTGACCCATACTTCTCCAGTTTTACTTGTAGATGTCAATTAAGGAAGACTTTTTGGTTTTAAAATGTGCCTCCGTTGCCACATTTTGTTTAACAACCTACTTTGTTTCTAACAAATATTTTACACAGGAGTAATCAATGTACTAAGATCTAACATTCATCATGTCTGACAAAGAGGTCTTCTGACCTCCAAAGAGAATCTCAATAGTCTTGCAAGATGTCCTACCACTGGGGGTTCTGCAAAAAGTATATTCTATTTAGTCTTTCTTTTGGTGCATTGCACGTATGCCCTATAAGACCCCTACTATTCCTATTTAAACTTCAAAACAGAGATAAGTTTGTCTAACCTTTTCTCTGGATCTTTGTTTAAAATATGCAGATTTATATTAATTATATTTTTCAACATATTTCTCCAACAAGAATAGGTTGGTATACAGTCTAATCTTTCTTCTTCTGTGATCCTCTCTCTGGATTTCATTTGGGTATCCCAGCTATGAAACCGTTTCATTTTTAAAGATGCACAAAAGTTTGTGGGACTCCCGAGTAATAATTTTTTGATCCTCCATGGGGATCAAAATACTACTACAATTTTCCTTGGGCAAAGGATTGTCCTTGTTGACTCTATGGGCGATAGCTAGCAAAATGTAACAACGTATGCGATGAGTAGGATTAACATAGAATTCTAATCAACAGATGTATGCAGGATTTTGATTTTTAAATTGGGTACTTACTCAATGCTCACATTTGATGCAAACTTATGAGATCTCGATCTTAAGTACAATCAAACTATAAATTATTTCAATGTGTCCCTTTCCATATAAAAAGATGGCACTGATATGTTATGTAGCTCATAATGTAAATTTTCAAAAATTGAGCTTTTTTGTTCCAAGTTCATTTTTGTTAAACGCAGCCACCTACATATTTGCTATACAAGGGGGGGAAGGATGGTCAAGTCACTCCTATACTCATCCCTCTCCATTGAATGTATAGCTGGTCCTGAATAATCAAGATATTTTCAATGAGGACCAATCATAGGACTCTGATAATGAATTCTATGAAGACTCCATTAAGCAAACAAACCTTTTCTCAGTCAAGATGTCTTCAGCTGCTGTTATAGCCTTACACTGAGTGATATTAAAATGTAATACTTCAATATTGAGTATGACCTCCCTATCACTTTTGTATTGCTACCCATCCACTTTCTCTATCATACATGCTGTGTCTCCATTGTATGACAAACTGTTTCACTAGTGGTGTCAGACAATGTTTAAAATATTTAGACAGTGGTTGTGTTATTCAATTAATACTTGTAACTATTGGTCTTGGGGTTTCCTGTATCTTTAAATATTTTCAGCAAATAATTGGATCCTTAACACTTTGAAAATCAAGGGCAAGATTTAGATCTTGCCGAAATATAAATCCCATTATATCCTATGAGATTTATATTTCGGAGGATGGTATATCTGGCACCATTGTGACAGAGTAACCCGTCCACCAAGATCAAAATCAGGACCTAAATTCTTATTGACATAGCTCTAAAGCTACTTGCATCAACTATTGGACCAATATTTACATTCTTGAAGTTTGTTCTCACTAGACTATCCATAATACTCCTCATTTTGTAGCAGATTTTGAATCCTATGCTTATAATCTGAAGAGTCATGTACTGCAGTACCTACTCACTTAGCTATGGTCTTCATTTTACTTTTATCACATTCTTTCAAGGTGGTAAAGCGTCTTTTCTTTTCCTTAGAAAGATTGAAATCCACTCATGTTTCCATATTCCTCTGAGAAAAATAGTTGTACTTCTACTTGTTGCTTATGGATGCACTGAGTAAGTTCGGTAGCAGTACAGGGCATTACTAGTGTTGTTCCTCACAAACTAGCTTGGAAAGACATCGCTTCTATATGATGTGTATGTTAGGAAATGGAGAAAAAAAAGACAAATCATTGGAGATGGCAAAGAAAGTAGTGAATTTGGGATGATGAAGACAGCCCCAAAAGATGTCTAGAGTCACAGAAATTAGATTTTGTTGATCTTTTCCTTACAGTAAGGAAAGCAGGGCATTTTAGCTGCCGGATATTGGCACAGAGACTTTTTAAAATGGGCCGATCTCCTTGCCTCTACATTCTCCTCCACTTATTCTTATGCCAGCTAATGGTACATTTACTGTCTGATAGGTTCAGACTGCAACATGGATTTGAAGGGTTGGCTTTCATTGTTTATGCCTTGTTTAGATCATTGGCATCTACTGTCTTTTGAAGGATGTGTTTGGAGTCTTTAAACATAGTCTCAACATCTGCGCTTTAGAAAATGTGACTTCCAGAGCAGTCCAGAGAGGCCAGGTTGATGTGAAGTGTATCATTTGGGAAATTGCTCATCTATGCATTGTTTTCAGTAGATAATAATAGCTTTTGCCCACACATCCTTTGCAAATTGAGACTTGCATGTCCAAGAATTGGCATAAACCAATTTCAAAGCTCCTGTACCTGTGGCTCTCCTCCAGATTACGACTTGTAAAATTTAACTCAATTATCTCAATGTCCTAGGCATTACATTATGAACCTTAAAAAAGCCTATAACTTCAATGTATTGTGCTCTCTGAATTGGTATACCCCATACCTAGGACACCCAATATGACACAAGAGTTGCTTGGAATTTTTGTTTTACCCTGAGATAGGACCACGCCATGTGCCAACTGTTTATGGAACTGACTAATAATAAGAAAAGTATATTTTGCGTTCAAATTATCAGGCATGTTCAACAGCTGCTGTTCAATATATCTGATCACCCGGTGGTATGCACATGTTAAGAGAGCTTATATAGCGCACAGCTGCCCAAGCCACAGGGCTTCCCAATGCTGAACCCGTAATAGAGGTACATCAACTATATACACCAAACGGAAAAGGGTAATGAGGAAATCTGGTTGAAAAAGAGCCAGGTCTTTAGCAATTTCCTATAGTGTGGATGGTTCTGGATTTTCTTGAGGGAAAGAGGTAGCCCGGAAAGAGCTGCCTCCAGCTCTTGACTCGAGGAACAATGGCCAAGTTAAGGTCAGCACATCGGAGCAGTCTGTATGGTGGATAAGGGGATTATAAGCTTGTTAAGGATGGGAGCCCCCTTAGAGTGAAGAATCTTGTGGGCAATGTACAGGGTCTTACAGTGTAGCCGCTTGTCCAAAGCGAGTCAATGCAGCCTATGGAGAAGCCCAGAGGCGGAGCTACATTTTCTGAGGAGCATCCTTGCCATGGAATTTTGGGCAATCTGAAGTCTTTTCGTGACCGCTTTTTTAGCTCGACGTATAGGACATTGCAGTAATCGAGGCATAAAATAATTAGATAACCTAAATAAAGCAAACAAACCTGGGACAGCCTCTCAAATATGGGAACCATAAATCCACATTAATGAGCCTTTTTACTCATTTTTGGATGATTTGTGACCCAATGACTGGAATGAGGACCCCAGGGAGGGGGATTTCCAAAAAAGAATGGGATGGCCTCATACACACAGAATGCTCTAGTGGCGGGCGGCCCTCGTAGTATAAGGGACTGTTCAGGGATGTTCGTGAGGAGTGGGGGACCCTAATAGCTAAGAAACAAGTACACCTACCAGTGTTTTTAAATTCCATCATTTATTAATGGGTGGTGTAGGGTGCGATTCTAAATAAGTATTGGACACTTATGCCGACCTAGATTGGACACAAGTCGCACAATTGTGTCTTGTTTCAGCACAACCAGGGCCCGCAGATGGGTCCGGGGCTTTCTTCAGGACTAGCATCCTGTATGTCCCTTTTTAATTCCCTGTCACAAGCGTCAACACCCACTCAGTGCGCATGCAAACACACTGTACCACTTCCAAATGGCTGGTCAAGGTCAATGATAAGGTCCTAAAAAGACATAAGACGTATAAACGTTTTCTGTACATCGTACAGACCCCAATTGGGACATGTATTGTTTAAAAATGGACAAGACCGAAAATAATTAGATCCAACATTTAAAATGTTGCTAAGCTATTAAACTAGACAACTTGGTTATTGTTGTATAACCACAGAAACAGTAACTATCTAACAATTGCATTGACTTACTCCTAGCCAAAGAGCATGTCTCATAGTATGTTAAGTTTAATCAGTCTTTTTTAGGAGGTGTTAATGGGCACAGTTTCTATTCATGTATATAGAACTCTCCCTATAAATTGTTTTCAAAATATCACCAGTTAGGTAATACATTAGTATTGGAGATGAACATCTAGAAGCAATGTTTCCACCGATTTTGAAAGAACTGAAGTCCACATGTGACTTAAAAAGATTTTCTGAATGAACGGTTGTAACAAATTCAATTTATTCTTTGTGCGATGGCTGATATGGTGATTAATGATTTTGTTCCTTTTTAGGAGTTAAAATCCGATAAGCTTACTTTTGGAATTAGATGTGACAAACATGATTCACCAACCAGAAACTGAGCCACCTCATTCATGCACAGAACCAACATTCAAGAAATGGTAAAGATTACTTCGTCCTCAACCACCTCCACCAGTGGCTGCAATATAAATAAATCCCATTCTCCTTGTTCAAACTGTTGGTTAAAAAATGTTTCCTGGAAATTACAAAAATAATGTGTCGATTTATGAAAAGAATCAGTGGCAGACACACAACGTTACAAGTAGAGCTTAGGTTATAAGCCCACCACATGATAACATGTTTCAACAGATTTTCAGTATAACCAAAATGAAAACATGAGATGCAAATATAAATTGGTGTGGAGTGTTTATTGCGGATTCTTAATACTCATCTGGATGTTTTTTTTTTTTTTTAAATGGGTTACCTAGCTCAAGCCCACCTTTAATAAAGTTATTACTATTTTTGACCCATTAGTTGATAATTTTTCATTCATTTTCACTTGGTAACTTTATTTGAAACAAATTATGAAATCATTTCAAATTTTCTTCAAGTCAAGCTTTATTTCACTCATCAAGAGCAAGAATCTTATTGTATAGTATAACTATATGTAAACAACACTGGCAGTCTGATACTTGGTCAAAAATAAAATAAAACTTCACCCATTAACAATTTGGCACATGGTGAAAAATAAAATTCCTTTTCTACTGGTATGTTTGAGTTTATGTAGCTAAAAGGATATTAATATTATTGGATGCATTTTAATGGCAAGATGGGGAAAATGTACAACTGTATGACAGAATATCGGGACTAAGGGATAAAAAAGATAAGACGCAGTGGCTTACCAAAATAAGGTCCTGTCATATTGTCACATTACAAGAAAAATGGGATACGTCTCACTCTTTTGTTTTGGATGGTTTTACCCCTTTTTATAAAGCCGCTTCCCCCTCCACTATTAGACATGCTAAGGGAGGACGGCTTACTTTGATATCACTTAAATTGGTTTGAATGATGAAGATGTTGTTCTGTCCATCCCCCATTTGTTAGCAGTAGAATTAATTTTCTCCAAGCATCCCACCTTGGTGGTAATTAACTTTTATATTTATTTTTGTAGCGAAAAAGATATTGCGCATATAGCTGTACTTGAGGGTTTTCTGGAGCATTACGGAGAGGAGAGCTGCTCCTACTTTGAAGTCATAATGGGGGATTTCAATGTACATCGCTGTCCCTCTAGTTGTACACAAGGTAGGGGTTCTTGGGACACCCTGGTTCCTTCAGCCCATTTCGAACATTCTGCCCAAGGCTGTCTGCTAGAGAGCCTACTTGCTACTAATAATCTACAATGTCTTGAGAATACAGATGAGATAGATTCAGTTCCATCTTTTAATGGTAGGGAATGCTGCTCGACCATAGAATTCATTTTGGTATCTGCTCCTTTGCTCCCAGACATATTAAAAGTAAGCCCCACTTGGAGTTGCTATAGTGACCATAACCCGTTGATTCTAGAAATGATGGGGGAGCTGGTTTTCCATGGGGCTGAGAGAAAGCGCCTATCAAATAGGGATTTTAAACCAATAGATCAGGCCCAAAAAGTTAGGTGGGGAAAGATAATGTCGGTGGCTTTTTAACCAAGTTATACATGGAGGGTGAAGAAGATATCAAACTGTGTCTTGATAACCACACCTAGGCCAGTGTGGTAATAGAGGCTTTTGGTAACCTAGTAAACCGGATTGTAGAAAATCTAATGGGGAGAAGAAGGATAGGGGACATTAAGGGTGGAATGATGGTTCGACACAGACTGCTCTATAACCCAAAAGGCTCTTATGCAAGCATTAAAACATAAGCCCAGGGATAGAAAAACGATTAAAATATGTACGTAAAGCTTATAAATTGGCTCTAAATCAAAGGAAAGACAAGATACGGGAAAAGGCATGGCAGGACCTAAATCAGGTTAGTGTCCTGTCTAACAGTTGAACGTTTTGGAAAGTTCCTTCTTTCTAGATCAACACTCCTCGAGAACAGATTGTGTCATCCCCGCTGATAGATAGGTTAGTCATTTTGAGCAGATTTTTTAGAAGTGTTGACGTAGAGGAAAATGTTATTCCCTGGGTACCCAGTCTAGAGACGTGTCCGCTATGCTTTGGGGTAGACAAAGTCCACAAAGTGATCATGGCCACTTCAGGTCGAAAAGCCCCGGGCCTGATGGGGTCCCTGCGGATCTTTATAAGGCTGATCGAGGGACATGGGCAAAGATCCTAGCTAGGGTCTTTAACGCAGCAATAACTGACGGCTCACCACCATCTTGGTCCACAGCGGTTGTTTTACCTATTTTCAAAAAGGGCATCAGGGACGACCCTGCTCATTATCGCCCGATTTCACTACTGGATTTGGCAGCTAAAATCATGGGGAAGGTGATTTTAGATCACTTAATATGGTTAGATGCAAGTAATTTAATTTCAGACCTGCAATATGGTTTCAGAAAAGGCATGGGGACAGTGGACCAATGCATAAATCTACTTATGATGATCAGCAAATATACACTCGCCAAAAAGGGACATATGTACATTGCATTTATGGACTTAACGTCCGCAATTGATCGAGTGAATAGGTCAAAATTATGGCCCTTACTATTAGAAATTGGAATGGATGCTGATCTGGTGGCCTTCCTGCACTGGTCCCACTTCAATTTGACTGCATCTGCCAGATGCAATGAAAACGGTTCCCTTACAAAATCTTGGGAGGTCAAGTGAGGGGTGTGACAGGGATGCATTTTGGCCCCTGTTTTATTTACCTTATGCATTAACAATTTGGGTGCTGCCCTGTCGACTGCTAGCAAATACATCCCTAGAGCGGGCTCTAAACTCATCCCTGCTCTCTTATATGCAGATGATGCTGTTTTACTTGCTAGGACACCAATGGGACTGAAACGACTTGTAGCACAAGTTACTTACCTTCGGTAACAATAGATCTGTAAGAGACATTAGTTAGTGATAGATTCCTGACCTTAGAATTACCCCCAGGCATCAGACTGGATCCGGAAAGTTTTCGTCAGCAGTACCCCTGCGCGTCGGAAGGTGGCGTCGTGCGGCTCCGCGTCCGTCGTAGGCGTCATGATCGCCGGGATGACGTCGCGGCAGCTACTTAGACGCCGCCCTTGCGCGCTGACGTCAGTTCTGTACACTACTTTCCGCGCCAGGAACGCAGAGCCATGCAAGATACTGACCACTGGTACATTGAAACTAGGGCCCTGAAAGGGATGACCTTAAGCCTAGAAATCAGTTTGCAGAACGGGGAGGATGGGTGCGGCGGTAAGGAATCTATCACTAACTAATGTCTCTTACAGATATATCGTTACCGAAGGTAAGTAACTTGTGCATCTGAAAGAGACACGTTAGTGATAGATTCCTTACCTTAGAATAGATACCCCAGCAATACCAACCCCGGTGGTGGGTCTGCGAACCAAGATCACACCAGAAAGTCACGGTGAACAGAATGGCCAAAGAAGCCGTCTCTCCGGACTTGGCTGTCAAGACAATAATTCTTAGTAAACGTGTGCAGCGAGGCCCACGTGGCTGCCTGACAGATGTCTTGCAGGGGGACACCACGTCCCAATGCAGTAGTAGCTGCTGACGCCCTGGTAGAATGGGCACGCAGCCCCACCGGAGGTTCCTTTTTAGCCAGAGAATAACAGGCTTTTATACACAAGATGACCCAGCGGGAGATAGTCCTCTTGTGTACAGCCCGGCCTTTCTTGGCGCCTACGTAGCCAACAAAGAGCTGGTCATCCACCCGGAACTGTTGTGTGCGATTCAGGTAAAATGAGAGCGCACGTTTTGGGTCCAGACGGTGGAGCCTCTCTTCCTCTCTGGAAGTGTAGTGTAGCTCCTATTTCCCCAATAGGCTCTGCGCATTGGAATAATATCCCCTATTGGTTTGACATAGGACTAGGGTCAGTATGTCCCTATCGAGTATATTAAACTTAATTACTTGTGCCAGCTAGCTCAGAGGCCACTAGAAACTCCTTGGATAACAAGGGAGTAGTTTCTGGCAGCCTCAAAACATGACCACTTTGTTTCCCTTTAGAATCAGAACGTGTCCCAGAGTCGTGGAAACAATAGATAACTATTTCACTCAGCTCAATCGTGCATGCTTAGTTTTCTTCAAAGTTACACAGAAAGAATAGACGGGCGTTTCAATAAAAGATTTATTGAACAGTTGTTTCTCGTGTAAGTTAAATGTGTTGTTATGATCACAAGACAGTATGCAAGATAAATAATGTACAGCGTAAGCAGTAGAAATAAATAATACTGCGCTAGCATGATCTTTAGTAGATATTCATTTGCATAAATAACAGACTAAAAATGCGAGTACTCATACGATGCGTTGCTAAGCTAGGTCTACCCCAATGTACCTAACCTAGGTGTAGGGAGAGGTATGAAGTAGGTGAAGTATTCCTTACTATGGTATACTAAGAGTATGTTAAGTCTAGTATGCCTAGTATGCCAAGAGTCCCTCTAGGTTCTAGTCAGCTTCATACCTTAAGAATGAGAGAGGTAGGAATCTCTTGCCAGATTCGAACTCCAACACCCCGCAAGGGAAGTCAGATCACTGGAAGCTGGACTCTCTGCGTGCAGGGATGACAGCGTCTTCTCAGTGAGTCAGGCCGGGAAACGGGCTCCTCTGAAGTCGAGGTCTCCTCTAGTTTACAAGGGCTAGGGAAGGTATATTTATACCTGAGAGGTACCTCAGAATGTTAGCATTGACGTGAATCGGACAGCGGAAGACGTCATGAATGAACCCCTAAGGTATAATGGTTCATGCATAATAGATGAGTCCTTGAAGAAATCAATAGTCCTGTGCTAGGGAAACTCCTGAAGCCTAAGGGTCTGTTCTTCAAGAACTCATTGGGACGTTAGGGTGGACGGATGTCGGAGTCCATGCCTGTATTTGGAGTGCACGGTTTAATGCCTAAATAAGGACTGGGATTTTATGCCTATATAAGGGCAGGGCGAATTGTGCCTATATAAGGACATGAAACAGGAAAGCCCGTGTATGGACACCCTAAGAGGAATACAACAGAAGGGTGTGGAGGAGGAAAGAAAGTGGGCAAGGTGATAGTTTGCCCGATGTGGAAGGCAGTAATAACCTTGGCAAGAAGGAAGGACGAGTGCAGAGCACAACCTTGTCCGGATGAACAGACAGAAAAGGAGGTTTACAGGAAAGAGCCTGGAGCTCACTCACGCGCCTAGCGGAGGTGATGGCAACCAGGAAAGCAGTCTTTAACCCCTTCGGTGCTTATGACGAGCTGGACTCGTCATGGCACACAGTGCTCGTGTGCTCATGACGAGTCCAGCTCGTCATAGACCACCCACGGGGAAGCGCTGGCGCTCCCCCGTGGGAATCCGATCGTCGGGTTTTTGGGGGAAGGCAGGGGAAGGACTTCCCTGCCTCCCCCGCCCCCCGCCCTCCCATCAATGACGTCAGCGCGAGGCGCGCTGGACATCATTGAGGTTTCTTCTTCGACGCGCTGGAAGCCATTTGCTTCCAGCGCGCCGGGGAAATAAGGTGAGTTTTGGCTCGGGGAGGGGGTTTGATTCGAAAGAGACATCGAGGAAAGGAAAGGGTTTTCCTTTCCCCGATGCCTCTTAGTGCATTCCTGCTGCACGATCATGTGATCGTGCAGCAGGAATGCCCACGAGGGAGGGAGGGCGCAATTCTCCAGCACAATTCGTGAGCGTGGAGATGTGCCTTCTCTCCATTTACACCCTGAAAAGTTAGCTGTAATCCTTGATGGAGGTCTTTGCATCCTTGAATTTCTCGAGCGCAATGCTCGTGTAGTTCCTGTGACCAGGAGGTTCCTTCTCCTCGTCTGCCGCTGAGATCCTGCTCTGACCCTTTATAAACAAGAGGCATGTGAACGGGCCTAGAAGCCCCGCTCATTTGGCCCCGCCACACATACACTAGCGGTATGCAACGTATGCCCGCCCTTTCCCCACTATGATGGACAGCTTACTCAAAGGACCCCGGCGCTGTCGGCGCGGTGGCAAAGTTACAGACACACAGGTCACTGGAGACAATTCTTCTGGTCCTTTACGCAGCTGTAGTGTAGGAAAGGCACTATACATTTACCCAACGAGGTAGCACTTACTGATTAGCCAGTAGAAAGTACTCCAGTTGAGTAGAGGTATTGCACAAAACGGTGGCATCTTCGTGGATAAATATGCAGGGCAGATGTGCCTTCTCTCCATTTCCAACGTGAAAAGTTAGCTGTAATCCTTGATGGAGGTCTTTGCATCCTTCATTTTCTCGAGCACAATTCTCGTGTAGAATTCGTGAGCGTGGAGATGTGCCTTCTCTCCATTTACACCCTGAAAAGTTAGCTGTAATCCTTGATGGAGGTCTTTGCATCCTTGAATTTCTCGAGCGCAATGCTCGTGTAGTTCCTGTGACCAGGAGGTTCCTTCTCCTCGCCTGCCGCTGAGATCCTGCTCTGACCCTTTATAAACAAGAGGCATGTGAACGGGCCTAGAAGCCCCGCTCGCTTGGCCCCGCCACACATACACTAGCAGTATGCAACGTATGCCCGCCCTTTCCCCACTATGATGGACAGCTTACTCAAAGGACCCCGGCGCTTTCGGCGCGGTGGCAAAGTTACAGACACACAGGTCACTGGAGACAATTCTTCTGGTCCTTTACGCAGCTGTAGTGTAGGAAAGGCACTATACATTTACCCAACGAGGTAGCACTTACTGATTAGCCAGTAGAAAGTACTCCAGTTGAGTAGAGGTATTGCACAAAACGGTGGCATCTTCGTGGATAAATATGCAGGGCAGATGTGCCTTCTCTCCATTTCCAACGTGAAAAGTTAGCTGTAATCCTTGATGGAGGTCTTTGCATCCTTCATTTTCTCGAGCGCAATTCTCGTGTAGAATTCGTGAGCGTGGAGATGTGCCTTCTCTCCATTTACACCCTGAAAAGTTAGCTGTAATCCTTGATGGAGGTCTTTGCATCCTTGAATTTCTCGAGCGCAATGCTCGTGTAGTTCCTGTGACCAGGAGGTTCCTTCTCCTCGTCTGCCGCTGAGATCCTGCTCTGACCCTTTATAAACAAGAGGCATGTGAACGGGCCTAGAAGCCCCGCTCGTTTGGCCCCGCCACACATACACTAGCGGTATGCAACGTATGCCCGCTCTTTCCCCACTTTGATGGACAGCTTACTCAAAGGACCCCGGCGCTTTCGGCGCGGTGGCAAAGTTACAGACACACAGGTCACTGGAGACAATTCTTCTGGTCCTTTACGCAGCTGTAGTGTAGGAAAGGCACTATACATTTACCCAACGAGGTAGCACTTACTGATTAGCCAGTAGAAAGTACTCCAGTTGAGTAGAGGTATTGCACAAAACGGTGGCATCTTCGTGGATAAATATGCAGGGCAGATGTGCCTTCTCTCCATTTCCAACGTGAAAAGTTAGCTGTAATCCTTGATGGAGGTCTTTGCATCCTTCATTTTCTCGAGCGCAATTCTCGTGTAGAATTCGTGAGCGTGGAGATGTGCCTTCTCTCCATTTACACCCTGAAAAGTTAGCTGTAATCCTTGATGGAGGTCTTTGCATCCTTGAATTTCTCGAGCGCAATGCTCGTGTAGTTCCTGTGACCAGGAGGTTCCTTCTCCTCGTCTGCCGCTGAGATCCTGCTCTGACCCTTTATAAACAAGAGGCATGTGAACGGGCCTAGAAGCCCCGCTCGTTTGGCCCCGCCACACATACACTAGCGGTATGCAACGTATGCCCGCCCTTTCCCCACTATGATGGACAGCTTACTCAAAGGACCCCGGCGCTTTCGGCGCGGTGGCAAAGTTACAGAAACACAGGTCACTGGAGACAATTCTTCTGGTCCTTTACGCAGCTGTAGTGTAGGAAAGGCACTATACATTTACCCAACGAGGTAGCACTTACTGATTAGCCAGTAGAAAGTACTCCAGTTGAGTAGAGGTATTGCACAAAACGGTGGCATCTTCGTGGATAAATATGCAGGGCAGATGTGCCTTCTCTCCATTTTCAACGTGAAAAGTTAGCTGTAATCCTTGATGGAGGTCTTTGCATCCTTCATTTTCTCGAGCGCAATTCTCGTGTAGAATTCGTGAGCGTGGAGATGTGCCTTCTCTCCATTTACACCCTGAAAAGTTAGCTGTAATCCTTGATGGAGGTCTTTGCATCCTTGAATTTCTCGAGCGCAATGCTCGTGTAGTTCCTGTGACCAGGAGGTTCCTTCTCCTCATCTGCCGCTGAGATCCTGCTCTGACCCTTTATCCCCTTCGGTGCTTATGATGAGCTGGACTCGTCATGGCACACAGTGCTCGTGGACGAGTCCAGCTCGTCATAAGACCACCCACGGGGAAGCGCTGGCGCTCCCCGTGGGAATCCGATCATTAGATTTTTTTTGGGGAGGCAGGGGAAGGGCTTCCCTGCCTCCCCGCCCCATCAATGACGTCAGCGCGCGAGGTGCGCTGACATCATTGAGGGTTTCCTTTCTTCCCGACGCGCTGGAAGCCATTTGCTTCCAGCGCGTCGGGGAAATCAGGTGAGGTTTGGCTCGGGGAGGGGGTTTGTATCAAAGAGGCATCGAGGGAAAGGAAAGGTTTTTCCTTTCCCCCGATGCCTCTTTGTGCATTCCTGCTGCACGATCATGTGATCGTGCAGCAGGAATGCCCACTAGGCACCATGGTTTTTTTAATTTTTGTGTTGGGGAGTGGCCAAAAGGACAAGGGTTGCTCCCTTTTACGGGTGTGAATATTTTATTTATACTGTTAGGCCCACCTACCCCTTAGCTAGGCTGGTGGATTGTGTGTGGACTGGTGCATTATTTGCATATGTGATTGTAATGTTTTTTTCTCCTTTTTATTCTAGTGTAAAGCTTTTGATTCCTGTTTGCGGTTTCGGCAGTTGTGGTTCTGCAGTTTTGCGTAATTGCATTTATTTGGTAAGAAAAATATTTTTGTTGTGTGTACTCCAAATGAGTATTATTGTCATGCATGAATGAATTTTTTGTAAGTGGTGCCATAATGGCAGCATATTTGTTAGTGTTCAGAGCATGAAATTCTTTGCGATGTTTTGCATTGTCTTATGTGTAATTTTTTTCTTCTTCTTTTAGTGGGATATTGTTGATCCTTACTGTGTTTGTGCAGAGTAGGTGGTGGTGAGTCTAGCTGCTTCTGTCACGTGAGTGGTATAGTGTTGGAGTATATAGGTCTTTGTGATAAAGCTACATTTTGTTTATTTCTTTTTTTTTACAAAGGGTTTGTTGTTGTTGACTTGTTTGACAAGTAACCTTTATTAGTAAGCATTATGGCTAGCCGTAGAATTACTGCTCAGCAGGTGGTTGGTTTGCTTCTTGAATCTTCCTCTGAGCAGGATTATGAGACTGACAGTGCGTCTGAGGGAGAGGAGGGAGGGGAAGATTCAGGCAGTGAGTTTTCTCTCCACATGGAATCATCGGATGATGAAGGTACTCTCAGTGCAGATGAAGTGCCTGATTTAGAGGAGGATACTACTGTGCCGATGGTGCAAGAGGCATCTGGATTGCAGCCTGGGGCTGCTAGGCTTCCTACTGGAAGTGCTGGACTCTGGGTTGATCCAAACATGGTGCAGCCGGTGTTGCCTGCCTTTAGTGGTTATGCAGGGTGTAGAGTGGATTGTGAACATTATTTGCCTATACAGTATTTTCAGTTGTTTATGGATGATGTATTTTTGGGTGAGATTGTTGAGCAGACTAATTTGTATGCTGAACAGTTTTTGAGGGACAACAGTGCCAGACTTAGGCCCCATTCTAGAGCTACCCGGTGGAGACCCACAAATCTGGAAGAGATGAAGAAGTTTTTGGGTTTGACTTTTTGATGGGTTTGATAAGGAAGCCGTCCATGGGTTCATATTGGTCTACCAGTCCCTTGATGGCAACGGCCATATTTCCTGCAGTTATGACTCGTGATCGGTATTTACTTTTGCTTCGGATGCTGCATTTTGTTGATAATGGTTTGGCGTTGCCACGAGATCACCCTGAATGTGACCGTCTTTTTAAGATTCGGCCTGTTCTTGATCACTTTGTAGATCGATTTTCAGAGATCTATACTCCAGGGAAAGAAATATCTATTGAGGAGTCTTTGGTGCTGTTCAAGGGCCGTTTGGTTTTTAGGCAGTACATTCCTAGCAAGAGGGCACGCTATGGAATTAAGCTGTATATGTTGTCTGAGAGTAGGACAGGATATGTTTTTAATTTGCGTGTGTACACTGGTAGGGATTCCACTATTGACCCCCTGGTTGTCCGTCCACTTTAGTAGGAGTTTCAGAGAAAATTGTGTGGGAACTTGCTAGAGGACTGTTTAACATAGGCCACCATTTGTACCTTGATAACTTCTACACTGCTGTGCAATTGTTTAAGGAATTGTTCAAAGTGGACACTTTTGCTTGTGGCACAATCTGCTCTAACCGTAAAGGTTATCCAAAAGAGCTTGTTTGCAAAAAACTTCAGAGGGGACAGTGCAGTGCCTTGCGTAGTGAGGAACTGCTAGCTGTGAAATTTGTGGACAGGAGGGATGTGTACATGCTGACTACCATCCATGATATGAGTACTTCACCTGTGGCTGTTTGGGGTCAGATTGCTGAAGTGCGCAAACCTGTGTGCATTTTAGACTACAATAAGCACATGGGTGGTGTTGATAGAGTAGATCAGAGGTTGGAACCTTACACTGCTATTCGTAAGTCTTACATTTGGTATAAGAAGTTGGCCATCCATCTCTTCAATTTAGCAACTTTCAATGCTTTTGTTGTGTTCAAGGAGTGTTCTCCTGCGTCAAAGTTGACTTTTGTTCAGTTTCAGGAGTCTGTCATAGGCAGCCTTGTTGTTGTGGAACAGGCAAGTGTTCCTAGAGTTGGAGTGGTGGAGGATGTGGCTCGATTGAAAGATCGCCACTTTCCTGATCACATTCCTCCTACACTCTCAAAAGACTTTCCCACTAGGAGATGTAGAGTCTGTTGGCGAAGAGGTACGCGGAAGGAGACTCGTATGTACTGCCCTGAGTGTCCTTCTAACCCTGGGCTGTGTGTGCCTGCTTGTTATAGAGCGTACCACAAGCAAAATAATTATTGGGAGCAACCATGAGTGGTAAAGTGAACTGCCTGGTCTGTAATGTTTAAGAATTGTTGTTCTGTTTCAAGGTTGGCATTAGTGCAATGTTTCTGATTTTGTGTTAGTAGATTTGTATCTATTTGCAATTTGTTTGTGTTTTCTTTTTTGTATAAAAATCCTAAATGTGATGGTGGTGTGTGTAGGCTGGTGCTTGGCTGGCGGTGTGCGTGGAGTGGCGCTCGGCTGGCAGTGTGTGAGTAGTGACTTGCTGCTGGTCACTACACACACTGCTAGCCGAGCGACACTCACGCAATCCATCAGCTTGTGTGGTTGCTGTGTTAGGAATGTGGGCGTGTGAAAGTGATGGGCCCTTGAATGGCGCTGTCTGCTGGTGTGAGTGTTGTAATGTGATGGGCCCGCGGCTGGTGGTGTGAATGGTTTTGTATTTGTCACACGTATGAAAGGTGTATGAATGGCCTGTAAAGAGGTTGGTGCCTTGTCGTGGCTTTACAGCTCACGAGCTGTGAGTCAATGGTTCAGTTTCTCGTCCTTTCAATTATTAACAGTGCATTTCATTTTTGTGAAATCACTTGTTAATACAATTGTATATACTGAACCATCACTCACCCTCGTGCCAAATCCAACCAGTGTGTGTGTGTGTGTGTGTGTGTGTGTGTGTGTGTGTGTGTGTGTGTGTGTTTGAGGATTAGATGGCTGTGCAGTAATATTTTTTTTGTCTTTCTCAAGCAGGGTGTACCTTGTCCCTTTTTGTGAATGTTGTAATGTGTTTGTTTCGTGCCTGGGGGTGTGAATGGTCTTGTGTGTATCACGTATGAAAGGTGTGTGAATGGCCTGTAAAGCGGTTGGGGCCTTGACGTGGCTTTACAGCTCACGAGCTGCGAGTCACTGGTTCCGTTTTTGTCCTTTCAATTATTGACAGTGCATTTCATTTTTGTGAAATCTCTTGTTAATTAAATTGTATATACTGAACCATCACTTGCCCTCGTGCCAAATCCAACCAGTATGTGTGTGTGCTTGAGGAATAGATGGCTGTGCAGTAATCTTTGTCTTTTAGTCTGTCTGCCAAGGTGTACATTCCGTCTAAGAATAACCTACCAACTGTAGATATTGTCGTAAACGAAACACCCATGGGAGTACATGGTGATATCTCTCTGTGGATCCCAACAAGTTATGGTACCCACAATGTCCTGCAAACCTCAAAATGTCTGTCACATTTTCCTTGCAATATTGTGCCAAAATTTCCACGCTGCAGAAATAAACAACACATTATCTCAAAATGACCTGGTTTTGCAAGGGGGTCACCTGGGTTTTGGCCCAGTGCTCGGCGGCCATCTAGGGAAACCTACCAAACCCACACATTTCTGAAAAGTAGACACCGGGGGCTTCCAGGAGGTATGGCTTGCGTGGATCACCCAACGTTTCCTTACCCAGAATCCCCTGCAAACCTCACTTTTAGCTGAAAAATCACTTTTTCACACATTTTGTGTGGGAAAGTGTGGCATCACTGGCCTCACACAAATTTCCTACCACCTAGCATTCCTCCAGGTCTCCCGATAAAAATGGTGCCTCACTTGTGTGGAGGCCCAAGTACCAGCGACAGGCAAGGGCCCACAACGTATTGAGGCGACCTCAAAATGGCCTTTCACAAAACCACCTGGTTTTGCAAGGAAGTCACCTGGGCTTTTGGCCCAGTGCTCGACGGCCATCTAGGAAACCTACCAAACCCACACATTTCTGAAAAGTAGACAGCCGGGGCTTCCAGGGAGGTATGGCTTGCGTGGATCCCCAACGTTTCACTCCAGAATCTCCTGCAAACCTCACTTTTAGCTGAAAAAATCACTTTTTCACACATTTTTGTGTGGGAAAGTGTGGCATCACTGGCCTCACACAAATTTCCTACCACCCAGCGTTCCCCAGGTCTCCCGATAAAAATGGTGCCTCACTTGTGTGGGAGGCCCAAGTACCAGCGACAGGCAGGGCCCACAACGTATTGAGGCGACCTCAAAATGGCCTTTCACAAAACCACCTGGTTTTGCAGGAAGTCACCTGGGTTTTGGCCCAGTGCTCGGCGCCATCTAGGGAAACCTACCAAACCCACACATTTCTGAAAAGTAGACACCCGGGGCTTCCAGGGAGGTATGGCTTGCGTGGATCCCCCAACGTTTCCTACCCAGAATCCCCTGCAAACCTCACTTTTAGCTGAAAAAATCACTTTTTCACACATTTTGTGTGGGAAAGTGTGGCATCACTGGCCTCACACAAATTTCCTACCACCCAGCGTTCCCCAGGTCTCCCGATAAAAATGGTGCTTCACTTGTGTGGGAGGCCCAAGTACCCGCGACAGGCAAGGGCCCAAAACATTTTTGATAGGCAATGCTGATGTTGCCTCAAAACGTTTTGTGTCCTTGCCTGTCGCGGTACTTGGGCCTCCCACACAAGTGAGGCACCATTTTTATCGGGAGACCTGGGGAACGCTGGGTGGTAGGAAATTTGTGTGAGGCCAGTGATGCCACACTTTCCCACACAAAAATGTGTGAAAAAGTGATTTTTTCAGCTAAAAGTGAGGTTTGCAGGGGATTCTGGGTAAGGAAACATTGGGGATCCACGCAAGCCATACCTCCCTGAAGCCCCGGGTGTCTACTTTTCAGAAATGTGTGGGTTTGGTAGGTTTCCTAGATGGCCGCCGAGCACTGGGCCAAAAACCCAGGTGACCCCTTGCAAAACCAGGTGGTTTTGTGATAGGCCATTTTGAGGTCGCCTCACTACGCTGTGGGCCCTTGCCTGTCGCGGGTACTTGGGCCTCCCACACAAGTGAGGCACCATTTTTATCGGGAGACCTGGGGAACGCTGGGTGTTAGGAAATTTGTGTGAGGCCAGTGATGCCACACTTTCCCACACAAAATGTGTGAAAAAGTGATTTTTTCAGCTAAAATTGAGGTTTGCAAGGGATTCTGGGTAAGGAAACGTTGGGGGATCCACGCAAGCCATACCTCCCTGGAAGCCCCTGGGTGTCTACTTTTCAGAAATGTGTGGGTTTGGTAGGTTTCCCTAGATGGCCGCTGAGCACGGGGCCAAAACCCAGGTGACTCCTTGCAAAACCAGGTGGTTTTGTGAAAGGCCATTTTGAGGTCGCCTCACTACGCTGTGGGCCCTTGCCTGTCGCTGGTACTTGGGCCTCCCACACAAGTGAGGCACCATTTTTATCGGGAGACCTGGGGGAACGCTGGGTAGTAGGAAATTTGTGTGAGGCCAGTGATGCCACACTTTCCCCACACAAAAATGTGTGAAAAAAGTGATTTTTTCAGCTAAAATTGAGGTTTGCAGGGATTCTGGGTAAGGAAACGTTGGGGGATCCACGCAAGCCATACCTCCCTGGAAGCCCCCGGGTGTCTACTTTTCAGAAATGTGTGTGTTTGTAGGTTTCCTAGGTGCCGGCAGAGCTAGGGTTCACAAACTACAGCTAGGCACTTTGCCAAAAAGGGTCATTTTTCACTGCGAAATTGAGGTGTGACCACGTTGCGCTTTGCGCCGTTTCCTGTCGCAGGCACTAGGCCGACCCACACAAGTGAGGTACCATTTTTCTCGTAAGACTTTGGGGAACGCGGGGTGGGTGGAAATTTGTGGATCCACGCAGATTCCAGAACTTTCCACCACAGAAATGTGGGGAAATGTGGTTTTTTTGACAATTTTTATGTTTGCAAGGGATTCTGGGTAACAGAACCTGGTGGGAGGCAGTCAAGTCACCCCATCCTGGATTCCCCTGGGTGTCTAGTTTTCAAAAATGTATAGGTTTGCTAGGTTTCCCTAGGTGCCGGCAGAGGTAGGGTTCACAAACTACAGCTAGGCACTTTGCCAAAAAGGGTCATTTTTCACTGCGAAATTGAGGTGTGACCACGTTGCGTTTTGCGCAGTTTCCTGTCGCAGGCACTAGGCCGACCCACACAAGTGAGGTACCATTTTCTCGTAAGACTTTGGGGAACGCGGGGTGGGTGGAAATTTGTGGATCCACGCAGATTCCAGAACTTTCCACCACAGAAATGTGGGGAAAATGTGGTTTTTTGACAATTTTTATGTTTGCAAGGGATTCTGGGTAACAGAACCTGGTGGGAGGCAGTCAAGTCACCCCATCCTGGATTCCCCTGGGTGTCTAGTTTTCAAAAATGTATAGGTTTGCTAGGTTTCCCTAGGTGCCGGCAGAGGTAGGGTTCAAAAACTACAGCTAGGCACTTTGCCAAAAGGGTCATTTTTCACTGCGAAATTGAGGTGTGACCACGTTGCGTTTTGCGCCGTTTCCTGTCGCAGGCACTAGGCCGACCCACACAAGTGAGGTACCATTTTTCTCGTAAGACTTTGGGGACGCGGGGTGGGTGGAAATTTGTGGATCCACGCAGATTCCAGAACTTTCCACCACAGAAATGTGGTTTTTTTGACAATTTTTATGTTTGCAAGGGATTCTGGGTAACAGAACCTGGTGGGAGGCAGTCAAGTCACCCCATCCTGGATTCCCCTGGGTGTCTAGTTTTCAAAAATGTATAGGTTTGCTAGGTTTCCCTAGGTGCCGGCAGAGGTAGGGTTCAAAAACTACAGCTAGGCACTTTGCCAAAAAGGGTCATTTTTCACTGCGAAATTGAGGTGTGACCACGTTGCGTTTTGCGCCGTTTCCTGTCGCAGGCACTAGGCCGACCCACACAAGTGAGGTACCATTTTTCTCGTAAGACTTTGGGGAACGCGGGTGGGTGGAGATTTGTGGATCCACGCAGATTCCAGAACTTTCCACCACAGAAATGTGGGGAAAATGTGGTTTTTTGACAATTTTTTATGTTTGCAAGGGATTCTGGGTAACAGAACCTGGTGGGAGGCAGTCAAGTCACCCCATCCTGGATTCCCCTGGGTGTCTAGTTTTCAAAAATGTATAGGTTTGCTAGGTTTCCCTAGGTGCCGGCAGAGGTAGGGTTCAAAAACTAAAGCTAGGCACTTTGCCAAAAGGGTCATTTTTCACTGCGAAATTGAGGTGTGACCACGTTGCGTTTTGCGCCGTTTCCTGTTGCAGGCACTAGGCCCACCCACACAAGTGAGGTACCATTTTTCTCGTAAGACTTTGGGGAACGCGGGGTGGGTGGAAATTTGTGGATCCACGCAGATTCCAGAACTTTCCACCACAGAAATGTGGGGAAAATGTGTTTTTTGGACAATTTTTATGTTTGCAAGGGATTCTGGGTAACAGAACCTGGTGGGAGGCAGTCAAGTCACCCCATCCTGGATTCCCCTGGGTGTCTAGTTTTCAAAAATGTATAGGTTTGCTAGGTTTCCTAGGGGCCGGCAGAGCTAGGGTTCAAAAACTACAGCTAGGCACTTTGCCAAAAAGGGTCATTTTTCACTGCGAAATTGAGGTGTGACCACGTTGCGCTTTGCGCCGTTTCCTGTCGCAGGCACTAGGCCGACCCACACAAGTGAGGTACCATTTTCTCGTAAGACTTTGGGGAACGCGGGGTGGGTGGAAATTTGTGGATCCACGCAGATTCCAGAACTTTCCACCACAGAAATGTGGGGAAAATGTGGTTTTTTTGACAATTTTTATGTTTGCAAGGGATTCTGGGTAACAGAACCTGGTGGGAGGCAGTCAAGTCACCCCATCCTGGATTCCCCTGGGTATCTAGTTTTCAAAAATGTATAGGTTTGCTAGGTTTCCTAGGTGCCGGCAGAGGTAGGGTTAAAAACTACAGCTAGGCACTTTGCCAAAAAAGGTCATTTTTCACTGCGAAATTGAGATGTGACCACGTTGCGTTTTGCGCCGTTTCCTGTCGCAGGCACTAGGCCGACCCACACAAGTGAGGTACCATTTTTCTCGTAAGACTTTGGGGGACGCGGGGTGGGTGGAAATGTGTGGATCCACGCAGATTCCAGAACTTTCCACCACAGAAATGTGGGGAAAATGTGGTTTTTTTGACAATTTTTACGTTTGCAAGGGATTCTGGGTAACAGAACCTGGTGGGAGGCAGTCAAGTCACCCCATCCTGAATTCCCCTGGGTGTCTAGTTTTCAAAAATGTATAGGTTTGCTAGGTTTCCCTAGGTGCCGGCAGAGGTAGGGTTCAAAAACTACAGCTAGGCACTTTGCCAAAAAAGGGTCATTTTTCACTGCGAAATTGAGGTGTGACCACGTTGCGTTTTGCGCCGTTTCCTGTCGCAGGCACTAGGCCGACCCACACAAGTGAGGTACCATTTTTCTCGTAAGACTTTGGGGGACGGTGGGTGGAAATTTGTGGATCCATGCAGATTCCAGAACTTTCCACCACAGAAATGTGTTTTTTTTGACAATTCTTTATGTTTGCAAGGGATTCTGGGTAACAGAACCTGGTGGGAGGCAGTCAAGTCACCCCATCCTGGATTCCCTGGGTGTCTAGTTTTCAAAAATGTATAGGTTTGCTAGGTTTCCCTAGGTGCCGGCAGAGGTAGGGTTCAAAAACTAAAGCTAGGCACTTTGCCAAAAAGGGTCATTTTTCACTGCGAAATTGAGGTGTGACCACGTTGCGTTTTGCGCCGTTTCCTGTCGCAGGCACTAGGCCCACCCACACAAGTGAGGTACCATTATTCTCGTAAGACTTTGGGGAACGCGGGGTGGGTGGAAATTTGTGGATCCACGCAGATTCCAGAACTTTCCACCACAGAAATGTGGGGAAAATGTGTTTTTTGGACAATTTTTTATGTTTGCAAGGGATTCTGGGTAACAGAACCTGGTGGGAGGCAGTCAAGTCACCCCATCCTGGATTCCCCTGGGTGTCTAGTTTTCAAAAATGTATAGGTTTGCTAGGTTTCCCTAGGTGCCGGCAGAGCTAGGGTTCAAAAACTACAGCTAGGCACTTTGCCAAAAAAGGGTCATTTTTCACTGCGAAATTGAGGTGTGACCACGTTGCGCTTTGCGCCGTTTCCTGTCGCAGGCACTAGGCCGACCCACACAAGTGAGGTACCATTTTTCTCGTAAGACTTTGGGGAACGCGGGTGGGTGGAAATTTGTGGATCCACGCAGATTCCAGAACTTTCCACCACAGAAATGTGGGGAAAATGTGTTTTTTTGACAATTTATGTTTGCAAGGGATTCTGGGTAACAGAACCTGGTGGGAGGCAGTCAAGTCACCCCATCCTGGATTCCCCTGGGTGTCTAGTTTTCAAAAATGTATAGGTTTGCTAGGTTTCCCTAGGTGCCGGCAGAGGTAGGGTTAAAAACTACAGCTAGGCACTTTGCCAAAAAGGGTCATTTTTCACTGCGAAATTGAGATGTGACCACGTTGCGCTTTGCGCCGTTTCCTGTCGCAGGCACTAGGCCGACCCACACAAGTGAGGTACCATTTTTCTCGTAAGACTTTGGGGGACGCGGGGTGGGTGGAAATGTGTGGATCCACGCAGATTCCAGAACTTTCCACCACAGAAATGTGGGGAAAATGTGGTTTTTTTGACAATTTTTTACGTTTGCAAGGGATTCTGGGTAACAGAACCTGGTGGGAGGCAGTCAAGTCACCCCATCCTGAATTCCCCTGGGTGTCTAGTTTTCAAAAATGTATAGGTTTGCTAGGTTTCCCTAGGTGCCGGCAGAGGTAGGGTTCAAAAACTACAGCTAGGCACTTTGCCAAAAGGGTCATTTTTCACTGCGAAATTGAGGTGTGACCACGTTGCGCTTTGCGCCGTTTCCTGTCGCAGGCACTAGGCCGACCCACACAAGTGAGGTACCATTTTTCTCGTAAGACTTTGGGGGACGGTGGGTGGAAATTTGTGGATCCATGCAGATTCCAGAACTTTCCACCACAGAAATGTGGTTTTTTTGACAATTCTTTATGTTTGCAAGGGATTCTGGGTAACAGAACCTGGTGGGAGGCAGTCAAGTCACCCCATCCTGGATTCCCCTGGGTGTCTAGTTTTCAAAAATGTATAGGTTTGCTAGGTTTCCTAGGTGCCGGCAGAGGTAGGGTTCAAAAACTACAGCTAGGCACTTTGCAAAAAAAGGTCATTTTTCACTGCGAAATTGAGGTGTGACCACGTTGCGTTTTGCGCCGTTTCCTGTCGCAGGCACTAGGCCGACCCACACAAGTGAGGTACCAATTTTCTCGTTAGACTTTGGGGAACGCGGGGTGGGTGGAAATTTGTGGATCCACGCAGATTCCAGAACTTTCCACCACAGAAATGTGGGGAAAATGTGGTTTTTTTGAAAAAAATGTATGTTTGCAAGGGATTCTGGGTAACAGAACCTGGTGGGAGGCAGTCAAGTCACCCCATACTGGATTCCCCTGGGTGTCTAGTTTTCAAAAATGTATAGGTTTGCTAGGTTTCCCTAGGTGCCGGCAGAGCTAGGGTTCAAAAACTACAACTAGGCACTTTGCAAAAAAAGGGTAATTTTTCATTGTGAAAATGTGGTACGTCTACGTTGCATTTTGAGCCATTTCCTGTTGTGGGAACAAGGGCTACCCACACAAGTGAGGTACCATTTTTATCGGGAGACTTAGGGTAACACAGAATTGTAGAGCAACTGTTATTACCTATTGACTTTCGATGCATTTCTGCCTTCCAAATGAAAGACAATGTGTAAAAAATAAGTCATTTTGAAAAATGACCTATAATTCTCATGCTAGTATGGGTACTCCCAATTTCGGAAATGTGCAAATATCTACTGTTTCTAAAATCTACATTTTGTTCCCATTTCAGAAATACATAGGTGTCTTTCATAACAATTTTTCCATGTATACATTTTCCCAAAATAATTACTATATACCCGGTACTTAAAAAGAAATCATTGCAAGATGTTGCTCAATTATTGGCTCTGGGTTCGTCGGGTTCTTGGTGAACCTACAAGTCCTATATATCCCCACAACCAGAAAGGTCCAGCGGATATAACGGTATATTGCCTTCAAATAGCTGTCATAATTAGAAGAAGTTACAGGTGAAAACGTTGACACAAATGGCTGTTTTTTTCAACTAATTTTCAATTTTTCCTTTATTTAACTGTTAGTTTCTATAAGGAAAACTTTAAGGATCTACACAAATGACCCCTTCCTGAATTCAGAATTTTGTCTACTTTTCATAAATGTATGGCTTTCCAGGATCCATTATTGGTTTCATACCCATTTCTACCATTAACTGGAAGGAGGTTGAAAGCACAAAAAATAGCAAAAATAGGCTATGTCCCAGAAAAATGCCAAAACTGTGTAAAAAAGTTGGTTTTCTGACAAAAGTCTGCTTGTCCCTGAAAGCTGGGAAGATGGTGATTTCATCCCCACAACCCCTTTTTGATGCCATTTGCAGGGAAAAATCAAGACGCTTTCATCTGTAGCCCTTTTTCGCCTTTTTCCCAAAAAAACAAAAATTTAGCTGTATTTTGACTAATTTCTGGGTCCCCTCCAGGGGAATCCACAAACCCTGGGTACCTTTACAATCCCCATGATGTTAGAAAAAAAGGACGCAAATTTGGCATGGATACCTTATGTGGTCAAAAAGTTACAGGGGCCTAAGCGCGCACTACCCCAAATAGCCAAAAAAAGGCTTAGCACAGGAGGGGAAAAGGCCTAGCAGCGAAGGGGTTAAAGTCAGTAAATGAAGAGGACAGTTGTGAAGCGGCTCAAAAGGAGCGCACATCAAATAAGTAAGAACCAGATTCAAGTCCAACTGCTGCATCACAAATGGAATAGGAGGGAAAAGGTGAGTAATGCCTTTGAGAAATCTACTTACGACAGGGGACTTGAAAAGAGAGGGCTGATCAGGGAGCCTGAGAAAGGCCGAAATTGCTGAAAGGTAGCCCTTAATAGTGCCCAGAGCAGAGCCCTGCCGGGCCAAAGAAAGAAGGAACAAAAGGACTTCTGAAAGAGGGGCAGAAAGGGGATCTACAGCCTTTGCTGTGCACCATGCCACAAATTTGTTCCACCTGCAGGCGTATACCGATTTAGTGGAGGGACGCCTGGCTGCCAGAATGATATCACAGACTTCAGGAGGCAAGTCAAATAGAATCAACTGTTGCTGCTCAATCTCCACGCAAGGAGGTGGAGGCTGGACAGGTTCGGGTGGAGGACCGTCCCCTGCTGCTGCGACAGAAGATCCTCCCAAAGAGGCAGTCGGATCGGGGAATCCACACTCATACTGAGTAGCTCGGGATACCAAACTCTTCGAGCCCAGTCCGGGGCCACAAGAATGACTTGGGCCCGGTCGCGCCTGATCTTCTTCAGCACTCTGGGTAGAAGTGGTATAGGCGGAAAGGCGTACAATAGACCGCAACTCCACTTGTGACGAAAAGCGTCGCCGAGCGAGTGCCGCCTTGGAAATTCCAACGCGCAGAACTGCTGACATTGCGCGTTCTCTTCGGTGGCGAATAGATCTAACCAAGGCTCTCCCCACTGTTGAAAGAGGCCTTGCGCCACCTCCGAGTGAAGACGCCATTCGTGATCCATCATGCACCTGCGGCTGAGTTCGTCCGCCCTGGCATTCAAAGAACCTACCAAGTGTTGAACCACCAAGGAAATGCCTTGACGTTCCAGCCATGTCCAGAGATGAAGAGCCTCCTGACATAGGGTCCACGACCCCACCCCGCCTTGCTTGTTGCAGTACCACATGGCGGTGGTGTTGTCTGAACACCTGCACTACTCTCCCCTTGACAGAAGGAAGGAATGCCTTCAGTGCAAGTAGGATTGCCCGGAGCTCCAGAAGGTTGATATGGAGCCTGGACTCCGCCGGAGACCAGAGGCCTCTGATCTCCGCCTCTCCCATGTGGCCGCCCCATCCCAGGAGGGACGCATCCGTCACCACTGTGTGCTCTGGTTGGGGAAGGGAGAGTGATCTGCCGCTGTCCCAACGCTGGTCCGTGAGCCACCACTGCAGCTGTTGTGCAGTGCCCTCCGAGATCTGGACGTACTCGGACAGGTCCCCTTGATGCTGCGCCCACTGGAACTTCAGGTCCCTCTGCAGAGCCCGCATATGCCATCTGGCATGATTGGTCAGCAGGATGCAGGAGGCCATGAGGCCCAGCAGCCTCAAGGTCATCCTGACCGAAACCCAGGACAAGGCCCGAAAGATCGGAATCATAGCCCGAATGTCCCGGACTCGCTGTTTGGGAGGATAAACCCGAAACTGCGCCGTGTCCAGAACCGCTCCGATAAAGAGGCGCTTCTGAGAGGGAATCAGGTGCCACTTCGGCACGTTGATGGAGAACCCCAGCAAATGCAGGAGGTCGGCCGTAGTCTGGAGGTGGGAGACGACTACCTGGGGCAAGCCCGCCTTCAACAACCAGTCGTCGAGATAGGGGAAGACTGAAACCCCCGATCTGCGCAGATGAGCTACGACCACCGCCATCACTTTCGTGAACACCCGATGGGCGCTGGTAAGGCCAAAAGGGAGCACGGTGAACTGAAAGTGCTCGTGGCCCACCGTGAACCGCAGATAACGCCGGTGGGCCGGCAGGACGGGGATATGAAAATAAGCGTCCTGCAGGTCCAACGCTACCATCCAGTCTTGCGGGTCTAGGGCAGACAAGACCTGAGCAAGTGTGAGCATCTTGAACTTCTCCTTCCGGAGGAAGTGATTGACGTTCCAAAGGCCTAAGATAGGACGCAGGCCCTTGTCCTTCTTTGGAACCAAGAAGTAGTGGGAGTAACAACCACGACCTACTTCTGGCGTCGGAACGCGCTCGATGGCCCCCTTGGCCAAGAGGGCTGCAACTTCCTGCTGCAGAAGTGCCAAGTGATCCCCCGACATGCGGTGGTATTGAGGTGGCATGGCTGGAGGGGTAGACTCGAAGGGGAGGGAGTAGCCCCTTCGGACTATCTGTAAAACCCACCTGTCCGAAGTGATGGTGTGCCAGTGGGGGAGGTGATGGCGAATCCTGCCGCCCACTGGCATTTGTTGGGCCTGAAACACCGGAATAGGAAGGTTTGGAGGCAGTGGTGGCAGGGGAGGTGGTGGACTGACCCGCCCGCTGGCCCCGTGACCCACCTCGGCGGGTCCCATGTCCGCGGCTGCACTGAGACTGTTGCTGCGCAGGCCTGTGGCTCTGAAACGAACGTGTTTGGGCGCCCCTTCCTTGGCCACGAAAGGAGCGAAAAGCAGAAGCCGAAGGAGTGCGCGTGGCCGAAAGGCCCAAGGACTTGGCCGTAGCCCGCGAGTCCTTAAAACGCTCCAACGCACTGTCTGCCTTGTCATCAAAAAGGCGAGTGCCATCAAAGGGCATGTCCATCAGAGTATTCTGGACATCCCCAGAAAAGCCAGTTGTCCTTAGCCAGGCGTGACGGCGTAGCGCCACTGTCGTGGAAATCGCTCTGCCCAGCGAGTCGGCGGTGTCAAGGCCACAACGAATCGTGAACTTGGCTGCATCTCTCCCCTCAGCAATAGCTTGGGAAAGCACCGTCCGGGCCTCCTCCGAACACTGAGGCAGCACCTGCACCACCGTATCCCACACAGAGTTGGAATAACGGCCCAAGAGGCATGCAGTGTTCACAGACCGCAACCCTGAACTGGCGGAAGAGAAAATCTTCTTCCCAAACTGCTCCAGTTTCTTGGATTTCCTGTCTGGAGGTGCGGAAGGGAATGCGCTCGGGGATGCAGAGGCTTGGACAACCAAGCTCTCAGGGGGAGGGTGTTAAGAGAGGAAAATGGGGTCGCCCGGGGCCAGGCGATGGCGTCGGGCCACGTTCCTATCCACTGGAGCCCCTGTGTTGGGCCTGGACCAGGTGCCCAAAAGAACGTCCGAAAGTGCGTCATTGAAGGGCAGCAGCGGCTCCGCAGCGGAAGCCGCTGGCCGAAGCACTTCTGTCAGGAGGTTAGTCCTGACGGCCACTGTAGGGAGCTCGAGGTAGAGAGCCTCAGCTGCCCTACGCAACACCAGTGAATAAGTACCACCCTCCTCCGTAGCCACGGTAGAAGGAGACAGTGTGCCAGGTTCTGGAGAAAATCCAGTCCACCTGCATCCTCCAAATCCTCTTCCCAGTCCGGGTCTAACTCGCATTGGGCTGCGAGAGGGTCCTCAGACCCCTCCCAGTCCTCCCCGTCCTCCGTAACCTGCGTGGCAGGTGGAAAAGAAGAAGGATGGAGAAAGGGATAGAAATTCCCCAATTGCGTCGGAATCGGCGTTGATCGACACCGGTCCGGCACCGTCTCCACGTCGGGGTGGGGACGGCATCGGTCGGGGAGCCGGCCGGCAACGGTGCCGTAGATGTCGGTGGAGGTCGTACGTGGCCAACCGACATCGGCTGGGATCCATGCATGGATACATGAGGGTCTCGCGGCACTGAGGCCGGAGCCGTCGATGATATCTGGGCCGGAGCCGGCGACGAAGAAGGGCGAGGACCCCCAGTCGGACCAGCGGGGCCCGACGGGCCAAAGAGGCGGGCCATTGCTGACAGAAATTCCTGCAACTGGGCCGGAGTCGCCGACAGACCCGGGAAGGGCAGGTAGGCCGACGGCGACTGCGTAGGCTCCGCCGGAGCCGTGGGGGTGGTACCACGTGCACCCTCAGCCATGTCGCGCGACAGGCTAGGGGAAGGCGACTTCTTGTGCTTCACCTTACCTGACCCCGAGTGCGAAGACTTCGTCGAACGATGGTGGCGGCTCCGCGACCGGTCCCTCGACCTCCCACGGGACCTTGAATGGCACGGAGCCGACTCCCGGGCCTCAAGCAACTTTCAGGACCGCTCCCACAAAGTTTTCGGAGCCATGGCCCGGCAGTCGGGGCACGACATGGGGTCGTGGTCGCGCCCCAGTCAGTAGAGACACTCGAGGTGCGGGTCCGTCACCGACATCGTGCGGGGACAGGCCTCGCAAGACTTGAAACCGGGCATCCCTACACACCAGGAGTCAAAGACTCAAAAGAAGAGACAAAAGTCCCAAAAACTCAGTCAAAAATTGACTGGGGGTACCGCTCTCTCCGGATCTGCGCTTGCTGGCACGGAAAAAGAAAGAACTGACGTCAGCGCGCGAGGGCGGCGTCTAAGTAGCTGCCGCGACGTCATCCCGGCGATCAGGACGCCTACGACGGACGCGGAGCCGCACGACACCACCTTCCGACGTGCAGGGGTACTGCTGACGAAAACTTTCCGGATCCAGTCTGACGCCTGGGGGTAATTCTAAGGTAAGGAATCCATCACTAACGTGTCTCTTTAAGATAATACTTTTATTGACTTTATGGTTTCACTTGACCTCTCTATTAACTTTTCTAAGTGCCAAATAATGTCAACTGGTAACACTAAGCGTGACAAGCGTACGCTTATTTTATTTATTTATTTAAAAAGTTTTATATAGTGGAAACATGACCCTAGTGGGTATCAGAGCTATGTACATAAGAGTTGAGGAACACAAAAGGCAATGATATAAAGCAATAACAACCGATATAATGATATAAGGCAATGATAAAAACCATAACAGCCGGCAAAAATGAAAACAAGAGGCAGGCAATGGGGTAATACAATTGCAAAGTAGGCCATAATCAGAGTTATATGATAGGAGATGTAAGGGCAAGAGTTTCTAGCTCAGCGCGGTGTTCATCAGTAAAGTTTTCACTTTCCTTTTGAAGGCAAGCGTAGAAGGAATCAGTCTAGTTTCCGGAGGAAGGGAGTTCCAGATTCTCGGGGCAATACCTGAGAAAGTACGATTGTAGGTTTTCATGCAATATGCAAAAGTGGAGAACTGACTAATGTCGCCACATTTCCTTATTTGGGTATTTTGTTTGACGAAAAGGGGTCATGGAAGGCTCAATGAAGGCTCAATGAATACTCAAGAAAAACACCCTGTCTAGAGCAGCAGGAGCGACTATGGACTTTGCCAGAAGACTGGGGGGCAAACCGCTATGACCACTATTGAAGGTCTACAACGAGAAGTATGTCCCAATGGCCATGTATGGCAGCGAGGTATGTGGCTATAAGGAGGCAGGCGATCTGCAAGGGGCTGAAAATAAATATATGTGGAAACTTTTAGCTGTACCCCCCCCCAGCACTCCTTTTATGGTGCACGAAGAGCTAGGCCACGGTTACCTTTCTGATCGCATAGCAGTGACCAAAATATGGTCTAGCCCCACTCCTTCCCTGAACCAATCCATTTTAGAAGACTGTATGAGGCTTGATAGGGCTGCTGACGTTCCCTGGCTAGGTTGTATCTCCCAGCAGTTAGCAAAAATAGGGCATCTGGAGCCCAGACAGATGTACCTGGGAGAGCTGAAAGATATTAAAAGGCAATTTCTAACCAGGAGGATGGTGGAAAGGAAAAATTGCGAACTCAAACCCACGATAAGACAATACATAATATTAAGCCCTGATACCCTGGAACAACCCCTTTGGTCTTATATTAAAAAATTACATCATCGTTTTCTTTTAATCAGATTTAGGTTTAATTACATTCACTGGTGTCTCATGGTCCCCAAAGGTTTTTCTAAGAAAGGAGCCCTAAAGCCCTGTTCTTTTGATGATTTCTCGGATCAAGATCTTTTACATTTTATGTCTTTCTGTGGATTTTTTAATGATCTCCGGATAAAATACATCCTACCACTTTCAAAACATTTTCATTTTGCAGAAGTGAGACTGTGAGAAAGTGCCCTCTTTCTGCATGGTTGCCCCCACGTTTTGCTGAATTGCTGATGTGCTTTGACTGTGTGCCCTGGGCTCCTGCTAATCAGGTACCCAGGGCCTATGTTCTTTCCCTAAAACTGCATTGAAGCCTAAACTCAATTGGCATCTCTGGCCACAGGTCAGCCCCTGGTAAATGGTACCACAGGTACCCAGGGCACACTGACCAGAAAAGGCAGCACTTATTGTGCCACCCTTAGAGGTCCTGTACCCTTACACCCTTACACACACACACACCCTTACACACACACACACCCTTACACACACACACACACACACACACACACACACACACACACACACACACACACACACACACACACACACACACACACACACACACACACCCCCCCCCCCTTTGCAGGCTGCGTGTTTTGGTGCAGAACAAAGTGAAGAGTCGACATGGCACACATCTCTGTGTGCCATGCCTACAACCCACTGCCCTGACATAGATCAGTCACCCCTCTAGCTGGGTGCACTATACCAGTGGTGAGGGTACAGGTGCATGAGCCCTGTACCCCTACAGTGTCTAAGTCCATTCTTAGACATTGTAAGTGCAGTGCTGCCATTAAGAGTATATGGTGCTGGGAGTTTGTCATTACAAACTCCACAGCAGCATAATGGCTACACTGAAAACTGAGACGTTTGGTATCAAACTTCTCAGCACATTAAACCCACACTGATGCCAGTGTGGGATTTAATGAAAAATGCACACAGAGGGCATCTTAGAGATGCCCCCTAAAAACTAACCCACCTCTAGTGTCCAGGCTGAGTGGCTGCTTTCAGCTGCCACCACCAGACATGTTTCTGGACCCCTGGGTCGAGAGCCTGCTGCTCTCTGGGGCCTGAAACAATGCACATCCTGGGACAAGGTGCCAAGCCTCCTCCCCCAGGATGGGCAGGGTTCACGAAGGGGAAGCTTCTAAGGCTTGCCGCCTTTGTGAGCTTCCCCAGGCCACTTGCTGCTCTCAGCAACTGGTCCCCACTGGTTCTGACCCCCCACTTTGGGCGGGAGAACCGGCGGGAAAAACAAGTGAGAAAGAGGTGTGTGCCAACCTCTGCCAACTCCACCCCTCAGGCGGGGGAGGCGAGGTGAAGCACAAGTCTCAGTCCACGCCATCTTGAAGATGGGGGGACTCAGCCAACCAGGGACAGGCTCATGCCCCCTCCCTCTGGAGGGTGGCATAATAGGGGGTGTACCCACCCCAGGGAAGGGACCCATTGGTCCCTGCCTTTTACCTACCTGTAACGCCCCTAAATCTAGTATTTAGGAGCACCCTTGAACCTTGCTTCCTCAGACAAGAACCTGCAACAAGAAGGACCGAACAGCCGTGCAGCAGCTAACAAGAGGAAGACGCCCACTGACTTGACCCCAGCCCTACCGGCCTGTCTCCCCCTCGAACCTGCTCCTGCGAAATCCCAGTGTGTCCTGCAGCCAGCAACCTCGAAAACCCCGGAGGACCTGCCTTCAACTAAAAATACTGTGTCTCCCGTGAACACCGGATTTGTTCACCTGCAACCTCTGGCTCCGGCCGGACACCGCGAATCCGCCCCACTCTGCACCCGCCGTCCACGGCCCGAGTTCGAGTGGGCAAACACCACGAGGAGGTCACCCCCACAATCCTGAACCGAGATCCGGCGACCCCTGACCTGCCTCAAGCCTCCAGCCGACGCCTGCAGCTTAAATCCAGAAGGCACCCCTAACCACGACCAGGAGCTGGTAAGAAGATCCGACCCCAAAAGGCACCCCTGCACCCGACGCCCCACGGCCTTGTGTGGCCAAACCGACGGTGCCTAACCAACCCCCAACTTCCCAACTTACCTCTCAAAGTGGTGGTCGCACCCAGAAGACCTTCATCCCCAAGCCTGCAGTGTCTTTCCAAACCGGAGGTTCTCCATTAAAAACAACAGGGCGTCCGACGTCAAAACAGCGGCACTAGGGCGGCCGGGTGCAGAGTGCTGAGGGTGCACCTTTGGTGCTACTTTGTTTCCCCATTTGCCCTGAGCTAAAGTCCAGGAGCTTTGCTCCCACAACCAAGTGGCCTGCTAGCCAGCAGCCACCAACCGGAGGCCCCCTATCCCCCCCATTGGATAACATTGGGCCTCAGCACTCTGCACCCAGCACCCGGCCACCCTAGTGCCGCTGAGGGTGTAACTAGAGTGCATCCTTGACCCTGGGGGACCCCTGAGTCTACCCCCAGAACCTCAACTCCCACTACCAAATACATACCTCAAAACCGATAACACTATTTTCCTCCATAGGATAACATAGAAACTTTTCACAGAAAAACAGTCAAAGTGTGGAGTTTGAGAAACTAAAGAAATTCTTTAAAATTGCATAATCTAACAAAAACGATTTTACTTACCTGTTTTCAGGAAATGTCCCAGAGTAGTATCTAGGTATACTACTCTGTGTAAGCCTAGTAATCTCAAAAGTTACTTACCTGCTATTTTTACTAAAAGCCTATTCAAACCTATGTACTGCATTTACTAAGTATTACATTTCTCTGCATCCATACTGTAAATCAAACCAAAGTGCATATACAATTATCATTCAAACTGTATTTCAATTGCATTACTACTGTAAAGTATTTATTGCTTACCTGTGCCAGGCTTGCTTGGTTCTAGAAAATAAAATAACTAAAAGAATATTTTTATACAAAAACAATTGGTCTGAAGTTCAGTCTTTGAGTGTGTGTGAATTCATTTGCTGAGTGTGTACAACAAATGCTTAACACTGTCCTCTGATACTGCCTTACTGCTCAACCACACTACCACAAATAGAGAGTAAGGTTCTATCTAACTTTACCTCTACCTACCTTTGGGGTTCCACTGGACTCTGTGCACCCTCACCTTTGATATGTTATGGGATTGCGAGCTTTTTAGCAGGAGCTTTACGGCGAAGAAAAAATTTTGATCATGCACTGAACCGAGATTAGAAATGTCATGTTTTAGCGGGGATTGTTTTAAATTATGTGTTAGTATTGTATAGAATGCACTTTATCAAGGTCAATGACGGTGCAGCAGTTCTGTCTTGTTAAGCAAACATATATTAGGGGTTAGGAATCCGTACATGGTAACGGTTTATGAAATATTGGACCTGCCCTTTTATTATATATTGTATAGTTTTTATCTTTTACTCTTGGAGTGTATTGTGCTTTTATGGTCAAAACTGGCCGAATAAAGTTTTACTTGACTTGACAGGATATCTTTCTTCAAACTAGAGGCAATTAACAAGTTACTTACCTTCGGTAACAATATATCTGTAAGAGACATATATTAGTTATAGATTCCTTACCTTCGAATTACCCCCAGGCATCAGCATGGATACAGATAATTTTTTCTCAGCAGTACCCCTGCGCGTTGGTAGGTGGAGTCGGTGGACTCCGCGTTAGTCGGCGTCGTGATGACATCGCGGTATCTACTTAGACGCCACCCCTGTGCGCTGTCAGTTCTTTTACACGACATTCCACACCAGAAGCGCAGAGCCATGCAGGACATTGACCACTGGTGCACAAAACTAGGGCCCTGAAAGGAAGTCCCTTACCCTAGAAGTCAGTTCGCAGAACAAGGAGGATGGGTGGGCGTGGAGGAATCCATAACTAATATATGTCTCTTACAGATATATTGTTACCGAAGGTAAGTAACTTGTTCATCTGAAAGAGACTATTACTTATGGATTGCTCACCTTAGAATAGATACCTCAGCAATATAAACCCCTGGAGGTGGGTCTGCAAACTAAGTTCACACCAGAAAATCCTGGAGAACTGAATGGCCAAAGCAGCCGTCTCTCTGGACTTGACTATCCAGGCAGTAATGTTTAGTGAATGTGTGCAGTGATGCCCACGTGGCTGCCTGGCAGATGTCACTGAGGGGGGACTCCACGTCCCAAAGCAGTAGTGGCTGCCGTCTCCCTGGTGGGATGGGCGCGCATCCTACTGGAGGCTCTTTTTTTGCCAAAGAATAACAAATCTTAATGCAAAGGACGACCCTTCGAGAGATGGTCTGTTTTTGCACGGCCCGACCTTTCTTGGCACCCACATAGCCAACAAAGAGTCGATCGTCCACCCGGAAGGGGTGGGAAGGAGGTGGGCAAAGTGATGGTTGGTCCTATGTGGAAAGAGGTAACCACTTTGGATAGAAAAGAAGGCCTAGTTCGAAGGACAACCTTGTCCGGATGGACAGCAAGGAAAGGTTTCGAAGATAGAGCCTGCAGCTCACTCACCCTGTGAGCAGAGGTGATGGCAACCAGAAAAGCAGTCTTTAAAGTCAGGAGCCTGAGAGGACAATTTGTAGTGGCTCAAAGGGAGCCCACATAAGGCAAGTCAAGACCAGATTTAAGTCCCACTGGGGCATTACGAAAGGAATAGGAGGAAGGAGGTGAGTAATGCCCTTAAGAAATCTATTTACAATAGGGGACTTGAAAAGAGAAGGCGAAGAAAGGCTGAAATGGCCGAAAGATAGCCTTTAAGGGTGCCCAGAGCAGAGCCCTGCTGGGCTAAAGAAAGTATAAATAGGAGAACCTCAAAGAGGGGCAGAAAGGGGATCCACAGCCTTTCCTGTGCACCATGCCACAAATTTGTTCGATCTACAGGCGTATACTGTTTTAGTGGAGGGGCGCCTGGCTGCCAAGATGACATTACAGACTTCGGGAGGAAGGTCGAAAGCTATCAACTGTCACCGCTCAATCTCTATGCAAGGAGGTGGAGGCTGGATAGGTTCGGGTGGAGGACCGTCCCCTGCTGCTTCGACAGAAGATCCTCCCGAAGAGGCAGTCTGATCGGAGGTTCAAGGCCATGTTCAAGAGCTCGGGATACCAGGCTCTTCGTGCCCAGTCCGGAGCCACGAGAATGGCTTGGGCCAGGTCGCGTTTGATCTTCTTCAGCACTCTCGGCAGCAGTGGTTAAGGTGGAAAGGTGTATAGAAGACCGCAATTCCACCTGTGAAGAAAAGCGTCACCGTGCGAGTGCCGCCTTGGAAATTCCAACGCGCAGAACTGCTGACGTTGCACATTCTCTTCGGTGGCGAACAGATCTAATCAAGGCTCTCCCCACTGCTGAAAGAGACCTTGCACCATCTCTGTGAAGACGCCATTCGTGACCCATCATGCACTGGCGGCTGAGTTCGTCCGCCCTGGCGTTCAGAGAACCTGCCAAGTGTTGAACCACCAGGGGCATGCCCTGATGTTCCAGCCACATCCAATGGTGAAGAACCTCTTGACAGTACCACATGGCATTGGTCTTGTCCGTGAACACCTGCGCTAACCTTCCTTTGACAGAAGGAAGGAATGCCTTCAGTGCCAGACGAATCGCCCAGAGCTCCACAAGGTTGATGTGAAGCCTGGACTCCGCCGGAGAGCAGAGGCCTCTGATCTCCGCCTCTCCCATGTGGTTGCCCCATCCCAGGAGCGACTCATCTGTCACCACTGTGAACTCTGGTTGGGGAAGGGAAAGGGATCTGCCGTTGAGCCAATCCTGGTTCGTTAGCCACCACTGCAATTGGTGTGCAGTGCCCTCCGAGATCTGGACGCAATTCGGAAGATTCCACTGATGCTGCGCCCACTGGAACTTCAGGTCCCACTGCAGAGCCCGCATATGCCACCTGGCATGATCCACCAGCAGGATGCAGGAGGCCATGAGGCCCAGCAGCCTCAGGGTCATTCTCACAGAAATCCAGGATAGAGGCTGAAACATCGATATCATAGCCCGAATATCCTGGACTCGTTGCTCGGGAGGATAAGCCCGAAACTGTGCTGTATCCAGAACTGCTCCGATGAAAACGAGCTTCTGAGAGGGAATCAGGTGGGACTTCGGCACGTTGATAGTGAAACCCAGAGAGTGCAAGAGGACGACAGCCTGGGGCGAGCTTGCCTTCAACAGCCAGTCGTCGAGATAGGGAAAGACTGGAACCCCTGATCTGCGCAGATGAGCTGCAACCACTGCCATCACTTTCGTGAACACCAAAGGGGCGCTGGTAAGGCCAAAGGGGAGCACAGTAAACTGAAAATGCTTGTGGCCTACCGTGATCCGTAGGTACCGACTATGGGCTGGCAGGACGGGGATGTGGCAATAAGCGTCCTGCAAGTCCAACGCAACCATCCAGTCTCCAGGGTCGAGGGCAGAGAGGACCTGAGCTAATGTCAACATTTTGAACTTCTCCTTCCGGAGGAAGCGGTTGATGTCCCTGAGATCCAAGATAGGACGCAGGCCTTTGTCCTTCTTGGGTACCAGGAAGTAGTGGGAATAACAACCACAACCTACTTCTGGCACAGGGACTCGCTCGATAGCTCCCTTGGCCAAGAGAGCTGTAACTTCCTGACGGACAAGGGCCAAGTGATCCTCCGACATGCAATGGAGTGTTGGTGGCATGTAGGAAGGGGTAGTCCTGAAGGGGAGGGAGTAGCCCCTTCGGACATCTGCAAAATCCACCTGTCCAACGTGATGTGGTGCCAGTGGGGAGCTGATGGCAGATCCTGCCGCCCACTGGCAAATGGTGGCCCTGAAAGGTCGGATTAGGATGGTTTGGAGGCAGCTGTGGGGTGGCATTGGTGGACTGACCTGCCCTCTGGCCCCCGGACCTGGGTCCCATGTCCCCAGCTGCGCAGAGACTGGGTGGCTTGTGAGGGCCTGTGGCCCTGGGTGGAACGTGGTGGGGCACCCCTTCCGTGGCCACGAAAGACAGACTGCATGGGGCGAGAAGTCATTGCAAGGCCCAAGGACCTGGCCGAAGCTTTAGAGTCCTTGAAGCGCTCGAGCGCATTGTCTGCCTTGTCGCCAAACAGGCAACGGCCATCAAAGGGCATGTCCAAAAGGGTAGATTGAGAACCTCTGGCTTCTCTGGGGATATCCAGCCAGGTGTAGCGTCTCAGGGCTACTGACGTGGAAATCGTCCTACCCAGTGAGTCGGGAGTATCCAGTCCACACCAGATGGTGAACTTTGCTGCATCTCGACCCTCAGCAACAGCACGGGTGAGCACGGCCCGGGCCTCCTCTGGGCACTGTGGCAGCACTTGCGCAACAGTGTCCCACACAGAGTGGGTGTAACAGCCCAAGAGACATGCAGTGTTCACCGACCGCAGTCCTAAGCTGGCAGAAGAAAACATCTTCCCAAGATGGTCCAGCTTCTTGGATCTTGAGGAGCTGTAGGAAAAGCGCTTCCTTTCGAAGATGAGTCTTGGACCACCAAGCTCTCGGGGGTAGGGTGTTGGGAGAGGAAAAGTGGGTCGCCCTGGGCTGGGCAGTGGCGTTAGGCAATGATCCTATCCACAGGAGCCCCTGTGCTGGGCTTTGACCAGGAGCCCTCAAGGATGTCAGTAAGGGCCTCATTGAAAGGCAGCAAGGACTCCGAAGAGGCTGCTGCCGGCTGAAGCATCTCAGTCAGGAAGTTAGTCCAGACCGCCACCGAACGAAGCTCAAGGCCCAAGGCCTCAGCCACCCTACACAACACCACAGAATAGGAAGCTCCCTCCTCCGTAGCCATGGTAGTGGGAGAAAGCATACCAAGGTCTGGGGAAGTATCCAGACCACTGGCATCACCCAACTCCTCTCTCCAGTCCGGTTCCTCGAGTTGCTCTGCTACAGGGTCAATAGACCCCTCCCAGTCCTCCTCACCCTCCTCTGGCTGCCACTAAGGGCGGTAGGGAACGCCAGGGAAGAACAGCGGTACAAAAGTACCCTCCGGTGCTGGTACCGGTGTTGGTCTACACCAGTCCGGCTCCACGTCCAAGTCGAGGGGGAGGCCGGAGTCGATGCCGGCCAGGGACGCAACCGGCGTCGGAGGTGGTGGAGTTGTTGTCAAAGGGATCGGCGCCGGGGAACGTACCGTGAGGTCGACCGGCACCGATCCGGATCCAGGCCTGGATCCTTGGAGGCCCTGCGGTGCAGAGGCCGGAGCCCCCGGCATCAAAGGCCTAGAGACCCCAGCCAAGTCCGCGGGGCCCGAAGGCGAGCCGGCAGAGTCGGGCTGCCCAAAGATGGAATGGAGGGCTTCATAAAATGCACAAAGCTGGGCAGGGGGCGCTCCGGCTCCTGGGAAGGGAGGGAAGCTCGGAACCGTCCCAGCAGGCTCCGAGGGTGGAGCCGGAGGACGACGACCCTCTGTGCCCTGCTTCACGTCGGTCGACAAATAGGAGAAGGCGAAGAGCGACGATGCTTCTTCGCCTTCTTCTTGTGCTTCGACTTACCCAATGCCGAAGACTTCGATGACGAATGATGGTGGTGGCTCGCGACCTTCCTCTTGACCGGGACCTCGAGCAGCGTGGAGCCGACTGCTGGGCCTCCAGAAGCTTTCATGACCACTCCTGCAAAGACTTCGGGTTCATGGCCCGACGGTCAGAGCACAACTTCGGGTCGTGGTCACGCTCCAAGCACACAGGCACACGAGGTGCGGATCCGTGCAGACATCAGCTTGTGACAGGAGTCCCAAGGCTTGAAACAAGTCCGATGATGGGACATCCCTATGTGCACCAGGATCGAACGACTCGAAAAAGATGTCGACAAAAGTCGAAAAGGTTTTAGTCAAAAAATGACTAAGGGTACTGCTCTCTCCGGATCTGCGCTGGCAGGCGCGGAAAAAGAAAGAACTACCAAGTGCACGCAGAGGCGGCGTCTAAGTAGATACTGCAATGTCATCCCGGCGATCACGATGCCGACAACGAACGCGTAATTGACAGACGCAACCTACCAGGGGTACTGATGAGAAAAAATCCTCCGGATCCAGTCCGGCGCCTGGGGGTAATTCGAAGGTAAAGAATCTATAACTAATAGTCTCTTTCAGATATTCTATTTTCAAATGTTTAATCCGAGCTACCATTTGTACCCATAATGTTGGTCTAATTGAATTTGTGGTAAACTTATATTTGTCTTCACCATATCAGCAGCACTTGACCCATTAATGAGGAATATACGAGAAGCAAGTGGCCACCAATGAATTCTCCAAAGGGGGTAACATGTTTAAAGAGTGAGGCTCAGACTTGTTTTTCATGACTCTGCAGATATCAAAGGCAGAATTTGCATTCCAAGTCGGTGATAATGCATACATTTCCAGGAAAGTTGCGCCGAGTGACCACGTCAGATGCTCTTGTAAGAGCTTAATAATGCAGCATGGTATTTGGAGTCATGTATATTGCAGTACCTCTCAATAGTCCAATTTTTTCCTAAACAAGTTGACTAGCTATCTTCTAGCATACCAAATCCCGGATATTGCCCATTTCCCAATCAGTTAGAAAGGCCGTTTAGGTGCAATCTTCAATCAAGAAGGAAAAAAAATCATGAATCCCACATTTACATATTTACATTTCGCAGTTAATACTTCCAGTATAGAATGAAAGTGTCACGCAGAAACGGCTGTGGTTTGTGCTGACCTGCAAGACCCAAAAGAGTATACCTATAACACAGAATCGATTTAGGCATGCATCCTTTCAAATCACAGTGAGGTAGGTTCCCTAATGAATTTTTGTTGGCTTGGTGTCACATGAGCAGCCGTACAGTGCATGCCTCCCTGCCTTATGTAATATAGCCCACGATTACTTCCACCTATTTTGAGACAATGAAAATGGTCAGTACCAACTCCTTGACCCATCTCTTGAAGTGATTTTGTTTGTGGAGTGGTTCTTAGGACCAAAACAGAGTACCTACATAATATACATTGGTTTTCTCTCACCAGCGATATTGGTGCTGTGTTTGGGATGGAAACTGGAATGCATGGTGTCTGGGAGCTGGTGTGCATTGAGATGGAGAAATGTGTCAACAAGCAGCATGCTCTCTATGACCTTGGCTGGGTAGGATAGAAGGGAGCTTGGACAGTAGTTTGTTAGTTGAGTGGGATCTGCCATTTTGGAATGCCTCAGAGGTGATGGAGTTGTTCAGGATGTGGTTGAGGACTTCGCTGGAAGTTGCACATATTATAAATGTGGTGGGGGCAGGGGTATGTTGGAGACTCAGCCGCTGGTCCACATGATGTTGACTATTTCTTCCGCAATTAAAGTTTCCAAGGCAGTTAACCATGCATGAAAAAATCCTATGATGGGGGAAAAGAGTACCAGTTGGGGGTTGAAGTTGTTATAGATGGTTTTGATTTTGTTGCTGAATAAGTCCGAGTGGTTGTCCCAAAGGCAAAGACTTTTCCTCACTAGCTTCTACCACACACAGAAACGTCCCCTTGCAAAAAAGTGGGTGCTGCTATTTGTGGTAGAAGCTGTTGAGGTGAAGTCTTTGATCATTCCAAAGAGTTCTCTGCTGCTATTGAAGATGTTGTCTATGCTATCTAATTGGTTTCTTTGATGTGGTGGTAGTAGAGTCTCAGGGCAGCTCTTTTTGTCTTTGTCCTTTTCCCCACGGGCCATTCTCAATTGTCTTTCCATTTGTTTGCAGTGTTGTTTAATTACGTGAGTACCTCACTATACCAGTGGGTCTGTTTTTGTGTCCTCTTCTGTGTGTTTACCAGGTGCCAGGGAGTCAGCAAATGGATCAGAACATGGCTGTGAGATGTTTGATGTCTAAGTTGAGGTCTTCGGTAAGTTTTGGCTGGTTCTGGCGTGGGGTGCCGAGCCAGGTGGATTCAGAGAAGCTGTTCCAGCTGTACCTGCCCAGGCTTGTAGTGGCGCATTTTGTTTGGTGAGAGATACTGATTGGGAATTGCATAGTGGCTTGGTCAGTCCAGGTGAAAGCCTTGGTTGCGTTGATTTCAATGTCAATGAAAGTGGTGTAGACAGACTTAGGGTATATCTGGCCGAGTGTGTGGGTTCAATAACATGTTCTGTCAATCCCCGATTCTCTAGGCTTCCGAGGATTACGGTGATGTTGTTCCTATCTTCAAGTTTCTCTTCTGAGACACTGCTGATCATTCTTTATAATCTGAAGATGGAAAAGTCCACTGTTAGTGCATTTACTACATGCAATACAACAAATAATTTTTAGAAAGTGTAAACCAATCAGTACTATGGAATCTGTAATATATTGAAAACCCGCAGCTCATTAGCAATTCAAATCTTAATTTATGTTTTCAACCTAGCATACTTCTCTAAATCCCATGCCTCATTGGCTAACACTCTCTAAAGAACTGTAGCACCTATATTAAGACATGGCCTGCAATAAGATCTATTTATCTAAGTGGCAGCGTACCCTTCTCACTTCATTTGTTTTAGGGTATGGTACACCAGTAGCAATTAAGTCAGATGACAAGTTGAGAGAGGAAGGGTTATGCTACAGTTAGTGGGAATAATAAAAAACTATGAATAGCATATTTACCATCTTCATTTTAGCCAATTCCTACCAGTTCAGCAATAGTTAAGTCAAGACTCCTATGCTCAAACTTGCGTTCATACAAATATAGCAGTCTCAGAAAATGCCCTAATTTCTTTCATCTTACAATCTTAGTTTACATGTGGGCATGCTGTCTACCCTGCTACTCATTTAAAACCCAAGATAAATGTATCCTATTGCTTGCTAGGAAACCGGGTAGCACTCATGTCAGACGACATCTTGCTTGTGCATTATGATGTCAGAGCACCACTGGACCAATTGTCCTGGTTGAAGGTGACACACAGGAGGATGAGATATCAGCAATTATGCACTAGGTTACTATCTGTATTCATGACCAAGGCAAGTAGGAGGTGGAATGGTAAAGGACTCTGAACCAGTCAAAGCACTGGGGCCTTTTTGAAAGTGGGATGGAGAAACAAAAACAGAGATTATCCTTAACAACAATCCATCTGGAGTATCAGAGTCCAACATACAGAGTGCAGGGGAAGAGGTTAAATGAGCTTCCTTCCGTCAGAAACTAAGACTATCATTCTAAAGTAAGATAGTACATTCCAGCCTCAAAGGCAGCAATTTCCTCGGATGGAATATTGCTAGCGCCAGGATCGAAAGCAGGCTTTGGTAGTCTTGGAGGAAGTCAGTCTTTTATTAACTATCATGACCAATACAATGTGATCCATATTACTTCCATCTTGACAAATGATATTCAAGCACAGGCCCCCACTATAAGGTAGTGAGGACATTCAGATGCTGTGAGCGTCTTTTTAATGCCCAAAGGAATGATTGTGAGTTTTACTTACCATATAAATTGGTAAAATGAAGCAGTATGCCGGAAGACGTCCTTTTCTTTTTTTTTCGTTCGTCTCGGCAATGCAGAGAAAATCTGTATTAAAACACTGCCACTGCTGGTCATTCAGTATAATCTGCAGATGGAAAAGTCCACTGTTAGTGCATTTACTATATGCAAGACAACAAATAATTTTTAGAAAGCATAAACAGATCAGCACTATGCAGTCTGTATTATTGTGAAAATCAACAGCTCATTAGAAATTCAAATCTCAATTTGTGTTTTTAACCCCGCATACTTCTCTGAATCCCATGCCTCATTTGCTAACACTCTCTAAACAACTGTAGCACGTACAAAAGACATAGATAAATAGATCTTTTTGCCAGCCAAGTGGCAGTGTACCCTTCTCACTTCATTTGTTTTAGGATATGGTACACCAGTAGCAATTAAGTCAGCTGACAAGTTGAGAGAGGAAGTGTTATGCTACAGTTAGTGGGAATAATAAAAACTATGAATAGCATATTTACCATCATCATTTTAGCCAATTCCTACCAGTTCAGCAATAGTGAAGTCGAGACTCCTATGCTCAAACTTGCGTTCATACAAATATAGAAGTCTCAGAAACTGCCCTAATTTCTTTCATATTACAATCTTAGTTTACATGTGGGCATCCTGTTGTTACATTTGCATTTCCTTAGTTTGTTTCCCTTCCCCTACTCCTCTTCCTCCCTGGTCCTGCATCTTTCAATGTACATTCCAGTTCTTCCTAGAACCTTGGTTGGCTGCTAGGCACCCAGATCAGTTGCATCTGTTCCTGTCTGCTGACCAGTTGTATCCTCTTGCTGTGCTGCGCTTCACTAAATAAACCTTTTTAAAGTACTGGACGATTCATCATTTCAACAATTTGGCGACGAGCTAAGGAGAGGAACACTCCTACCAACTTACTAACGCAGCACAGGAGTGGTGTGTTCCTGAACCCCTGAAGTGTTTGGCTGGACCCTTACTTTTATTCATTTTCTACGGAGTACAATGTTGGTGGAAACCCTGTGAGTCTGCTGCCGAAAATCTGCTTTTTGAAGGTTCAAACTACTTGGACTTATTAATTTTCTACGTTTTCGCTGATTTCCGCAGCAAGAGGCGAAGAGTGAGGAGTTCTCAAGCAACTGTACTGTGCAATTGTTTTCAAAGGTAAACACTCACCTACTCGGAAGAGCGAAGCAGGTGAGCGCGACGGTGACACCATAGAGGACCGACTCTGGATTCCGGACGTCTGTGACATCATAGAGGTCCGACGTTAGATTCCGGACTTTTTTCCTGGTTCTTTGTCACAGTTACGAAGGAGGCACGTCACCACGCTACGTATTTACGTAACGTGTTACGTGACGGCCATCTTTCTTGTACTCAAGTTTCATTAGGAACCATTCCACGGAGAAATTTCTTCCTGTCACACCGCGTATTACTGTTGCCTCAAAAAGACTCAAACTCAAGTAAGTCAATCCTTTACCCGCATTTTCAATAGCGCTACCTACTACAATAATTCAACAAAAAAATATTTTCATTGTGTTTAAAAGACTTCATCCTCGTGAATTTTTATTTGAAGCACCTACTAACTTTAAAAAAAAATACCTTTGTACACATGTACCTCATCTACAATCTCCGTTCACAACGTTTATAACTGTACTGGAAGTCTATAGTGATCGCATTACAAGTAAAGACTGTAGCATTGTCATTGTCATAATTTTTTTTTCTTTTTTCTCATTTCTTCTCAATTTTGACCTAGCATTGCTCAGGGTGCTACTTATCATCTGACAAAACTGTCAAGCTCGTGTCACATTTAACTTTAGCTTATAGGTCAACCTGTGCGCTTTTCTTCTCCAAACCAGAAACATGCAATTTGACTCCTCTAACAAATTCCTACAAAATAAAGGAGATCCTCCAATACCATGGACACGATGGAAAGAAGAGTTCCTAAATTATATGAGGGCCATCGATGGGGAGTGCATGGGTGCTGAAAGGAAGAAAAGTCTTATTACATTGCTTGGGCTCTGAAGGCCAAGTTGTTTTTAGAGCACTACCTCAAGCTCCTCCTAGTGAAGGAGAAGGTGAAGGTACCAATGTTTACAAAGAAGCTCTACAGCGATTGGAACAAAGGTTTAAACCGGTCACCAACATAGCTCTAAATAGATATAAATTTTACACAAGGGTACAAAATGAAAGTGAATCCTTTGATGAATTTTTAACAGCGTTGAGGTCTTTGTGCTTACACTGCAACTTTGGTGATATGTGCGATGAAATGATCAGAGATCAGATAATAGTACATGTCAAAAATAAAAAGACTCAAGAACGTTTATGGGAATTAGGAGATCCTAAATTATCGGAAGCAATTTCTATTGCCAAGGCTCTGGAACAATCTGAGAAATGGATGCTCACTATAAAAAACACTGGTAACAACAAACTGGAATCAAACGAAGAGATTTGTGCTGTCAAACAACCCAGAAGCACAGAGCAGTGATAATACATCTACAGGATCGAACTTCCCTCGCGTCAACAACTATGCAAGTTTCACAAAAGTTTACAGAACTGAAAGGTCTGGTACTTGTTACAGGTGTGGCAGCAGGACACACATGGCCTCGTATGGAGGGTGTCCTGCCATTAATAAAGAATGTAGGAAGTGTGGTAGAATGGGACATTTTGCTTCTGCCTGTAGAGACTTGAGGAGAAGTAGTGCTACCACACGTGGTAAGGTATCATGCACGTCTGATGGTAGTACCACAATGCCCAAATGTGAATGTAGTGGATGTAATGTAGATAACAAGGGTTTTGTTGTTTCCCTGTATGAAGGTATTGCTAGTATGAATGACCTCGACTCCAGACACATCAAGAAAGCTCCCATGTGTGTAGTTGAAATTTCTGGTGTAAGTTTGGATCTCCTGGCTGACTCGGGTTCTCCATGGACCATTATTTCAAAGGATTATTTCTTAAAATAAACTTAGTACAGTATTTGATTTCAATAAAATATTACCTTCTGACATCATTGCTGAGAGCTATGACGGCTCCAGAATTGATGTTATTGGGTATTTGGATGTGAGCCTACGTTTTAAGACTAGGAGTACCCTTATCAAATTGTATATCGCAGTTCAAGCCATTAATGTTTTAGGATGGAGAGATCAATATGAATTAGGGATTATTCTTAATCCCCGTGCAAAAGAACCGGTAATGTTGGATGAGACTTTGTATTCAGAAAATGTTGCTTCCATCAGCCTTGATGAGAGAGAGACTTTGATAAAAGAAAAATTCAAAGATGTTTTTTCAAATACATTAGGTAAGTTGGAAAACTATTCACACAAAATCAAACTTAAATGTGGAGTCATACCTGTGAAACAAAAGTTAAGGGGTGTACCGATTAATGTCAGAGAGGAATTAAAGACCATGTTAGATGAGTTAGTAACTGAAGGTATTATTGAGCCTATCGAGTCGGCTGAATGGGTTTCTCCCATTGTTTTGGTGAGAAAACCTGATAAAAAATTGAGGGTATGTGTTGACCTCAGGGCACTAAATGCTGGTATTATTGTGGACTGTCATCCCCTCCCCAACATTAATGAGGTTGTCTCAATGTTGGAGGGTGCCAAAGTATTCTCCACATTAGATCTCAGGTCAGCATATCACCACATTCCTCTTACCAATGAGTCCAAAAACCTAACAGCTTTCATCACACCACAAGGACTATACCAATATACAAGAATGCCGTTTGGCTTAGCATCTGCTGCCTCGGTTTTTCAAAGGGTGATGTTTAATATTTTCAGAGATGCTGACAAATATGTTAAGTGCTTTCAGGACGATATCCTAATTTTCTCTGGTAATGTTGAGGAGCATGTGAAACATTTAATTGAAGTGTGTGAAAGGTTGAAGAAGAGTGGGTTTACTTTAAAAGCTAGCAAATGCAAAATGTTTAAAACCTCTGTGGAATATTTAGGCCACACTTTATCTGGAGACGGTGTAGTGCCTAAGAAATCCAATGTTGATGGCATCACCAATGCCCCCCCGCAAACAAGGATCAATTACTTTCGTTTGCAGGCATGTGTGAATACTATAGTAAGTTTGTGAACAACTTTGCATCACAAATGGAGCCTCTTAGAAGGTTACTTAGACATAATTCTGCATTTGACTGGAAACAAGAGCAACAGCAAGCATTCGAGTCAATTAAAGCTGATATGCTTATAGCTCCCACACTTAAACCTTTCTGTATGAATAAGGAGTGCATCATCACTGTGGATGCTAGTTTATACGGTATTGGTGGAGTGTTATCTCAGAGGTGTGGAAAAGACGAATGGAATGTATGTTTTGCCTCCCGCACCCTCAACGATACTGAACGTAGGTACGCGGTTATCGAGAAAGAACTGCTTGCCTGTGTCTGGGCAATTGAACATTACCGAAATTACATTTGGGGTAGTAAATTCATATTAAGGACGGACCACAAACCTTTGGTCAACATTCTTTCCCCTGGTGGTGGGTGGAACTCCACAGCTCGCATTGCAAGGCTAACTTCCAGGTTGCAGGAATACTGTTTTAAACCAGAGTTTGTCCCAGGTAAAAAAAATGTTATGGCTGACTTCATGTCTCGCCTTCCTTGTCAGCTTACTTGCAAGAACGACTGTGATGATTCTGATGTGGTTACTACCATCCAAGATGCAGTGTCTGGGACATTTGAAAATATTACTGAAGAATCTTGGAAACTCTCTGAGGCACAAGATCTCACATGGCAAACCATCAAGAAATATATCTTAGAAGGTTGGCCTGATAGGAAGAATTTAGCTGAGGAATTCATGCCTATGTTCAGGGTATCTGATGAATTGGAATTAGATGGAGAATTAATATACAAAGGTGGAAAGTGTGTGCCACCCTTTGGTGTCCAGAGGCTTATTCTAGACTTAGCACACAAATCTCACCCTGGCATGTCTGCCATGAAACGCTTGGTTAGAAACTATTTTTGGTGGCCAAGATTAGATCGCATGGTTGATCGCACCGTTAGAGAGTGTGAGGTTTGTATGAGTAGTGAGAAAATGATGAAACTCCATGTACCCCCATTAAAGAATTATGACTGGCCTGTTGAACCATGGAAAAAGGTAGCTTTTGACATTTCAGGTCCCTTCATGTGTTTACCCCATGATTCACGCTACGCTTTTGTCCTAGTGGACTATCATTCCAAGTGGCCAGAAGTAAAATTTGCTTCCAATTCTTATTCTCACACGGTTATTGAGTTTTTCAAAGAAATCTTTTCCAGAGAGGGTTGTCCTTCAGTGCTTGTCACCGACAATGGGGTACAAATCACTTCAATTAAAATGAAAAACTTCTTAAAAGGCCAAAATATCAAACACCACACTGTTTCAGTATATGAACCACACGAAAATGGTCTTGTTGAACGTTTTAATAGGGTTCTTAAAGGTTATGTATCTGATGTGGTGAAACTGGGTGGAAGTTGGAGAAATTCTTTAAGGGAAAAACTGTGGTTATATCGCATCACGCCTCATTCTACAACAGAAGTCAGTCCCTTTCGCCTTTTGAAAGGGCGAGATCCTGCATCAAAAATTTGTCCTTGGTGGTTCAAAGAAAAGTGCATGAATAAGTCCTTTTCCAACTTAACTGTAAGTGATGTTGCCCAAAAGGTAGAATCTAAACAAGTCAAAACTAAGGAATGGTATGATCGCAAATGGAATACAAAAACTCCCAATTTTACAATTGGCGATTGGGTCAGAGTCAAAAACCTGGTTTCATCACTAAATGTTGTGATAGATTTGGCAAGCCCATGAAAATTGTCAAAGTCTTTGACAACAGTGTCATTACCCAAGATGGCAGATTATGGAATGTCAAACGTGTGGCCAAATGCCCTTTGGTACCCAGTTCTGTTGAAGTTCCTCTTTCCAAACCTTTTATTGCTCCTGAAGACTGTGTCCTCCAGGGTCAAAGCTTCCTCTCGCTCAAGATTCCCTCCCAAGAGATTGTCTGATTATGATACATAGTTCCACTGTTGTGCACTCCATTTTATTGTGAAAAAAGGAGGTATGTTACATTTGCATTTCCTTAGTTTGTTTCCCTTCCCCTGCTTCTCTTCCTCCCTGGTCCTGCATCTTTCAATGTACATTCCAGTTCTTCCTAGAACCTTGGTTGGCTGCTAGGCACCCAGGTCAGTTGCATCTGTTCCTGTCTGCTGACCAGTTTTATCCTGTTGCTATGCTGCGCTTCACTAAATAAACCTTTTTAAAGTACTGGACGATTCATCATTTCAACACCTGTCTGCTACTCATTTAAAACCCAAGATAAATGTATCCTATTGCTTGCTAGGCAACCGGGTAGCCCTCATGTCAGACGACATCTTGCTTGAGCATTATGATGTCAGAGCACCACTGGACCAATTGTCCTGGTTGAAGGTGACGCACAGGAGGATGAGATATGAGCATTTAGGCACTAGGTTACTATCTGTATTCATGACTGCAAGGCAAGTAGGAGGTGGAATGGTAAAGGACTCTGAACCAGTCAAAGCACTGGGGCCTTTTTGAAAGTGGGATGAAGATACAAAAACAGATTATCCTTAACAACAATCCATCTTGAATATCAGAGTCCAACATACAGAGTGCAGGGGAAGAGGTTAAATGAGCTTCCTTCCATCAGAAAGTAAGACTATCGTTCTAAAGTAAGATAGTAAATTCCAGCCTCAAAGGCAGCAATTTCCTCGGATGGAATATTGCTAGCGCCAGGATCTAAAGCAGGCTTTGGTAGTCTTGGAGGAAGTCAGTCTTTTATTAACTATCATGACCAACACAATGTGATCCATATTACTTCCATCTTGACAAATGATATTCAAGCACAGGTCCCCACTATAAGGTAGTGAGGACATTCAGATGCTGTGAGCGTCTTTTTAATGCCCAAAGGAATGATTGTGAGTTTTACTTACCATATAAATTGGTAAAATGAAGCAGTATGACGGAAGACGTCCTTTTCTTTTTTTTTCTTTCGTCTCGGCAATGCAGAGAAAATCTGTCGTAAAACATTGCCACTGCTGGTCATTCAGTATAATCTGCAGATGGAAAAGTCCACTGTTAGTGCATTTACTATATGCAATACAACAAATAATTTTTAGAAAGCGTTAACAGATCAGTACCATGCAGTCTGTATTATTGTGAAAATCAACAGCTCATTAGAAATTCAAATCTCAATTTGTGTTTTTAACCTCGCATACTTCTCTGAATCCCATGCCTCATTTGCTAACACTCTAAACAACTGTAGCACGTACATTAGGACATAGATTAATAGATCTTTTTGCCAGCCTAGTGGCAGTGTACCCTTCTCACTTCATTTGTTTTAGGATATGGTACACCAGTAGCAATTAAGTCAGCTGACAAGTTGAGAGGAAGGGTTATGCTACAGTTAGTGGGAATAATAAAAACTATGAACAGCATATTTACCATCTTTATTTTAGCCAATTCCTACCAGTTCAGCCATAGTGAAGTCGAGACTCCTATGCTCAAACTTGCGTTCATACAAATATAGAAGTCTCAGAAAAAGCCCTAATTTCTTTCATCTTACAATCTTAGTTTACATGTGGGCATCCTGTCTACCCTGCTACTCATTTAAAACCCAAGATAAATGTATCCTATTGCTTGCTAGGCAACCGGGTAGCCCTCATGTCAGACGACATCTTGCTTGAGCATTATGATGTCAGAGCACCACTGGACCAATTGTCCTAATTGAAGGTGACACACAGGAGGATGAGATATCAGCAATTATGCACTAGGTTACTATCTGTATTCATGACTGCAAGGCAAGTAGGAGGTGGAATGGTAAAGGACTCTGAACCAGTCAAAGCACTGGGGCCTTTTTGAAAGTGGGATGGAGATACAAAAACAGAGATTATCCTTAACAACAATCCATCTTGAGTATCAGAGTCCAACATACAGAGTGCAGGGGAAGAGGTTAAATGAGCTTCCTTCCGTCAGAAAGTAAGACTATCGTTCTAAAGTAAGATAGTAAATTCCAGCCTCAAAGGCAGCAATTTCCTCGGATGGAATATTACTAGCGCCAGGATCTAAAGCAGGCTTTGTTAAACTTGGAGGCAGTCAGTCTTTTATTAACTATCATGACCAACACAATGTGATCCATATTACTTCCATCTTGACAAATGATATTCAAGCACAGGCCCCCACTATAAGGTAGTGAGGACATTCAGATGCTGTGAGCATCTTTTTAACCGCTTCGCCGCGATCTGAATTCCGCCCAGGTGCTGGACATTCCGATCGCGGGTGTGGTCGTGACGAGCTCAGCTCGTCATGCGCACACGCCAACCGCGCAGCATGACAAGCTGAGCTCGTCATGAGCATCGATGGGGTTAATGCCCAAAGGAATGATTGTGAGTTTTACTTACCATATAAATTGGTAAAATGAAGAAGTATGCCAGAAGACGTCCTTTTCTTTTTTTTTTCTTTCATCTCGGCAATGCAGAGAAAATCTGTCATAAAACACTTCCACTGCTGGTCATTCAGTATAATCTGCAGATGGAAAAGTCCACTGTTAGTGCAATTACTATATGCAATACAACAAATAATTTTTAGAAAGCATAAACCGATCAGTACTATGCAGTCTGTATTATTGTGAAAATCAACAGCTCATTAAAAATTCAAATCTCAATTTGTGTTTTTAACCTCGCATACTTCTCTGAATCCCATGCCTCATGTGCTAACACACTCTAAACAACTGTAGCACGTACATTAGGACATAGATAAATAGATCTTTTTGCCAGCCAAGTTGCAGTGTACCCTTCTCACTTCATTTGTTTTAGGATATGGTACACCAGTAGCAATTAAGTCAGCTGAAAACTTGAGAGAGGAAGGGTTATGCTACAGTTAGTGGGGATAATAAAAACTATGAATAGAATATTTACCATCTTCATTTTAGCCAATTCCTACCAGTTCAGCAATAGTGAAGTCGAGACTCCTATGCTCAAACTTGTGTTCATACAAATATAGAAGTCTCAGAAAATGCCCTAATTTCTTTCATCTTACAATCTTAGTTTACATGTGGGCATCCTGTTACATTTGCATTTCCTTAGTTTGTTTCCCTTCCCCTGCTCCTCTTCCTCCCTGGTCCTGCATCTTTCAATGTACATTCCAGTTCTTCCTAGAACCTTGGTTGGCTGCTAGGCACCCAGGTCAGTTGCATCTGTTCCTGTTTGCTGACCAGTTGTATGCTGTTGCTGTGCTGCGCTTCACTAAATAAACCTTTTTAAAGTACTGGACAATTCATCATTTCAACAATTTGGCGACTAGCTAAGGAGAGGAATACTCCTACCAACTTACTAACGCAGCACAGGAGTGGTGTGTTCCTGAACCCCTGAAGTGTTTGGCTGGACCCTTACTTTTATTCATTTTCTACGGAGTACAATGTTGCTGGAAACCCTGTGAGTCTGCTGCCGAAAATCTGCTTTTTGAAGGTTCAAACTACTTGGACTTAATCATTTTCTACATTTTCGCTGATTTCCGCAGCAAGAGGCTAAGAGTGAGGAGTTCAAGCAACTGTACTGTGCAATTGTTTTCAAAGGTAAACACTCACCTACTCGGAAGAGCGAAGCAGGTGAGCGCGACGGTGACACCATAGAGGTCCGACTCTGGATTCCGGACGTCTGTGACATCATAGAGGTCCGATGTTAGATTCCGGACTTCTTTCCTGGTTCTTTGTCACAGTTACGAAGAAGGCACGTCACCACGCTACGTATTTACGTAACGTGTTACGTGACGGCCATCTTTGTTGTACTCAAGTTTCCATAGGAACCATTCCACGGAGAAATTTCTTCCTGTCGCACCGCGTATTACTGTTGGCTCAAAAAGACTCCAACTCAAGTAAGTCAATCCTTTACCCGCATTTTCAATAGCGCTACCTACTACAATAATTCAACAAAAAAATATTTTCATTGTGTTTAAAAGACTTCATCCTCGTGAATTTTTATTTGAAGCACCTACCAACTTTAAAAAAAATACCTTTGTACACATATGTACCTCATCTACAATCTCCGTTCACAACGTTTATAACTGTACTGGAAGTCTATAGTGATCGCATTACAAGTAAAGACTGTAGCATTATCATTGTCATTATAAAAAGTTTTTTTTTCTTTTTCTCATTTCTTCTCAATTTTGACCTAGCATTGCTCAGGGTGCTACTTATCATCTGACAAAACTGTCAAGCTCTTGTCACATTTAACTTTAGCTTATAGGTCAACCTGTGCGCTTTTCTTCTCCAAACCAGAAACATGCAATTTGACCCCCCTAACAAATTCCTACAAAATAAAGGAGATCCTCCAATACCATGGACACGATGGAAAGAAGAGTTCCTAAATTATATGAGGGCCATCGATGGGGAGCGCATGGGTGCTGAAAGGAAGAAAAGTATCTTATTACATTGCTTGGGCTCTGAAGGCCAAGTCGTTTTTAGAGCACTACCTCAAGTTCCTCCTAGTGAAGGTGAAGGTACCAATGTTTACAAAGAAGCTCTACAGCGATTGGAACAAAGGTTTAAACCTGTCACCAACATAGCTCTAAATAGATATAAATTTTACACGTGGGTACAAAATGAAAGTGAATCCTTTGATGAATTTTTAACAGCGTTGAGGTCTTTGTGCTTACACTGCAACTTTGGTGATATGTGCGATGAAATGATCAGAGATCAGATAATAGTACATGTCAAAAATAAAAAGACTCAAGAACGTTTATGGGAATTAGGAGATCCTAAATTATCGGAAGCAATTTCTATTGCCAAAGCTCTGGAACAATCTGAGAAATGGATGCTCACTGTAAAAAACACTGGTAACAACAAACTGGAATCAAACGAAGAGATTTGTGCTGTCAAACACCCAGAAGCACAGAGAAGTGATAATACATCTACGGGATCGAACTTCCCTCGCGTCAACAACTATGCAAGTTTCAATTTTTTTTACAGAAATGAAAGGTCTGGTACTGGTTACAGGTGTGGCAGCAGGACACACATGGCCTCGTATGGAGGGTGTCCTGCCATTAATAAAGAATGTTGGAAGTGTGGTAGAATGGGACATTTTGCTTCTGCCTGTAGAGACTTGAGGAGAAGTAGTGCTACCACATGTGGTAAGGTATCATGCACGTCTGATGGTAGTACCACAATGCCCAAATGTGAATGTAGTGGATGTAATGTAGATAACAAGGGTTTTGTTGTTTCCCTGTATGAAGGTATTGCTAGTATGAATGACCTCGACTCCAGACACATCAAGAAAGCTCCCATGTGTGTAGTTGAAATTTCTGGTGTAAGTTTGGATCTCCTGGCTGACTCGGGTTCTCCATGGACCATTATTTCAAAGGAAAATTTTTAAAATAAACTTAGTACAGTATTTGATTTCAATAAAATATTACCTTCTGACATCATTGCTGAGAGCTATGACGGCTCCAGAATTGATGTTATTGGGTATTTGGATGTGAGCCTACGTTTTAAGACTAGGAGTACCCTTATCAAATTGTATATCGCAGTTCAAGCCATTAATGTTTTAGGATGGAGAGATCAATATGAATTAGGGATTATTCTTAATCCCCGTGCAAAAGAACCGGTAATGTTGGATGAGACTTTGTATTCAGAAAATGTTGCTTCCATCAGCCTTGATGAGAGAGAGAGACTTTGATAAAAGAAAAATTCAAAGATGTTTTTTCAAATACATTAGGTAAGTTGGAAAACTATTCACACAAAATCAAACTTAAATGTGGAGTCATACCTGTGAAACAAAAGTTAAGGGGTGTACCGATTAATGTCAGAGAGGAATTAAAGACCATGTTAGATGAGTTAGTAACTGAAGGTATTATTGAGCCTATCGAGTCAGCTGAATGGGTTTCTCCCATTGTTTTGGAGAGAAAACCTGATAAAAAATTGAGGGTATGTGTTGACCTCAGGGCACTAAATGCTGGTATTATTGTGGACTGTCATCCCCTCCCCAACATTAATGAGGTTGTCTCAATGTTGGAGGGTGCCAAAGTATTCTCCACATTAGATCTCAGGTCAGCGTATCACCAAATTCCTCTTACCAATGAGTCCAAAAACCTAACAGCTTTCATCACACCACAAGGACTATACCAATATACAAGAATGCCGTTTGGCTTAGCATCTGCTGCCTCGGTTTTTCAAAGGGTGATGTTTAATATTTTCAGAGATGCTGACAAATATGTTAAGTGCTTTCAGGACGATATCCTAATTTTCTCTGGTAATGTTGAGGAGCATGTGAAACATTTAATTGAAGTGTGTGAAAGGTTGAAGAAGAGTGGGTTAACTTTAAAAGCTAGCAAATGCAAAATGTTTAAAACCTCTGTGGAATATTTAGGCCACACTTTATCTGGAGACGGTGTAGTGCCTTAGAAATCCAATGTTGATGGCATCACCAATGCCCCCCCCGCAAACAAGGATCAATTACTTTCGTTTGCAGGCATGTGTGAATACTATAGTAAGTTTGTGAACAACTTTGCATCACAAATGGAGCCTCTTAGAAGGTTACTTAGACATAATTCTGCATTTGACTGGAAACAAGAGCAACAGCAAGCATTCGAGTCAATTAAAGCTGATATGCTTATAGCTCCCACACTTAAACCTTTCTGTATGAATAAGGAGTGCATCATCACTGTGGATGCTAGTTTATACGGTATTGGTGGAGTGTTATCTCAGAGGTGTGGAAAAGACGAATGGAATGTATGTTTTGCCTCCCGCACCCTCAACGATACTGAACGTAGGTACGCGGTTATCGAGAAAGAACTGCTTGCCTGTGTCTGGGCAATTGAACATTACCGAAATTACATTTGGGGTAGTAAATTCATATTAAGGGCGGACCACAAACCTTTGGTCAACATTCTTTCCCCTGGTGGTGGGTGGAACTCCACAGCTCGCATTGCAAGGCTAACTTCCAGGTTGCAGGAATACTGTTTTAAACCAGAGTTTGTCCCAGGTAAAAAAAATGTTATGGCTGACTTCATGTCTCGCCTTCCTTGTCAGCTTACTTGCAAGAACGACTGATGATTCTGATGTGGTTACTACCATCCAAGATGCAGTGTCTGGGACATTTAAAAATATTACTGAAGAATCTTGGAAACTCTGAGGCACAAGATCTCACATGGCAAACCATCAAGAAATATAGCTTAGAAGGTTGGCCTGATAGGAAGAATTTAGCTGAGGAATTCATGCCTATGTTCAGGGTATCTGATGAATTAGAATTAGATGGAGAATTAATATACAAAGGCGGAAAGTGTGTGCCACCCTTTGGTGTCCAGAGGCTTATTCTAGACTTAGCACACAAATCTCACCCTGGCATGTCTGCCATGAAACGCTTGGTTAGAAACTATTTTTGGTGGCCAGGATTAGATCGCATGGTTGATCGCACCGTTAGAGAGTGTGAGGTTTGTATGAGTAGTGAGAAAATGATGAAACTCAATGTACCCCCATTAAAGAATTCTGACTGGCCTGTTGAACCATGGAAAAAGGTAGCTTTTGACATTTCAGGTCCCTTCATGTGTTTACCCCATGATTCACGCTATGCTTTTGTCCTAGTGGACTATCATTCCAAGTGGCCAGAAGTAAAATTTGCTTCCAATTCTTATTCTCACACGGTTATTGAGTTTTTCAAAGAAATCTTTTCCAGAGAGGGTTGTCCTTCAGGGCTTGTCACCGACAATGGGGTACAAATCACTTCAATTGAAATGAAAAACTTCTTAAAAGGCCAAAATATCAAACACCACACTGTTTCAGTATATGAACCACACGAAAATGGTCTTGCTGAACGTTTTAATAGGGTTCTTAAAGGTTATGTATCTGATGTGGTGAAACTGGGTGGAAGTTGGAGAAATTCTTTAAGGGAAAAACTGTGGTTATATCGCATCACGCCTCATTCTACAACAGAAGTCAGTCCCTTTCGCCTTTTGAAAGGGCGAGATCCTGCATCAAAGATTTGTCCTTGGTGGTTCAAAGAAAAGTGCATGAATAAGTCCTTTTCCAACTTAACTGTAAGTGATGTTGCCCAAAAGGTAGAATCTAAACAAGTCAAAACTAAGGAATGGTATGATCGCAAATGGAATACAAAAACTCCCAATTTTACAATTGGCGATTGGGTCAGAGTCAAAAAACCTGGTTTCATCACTAAATGTTCTGATAGATTTGGCAAGCCCATGAAAATTGTCAAAGTCTTTGACAACAGTGTCATTACCCAAGATGGCAGATTATGGAATGTCAAACGTGTGGCCAAATGCCCTTTGGTACCCAGTTCTGTTGTAGTTCCTCTTTCCAAACCTTTTATTGCTCCTGAAGACTGTGTCCTCCAGGGTCAAAGCTTCCTCTCGCTCAAGATTCCCTCCCAAGAGATTGTCTGATTATGATACATAGTTCCACTGTTGTGCACTCCATTTTATTGTGAAAAAAGGAGGTATGTTACATTTGCATTTCCTTAGTTTGTTTCCCTTCCCCTGCTTCTCTTCCTCCCTGGTCCTGCATCTTTCAATGTACATTCCAGTTCTTCCTAGAACCTTGGTTGGCTGCTAGGCACCCAGGTCAGTTGCATCTGTTCCTGTCTGCTGACCAGTTGTATCCTGTTGCTGTGCTGCGCTTCACTAAATAAACCTTTTTAAAGTACTGGACGATTCATCATTTCAACACCTGTCTACCCTGCTACTCATTTAAAACCCAAGATAAATGTATCCTATTGCTTGCTAGGCAACCGGGTAGCCCTCATGTCAGACGACATCTTGCTTGAGCATTATGATGTCAGAGCACCACTGGACCAATTGTCCTGGTTGAAGGTGACACACAGGAGGATGAGATATCAGCAATTATGCACTAGGTTACTATCTGTATTCATGACTGCAAGGCAAGTAGGAGGTGGAATGGTAAAGGACTCTGAACCAGTCAAAGCACTGGGGCCTTTTTGAAAGTGGGATGGAGATACAAAAACAGATTATCCTTAACAACAATCCATCTTGAGTATCAGAGTCCAACATACAGAGTGTAGGGGAAGAGGTTAAATGAGCTTCCTTCCGTCAGAAAGTAAGACTATCTGTGAGAAGTTGGCCTGGTATATGCTGTTCACTAATTAAAGTGGACACCTTGCACCAGAACAATTCGACTCTTATGGTAGATAGGTTTAAGACAACCTTTATAGAAAGCTATCCTAGTGGTAGCTGTGGAGAGCAGCCTTCAGGCTAAGTCTTGAAGGAATGTAAAGCAGCTTGTTTTACCACACAATCTCTTGAATCACCAAATGAAAAGACACCACACAGGTATATATATCAAATATATATGTATTTATTAATAAACACTCTCTACTAATCTCTTTATGAGATTAGAGGTCAGGAACATATGTACAAGTCAAATGTTATCAAAATAAGTTAAGCACAATCGAATATCACAATCTTAGTTTGCTAGACCTAGGTCTAGGGCATCTAGAATCGAGGGACCCCCAAGAACCACCCAAGGTAGTTGTAGGAGACCCACAGGGGACGGACGCGGTGTCCTGGCACCGGTGCGAGTCCTGTACGAGTCTATGCGAACAGACGCGATTGAGATTTCAATGTTACAGGTCCCTTGCGTGTTCGAGGCGAACACACCGATCGGTCCTTGTACGAGTCGAAGGACGCGGTTACAGATAGAGTTGCAAGGGGAGATGGACGCGCTGTGTCTAACACAGACGCGAACCTTGTGCAAGTCAGTGCAATGGAGATCTCAGTGTTACAGGCCCTCTGTGTGTTCGAGGCGAACACCGATCGGACTCAGTACGAGTCGAAGGATACAGTTTTAGATAGTGTTACAAAGGAGATGGATGCGGGGTGTCTAACACAGACGCGAACCCTGTACGAGTCAGCGCAATTGTCGCACTTAGGAAAGGAGATTTTTAGGACACTTCTAGGGAAGCTACAAGCAAGTCACTTACAGGGTAAGTAGTTCTAGGGCCCACACCCACAGGAGCACCGTAGTGCTGAAGTTACCTCACCCAGGGGAGCCGGGTGCATAGGTGTTCTTTGGTGTCGGGTCGTGGCGTCGTTTTCAATGGGAGCCAGTGAAGACTTGCTGCTTGCGGCGACAGGAGAAGTGTCCGGAGGAATCCAAGCCTGGATTCAGAAGATGGAAGACCTGAAAGCAGAGGGGACAGTGTTCAAAGTCACTTGGCAGTGACTCGGGGCAAGGAAGATGGATGCCCACCGTCGTCGCAAGATTCAGGTCGTTCGCGGTTGCCTTGACTCTTCAGCCACGAGGTCCAGGAGGCGTCGATGATGACCAGGAGCTGGATTCGGTGTGTCCCACGATGTCTGCAGCTTACTGCGGTGTCGGCGACTCGATCGGAGCCAACAAGCCTTGGTAACAGCAAGTCTCGGGGAAAGTGTGAAGAGGCAATGGCGCAGACCAGCAAGGTCTGGGGGACTCACCCAGCGAGGGTAAGTCAGGGCAGGCCTGGAGCAACCAGGGGAGCCCTTTGGTGTCTTTAGAAAGTCTTCTGGGGTCCCACAAGCCGGCTGGCAAGGGATCGCGAAGACGCCTCGGGAGGATTCGCGCACAGGGGCACACGGTCTCTCGGGACGTGGTAGGCCTCTGATCTTCGGAGGGATTCCTGCTGGAGGCTAGGACCACACGTGGTCCAAAGCACAAGTTCGTGGAACGTTGTGAAGGGGTTGCACTTGACACTAGTGCACGGTACCCAGGGGTCGCGGTTCCTCGTTACTCTTGGGGTCCACTGGCCTCAGCTTCGCTGGGGACTCACGATGGCCTTTGAGAAGTCAGGAAATCCACTTCTTGGGCTGCAGGGACTTCGGACTCCGGCGGGAGTGGCGTAGTTTGCGACCGTCGTTTGTAGTTTTTGGTGCCTGCCAAGCAGGGGAGTCACTCCTTGACTCCAAGGGAGATTCTTCAGTCTTCCAAAGGTAGTGGAACGTCGAAGGTCCGGGATTCGTCTTCAGAGCGTCGTCCAGGGAAATCTAGGGTGCAATGCACAGGTTCCCCCTCTTATACTAAAAGAAAGGGAGGGACTAGCTCCATGACCCTACCTATGGGAGGGTCAGGGGAGTGGGTGGCTACACCCACTTCCCTTTGTCCAGTTTCGCGCCAGAGCAGGGACAGGTAGCCCCTGAGCCGGTTTGAACTGGCATATGCACAGAGGAGCCTTCTGCTCCCCCAGTGCAGGACTTCAAAGCACTCTAGGAGTGCACCCACCCAGCCCCAATACACTAAACCCTGTCTGGAAGGTGGTCACACCCCCTTGGGACAGGATATCTATTGTTGGGCTTCCTCCACTGCGAGTGTTGGTCATCAGCAGGAGGGCAGCCCAGTGTCTGTGACTGGTGGCATCCATTTTGTGATGCCAGGGCTCTGCAGGATTCTACTGCGTTTCCACAGTAGGTACATGTCTATCCCTCTAGAAGGGTGGAATGCTACCCCCGCCGCCAGGACTGGCGGGGGGGTAGTATTCCAAGATGTTTGACACCAAACACGACATGTTTCGATGCAGCCATTCCAAAGTTTGCATTTTACTGCGAGGATATAATGCACTTAAAAGTATATGGTTTAACCGCATCCACAAACAGCACCAGAGAATGGACTCTGAGAGCTGCAGAGGGGCCCTGCTCAGGCAGAGGCACCCCCTCACATAGAAGCCAAGCACCCTGCCCTCAGGATTGATAGGGCCTGCCTTAGGGGTGACTGATAGGTTTATATGTGTGTGTAGGAGAGATATAGGGGACCTATATCTCAGTGAGGGGTGCTAGCACTTCCTCACCCAGGCTGCAGTAGCAGGCCTGTGGTGTCAGATTTAGTCTGCTTCCCAGGGGTGGCATAATACATGCTGCAGCCCCTGGTAGGCCTGTGAAGTACCTATGCCCTTAGCACCTAAGGTACCATATACTAGGGACTCATAAGGAACCACAGCATCCAATCACTAGTACACCTAGAGTGCACTCCAAATTGTTTAGAGAGAACAGAGAGGCTGGGGCCCTGATTAGCAGGGTCCCAGCCAGACTATAGCCAGAAACCAGTGTAAACATCAGAAAAAAAGTGTGGGCAACATAAGAGGCAGATCCTACTCTCCTACACAACCCCCCCCCAAACGCATGGACACTAAACTAACCTTGACCAGTTGAGTCTTCGTGTTCAAAGTGGAAATACCTTGAGAGTCCATCTGCATTGGCATGTTGGGTCCCAGGTCTATGTTCCACTGTATAGTCCATCCCCTGTAGGGAAATGGACCACCTCAAAAGTTTTGGGTTCTCACCTTTCATCTGTTTAAGCCATAGGAGGGGCTTGTGGTCAGTCTGAACTATGAAGTGAGTGCCAAACAAGTATGGCCTCAGCTTCTTCAGGGCCCACACCACAGCAAAGGCCTCCCTCTCTATAGCTGACCAACGTTTCTCTCTAGGGGTCAGCCTTCTGCTAATAAAAGCTACTGGCTGGTCTTGACCTTCATCATTCAGTTGAGACAGTACAGCTCCCACACCCAGCTCAGAAGCATCTGTTTGGACAATGAACTTTTTGGTGTAGTCTGGACTCTGTAAGATGGGGGCAGTGCACATGGCCTGCTTTAGGTCTTCAAATGCCTTTTGACAGCTAGCTGTCCACTGAACCTTTTTGGCATTTTCTTTGAGGTCAGATCATTCAAGGGGGTCACTATAGATCCATATCCCTTGACAAACCTCCTATAGTACCCAGTCAGGCCTAAGAAGGCTCTCACCTGTGTCTGGGTGGTTGGAGCAACCCATTCCATTATGGTTTGGATTTTGCTCTGTAAAGGCTGAACCTGGCCTCCACCTACAAGGTGGCCCAGGTATACAACCTGACTCTGCCCTATCTTGCACTTAGTGGCCTTGATAGTGATGCCTGCTTTCTGCAGGGCCTCTAAAACATTCCTGAGGTGGACCAGGTGATCCTGCCAGGAGGAACTAAAGACAGCAATATCATCTAGATAAGCTGAGCAATAAGTTTCCATCCCTGTCAGAACTTTATTCACCAACCTCTAAAAAGTGGCAGGTGCATTTTTCAATCCAAAGGGCATCACCACGAAGTGGTAGTGCCCACCAGGGGTCGAAAATGCTGTTTTGGCTTTTGCATCGTCAGCTAACCTGATCTGCCAGTAGCCAGCTGTCAGGTCAAACGTGCTTAGATACTTGGCTGAGGCCAAAGTATCAATCAGCTCATCTGCCCTCGGTATGGGATAGGCATCAGTCCTAGTGACTGCATTGAGGCCTCTGTAGTCTACACAAAACCTCATTTCTTTCTTACCACCCTGGGTATGAGGCTTGGGTACCAGGACTACTGGGCTAGCCCAAGGGCTATCTGAAGGCTCAATTACACCTAGCTCCAACATTTTCTGGACTTCAGTCCTGATACAGTCCCTGACATGGTCAGGTTGCCTGTAGATTTTATTCTTGACAGGCAGACCGTCTCCAGTGTCCACCTCATGGGTGCACCAGGAAGTCTGACTAGGGGTCAGACTAAACATATGTCTATACTGTTGCAGAACTTGTCTGCACTCAGTTTGCTGATGGTCAGTGAGGCTGCTTGCCAAAGCAACACCATCTACTGACCCATCATCAGGGTTCTGCGAGAGCAGGTCAGGGAGAGGGTCACTCTCCTCCTCCTGTTCCTCATCAGTTGCCATGAGCAAGCCCATGTCAGCCCTGTCAACATATGGCTTTAATCTGTTGACATGGAGCACCCTCAGGGGGCTCCTGGGAGTTCCAAGATTCACCAGGTAGGTGACTTCTCCCTTCTGTTCAACTATTGTATGGGGGCCACTCCACTTGTCCTGGAGGGCTGCTGGGGCCACAGGCTCCAATACCCACACCTTCTGTCCTGGCTGGTATACAGTCAGTACAGCCTTTGGTCATGCCAAGCTTTTTGTAATTCTTGCCTGGCCTCCAGGTTTTTGGTTGCCTTTTTCATGTACTCAGCCATCCGGGAGCGGAGACCAAGTACATAGTCCATCACATCTTGTTTGGGGGCTTGAGAGGTAACTCCCAGCCCTCTTTTACCAAACACAGTGGACCTCTCACAGGATGCCCAAACAGAAGCTCAAATGGGCTGTAACCAACCCCCTTCTGTGGAACCTCTCTGTATGCAAACAAAGGCAAGGAAGAAGAAGGTCCCATTTCCGCCTAAGCTTCTCTGGGAGTCCTTTAATCATTCCTTTCAAGGTTCTGTTGAAACGTTCAACTAAACCATTGCATTGTGGGTGATAGGGGGTGGTGATCTTATAAGTTACACCACACTCCTTCCACATTGCTTTCAGATATCCTGACATGAAGTTGGTACCTCTGTCAGAAATGACCTCCTTTGGAAAACCCACTCTGGAGAAAACTCCAATGAGGGCTCTTGCCACCACAGGGGCTGTGGTGGTACTCAGGGAATTGCTTCTGGGTACCTGGTGGCATGATCCACTACCACCAGGATAAACCTGTGCCCAGATGCAGTTTGAGGGTCAAGGGGACCAACAATGTCAATCCCTACCCTTTCAAAGGGTACCCCCACCACAGGTAGTGGTATCAGGGGGCCTTTGTTGTGCCACCTGCCTTACCACTGGCTTGGCATGTGACACAGAAGCGACAAAACTCCTTTGTGTCCTCTGACATATGTGGCCAATGAAAATGTGGGACAAGCCTGTCCCAGGTCTTGTTTTGGCCCAAGTGACCTGCCAAAGGGATATCATGTGCTAGGGTCAAGAGGAACCTCCTAAACTTCTGAGGTATTACCATCCTCCTGGTGGCTCCAGGGGCTGGATCTCTACCCTCAGAATATAGGAGTCCCTCATCCCAATAAACTTTATGGGACCCACTAGCACTCCCAGCAGCCTCAGCAGCAGCCTGCTGTCTGAGGGGTTCAAGGGAGGGGCAGCACTGTTGCTCCTTACTCAGATCTTCCCTAGAAGGGCCCCCTGCCCCCAAGAACTCAACCTGATCAGGCTCAAGTCCCTCTGGGGCAGTTCCTTCTTCAGGATCTGCTTCACCTCCCTCTGGGGGTGAATCTGTGATCTGAGACAGAGGGGAAGGCACTGCCTTTACCCTACTGCTCCTCCTCTTGGGAAGCATCTGGTCCATTGTTCCAGGATCCAGAGCTGGTTCAGTGTCATGCATTCTTGCTTGTGACCTGGTCACAGCAAATACCTCTGCAGGGATGCCCAACATCTCAGCATGAGTCCATAACTCTACTTCAGACCAGGCTGAAGTCTCTAGATCATTGCCCAATAGACATTCGACAGGGAGGTCTGCACTGACTACAACCTTCTTGAGGCCAGTTACCCCTCCCCAGGAGAAATTCACAACTGCCAGACTATGGTTGGTCTTGACATTGCTTGCATTGGTCACCTGGTACATTTCGCCCAGGATGATCTGTCCAGGGTCCACAAGATCCTCTGCCACCATGGTGACACTAGCACCTGTGTCCCTAAATGCCAAAGCCTGTTTGCCATTTATTACAGGCTGCTGTTTGTATTTGCCCAGATTACTGGGGCTTACTAGGAAGGACATATTAAGGTCTCCCTCACAAATCAGCATTGCCTGAGTGGGCACTCTGACTAGGTCAGAGTCTACTTCAGAACCCAGGGTCAACCCTACTACACCCTTATTCTGAGTACCACCTCCACCAGTAGCTGAACTAGGGGGAACAGTTGCCTTAGGGGCAGGAGTGGTGGTGGTTTGGTCTTTGGACTTGTTGCAATCAGAAGTCCAGTGCCCTTTCTGTTTACAGAATTTGCACCAGGGCTTCTTTTGGCCTTTTCCCTTGTTGGATTGTGACTCCCCACCAGATGCAGATTTTTGGGGCCCTTGTGAAGACTTCTGGTCTTTTGACTTATCCCCACCTTTCTCAGAGCCCTTAGGATCTTGCTTCTTGGTGTCACCCCCTTGGTTCTGGGGTTTCTGCCTCACCCTGGTTCTGACCCATTTGTCTGCCTTCTTTCCCAATTCTTGGGGAGAGGTCAGATCTGAGTCCACCAGGTATTGATGCAACAACTGGTTCTGGCAATTATTAAGGATCTGTTCTCTCATCATCAGATTATACAATCCCTTGAAATCAGTAACCCTACTGCCAACCAGCCAACCCTCCAGAGCCTTGGTTGCACAATCAACAAAGTCAGTCCAGTCCTGAGTCTGTGCCTTCTGGGTGTCTCTGAACTTCAACCTGTACTGCTCAGTGGTTAAGCCAAACCCATCTATCAGTGCACTCTTCAGGACTTCATAATCATCAGCATCCTCTTCTCTAACAGTGAGGAGCTTGTCTCTACCTTTGTCTGAAAAGGAGAGCCACAAGATTGCTGCCCACTGCTTTTGGGGGACCTGCTGTACTCTACAGGCCCTCTCCATAGCAGTTATCCACTTGTGGATATCATCCCCACTCTGGTAGGGAGGAACAACCTTTCTCAGGTTCCTATGGTCTGGAATAGATTCTCTGCCTCTAGGGACACTGTTGCTGCCACCAAGGGGTTCTAACCCCTCTCTTCTAGAAGCTCTCTGGATCTCCAGGGCTTCTCTATCCAGTGCCAACTGCTTGGTTCTGAGGGCAACTCTTGCTTCCTCATACTGCAGCAGTTTGCACATTCTTTCAGAGGAGGTCTCTCTTATGGGAAAGTATGAGTTCATCTGGTGGACAAATTCTCTGCCAGAGTGATAAGAGTGGTCAGATTCCCTGGAAGGGGACCTATGCCTCTCCTCCACTCTGTCAGCTCTCTTAGGGAGAATTCCTCTGTCCTTTTCAGGCCCCTTAAGGCCTGGTCCTTCAATCACAGAGTCTTGGTCATTCTGATTTTCATCATCTGACCCAGATACTGTAATTGACCCACCCACTGATTCAGACCCATTAGCTCCTAGAGCCAATCTAAGATCATCTGCTGTCAGCAGATCTATCAGGTGTAGGGTTGAGGGACTCTGTCCTAGCCTCAGGTGTCTTTCAACACACATGGCTCTCAAGTCAGAGAAAGCCATGTCCTTATACTGAGGCTGAGTGGATCCACTGGTTCCACCCTTTAAGGACATTCTAGTGTTGTGCAGTGTTGTACTACCTACACTAGTTTGTGGCCTACTGATACTAGCTTGAGCTGTAGAAAGGGTGTGCTATCCCTTGGCACACAGCTCTAAGTTCAGTAGAACTTATTGATACTAAGCTTGACTTTATATGTACCTTGAGTACCTATAGTGGTTTTCAGTTAGTAATTCAAATAGAGATTTTCTGGTAAAACAATAGCAAGCTGGAATCCCACACGCTGCCCACCAATGTGAGAAGTTGGCCTGGTATATGCTGTTCACTAATTAAAGTGGACACCTTGCACCAGAACAATTCGACTCTTATGGTAGATAGGTTTAAGACAACCTTTATAGAAAGCTATCCAGGGTAGCTGTGGAGAGCAGCCTTCAGGCTAAGTCTTGAAGGAATGTAAAGCAGCTTGTTTTACCACACAATCTCTTGAATCACCAAATGAAAAGACACCACACAGGTATATATATCAAATATATATGTATTTATTAATAAACACTCTACTAATCTCTTTATGAGATTAGAGGTCAGGAACATATGTACAAGTCAAATGTTATCAAAATAAGTTAAGCACAATCGAATATCACAATCTTAGTTTGCTAGACCTAGGTCTAGGGCATCTAGAATCGAGGGACCCCCAAGAACCACCCCAGGTAGTTGTAGGAGACCCACAGGGGACGGACGCGGTGTCCTGGCACCGGTGCGAGTCCTGTACGAGTCTATGCGAACAGACGCGATTGAGATTTCAATGTTACAGGTCCCTTGCGTGTTCGAGGTGAACACACCGATCGGTCCTTGTACGAGTCGAAGGACGCGGTTACAGATAGAGTTGCAAGAGGAGATGGAAGCGCTGTGTCTAACACAGACGCGAACCTTGTGCGAGTCAGTGCAATGGAGATCTCAGTGTTACAGGCCCTTTGTGTGTTCGAGGCGAACACCGATCGGACTCAGTACGAGTCGAAGGATACAGTTTTAGATAGTGTTACAAAGGAGATGGACGCGGGGTGTCTAACACAGACGCGAACCCTGTACGAGTCAGCGCAATTGTCGCACTTAGGAAAGGAGATTTTTAGGACACTTCTAGGGAAGCTACAAGCAAGTCACTTACAGGGTAAGTAGTTCTAGGGCCCACACCCACAGGAGCACCGTAGTGCTGAAGTTACCTCACCCAGGGGAGCCGGGTGCATAGGTGTTCTTTGGTGTCGGGTCGCGGCGTCGTTTTCAATGGGAGCCAGTGAAGACTTGCTGCTTGCGGCGACAGGAGAAGTGTCCAGAGGAATCCAAGCCTGGATTCAGAAGATGGAAGACCTGAAAGCAGAGGGGACAGTGTTCAAAGTCACTTGGCAGGGACTCGGGGCAAGGAAGATGGATGCCCACTGTCGTCGCAAGATTCAGGTCGTTCGCGGTTGCCTTGACTCTTCAGCCACGAGGTCCAGGAGGTGTCGACGACGACCAGGAGCTGGATTCGGCGTGTCCCACGATGTCTGCAGCTTACTGTGGTGTCGGCGACTCGATCGGAGCCAACAAGCCTTGGTAACAGCAAGTCTCGGGGAAAGTGTGAAGAGGCAATGGCGCAGACCAGCAAGGTCTGGGGGACTCACCCAGTGAAGGTAAGTCAGGGCAGGCCTGGAGCAACCAGAGGAGCCCTTTGGTGTCTTTAGAAAGTCTTCTGGGGTCCCACAAGCCAGCTGGCAAGGGATCGCGAAGACGCCTTGGGAGGATTCGCTCACAGGGGCCCACGGTCTCTTGGGACGTGGTAGGCCTCTGATCTTCGGAGGGATTCTTGCTGGGGGCTAGGACCACACGTGGTCCAAAGCACAAGTTCGTGGAACGTTGTGAAGGGGTTGCACTCAACACTAGTGCACGGTACCCAGGGGTCACGGTTCCTTGTTACTCTTGGGGTCCAGTGGCCTCAGCTTCGCTGGGGACTCACGATGGCCTTTGAGAAGTCAGGAAATCCACTTCTTGGGCTGCAGGGACTTCGGACTCTGGCGGGAGCGGCGTAGTTTGCGACCGTCGTTTGTAGTTTTTGGTGCCTGCCAAGCAGGGGAGTCACTCCTTGACTCCAAGGGAGATTCTTCAGTCTTCCAAAGGTAGTGGAACATCGAAGGTCCGGGATTCGTCTTCAGAGCGTCGTCCAGGGAAATCTAGGGTGCAATGCACAGGTTCCCCCTCTTATACTAAAAGAAAGGGAGGGACTAGCTCTATGACCCTACCTATGGGAGGGTCAGGGGAGTGGGTGGCTACACCCACTTCCCTTTGTCCAGTTTCGCACAAGAGCAGGGACAGGTAGCCCCTGAGCCGGTTTGAACTGGCATATGCACAGAGGAGCCTTCTGCTCCCCCAGTGCAGGACTTCAAAGCACTCTAGGAGTGCACCCACCCAACCCCAATACACTAAACCCTGTCTGGGAGGTGGTCACATCCCCTTGGGACAGGATATCTATTGTTGGGCTTCCTCCACTGCGAGTGTTGGTCATCAGCAGGAGGGCAGCCCAGTGTCTGTGACTGGTGGCATCCATTTTGTGATGCCAGGGCTATGCAGGATTCTACCGCGTTTCCACAGTAGGTACATGTCTATCCCTCTAGAAGGTTGGAATGCTACCCCCGCCACCAGGACTGGCGGGGGGGGGGTAGTATTCCAAGATGTTTGACACCAAACACGACATGTTTCGATGCAGCCATTCCAAAGTTTGCATTTTACTGCGAGGATATAATGCACTTAAAAGTATATGGTTTAACCGCATCCACAAACAGCACCAGAGAATGGACTCTGAGAGCTGCAGAGGGGCCCTGCTCAGGCAGAGGCACCCCCTCACATAGAAGCCAAGCACCCTGCCCTCAGGATTGATAGGGCCTGCCTTAGGGGTGACTGATAGGTTTATATGTGTGTGTAGGAGAGATATAGGGGACCTATATCTCAGTGAGGAGTGCTAGCACTTCCTCACCCAGGCTGCAGTAGCAGGCCTGTGGTGTCAGATTTAGTCTGCTTCCCAGGGGTGGCATAATACATGCTGCAGCCCCTGGTAGGCCTGTGAAGTACCTATGCCCTTAGCACCTAAGGTACCATATACTAGGGACTCATTAGGAACCACAGCATCCAATCACTAGTGCACCTAGAGTGCACTCCAAATCGTTTAGAGAGAACAGAGAGGCTGGGGCCCTGATTAGCAGGGTTCCAGCCAGACTATAGCCAGAAACCAGTGTAAACATCAGAAAAAAAGTGGGGGCAACATAAGAGGCAGATCCTACTCTCCTACACTATCGTTCTAAAGTAAGATAGTAAATTCCAGCCTCAAAGGCAGCAATTTCCTCAGATGGAATATTGCTAGCGCCAGGATCTAAAGCAGGCTTTGGTAGTCTTGGAGGCAGTCAGTCTTTTATTAACTATCATGACCAACACAATGTGATCCATATTACTTCCATCTTGACAAATGATATTCAAGCACAGGCCCCCAATATAAGGTAGTGAGGACATTCAGATGCTGTGAACATCTTTTTAATGCCCAAAGGAATGATTGTGAGTTTTACTTACCATATAAATTGGTAAAATGAAGCAGTATGCCGGAAGACATCCTTTTCTTTTTTTTCTTTCGTCTCGGCAATGCAGAGAAAATAAGTCGTAAAACACTGCCACTGCTGGTCATTCAGTATAATCTGCAGATGGAAAAGTCCACTGTTAGTGCATTTACTATATGCAATACAACAAATAATTTTTAGAAAGCATAAACAGATCAGTACTATGCAGTCTGTATTATTGTGAAAATCAACAGCTCATTAGAAATTCAAATCTCAATTTGTGTTTTTAACCTCGCATACTTCTCTGAATCCCATGCCTCATTTGCTAACACTCTAAACAACTGCAGCACGTACATTAGGACATAGATAAATAGATCTTTTTGCCAGCCAAGTGGCAGTGTACCCTTCTTACTTCATTTGTTTTAGGATATGTACACCAGTAGCAATTAAGTCAGCTGACAAGTTGAGAGAGGAAGGGTTATGCTACAGTTAGTGGGAATCATAAAAACTATGAATAGCATATTTTCCATCTTCATTTTAGCCAATTCCTACCAGTTCAGCCATAGTGAAGTCGAGACTCCTATGCTCAAACTTGCGTTCATACAAATATAGAAGTCTCAGAAAATGCCCTAATTTCTTTCATCTTACAATCTTAGTTTACATGTGGGCATCCTGTCTACCTTGCTACTCATTTAAAACCCAAGATAAATGTATCCTATTGCTTGCTAGGCAACCGGGTAGCCCTCATGTCAGACGACATCTTGCTTGAGCATTATGATGTCAGAGCACCATTGGACCAATTGTCCTGGTTGAAGGTGACACACAGGAGGATGAGAGATCAGCAATTATGCACTAGGTTACTATCTGTATTCATGACTGCAAGGCAAGTAGGAGATGGAATGGTAAAGGACTCTGAACCAGTCAAAGCACTGGGGCCTTTTTGAAAGTGGGATGGAGATACAAAAACAGAGATTATCCTTAACAACAATCCATCTTGAGTATCAGAGTCCAACATACAGAGTGTAGGGGGAAGAGGTTAAATGAGCTTCCTTCTGTCAGAAGGAAAGACTATCGTTCTAAAGTAAGATAGTACATTCCAGCCTCAAGCATTGGCATAGCCAATAGGTCTCGCTTTTGGGACCTTATGTGATTATCCTGAAGTTTTGGCTATGTTGTAGAGTATTGTGGCTGATGTGCAATATTTTGAAAAGTTATAATGAAAAGTGTTATATGTGGTACTTAGTGGTATTATGTGGAGTGTATTTATGTTGCATTGAGTATAGTGTAATTACGTGGTGTGTAATTATGTGGTAGTGAGTGTTGTGTAGTGTATTTATATTGCATTGAGTCTAGTCTAAATCTGTGACGTGTTATTACGTGACAGTGATATTATGTGGATTGTATTTTTGTTGTATTGAGTAGAGTGTAATTATGTGGCATGTAATTATGTGGCAGTGAGTGGTATTATTTGGAGTGTATGTTGCATCGAGTGCAGTATAATTATGTAGCATATAATTATGTGGCACTGAGTTATATTATGCGGAGTGTTTTTGTGTTGTATTGAGGAGAGTGTAATTATGTGGAGTGTAATTATGTGGCACTGAGTGGTTTTATGTGGAGTGTATTTATGTTGCATTGAGTACAGTGTAATTATGTTGCATGTAATTATGTGGCATTATGTGGAGTGTATGTTGCATTTAGTAGAGTGTAGTGGTGTAATTATGTGGTTTTGAATGTTATGTGGAGTGTATTTATATTGTATTGAGTAGAGTAATTATGTGGAGTGTTAATATGTGGCACTGAGTGATATTATGTGGATTGTATTGATGCTGTATTGAGTAGAGTGTAATTATGTGATTATGTGGCACTGAATGGTATTATGTGGGGTGTGTGTTGGATTTAGAATAGTGTAATTATGTGTCATGTGGCAGTGAATGGTATTTTGTGTTGCATAGAGGAAATGGTAATTATGTGTAGTGTAATTATGTGGCATGTAGTGGTATTATGTGGAGTGTATTTATGTTGCATAGAGTGTAAGTATGTGGCATGTAATTATGTGGCACTTAGTGGTATTATGTGGAGTGTATGTTGCATTTAGTATAGTGTAATTATGTGGTGGAATTATGTGGTTTTGAGTGGTATGTGGAGTGTATTTATATTGTATTTAGTAAAGTAATTGTGGCGTGTTATGTGACACAGTGATATTATGTGGTTTGTATTTATGTTGTATTGAGTAGAGTGTAATTATGTGGTATGTAATTATGTGGCATTGAGTGGTATTATGTGGGGTGTATGTTGCATATAGTAGAGTGTAATGATGTGATGTAATTATGTGGTTTTGAGTGGTATGTGGAGTGTATTTATATTGTATTGAGTAGAGTGTAATTATGTGGCATGTAATTATGTGGCACGGAGTGGTTTTTTGTGGAGTGTATGTTGTATTTAGTATAGTGTAGTTACGTGGTGTAATTATGTGGTACTGAGTGGTGTTATGTGGAGTGTATTTATACCGTATTGAGTAGAGTTTAATTATGTGGCGTGTTATTTTTGTGGCACCGAGTGATATTATGTGGATTGTATTTATGTTGCATTGACTACAGTGTAATTATGTGGCATGTAATTATGTGGTACCGAGTGGTATTATGTGAAGTGAATTTATGTTGCATTGAGTAGAGTAATTATGTGGCATGTAATTATGTGGCACAGTGGTTTTTTGTGGTGTGTATGTTGTATTTAGTATAGTGTAATTACGTGGTGTAATTATGTGGTACTGAGTGGTGTTATGTGGAGTGTAATTATATTGTATTGAATAGAGTGTAATTATGTGTCGTGTTTTTTTGTGGCACTGAGTGATATTATGTGGATTGTATTTATGTTGCATTGACTAGAGGTTAATTATGTGGCATGCAATTATGTGGCACTGAGTGGTATTATGTGGAGTGTATTTATGCTGCTTTGAGTAGAGTGTAATTATGTGGCATGTAATTATGTGGCACTGAGTGGTATTATGTGGAGTGTGTTGCATTTAGTACAGTGTAATTAGGAAATAGGGACCTTTTCCCTAGAACAATATAGTTATTTAGCAATTGAGTGAGTTAGTCTGTGAGAGAGTGAGTTAGTGAGATAGAGTGAGAGAGTTAGTGATTTAGTGAGAGATAGCTTGAGAAATGGAGTTAGTTAGTAAGTGATAGGTTTAGAGTGAGTTAGTAAGTGAGAGTGTGTTAGAGAGTTATTTTTAGACAGCTATTTAGCGTGAGTGTTATAGAGTTAGTTAATGAGGCAGAGAGTTAATGAGAGAGAGAATTTGAGAGTTTTTTGTGAGAGATAGTGTGTGAGAGATCTTAATTTATATTTAGTGTTGAAAGAGTGAGTTATTGAGAGTTATTGTAAGGGAGTGATATAGTTATTCTGTTAGTGAGTGAGTTAGTGAAAGAGTGAGTTATTGAGATAGATAGTTAGTGTGAGCGAGCTAGAGGGAGTGAGTTAGTCACTAAGTGTGTGAGTTAAAGTGAGTTAGTTAGTGAGAGAGGGAGTTATTTTTTGAGAGAGAGAGTTAGCTAGTGAGATAGAGATAGTTATTTAGTGAGAGAGAGAGTTAGAGATTTAGTTATTGAGATAGAGAGTTAATGAGAGAGAGAGAGTAGTTTATTAGCCCCTTCTAACTTTTTTTTTTATAGATTAATAATGTTTTGCATAGTAATAACTGACAACAATTTTTTAGTTGAATTTTTATTTGAAATTGTTTGTGTTAACATTTTTATTATGAAAAAGTTATTTCTCTTGGGAAAAAAACCAATAATTTACATTTATACATTTTGTGAAAAATATTTTCATACTGTTGCAATATCTTTTATGATTTCTGTAATAATCCCATTGCAAAATATGACTTCGCATGTCCGTGGTAAATAGGGCATAAGTCCATCGGATAATTCCTCGACATCAGTATTGATATTAAACCAGTCCATTAGAATGTCATTACTAATATCCATCGATTGATATGTGTCAGTATCCAGTACTTGCGTAGTTATAGTACTTATTTCCTGTTCCATTTTTTTCTATCCAATATATTTCAACTTGTAATGTTTCTGATGGAGGTTCTGTTGCCTGTGAATAGATGCAAAAGTAAGCATTAGGTTTGTACAACATTTTGTTGTTATTGTGTTTTTTTTTTTTTAAATCATTTTTATTGAGTAGAGCTTCAGGGAAGCTATTTTAGAGAAACATATTGCCATAATGTTAGATAATTGTTGATTTTGAATGCAATTAAAAACAAATCATCTTTTGATATATTAAATTTTTAGTTTGATTAGCATAATAGAAAAAGTTTGTAAACCGAGATTCTATTTTTTTAACCGGTTATTACATATGATATGCATTAACAATAAACGTAAGTTTCGCAAACTGCAAAATATTTTTAAGTTGTGGAAATTTTTTTAATTGCCCCTACACGCTTAGCATAAGCTTTTCTAAACCTTTTAGTGCGCCTTATGTTATTTAACTATTTGTTATATAGAGGTGCTTCCACTAGTTTCCAATTTTTGTAGAATTAGGGAGTGAGCCACGAAAGTTATTGAGTTTAACATTTTTTAACCCCTTCGATGCTCATGACGGAGCGGTTCCGTCATGAGCATCGGTTGGGCTGTGCTCATGACTGAACCGCACCGTCATGGCACCCACCCATGGGGGAAGCGCTGGCGCTCCCCCCATTGGCAGCCCAACATGTTACCACAAAGGGGGATGGCAGCGGAAGAGCTTCCGCTGCCACCCCCGAACCCCCCTCGGCGATCCTGTGAAGTCAGCGTGCACATCGCGCGCTGACGTCATCAGGAAGCGCTGGGACGCCTGGAAGCCATTTGCTTCCAGGCGGTCCAAGGAGAGGGTGAGTGTGTGTGCGCTCCGGTGGGGCGGCCAGATGCACACGCATTGAGGCATCGGGGGAGAGGAAAGAGTTTTTCCTCTCCCCTGATGTCTCAATGCAGGGCATTCCTGCTTCACGATCGCGCACAGCGTCGCGATTGTGCAGCAGGAATGCCCCACTAGACACCAGGGATGTCTTTTTGGGAAAAAAGGAAGCGACCCCCTTTGTGTCAGCCCGGTGATGCCACAACTTTCCCACACAAAAATGTGCGAAAAAAGTGATTTTTTTCAGCTAAAATTGAGGTTTGCAGGGGATTCTGGGTAAGGAAACGTTGGGGGATCCACGCAAACCATACCTCCCTGGAATCCCCCGGGTGTCTAGTTTTCAGAAATGTATGGGTTTGGTAGGTTTTCCTAGATGGCCACCGAGCACGGGGCCAAAAACCCAAGTGACCCCCCCCCTTGCGAAACTAGGTCGTTTTGAGATAGGCAATTTTGATGTCGCCTAAATACATTTTGGGCCCTTGCCTGTCGCGGGTACTTGGGCCTCCCACACGAGTGAGGCACCATTTTTATCGGGAGACCCGGGGGAACGCTGGGTGGTAGGAAATTTGTGTCAGCCCGGTGATGCCACAACTTTCCAACACAAAAATGTGTGAAAAAAGTGATTTTTTTCAGCTAAATTTGAGGTTTGCAGGGGATTCTGGGTAAGGAAACATTAGGGGATCCACGCAAGCCATACCTCCCTGAAATCCCCTGGGTGTCTAGTTTTCAAAAATGTATAGGTTTGCTAGGTTTCCCTAGGTGCCGGCAGAGCTAGGGTTAAAAAACTACAGCTAGGCACTTTGCCAAAAAAGGGTCATTTTTCACTGTGAAATTGTGGTGTGTCCACGTTGCGTTTTGCGCCGTTTCCTGTCGCGGGCATTAGGCCTACCCACACAAGTGAGGTACCATTTTTCTCGGAAGACTTTGGGGAACGTGGGGTGGGTGGAAATTTGTGGATCCACGCAGATTCCAGAACTTTCCACCACAGAAATGTGAGGAAAATGTGGTTTTTTGGACATTTTTAGGTTTGCAAGGGATTCTGGGTAACAGAACCTGGTGAGAGCCAGTCAAGTCACCCCATCCTGGATTCCCCTGGGTGTCTAGTTTTCAAAAATGTATAGGTTTGCTAGGTTTCCCTAGGTGCCGGCAGAGCTAGGGTTCAAAAACTACAGCTAGGCACTTTGCAAAAAAGGGTAATTTTTCATTGTGAAAGTGTGGTGTGTTCACGTTGCGTTTTGAGCAGTTTCCTGTCGTGGGCACTATGCCTACCCACACAAGTGAGGTACCATTTTTATTGGGAGACTTGGGGTAATTCAGATTTGTAAAGCAACTGTTATTACCTATTGACTTTCAATGCATTTCTGCCTTCCAAATGAAAGACAATGTGTAAAAAAGAAGTCATTTTGAAAAATGACCGATAATTCTCATGCTAGTATGAGTATTCCCAATTTCGGAAATGTGCAAATATCTACTGTTTCTAAACTCTATATTTTGTTCCCATTTCAGAAATACATAGGTGTCTTTCATACCGATTTTTCCATGTATACATTTTCCCAGAATAATTACTATATACCCGGTACATAATAAAAAACCATTGCAAGTCGCTGCTCAGTTTTTGGCTCTGAGTTCGTCGGGTTCTTGGTGAACCTACAAGTCCTATATATCCCCACAACCAGTAAGGTCCCACGGATGTAACGGTATATTGTTTTCAAAGAGCTGTCATAATTAGAAGAAGTTACAGGTGAAAACGTTGACACAAAAGGCTGTTTTTTTTTCAACTAATTTTCAATTTTTCCTATATTTAACTGTTAGTTTCTATAAAGAAACCTTGAAGAATCTACACAAATGACCCCTTGCTGAATTCAGAATTTTGTCTACTTTACTAAAATGTATAGCTTTCCAGGATCCATTATTGCTTTCATACCCATTTCTACCATTAACTGGAAGGAGGTTGAAAGCACAAAAATAGCAAAAATAGGCTATGTCCCAGAAAAATGCCAAAACTGTGTAAAAATGTTGGTTTTCTGACAAAAGTCTGTCATTCCCTAAAAGCTGGGAAAATGGTGATTTCAGCCCCACAAACTCTTTTTTGATACCATTTGCAGGGAAAAACCCAGACGCTTTCATTTGCAGCACTTTTTTCCCCATTTTTCCCCAAAAAAACAAAATTTTGCTGTATTTTGGCTAATTTCTGGGTCCCCTCCAGGGGAATCCACAAACCCTGGGTACCTTTAGAATCCCCAGGATGTTGGAAGAAAAGGACGCAAATTTGGAGTGGATACCTTATGTGGTCAAAAAGTTACAGGGGCCTAAGCGCGAACTACCCCAAATAGCCCAAAAAAGGCTTAGCACAGGGGGGGAAAAGGCCTAGCAGCAAAGGGGTTAAATTTGTACTTACTTGAAGTTGGCTGTGTCTTGTCGTATTTAATATTTTCTCTCCGTTGAACTCATGCACTGTGACATGGGTTATTTTTACATATTGTCCAATTTGAATATTAAAGTTGGTTGCTTCCCTCCATAATGTTATTTTTACAAAGTCTGTTGAATCTTTTATCGTTATTGATTTTAAATTAGTTTCCTGTTCGCCGATAAATTCTGTTTTTATTTCTTCTTCCTTGAAATAAAAAAAAAGATTTTATTTTGTTAGTAGAAGTGAGATAGTGAGATAGTAAGAGAGAGATTGAGAGTAAGTTAGTGAGAGAGAATTAGTAAGTGTGAGCGAGATTTAGATAGTGAGGTAGTTAGTGAGATAGAGTATGTTAGTTGAGGGAGAGTTAGTTAGTGAGAATGAGAGAGTGATAGAGTTAATGTGAGTTAGTGAGAGAGTGTTAGAGAGTTAGTGAGATAGTTTTAACGTAAGATAGTGCGAGATAGAGATAGTTAGATAGTGAGGTAGTTGTTGAGATTGAGTATGTTAGTAGAGATAGTATGAGTGAGTTAGTTAATGAGAGAGAGAGAGTTATTGAGTGAGGGAGAGAGTGAGTTAGGTGAGAGAGAGTTTTAGAGAGGTAGTGAGATAGTGATAGTTAGTTATTGAGAGATAGAGACAGTTCGATTTTGTGAAAGGTATAGAAAGTTAGATATTGTGCTAGTTTGTGATATAGATTATGGTATAGTGAGAAATTAAGAGAGAGAGTGAGTTAGAGAGATTGAGAGAGTGAGATTGAGTTAGTGAGAGATTTTGAGAGTTTGTGATATAGTGATAGAGTTAGTTAGTGAGAGATTGAGATAGGTTTAGAATTGTCAATAAAGTTTTATATTGATGTATTTAGTGAGATAGAGTATGTTAGTAGAGAGAGAGTGATAGAGTTATTTAGTGAGATAGAGAGTGAGGCAGTGATAGTGAGTTAGTTATAGAGAGTTAGAGAGTTAGTGAGATAGTGATAGAGTTAGTTTTTAAGAGATAAGATAGTTTTTGTAGGCTTGTGAGTTATTTTGAAAGAGGAGGTATTTGTTTGTGGTTAGTATTGGTGTTGTGGTTGGTTATTTGAGGGGTTGTAATAGTATGTGATAGAGGAAATAGTGTTGTGAGTGAAAAGGTGTTGTGTTGTGTTATGGTGTTGAGTAATTTGTGTATAAGTGACTACTTGATAGCATTGCTAGGTTGTAAGTGTTGCTGTGTGTTGCGGTTAGAGAGTTAGTGAGATCGTGATAGAGTTAGTTATTGAGATAGAGATAGAGTGAGGGAGTGAGTGATTTAGTAAGATGTTATGGTGTTTGTGGAAGAGTAGTTTGTGTTTTTTTGTGAGGTGTTGCGCTGTGTGTAGCTTATGGAGGGTGGTGAGCTATTGTGAGAGAGGAGATATGTGTTAGAGGTTATGAGTGGTGTTGTGTTTGTTTTTTTGAAGTGTTTTAGTGCTTTGTGGAAGAGAGATAAGCTTGCACTGCAAGCGAAAAGGTGTTTTGCTGGGCAAGGTTTTTCAGTAATATGTGTAATAGTGAAGAGTAGACAGGGCTGATAGGCTGTAAGTGTTGTTGTGTGTGTCGGTTGTAGTATTTTTAGCCCTTTGTGGAAGAGTAGAGTGTGTTGGTAGAGGAGAGGTGTTGTGTTTAGTTAGTAAAAGATTTGTATATAGACTTACTTCTGCAACAGTCCCGCAAACTGTCATTAGTGTTTTTAAGTTTGCTTCTTTTATAGCTTTTATTGGCGACGCTGGAGGTGCTGGTGGCTGCAATATTTTCTCAGCCTCTTTTACTATGAATTCAGATAATGCCATTGCCGGAAATTTGGTTATTTTTGTTTGCTTCGTTATAATAATTGTATTGTTTTTGATAATAAAGTTCCGAATTAGTAAACCATTTCTTTCCTTTGACTGTAGAATTCTTCATTGTAACAAGTTGCTTTGATTGTACCTGTTGTATCTGCTGATGCCAAATGGTATAGAACTTTGTTTTCTTGTCTAGCTGTTTTGTAGTAGGTTTTTGTTGAACATTTTACATTTACTTTGATTGGTTTTTGATAATTTGTGTTGGGTTTTTGACAATTTCTTGAATAGTAAGCATCTGAAATGATAAAAATAATTAGTCATATTTCAAATTGATACCCATAATGCTTTGTGATCACTATAATAGCATTCTAGTGTTCCATAGGCTTGTAATACTTCATTTGTGTATATGTGATCTAATAATGATTGGTAGTTTGTTGTGTAAGTGTTTATAAGTTGTTTGCATTGCAATTGTTTTTCCATAAATTGTTGAAGGAGTGTACTTTTTGGGCAGTTTGTTTTTAAATCTATGTTAAAATCTCCCATGATTATATATTTATAATTTGGGTAGAATTGGGTTATGTTTTGTATTGTTTGTAATAGTGTCTGTATTAATATATGTGGTGGTTTGTATAATATTACAACTAGGTAGTTGTTATTATTAACATGCAATGTAAAATGTACTATGTCAATCCCTTGTTGTGTTTCATAAATAGGTAGAATGAAAAGCTCTTTTTTGTAGTAAAGTAAAATTCCATGGTTTGTTTGTTCGTTATGGTATTTATCAAATATCATATGATGATATTGCTGTATAAAGAAGTCATTTTGTGTTGCTTCTCTAGTTGTGTTTATTTCTGTTAAACAAATAATGTCAGCTTTCATAAGGTTTTTATCTGATGTTAGTGATTTGAAATGCTTTTGAAGTGAACGGATATTTTGTGTGCTAATATTTAAATGTGTGCTTTATGTTCCTATTTGTGGTACAGATATTTCTAACAGCATATGTGTTCTTAATCTTTGCATTTCTTCTTTTACTTTGGGATGTATTATAATTTTGTGTTCATTAAAGTTTTGAATGTATATGTTTGATATAGATTTTGCTCTGCTTAAAGCTACATAATGTAAGTGATGTATTTTACTATTATTAAAGTGTATATAAAGTGGTTCTATAGTTTCACCTTGTGTTCTATGTATAGTTCTTGCAGATGCTTGGTGTAATGGGAATTGTTTGCGTATAATTGTTATAAATTTTTGTGTGAATTGGAAATGTCTAGATTTAGGATGTATTGGTGTCCATGTCGATGAAATATGTGATTGATAGAAGTGTTTGTTTTGTTCTCGTGTAATTTTTCCAACTGTTTTATTATCAAATGCAACCCAAACGATAAATGGCGTAGTATTAATATTTTCAACTAACTCGACTATACCTGAAGCTCCATTAGTTAACCCATCATTAACATCAACATTACAAGTTAAATCATAGCGTAGTTTTAAAGCTATGTGTAATGTGTGGGCAAGTCCCATAGTTTTTGTTGGATCTTTTGGTAATTGTTTTAATATTGTTTCTTTTACTTTTTCTGCAAGATCTGAACTGACGGTATCTTTTGCTATTGTAGTGAAAACTGGATATTTTTGGCTATGTTGGAGTAATACTTTATTGTTAATGTCATTTACTTCATTGTTAGTTGACATTATGGGGTCGATTCCGATTCGGGCCGGAAATCTCTCCGACCGAGCCGGACCCGGAGAGATTTCCGACCGAATCGGACCCGTGCAGTCCGACCGAACGAGTACGATGCGTCCGTATGTTATCGGACACGAGTCGGTCGGACTCCCATTGAACTCAATGGGAGCCGGTCGTACAACGCGCACGCGGGCTCCCATTGCCTCAATGGGTGCGAGGCGGACAAGGGCGCCCTACAGCGAGTACGCCGCGAGCGCTCGCGGCGTACACGCACAGGTAGGGGGACCCTTGGGTCCCCCTGTGTGCGCCTCGCACGGATGCGCGTACAGGGGGTCCGACACGGACCCCCAAAGTACGGCTCCGACAGCGAGTTCGAGTCGGACGGCGCGAGTCGGTCGGAGCGGTCGAGGTGCGCATCGTACTTACCCGGCCGGAAAACGTCTCCATTGCGCGGTGCGAATCGGGTCCGAGCGAGTCGGTCGGAGCGGTTCGAGTCCGAGCGAGTCGGTCGGAGCAGTCGGGACGCCCGGACGAGTCGGTCGGTGAATTCGCATCGTACTCGCTCGGCCGGACCCGCGTACGGTTCGGTCGGGAAACAGGCTTTCGCATGGCTTTTTTCCCGACCGAATGGTATTGGGTGCGCCTCCGACCGAGATCGGAATCGGCCCCTATGTATGGGATAGTTTTGCTGATACTGTTATCTGGTTTTTTTTCACGCTGCTTTATGTCTAAAATATCTTTGCATGTATGTTTTCCCTCTCGTAATCTGTTTAGTAATTCTGCAAATTGAAGGTCATTTTGTTGGTGCATTTTTTTGTTAGTTCAAATAGTTTAAAATATTCTACCCATAAGTTCGTCATTAGGGGTCCATACGAATGCTTACTATTTTCAAGTATATAGCTGTCAAAAACTGGCTTTAATTGATAAAAGTCACCAATAGCTAAAATTGAAATGCCTCCAAAAGGCTGGTTAGATGCTTTTATTTCCTGTAGCCTATGTATAAAAGTGAACATATTCCTTCCAACCATAGAAATTTCATCAATTATTAGCACTTTAACATGCATTAGTTGACTTTGCAGAGCTGTTCTGTGTTCATGAGTTAGTGGTTTATAATTTAAACTTTGTGACAGGTATTTTGAAAGTTCTATGCAGTGTTCTCCCATTAATATTATGTGCTGCTTTGCCGGTTGGAGCTGTAAGTAATATATAAATATTGTCTGGATTTTCACCAGCTTTGGTATGGTAATAACTTAGTAATGTTTGATAAAGTGCAGTAATGAGAAAGCTCTTTCCAACTCCTGCACCACCAGTGCAAAATGTATAGCTTGGTGTTTGTTTAGTTTTTAGCCAGTGTAAATGATGGTAAACAAACTTTAGTTGTTCCTCTGTTAAATTATGCATAATATTATAGTATTTGTCATCCGGTAAGATAGAATTAGTTAGGCTTTCTTCTTTCAATTATGCTTCTAATACCTAAATCTAATGACAAGTCATATATAATCTGCTGTTCATTATTGTGTACCTCAGTGTCTGTTATATTAGATGGTATTATTAGCGGTGATGTAGGAGGGGTAATTAGTATTTCATTGTTGCTATTACTACTAAGTTCTGTAATAATTTCATTATTTTTATTATATTTATTATGATGCTCATCTACAATGTCCTTAACTTGCATATATCTTTCGTAGTAAGTGGTGTTATTTAAAATTATTTTGCTTTCTTCCCTCCGTGGATAGTGAAGCATTAACAATTCTCTATAATAATTTTCAGAGTCAGTGTTTTTGTTAAACCTGCAATAGCGTATAATTTTTCTACTGGTGCGTTTAGTTAAGGTATAGTTTGTGTCTATGTGTATATTTTCTTCCTCTTGGTTTATGTTGTTTATTTCAAGTTCTTCCTCATCTGAGCCATAAAAATTGGTTTCTGCAAGTAAATTTTCACTGTCATTTTTATCCTTTCTTTTTTTTTGTTTTGGGATTATAATTATAAATTGAGGCATAATCAGCTAATGTACATTGCTCTAATGCTTTTGGCCATTTGCAATATTTTGCTATAATATTTTCACATTGAATATTAGTTGAAGTATCTGGTAATGAATGTATAGTATCTACATCTTTCATTAAATAAGTTCTTTTTTCAGGAGGGCTAGTATTAATAAATACAAATGACCTAGAACTTTTCCGTAATGGAATTTGAAGAATGAGGTAAGCTGCTTCCTGAGCACTTATTTCTGTACAGTTTAGGAATTTGTTTCCTATGTGTTTAAGTTGTTCTCTTACATTAGTATTGTACTTTACTTCTTTTGCGGCTTGTGCAATAATTTTGCTTATTCCTCTTTGTGATTTACTGATATATGAAATTATATAGACAGCACAAGCATCTAATATAAACTAAGTATGTTTGCTCTCCAAGCTTCTAAAATAATTGAATTATAGTTATTAATAAAGCATTCTGCTGGTGTTCTCTTTAAAAAAATGGTTGTTTTTTCTATTATTGATTGTATACATGTAATATATTGCTTATATTCCAAATGTATTACTTGTGAAAATTGTGCAAAATCTAGTGTATTAAATTCTGGAGTATTCATAGCTTCATGAATAGATTTAATGTTTTCTTGTAACTGTTTATCAGTTTCATCACGTGGTAAAGATTCTAATATTATAGTGTGTGGCATTGGATATTTAGGATATTGATATTTGCATGTCCGTTTGTTTTTCCTCCTGCAATTTTTTGTGTGTGCATGCCTTTGTAGAGGTATTAAAGGCTCCAATTGTGGTTCTTGGGACTTACTACATGTGATATATGTATTAATAATTTGTATTACTTCTTCTATGTTTGATACCCCATATTGCAGTGCATTTTCAATCCATAATAATGCATGTATATGTGGGGAGCCTCTCTGCTGAAATTCTACCCTGTAGAAGTAGTAAATTAATTTTCCAATGGGATTATTTCTATGCATCAAAATGCAATTAAATAATTTCCTAACTTGATAGTCAAAATGCCTTGCACATGTAATTGGATCTTCTTGAATTAATATACATTTGGTTTCCCAAGGCATATTTTGAAACTCTTCTTCTGTGCATTCATTTAGTTTTTTAACTCGTAATAGTATATTTATTAAATGGTGCCATTTTGTTTCTGCAGCAGATAAAGTCAGGAAAAACGTTGGTATTCCAAGTTGCCTTATCATAGCAAACAGATCTTTTTTGCAATTTTTCCAATATGGTGGGGAACTGCGGATAGTTTTTAGTATTTTGTACCCTTCGTTGTACTGTAAGACATTTTCTAAATTACATTTAATGTCTTTTGCAGTAATACATTTCCCATTGGTGAAATTTTTTTCTTAGCAATATGTTAATTTTACCTTGTATTTGTTTTTTGTACAATTTTTTTAGTTTAAAGAAAATATTAGTGATAGATTTTGCTACTCTTCTATCACAGCTTCTTAGTTCCCATTGACATGTAGAACTATAATGTACAGGTAAGTGTCTTTCATTATTGTTAAGTCTTCGGCCGCCAGAATAAATAGTTGGAAAAGCTAAAAACTCAGAATCTTTGTCTTCGTATAAACCTCTGGGTGTATTATGTTCAGCAGGTGCTAAACTTAAGATATTAACACTTTCAGTGGTAATAGTTTGATTTGCTAACATGGTATCTAAATTTCCTGCTTCTATGTTGTCTGAATCATCTGATGAATCATTTGTTTCTGATGTTTTACTGCTATAGTTTATTTCTGGTGGTATATACTCCCAATCTGGATTAACAGTGACTCCATATTCTTTGAACATGTCACTATTTGTTGCTAGCCATACTGCTGCTCGTTTCACTTTATTTGGCCTAACATTTTCAAAATGTGTATATGATTTATAAGCTAACTTTCTTTTTAATTTAATAGGGATTGTCATGTCATTAATTTGCCTTGGTAAAAGTGTAACTGTTGTCATAACATCTGCAGGTACATTAACAACAGCACCTGATAATGATTTCTGAAACCCACGTGGCAATGTTCTGATTTGCAGAAAGGGAATTCTTGGAGAAACTAATCTTTCTTCCAAATTATGCAAATGTAATTGCACTGGGATATCTGGAAACTTCATCCCATTTATAAAAGAAGATGGTGGTATTTTACCTTTACTAATGTGTTTATAGCAAGTGTTACATATATAGCTTGATTTGGTAGGGCTAATGTTACATTTCATAAATTTGGGATTTGTGCAAATAGCACGTGTACTTTTTAATGATTGTTTATGCCATAATTGATTGCAAATTGTACAAATATACTCAGGGCCATAAAGTATTTCTTTATGAAAATCCCGGATTATATTATGTGTTCTTTGTGTGTTTGTTTGTATTTGTATACTATTATTGAATGCATTGTATGCGTCGGATTCTATACATTGCCTTTTGCTTTAAATCCCTTCTGTTATAGAATTAGTGCATGTTCTTTTTTGTATGTTTGATAACATGCTAGTTTCTAAATTAGTAACTTGGTTGTATGTTGATTTGTTTGTGCTATAGATAATGTTTTTAATGGTAGGCTTAAACCATTAATGTTATTGCCACCATGATTTATATCTGTTTTGGTTCTAGTTTTAGTAGGAGGCATAACTGTTTTGCTAACTATATCTATAGATGCTTGTGTTTTATGTACATATAGGCTTTTTATAGCTTTGAATTCTGAATTTTTTTTGTTTTTCCGGAGTGCACTTTGGAGAGATTTTTTCTCTATTGTATTTAACCCCTTCGGTGCGCGGCCGATTTTCGCCCTGTGCGGGGCGTTTCATTGAGTGGGCGGGTTCATGACGAGCTCAGCTCGTCATGCGCACACGAGCACTGCGCAGCATGACGAGCTGAGCTCGTCATGAGCATAGAAGGGGTTAAATCTATTGGAGTTAATTCAAATAGAACATAATTTTCATTTCTAAGTTTTATACTGTTTGCTAGTTGTAAAATATATTCCATTAGTCCTTCAAAGGTTGGTATTTGCATAGTAATGCATGTCCCATTTGGGTGAGGCATCCCTGTTATCTCGGCTATGGGAATCAAATACAAAGTATGACTGTGTATTCGAGAAAATTGAAATGACATATGCATTCATACAAAGTAGGATGCCTGAATGGTGATTAACAGTTCCATTTAATGCAGTTTTAATATCTGGATATAAAGGGTCAAAACAATGTAGAACGTCACCATAATAAGGTTTTTTTAGCACAAGCGAATATATTCTGTTATTGTGCTGTATATATTTTGGTAAGTCATCTGGATGCATATGTATCTGTTTATTAATAGAATGCATTTCTGTATATATATATAAAGCATCTCCTAGGTCCATAATATAATGTAAATCATTTGAATCCCATGTACTAACTGTTTTATAGAAGTTATGTATAATTGCAAAAGTACTATTTGGTAGGCATTGTTTTCCTTGAGAATTGCTATTAAATCTTTTATAGCCCTGATAACTAGCTTGTATGATTTTATTCATAGTGTATGTTTATGTTTGTATGGATTAGTTGGTATATAGTGTGTTAGTTTATATTTTGTGTTGTGAGATAGATGTGCATTTCTAGTGGATGTGTTAATGTTTGTTTGTTTAGGGGAATTAAATATTTCTTACCTTTTTTTTGTTTGAAGTTTTTCTTGAATGAAGGAATCTGTATGGAAGTAAAGAAAAGTGACATTGAAATGTTATTTGGCTGTAAATAGAGAATGTACAAGCATTTATTTAAAGCGCAACAGCCCTTTTAGCTTTTAAGAGATAGACAGTATGTTTGTTTTGTAAATAATGTGTAATTTAATAAATAGGTACATTGTATAACTACTTATTAAAATACAGAAATAGTATGATACTATGTTTGAAAGAGGAAAAGGTTGGAGTTAGTTAGTGAGAGAGAGTGAAAGTTAGTTATTTAGTGAACTAGTTAGTGATAGAGATAGAGATAGAGAGAGAGTTAGTAAGTTATGTATTTATTTAGTGAGTGAGTGAGTTAGTGAATGTGTTAGTTGGTGAGAGGCTTAGTTAGTTAATGAGAGAGTTATGTTAGGTAGTTAATTATAGTGAAAGATAGTGAGAATTAGTGATAGAGTTAGTGTGATAGTTAGTTAGTAATAGAGTAAGAGAGTTAGTTAATAATAGTGACAGTGAGAGAGTTATTTAGGTATTTAGTGAGAGTGAGTGAATGAGTTAGTGAGTTTGAGTACGTAAGTAGTTAGTGATAGAGTGATAGTTAAGAGAGTGAGAGAGTAATTTAGTGAAAGAGGAAGTAATTGAGAGAGTGAAAGACGTGGCCTTTTTGCTAGGGCTACAGAATGCTGTAGCGTTACAAATAATATATTTAGTGCACAACTTATAAATGTTTGTGGTATTTTGAGCTTTACTGTCCAACTGTATTTAAAACCTATATATAGGGGCCGATTCCGATCTCGGTCGGAGGCGTACCCAACACCATTCGGTCGGGAAAAAAGCCATGCGAAAGCCTGTTTCCCGACCGATCCGTACAGTACACCGGACGAGCAAGTACGATGCGCACAACAGCAAAAATCCGGCCGAGCCGTACTCACCCAAACCAGGTCCTGTTCTCCGACCGAGGCGAATCCGGAAACGCCGAATCGAGTCGCACGGAAGGAAAATGCAGCCCCGTCCGGCCGGACAAGTACGATGAGCTTCCCGTACGCGCCGAACCCGTCGCTACGCACGGCACGTCAAAGCATCCGGGAGAGGCGCACATAAGCTCCGATTCGCGCCACAACACGATCCACGGCTACGAGACGAACACGGCACCGACGAGGACGAGGCGAAGTGACGAGGACGACGCGAAGCAACGAGAAGGACGAACGACACGAACCAACCATGAATCCCTTCGTCCCGATCATACCAATATTCTACATCTACTACCGGAACAGGCACGGACGCGTACGGCGCAGAAGGTAAGCCAGACACCAACCACAAAACACATACAACACGTACACGACACATCACACACACACACGGGGATGCTGAATATACTTACACCAGCAACAGCAGCACCATAGGGGCGGGATGCCCATCACCAATGCCACATATGCACACAGGGGCCTGAATGCGCACCACCACCCCTACCCAGGGGGGGCTGGATGCCTACCACAACTACCACCCTTAGCCATGGGGGGCTGGATGCCCACCACCACTACCACCCATAGCCAGGGGGGGCTGGATGCCTACCACTACTACCACCCTTAGCCAGGGGGGGCTGGATGCCTACCACTACTACCACCCTAAGCCAGGGGGGGCTGGATGCCTACCACTACTACCACCCTAAGCCAGGGGGGGCTGGATGCCTACCACTACTACCACCCTTAGCCAGGGGGGGCTGGATGCCTACCACTACTACCACCCTTAGCCAGGGGGGGCAGGATGCCTACCACTACTACCACCCTTAGCCAGGGGGGGCAGGATGCCTACCACTACTACCACCCTTAGCCAGGGGGGCAGGATGCCTACCACTACTACCACCCTTAGCCAGGGGGCTTGATGCCTACCACTACTACCACCCTTAGCCAGGGGGCTTGATCCCTACCACTACTACCACCCTTAGCCAGGGGGGCTGGATGCCTACCACTACTACCACCCTTAGCCAGGGGGGCTGGATGCCTACCACTACTACCACCCTTAGCCAGGGGGGCTTGATGCCCACCACTACTACCACCCTTAGCCAGGGGGGCTGGATGCCTACCACTACTACCACCCTTAGCCAGGGGGGCTTGATGCCTACCACTACTACCACCCTTAGCCAGGGGGGCAGGATGCCTACCACTACTACCACCCTTAGCCAGGGGGCTTGATGCCCACCACTACTACCACCCTTAGCCAGGGGGGCTGGATGCCTACCACTACTACCACCCTTAGCCAGGGGGGCAGGATGCCTACCACTACTACCACCCTTAGCCAGGGGGGCTTGATGCCTACCACTACTACCACCCCCACTCATAGGATGGACAATGCATGACACAACAAGCACACCACAACCTAGGGAATGCAAGATAAAGACATCCCCCCACCACCATGACAAGCGTGTGTAGGCTGTGTCAAATGCCTACAACACCGAACATGACTTTGAACATACAATGTGACCCCCTAGCACATGTGCCACACATATATGTGTGTGGCACCCACAATGCAAGCAGCCCATGACCATTGTGGCAATGGGGCCTAAACCCCCATCATCACAGTGACCAAAAGGTAAGTGTGGGGTCCATAGCCGAAGCACATTTTGACCATTGTGGCAATGGGGTCTAAACCCCCATCATCACAGTGACCAAAAGGCAAGTGTGGGGTCCATAGCTGAAGCACATTTTGACCATTGTGGCAATGGGGTCTAAACCCCCATCATCACAGTGACCAAAAGGCAAGTGTGGGGTCCATAGCTGAAGCACATTTTGACCATTGTGGCAATGGGGTCTAAACCCCCATCATCACAGTGACCAAAAGGCAAGTGTGGGGTCCATAGCTGAAGCACATTTTGACCATTGTGGCAATGGGGTCTAAACCCCCATCATCACAGTGACCAAAAGGCAAGTGTGGGGTCCATAGCTGAAGCACATTTTGACCACTGTGGCAATGGGGTCTAAACCCCCATCATCACAGTGACCAAAAGGGAAGTGTGGGGTCCATAGCTGAAGCACATTTTGACCATTGTGGCAATGGGGTCTACACCCCCATCATCACAGTGACCAAAAGGTAAGTGTTGACAAAGAAAGAGCTGCAACTGCCAAACTGCATGGATCATTCCTGGTCACAGAACCAAAAACTCATCTGTGGCAAAGTAGTGTATGTGTCCCATTGCAACATAAATTGGGTGAGCCAAATACTGCAGTGCAAATGAGACATTCCTTTGGCCATGTGCAGACAAACAACACCCATGGGGGCTGACACCGTCAACATTCATCAATGACACAATGACAGAAGTGACCATCAGAATGCAGAACCACATATTTGCACCAATGGGCACACAAATGCAGATATCCTGTGGAGACAGCAGATGTGAGGTGAACAGATACCATACCATGGCAGCAATGGGACACACAAACCATGATCACTGTGCTGACCGATGACCTAGGAGTCCCAGGGACAGCAGGGGAAACACACCAAACAACATACAGCCAATGGCACACCCAAGATATGCCAATGCAGTGGTGCAGATGCACAAACACAAACAGGCAGACCAACACTGTCATCATACACAGCAGGTGAGGGGTGGGGGTGCCAGTGTCCCTAGGCAACCACACAACACATGAGGAGAGCTGAATACCAATCATACAGATGTGCATACACTGCCACACTAAGGTAACTCATGGATCCAAATCCCCTATGTGGGCAAGCAGGCATTGTCAGATGAGAGGGAGCACAAAACACACATGTCACACAGGCACGTAGGAACAACAACTGACACAGCAAGACAAAGACACACCACAGCACCACCCCCAGGGCCCCCACAATGTGGTGACCCTGGGCTGAATAAAAATCCCACTGTGATGACAAAGCTAAATGTCGTTCACACTGTGAACCACAGTCAGGTGTCCTGAGCAACAAACTACCATCACACCTACACAAGCACAAATCAATCAGCATGGCCAGTAAGCCAAGGCCAACATGGAGGCAGGGGACTAGCTGGGCAACGACTCCCATCTGCACACACTCAAGACCACACCCCTCGACCTCCAACAATGTGCAGCAGTGAAGTACACATGCACTGGTGACATTGCACATGCACCCATGACCATTCCAGGGTGGTGGGTGGGAACCAAGGTGCAGAAACACATCACACATGGCCACTCAACAAGACTCCTGAATGTCTGACACACTGCACACTACGCTGTACATGGACATGATGGCGATACCACACCAACCAATGGGATCCCAGCCACAGTCACACACCAATGAAGAAGCCAAGGTCACCCACAAAGAACACACATAGACAACAACCAACATTGCAGCCCGGACCCTGAGGAGTGCCAGCAGTCACACACACAACGTGTCACAATCACTGAAAGATAACACGAACTGAAAATCACATGACAGGGGCAAACAACAAGTGCCAAGGGGAAACCTGACTGTGACCCATCTGCGTCTGCACACAAACTCAGCCCTGACAGCAAACACACCTATGGGTGACACCCTGATGACCAGTAATGTGCCATGCACCCACATCACAGAGAACACAGGGAGAAGACTTTGGGGGAACATAGCTCAAGTCAGCAAGCATCACAAACAGGTACAACACTAGGGATCACAGCATGCGCAGATAAATGGAAGTGAACACACAGACATGCACACACAACACATACCTTGGGCGCAGGCAATGTCACACGTGTACACACTGCCATGAGGGGACTCCACTCCTGTGTGAGGAAAGCTGTGCCATATGTTGCCTCAGTAGGGCCCCATCATGTCAGCTGAGCACTTGGTCACACAATCAACAATTAGCACCAAATGAGGGCTCCCATCACATCAGCCTGGTCATGGATGTGCCAACGGAATCATCAGCACAGATCCAACACACTTGTATAGCAATGTTGCACTGACTACACGGATGAGTCCTTCCCCATTGATGCCCAAACCTGCATGTCCAGTGGAGATGGCAACACGGTCAGGGAAGTAGACAAATCCAACAATGGAAGGCACAACAGATGTGCAGGGGTGGAAGCCACAGATATGAAAATGCTAATGTAAGTAGGAAATCCCATTGCCAAATACTGAACACATGACACCCTCAGATGCTGCTATGGATGACATGGATACACCACATGATAGGACACATTCCCCCTGGATCACATGGGTTCCTGCACAGTAACACCTCATAATCATGAGACCAGATATCACCATCACTGCAGCAAGGGCATGGTTAGCAGCACCAACAACATGTACATCTGAAGCATGAGCACTAGAGAAAAGAAAGTTGCTTTATTCAGCATATGTGTTGATTGAAAACGACGTCCAGAAAAAAAAAAAAGGCCAATGGCCAGTCCATTGTCAAAGTTCAAACAGGGTGACACTGGCAGATGTCACCCTACGCATGCCTGCACAAAACCAGGGACAATCCACTAGGAGGGGCAACCGGGGGGGCAGGCCAGGCACCGCAGGGACAGGATCAGGGCTCACCAGGGGGAGTCAGGGAAGGGGTGGTGGGTGCTGGAGAGCCACTGACAACTGCAGTGGAGGTGTCTGACATGGTGTGTGCCGGCACAACTGGGGGGCATGACTCAGATGTCGTGGGTGCCGGCACAACTGCAGTGGACCCTGCAGATGCAGTGGACAGGTCCGCCACTGCAGTGCCCAAGTCAGACAGGGCGGTAGTGGACTCCACTGCAGTGCCTACCTCCAGGGGAGGAGAATGGGGAACAGGCAAGGTGGGTTGGACAGAGGGGGAGAACACCCTCACCACATCAGTGGCACAGACAAGCGCAGCGGGGGGTGTGGTGCTGGGAGAGCAAGTGGCAGGGGAGAAGGCCGGAGCATCTTGGGGATGGTATATCTGTGGGTGGGGGAACCTGGGGCAGGGTGTGGTGGGGGCACCTGTGGAGTGGGGGCCTGAGGGATGGAGGAAGGAGACCTGGTGCTTGAGCTGCAGGGCGGTGGCGGGGTCTTGCTCTTAGGACTCCATGGGGACTTGCGGGTGGGGGCCTCAGTCCGTCTGCGCCTGGGGGAGGGTGTCCGGGGGCGAGGGGCACTCTGCTCCGTGTGGGTGGGCTTCCTCTTCCCCCGGGATGCTGGAGCAGCTTCATCGGTGGGGAAGAGGCCGAGGTCACAGAGGAAGAGCTGCTGTGACTTTGGGGTTGCAGGTGAGGCAAGGGAGGGTGCTTTGGAGGGAGAGGGAACTGAGGACTGCGCAGTGCATGTGGATGCGTGTGTGTGTGTTCCAGGGCCCCATCCCCTGTGAGTCTGGCTTCAGTCCCCTGAATGTGCGTGCGTGTGCGTTTTGTCATTGGCGTGCGTGTCAGTGTGCTGGATGTGTGTGTGCTGGTGTGTGCCTGTGCCGGTGTGTGTGTGCTTGGGATGGGTAAGGTGCTGGGGAGTGTGGATGGAGCAGAGGCAGGAGGGGTGAGGGACCGTTTGAGGAGGGACACTGCTGCCATCAGGGAGGAGTCCATGGACCTATTGCCCCTCTGTAGGTCAGACATGCCCGATGAGATGCCCTCCATGAACGACACCAGCTGAGTCAACAGCGCGGTGTGCGCATGGAGGACACTCAGCATGGCTGTCTGCCCTACATGGAGCTGGTGAAGGAGGTACACAGACTCCTCACTCAGGGCAGCAGGGGACACAGGGGCAGGGGCTGCGGTGCCTGGCCCAAAGGAGACACGCTCCCGGACATGGGAGCCTCCACGGACCTGGGGAATGGGAGCCGATGGGAGGGCGGTGGTGGTGGTGGTGGTGGCGGGGACAGCAACACTAGCTGGGGTGTGGTGGCTGCTGACACCCGCCTCCACAAGGGAGTCATCCTCCGAGTTGCTCTGGTCCTCAGCTGAGGTGGATGGTGCTGAGGACTCCTCGGTGTGGCTCCCCTCGCCCTCCGTGCCACTGGGTCCCTCCGACCACTCCTCGGCTGCTGACCCAGTCTGGCTCTCTGGCTCCTCCTGGTCCGTGGAGCTGTCCCCTTCCGTGGCCGTGGATGTATCTGCAAACAATGGGGAAACAGACAGACATCAGTCACCTGCACATGACGCACACACCACTGTGAGCACAGCACATCACAGAGCAAGCCCTGGCATCATTAGTTGTACATTGCTAAAAGTGCCCTAACTGAACAGGAGAAGCCAATTGTCAGTCTGATGCCAAGCATGGCACTCACATCCCACATGGCCTTGCACCCATCTGTCTGGTGTCTGTTGGATTGAAACACCCCAGTGTGGACACATGCACCAAGTACACAGTAGTTGGACAGTGCAGAGGACACGGTGTGGACACATCACAGCTCTTGCCACTGAGTCAGTACAGGTTTCCGGATGAAAGGGATGCCCAGAGTCAAATAGGAAATGCATGTGATGCATACCAGCGACAGACACCATGATGCACCCATGTCCTGATAGCCAGCGCCACTATGGTGTGCATGTAGCACATGTCACTCCCCTGCAGGCTCAACAATCAGTAGACACATGCCATGGCGGAGGTATGACTGCAAAGTCATACATCACTGTCTCAGTGATGTATGACTTTGCAGCCAGGCAACAACACTCTGCACTGTGTCACAATAGTAGGTCATGGGGAATGGAAGTCCTGGAGCTGCACAAGTGCACATGTACATCCCCCACACAACACATCATCTTAACCCTCATCTGTCCAGGTCATACCTATTGGACATATGGTAGACCTGTGACACTACCCTCTGAACCTGAGCCCCTCACACTCTGCTGTGCATGGGGAACAGCTGCCTGAACTTCACATTCACATGCCCCAGTCTGCATGGGCAGCTGATCAGACACCTATGTGTCACACAAGTATCGACTCCTATGGTCACATCTCCAGTGGCATGCTGAACCCCTACCAAGAAACTCCACAGCAGTCCTGGCGACTAATCCACAGCACACTGACACAGAGGCAGACACCTGAGGGGTCAAATCACTGCGCACAATGTGTCAGCTGATACACGGGAGTGGGAGTACAGAGTGTATTGTATGGCCTGGAGTAGGCATGACTGTCCAGCCCCACATGAATGAGGGTTGAGCCCTGGACTGTAGGCAGCTGGCTAAGTATGTGTGACACACGTCATATACATACTCCTGGGGCCCAAACATTGTTCCCACCCGCAGCATGGGTGTGTGCCAGATACCCCAGCCACATGTGGAGGATCAGCTCAGCAATTGGACCACAGATCAAAGTAACACGCTGAATACATGTCAGAATACAGGCATTGTGTAAGCAATGGACCCACCCATGATGCCCACCACAGAGTCAGGGAAACAGATGCTGTCTCCCACCTTGAGTCAAGCAAACTGCAAGGACACAGTCCTAAGTGACAGAATCCCCTGCATGTAAGGGCCACACCTGGGTATCAGATGAGGAGTGGGCAGTGCACAATAGAGGGACATGGCTCCTGGACAACATGACTGCTGTACTGTGGCAGTTTAACCAGGCCCGAGGCGGGCACATAGCATGTTAGACAGAGTTCACAGTGCAGTCTTTGACTCACCCCCTCCTTGCTGCTCTCTGGCCTTCAGCTGCCCATCCAGGTCTGGAAAGACCACCGCCAGGATCCTGAGCATGTGGGGGGTCAGGGTCCGTGTTCCGCCCCTCCTGCGAGGAGGCGACAGCTTCAGCTGGACCCGTGCAATCCTCCGGGTCCAGCCCCGAAGGTCCTGCCACCTCTTTTGGCAGTTGCGGATCCGGCGCTTGTAGACCCCCACGGACCGGACAGCCCGGACGATGTCCTTCCATATCTCCTGCTTCCGATGGGCAGAAGCCTGTCAGGATGACAAAGTGATAAGGCCATTACTACACATGCAACATATCCGTGCATGACACAGTTGCATATACATGTCGCAATCACAGGGGCACATGGTGTACACAGGCAGTGCACGGCTGCCCATGGACAGTTTTCCAGAAGTCACTACATGGTATCATTGCATGGGGAGTAAAACCCTGTTCAGAAGCACTGTCACTGCACCATACCTGTCCAGTGCAAGTCACTACACACTATGGGGGGTGACAACTACTCAGTGAGCCTGCTAGCCAGTGGCGTGCAGACTCTCAGCCTTGCTAGTCTGACAAAATGCACATTCAGAAAGGCAGTGCACAGGACACTCACCTGCTCCCCTGGTGTCCCATACAGCTTGCTGTACTGTGGAAGTAGGCTGTCCAGCAGGGCCTGGTTCTCTTCAAGGCTGAAGGCTGGGGCTCTCTCCACAGTACGTGCCATTGCAGGGTCCAGAGGGGCAGAGACAGCAGCAGTGCAGTGGCAGATGTCGTCTTGGAGCATGTAGTGCAGGCAAGTGGGCTCTCAGGGGAACAGCCAGCAATATATATGTGCTGGAGAGGCAGATACTGTCCCTTGTGTCCAAAGTGATAGGTCCAAGTCGTTTGCATCTTCTGAATCTGGCCAATCCATGGAATAGCAGCACCTAAACACGCCCACAGCATCCTTCAAATCTTCAACTTCATGACATACATGATTTTGCAACATTGTTGTGGGTGACCAACTGAATTTACAGCAACCGACTCGTTCGAAATTCGAAAACGCGTCCGTTGCCAGGCAAGCCCATTGTCAATGGGTGCGCACCGATCGGTCCATTGCAGTTCAACGCGCACAGGGGTACAACAACGCGTACCCGCACACATTGAAGGCAATGGGCCGGCCGGAGGCACCGATCGGTCCATTGCGGTACAACGCGCACAGGGGTACAACGCGTACCCGCACACATTGAAGGCAATGGGCCGGCCGGAGGCACCGATCGGTCCATTGCGGTACAACGCGCACAGGGGTACAACGCGTACCCGCACACATTGAAGGTAATGGGCCGGCCGGAGGCACCGATCGGTCCATTGCGGTACAACGCGCACAGGGGTACAACGCGTACCCGCACACATTGAAGGCAATGGGCCGGCCGGAGGCACCGATCGGTCCATTGCGGTACAACGCGCACAGGGGTACAACGCATACCCGCACACATTGAAGGCAATGGGCCGGCCGGAGGCACCGATCGGTCCATTGCGGTACAACGCGCACAGGGGTACAACGCGTACCCGCACACATTGAAGGCAATGGGCCGGCCGGAGGCACCGATCGGTCCATTGCGGTACAACGCGCACAGGGGTACAACGCGTACCCGCACACATTGAAGGCAATGGGCCGGCCGGAGGCACCGATCGGTCCATTGCGGTGCAACGCGCACAGGGGTACAACGCGTACCCGCACACATTGAAGGCAATGGGCCGGCCGGAGGCACCGATCGGTCCATTGCAGTACAACGCATCACTGTACATGTGACTGGCATAGGTCAGCATGCCTGTCTCAGATGGACATATGCCAGACACAGATAGCTCCCAGGGAGTGAGGGGCACACCTACATCACGACAGCCTGTCCAAACCTTATCATAAGGCATGTAAGGCTGCATTTCCTATTGTGTGTATGTTGGTGTACATGTTGTCCTGTGGGTGTCACCTGTGGGCAGCCACCCCCAGGCTGTGCACGTGTTCATGGGGACAGGATCCTGGGTGTTACGTGTACGTGACCACTGTGATGTGCAACTGTTCATATCTGTGCATGTGTCATGGTCACATTTCACAGTGGTGTTTGTGTATGTCATGTCACATACCCCGTGAGTCCTATGTGGGACAGTATGTTTGAGCCAGGGTGTCCCAGTGGCACAATAGTGATGGACCTCCACAGTCTTTGTGCATGTAGTGTTTACAATGTCTCTGATTTCATGTGCACAATGGGAGACAGTCTCCACATCCACGTTGTGTGTGCATGGACTCTGATGTTGTGCGTGTGTGTCACAGACGTCCATGTCTGTCCTGCCATGGCAAGTGTGGCCACTACCTGTGGGGGTCATGTTTGTTTTGCTGTGGTGTACACATGATACTCCAGGTGATGCCAGTGTCCATGTGGCATTACAGGGTCCCTGGGAATGTACCTGTCGTTGAGCTGTGGTGCCTGGGGCACATCTGTCCTCACATGTCACTGTGGGGGGTGACTGTGACACGGCATCATGATATCCAATGGGCCAACCTGGGACAAATTGATGCCACCTGTAGGACCGTGTTGACAGATGTTGGCCATGTATGTACCATACATGTCCTTCCGGTACTGCACACTTCATGTAGTTGTGCCTCATGATGATGTATGTTGGGATCTTGAGTGTGTTCAATGCTGCATATGTGGGGTGACTTACGATCTTGCTTACTTCTCCTCTGCACTGCAGGGCTCCTGCTGTCCATCGGCCATTCCCAGACCTGGCAACGATGGTGGAACGGGACAGCATCCGACGGTACCGCTTCACCAGGCAGCTGATTGAGGATTTGGCAGTGCAGTTGTCCCCACATTTGCAGCCTGGCCGGCCGTATCCTACAGCGCTGACCCCCAAGGTGAAGGTGATGGCAGCCCTACACTTCTTTGCCACCGGTACCTTCCAACATACTGTGGCGTCTGCTGGTGGGATGTCACAGACCATGTTCAGCCGTGTGCTCCGCGATGTTTTGGCAGCAATGTTGCTCTTCCTGAACCGGTACATCTATTTCCCTAGACTGCGACGACTCACTGATGTGAAGAGTGACTTTTATGCCCTGGGGAGGATGCCGCATGTCATTGGCTCCATTGATGGGACACATGTGGCTTTGGTACCACCACAGGCCCAGGAGCAGGCCTACAGGAACCGCAAGCACTACCACTCGGTCAATGCACTGGTGGTGTGTCTTGCAGACATGACCATCACACACGTGTGTGCCCGTTTCCCTGGTTCAGCACACGATGCCTTTGTGATGAGGAGTAGTCGCATCCCCAGGATGATGGCACAGATGCAGAACCAGCGTGCCTGGCTTGTCGGTGTGTACTGACTTTGTGCCATTGTGTGTGATCTGATCTGTAGTATTCCGCCCACTTTTCCAAGTCAGCTAATGTGCACTTGTCTGTCCGTAGGTGACTCGGGATACCCCAACATGCCGTGGTTGCTGACACCCCTCAGGAACCCTGTGACACCTGCCCAGATGCGCTACAATGAGGCACATGGTCGGACCAGGAGAGTGATTGAGCGGACCTTTGGTCTCCTGAAGAGCCGCTTCCGCTGCCTGGACAAGACCGGAGGGTCCCTCCCATATGCCCCTGCGAAAGTGTGCAAGATTATCATCGTCTGCTGCATGCTCCACAACATGGCAGTGCGGAAGGAGTTGCCTCTCATCCAGGATGACGATGACCAACATCCGCCACCTGTGGAGGATCCTGGCCTGGACCACGATGCCAGTGACGATGATGATGATGATGGTGATGGTGATGTCCGCACACAGCTCATCACCAACTTCTTTAGCTGAATGTGAGTATCCTGAGGTGTCATGTCAATGATGTGAGTTGGCATGATGTGTGGGTGGTGCTCTGGTGCTGTTGGAGTGTGTCCATGGGCTACTTGACTGGATGTGTGTTGCGATGTGTGCTTACAGGTGGGCTGTACTCCCCAACAGTGTTGACATGCTAACTTGGTTCTGGGTGGGTATCTTGTAACATGTATTGTGCATGAGTTTTGCTGTTCTGTCCTGTACTCCATTGCTTTTGACTGTGTGTCATTTCTGTCCTTCACAGGGTACTTTCAGATTCGTTTGGTCAACTGTGTCCACCGACGACGTGATTGCACATCCAGGCTGGTAGCTGTTGTGTCCCTACAGGTGATGTGCGCCACACCCATGGACTTCCTTCCATCTACAGTTGTTGACTGTGTGCCCGCTACCAGGTGGGGTTACCTTGCATCTGTAGTGGTTACGGCATGTTGCTACTGTGTAATAAACCTGTGCTTCACTTAGTGATGTGCGTTGTCTGTGGTCACACATTTGACTGCCATTTGCTTACTGCACCTGTGGGCTACTTGACTACAACTGGGAATGGGTGTGGTGTCTGTGCATTGCACCGTCTTCCCTGGCAACATCAGTGTAGGCAATGAGTCAGATGGCCTAGGTGTGTATGTGTCGTGTAGCCCTGGTGGTGTGTCTCCCTCATGTGTGTCACGTTGCCTGTACTCACATACCTGTGTTGTCCTTGCTGTTGCAGTTCGCATACACAGTGTAATTTTGCAGTTCATCATCCCCATAACAGCACCCACGTTGGAATCACGACAGAGGCAAGTATGGTGTATTAGTGTGTTTATTGTGATACATTTGTGTTAATAGTGCATAGGATGGGTTGTGCTGTACATGAATCTTGCAATCCCAAGTTCCTAGGTGAATTGAAAGTCCGGGTAGACAGGATCCCCAGTATCGGGGCCACAGTTGTCTGACACATTGGTCCAACTTGTACTCCCCATGCAATGTGTGGGAGTAGTGTTGCCGTCAACAGGGTGAACAGTCTGTGCACAAAGGCGAACATCCAGAACAGGTTCAGGCTTCCTGGGAGTTGCGCTTGGCCATCGGCCTCTCACTTTTCCCTCCTCGGACGACCCCTCTTCTTGGGGGGGGCCCTCAAGTGCAGGCTGCTGCGGTGCAGGGGACTCTCCGCCAGAGTCCTCCTCCCTCCCTGTGGCAGTTGCAGTTTGTTCGGCACCAGATGTTGTTGGCACACAGGGAGGTGTGGACTGGTTGCTGTTCATCTGGCGGAGGCATTGTAAAATGTCCCTGTGCACCGCCGTCATCTCATGCAGTGCATCCCACTTGGACTCCACGCGGGACATGTGTGAGTCCACACGGGACATGTGTGACTCCACGTGGGACATGTGGGAGTCCAAGCGGGCATGATGGGCAGCCTGCTGCTGTTTAATGTCTCTGAGGAGCCCCACTACCTGGCTGAGCTCTCCGGTGCTGGACTGGTACGCATCAGCTATGCGTACCAGTTGTGGGTCGTCATGCACACCAGCAACGTCTGCAAGCAGCGACCTCTGTCTCCCACCCCTCCCACCACCCCTGCTGACATGTGCAGTGTGTGCAGTGGCACGCACAGATAACCCTGGTCCACCTTGGGGGTTGGTGGTGGTGGTGGTGTCCATGGCCCCAGGTTGGTCCAGGGTCACTGTGCTGGTGTTGCTCCTTATTCTGTCCATGTCGGCAGGGATGGTATTCGTGGTGACAGTCGTTGTAGGGGTGGGTGCAGGGGGTGCAGCTGGTGGTCCTGCTGGTGCTGCAGCTGGTGGTCCTGCTGGTGCTGCATGTTGACTTGCACCGGATGTGCCAGGTTGTTCTTCATCGTCCGAGGAGGACAGAGGCTGTACGACGCCAGTGAGCTCGGCATCCTCTTGAGCCTGGGACTGGGACTCCTCAGCGTCTGCTGCTGTGTCCCCATCATCACCTGTTTTTGGGAGACACAAACAATGTATGTCATGTTTCTGCAGGCATCAATGGTTGACACACATGACAGTTGTGACTGTGCCTCTGGGTGCGGGCCTGTACATTGCATTGTCCTAAGTCGTCACAGTCAGGGGTTGATATTGGTGTGGCACATTGTCCTGCATTATTTGGGCATTTCTATGTATTTTCTGGGGTGTGAACATGGTCTGCATTGCTTGTGTTTGGTTGACAGCCAGACCTCCTTCCCACCCAGCCAGCCAGTCAGTTATCCCACCATGGAACGTGCTTGCGTTGCAGGGAGTGTATGTTGTCTCTCAGGATGTCAGTCAGTGGTGTCCTGCTGTTTGTTGGTGCACAGTTGGCAGCAGGGCCTTGTGCTCCCCACAGCAGTAGCCAGTGTCAGCCATCTTGTGAGTCCTTCTCCACTCCCTGTGATGTGAGCATGGTTCAGGGTGGTGTTGATGGGCCAGTTGTGAGGCTGAGCAATGTCTGTGACTACGACTCCCATCATGCTATTGCCTCCACCCCCTTCCCAGCATGCCCATGCTTCCTTCCTTTTGACTCTGCTTCCCTGTGGGGTGGGCTGGCTGTGCTGACAGGATGGCTGGGAGTGTTGTCCTGGCAGTTGTTTGGCTAAGAGTCCCAAGAGTGTCCCTGTGCTTCACACAACATAACCCAGGGTGGTGGTGCTTTGTGGGATCTTGTGTTAGGATGGAGGGCATTGCATTCTACCAGGTGGGTACTGTGGAGTTTGTGTTGGGGGGTGTGAGGGGAGGTGCTGGTGACTATAGTCAGTGCTGCAAGTCCCCCTTCCCACCCAGCCAGCCAGATATCCCACCATGGAACGTGCTTGCATTGCAGGGAGTGGAAGTTGTCTCTCAGGATGTCAGTCAGTGGTGTCCTGCTGTTTGTTGGTGCACAGTTGCCAGCAGGGCCTTGTGCTCCCCACAGCAGTAGCCAGTGTCAGCCATCTTGTGAGTCCTTCTCCACTCCCTGTGATGTGCGCATGGTTCATGGTGGTGTTGATGGGACAGTTGTGAGGCTGAGCAATGTCTGTGACTGCGACTCCCATGATGCTATTGGCTACACTGACTTGGCCAGCATACACAGAATTCCTTCCTTTGAGTGGTCTTCACTGTGTGTTGGTGTTGTTGTGGTGGCTACATGTCTGGATGTGTTTGTTAGTTCTATTTGTGCCACTGCCTAGCTGTAGTTGTAGTTGTGTTTGTACATGTGTTGGCACAGCTGGATGTGACTTTTTGGATGGCATGTGTTGTGTTTATCTGACTGACATACACATTTTGGGATGATTCTGTTCTGGTTGCTGTGTAATTGCTATGAGTGCATGGTTTGACTCTCCCCTTGACAGTGATGTGTGTGTTTTGTGGCAGTATATTGTGTACATTTGTTGTGTACTCACCAGGCTCTGGGATGTCCTCTAGTCCATATACGCTCACTGGCGGAAGGATGGCCCGCACCTTCTCCTCCCAGGGCCTGGGGTATATTGGCTTGGCAGGAGGGCCACTGCCGGTGTGTTGGCTGTTGATGTAGTCTTTCTTCAGCATGTCCCGTACCCTCCTGCGCACGTCATACCACCTGTTCTGGATGTCCGTCTTTGTGCGCCGACATGGTGATTGTGCGTTCACCCTGTTGATGATCCTCTCCCACATCTTGGTTTTCTGCGACATGGGGGTCTGTTGGACCAGTGTGCCAAACAGCTGTGGCTCCACCCTGAGGATCTCGTCTACCATGACTTCCAATTCACTATCTAGGAACTTGGGATTCTTCTTGGGGGGCATGGTGATGGGTGGTGTGTGTGTTGGTGTGCAGGTGAGGGTGTGTGAGTGTGTGTTTTGCTGGGTGTATGTGAGGTAGGTATTTGTTGGTGTGCTGATGGTGTGTGGCTTGTGTGAGGGATGAGCTGTGGGTGTGTGGTTGCTTTCTCTTGGGTGCTGGCAGTGGAATGGCATTTGCAAAGGCTCATGGTAGTGATGTGTCCTTTATATAGGTGGAGTTGTGGGTGTGTCTTTGTTCTCTGTCCCCACCCCCCCAGTATTTATTGGCTTGGTAATTGCTTGTTTGGCCTTTTTTGGGTGATTTTTCCTTTGTGCTGTTTGTGTATGTTGGAAACGTTCTTGTGACCGAGTCGGACCCTGCATTGGTCTCGTACGGTGTTTTCCGTTTCGCTTCACGCTGTGTTTGTGCAGTTTTCTATGCTGCGTACGCGTCGGTCGCGGTGTATTGTGTTGCTTCGGCTCGGTTTTGTATGCGTGTCGGTCGTACGGCTTGTCCTCCGTCCGACTCGCTCGTGGTTTTCGCGCCTTGCATCGTACTTAGCGGTTTGGAGTTAGCGTGTACGTTTCGGTCGGATTTGTTCCGGGTGCGTGTCGGTCGGTTGGATTTGCGTGTTTTTCCGGCCGGATTGCTGTTTTCCGTGCGGCTCGGTCGGTCGGCTTGGTTTCGTTACGTGTCGGTCGGATTTTTCGCGCCTTGCATCGTACTTGGCGTGTCGGTCGCCACGGGTGCGTGTCGGTCGGTATTTTTTCCGGATCCGAGTCGGTCGGTGCTTTTTCCGACCCGAATCGGAATCGACCCCATAGTGTGTGTGCAAAAATAGTTAGATAGCATTGGTTAAAGTATTGTGCAAGCAAAAACAAATTTTTGGTGCCAAATATGCTAAAAAAAGAATGCAGCTTGAAACTTAGAAATAAAACAAAAACGCTTTTACTGTATGCAACTTTTATAACTGAGCTTACCACTTCTGTTCTGAGTTGCCAACACACACGCAATAGAGCCTCCCACAACTGAAGCGCTGACTATTTGCAGTTATTCTATATACATCTGCAAGGTAAATGCGCGCTGCTGAATTTTGAAGTGATCAGCAGGTTATAAATTGGCGGAGGGAGAACAGAAGGAGGTTATATAAACAGATTGAGTGGAATGGATGAAGGAAGTGAGAGAGGGAAGCATAGAATAGAGTGAGAGAGAGAGAAGTAAAACAATGTTTGTTTTTGCTGTGATTGAGCTGCCTGAGCGACCTGTGAAAGGAAATGCAATTGCGGCAGCGTTTGGAAACGCAAATGTTTAAGCGGACTTTTTAATATTTATAAGGGAATATTTAAAATCAAATGCAGTCTACACAATGTTACTAATTTATTAAGCAAACTAACTGCTCATGGCCATAACCATCGTGTTTGTTCTGTGTTGCCATTACCCATGCAACCGAGCTTTCCAGAACCGAAGCGCTGACTGTTTGCAGCTATTCTATATACATTGGCAAGTTAATTGCGCGCTGTTGACATTTGAAGTGATTAGCAGTTTATAAATTGGCGGAGGGACAACAGAAGGGCGTTAGAGAAACAGATTGAGTGGCATGGATGTAGGAAGTGAGAGAGGGAAGCAGTGAAGAGAGAGATACAGAATTAAAACTAACTACGTTTGTGCTGTGACTGAGCTGCCAGAGCGACCCGTGAAAGGACCCCAGCTTGCAAATGAGGGAAACAAATCTTTGTTTTTTGGGACTGGCCTTGGCTAAAATGTTGGCAGTTTAAACTAAACGAAGGCTGGCGTTTGGAAATATACATGGTGTGTGCATGGCATCATTAATTTACAGTTTAAAAAGTAAATAGATAAAGAGTTTTGAGTCCCAAAACAGTATTTATGAATCGCCCTATTGTGTATATATGTTTTAACCAGAATTTAGTATGTTTAAACATTTGTAGCAAATAAGCGTTCTGGAACACACCTGTTAAAATTAAGCCCCTGTATGGCTATAGGGACGCTGCCAGAACTGCTGTGGATTTGTGTTTGCCTTAATTGGTGGATATTTTCTTTCAAAATAAAATACCCAAACATACAACGGCGGAAGCATTCAGAAGGAAAATCTTTTATCAGAGTTTTTTTAATATTTTAAAGGAAATATTGAACATCCCATGCTTTTTATATAATGTTACCGTTTTTTAAAGCTAAATAACAGTGCCTGGCCAGGACTATCCAGTTTGTTGTGCGTTGCTATTACTTATGCCCCCAAGCCTTCTAGAACAAAAGCGCCAACTGGCTGCATTGATTGTATATAGATTGGCGAGTGAAATGCCTGGTGCTGACATTGTTAAGTGATTAGTAGGTTATAAATTTGAGGAGGAAAGAGAAGGGGGTGAGAGAAATATATTGAGCGGGATGAATAGAGGGAGTGAGAGACGGAACCAGAGAAGAGAGAGAGAAAAAAAATTAAAACAGACTTGGTGTGTGCTGCGACTGAGCTGCCCGAGCGAGCCGTGAAAGCACCACATTTTAGAAACAGATAGAGTAGGATTAATGGAGGGAGTGTGAGAGGGAAGCACAGAACAGAGAGAGAGAATTAAAACTGACTTAGTCTGTGCTGTGAGTGAGCTGCACGAGTGACCCATGAAAGGATCCCAGCTTGAGAATGAGGTAAACAAATCTTTGTTTTAAGGGACTCCCTTTAGCTGAAATGTTGAAAGGTTAGATAAGCATAAAGGCTGGGCTTTTGAGAAATACGGGGTCTGTGCGAGACAGTATTAATTTACAGTGTAAACAGCAAAGACATCAAAAGCTTCGACTTTGAAATGTTATTTAGGAATCCCATGCCTCATTTGCTAACACTCTAAACAACTGTAGCACGTACATTAGGACATAGATAAATAGATCTTTTTGCCAGCCAAGTGGCAGTGTACCCTTCTCACTTCATTTGTTTTAGGATATGGTACACCAGTAGCAATTTAGTCAGCTGACAAGTTGAGGGTCTAAAGCAGGCTTTGGTAGTCTTGGAGGCAGTCAGTCTTTTATGAACTATCATGACCAACACAATGTGATCCATATTACTTCCATCTTGACAAATGATATTCAAGCACAGGCCCCCACTATAAGGTAGTGAGGACATTCCGATGCTGTGAGCTTCTTTTTAATGTCCAAAGGAATGATTGTGAGTTTTATTTACCATATAAATTGGTAAAATGAAGCAGTATGCCGGAAGAGGTCCTTTTTTTTTAGTCTCGGCAATGCAGAGAAAATCTGTCGTGAAACACTGCCACTGCTGGTCATTCAGTATATTCTGCAGATGGAAAAGTCTACTGTAATTTTAAGAAAGCGTAAACAGATCAGTGCTATGCAGTCTGTATTATTGTAAAAATCAACAGCTCATTAGAAATTCAAATCTCAATTTGTGTTTTTAACCTCGCATACTTCTCTGAATCCCATGCCTCATTTGCTAACATTCTCTAAACAACTGTAGCACGTACATTAGGACATAGATAAATAGATCTTTTTGCCAGCCAAGTGGCAGCATACCCTTCTCACTTCATTTGTTTTAGGATATGGTACACCAGTAGCAATTAAGTCAGCTGACAAGTTGAGAGAGGAAGGGTTATGCTACAGTTAGTGGGAATAATAAAATCTGAGAATAGCATATTTACCATCTTCATTTTAGCCAATTCCTACCAGTTCAGCAATAGTGCAGTCGAGACTCTTATGCTCAAACTTGCGTTCATACAAATTTAGAAGTCTCAGAAAATGCCTCATTTCTTTCATCTTACCATCTTAGTTTTCCTTTGGGCATCCTGTCTACCCTGCTACTCTTTTCAAACCCAAGATAAATATATCCTATGGTGTGTGACCATTACTACGCGGGCATGACTTCATAATGCTATTTGTACGCATTTTTTACTACGTGTTTACCATTACTACGCATGCTGATACTTAGCATGCTTTTACTACGCAATTATTATTAGTTCGCATTACTTCGAAGGTCATAGAATAAGCATGCAACGCGATACAAGTAGCAACTATGCTGAACAGGTAAGATCATGTTTCTTTATTATTAAATGTAAATTTTCTTTGCAAATGTTAATGGTATCACATCGTAAAAATAAATTTTCTGTTTAGTGCCATCCTATTTTAAATGATTGGAACATTTATTTCATTAACTTAATTTTAAATAAATTATTATTATATTTTAATGTTAATGCTGTATATACTTGCATTGAATTCCCACGGTTTACTATTGTTTTCTATGGATAACAGTCCTTTTTTTATTTTAGCGTATGAAGAAATCCGTGATGCAAATAACGTCAAACGTCATACGGAGGTTCGAAGGAGAGAGGAGAAGAAGCATGCAACTTCGCTGAACAGGTAAGATCTTTTATATTTAATATTAAATGATATTTAAGTTGTTTAAAGTATGAATTTGACTATATTTAAAATACAAAATCTTTAAATGTATCCCAAAAAAGTTAACGTAAAAATGTCGAAACCATTTACGATCGTTATTAGGAGATATGTACAGAAAGTTGCAAAATTACATTAAGAAATATTAAAAAAGTTGAATTCATGATTTGGATTTATGTTGGTTTAATTAAGAGAAATCATTTTTTGGGAATATTTTAAAAGTTATACTCGTAAAAATGTATACACGACATGAGGATGAAAGGCGGGAGGAAACGAACCAGTTTACCATTCTGTACTTGGGAGTACTTTTAATTTATTGAAATAAAAAAGTAATTTTATAGAAGAAGTTATTTAATTACGTAATGTATTTTTATTATTTGGGATAGGCATTTGTTGGCGATCATCCTCAAATGTAGAGCGCGTAGGATATTTTATATTGAGAAAAAAGAAAATTATCTTGCGTTTATCCGTCATGTATTATTTAAGAGTTATAAGAGATACCGTCTGCTTTTTGTCTTTCTTTGTTGGTTTGCTAATCCTTGAAATGTGCGAGCTTATCCTGCATACACATTGAATTCTCCTCCATTATTTCGCATATTTTAGAATTGCAAATTTTAAAGCTTTTGTGCAGTGGCACATGTTTGCGTTCATTTCGTGACGACGTATTTTATTAGCGATATTTGTAGCTGGTACTGACTTGTCTTATTTCACATTTGATGCGTGTTTGATGGTTGAATGACACTGGCAATTAGGTATGCTATAAAGGAAAAAAACATTTATGCGTAAAACAACAACATACTTTAAGAATGATCCTTCATGTACTAGAAGTGAGTTAAAGATATTCCGTCTTCTTTTTTGGCTTCTTTTGACATTGCTTTGGTAAACCGCTAACTCTGCGTGCTTCTACGGCATAGACACTGCATGCCCCGCAATGTACTCTCAGTGAGTAAAAGAAACGAACATTTCGTGGAATGAATATCTGGTAGTGAGATTTTAAGATTCACATGGTTGGCTTGATATTTTGTGGTATTCTGTGCTCAAAAAATAGATTATAAAATGATTAAATGATTATGTGGATTGTTTTCAAAATGATTTAGATGTTGTGTCTGCGAGACATAAGCATGCTGTAAAATAAATATTTTTTAATCTCCAGAATAATTCATATGTTGTAAAACAAAAGATTTATAAATACAATGGTTTATTTTTTTTATTTCCATGCAAATATAACAATGTAATAGGTTAAAATAATTTACATTTAGCTTTTAAAAAGGGTATACAAAAACAAAGATGCAAGCAAATTTTTGGGTGCACATCCTGCTTCTGCAAGTGGAGGAAGGCAAGCTTTGAAGACTCGGTGGAAGGAATGTTTACTGTAAGGAGAGAAAGACAAATATTTTTCAGAAAGGTTTTACAACAATTTTTCCTGCACATGTAGCATGAGAAATGCTGAGGTCGGGTGTTGTTTTTTTGAAAAATTTAAATGATAAATGTATTTTATATAATACTTTAATGTCATTCAAAAATTTGTTTTTATGAATTACTGTATGTATTAGCACGTTACAGATGAATTGAATGGATCAATTTTTATCAAATCAAGGACACATTTTTTAAAATAAAAAAAATATTCGATTTGGATGGTGAAGAAAACACTCCTTTTTAAAAATTTTGGACATGGATTTAAAAAAAACAAAACTGAAAAATATGGATGGTATTTCTTGGAGATTCGCTTTAAGACTGGATTGCATCGCTGGATTATTTGTTGCGTTTTTTCACCTAAAGAATTTTTCTGGATTTTTTTTGGGTTACGATTTTTAGGGAACGTTTCCAAAATTATGGATTGCACCCTATTTTTAGGGTTTTGCAAATTTGGAATCTGTCAAAAATGTGTCCTTTTAGATTACATATTCAAACGGGAATGGAAAAACAGATTTTCGAGAAAATGGAATGGGTCAAAAAGAGGATTAAAAAGTTTGAAGATTTAAAAATACGATCCAAAAAAAAACCCAAAAAAAAAAAAAAAACACGACTTCAAAAAGGTAAGGAACCCGACCTTTCAAATAATTTAGAAATAGTAATTTTGAAAAAGCAAATCCAAAAAGAAACTAATTTTGAAAAAAGCAAATGCAAAAAGTTAGTTTTGTAGAAAAAAACAGGGAAGTAAATTATTTATGGTAGTTCATATTAATAATGGAGGATATGTGCAAGATTATCAAGGTAGTCTGAAGCCACCATCAACGAAAACTGTTGAAGAATACCCAATAGTCGCTCAGACATTTCCTTTGTTCTTTTTGAAACACGTGGGTTCAGGCTACCTGTTAATGCTTGTGAAATTCTCATTTCCTGGAAACTTTGCTCCTTCCTCAAAATTTCCAAAAATGATAGAAGTTAGGATGTGGTCTTCCAATTGATTTGTTGAAGGAGTTATGCCAACCCTCAATGGCATTATTTGTTTTTGCTCCTCCCTCTAAGCAGGTCGTGTAGCAGTTCCACCACTCCACATGGAAACGTGGCTTCCTCCTGTGACCAGACCTGCTTAGATGGCCAATCCATATGTCTTCAAAATAATTTAAAAGGGGTGCCAATTTTTCTTCATTATCTGAATAATAGTCCGAATCAGTAATAGATGTGTAGTACTCATCTACACTGTCAGGAGGAACAAAACAAAGTGCAGTTAGTTTCTTTAGCTCAAATTGCAGTTTACTGTCAGAAAAAAATTCTTCAACTAAGGATGTTTTTGTATCTTACGCCAAAACGCCTGTGAAAAGTCGAAAAAACATCCTTGAATTTGGGTATCCATGTACAATTTTGTTATTGTATTAATTATCGGTAATTCAAAATCAATTAGCACTTTTCTAGGACTTTTGTTCATAGTTTTGGATTTAATCACTGATAAAAATTCAGTGTACGTTGAAGTATGTTTATCTAGCAGTAAAGTGTACACTAAGGGTACTACAGTATTATTAATGTATGCATGAATAGTGTATATTTGAGTGAATGGATGGGGCGTTGATTTAAATGTCCCATCCATCATCCAAATATCACTATTCTCTAATTTAGTAAGATTACGTGGTGTGCTAAAGATAAAGATCCTTTTAAGAGGGTTTTGGTTATCATGCAAAAGAAAGGGTTCGTTAGTGACCGTTATTGAAAGATCACGAGGAATGGAGATGTCAGAAAAAGATTGGGGTGAAACACGTTGGGGGTTACTTTCCTGTTTTTTTCTCTGAATTATTCTACGTAAATTAGGTATTGAAGGCCTTGCACTTGCTACATGTGCAGGAATGTGTTGGGAAACCGCTCTTAATATTGAGCCACAGGTATCATTGGAGGTGCTTGCCATTTCTTTCATGTCATTCATATTTTGTCTAACTTCAATCTCCGTTGCAGAGGCAGAGTGGTTATGCTCCATGGTTCGTAATACCTTATCACCAAGAGTAACTGCTCTGCCTCTGCAAAGGGATGATTGAAATTGAACACACCTCCAATGACACCTGGGCTCAGTAAGTCTCTCCTTACAGTAAATGTATCCATGGTGTTGGAGTAGTCTGTTGCCTCTTTGTGACTTGATGTATTTGGCAATGTTTCTTTCTGCCAGAATTTGTAAAACATAAAAAAATAAGAAAAAAAGAACATTATGAGTATTTAAATTGGACGTCACAAGTGTTTTGAGATTTACAATATTTCTAAACTCCCGCTATCAAACACTTTCAATAATTTTACATTTGCTTTATTTTTAAAAGTAACTTTAACACTCCTACTATCGCATGTTTTTTAAATATTTGAACTAACGATGTTTTCAACCTCACGCTAACCAACACTTTCCCTACTGTGGCACCTGTTGGAGTTGGAATAGTACTTTTAATCCTCCCAATATCCAACACTTTCCCTACTGTTGTACCTGCTGGAGTTGTAATAGTAAATTTAACCCCCTCGCAATCCAACACTTTCCATACTCTTGCACCTGCTGGAGTTGGAATAGTACTTTTAACCCCACGCTATCCAACAACACTTTCCCTACTCTTGCACCTGCTGGAGTTGGAATAGTAAATTTAACCCCCTCGCAATCCAACACTTTCCCTACTCTTGCACCTGCTGGAGTTGGAATAGTAAATTTACCCCCCCTCGCAATCCAACACTTTCCCTACTCTTGCATCTGCTGGAGTTGGAATAGTAAATTTAACCCCCTTCGCAATCCAACACTTTCCCTACTCTTGCACCTGCTGGAGTTGGAATAGTAATTTTAATTATCACGCTATCCAACACTTTACCTACTGTTGCACCTGCTGGAGTTGGAATAGTACTTTTAACCCTCACGCTATCCAACACTTTCCGTACTCTTGCACCTGCTGGAGTTGGAATAGTAAATTTACCCCCCCTCGCAATCCAACACTTTCCCTACTCTTGCACCTGCTGGAGTTGGAATAGTAAATTTAACCCCCATCGCAATCCAACACTTTCCCTACTCTTGCACCTGCTGCAGTTGGAATAGTAAATTTAACCCCCATCGCTATCCAACACTTTCCCTACTCTTGCACCTGCTGGAGTTGGAATAGTAATTTTAATTCTCACGCTATCCAACACTTTACCTACTGTTTCACCTGCTGGAGTTGGAATAGTACTTTTAACCCTCACGCTATCCAACACTTTCCCTACTCTTGCATCTGCTGGAGTTGGAATAGTAAATCTAACCCCCTTCGCAATCCAACACTTTCCCTACTCTTGCACCTGCTGGAGTTGGAATAGTAAATTTAACCCCCCTCGCAATCCAACACTTTCCCTACTCTTGCACCTGCTGAGTTGGAATAGTAAATTTAACCCCATCGCTATCCAACACTTTCCCTACTCTTGCACCTGCTGGAGTTGGAATAGTAATTTTAATTCTCACGCTATCCAACACTTTACCTACTGTTTCACCTGCTGGAGTTGGAATAGTACTTTTAACCCTCACGCTATCCAACACTTTCCCTACTCTTGCACCTGCTGGAGTTGGAATAGTAAATTTAACCCCCCTCGCAATCCAACACTTTCCCTACTCTTGCACCTGCTGGAGTTGGAATAGTAAATTTAACCCCCCTCGCAATCCAACACTTTTCCTATCGTTGCACCCTCTGGAGTTTGAATTTTTTTTTTTTTTAACGCTCCTGTTATCCAACATGATCCGTAATTATGAAATTAGAAACTTTTAATGAAATTACCTTTTGTTTTTGTAGTTTTCTTAAGCTCAAATTGTATTCCCGGTTTTGTTGTCGAAGAAACTGATTTAGTTTCTCCTACGCAGGTCTGTAGAGTTTATTAAAAAAAAACAATTTAATTGGTTATAATAATATGTATATCAATTTGTCAAAAATAATTTATTATTTATTTAATAGTCAATCTATTATATAGACTATTTTGCACCTTTAATGTCAATCTTGAAATTTTAAGATATCAACTTTACTTAAACCTGCATTACAAATATTTAAAAAACTTTGCTCAGAGAACTGTTATGCTTCCCTACCCACACACCTATCCACTCCCTCAGCCTTCAATTACACTCTCCTCGATCACTTTATTTGTCTTTAAGCTGTGATCCGTTTTGATTGGTTTTGTTGAATTAATCTTTTTAGGTCTTGTACTGCAGCAATGAGATTTTACTGTGTTGTTGATATGCTGTTTTGAGGCAAAATATTTTAAAAAATTTAAAATTGTTTTCATTTAGAATTGCAATTGATAAATTTAAACTTCTTGTAACATTTTTAAACTTTTTTTGCATTTATTAGCATTGTTATATCTATAAACATCCCAGTCCTCCTTCCACCATGCAATATTCACTCTCTGTTTTTAGTTACACTACCCTCCTCCCCTTTAGTTGTCTGCAACACCTGATGCTGATTTTTTTTAACGAGAGTCACAATACCTTGTTTGTTTTTGAATGATCTTGATTGATTATTTTGAATCTGTTTACACACTAGGGGCCCGATTCTGATGCGGGTTGGAAAAGCTTCCCGACCGAGGGCCTGATTCTGATGCGGTTAGGAAGGCCTCCTAACGGCATTTGCTCCTTCCAAATCGGATCGGGAACATGTCTTCCCGACCGAGGGCCCAATTCTGATGCGGTTAGGAACAAATGTTCCCATTGAAGTCAATGGGAGTTCAACCAAATCGTATCTGGAAGCAACCGGATGCATCCTACTCCGCCGGTCGGACTTTCCCGATCCGAGTGGGTCGGACACCATTTCCCAACCGATTCGGTCGGGAAGCTTTTCCAACCCGCATCAGAATCGGCCCCTAGATCTTTGAATCGTCGTTTTTTATGCAAATCTGTTGAGATGTAAACATTTCTTTATTAGTTTGTGTTTATTTTAATGTCACATCTGTTAAATATTTATTTAAAATTATGCTTTATGACTTTCCATAAAGTAACTGTCATAGGATTATCTTCAAACAACATCTCTGCCCTCCTCCCACTCAAAACACATTCCCCCTCTCTTCCTTGCATTACACTACCCTTTACCACTTTCTATGTCTGTTACACCGGAGTCTGTTTTATTTAATGAAAAATCATCACAATACCTTGTGTGTTGTTTTTTGGTGTTGATTGTATGCTTCTCTCAGGTTTGGCACACTCGCAATTGCATTAGCCGCTATCTTTGCAAATCTGTTTAAATGCAAAAAAAAAAATCAAAAATTGATCGATTTTTATAGAAAATTTTATCGTTCAACGAATCTATCATTTATAAATGTTCTAAATGTTAATAACATTTTTTATTTAAAGAAAAATCCAGCACAGCCCTCCTTATCTACACCCTTATCCACTCCCTCCTCTTTCGATTGCATTACCCTACACCATGCTTGACCGCTGATGCTACAACCTTGGCTATCTGCAAATCCCTTATAAGCTTCATGTTTTCTATAAACCGATGCATGATAAACTTGGGGGGTGGATTTGCGGCATAGTTTGAGTGTTTATTGTTGGTAAAGAGTCATGATTTTCAATGAACTGACAGGTAACATTATCAAGGAATTTCCTTGCCATCAAATTTATAAATTCATCTGGCTGAATGTTTATATAGTATAACATATCGACATACGAAAAGGATTCAAATTACATTTGATTATACAGATCAGACCGAGGATTTTCACTCCTCATGGCAAAACAATGCTTTCATGCTGTTTCCCCATCTTGCATAAAAAAAACATTTTGTGTAGTTTTATATCAATTTTTTCTCTAAAACTGGCTAATAAATCACAACAATACCTATGATGAATGATAGTGGTCATCAACACAACTTGTGAGTTTATAATGAGATAATGAAATTGTTAACTTCAGCACACTCTAATTTTACAATTTACATTTTATTTCTAATTTAATAAAATAATCCATGCCAGCACATGACCACGTCTCTATACAGCTGCTGCCGTTATGACTTTAGCATTTACTTACAGATATGGGGTCATCAGAGCCATGTACCATGTTGAAAAACTTCCTCTTTTATTGTAATGGCACTGTTTCAGACACCACTAGCTGTGACTTAATCACTGCCTGACTCCTTATTGTGAATAATAAAATCTACAAATGGGTCTCACTTACCTCAAATCTGCTTTCTGAGACTGACAACTCTCTCAATCAGTGGCACTTAGCTAACTCTCTGGCACATCAAGTTGGTCCTGCAACAAACCATATTATGTATGTTAGAGATCCTTGGCATGTTTTCTAATCTCTGTGCCACAGACTGGTGTAGGCTCATAAGGCACAGACGTGGAATAGATATGAAGAACAGTCATTGCTATTATCTGTTAAGATTAGAATCTTGGAACCCAACGGAAGGTTTTAATGGCTACTTTACCTACAATGCATCTGTCTAGCTAGTTTAATTTCAATCTCAAAGAAATATCGATAAGTAACTGGTTCATTATTAACTGTTCTACAACATTAAAAACTGGATCAGTTTTCCATATTTGGCGTTGCTCCTTTTTTCTTTAAAATCAACAAACCAGCTTTTTACAAGATGGGTAATTAAAGTTTGTGGTGGTCAAGAAGATGGCCTGTTATGTCATTGATGTTCAATTTAAATAACCAGGTTTGGCACTGCCTTTGAAAAGCTTTTAAAATATATTTTAAAAATCACATTGCCAGCTAATCATATTTCAATAGACTATGCATAAAGCTGAATCGCAAGGGGTGTGTTTGGCAAAAACATCGACGTAGTAAATTCGGTCACACCTTTCCTAGTTAGTTTAGTTATTGTCAAACATATGTACAAGAATAGCACACTCCTTTTGATTCCGGGCACATACTTTACCAATACAAATGAGAATTGTTTAGTATATAAAATTGGGTCTCTCCTTTCCGATCTTTATAAATTGCTTCTCTACTCTGATGTGCAGAAAATGTCTTTCGAGAAGTGGAATATGTACATGCACTATTGGTTTGTTTTCAGTTATGGTGTTTGTACATGGGAACTGCTTTTGGCCACTGGCTTCTTTATTGCAATACGTTTTTCAAAAAAGTACCATGTATTTTAAAACAAATACCCGAGTATTTTTTTGAGTACTTTTTTTTTATCTAATACTTCTCCCTCATTAACGCATATGTTCATAGTGTATAAAATATATTTAACATTGTACTGAATTGACAAACATTTCCTTATTTTGGAAAATTAATGTCCATGTAATATTGGACAAACTGAGATGACTTTCCTCCTTTTTCATAAACCGCTTAATAAAGCGTAATTTTATTATCATTTAATTTAATCAATACTTTTAAAAAACGTTTATACTCAAGCCCCCCAAAAATATTTACTATATAAAGTTATTGATTTAAAAGTAATCTTTTCGTTGTATTCATCGAAAGATGTTTGGCTTATTTCATTTACGAGCTACTTACTTTTGTCAGTAGATGGCACTATTTAACAATTTAGTCAATGCTGCTCGCTCTCTCGTGATGAACGCGTCCTGACACTGTGAATGACAGCAGTCAAGTGAACACAAAATGGTTGGTGGCTGCTTATATACGTTTTGGGTGACTTGTTGATAATTTTCAATAAAATATGTTTTGTAATGTGCTATTAAATGCGATTTATTATATGACTAAACTTCTAATTTAATTTTTAGTAAATAATTTCAGTTTTATTAATGTGATCGTTTTGAATGTCAGCCATTTTTTATTGTGTATTGTGATTGGTAGATCTTAAAATGCAGAAATAGTGAAAGGACTGATTTTTCCTTTGTATGAACGATGGTTCCTTCCAAGTTAATTTCGTATATCTTTGGATTATAATATGCTTGTTTATTTCATTAATTCTCTTTTGTATATAAGTGTAAAAAAAAAAAATACTCGAGTATTAAAATTAATACCCGAGTATTAATTTTGAAACAGTATTTTAAATACCCCTCCCCCCCCCCACCCAAAACCCCTATTTCCCTGGCATCCCGTCCCAGGGGTTAGGTTACTATTTTAAGAAAAATTTAAAAAATTGTCTCTGAACGCGAAGTAAAGGCATGCGAAGTAATGTTCTGTATTTTTAAAGGCACTTCTTATGATATTAATGTATTTGCAAAGTAATTGTATGCGCAGTGAAAATATGCGTAGTAATGGCATTTGCGATGTAAAAACATCGTAATAAAAGAATGCGTACTAATGGCATGCTAAGTATCGTCATACATTCATATCCTATTGCTTGCTAGGCAACCGAGTAGCCCTCATGTCAGACGACATCTTGCTTGAGCATTATGATGTCAGAGCACCACTGGACCAATTGTCCTGGTTGAAGGTGACACACAGGAGAATGAGATATCAGCAATTATGCACTAGGTTACTATCTGTATTCATGACTGCAAGGCAAGTAGGAGGTGGAATGGTAAAGGACTCGGAACCAGTCAAAGCACTGGGGCCTTTTTGAAAGTGGGATGGAGATACAAAAACAGAGATTATCCTTAACAACAATCCATCTTGAGTATCAGAGTCCATCATACAAAGTGCAGGGGAAGAGGTTAAATGAGCTTCCTTCCGTCAGAAAGTAAGGCTATCATTCTAAATTAAGATAGTACATTCCAGCCTCAAAGGCAGCAATTTCCTGGGATGGAATATTGCTAGCACCAGGGTCTAAAGCAGGCTTTGGTAGTCTTGGAGGCAGTCAGTCTTTTATTAACTATCATGATCAACACAATGTGATCCATGTTACTACCATCTTGACAGAAATGATATTCGAGCACAGGCCCCAACTATAAGGTAGTGAGGACATTCAGATGCTGTGAGCGTCTTTTTAATGCCCAAAGGAATGATTGTGAGTTTTACTTACCATATAAATTGGTAAAATGAAGCAGTATGCCGGAAGACGTCCTTTTTTTTAGGCTCGGCAATGCAGAGAAAATCTGCCGTGAAACACTGCCACTGCTTGTCATTCAGTATAATCTGGAGATGGCAAAGTCCACTGTTGGGGCATTTACTATATGCAATACAACAAATAATTTTAAGAAAGCGTAAACAGATCAGTGCTATGCAGTCTGTATCATTGTGAAAATCAACAGCTCATTAGAAATTCAAATCTCAATTTGTGTTTTTAACCTCGCATAGTTCTCTGAATCCCATGCCTCATTTGCTAACACTCTCTAAACAACTGTAGCACGTACATTAGGACATAAATAGATCTTTTTGCCAGCCAAGAGGCAGCGTACCCTTCTCACTTCATTTGTTTTAGGATATGGTACACCAGTAGCAATTAAGTCAGCTGACAAGTTGCGAGAGGAAGGGTTATGCTACAGTTAGTGGGAATAATAAAAACTATGAATAGCATATTTACCATCTTCATTTTAGCCAATTCCTACCAGTTCAGCAATAGTGCAGTCGAGACTCTTATGCTCAAACTTGCGTTCATACAAATATAGAAGTCTCAGAAAATGCCCTCATTTCTTTCATCTTACCATCTTAGTTTTCCGTTGGGCATCCTGTCTACCCTGCTACTCTTTTCAAACCCAAGATAAAATATATCCTATGGTGTGTGACCATTACTACGCGGGCATTACTTCGTAATGCTATTTGTACGCATTTTTACTACGTAGTTTACCATTACTACGCATGCTGATACTTAGCATGCTTTTACTACGCAATTATTATTAGTTCACATTACTTTGAAGGTGATAGAATAAGCATGAAACGCGATAGAAGTAGTAACTATGCTGAACAGGTAAGATCATGTTTCTTTATTATTAAATGTAAATTTTCTTTGCAAATGTTAATGGTATCACATCGTAAAAATAAATTCTGTTTAGTGCCATCCTATTTTAAATGATTGGAACATTTATTTCATTAACTTAATTTTAAATAAATTATTATTATATTTTAATGTTAATGCTGTATATACACTTGCATTGAATTCCCACGGTTTACTATTGTTTTCTATGGATAACAGTCCTTTTTTTATTTTAGCGTATGAAGAAATCCATGACGCAAATAACATCTAACGTCGAAGGAGAGAGGAGAAGAAGCATGCAACTTCGCTGAACAGGTAAGATCTTTTATATTTAATATTAAATGATATTTAAGTTGTTTAAAGTATGAATTTGACTATATTTAAAATACAAAATCTGTAAATATATCCAAAAAAGTTAACGTAAAAATGTCGAAACGATTTACGATCGTTAGTCGGAGATATGTACAGAAAGTTGCAAAATTACATTAAGAAATATAAAAAAGTTGAATTCATGATTTGGATTTATGTTGATTGGTTTAATTAAGAGAATTCATTTTTTCGGAATATTTAAAAAGTTATACTTGTAAAAATGTATACACGACATAATGAGGATGAAAGGCGAGAGGAAACGAACCAGTTTACCAGGCTGTACTTGGTAGTACTTTTAATTTATTGAAATAAAAAAGTAATTTTATAGAAGACGTTATTTAATTACGTAATTTATTTTTATTATTTGGGATAGGCATTTGTTGGCGATCATCCTCTGAAATGTAGAGCGTGTAGGATATTTTATATTGAGAAAAAGAAAATTATCTTGCGTTTATCCGTCATGTATTATTGAAGAGTTATAAGAGATACCGTCTGCTTTTTGTCTTTCTTTGTTGGTTTGCTAATCCTTGAAATGTGCGAGCTTATCCTGCATACACATTGAATTCTCCATTATTTCGCACATTTTAGAATTGCAAATGTTAAAGCTTTTGTGTAGTGGCACGTTTGCATTCATTTCGTGACAACGTATTTTATTAGCGATATTTGTAGCTGGTACTGACTTGTCTTATTTCACATTTGATGCGTGTTTGATGGTTGAATGACACTGGCAATTAGGTATGCTATAAAGGAAAAAAACATATTTATGCGTAAAACAACATAGTTTAAGAATGATCCTTCATGTACTCTCAGTGAGTTAAAGATATTCCGTCTTCTTTTTTGGCTTCTTTTGACGTTGCTTTGGTAAACCGCTAACTCTGCGTGCTTCTACGGCATAGACACTGCATGCCCCGCAATGTACTCTCAGTGAGTAAAAGACACGCATTTTGTGGAATGAATATCTGGTAGTGAGATTTTAAGATTCACATGGTTGGCTTGATATTTTGTGGTATTCCGTGCTCAAAAAAATAGTTTATAAATAGTTTATAAAATGATTAAATGATTATGTGGATTGTTTTCAAAATGATTTAGATGTTTGTCTGCATGCTGTAAAATAAATATTTTTTAATCTCCAGAATAATTCATATGTTGCAAGACAAAAGATTTATAAATACAATAGTTTATTTTTTTATTTCCATGCAAATATAACAATGTAATAAGTTAAAATAATGTACATTTAGCTTTTAAAAAGGGTATACAAAAACAAAGATGCAAGCAAATTTTTTGGTGCACATCCTGCTTCTGCAAGTGGAGGAAGGCAAGCTTTGAAGACTCAGTGGAAGGAATGTTTACTTTAAGGAGAGAAAAATTTTCAGAAAGGTTTTACAACAATTTTTCCTGCACATGTAGCATGAGAAATGCTGAGGTCGGGTGTTGTTTTTTGAAAAATTTAAATGATAAATGTATTTTATATAATACTTTAATGTCATTCAAAAAAATTGTTTTTATGAATTACTGTATGTATTATCACGTTACAGATGAATTGAATGGATCAATTTTTATCAAATCAAGGACACATTTTTTAAAATAAAAAAAAATATTCGATTTGGATGGTGAAGAAAACATTCCTTTTTTTAAATTTTGGACATGGATTTTAAAAAAAAACTTTGAAAAATATGGATGGTATTTCTTGGAGATTCGCTTTAAGACTGGATTGCATCGCTGTATTATTTGTTGCGTTTTTTTCACCTAAAGAATTTTTCGGGATTTTTTTTGGTGTTGCGTTTTTTAGGGAACATTTCCAAAATTATGGATTGCACCCTATTTTTTAGGGTTTTGCAAATTTGGAATCTGTCAAAAATGTGTCCTTTTAGATTACATATTCAAACGGGAATGGAAAAACAGATTTTCAAGAAAATGGAATGGGTCAAAAAGAGGATTAAAAAGTTTAAAGATTTAAAAATACGATCCCAAAAAATAAAAAAGACTTCAAAAGGTAAGGAACCCGACCTTTCAAATAATTTAAAAATTGTAATTTTGAAAAAAGCAAATGCAAAAAGTTAGTTTTGTAGAAAAAAACAGGGAAGTAAATTATTTATGGTAGTTCATATTAATAATGGAGGCTATGTGCAAGATTATCAAGGTAGTCTGAAGCCACCATCAACGAAAACTGTTGAAGAATAACCAATAGTCGCTCAGACATTTCCTTTGTTCTTTTTGAAACACGTGGGTTCCGGCTACCTGTTAATGCTTGTGAAATTCTCATTTCCTGGAAACTTTGCTCCTTCCTCAAAATTTCCAAAAAATGATAGAAGTTAGGATGTGGTCTTCCAATTGATTTGTTGAAGGAGTTATGCCAACCCTCAATGGCATTATTTGTTTTTGCTCCTCCCTCTAAGCAGGTCGTGTGGCAGTTCCACCACTCCACATGGAAACGTGGCTTCCTCCTGCGACCAGACCTGCTTAGATGGCCAATCCATGTGTCTTCAAAATAATTTAAAAGGGGTGCCAATTTTTCTTCATTATCTGAATAATAGTCTGAATCAGTAATAGATGTGTAGTACTCATCTACACTGTCAGGAGGAACAAAACAAAGTGCAGTTAGTTTCTTTAGTTCAAATTGCAGTTTACTGTCAGAAACAAATTCTTCAACTAAGGATGTTTTTTGTATCTTACGCCAAAACGCCTGTGAAAAGTGGAAAAACATCCTTGAATTTGGGTATCCATGTACAATTTTGTTATTGTATTAATTATCGGTAATTCAAAATCAATTTGCACTTTTCTAGGACTTTTGTTCATAGTTTTGGATTTAATCACTGATAAAAATTCAGTGTACGTTGAAGTAGGTTTATCTGGCAGTAAAGTGTACACTAAGGGTACTACAGTATTATTAATGTATGCATGAATAGTGTATATTTGAGTGAATGGATGGGGCGTTGATTTAAATGTCCCATCCATCATCCAAATATCACTATTCTCTAATTTAGTAAGATTACGTGGTGTGCTAAAGATAAGGATCCTTTTAAGAGGGTTTTGGTTATCATGCAAAAGAAAGGGTTCGTTAGTGACAGTTATTGAAAGATCACGAGGAATGGAGATGTCAGAAAAAGATTGGGGTGAAACACGTTGGGGGTTACTTTCCTGTTTTTTTCTCTGAATTATTCTATGTAAATTAGGTATTGAAGGCATTGCACTTGCTACATGTGCAGGAATGTGTTGGGAAACCTCTTAATATTGAGCCACAAGTATCATTGGAGGTGCTTGCCATTTCTTTCATGTCATTTATATTTTGTCTAACTTCAATCTCCGTTGCAGAGTGTTAATGCTCCGTGGTTCGTAATTCCTTATCACCAAGAGTAACTGCTCTGCCTCTGCAAAGGGAAGATTGACATTGAACACACCTCCAATGACACCTGGGCTCAGTAAGTCTCTCCTTACAGTAAATGTATCCATGGTGTTGGAGTAGTCTTGCCTCTTTGTGACTTGATGTATTTGGCAATGTTTCTTTCTGCCATAATCTGTAAAACATAAAAAAATAAGAAAAAAGAACATTATGAGTATTTAAATTGGACGTCACAAGTGTTTTGAGATTTACAATATTTCTAAACTCCCGTTATCAAACACTTTCAATAATTTTACATTTGCTTTATTTTTAAAAGTAACTTTAACACTCCTACTATCACATGTTTTTAAAATATTTGAACTAACGATGTTTTCAACCTCACGCTAACCAACACTTTCCCTACTGTGGCACCTGCTGGAGTTGTAATAGTAAATTTAACCCCCCTCGCAATCCAACACTTTCGTTACTCTTGCACCTGCTGGAGTTGGAATAGTACTTTTAGCCCTCACGCTATCCAACAACACTTTCCCTACTCTTGCACCTGCTGGAGTTGGAATAGTAAATTTAACCCCCCTCACAATCCAACACTTTCCCTAATCTTGCACCTGCTGGAGTTGGAATAGTAATTGTAATTCTCACGCTATCCAACATTTTCCCTACTCTTGCACCTGCTGGAGTTGGAATAGTAATTTTAGCCCTCACGCTATCCAACAACACTTTCCCTACTCTTGCACCTGCTGGAGTTGGAATAGTAAATTTAACCCCCCTCACAATCCAACACTTTCCCTAATCTTGCACCTGCTGGAGTTGGAATAGTAATTTTAATTCTCACGCTATCCAACACTTTCCCTACTCTTGCACCTGCTGGAGTTGGAATAGTAATTTTAATTCTCACGCTATCCAACATTTTCCCTACTCTTGCATCTGCTGGAGTTGGAATAGTAAATTTAACACCCCTCGCAATCCAACACTTTCCCTAATCTTGCACCTGCTGGAGTTGGAATAGTAATTTTAATTATCACGCTATCCAACACTTTACCTACTGTTGCACCTGCTGGAGTTGGAATAGTACTTTTAACCCTCACGCTATCCAACACTTTCCCTACTCTTGCACCTGCTGGAGTTGGAATAGTAAATTTAACCCCCCTCGCAATCCAACACTTTTCCTACCGTTGCACCCTCTGGAGTTTGAATTGTTTTTTTTGTTTGTTTTTTTAACGCTCCTATTATCCAACATGATCCGTAATTATGAAATTAGAAACTTTTAATGAAGTTACCTTTTGTTTATGTAGTTTTCTTAAGCTCAAATTGTATTCCCGGTTTTGTGGTCGAAGAAACTGATTTAGTTTCTCCTACGCAGGTCTGTAGAGTTAATTTAAAAAAAAACAATTTAATTGGTTATAATATGTAAATCAATTTGTCAAAAATCATTTATTTATTTAATAGTCAATCTATTATATAGACTATTTTGCACCTTTAATGTCAATCTTGAAATTTTAAGATATCAACTTTACTTAAACCTGCATTACAAATATTTTTAAAAAACTTTGCTCAGAGAACTGTTATGCTTCCCTACCCACACACCTATCCACTCCCTCAGCCTTCAATGACACTCCTCGATCACTTTATTTGTCTTTAAGCTGTGATCCATTTTGATTTCAAGAAATAGTTACAATACCTTCTATGTAGATTGGTTTTGTTGAATTAATCTTCTTTTTGGTCTTGTACTGCAGCAATGAGATTTTACTGTGTTGTTGATATGCTGTTTTGAGGCAAAATATTTTAATTTTTTTTAAATTGTTTTCATTTAGAATTGCAATTGATAAATTTAAACTTCTTGTAACATTTTTAAACTTTTTTTGAATTTATTAGCATTGTTATCTCTATAAACATCCCAGTCCTCCTTCCACCATGCAATATTCACTCCGTTTTCAGTTACACTACCCTCCTCCCCTTTAGTTGTCTGCAACACCATGATGCTGATTTTTTTTAATCGAGAGAGTCACAATACCTTGTTTGTTTTTTAATGATCTTGATTGATTATTTTGAATCTGTTTACACACTAGATCTTTGAATCGCCGTTTATGCAAATCTGTTGAGATATAAACACATTTATTAGTTTGTGTTTATTTTAATGTCACATCTGTTAAATATTTATTTAAAATTATGCTTTATGACTTTCCATAAAGTAACTGTCATAGGATTATCTTCAAACAACATCTCTGCCCTCCTCCCACTCAAAACACATTCCCTCTCTCTTCCTTGCATTACACTACCCTTTACCACTATGTCTGTTACACCTGAGTGTTTTATTTAATGAAAAATCATCACAATACCTTGTTTGTTGTTTTTTGGTGTTGATTGTATGCTTCTCTCAGGTTTGGCACACTCGCAATTGCATTAGCCGCTATCTTTGCAAATCTGTTTAAATGCAAAAAAAATTCAAAAATTGATCGATTTTTATAGAAAATTTTATTGTTCAACGAATTTATCATTTATAAATGTTCTAAATGTTAATAACATTTTTTATTTAAAGAAAAATCCAGCACAGCCCTCCTTATCTACACCCTCATCCACTCCCTCCTCTTTCGATTGCATTACCCTACACCATGCTTGACAGCTGATGCTACAACCTTGGCTATCTGCAAATCCCTTATAAGCTTCAGGTTTTCTATAAACCGATGCATGATAAACTTGGGGGTGGATTTGCGGCATAGTTTGAGTGTTTAGTGTTGGTAAAGAGTCATGATTTTCAATGAACTGACAGGTAACATTATCAAGGAATTTCCTTGCCATCAAATTTATAAATTCATCTGGCTGAATGTTTATATAGTGCAACATATATCGACATACGAAAAGGATTCAAATTACATTTGATTATACAGATCAGACTGAGGATTTTCACTCCTCATGGCAAAACAATGCTTTCATGCTGTTGTTTCCCCATCTTGCATAAAAAAAACATTGTGTAGTTTTATATCAATTTTTCTCAAAACTGGCTAATAAATCACAATACCTATGATGAATGGTAGTGGTCATCAACACAACGTGTGAGTTTATAATGAGATAATGAAATTCTGTTAACTTCAGCACACTCTAATTTTACAATTTACATTTTATTTCTAATTTAATAAAATAATCCATGCCAGTACATGACCACGTCTCTATACAGCTGCTGCCGTTATGACTTTAGCATTTACTTACAGATATGGGGTCATCAGAGCCATGTACTATGTTGAAAAATTTCCTCTTTTATTGTAATGGCACTGTTTCAGATACCACTAGCTGTGACTTTATCACTGCCTGACTCCCCTTATTGTGAATAATAAAATCTACAAATGGGTCTCACTTACCTCAAATCTGCTTTCTGAGACTGACAACTCTCAATCAGTGGCACTTAGCTAACTCTCTGGCACATCAAGTTGGTCCTGCAACAAACCAGATTATGTATGTTAGAGATCCTTGGCATGTTTTCTAATCTCTGTGCCACAGACTGGTGTAGGCTCATAAGGTACAGACGTGGAACAGATATGAAGAACAGTCATTGCTATTATCTGTTAAGATTAGAATCTTGGAACCCAACGGAAGGTTGTAATGGCTACTTTACCTACAATGCATCTGTCTAGCTAGTTTAATTTCAATCTCAAAGGAATATCGATAAGTAACTGGTTCATTATTAACTCTTCTATAACATTAAAAACTGGATCAGTTTTCCATATTTGGCGTTGCTCCTTTTTTCTTTAAAATCAACAAACCAGCTTTTTACAAGATGGGTAATTAAAGTTTGTGGTGGTCAAGAAGATGGCCTGTTATGTCATTGATGTTCAATTTAAATAACCAGGTTTGGCACTGCCTTTGAAGGCTTTTAAAATATATTTTAAAAATCACATTGCCAGCTAATCATATTTCAATAGACTATGCATAAAGCTGAATCGCAAGGGGTGTGTTTGGCAAAAACATCGACGTAGTAAATTCGGTCACACCTTTCCTAGTTAGTTAAGTTATTGTCAAACATATGTACAAGAATAGCACACTCCTTTTGATTCCGGGCACATACTTTACCAAAACAAATGAGAATTGTTTGGTATATAAAATTGGGTCTCTCCTTTCCGATCTTTATAAATTGCTTCTCTACTCTCATGTGCAGAAAATGTCTTTCTAGAAGTGGAATATGTACATGCACTATTGGTTTGTTTTCAGTCATGGTGTTTGTACATGGGAACTGCTTTTGGCCACTGGCTTCTTTATTGCAATACGTTTTTCAAAAAAGTACCATGGTATTTTAAAACAAATACCCGAGTATTTTTTTGAGTACTTTTTTTAATCTAATACTTCTCCCTCATTAACGCATATGTTCATAGTGTATAAAATATATTTAACATTGTACTGAATTGACAAACATTTCCTTATTTTAGAAAATTAATGTCTATGTAATATTGGACAAACTGAGATGACTTTCCTCCTTTTTCACAAACCGCTTAATAAAGGGTAATTTTATTATCATTTAATTTAATCAATACTTTTAAAAACGTTTATACTCCAGCCCCAAAAAATATTTACTATATAAAGTTATTGATTTAAAAGTAATCTTTTCGTTGTATTCATTGAAAGATGTTTGGCTTATTTCATTTACGAGCTACTTACTTTTGTCAGTAGATGGCACTATTTAACAATTTAGTCAATGCTGCTCGCTCTCTCGTGATGAACGTGTCCTGACACTGTGAATGACAGCAGGCAAGTGAACACAAAATGGTGGGCGGCTGCTTATATACTTTTTGGGTGACTTGTTGATAATTTTCAATAAAATATGTTTTGTAATGTGCTATTAAATGCGATTATAGGACTAAACTTATAATTTAATTTTTAGTAAATAATTCTCAGTTTTATTAATGTGATCGTTTCGAATGTCAGCCATTTTTTATTGAGATTGGTAGATCTTAAAATACAGAAATAGTGAAAGGACTTTGATTTTTCCTTTGTATGAACGATGGTTCCTTCAAGTTAATTTCGTATATCTTTGGATTACAATATGCTCGTTTATTTCATTAATTCTCTTTTGTTTAATGGTTAAAAAAAAAAAAAAACTCTAGTATTAAAATTAATACCCGAGTATTAATTTTGGAACAGTATTTTAAATTACTCCCCCACCCAAAACCCCCATTTCCCTGGCATCCCGTCCTAGGGGTTAGGTTACTATTTTAAGAAAAATTAAAAAATGGTTTCTGAACGTCGAAGTAAAGGCATGCGAAGTAATGTTCTGCGTTTTTAAAGCCCATTCTTATGATATTAATGTATTTGCGAAATAATTGTATGCGCAGTGAAAATATGCGTAGTAATGGCATTTGCGATGTAAAAACATCGTAATAAAAGAATGCGTACTAATGGCATGCTAAGCATCGTCATACATTCATATCCTATTGCTTGCTAGGCAACCGAGTAGCCCTCATTTCAGACGATATCTTGCTTGAGCATTATGATGTCAGAGCACCACTGGACCAATTGTCCTGGTTGAAGGTGACACAGGAGGATGAGATATCAGCAATTATGCACTAGGTTACGATCTGTATTCATGACTGCAAGGCAAGTAGGAGGTGGAATGGTAAAGGACTCTGAACCAGTCAAAGCACTGGGGCCTTTTTGAAAGTGGGATGGAGATACAAAAACAGAGATTATCCTTAACAACAATCCATCTTGAGTATCAGAGTCCAACATACAGAGTGCAGAGGAAGAAGTTAAATGAGCTTCCTTACCTCAGAAAGAAAGGCTATCGTTCTAAAGCAAGATGGTACATTCCAGCCTCAAAGGCAGCAATTTCCTCGGATGGAATATTGCTAGCGCCAGGATCTAAAGCAGGCTTTGGTAGTTTTGGAGGCAGTCAGTCATTTATGAACTATCATGACCAACACAATGTGATCCATATTACTTCCATCTTGACAGAAATTATATTCAAGCACAGGCCCCACTAAGGTAGTGAGGACATTCAGATGCTGTGAATGTCTTTTTAAATGTCCAAAGGAATGATTGTGAGTTATACTTACCATATAAATTGGTAAAATGAAGCAGTATGCCGGAAGACGTCCTTTTCTTTTAGTCTCGGCAATGCAGAGAAAATCTGTTGTGAAACACTGCCACTGCTGGTCATTCAGTATAATCTGCAGATGGAAAAGTCCACTGTTAGTGCATTTACTATATGCAATACAACAAATAATTTTTAGAAAGCGTAAACAGATCAGTGCTATGCAGTCTGTATTATTGTGAAAATCAACAGCTCATTAGAAATTCAAATCTCAATTTGTGTTTTTAACCTCGCATACTTGTCTGAATCCCATGCCTCATTTGCTAACACTCTCTAAACAACTGTAGCACGTACATTAGGACATAGATAAATAGATCTTTTTGCCAGCCAAGTGGCAGCGTACCCTTCTGTAGGAAAGAAGGATCTGCTTCTTATGGTTACCCCCACTATTCGCTTCATGTTACACTGTTTTTGACTAGTCTGACTGGGATCCTGCTAATCAGGACCCCAGTCTATCTGCTTTCTCCCTAAACTGTTATGTCATGTACTTAGAAACACTCCAGATTGGATACTGGGGTACCCTTGTCAGTCCTTAGTATATGGTACCCATGTACCCGGGGCATAGGTACCCCAGAGGCCTCCCATGGGCTGAAGCATGTATGATGCCACCCATGAGAGGCCATGCAAAATGGATCTACAGGACTTCCATTGCAACCTGTATAAATTGGTGCATGCACCACTTACTTAAGATATAGGTTTACTATATCTCAGGGTCACTACACTTAAAACCTATAAGTCACCCCTATAGCAGGCCTTGACAATCCTGAAGGCAGGGTGCTTGGTTCTAAGTGAGAGGATGCTACTGCATGAGCAGGACACCCCTGCAGCCTACGGAGTCCATTCTCCCAGGTTGTTAGTGCTGCAGCCATTTACGACATATAGAGCGGCATTATGCAACCGCGTGATGACCAACTCTAAAACAGCTTAAAGTAACCCTATCGTGTTTGGTGTCAAACATTGTGGAATCATACCCCCCCACACCAGTAACCTGTGTGGGAGATATGATTCCACCACTCAGAAACTAGCTTTGTGAGGTCCCTGGTGTTCCCGGTACCAGCCTTCTAGTCCCAGCAGCCCAAAAGGGTTGCTGCCGACCAGAGACACATTTCTTCCCTGCTGCAGCTGAGCCAAGCTCAAGCAGGGGAAGGCAGAACAATAGGCATCCTGTCACAGGGAGGTGTGACCACCTCCCAGACAGGATTTAGTGTATTAGGCCTGGGTGGGTGCACTTGCCAGCGACCTAAAGTCTGCATGAGGGGCACATTTGGTGTCTCTGTGCATAGTCCAGTCCAAACCATTCCTGGGAGCCGTTGGCTCCTGCTCTTGCGAGAAACTGGACAAAGGACATGGGAGTAACCTCCCCACTGTCCAAACCCTCCCCTGGGAGGGTCCCCTGAATCTGTCCAACCCTCTCCCGTGGGTACAAAAGGGCTTACCTGGCTGTAGGACCCTAGATTCGATGTCAACAAGATTCTGAACCAGAAACCACTGAACTTCGACCTTCTGGACACTCTGGTCTTCGCTGGACTTCGTTTGGGCCCGACTTCGTCTCCCTCTCTGTCCAAAGCATAGTCTGTGCCCGTGCATCATACAGGCTCCGTGTAGGACCTGTGGAGCATCAAGGACAACTGAAGACATCTCCCTTAGAGTGAAGGAGTCACTCCCTGCAACTGCAGGCACCACATCACGATTGACCGGTCTGATGCTCCTGAGCTCCTACGGACTCACAAGGCTCCAGCAACACAGGAGGTGGGTTTCCAAGTCCCTTGAGGTCCTAGCTGCCCTCTCACCAAGTTTGAGGTCAGAATCCCTTGTGGAGGCTGCAATACCCATACCCCTGTGCACTTCATACTTTTGCAAGTGCATACGCTTGTTGGTGTTTTCAAAACAAGTGCACTGGGCTCCGAGTAGCCCCAACCTCTGGCACTTCCACCAAAGAACTTTGGCCTCCTCACACCGACTGCTCCGTGGGCCGTTCCTATGTGAAACTGCTCGAGGTCCGCTCGCGACTCCTGTGCCTCTGGCCTGTCGGTCCTCTTGAGGGTCATCTTTACTTTTCTTGGGCTCCCCTGGTTGCTCCAGGCTTACCCAGACTCCCCCGTGTTTGGTGAGTCTCCTGGACCTTGCTGGTCCGAACCGTAACCTTCTTTGACCTTCTTCCTGGGTTGCATTGCCAAGGTGTTGGTGCTCCAGCCAGACACAAACCCCTCAGTACTAGACATCCTTTGTGGGACAGCTCGTATCCGGCTCCTGGTCATCCTCGACGTCTCCTGGTCCCAGTGGCTGCAGAGTCAAGAACCCCCTCAACGCACCTGAAGCACCCTACATCGCTGGATATTAGTCTACCGAGCCCCTGGTCACTCCTGAGTGACCCACAATCTGTCCCCTCCGCTTTCAGGTACTCTTCAACAAAAATCCACCTTTGTATTCCGACGGACACTTCTTCTTCCCAGCAGTGGCTCTTCTTCGAAGTCCTCCATAGAGATCGACAGAGGTTTCCAACGCCACTTCAGACCTATGCACCCGGCTTCCCTGGCATAGGTAACTCTGATACTATGGTATCCACGGGCGGAGTGGCTCTCCAACCTCCTAAGTTCCACAGGGTTTCTTCGAAGTCCACTCAGTTGGTCCTTAAACTTTAAAACTGCAACCGCGACTCTCCCATAGAATTGTACGTAGCACGCGGTCGTGTTCCCACACTGCACCCGTCCTCCGTGTGGTCCCTACTTACTCATCTTGGGTGGTTCCTTGGGATCCCAGTAATTCTACATCCTCTAGACACTGTCTTGACTCGAGTCGTGGTTCTTATACCACTATTTTAGTATATGGTTTGGTCTCCCCCTGGAACCCACTGTGTATTAGTGCCACTTACGATTGTTTCTGTGCTACAGAATTGTGTGTCTCTGTGGATATCTTCATGTAGAAGATATTGATGTTGTACTTTTAGTGTGTTATATTAATAAATACATATTTTTATAACTACTGTGTGGTTCTCCTTTCATTTAACCAATACCATAAGGTTGCATTCTGGTAAAACAAGCAGCTTAACATTCCTTCAAGACTAAGCCTGAAGGCTGCTCTCCACAGGTACCACTTGGATAGCTTTCGAAGGTTATCTTTGACATCTTAAATCACCATAAGGGTTGTTGGGACTGGTACAAGGTGCCCACTTTAATTAGTGGACAGCATATACCAGGCCACTTCTCACACCTTCTCACTGCATTTGTTTTAGGTTATGGTACACCAGTAGCAATTAAGTCAGCTGATAAGTTGAGGGAGGAAGGGTAATGGTACAGTTAGTAGGAATAATACAATTTATCAATAACACATTTTACCATCTTCATTTTAACCAATTCCTACCAGTTCAGCAATAGTGAAGTCAAGACTCTTATGCTCAAACTTACGTTCATACAAATTTAGAAGTCTCAAAAAATGCCCTAATTTCTTTCATCTTACCATCCTAGTTTTCAGTTGGGCATCCTGACTACCCTGCTACTCATCTCAATACCAAGATAAATGTATCCTATTGCTTGCTAGTCAATTGATTGGCCCTCATGTCAGATGACATCCTGCTGTAGCTTTATGATGTCAGGGTACCACTTGACCAATTTTCCTGGGTGAAGATGATACACTAAAAGATGAGATATCAGCAATTATGCACTGTTGTGATTTACTGTACTTGTCTTGTGTCCACCTTAGGACACCATAGCACCTGTGTGGTCAAGTGTTATCAGCTGGCATTCTGGAATGTTGCTAGAAGCCAGTAGATGACAGATGACAGCAGTGTACCGGGCCCTACGGACGTGCGCCTCTTCCTTTGCGACTTGGCCTGCATGTAAATGATGTGTTGGATACTTTAATAAAGACACATACTTATCAACTGTGTGTGAAGTGTCTTTACACAGTGGCGACGAGTTCCAACACATCGGAACGGACCCATCTGTGCCATTTTTGCCACTGCTTGATAGATCGCAGTTTTTGCAGCGTGTTTTCACTTGGACATAACTTATTTTGAAGTCAACGGCTTGCGGCATCTACATGAGGGAAGGTCACGTCAGTGCCGCTTTGTCATGTTCTGACAGACGTTGAGTGCCTATTCGAAGCAAAGTCAGTGACAGTTTAACTGTCGCGCGCTGACTTGCCTGCAATTGAAACCTGCTTGTCACAGCATTCTGTTTATGATGATGTCATCTGCTTGGCTGCGTGCTCTTTCCTGCTGATCCTGCTCACAGGGCACCCTGGATCTCCTTCTATTACGTCAGTGCCTTGCGAAGTTCTACGTGCTGCACTCTGCTCATTTTTTCTACGCAATCATTTGCCTGCGTGCACCACCATCTTTCGGTTGGCGTTGCAGAGAAGCACTTCAACGGAGCGGCTGTGGAACGCGCATGGGCATGCGCTTTGGTATTGAGTAAGAATTTCTCTGGCCCTCATCCTGTTTCTTCAACGGCTTACTCAATTCTTCAGGATTTCAACTGTTCAATGTGGGAATCTTCGCTGATTGGCACAGCTTATTCTGCCAATCTTGGTTAAGTCGTTTTCATTGTTCCTAGAGGAATCCTAAGTTTTGCATGGTATATTTTGTTAGCATCTGCCTGTCTTTATTCCCACACTGACAGGCACAGCTCTTACGTGTGCAGGTTCAAGTACATTTTTTTTTTTTTTTTTTTCTCTTTCATCTGTTATTTTGCGTTTTTGCTCCTCTCACAGCTATCCATACGATTCAGTCACCGTTCTACTTGGTTGTTGTGTGCACTCATCCAGTGCTATGGCCTCTGTATATCTAATGAACCTTTCTCCGCCTCAGCCTTTTTTTCCTGCAGGTGGTGAGCCTTTGCTCAAATGGGGGGGAATGGAGAGAGCATTTCTCGGATTACACAGCAGCCTTTGAGGGGGATGAAGATTTTACACAAGAAAAAAAACTAAGGATCCTTTTACATTGTCTTGGTGCTGGTGGCCTTAGAATTTATAACAGAATTAACAAAAAGCCTAGGGTTGCTGATCAGGGTGACTGTTATACAAATGCTTTGGAGGATTTAATTGCGTATTACAAACCCATTGTTTGTGTTGCTGTAGACAGATACAAGATCTTTCACAGAAATCAGGTGAAGGCGGAGCCTATTGAAGATTACATGTTGGCACTGAAGAACCTTGCTCTCACATGTCGGTTTGGCAATCTTCACGACGAATTCACTAGAGACCAAACTGTGATGCAGACATTTAATTCAAGCATTCAGGAGCATTTGTGGGCTAAATGAGAAAGTCCCTTGCAGACTTATCGATGTTGTGAAGAGAGCTGAGATGACTGGGAGATGTGCCAAGGCTGTTTTTGCACAAGGTAAAGATGAGAGACAGGAGGGTATTGTAGCTGCAATTGGAAACAAGTCTTCGTCGAAACCAAGGAACAAGGTGCAGTGTAGTGCCTCATCGACCGAGAGAAGCTTTGCTATTTCCAAAAGACGATGTTTTAGGTGCTACAGTCCTAACCATTTAGCAAATAAGTCGTGCCCTGCTAGAAACAAAAGTAATCATTTTGTGGGTGGTGGGGCATTTTCAGAAAAGTATGTAAAAAGAAGTCATCAGGTTCCGTCAAGATCGAGGTGGAAGCTGATAATGCTCGTAACACATCTGATGAGGATGATTTGAATGCGTGTGTGCTTGGTGTGGAAGATATGTTGTTGCAAGTTGACGTTTTACAGACTCCTAAGAAGATGAAACCTGTGTGTGAAATGTCTATAGGTGGTGTTTGTATTTCAATTGTAGCTGATTCCGGCTCTCCATACACAATTGTTAACAAACAGGTATGAGATGTCAAGTTTGCACAGATATTGGGAAGTCAACTGGAAAACCCAGATATCATGATCAAAAGCTTCACAGGTTAATCCATTGATGTGTGTGGTTACAGAAAGCTTTTGTTCAATTTCAAGGACAGAGAAACAAAAGGGAAGTTGTATGTGATTAAAACAGGACCTTCTGTTTTGGGTTGGATTAATCAGGGCAGTCTCGGTATCATTTTGGACCCTAACAGTCCTGATCCTGTTCTTATAGTTCAGCCTGAGAAGGAGTTTGCGGAGCAGATTTTGACAAAATTTCCCAAAGTGTTTTCAGGTTCCATTGACAAGTTGATTGGGTTCCAGCATAAAATTGGTGTTAAACAGGGTGCCATTCCATCCATTCACAAAGTCAGGAACCTTCCTTTTGCTATCAGGAATGATGTCAAAGAACAGTTGGATAATCTGCTCAGCGAAGGGGTTATAGAACAAGTGGAGTCTTCTGAGTGGGTGGCTCCCTTGGTTGTAGCTAAACGACCCAATGGCAAGTTGAGACTTTGTGTTGACTTGCATGATCTTAACAATAATATTATTGTAGACCAGTTTCCCTTGCCACGAATCAGTGAGATGTTAGCTCTCACTAGGGGCATCGAATGGTTTCCTACCATCAACCTCCCATTTGCTTACCATCAGGTGCCCTTAAACCACTCTAGTAGGCATTTGACCACATTTATCACTGTTTGGGTGTTATAGATTTCGAAGAGTCCTGTTTGGCTTTGCTCCGGCTGCTGCTATGTTTCAGAGACTGATGCACGAGATTTTCAAGTGTGTTGAAAACATACTCTTGTTTCAGGACGACATCTTGATTATGGGTAAAACCAGGGATGACCATGACAGAAAACTGTTTCAGGTGCTAAGTATTCTTGAAGGTAAGGACCATACGGCTAAACATAGCAAGTGCAAGTTTGCGTATCAGGAGATGACTTATTTGGGTAATTTCATTACTGGAGAAGGCATTTTGCCTAAAAAAAGATCTGCGTGATGCCATTAGCAATGCTCCCGAACCCCTGAATAAGGATGAGCTACTTTCTTTTGTGGGTTCAGTAGAGTTTTTTGCCAAATTCATCAAAAACATTTCTTGCAAGACTTGTTATTTAAGACAATGGCTTAAGAGTAAGAACAAGTTTGTGTGGTCTTAGTCATGTCGCAATGCATTCTACAAATTGAAGGATGATTTATGCACAGCCCCACCGTTGCAAGGTGTTGATCCTACTTTATGCAATATTATCACAACTGATGATAGTGGTAAAGGCCTTGGAGCTGTTCTTTCCCAGAAGGGTGATTTTGGCAAGGAGCATACCATTGCTTTTGCTTCCCGTTCTTTAACACCAACTGAAGAACGTTACTCTGTTATAGAGCGGGAAACCTTAGCATGCGTATGGGGGCTCGAACATTTCCGTCAGTTTGTCTGGGGCAAAAGGATTGTTTTACGCAGCGATCAAACCAATGACCAAAGTTTTGACTACCAAAGGGCTGTATGCCGCTTCTTCTAGACTGGCACGCATGTCTTCACTTATTTGATTTTAATTATGAAGTACAGTATGCGCCTGGTGTCAGGAATGTGGTAGCTGATTTGCTAAGCTGCATGCCAGTCCTGGTCAGTTATTGCAATGGCGCATTGGAGGACGATTTCTGTGTGGCTAGCATACACGAGGGGTTGCATGGGATTTCCCCTAAAGAGTGGAAACAGGAACGAAGCAAAGACGCTTTGTTATGCAGGGTTATAGAGATGGTTGCTAGTGAGTGGCCTGTGAAGAGTGGCACCCCAAAGGAGTTACATCCATTTTGGGAGGTAAAGCAAGACCTATCTATTGAAGCTGGACTGTTGTTCAGAACCAAAATTCTAGAGACTTTCCATGAGGGGCACTTAGGTATCAACAAGACCAAGAGTAGATTGAAGAGTTGGTATTGGTGGCCTGGAATGACCATTGAGATTGAGAAAACGGTCAGAGATTGTGTGCTCAGCGATAATGCTGACAAGACTCGGGTCACATTTAGGCCCACCCCTTTAGCCCTTATCGTCTCCCAGTAAGCCATGGCAGAGGGTGGGCATTGATATCATGGGTCCCAGCCAGGAGGGTGTTGAACAAGTCCTTGTCCTAGTTCTTATTGACCATTTCTCAAAATGGGCCGAGGTAATAATCATTCAGAAAGCTGATGCCAACAACATTGTAAGGTTTTTGGATGAAGTGTTCATCAGGGAAGGTTTACCCAAGTATATTGTTAGTGATAACGGTCCCCAGTTCATTTCAGAAACATTCAAATCCTACCTACACAGGAATGGCATATATCGCACAAGACCACTGCTGTCTATCACCCTGCAGGAAACGGTGCCGTTGAACAGATTAACCGTGTCAACAAAGGTATTGTTCAGCTGGCGTGTAATAACCTTGCATGGAGAGCTGAAGTCTTCAAAACATTGTGGGCATACCGAATCACACCTTGCAGCAGTACCAGTTTGTGCCCGATTGATCTTAAGAGAGTAAGAATCGCCCTGTCAAAGGATAACGTGGGGTTGTTAAATGCTGCCAAAAGAGTGAATTGGTCTGTGTCAGATATAAGAGCAATTTAGAGAAAGCCCAGAGTCTTACAAAAAAAAGTGTATGACACCAAACATAATTGCAGACCTGTTCAACTTAAGGTTGGAAACATTGTAAGAGTTAAAAAATAAAAATAAAAAAATAAAAATAAAAGGTCATGTTGGTAAGGGCCATTACTTTCCGTCAGCAAGGTATTTTGCAATTCTGCCTTGCTGAGTGACGGCAAATTGTGGCATTTCTCATCAATGGCCTTGTGCAAACACAAAGTATGTGCAGAAGCTTCTGCCAATGGTGGAAGTCCAGCCTTGTCGAACAAAAGTTGGTCGTGGGAGAAGGAGTGTGAGCATATTGGTGAGATGGAGTCTGAGGTCAGTCAGCAATCGCTTCATGAGTTGAGTGTCCATACTCCTGTAGGAGTAGGGGCTTCTACAAACTTCAAAACCAGTAGAGCGGGGTGGCCAGTCGTGTTGCTGAAGAAGTTATCGGATTATATTTGTGAGTAAGTGTTTCACTTTTCACTTGATTTAGCTTGGTAAGTTGCATTTTCTTGCTTACAATTCCTTTTTGGGTACTCTTTTGTACACAACTGAAGACTGCAATGTTTATACCCATAGTGTTTATTTTCACTTATGCAACATCTATTTCTTGTTTTTTTGTATATGTACATAGTTTGTCACTTCATTATTTATATTTTTACACTTCTCTTTTCTGCTAACTTGTAAGAGGGGAGATGTGCTGTGATTTACTGTACTGGTCTTGTGTCCACCTTAGGACATCGTAGCACCTGTATGGTCACGCGTTATCAGCTGGCATTCTGGAATATTGCCAGATGCCAGTTGACAGCAGAGTACCGGGCTCTACGTACGTGCACCTCTTCCTTTGCAACCTTCCTTCATGTAAACACATACTTCTCAACTGTGTGTGAAGTGTCTTTACATGCACTCGCCCAATATCTGTATTTACGACAGCAAGGCAAGTAGGAGGTGAAATGGTAAAGGACTCTGAACCATTCAAGGCATTGGGGCCTCTTTGAAAGTGGGACTGAGTTACAAAAACACAGATTATCCTCAACAACAATCCATCTCGAGTATCAGAGTCCCACATACAGAGTGCAGTGGAAGAGGTTAAATGAACTTCCTTTTGTGAGAAAGTAAGTCTATCACTCTAATGTAAGATAATACATTCCAGCCTCAAAGGCAGTAATATCCTCGGATGGAATATTGTTAGCACAATGATCTAAAGCAGGGTTTGGCAGCCATGGAGGCAGTCAATGTATTTTATTAACTATCTTGGCCACCACAATGTAATCCATATTACTTCCATCTGGACAGAAATTATATTCACGCAGAGGACCAAACTAGAAGCTAGAGAGGACCTTCAGATGATGTGAACGTCCTTTATTGCCGAATGGAATAATAGTGAGTTTTACTTACCATATAAATAGGTAAAATTATGCAGAATGCTTGAACAAAACTTTTTTTTTTTTAGTCTCGTCAATGCAGAGAAAATCTGTTGTGCAACACCGCCACAGCTGGTCCTTCAGTATAAACTGCAGATGGAAAAATCTGTTAGTGCATTTACTAAAGCTTTAAGAGATCAGTACTATGGATTCTGGATTGTGAAATTCCACAGCTCATTAGAAATTCAAATCCCAATTTGCATTTCCAACCTAGCATACTTCTCTAAATCCCATGCCTCATTTGCGAACACTCTCTAAACAACTGTAGCACCTATATCAGGACATAGATCAATAGAACTTATTGCTAGTCAAGAAGCACCGTATTCTTCTCACTGCATTTGTTTTAGGTTATACAGGCTCTGGCAACCGGTAGGGTGCCTGGCCCTGACGGACTACCAGCTGAATACTACAAAGCGTACCAAACGCTCCTAGCCCGCGTCTGCTATCACTATACCATAGTGCGCAAGAGTCCTCTATCCTTCCGGAGACGCACAGCGAGTCTCTGCTAGTCTCACTGCCTAAGCCAGACACAGATCCAGAATGGTTAGGTTCCTACTGGCCATTGGCACTGTTGAACACAGACTACAAGATACTGGCCAAGATATTAGCGAGCAGACTGGGCCCTACAGTGCCACAATTAGTGCGTGTAGACCAAAATGGCTTTGTGCCCGCTCGCTGTACGTCACTGAATTTACGTTGATTCTTCCGAGTGGCCCATTACTCCAGTGAGAGCTAGGCACACCCAGGTTGCCTAGTTCTCAATTTAGAGAAAGCGTTCGACATTCTAGAATAGGACTTTTTATTCGCTGCTCGTGGCAAGTATGGGCAGGGTGCAAAATTCCTGGGTCTGGTTAAACTACTGTACACCTCCCACAGCCAAAATTAATACAGGTCCTTCTGTGTCTAAGGCGATCCCAATTGAGCACGGTACTAGCCAAGGATGTCAGCTCTCCCCACTGTTTTTGCTTGCCATCGAGCCGTTGGCCAAATATCTTCGCCAGACAGGAGAAGAGTGGGGTATCCCCTTCGGCGATGGCACAAACAGTTTCCTTATATGCCAACGACCTGCTGATATACCTTTGAGATAACCGCATGCTGTGTGCAGCGGTGGAGAGGGCACTGTCGGAGTTTAACTCTTTTTCAGGACTCCGGGTAAATTCGGGGAAGTTGTCTGTATCAGTTCGAGGCAACCTCTGACCCAGCTTTGGTGCTGGGTGGTGCTGGGTGAACTGGCAACAGTCAGCATTTCGCTAGCTGGGAGTCCGCATCTACTGCCAATCGGAAGATTTCCTGGAGGGCAACCTCACGTGGGCTATAAAGGAGGCGAGGTCGCAGAGGCCTTTCTGGTGCAACCTCCCGCTGGCCACCATGAAGATGGTGGTGCTTCCACGGTTGCTCTACAATTTTACAAACTTACCGCTGTATATCAAGCCCTCGCTTTTCCGCATGCTTGAAAGAGACCCGAGGCAGTTTGTATGGAATGGCACGCGTAGCAGGGTAGCACTGGCAAAACTTTATTTGCCCATCGACTTAGGTGGATTAGCCATGCCTAACATGGAACACTATTATTTAGCAGCACAGCTGCAGTGGGTGGCCCGCTGGGTTAGCGGTCGGCATTTAACGGATACTGTCCCGCAGCAATCTGGTTACACTTGCCCCCCCCAAGTCATGACCCTGTTCCACCACGGTAGAAGGGGGGCAGAGCCTACTCAGCTCCTGGTGCCCGTTGCCTACAAGTGCTTCTGCTGTAGTCTAAAACTCACAAAGGGGACTACCCCATACACTCCCTCACTACCCATACTTGGCACACCAAGACAACATCGTGCAATCTCTGCTGCAGAGCTCGCTGCCTGGGAGGATGCAGGACTGCAGACCCTGGGAGACATATCATGACAAGTACTTGATGCTGTCCGACACACTAGCTGAAGACAGTGGACTTCCGCAAGGCCAATTCCTCCTATACGCCACGCTGATACAGGCGCTGCGAGCATTGTGGGGAGACATGGCTCCAGAACCCACAAAGCACCTCACAAACCAATACCTGCATGTAATGGGCACTGGTAGGCATCTTACCAAATGGCTCGCTGAGTCACTACGCGAGCACTCGGCACATCCACTGACATCGCTCAGACAACACTGGGAAGCAGACCTGCAGAGGCAATGCACCAAATGTGAATCGACGGCCATCCTAGAAGGACCCACCCACATTCCAAGGAACGCCAGGTTCCGCTTAAAACAGTATTTTGTCCTAATTCGCATATGTGGCAGCAGCGCGCATCATTGGGGGTGGGCAGCGGAACATCGAGCCGGGCGAGTGCCGTTCACCTACACCACGTTGTTCACCACAACCCTGTCCCAGTTTTTAACTCCCCATTTATTAGCGCATAATTTCATTCAATGTACACTATGTAACACACGAACACATTGGCATGCATATATTCACTATGTAAGTCAACGGTATTATATGCTTTACTCCTGTAATGAATAAATGTGTGATAAGGCCTGTTAAATTGCAAACTCAAAACACAAACAAATGGAAAAAAAAAATAGGTAAAATGATCCAGTATGCTTGAAGAAGACTTTTTTTTTTTAGTCTTGGCAATGCAGAGAAAATCTGTGGAGAAACACCACCACTGCTGGTCATTCAGTATAATCTGCAGATGGAAAAGTCCACTGTTAGTGCATTTACTATATGCAATACACCAAAAACTGATTTCTGTAAAGATTTAACATATCAGTAATATGGATTCTGTATTATTGTGAAAATCCCCAGCTCATTAGACAGTCAAATCTCAATTTTTGTTTCAAAACCTAGCATACTTCTCTAAATCCCATGCCTTATTTGCCAACACTCTCTAAACAACTGTAGCACCTATAGCAGGACATAGATAAATAGATCTTATTGCCAGCCAAGTGACAGTGTACCCTTCTCACTGCATTTATTTTAGGTTATGGTACACCAGTAGCAATTAAGTCAGCTGATAAGTTGAGGGAGGAAGGGTAATGCTACAGTTAGTGGGAATAATAAAACGTACTACTAACATATTTTAATATCTTCATTTTAGCCAATTCCTACCAGCTAAGCAATAGTGAAATCGAGACTATTATGCTCAACCACACAGTCATACAAATTTATAAGTCCCAAAAATTGCCTAATTTCTTTCATCTTACCATCCTAGTTTTCAGTTGGGCATCCCGTCTACTCTGCTACTCATCTCAATACCAAGATAAATATATATTATTGTTCGCTAGTCAATTGATTGGCCCTCATGTAAGATGACATCCTGCTGTAGCTTTATGATGTCAGGGTACCACTGGACTAATTGTCCTGGGTGCAGATGACACACTGGAGGATGAGATCAGCAATTATGCACTAGCCTAATATCTGTATTTATGACTGCAAGGCAAGTAGGAGGTGGAATGGGAATGTATTCTGAACCATTGAAAGAGGGATGGAGTTACAAGAACATAGACTATCCAAAACAGCAATCCTTCTTGAGTATCAGAGTCCCACATACCGAGTACAGGGAAAGAGGTGAAATCAGCTTCCCTCCATGAAAAACTAAAACAATCGCTCTAACTTAAGAAAACTCATTCCAGCCTCAAAGGCAGTAATTTCCTCTGCTGACATATTGCTAGCACAGGTATCTAAAGCAGGCTTTGTCAGCCTTTGAGACAGTCTAAGTGTTTGATTGACTGTCATGAGCACCATAATGTCATCCATATTGTTACTGTCTTAACAGTAATCATATTTATGTAGAAGACCCCACCATAAGGTACTGAGGACCATCAAATGCTATAAACTTCTTTTAATGACAAGCAAAATGATTAAATGCAAGTTTGACTTCCCATATAAATTTATACCGGAATGCAGAATGCTGATGATTTTTCCTTTTTTTATCTCAGCAACGCAGATAAATTCTCGTCTGCAAGACAACCACTGCTGGTCATTCAGTATATTCTGCAGATGGAAAAGTCCACTATTAGTCTATTATTAGAACTTGAATATTTCAAACTAATGCAATAGAACAAATAAATTATTTTTTATAAAGCATTAATAGTCAATACTATGCTGTCTGTAATATTGTGAAAATTTACAGCTCACTAAATATTCAAAGCTCAAACTTTATTTCAAACATAGCATACATCTCTCAATCCTATGCCTCATTTGCTACCAGTCTCTACACAACTCTAGCACCTATATTAGGACGTAGATAAAAAGATCTGTTGCCAGACAAGTGGCAGTGTACCCTTCTCACTGCAAATCTTTTAGTTTATGTCCAGTACCTGGTCTTCGCGGAAGCAGAATGGTCGATTGGTCTCAATGCCCACCCACCGGTGCCACCGCAATGGATTCTTACAACGGTTACACCAGCGAGGGGGAAAGGGGAATGGGACAGAGAAGAGACAACTCCAGCTTCAGCCTCTCACACTCTCCTAGGAAACTTCCTTCTGATCTTCTTGGAAAATCAATTGTTCCTGGATAGGAGAGGACCTAATGCACAGAGGAACAAAAACAAGATAGGAGCAAGGTTAACCTCCTACACTACTCTTGCTACCCAGTGTTACACTATTCTTGCTATAACCTTCCCTACCAGCTTTAGCAGGAGTATTAGCTTCTCTTCTATTCATGCACAGTTTCTGAATATATATATATGAATATATATATATATATATATATATACACACACACACACACATACATACACACACATCTGCAGAAGGGAAAACGTTCCCAAGAAACAATAGGCAGTTCTACTTAGGCAGAGTTCAGTCAATTCTCTTCATCAGCAGAGAAATATATTAATATGCGTGAGTGGCGCCATTGCACTTGCAAGGAGCTGGAACAGTGTCATGAATCTTGCCAAAACGCACAGAGGAACCGGGAAGAAACAAAAGGGAGGAAAAGAATAGGAAGGACGCAGAGGGAGGCAAGAGATATAGCTGATATCCAAAGGTGCAAGTGTTAGTAGCGCTCTGTTAATTAGGCGATAGCAACGCTGAAGAGACTGCAGCGGCAGTTCAATCATCCAGGGCAGCTTACTTGGTAATGAAATTCAAACAGGAACTCTGATACTTATCAGCAGTTGTACGAAGGGAAGGAATCTCTGGAACTGTTCCGAAGAGTGGACTAGTCAGCTGAGCGACCCCACGCTGCTGGAGGACTGACAGGAAACCGGAACTCTGAACTCTCCAAAAGTTGGGAAACCACTCTGCGCTGACTCTAAACAAACCCTTTCTGCCTCTGTGAATGGAGATAACAATCTCCCGAAAATGCTTGGCAGATCAGAACCGCCACCTCACTCGAGCATCATGAGGAGGTGCGGAGAAGAAACATGCATACTTCTTCACAGACGAATTGAAGTGCGCAGCAAGAAGCGCGCGCACACCTCTTGCCGTCGGTAGTCTCGCGAGAGTTCCAAGAAGCTTCAACTATCCTAATAATGTGGCGGCCATCTTGTAACATACCAGGAGAGCTTAACTAAAGGTTTTTCCAAATGTTGACCAAACAAGGTCTGACCACAACTCTAACCTTTCTCTTCCTGTCTTGGCTGCACTTTATCTGGGGAAACAAAATGGCATTAATGTGATTCTTGACAGTTTATGGTACACCAATAGCAATTAAGTTGAGGGAGGAACGTTTATTCTGCAGTGAGTGAGAATAATAATAATTATGAATAACAGATTCTAACATCTTCGATTTAGCACATCCCTAAAAGTTAAGCAATAGTGACATCGCAAATATTATGATCAAGCACACCTTCAAACACATTTATAAGTCTCAAATAATGCCCTAGTTTCTTTCATCTCACCATCTTAGTCTTCAGCTGGGCGCCCTGTCTACCCTGCTACCCATTTCAATACCATGATAAATGTATCCTATTGCTTGCTAGGCAACTGATTGGCCATCATGTCAGATGACGTCCTGCTGGGGGGCGTGGCGAAGCTGCTAACCATGATGGCCGCTTGAGCTTGGAGCTCTGCCATTCACCCCGAGATCCTTGCGCCCGGGTGGCAGTTATGGCAGCGAGGAAGATGGCGGAGTCGCTTTGTTGGTTGCGGAGGTGATCGGCGCCGGCTTTCCCCTTGAAGATCTGCCGCTGGGAACGTGGTCTTTGGCTCGGGGACGACAATGCAACGAGGCCTATGGGTGTCTATGGAGCCGGGAGCTTGCGTGATCTGACCCCGGCGCACAGTGTACCGAAGGAGGGGCTGCGTAAAATGAAGAGCCGGATGTCCAGGTGGGGGGGTGACATGGTGTTGGGGGGGTGAGCAGCGGCAGTGGAGGCTTCCCACCTCCCTCGTTGGATTCTGTGGGACTTGCTGGCACTCTCCCGGAGGCCCCGTGGAGACGGGGTCCATGGGTGAGCCTGGGGGCCAGCCATCGGGCCGGACTGCCGTGGCCATCTTAGGTGCCTCACGGTCCCTGTGCTGCGGCGGCCCTGGGACGGGGACTAGCTGGTGCGCAGCCACCACCTCTCCCGCCCTCCCCCCCTCACAACTTGGGCTGACCCCATTGGAACTGCCCTAAGGCCAAGGGCACTTCCACAGGCCCCCGCAACAGTCAGAACGGGCCACCAATAGAGACTGGCACATGAAACAGTCTGCTCTTGCTGGCACTGCGCTGTGTGCTGTTGACATACCGCTCTTGGGTCATGACACGGCTCCACGGGCCTGGGCAAGGTCCGGGGTGACCCGAAACAATGAAAATTAACATTTGAGAAGTCCAGCCGTGGCGCAAACCCCGGGGCCTTGCATGGTGGAGGGGGGCGGTGTGCCCGCAGTGGAGGCGGCAGGAGCAGAGGCCATGATGGTAGAACACAGGGCGGGCTTTAAAGCCCTGGACACTCGCTTTGATTTCCTTGATAAGCACCTGGATACCATGGGCATCAGGCTTGACCAGCAGGAAGGGCACTTGACAACTGCAGAGGGCAGGATTTCCGACGTAGAGGATGGCACTGCCCAAACCACAAAAAAGGTCGAATGCATGAAGAAACTACTTAAAACAATCGCCATGAAGAATGAGGATTTGGAGGTGCGGGGGGCGGCGCAACAATATCCGTGTAATGGGCATTCCCGAATCCACCAACACTGGGCGGCTGGACAGCTTCATGGAGACACTTTTAACTGATCTGTTCGGACGGGCCTCCTTCACATCCACCTTTGTAGTGGAACGTGCACATCGCACACTTGGTCCACGTCCTAAACCTGGCTGCCCTCCACGACCGAGAATTGCCCGTCTTCTTAACTTTAAGGACAGGGACACAGCACTGCAAATGGCCCGTGAGGCAGGCTGACTTGAATGGCAGGGGTTATCTGTCTCTATCTACCCGGACTTTACCGCGATGGTACAGGAGACCAGATGGAAATATGCAGGAGTCAAGGCGAAACTTCACAAGCTAGGACTACGCTATGGGATGCTCTACCCTGCCCACTTAAAGGTGGATGTTGATGGCCGCTCCCGTATATTCGACTCTCCGCATGCCGGCCAGGAATTCTGCCTTGTCTTATCCAAGTCGGGGAGACAGCGGGGGTCTCCCTCTCCACGCGACTCTCCGGGTGTCCCGGACTCAGGTGCCAGCGCTGACCTTTTCTCGGCCAGCTAGTCAGACGGCGTCTCCATTCCCATGGCTTGCTGTTTTGACCCCCATTGACGGCCCTGCTGGTTTATTTGCATTCATTTAACCTTTTCTTTGTATGCTATTTCAGAGACTGTTACCACCCGTGGCTGTTTGAACCTAACCCTTACAGGTATCATTGATTCGACAGAATCGGGGTTTCGGCGTGGCGTTTCCACCCCCCCAGTGCGGTTGCACACCTTACATTTTCACATTGCATTATAAAATGTTTAGTACTGTTTCATGTATGACTCTCGCAGTTGGGGTATGGGGCTTTCCCCCGAAGTTTGCAGTGGGGGATGGGTGGAGGATGGGGGGGTACGGGTTGATTAGAAATGTCTTTGGAATATTGTGCATCTGATTGTGTATATTATGGTACAGCAGACACCACTCGGGTCCTTGTGCTTCACTCACTGTCAGTATAGATAATGGCTAATAGGGTACTATCAGAAGCAAATATCACATTGATGTCCTGGAATGTTCGAGGTCTTAACAACGAACGTAAATGTAAGCAAGACATTCACTATTTGCAACGTCACCAGGTGGACATTGCCTTCCTGCAGGAGACACATTTGTCACCCACAGTCCAGCCTAACCTGGCTACTAGTTGGGGGAACGCACATATTTTGCCGGGTACAGTTTGCTTTCTGCTGATCAAGGGATGTCTGCTTGAGCAATGGGTGCTCCTGGTTAATGTGTATGCACCAAATATTGACGATCCAGACTTCTATGGTGATGTTTTTTCACAACTTGAGCACATGGGGGCGGACCACACTTGCTTGGGTGGGGACCTTAACATACTCCTAGACCCTGACAGGGAAAGCACGCATCAACGGCGGACACAAAGCCCCGGGCCAGGCGCTCGCTGATAGATTTAATAGAAACATACAGTCTGATAGACGGATGGGCGCACCACAGCCCCGGTCAGATGGTATATACCCATTACTCTGCCCCGCACAACACCTGGACCCGAAAAGATTACTGGCTCCTATCCCCGGGGGTAACACTATGGGCTGGTTTGGTCTAACACCTTCCTCGTACCCTCTCCGACCATTACCCGGTCCTGCTGCAGTTACAGATCCCTAGGACTGGGGGAGTGGAAAGGCAATGGAGATTCCCTGACATGGCGCTGCGCGATGCACTGTTTGAGTCTGAGCTGCGGAATAGAATCATAGAGTATTTTGCGCTTAACAATGGCACTGTGGCCATCAAGGCTACGCTGTGGGAGGCTTTTAAGGCCTACGCCAGGGGGGGTGTGCATCTCAAAAAGCGCTGGGGTGCTTAGGGATTTGCGGCGCACATTGTCACAGTTGGAAACACAGCTAGCACGGAGCGATATCGGTGATGCGAATACGCCTCATCCGTCTAACTTACAACGGCGCGCTGCCCTAATGGCGGAATTTCATGAGGCGGCTGAGCATGAAGCACATTATCTGTGAAAGTATGCAGTAGCCATGCGATATAGGGAGGGAGAGAGGCCGGGCAGGACTCTTGCAAGATTAATGCAACAAACACGTAAGCAGACCTACATCGCTGAGTTACAGGGGCAGGATGGGTCACGCATAAACGGCAACGTGGGCGAACTCGAGGAGGTCCTTACTTACTATACAGACTTATATACGTCCAGAGCCGCATCTGACACGACGGCCCACAGGGAGTATCTGGATGAGATCCCACTGGTCTTGCTTGATAGGGTACATCGTGACTTTTTGGCAGAACCCTTTACGGAAGACGAAGTCTCAGAGGCCATAATTGCACTGGACGGTTCCAAGGCTTGATGGGCTGGCAGTTTCTATAAAAGGTATAAGTCAATCCTGACCCCACACTTCATTGACATCTATCAGGAAGAGATGGAATCTGGAGAGCTTCCCACCCCCACGCAACGGGAGGCGGTTATAATACTCCCTCCCAAGCCCGGAAAAGACCCATTGAAATGTGGCTCCTTAGATAACTCTCCCTGTTGAATTTCGATAACAAGATTCTGGCCAAGATACTGGCCACTAGGCTTGCTTTAATTATTTATCAAATGATCTCTCCCACACAAGTCTGGGTTTATCCCACACAAGTCAACGGCCTTAAATCTCCGTACCCTATTTGCCACTCTGCACAGAATGGCTCCTTCACTACCCGCGGCGGCTGTGCTGCTTGATGCGGAGAAAGTAAAAGACACAATTGATGGACGGAATGCAGGATGCGGAGAAGGCATTCGATTCCCTCAAATGGCCCTTCATGTATGCCACACTGGGTCAACTTGGGGTACCGGAACGGTTCCTGGCAGTCATCAAGCTGCTATATACGCAGCCTACAGCGCGAATCAGTCTAAAAGGCACGTTAACGCCCTCATTCCCACTTATGAGAGGGACGCGACAGGGCTGCCCACTCTCGCCTCTGTTTGTTATGGCACTGGACCCCCTGGTAGGGCACCTACAGGAGAAACATCTACACCGGGGTTTACAGTTTAAAACGGGCCCCCTGCTCCTCACACTGTATGCCGATATTATATTGTATGTGCGGCACCCCAACGACAATCTTATGCCGATTCTACGTGAAATCAATAGGTATGGTATGCTCTCGGGCCTCCATATCAATTGGGGTAAGTCGGAGGACTTTCTGCTTACTGACGCGCTATGTGACAGATCTGCGGAATATCCACTGGCATGGCGCGAAGACTCCGTTAAATATCTAGGTATCCATATTCATTGGGATACCAAACGCATCCTGCAGCTCAACTACGGTCCCGTGGTTGAGAAGCTGGGGCGTAACGTGGAGCGCTGGCTAAAGTTACCCTTGACAATGGCGGGGTGAATTACCATCATTAAGATGGTCGTCCTACCGCAATTTCTGTATTTATTTCAAAACATTCCGATTCCATTACATAATAGTTTCTTCGCTAATGTGCGATCACACCAAATTCGGCTGGTATGGGGAAGCAGAAGGCCCAGGATTGGCTGGGATACCCGGACATTGCTGTATGAGCAGAGAGGGTTTGGGGTCCCAGATTTCCACATATATTACCTGGTCGCTCAGGCCAGCTTTGCGCAGCATTGGTACCATGCTGATGCAAGGATCCCCCATCTCAGGCCAGAAGCGGACCTGGTATATCCAGCACCTCTGAATACACTCCTAACGGCGGGCGTGCCACGTGACCTGCAAGACATTCAGACGCTGTCCACAACAAGATGGGCCTGGGGTCGTCTGATTAGAGTGACTGGGGCACATCTCCTCTACTCCTCCTCATTGCCACCGGCGGGAAATAGCTGGGTCCCTTTACTGCAGGAGACCCGGGTGAAGCGCACCCTGGCAAAGTTCCATTTGGCGACATTCGGTGACCTGTTTCCCAACGGTCACGTATTTTCACGAACGGAGGATGCTAGTTTTGGGGATGCCACAGTCATGGACCATTTTATATTGCGTCGTTTGCAGGGGGCACTGAGGGACAGAATTCCTAGATACCTGCTTAAGCCCCCTGAGTTTCCCCTGCTGGCGGGAGTCATCAAGGACAAAAGTGGACATCATCTCATGTCCAAATTAAATAAAGCCGCCATCTCCCTGCTCCCGAGCCGGGATGTTTGGGTGCATGCCGCCTGGGAGTGGGATTTGGGCCAACCCATCTATGACTCACAGTGGCATCATTGCTGTGTACAAATACGGCGAGTAACCCCTAATCATAGGCACAAGTTGCTGCACTTCATGTTTCTATGGCGGGCATATATGACACCTAGTAGGATACATCGTATGGACCCCTCTCGCCGACACGCATGTCCTAGATGTCACTCCCCAGAGGCAGACTTTGCACACATGGCATGGACCTGTGACAAGATCACCAGATACTGGAGGGCAGTCTTTAAGGAGCTCTCCCATATGGTTGACAAGGAGCTTACACCATCCCCACTACTTGCCCTTATGGGGCACACATACGACCTCCCTAAATCTAAGAGAAGTTTTGTTGCAATTGCACTCCTCATTGCCAAAAGGGAAGTGGCCATTAAATGGGGTAACAAATTCTTGCCCACAACTAAAGCATGGCTACGCAGTATGACATACTGCAACACGAACAGCCATACATACACACTGATGCAACCGCCCGCTTCCAGGCCGCTTGACATATGGCAGCCATTTCATGCATATCTGTTAGCCACACAGGATTCTGGGGTCACACAGGCTCAGCAGCAGCACTCTCCTCAGTTCTGGGGCAAACGGGGGTACACAACCATCGCTGGGTGGACGGTGATGCGATAGCGATTTGTACTCCGCTTCCATTCTCCCCTGACATCCAGGATTCTCGTCCTCAATGATTGTTCTTTCTTGTGTTGCCCTTTTTTCTTTTTGACAAATGTATGTATGTACTTGGATCTGAAATCATTACCAATCACAATCAATGCACAACTGTACCATGATTATCTCTTTGTTTGAATTGTTCATTTGAAAATCAATAAATTAAAGCTTTAAAAAAAGATGACATCCTGCTGTAGTTCTATGATGTCAGTGCACCACTTGACCACTGCCCTGGGCGAAGATGACAAACAGGAGGATGAGACATCAGCAATTACGCACTACGTCACTATCTGCAATTATGCCTGAAAGGCAAGTATGAGGTGTAATAAGAAAGTATTCTGAACCATTGAAAGCACTGGGCTCCTTTTGAAAGTGGGATAAATTTAAAAGAACATAGACTATCCTAAATGTGAGAAGCTGGCCTGGTATATGATGTCCACTAATCTAAGTGGGCACCTTGTACCAGTCCAGACAACCCTTATAGTGATTTAAGAGGTCTCACACAACCTTAGCAAGCTATCCAAGTGGTAGCTGTGGACAGCAGCCTTCAGGCTTAGTCTTGAAGGAGTGTAAAGCAGCTCGTTTTACCAGAATGCAATCTTATAGTATAGATTAAATGAAAGGAGAACCACACAGTAGTTATATAATATGTATTATATAACACTATCTAGTACGTTACAGTATCTCCCACACGGAGATAGACACAAAGCACACAATACTTTAGCAAAGAAATCACAGTAAATAGCACAAATACACAGTGGGCCCCAGGGGGAGGACCAAACCATATACTAAGAAAGTGGTATAAGAACCACAACTCAAGTCAGGACAATGTCGAAAGGTTGTAGAATTGCTGGGACCCCAAGGAACCACCCAAGGCGAGTAGATGTGTGCGTGTGCAGCGTGTGAACACAACCACGTGCTCCGTACAAGTCTATGTGCAAGTCGCAGTTGGAATTTTAAAGATTAGGGAACCTTACCAGTGGACCCTGAAGGAACCCCGTGGAAGAAAGAAGGTTGGAGAGCCACCCCACCCATGGATACTCAAGTACCCAAGTTACCTATCCCAGGGAAGCCGGGTGCATAGGTGTGAAGTGGTGTCGGAAACCGCAGTCGAACCCAATGGAGGACTTCAGGAAAGTGCTGCTGCTGGAAGAGGAGATAGTGTCCGTGGGAATCCAAACGTGGATTTTTGAAGAGGAGTACCTGAAAGAAGAGGGGACAGGGTCTATGTCACTTGGGAGTGACCAGTAGACTTGGAAAACAAAAATGCCCTCAGATGTTGGGTGCTTCAGGATAGTTGACGGTGACCTTGACTGCAGCTGCGGGGACAAGGAGATGCTGGGGATGACCAGGAGCCGGATACCAGCTGTCCCACAAAGGATGTTGAGAGCTGAGGGGTCGGTGTCCGGCTGGAGCACCATCAAGCCTTGGCAATGGCAACCCACGCAGGAAGTCAAGGAAGTATACGGTTCGGTCCAGCAAGGTACAGGAGACTCACCACAAGCAGGGGAGTCAGGGCAGGCCCCGAGCAATCAGGGGAGCCCAAGGAAACCAAAGATGACCCTCAATTGGACCCACAGTCCGGAGGCACAGGAGTCGCGAGAGGACCTCGAGCAGCTTTACAAAACAACTGGCCACAGAGCACATTGTGCGATGTGGTTGAAGATCTTTGCAGGAGAAGTTGCCAGAGGTTGGGGCTACTGAGAGCCCAATGCACTTTCTGCAGAATTGCCAACAAGCATTTGCACTTGCAAAAGTACGCAGTGCACAGGGGTTCGGGTATTACAGCCCCCATGAGGGATTCTGGCCTCAAAATGAGTGAGAGGGCAGCTAGGCCACGAGGGACGGAGAAACCCACCTCCTGCATTGTTGAACCCTTCGGAGTCCGTAGGAGCTCGGGATCAGCAGACCGGTCGGCAGTGTTGCGGTGCCTGCGAATGCAGGGGAGTGACTCCTTCACTCCAAGGGAGATTATCTTCAGGTGTCTTGGATGCTCCACAGGTCCTGCATGGATCCTGTATGGTGCACAGGCACAGACGAGGCAGCAGACAGAAGACGACGAAGTCAGGCCCAAACGAAGTCCAGAGTGCCCAGACGGTAGAAGTGCAGTGGTTTCAATTCGGAATCTTGTTCACAACGAATCTAGGGTCCTACAGCCAGGTAAGCCCTTAAGTACCCACGGGAGAGGGCTGGAAAGATTCAGGGGACCCTCCCAGGGGAGGATCTGGACAGGGGGGAGTCTACTCCCATGTCCTTGGTCCAGTTTCATGCCAGAGCGGGAGCCAACGGCTCCCAGGACTGGTTTGAACTAGACTATGTACAGGGACACCAACTGTGCCCTTTCATGCAGACTTCCAGGTGCTGGCAAGCGCACCTACCCAGTCCTAATACACTAAATCCTGTCTGGGAGGTGCTCAGTGTGAGAAAGTGCCCTCTTTCTGCATGGTTGCCCCCATTTTTTTTTGCTGAATTGCTGATGTACTTTGACTGAGTGTGCTCTGGGCTCCTGCTAATCAGGTACCCAGGGCCTAAGTTCTTTCCCTAAAACTGCATTGAAGCCTAAACCCAATTGGCATCTCTGGCCACAGGTCAGTCCCTGGTAAATGGCACCACAGGTACCCAGGGCACTGTGACCAGAGAAGGCCTCTAAGGGCTGCAGCACTTATTGTGCCACCCTTAGAGGTCCTGTACCACTACACTCACACACTGCCTTTGCAGGCTGCGTGTTTTGGTGCAGAACAAAGTGAAGAGTCGACATGGCACACATCTCTGTGTGCCATGCCTACAACCCACTGCCCTGGCATAGGTCAGTCACCCCTCCAGCTAGGTGCACTATACCAGTGGTGAGGGTACAGGTGCATGAGCCCTGTGCCCCTACAGTGTCTAAGTCCATTCTTAGACATTGTAAGTGCAGTGCTGCCATTAAAAGTATATGGTGCTGGGAGTTTGTCATTACGAACTCCACAGCACCATAATGGCTACACTCAAAACTGAGAAGTTTGGTATCAAACTTCTCAGCACATTATACCCACACTGATGCCAGTGTGGGATTTAATGACAAAATGCACACAGAGGGCATCTTAGAGATGCCCCCTGAAAACTAACCCACCTCTAGTGTCCAGGCTGAGTGGCTGCTTTTAGCGGCCACCACCAGACATGTTTCTGGACCCCTGGGTCGAGAGTCTGCTGCTCTCTGGGGCCTGAAACAATGCACATCCTGGGACGAGGTGCCAAGCCTCCTCCCCAGGATGGCCAGGGTTCACGAAGGGAAGCTTCAAGGCTTGCCGCCTTTGTGAGCTTCCCCAGGCCACTTGCTGCTTTCAGCAACTGGTCCCCACTGATTCTGACCCCCACTTTGGGCGGGAGAACCGGTGGGAAAAACAAGTGAGGAAGAGAGGTGTGCCCACCTTTGCCAACTCCACCCTCAGGTGGGAGAGGCGAGGTGAAGCACAACTCTCATTCCACACCATCTTGAAGATGGGGGGGGGGACTCAGCCAACCAGGGACAGGCACATGCCCCCCTCCCACTGGAGGGTGGCATAATAGGGGGTAAACCCACCCCATGGAAGGGACCCATTGGTCCCTGCCTTTTACCTACCTGTAACGCCCCTAAATCTAGTATTTAGGGGCACCCCTGAACCTTGCTTCCTCAGATCCAGACAAGAAACAAGAAGAAAAGAAGAAACAGGACCGAACAGCCGTGCAGCCGCTAACAAGATGAAGACGCCCACTGACTAGGCCCCAGCCCTACCGGCCTGTCTCCCCCTCGAACCTGCTCCTGCGAAATCCCTGTGTCCCCTGCAGCCAGCAACCTCAAAAACCCCGGAGGACCTGCCTGCCTTCACTTCCAAAGACTGCTTCTCCCATGAACATCGGATTTGTTCAACTGCAACCTCTGGCAGCAGCCGGAGACCGCGAATCCGCCCCACTCTGCACCCGCCGTCCACGGCCCGAGCTCGAGTGGGCAAACACCACGAGGAGGTCACCCCGGCGATCCTGAACCGATATCCGGTGACCCCTGACCTGCCTCAAACCCCCAGCCGACACCTGCAGCCTAAATCCAGAAGGCCCCCCTAACCGCAACCAGGAGCTGGTAAGAAGATCCGACCCCAAAAGGCACCCCTGCACCCTACGCCCCACGGCCTTGTGCCCCCAAACCGACGGAGCCTAACCAACCCCTAACTTCACAACTTACCTCTCGAAGTGGTGGTCGCACCCAGAAGTCCTTAATCTCCCTGCCTGCAGTGCTTTTGCAAACCGGAGGCTCTCCATTGGAAACAACAGGGCATCCGACGTCGAAACAGCACCCTGCACCCAGCCGCCCTAATGCCGCTAATGGTGCACCTTTGGTGCTAATTTGTTTCCCCATTTGCCCTGAGCTAAAGTCCAGGAGCTTTGCTCCAACAACCCAGTGGCCGGCTTGCCAGCAGCCACCAACTGGAGGCCCCCTATCCCCCATTGCATAACATTGGGCCTCAACACACTGCACCCGGCCGCCCTTGTGCTGCTGAGGGTGTAACAAAAGTGCATCACTGACCCTGGGGGGACCCCTGAGTCTACCCCCAGAACCTCAACTCCACTACTGAATACTTACCTAAAAACCGATAACCATACTTTCCTCCATAGGATAACATTGACACTTTTTGCCTGAAAAAGTTTCTAAGTGTGGAGTTTTGAAACCTAAAGAAATTCTTTAAAATTGTACGATTTAACAAAAACGCTTTTACTCACCTGTTTACAGGAAATGTCCCAGTGCTGCATCTAGGCATACAGCACTGAGTGAGAAAAGTAATCAAAAAGTAACTTACCTGCTATTTTACTGAAAATCCCATTCAAGTCTATGTACTGTATTTACAAGTGATTGCATTTCTCTGAAACAATACTGCAAGTCAAACCATAGTACATTTACAATTGCAATTGAACTGTTTTACAATCAGCATTTACTCCTGTAAAGTATTTATTGCTTACCTGTGCCAGGCCTGCTTGGTTCTAGAAATAAAATAACTAAAAGAATATTTTTTATACAAAAACAATTGGTCTGAAGTTCAGTCTTTGAGTGTGTGAATTCATTTGCTGACCGAGTGTGTACAACAAATGCTTAACACTGTCCTCTGATACTGCCTTACTGCTCGACCACACTACCACAAATAGAGAGTAAGGTTCTATCTAACTTTACCTCTGCCTACCTTTAGGGTTCCACTGGACTCTGTGCACACTATACCTCACTTTGGTATAGTATATACAGAGCCAGCTTCCTACATTGGTGGATCAGCGGTGGGATATACAACTTTGCATTTGTTGGACTACTTGGTTACCACCTGATCACACGACAGAACTCTTAAATTGTCTTTAGAATTCTGATTTTTTCAAATTGCAAAAAATTCCTAAATTACTAAAAGTCTTGTTAGGGCCTTGGTTAAGTCCCTTCAGAAATTTTGGAAAACTAAAAGTCACTGTAGCTAGGGTTAGAGGGGTTAGAATTATTTTTTTAACAATGTCTCAAAATAAGAACCCAGCTGTTAGTGAAAATAACCACAATGACAGAGGACAGGGTTGAGGAGCTTGACCTCACCCCTTACCTTCACTTGTCTTTCAAGGAGGTAAGGTCCCTATGTAAACTTAAAAACATAACCATGGGTCCCCATCCCAACAAACAAAAGCTCCAGGAGCTGTTGGCTAGGTATGCGAAGGACCACCCATCTGAAAATGGTGAAGGCCAGTCAGATGAGGAAGTAGAGGAAGGGGATGACCAGGTAGATCAACCCCCTCCACTGCTCAGGGAGAAAAGGGCCCCAGTGGCCCTAACTCCAAGAATCAACCTCTCAGTACCTAGATCTCACACAGGTAGATCAGATACCAATGAGGACATTGAGGACAGCCTCAATGAGGAGGACAGCCTTTTAGTAAGGCTGGATCTAGAGACCAAGTTGCTGGCTCTAGAAAGAGAGAGAGCAGAGATGGGCCTAGCACCCATCAATGGTGGCAGCAATTTACTAAATAAGGATAAAGAGCAATCTTATGATCCTAAAATCCCCAAAGGGATTGTCCCTAAATATGAAGAGGGTGATGATATCACAAAATGGTTCACAGCCTTTGAGAGGGCTTGTGAAATGAGAAAAGTGAAGAAGTCACACTGGGGGGCACTCCTTTGGGAACTGTTCTCTGGTAACTGCAGAGACAGACTCCCAACCCTTTCTGGGGCAGATGCTGGGTCTTATGACCTCATGAAGAGAACTCCGATTGAGGGATTTGGACTCACAACTGAGGAATATAGAATTAGATTCAGGGGGGCTCATAAGACCCAAAACCAATCCTGGATTGACTTTGTAGACTACTTAGTTAAAACACTAGATGGTTGGTTAACTGGACACAATGTGCATGATTTCAATGGACTTTACAATCTGTTTATGAAAGAACATTTTAAGTAATTGCACTAATGAAAAGTTACTTCAGCATTTGGTAGACCTAGGTCTAATTTCTCCCGATGAATTGGGAAAGAAGGCAGACCACTGGGTCAAGACAAGGGTGACAAAAACAACCACTGGGGGTGACCAAAAGAAAGGGGTTCCAAAACCTGCACAGGGGGGTGGGTCCCAAAGCTCTTCCCAGTCCATTAATAGGTACAGGGGAAATAACTTTGATCCTTTAAAGGCCTGGTGTAACAACTGTAAGACGTTGGGACACTTAACTGGAGATGCTGCTTGCCCAAACAAGAAGGCCCCCAGTCCTACTACAGCTACTCCTGGGGTAGCAAGTCTCCAGATGTGATCAACAGTGTGCCAAGAGCAAATCGGGTTGCACACTGAAGCAGTTCTAGTTTCAGAAGGGGAAGTTGAGTTTGCCACTGTAGCTGTGTGGCCACCCAACTTAAAAAAGTACTTACAATACCCTTGGATTAATGGAACTAGGATAGAAGCTCTGAGGGATACAGGTGCCAGTGTCACTATGGTGAGACACACACTAGTTTCCCCTGAGCAATACTTGATTGGGAGAACTTACCCAGTCACCAATGCTGACAGTGTTACCACTAGCCATGCAATGGCTATGGTGCAACTGAAATCCCATGCAGCAATGCTGGATATCCCTGAATTGGTGTGTGTAAAAACAAGAGCACAGAGCAAGAGACCGGGTGAAAAAGAAGTGTTGGAGCCTGAAAGTATGGCCCAACCTTCCAAGAGAAAAGGTAAGAAGACTGGGAACCCAGCTTCTGTACAGCAAAAGGATCAGGACCCCTCTCCTCAGGGAGAGGACTTGGACACCCCAGAGGGAACTGAGCCCATGGAGCTTGACCCTTAACAGGTTGAACTCTTAGGCCCAGGGGAACCCTCTGGGGAAGAGCTGTGCCTTGGACAGCAGGACTGTCCAACTTTTGAAAGCCTGAGGCATCAAGCTGCTACCCAGGAAAAAGGAGATGTCAGTGTTACCCACAGAGTTTATTGGGAAGAGGGACTACTGTACACGGAGGCCAGAGACCCCAAACCTGGAGCCACTAGGAGAGTGGTAGTGCCTCAGAAGTACAGGGAGTTTCTCCTAACTTTAGCTCATGACATTCCCTTAGCTGGACATCTGGGCCAAACCAAAACTTGGGAAAGGCTAGTTAGCCACTTTTACTGGCCCCAGATGCACCAAAAAGTAAAGGAGTGTGTCAGCTCCTGTGTCACCTATCAGGCCAGTGGCAAGACAGGTGGCCCCTCAAAGATTCCCCTGATACCACTGCCTGTGGTGGGGGTTCCCTTTGAAAGGGTAGGTGTGGACATAGTAGGTCCACTTGAACCTCCCACAGCATCAGGGAACAAATTCATTCTAGTGGTAGCGGATCATGCCACTAGGTACCCTGAAGCAATTCACCTTAGGACTACTACAGCCCCTGCAGTAGCCAAGGGCCTCATTGGTGTCTTCACCAGAGTAGGGTTTCCTAAGGAGATGGTTTCAGACAGAGGTTCCAACTTCATGTCTGCATACCTAAAAACATGTGGCAAGAGTGTGGAATGCAGTACAAGTTTACTACACCCTATCACCCACAAACCAATGGCCTTGTTGAGAGATTCAACAAGACATTGAAAGGCATGATTATGGGGCTCCCTGAAAAACTCAAAAGGAGATGGGATGTCCTCTTACCCTGCCTGCTTTTTGCTTACAGGGAAGTGCCACAGAAGGGAGTAGGGTTTTCCCCTTTGAACTTCTGTTTGGCCATCCTGTGAGGGGACCACTCTGTCTTGTAAAGAGGGTCGGAGAAGCCTCTCCAAGAACCCAAACAAGATATTGTGGACTATGTGCTTGGCTTAAGGTCCAGAATGGCTGAGTACATGGAAAAGGCATCCAAAAATCTTGAGGCCAGCCAGGAGCTTCAGAAGCACTGGTATGACCAAAAAGCTGCACTGGTTGAATTTCAACCTGGGCAAAAGGTATGGGTGTTGGAGCCAGTGGCACCAAGGGCTCTGCAGGACAGATGGAGTGGCCCTTACCCCATCCTAGAAAAAAAGAGTGAGGTCACCTACCTGGTTGACCTGGGCACAAGCAGGACACCCAAAAGGGTTATCCATGTGAACCACCTAAAGCTCTACCATGACAGGGCTGACATCACCATGCTGATGGTGACGGATGAGAATCAGGAGACAGAGAGTGAACCTCTCCCCGACCTCCTCTCATACAGCCCAAAAGATGGGCGAGTGGATGGAATTGTCTTTTCAGACACCCTCTCTGCCCAACAGCAGACTGATTGCAAGCAAGTCTTGCAGCAGTATGCGAAGCTCTTTTCTTTGACCCCTGGTCAGACAAACTGGTGTACCCATGATATGGACACTGGTGACAGTTCACCTGTCAAAAACAAAATCTATAGACAGTCTGACCAAGTCAAAGAAAGCATCAGAGCTGAAGTCAGCAAGATGCTGGAGTTAGGGGTTATTGAACCCTCCGAGAGCCCCTGGGCCAGCCCTGTGGTTCTAGTCCCCAAACCTCATCCACAGGGTGGAAAGGGAGAAATGAGGTTCTGTGTGGACTATAGAGGGCTCAACTCTGTCACCAAGACAGATGCTCACCCTATCCCAAGAGCAGATGAGTTGATAGAAATTTGGCTGCACCCAATTTGTCTAAGTACCTTTGACTTAACTGCAGGGTACTGGCAAATTGGCATGGCCCAAGGAGAAAAAGAAAAGACAGCATTCTCAACACCTGATGGGCATTATCAGTTTACTGTTATGCCCTTTGGTTTAAATAATGCCCCTGCCACCTTCCAGAGGTTGGTGAACCAAGTCCTTGCTGGATTGGAGTCCTTTAGTGCAGCTTATCTAGATGATATTGCTGTCTTTAGCTCCACCTGGCAGGATCACCTGATCCACCTTGGGAAGGTTTTAAATGCCCTGCAAACTTCAGGCCTAACTATCAAGGCATCCAAATGCCAGCTAGGGCAGGGAACTGTGGTGTACTTGGGCCACCTTGTTGGTGGAGGCCAAGTACAACCCTTACAGACCAAGATCCAGGCCATCCTGGACTGGGCAGCTCCAACAACCCAAACCAAAGTCAGGGCATTCCTTGGCTTGACTGGGTAATACAGGAGGTTTGTGAAGGGATATGGGTCCATTGTGGCTCCCCTCACAGAACTCACCTCCAAGAAGATGCCCAAGAAGGTAAACTGGACAGTTAGTTGTCAAAAGGCTTTTAACACCCTGAAAGAGGCTATGTGCTCGGCACCAATTCTCAAAGCTCCAGACTATGCCAAGCAGTTCATTGTGCAGACTGATGCCTCTGAGCTAGGGATAGGAGCGGTCCTATCCCAGACCAATGATGAAGGCCAAGACCAACCTGTTGCTTTTATAAGCAGAAGGCTTCTCCCCAGGGAGCAGCGTTGGAGTGCCATTGAGAGGGAGGCCTTTGCTGTAGTTTGGTCCCTGAAGAAGCTGAGACCATACTTGTTTGGTACTCACTTCCTAGTTCAAACTGATCACAGACCTCTCAGATGGCTAATGCAGATGAAAGGTGAAAATCCTAAACTGTTGAGGTGGTCCATCTCCCTACAGGGAATGGACTTTGTAGTGGAACACAGACCTGGGACTGCCCATGCCAATACAGGTGGACTTTCCAGGTTCTTCCACTTAGAAAATGAAGACTCTCTAGGGAAAGGTTAGTCTCATCCTCTTTCGTTTGGGGGGAGGGGGGGTTGTGTGAGAAAGTGCCCTCTTTCTGCTTGGTTGCCCCCACTTTTTGCTGAATTGCTGATGTACTTTGACTGAGTGTGCCCTGGGCTCCTGCTAAAGTTAAACAACAATGGGGCGACCCTATGTCCCTCAGAACCTGGGTATGAATATATAAACAAAAACAATGGTTCTGTCGGGCGTGCAAACTATTTCTTATACAAACAATTATTATTTATAGGTTATTCTCTACAATCTTCAAACATTCATATCTGAGCTGTTTTGACATATGGAACACAGAGCAAAAGCAACGCAAATTGATGAGTATTATGTTGTTTTATATAAATTGATTCATTTATATATACTCACACATATGCAAACAAGGCTGTCAACACGAGGTGAAGCTTAAGGTGATGTGTGATCAAGTGACATTTGTGCCCAGTGATAGAATTTGGTGCGTATTATATACAAGGTGATTAAAATATGTACAAGGGAAAAAGAAGGCCAGAATATTATGAAGAACACAATGACTGTTGCTTTATACAAATTAATCAATCTTTTGCATGCAGAGCCTTGGTCAATCTGGACCGTGTAAGATAGTCGACGTTTCAACCCAATCTATGCTCTATTGAGTAGTCAAGGCGGGTCTTCATCAGGACAAATATGGGGGGGTGGGGGATGACAGCCCACAAAGAACCAGAGTTAATCCTGGTTAGTCAGTCATCTTTAACGCCTAGTGGTTCGCTCATGAGTGATCTTGGCCCCGGCGTGTGGAATCAAGTCAAAATTGATGTAGGACTCATGCCTGGCTTCGCTTTGCAGCTTTGAACCCCCCCATCGCTTTTCCGAGAAATTACTTCAGATTCATCACGCCGGTGATATTTCTTTGTGAGCTGTTATCCCCCACCCCCCCATATTTGTCCTGATGAAGACCCACCTTGACTACTCAATAGAGCATAGATTGGGTTGAAACGTCGACGATCTTACACGGTCCAGATTGACCAAGGCTCTGCATGCAAAAGATTGATTAATTTGTATAAAGCAACAGAGTCATTGTGTTCTTCATAATATTCTGGCCTTCTTTTTCCCTTGTACATATTTTAATCACCTTGTATATAATACGCACCAAATTCCATCACTGGGCACAAATGTCACTTGATCACACATCACCTTAAGCTTCACCTCGTGTTGAAAGCCTTGTTTGCATATGTGTGAGTATATATCAATTTATATAAAACATAATACTCATTGTAGGAAGGTGGAATCTGACTGCATGGTTGCCCCCACTTTTTTCCTGGTGTTTTGCTGGTTTTCGACTTAGTTGGACTGGGACCCTGCTATTCAGGGCCCCAGTTTATCTGCTCTCTCTTTAAAATGGATTCCTAGTACCTTAGGTACACTTCATATTGGATTCTGGGGTGCCCTTATAAGTATGTGGTATACTATGTACCCAGGGCATAGGTACCCCAGAAGCCTACCAGGGGCTGCAGCATGTATTATGCCACCCCTGGGAAGCCTTCCAAAATGACACCACAGGACTGCTACAGCAGCCTGAGTAAGGTGGTGCATGCACCCCTTACTGAGATATAGGTTCACTATATCTCACCCTATCACTGCACATATAGACCTATCAGTCACCCCTATGGCAGGCCTTATCAATCCTGAAGGCACGGTGCTTGGTTTTATGTGAGAAGGTGCCCATGCATGAGCAGAGCCCCTCTGCAGCCTTCGGAATCTCTCCTCTGGGGTTGTCTGTGATGAAGCCTGACCATATACTCTTAAGGGCATTATAACCAAACGGTAAATGCTAACTTTGGGATGGCTGCACGGAAACATGTCGTGTTTGGTGTCAAACACCTTGGAATCATACCCCCACACCAGTAACTGGTGTGGGAGTATGATCCCACTCTTCTAGAGGGAGAGACATGACAGCACCAGTATACCCGGTACCAGCTAACAGAGCCCTGGCATCACAAAATGGATGCTGCAGCCACAGACACGAGTCTGGCCTCCTGCTGCCGACCGAAACTCCAGCAGGGGAGGCCTGGACAATAGGTTTCCTGTCACAGGGAGGTGTTACCACCTCCCAGACAGGCCTTAGTGTATTGGGGCTGGGTGGGTGCACTCTCAGAGTGCTTCGAAGTCCTGCACTGGGGGCACATTTGGTGTCCCTGTGCATAGCCCAGTTCAAACCGGCTGCAGGGGCTACCAGCCCCTGCTCTGGCACGAAACTGGACAAAGGAAATGGGTGTAGCCACCCCTCTTTCCTGACCCTCCCATAGGTGGGTCCCCAGAGTATGTCCAACCCCTACCTTGGGTATAAGATAGGAACCCCTGGCCACAGGACTTTAGATATCCCTGGATGAAACTCTGAAACTGAATCCTGGACCTTCGACGATCTGTTAAACGCCAGATGACTGAAGAATCTCCCTTGGAGTAAAGTAGTTACTCCCCTGCTTGGCAGGCACCAAAGACGCATCTGTCCGGTCTGCATCTCCGAAGCTCCCACCGGACGCTGACAACTCTGCAACCCAGGAGGTGGGTTTCCAGACTTCCCAGAGGCTGACCCGAGTCCCCAGCAAAGCTGAGACCCGTAGCCCTTGTGGGTACCGTGGAACCGGAACCCCTGGACACCGGGCACATTTGCAAGTGCATAAGCTTCTGGTCAATCCTAGAGGCTGTGCTTTGGGTTACTTGTAGCCCCGACCCCGAGCAGTGAATCCACCAAAGATTGCTGGCCTGGCCACTCCCAGTGACCCGTAGGCCACCATTTTGTGATTCCGCTTGAGGTCCCTTTGCGATCCCTTGTCCATCGACTTGTGGGTCCCTCAGAAGGACAACTCTAATTTCAACAGGCCTCCCTGATTGCTCCAGGCCTGCCCTGACTCTCCCTTGCTTGTGGAGTCCCTCGGACCTCGCTGGTCCGCACCGAAGCTTTTGTTCTCTTCCTGCATGGGTTGCTGTTGCCAAGGCTTGTTGTGTCCAATCCGGACACCGACACCGCAGCAAGCGACATCCTTTATGGGACAGCTCGAATCCAGCTCCTGGTTGTCGTCGACGCCTCCTGGTCCTCGTGGCTGCAGAGACAATCTTCACCTCTTCGAACTTGAAGCACCCGACATCGGTGGGCATTTGACTATCGTGCCCCTGGTCACTGGCTAGTGACCCAGACTCTGTCCCCTCTGCTTTCAGGTTCTTCACATCCTCGATCCAGGCTTGGATCTCTTCGGACACTTCGCATCTTCCCGGCAGCAGCACTTTCCAGCAAGCGGCCATTGAAAACGACGGCGCGGCCCGACACCATTTGACACCTATGCACCCGGCTTCCCTGGGTGAGGTAACACGAGTACTTCGGTTCTCCTGTGGGTGTTGGCCCTACAACCCTCTAAGTCCAAAAGGGTTTGTTCCTAGTCCACTCCGAGTGTCCTTAAACTTTAAAACTCTAACCGCGACTTTCTCCATAGACACTAACGGGACTCGCGGCTGTGTTCACACACTGCACACGTCCCCCGTGGGTCTCCTGTGTCACTACCTTGGGTGGTTCCTTGGGGTCCCAGCGATTCTACAGGCTCTAGACCTTGTGTCTAGTCAAGTCGTGGTTCTTATACCACTTTCTTAATATATGGTTTGGTACGCCCCTAGGGCTAATCGTATATTGTGCTAATTTACTGTGATATTTGAAGTATAACATATGTGCTTTGACCTCTAGCCTCATAAAGAGACTAGTAGGGTGTGTTTAGAAATAAATACATATATTCTATATATATACCTGGTGTGGTCTCCTTTCATTTAGCCATTCACGAGATTATAGACTGGTAAAACAAACAGCTTTACACTCCTTCAAGACTTAGCCTGAAGGCTGCTCTCCATAGCTACCACTAGGATAGCTTTCAATAAAGGTTGTCTTTAAACCCATCAATAAAGGTCGTTTGGACTGGTGCAAGGTGCCCACTATAACTAGTGGACAGCATATACCAGGCCAACTTCTCACATTGGTGTGCAGCGGTTGGATTCAAGCTTGCCTTTGTTTTACCAGATAATCTCAAGTGAGTGACTAACTGAAAACCACTAAAAGGTTCCTGAGGTACATATAATTCAAGCTTAAAATTACAGTAAGTTCTACTGAACTTAGAGTTGTGTGTCAAGGGCTTAGCACACCCTTTCTACAACAAGAGAGTTTAGTAGGCCACACTAGAGTAGGTAGTGCATACACCACACCTCACTAGTGAGGTCTTCAAGGCCAGGAACCAGTGGGTCCCTGCCAGAAGCCAATGGGCTTCCACCATCCAAGTATGACAACCTCCAATTCTTGGAATTAAGAGCATTGTGTAGTACTAGGAAATTGAAGACAGGAAAAGCTGCAAACACCCAACGCCTCATAGAGGTACTGCTGTTGGATGATCTCAAAAAGACCTCAGGGTCTGATGGGGTAGGCAGAGAGGGTGGGGCAGCAGAGGAGGAAAGGCCAAAGGGTGAAGATACCCATGACCTGACCTCTGAAGCTGGCCAGGAAGATGACAATGATCTTACCCTGGAAAATCCAGCTCCCCCTGCAGAGGAGGAGGAGGGCCACAATGGTCCCCTCTTTATCCCACCAGGGAGAGTTGAGAGTGTGCCTAGAAGGTCAAGATCTCCTTCTCAGGAGTCTAACCATTCTGACACCTCAATAGGGACCTCGGTTTCCTCTCATAGGAGGGAATCCTCTCATGAAAGGAAAGAGACTGCTCAAGTATGAAGAAGCTCAGCTTAGAATCAGAAGAGAGCAGTTGGCTTTAGATAGGGAGTCCCTAGAGCTTCAGAAAACAAGAAGAAAGTTGGGACTAGAGTCCCATGGTGGCAGCAACTTCCCTAGTGGTAGGGAAAGGTCTCATGACCATAGAAACCTAAGCAAGATTGTCCCTCCCTACCAGAGTGGGGATGACATCCACAAATGGGTTACTGCATTGGAAAGGGCCTGTAAAGTTCAGAGGGTCCCCCAGGAGCAGTGGGCAGCAATCGTGTGGCTCTCCTTTGCAGACAAAGGTAGAGACAAGCTCCTCACTGTTAGAGAAGAGGATGCTGACAATTACAAAGTCTTGAAGAGTGCTCTGATTGATGGGTTTGGCCTAACCACTAAACAGTACAGGTTGAAGTTCAGAGACACCCAAAAGGCTCAGACTCAAGACTGGGTTGACTTTGTAGATTGTGCTACTAAGGCTCTGGAAGGTTGGATAAATGGCAGCAAGGTGCATGACTTTGTAGGATTGTACAATTTGATTATGAGGGAGCAGATCCTTAATTGTCAAACCCAGCTTTTACACCAGTACCTGGTGGACTCTGATCTGACCTCTCCCCAAGAATTGGGAAAGAAGGCAGACAAATGGGTCAGAACCAGGGTAAGGCCTAAGAATCAGGGTGGTGACCAGAAGAAAGATTCTACCAAGTCCCAAGAGAAAGGTGGGGATAAATCTAAGGATAGGTCCACTACAGGGCCCCAAAAGTCCTCTTCTGGGGGTGGGTCCCAAACTCCTTCCTCTCCTGAAAAGAAACCATATTGCCATGTCTGTAAAAATCCTGGACACTGGAAAACTGATCCCAGTTGCCCCAGGATGGGCAATAAAGAAAATGTTCCTCCAGCTAATACTACCACCCCTCCTGGTACTACCAGTAGTAATCCCCCAGTTGGGAGTAGTGCACCCAAAAAGTTAGGTGCTTTTGCAAGGGGAACAGAGGTGGGCCCTAATTTAGAAAGGGCCCCCTCACCAGACTCCTCTGACTGATGGTGGTATGGGATTTGCCACTTTTACCATGGGTCCCAATGCATTGGGCAGGTACAGACTGGAGCCAATGATTAATGGTCAGAAAGCTGTGGCATTCAGGGACACAGGGGCTAGTGTCACCATGGTGACAGGGAAACTAGTCTCCCCTCAGCAGCTTTTACCGGAGTTTAAATACCAGGTGACCAACATGGATGGTGTCAGAACAGATCACCCCATGGCCATAGTCAATCTTAGCTGAGGAGGGGTCACAGGCCCAAAGAGAGTGGCAGTGTCCCCAAACTTGCCTGTAGATTGCCTGATGGGCAATGATCTGGAAATTTCAGCCTGGGCTGAAGTTGAACACCAAGCCCATCTAAGAATGCTGGGCATCCCTGAGAGAGTTAGTGGGGCTGTGAGGGCCACAGCCCAACCCCAGCGAAATTTTGGAGTGAAGGAGTCTGAAAGAATGGCCCACTCTCCTCCACTAAGAGAGCACAAGGGTTGAAGAAAAGTCTTCTTCCCCCCAGGCTATAGGTAAGGGTCAGCTTCCTCAGGGAACTGATCCTACCCCTAGTAAAGGAACTGCCCCAGAGGTGGTCAGGCCTAGCCTGGCAACACCCCTGATTTCAGGGGACCCTTCCAAGGTGGTCAAAACAGCTCAGATATGAATGTTTGAATATTGTAGAGAATAACATATAAATAATAATGGTTTGTATAAGAAATAGTTTGCACGCCCGACTGGGCTCCTGCTAATCAGGTACCCAGGGCCTATGTTCTTTCCCTAAAACTGCATTGAAGCCTAAACCCAATTGGCAACTCTGGCCACAGGTCAGTCCCTGGTAAATGGTACCACAGGTACCCAGGGCACTGTGACCAGAGAAGGCCTCTAAGGGCTGCAGCACTTATTGTGCCACCCTTAGAGGTTGTGTACAACTACACTCACACACTGCCTTTGAAGGCTGCGTGTTTTGGTGCAGAACAAAGTGAAGAGTCGACATGGCACACATCTGTGTGCCATGTCTACAACCCACTGCCCTGGCATAGGTCAGTCACCCCTCCAGCTGGGTGCACTATACCAGTGGTGAGGGTACAGGTGCATGAGCCCTGTACCCCTACAGTGTCTAAGTCCATTCTTAGACATTGTAAGTGCAGTGCTGCCATTAAGAGTATATGGTGCTGGGAGTTTGTCATTACGAACTCCACAGCACCATAATGGCTACACTGAAAACAGACGTTTGGTATCAAACTTCTCAGCACATTAAACCCACACTGATGCCAGTGTGGGATTTAATGAAAAATGCACACAGAGGGCATCTTAGAGATGCCCCCTGAAAACTAACCCACCTCTAGTGTCCAGGCCGAGTGGCTGCTTTCAGCTGCCACCACCAGACATGTTTCTGGACCCCTGGGTCGAGAGCCTGCTGCTCTCTGGGGCCTGAAACAATGCACATCCTGGGACGAGGTGTCAAGCCTCCTCCCCCAGGATGGGCAGGGTTCACGAAGGGGAAGCTTCAAAGGCTTGCCGCCTTTGTGAGCTTCCCCAGGCCACTTGCTGCTTTCAGCAACTGGTCCCCACTGGTTCTGACTCACACTTTGGGCGGGAGAACCGGCGGGAAAAACAAGTGAGGAAGAGAGGTGGGCCCACCTCTGCCAACTCCCCCCCTCAGGTGGGAGAGGCGAGGTAAAGCACAACTCTCAGTCCACGCCATCTTGAAGATGTGGGGACTCAGCCAACCAGGGACAGGCACATGCCCCCCTCCCACAGGAGGGTGGCATAATAGGGGATGTACCCACCCGTCCCTGCTTTTACCTACCTGTAACGCCCCTAAATCTAGTATTTAGGGGCACCCCTGAACCTTGCTTTCTCAGATCCAGACGAGAAACGAGAAGAAAAGAAGAAGGACCTAACAGCCGTGCAGCCGCTAACAAGAGGAAGACGCCCACTGACTTGGCCCCAGCCCTACCGGCCTGTCTCCCCCCTCGAACCTGCTCCTGCGAAATCCCGGTGTGTCCTGCAGCCAGCAACCTCAAAAACCCTGGAGGACCTGCCTGCCTTCACTTCCAAAAGACTGCTTCTCCCGTGAACATCAGATTTGTTCAACTGCAACCTCTGGCAGCAGCCGGAGACCGCAAATCCACCCCACTCTGCACCCGCCGTCCACGGCCCGAGCTCGAGTGGGCAAACACCATGAGGAGGTCACCCCGGCGATCCTGAACCGAGATCCGGCGACCCCTGACCTGCCTCAAGTCTCCAGCCGACGCCTGCAGCCTAAATCCAGAATGCCCCCCTAACCGCGACCAGGAGCTGGTAAGAAGATCCGACCCCAAAAGGCACCCTTGCACCCTATGCCCCACGGCCTTGTGTGCCCAAACCGACGGTGCCTAACCAACCCCTAACTTCCCAACTTACCTCTCAAAGTGGTGGTCGCACCCAGAAGTCCTTCGTCTCCCTGCCTGCAGTGCTTTTGCAAACCGGAGGCTCTCCATTGGAAACAACAGGGCATCCGACGTCCAAACAGCACCCTGCACCCGGCCGCCCTAGTGCCGCTGAGGGTGTAACAAGAGTGCATCACTGACCCTGTGGGACCCATGATGAGTCTACCCCCAGAACCTCAACTCCCACTACCGAATACTTACCTAAAAACTGATAACCATACTTTCCTCCATAGGAGAACATAGAAACTTTTTCAGGCAAAAAGTGTCAAAGTGTGGAGTTTTGAAACCTAAAGAAATTCTTTAAAATTGTACGATTTAACAAAAATGCTTTTACTCACCTGTTTACAGGAAATGTCCTAGTGCTGCATCTAGGCATACAGCACCGAGTAAGAAAAGTAATCCAAAAGTAACTTACCTGCTATTTTACTGAAAATCCCATTCAAGTCTATGTACTGTATTTACAAGTGATTGCATTTCTCTGAAATAATACTGTAAGTCAAACCATAGTACATTTACAATTGCAATTGAACTGTTTTACAATCAGCATTTACTACTGTAAAGTATTTATTGCTTACCTGTGCCAGGCTTGCTTGGTTCTAGAAATAAAATAACTAAAAGAATATTTTTATATAAAAACAATTGGTCTGAAGTTCAGTCTTTGAGTGTGTGAATTCATTTGCTGACTGAGTGTGTACAACAAATGCTTAACACTGTCCTCTGATACTGCCTTACTGCTCGACCACACTACCACAAATAGAGAGCAAGGTTCTATCTAACTTTACCTCTGCCTACCTTTGGGGTTCCACTGGACTCTGTGCACACTATACCTCACTTTGGTATAGTATATACAGAGCCAGCTTCCTACAGTCACACCTCCCTGTGACAGGACGCCTATTGTTCTGCCTTCCCCTGCTCGAGCTTGGCTCAGCAGGAGGAAGGCAGAAATGTGTCTCTGGTCGGCAGCAACCATTTTGTGCTCTTCGGAGCTAGAAGGCTGGTACTGGGAACACCGAGAGCCCCACGGAGGGCCTTCAACATGATAGGGTTTGCTGCAGCCATTTTGGAGATGGTCATCACACGGTCACAGAATGCCCCTCTATATTAGTATATGGCTGCTTCACTGACAACCCGGGAGAATGGACTCCGTAGGCTGCAGGGGTGTCCAGCTCATGCAGGGTCACCCTCTCACTTAGAACCAAGCACCCGGTCTTCAGGATTGTTAAGGCCTGCTATAGGGGTGACTTAAAGGTTTTAAGTGCAGTGACCCTTAGATATAGTAAACCTAGATCTTTGGTAAGTGGTGCATGCACCAACTTACAAAGGCTGCAATGGTAGGCCTGTAGTTCCATTTTGCATGGCCTGTCATGGGTGGCATAATACATGCTTCAGCCCATGGGAGGCCTCTGGGGTACCCATACCCTGGGTACCATATAGTAGGGACTGACAAGCGTACCCCAGTATCCAATCTGGAGTGTGCCCAAGTACATAACAACAGTTTAGGGAGAAAGCAGATAGACTGGGGTCCTGATTAGCAGGATCCCAGTCAGACTACTCAAAAACATCATCACATCAAGCAAAAAGTGGGGGTAACCATAAGAAGCAGATCCTACTTTCCTACAGGCAGGATGAGAGGAGTTATCAAGGTGGGACTCGAAGTACTGGAAAGAATCCAGGAGTTCAATTACTTGGGCATCAGGTTAGACTAGTCTGGATCCTGGGACTCGCAGATCTTAAAGAACACCCTAACTGTGAAGCAGCGGCCTGGAGCCATACAAAAGTTTGCTAAAAAGCAGTATGGTCAGCAGTGAAATCTATAAGGCCCAAGCTAGGTGGGCTGCCCTGTACAGGGTGGAACTTTGCGGCCATTGCAACACCAGTGCCCTGAGCATAGCAGAAAATAATTTTCTTAGAAGCTTTGTGGGTCTAGGGAAGGTCACACCACTGGATCTGTTCCGCTTGGATCTGGGGATCCATGAGATATTGTCACTGATGGCCTTAAGACCCTTACTGTACTGGAATCGAATCTGGAGCACTGATGGGATTGCATCATCTCAAGGACGGCTTGCAGGATGCCATTTTTGGCCAATGGGGCAGGGAAAATCAGATGGCTATGGGCGTTCAAGAAGGTATAGATCAATGTGATTTTAGGGTAATTCCAGGGTGAGCCACAATCTATCTAGAGAGGGGATGTCACCCTACTCAAAAACAATGGTGAAAGAGAAAGACATTAGGCGTAGGGACAATTCATCCTCACAGGGGAGTTTGGCATGGGCCTTTCTTCATTATAAACCTGTGTGCAAGACCGAGGAATTCCTGGATTTTATCCTCCCGGCGCGTGCTCGGTCACACCAATTAAGTATGGGTCACTCCCTGTAGCAGCCTTTACCGTCAACTGGAGGAAGATCACTCAGGAATCCGACTGCTGATTTTGTTGCAAAAATGCATGTGAAAGTGATGCGCATGTTCTGCTTTCTGTCCCCTCTATGCAAAACCAAGGTCCAAAGGGATTGTTCCCAGGTGCAAAGCCCTTAGCCCATCAACTAGAGGAGAAGCATAAAGGTATTTAAAGCAACACTCAACAGTGGTTGTGGAGGTTTCTAATTTTTTGCACATAGCTTGGTTAATTAGATGTACAGTGCTAGACAGTGTACAAACTATGCTCCAGGTGTCCTTTCTGATTTTATGTGATTGTAATTGTCTGATTAAATTTTTATGCAAATTATTTAGATATGTATGGTTGTTGTAATTGTTTTTGAGATCGCAATTGTTTTCCATTTTTTTATGGATGTATTTTTATTTGATGATGAAATGTAATGTTTGGAACTACCAATAAAAGAAAATGTGTATATTATACGATCTAAATTCCTGTGCCAAGAATTAATGACAACACATTATTCTTTGATGCAAAATGGGTGAGGGGGATACCCATGTAGTGGCTCAATAAATACCAAACCTCAAAATCTGTGGCCAATCCCTGCTTCCCTGTACGACGAAATTGTGTGATCCAACACAAATATTTCATTTCAGCAAGCCCCCGCTTTCTTAATTACCACAAACCGCAGCAATTGAAATACCGCTGTACAAAAACCTTGTGTGTTTTAATAGGCATTATGTAGTAAATAGAAAGTCCATTAGCCAGGTGTATAAAACAGGATAGGATTATTCAGGCTTAGTTCTAGGGTAAGTTTAGCAGAAGAAGATGGGTAGATGGAAGTATAGCCCCACCAGGAGCAGCCTCCCTGCTGCTCAGCCTGCATCCACCAACTGACACTCCACACATAACCAAGCAACCAAACATTCCGTGACATCACACATTCCAGGACTCATCCTGGCTAAGCAGTAGGGAAAACACAGTTAGGAAAAAGGAATGGCAACAAGTAATTTATAACACATTAATGTTGTTCCATGTTTTAAAAGAATCGAGGCCACATAGAAGGTACTCATTACAACAAACTTGCCTCTTAATTCACCAGTGGTATGGTCATCATAGTGGCGGAAATAGGGCAGCAAGGTCATATTTAAAAACTACCACTTTAAATAGACGCTTCTCAATTCAGCGATACAATCTGATGTACTAAGGCGAGACGCTTCCGTATGTTAAAAAATACACTTGTATTAATTTTGAAAAGACTATCTTATTTTTACATGATGTTTGCTGCATGATTTACATGTCAAGCAGTTAAACATGTCCGTGGCTCAGTTCGTGTATGGGTTCCTAGAGCCATGCCAGAACCCTGGATTGGCTACTTATTACTTTGTTAGCCCACCTAACTTAAAAAATTACATATATGTCTACCAGATGTGGAGGAGATCTAGTGATTGGATCCTGTAAGATCACAGCGTAATTTGTATAGCAACAAGTAGTAGTCTATGCCAGAGGTAAAAAGTCTGGTTCCGATAGGTGTACAGAATTGTGCATTCTCATCAGCTCTAATCGACCTTTTAAAGACTCCTCATGGCTGTCAGCTGGGTTTCTAGAACAAGAACAAATCATATGGATCTGGTCACTTGTTTCTCAAGTAGGCCTCATCTCTGTTGACAAATAGATTTTCCAATTCTTAGATGATATGGGCCATTTTAACCCTTCTGCCTCATATATATATATATATATATATATATATATATATATATATATATATATATATATATGTGTGTGTGTGTGTGTTCTTCAATAGTTACTGTGCAGTACTTTTCGTTTGCTGCATCAGTTATGGTGCTGGCCAGCTGCCCATTCCAATATCCCCACAGCATCCTTTGCAACAAAGAACAGTGTACACTTTCAGAAAGATTACAAAGTTTTTTTCATTGTGTTGGGTCACCCATTGAAAAGTGCTTGTATTGCGTATGACCACATTCAAGATGTGTGGTAATACAGAAAAACAGTTAGCAAGTGGGGGTGGACACTGTTTGTTATTGCAATGGATGCTGAGGGCATAGATGTACATGTATGTGTAAATATATAAATATGTGGAAAGCGCGTTCCCACAGGCCTTAAGATAGATTCGGGAATGTTAATACATCTTTAATTAAAATGACTCATACTTTAAACAAAATACAAAACAAACTATGTAAAATTAATAAAGCAGGTACTAAATAAATTGGTGCAAAAACCCCACTAAAAAGCTCAATAGTGTGCCGTAAAATTTAACATATTGTGTCACTAAATTTCTTTGTCTATGCCGCAATATCCTGGAGGGTCTGTTTTAAACACAGACTCATTGCACTGGCCATTTCACCACATAGCTTTAACAAGTACCACTGAGGTAAAAAGTTACACAAAGCTTTAACGTTGTGTATACACACTAACATTTACATCATATCAACAAGGAGCATGTAGCAAATTTCGTATATCACTGGCGCTAAAAAATAAAATAAAGATATTACATAAATAGAAAAGGCAATACACTGCTTTACCCCCAAAGATGCGGCGCAACATAAAATCCACAAATAAATAAAATATTAAAAACAAATGAGAACCCCACAGAACAGTACTAATATATCTGTTGTGTATGCTGATCTGATATATATATATATATATATATAAAACACGAGTCCAGGTGAAGTAAATATTCTTAATCTATGTGTTGTATTCCTCTTAGGGTGTCCGTATATAGGTTTTCCTGTATCATGTCCTTATATAGGCACAATTCGCCCTGCCCTTATATAGGCATAAAATCCCAGTCCTTATTTAGGCATTAAACCGTGCACTCCAAATACAGGCATGGTCTCCGACATCCGTCCACCCTAACATCACAACGAGTTCTTGAAGAACAGACAGTTAGGCTTCGGGAGTTTCCCAAGCACAGGACTATCGATTTCTTCAAGGACTCCTCTATTATGCATGAACCGTTATACCTTAAGGGTTCATTCATGACGTCTTCCGCTGTCCGATTCACGTCAATGCTAACATTCTGAGGTACCTCTCAGGTATAAATATACCTTCCCTAGCCCTTGTAAATCAGAAGAGACCTCGACTTCAGAGGAGCCCGTTTCCCGGCCTGTCGCACTGAGAAGACCCGGTCATCCCTGCACGCAGAGAATCCAGCTTCCAGTGATCTGACTTCCCTTGCGGGGTGTTGGAGTTCGAGTCTGGCAAGAGATTCCTACCCCTCTCATTCTTAAGGTATGGAGCTGACTAGAACCTAGAGGGACTCTTGGCATACTAGGCGTAACATACTCTTAGTATACCATAGTAAGGAATACTCCACCTACTTCATACCTCTCCCTACACCTAGGTTAGGTTAGGTCCATTGGGGTAGAACTAGCTTAGAAACGCATCGTATGAGTACTCGTATTTTTAGTCTGTTTTATTTATGTAAATGAATATCTACTAAAGATCATGCTAGCGCAGTATTATTTATTTCTACTGCTTACGCTGTACATTATTTATCTTGCATACTGTCTTGTGATCGTAACAGCACATATTACTTACACGAGAAACAAGACTGTTCAATAAATCTTTTATTGAAACGCCCGTCTATTCTTTCTGTGCAACTTTGAGGAAAACTAAGCATGCACGATTGAGCTGAGTGAAACGGTTATCTATTGTTTCCACGACTCTGGGACACGTTCTGATTCTAAAGGGAAACAAAGTGGTCATGTTTTGCGGCTGCCAGAAACTACTCCCTTCTTGTTTGTCAAGGAGTTTCTAGTGGCCTCTGATCTAGCTGGCACAAGTAATTAAGTTTAATATACTCGATAGGGACATACCGACCTCAGTCCTATGTCAAGCCTATAGGGTATATTATTCCAATGCGCAGAGCCTATTAGGGAAATAGGAGCTACACTACATGGCGCCCAACGGTTTGGTAAGGCGGTAATTTAACGTTAGATGCCGAGTAACTCAGCCATGCCTTTTCTCTCAGAGACCCCTACCCATATGCTACAAAAGACGTCTGGAGTGGGCAGGGTTAAGTATCCACCACGGCTACGTAGGGAAACACCCTATATATTAGCTGTTTGGTTAGCTCAACGTTGAAGGATACAGTGTTCCAAAATATTGTGCACCTTATCTTTGTTTCCTTGAAACTTGTTCTGCATTTTTCAAAAAACAAATGTCCAACAGGGAAAATGCCACCGACACCGGTGGAGCTGTGGCTGATCCAGCCCTAGGAACAGCTTTTAACATTACAGGTTTAAATGAAACCGAGGAGGGTGTTATAGACATTCCTCCAAACTTAAGAAGAGCCATCACTCTAAAACTCATAAAACACGGCCTACCACCAAGTGGCGGTAGAGCAGTTTTCGTGATCGAGGCACACGAATCCTTTCAGACAGAGGTATTCTATTCATGGGTAATATTTCCTGAATCCAATCCAGTTACAAAACTGTTTCACTTCTACAAAGAAGATGATCCACCAGAGGAATATATTCCTTTCGAGGATATTGAAATTCCACTAACATACCAGGAGCATCAGCTCTGGTTTAAAGGTGCCCTAAAACATCACAGAAACATTACCAGGCTCGGTCCACTACGTAGACCAGGAGCAACATGGCCAATTCTAGCCGGCTACACACCTCATCCTGAACTGGATATAATGTCAGATGAGGAATTACTTACTCAAATCACAGAGTTAATAAAAATCTACAGACAATTGGTCCAATATGTCATGCGGACTTTCACAGTCCAACCACCATTAACCATTCCAAATCAGACCCCTCAATCGGGGACTGCACTAAAAATTACACCACAGACTCTATACGCAGTCAAGGGTAAAATGCCCACAAAACGTGAGCAAATTCCATTCTGGATAGCTCAAAAAATTACTCAAATCGAAGCAGTATTTCCAAATACTAGCCCGTATGAGAAACACAGAATACTAACAATCAGTTTACCAATGGGGATCACACCACAACTGGAAGACTGTACCACTTGGGGCTCAGTCTTTGCTGCCATCTATACTAAAACACATGGTATTCCATCAATTGCGGTAATACCAGATGTCCTGAAACAAATTCAAAATGAATACGGGGCAGAACCTGCTCTGAATTTAGGTATGAAATTACTGAAAAATTTCGACCAGGTCTCAACAATAATATTATCTAATATTAGAGGGGAGGCAGCAGCAGTGGCGATCCGCCAACGATTAAGGGAATTCGATGTTACAGAACATCAAACTGAGCTAACCAGAATAATTGAACAATCATATGCAGAATTAGGCAGAGATAGTTTGGGTGGAAGACCAGTGAAACCAAAACTATCTGAAAGTCCTGAGAAGGACTATTAAACAAACTCCTACATCTTCTAAAAAGAAGTGGGAAACTACTAAACAAAACTCAAATGAGAAACGTTCTCAATCCCGAGGTAGGTCTCCTCAAAAGGAGCCCCCTAAAAGGAGGTATAACCTCAGGGATAGGGATAATTTGAGAAAACCTGACAGGTATCAAGATACTGATACACATTCCTCTCGTACCTTTCAGATCTCGTCACGGACTTCGGAAAGAAGAGGACGGTCAGAAAATAGAGAAGAACGCGTGAAATCCAAGGAAGATAAACACGCTCCAAAAAAATAAAACAAAACCTCAATTCTCCAAAATGAAAGTAGCAGGTCTGAAGATCAGACATGCCGAGAATACTGAGAACACAACTCAAGAACGGAGAATGGGCCCAGACAATGCTGGACAGTGCAGCAAAAGTCACAATAGTTCACCAGAACCTGAAGGAACTTCTGGAGATAGTGGACTTGAATGAGTACATTACAGTTGAGACTGTAGACACCAGGGTTAGTACTCCACAAAGGTTATATGAAATAACACTCCGAATGGAGGGAGACATACCTAGACAGGTGAAAGCACTCTTTTGGGAAAAACTTTCAAGGGGCTATGACCTACTTCTAGCAGAAAAAGACTGGCCACCACAATTTGTCAGGGAGTGCCCACATGGCGAGGACATTATGCCTGCCTTCTCTAACCATATTCCAATTCATCTAAAATATACTTATGCCAGGAAATGGGCAGTAGCCCAGGCCCCAGCATTATATAAAAATCATGTAGGGGGGGATGAGGACTCACCTCACCATAAAATACATCTGAAACATGAACCAACTGCACAAAGGCAGTATCCAATAAAGCAAGAAGCTAAAAAACAGGTCAGGGAGATCTTAGATCAACTTGAATACCAAGGGGTGATTGAAACATGCACCTCCTCAATGAACAATCCTTTGTTTCCTGTCTCCAAACCAGACAATACATATCGTCTAGTTTTGGATTACAGACATTTAAACACTTGTTCTAAAACATTTGCAGTGCAAAATGCACATAGCACAGCATTAATGAATAACATTGTGCGTAAAAAATGTAAAACCACATTGGACATCTCAAATGGTTTCTTTTGTCAAAACATAGCACCTGAAAGCAGGTACTTAACCGCATTCTCCATAATGGGGACACAGCGTCAATTTTGTCGACTCCCACAAGGGTTCAAGAACAGCCCGGGGTTATTCTCAGCGAGAGTAACAGAGTTACTACAAATTTATGACAATGAGGCATTGTCCTACATCGATGACATCTATCTGACGGACAATGACCTGGACAAACACTTGAACAGGGTAAGCACCATTATACTGGGCTTCGCCTCTGAGGGCTACAAGTTCAACTTTAAAAAATCCCGAATTGCCCATCTCAATGTCCTATTTCTAGGATATGAGCTTTCAAGTGAAGGCAAGAGCTTGGCAGCTAACTTTTTAGAAAAAGTGTGCGCTGCTCCAACCTCCAAAAACGCAAAAAAAACTTACAATCCATCCTGGGTTTCCTAAATTTTGGAAGAACATACATTCTAAATTACGCAGAAAGGGTTAAACCTCTACGCATTAATCAAACCTGATTTTTCAATCAAGAATTGGACACAAGAACACACAGAAATCTTGCGTTCACTACAGGCTAACATGTTAGCAACAAATCACTTACAAACACAAGCAAGTCAACGCAACCTGGTGATCCGAATAATTTCGGGTCAATGCGGATTCACCTACTTAACATTTAATGAGGGTGAAAAAATACCAATCGCATACAAATCTCATTTGTACACACAAGCGGAAATGCGCTTCACTTCAACTGAAAAAATTCTGACAGCAGTTCAAACCGCTGTAGTAAAAGAAAGAGCCCTAGCCCAAGGGAAACGCATTATTGTCGTAACCCCAGTACCAGCTTTAGAAGCGGTCACAAAAGCAAGCATTCCAAATGCTAACGCATTACATCCAAGATGGATACAGTGGGTTAATTCTCTTGCTGCAACAGATGTTGAATATGTTTTTGATCCCGATTTAAAAACACAAGCATTCCTGCAATATGAACAAGAATGTCCTCTGCCCACTGAAATTCTGCCTCTCGATCAGTACGAATTCATAATTTACACTGACTGATCCGCACAACCCGCAACAGGGGGTAAGCAAGCTTACAGTGCAGCGTGTGCAATCGTTAAAGGTCGCATGCAAGATGGTATCTTCAGACCGATGGTCACAAAAACTCAAAATCTAGGAGATTGTACAGCTCAGTGAACTGAACTACAAGCATTCAAACTGGCACTTGAAAGTACAGATCGAGAATTCCCCACACTAATAGTGTGCGATTCCTTTTACTGTGTTCAGTCGTATAATGAATATATACAAAACTGGCTTGAAAATGGATTCAAAGATGCGAAAGGTGGCACAATAAAGCATAAAACGCTTTGGGAACAAGTAGTTCAGTTAAAAAACGAACTACCAAAGGCTCACGTGATCCACACACTGAGTCATCAACGTGATGGCGTTCACGTTGCAGGGAATTCATTGGCTGACGAAGCCGCAAAGGGGGCTGTTCAGACTGCTTCCGTAGCTGCGATCACTCGTTCAAAAACAAAAATAGACAGTGAGATAATGTTGGCTGTCAATGCTACAAGCAAAGGCAGTGGTTCAGCATTACCAAAAAAGTTTCCACTCAAGTACTCTTATGTAATTGATGCAAACAACGTTCCTTTTGCTCGAATCCCTGGAGTGGGGGATAGGGTAATTCCAAACAAGGAACGTAGATTAGGACTAATCCTAGCAGCACACGAAGGGATAGCTTCTGCCCATGCAGGTGTTTCTGCAACAGAATCTTTACTCAAGCAAAGATATTGGTGGCCTGGCATTAGAAAACAAACAAAGAACTATGTTTTAGAATGTGATATATGCCAACAGATGAGTCTCCACAGTGAAACGCCCTGCGCAGACACCCCTGTTTCAGACAAACCATTAGCTTGTGTTTACCTGGACCACTGCGGTCCCTTGCAAAGGGACGGTAACTATAAATATATCATGGTTGCAGTGGATTCATGCTCTAGGTTCCTATGGATATGGCCTCCGCGCTCGGCTGACGCTCGAACTGTTATAAAAGATTTGCGAGTCTTTATCGGCACATACGCAATAGGCACGCTACATTCTGACCAGGGCCCTGCGTTTAGCTCTCGGGATTACAAAGAAGCCATGGCCAGTCTGGGCGTTGCATTGCGGTACTCCTCTCCATTCCATCCTGAGGGAAATTCGGTTGTGGAAAGGAAAAACCGGGACATAAAGCAGTCTATAACAGCTAGGGTATTAGGTTCGGGTGATGGGTGGGTCAAACATCTTTATGGGATCCAACGCTCATTGAACAACCTGCCAAGAAGTGCTCTAGGGGGGGGGGGTCACTCCATATGAGGTCCTATTTGGGACAAGAATGTGGGTACCAGACGTCGATCACGTAGGCACAGTGGTGGAAAATAAACTGTTTGATATCAAAGATAGTTTGGCTGTTTTACAGGAACTCAATGAACTAAGATCGAAACAAAGCAACGTATTCCTGCAGCCAACCACCACTGGGGAAAAACCGGCAGTCCCAGCAAGGCCTGTCTGGATTCCAAAAGTTGGGGATCTAGTCAGAGAAAAGATTGCGGACAAGAAGGAATTTGGACCTTCTTACAGACAACCAGTACCTGTCCTAGCAGTTCAAGGAACAAGAACAGTACTTCTGCCGCCCCTTGCTGGAAAAAAGGAGAAAAGATTTGTGTCCATCGACCTCATCAAACCACAGTATGTGGCCAATACGAAATAGTAGGCCTCGTGGACTCCGACCTAGTAGCAGACACACTCCTCTCGCTACTATCCAAGAGGTTCAGACTGAAAGACTGATAACCATCGAGACTTCAGCAGTAACAGATGAAGGACTAAGCAACAATGCAATGGAACTCATCCCTCTTGAAAATCAAGTAACAGTTCGTCCAAATACACCTGTCTACACCAATGTAGCAAGTGATCAACTGGTTCCAGCGATTTCTACAAATCCTGATGCAATTTCAACAATTGATAGAACTGCTTCTGGCTATTTCATTAACTTTGATACGTTCTCAGAAGATCCGAGTGAACCTGAAACGACGCCAGCATCATTAACATTCAAGCAGCAAATACAAGACTTTCTTCACTTTCTGAAAAAAACTTATTTGGTTTCTCCATGGATTGAACTCTGGATTACATCTGGACTTTTTGTTTTCCTGCTCTGGCTAGCTTTGGTAACAACTGTAAGCGTGCTTATAAGTGGCAGATACATCCATGTGAACACTGAAAGAAAAGATGTGAACTTACTTTTGAAACCTCATAAATCTTCCCATCGTGAAGCAAGAGACTTGTCAGTGAACATCACAACCGTTCCTATACAGGATGGTATAGTGTGGGACAAAACAGATTTTGATATTTTTGGCCCGACGGAACAATTGAACATTCCACATTTGTTTAAAATTTCACTAAGTGATCTCATTTCGTCCATTACCTATTCTGATGATTGGGACTTTGAGACTGTTAACGACAATGTTTGACCTAGAAAAATCTGCTGCATTTTCTAAAAGTGAATATTTAGAGGGTTCATCAGACTATGAACAGCTGTATTGCTATAACCACTATGGTCATCATTATTTGCATAAATCTGCATACCCTAGAAATGTGTTTATGTTTAACCAATGGGAGCATTGTCCTACACCACCAAAAGGTAGTTCAAAAACATTTGTTAATAAGTTTCCATATTTTTCAGGTTACAATACATCTGATCCACAAACGTTTTACTATAAAAATGTAAACAAAACAGGACTGAAAATTATGTTAACAAATACAAAACAGATTTATTCTGCAGCATTTATTGCCCAACTGTCTAGACAGGGTTTCGACTTTTGGAAAGACACAATAGACACAAAAACTGTCTGGGGTACTAAAGATTGGCAAGTGCAGGGGATCGAAGCTTTATTTAGAGCCTGAATCATCCCTGAACAAATAATGTTTTTGAATGAAACTGTCCAACAAACATCTTGTCTTGGACTAGCCAAGATCAAAGAGATGAAAACACCTTCTGTACCAACACCTGCAAGTGATAACAATACACAAGCAGCGGTTACAGTTGACAAAATACTACAACTCAACAGATCTAATCCTGATTGGAGAAAATGGTTGATCTGGTCCACAGACACGAACAACTGTCAGGAAAGATTCCTGAATAAAACTCAGGGCTTTACTATTCATAGACCAGACCCAAGATATGTCCAAAGACAGCATCCGGGGGTAGTAACAACATACAGTGTAGGTAAATTATGCCTCGATTGGCTGCAGAAATCTACACTACAGGATGTGAAACAACACTTATCCTTACTTAAAGAAGACGCAGACCTTAGGGAATTCTTGCTTGGACCAAGAAAACCGCGTCAAAAACGTTTCATATATACCGGCATTTATGCTGCCTATAATGAAGCATGGAAAGTGTCACAGATGGAGGCCGCAGAACGAATACGTGAACTTGATCGTATTAATTTAGAGAAAACTCTCTCTGTGGTAGACAATGGGTTAACAACTTTGTCCTCCAGAATATATTCATTGGACGGCATTGTATCCTCTGCTATCGACATACTGGAACAAGATTTGGCGATGTTACAACAAGGCCAATCTCAATTACGTTCTATTGTGTTATTAAGCTGGACGCTGCAATCTTTGCGTGCGGGCTATGTGCCTTGGCGTTTTATCAACACGTCAATTCTGTTTGCAGAATACAATTTAACTGATAAACAGATCGAACTGGCACAAAGAGGAGCAAAGTATACAGTGCTGGGCATTGAAAAACTGGAAACGCTACCATTCACAGTGGCAGAAAAACCAGCTACAGAATGGCTTATTCATGGCAAAATCACACTACCTGTGACTACTATTCAGTTTCAGTATTGCCTCAAACAAATGCAAGCAGGCAAATATGAAAGGTTGGGTAAGGAATACATTAAGACATCTTGGAATTTACCATACACATATAGATGTTGGAGTGGGGATCGTGAAGTGTTTGAGCGGTACACACTGTAAAAATGCACTGAGCGGTTCACTAATATGTCAGGACATTTCTTTACACGGGGCTTGTAATGGTTCTGTGGCAAATTTGTCTTGCCACCAGCAGGGTACACCAGCTGCTGTGATTAATCCAATGTTTGTACAACTTTCTAATGGGAGTTACCTCATGTTGAATGATCAGAGTTGCTGCGGCATGTTGCCAGGCATCCCATATCTAGTAACGGTCAACTCCAGGGTCACTTGCTGTATGCAAGTATTGTTTGCCCCAATAGACACAGTCAGGGAGTCGCCTTTGTTGCCTTCGCTGAACGTCTCTTTTTATAAGATTTGATACTTTAAGCAGAATGAAAGCCATGCTTTTACAACAAACAGTGCCTTTGACCTCGGCCAAAGAAACCTATGATCTACAAGTCGCAAGGACTTCGGCTGAGATACAGACTTTACTACGTACAAACTGCCCTATACATTTCGTGGAAATGATAGGACGTATCTTTAACATGTCTGATACAAGCGGAATTGTACATGTATTTAAGAGCATCTGTTCCGGTCTGTTAGCACCTTTCCAGGCAATACTCGGAATCATCCCGAACTTTGCACATTCGGTGTTTGGTGGCATACCATTAATTCTAGCACTTGTTGCCGGAATTCTATTTCTCTTCCTGCTATTACGCTATGGCCAGCCTATTCGCAGACATCACTCCGAGCGAAGTGGAGAAAGCTCTCCTTGAACGAAAGTGCCGTGAGCGAATAGTACAGCTTTTGGGCATGAATCGTCTATGGGAACTTAATACCATGTGGTTCCTGTCGTTCAGACCAATCTGGCAAGATTGTATCTTACCTGTTCTACGATGCCTGCTATGCGTTGAAGAATGCGTGTTGGACACATGTCTAACATTTCCATCAGCTACGCCAACGGATATCGATACTCTGCTGGACCCGATAACGGCCCATGCTCTGTGTTGTCCCCAGAGGCTACCAATCCTGATGACGGCATTCATTGAGATCTCACAGACGCTTCCGGCTGCTGCTGAGGTACGAGATCGATCTACAGGCACACAGGTAACAACGGACGCGAACATTGCTGCGGCATCCTATGCTGAAAGCGATGCTTCACATCTCTGTGCAATTAATCTACTACATGAGGTGTTCCGAATGGCACCAACTACAGTGGACGATATTTTGTCTACAGAAATAGATTATCTCATGTTTACACCAGACCCGTACACTGACTGATTCAGCCCACAGTGTTCCAGAGATGCAATAAAAATTTGGCCTTCATATTTCAAAAACTTGGAACTCTTCCCATATTGAATTTTTTTCTGTTTTTTCAAATTAAATGGCAAATTAATCTGCTTGAAGTAGAACTATTCTTATAGTACGGACTTCGCGGTACTTCCTCAGACACTTTGTCATCTTGTTTGTCTAAAAAGTTCATTAATTTCCATGACATGAAAAGACTGATTTTGAACAAATCTAATCGATCATTTTTCTGTCACATGTAAATATTACTGCTTATTTCATTCAAATTGCATTTTTTTATTTTCAAATATATGCCTGAAATGAAAAGCAATGCTTAAAATGTACAGTACCCTTTGCATTTTAATGGGTTTTTTAAATACTTTTTAATGCTTTTAAGAAATATATCTAGCAATATGCGGTACTCCATTTTATGTTTAGCATTTTAAATGTTAAACATTTATATTATTATCGTACACACGAAAGTGGAGTGGGTGTTGTATTCCTCTTAGGGTGTCCGTATATAGGTTTTCCTGTATCATGTCCTTAAAAAGGCACAATTTGCCCTGCCCTTATATAGGCATAAAATCACAGTCCTTATTTAGGCATTAAACCGTGCACTCCAAATACAGGCATGGTCTCCGACATCCGTCCACCCTAACGTCACAACGAGTTCTTGAAGAACAGACCCTTAGGCTTCAGGAGTTTCCCTAGCACAGGACTATCGATTTCTTCAAGGACTCATCTATTATGCATGAACCGTTATACCTTAAGGGTTCATTCATGACGTCTTCCGCTGTCCGATTCACGTCAATGCTAACATTCTGAGGTACCTCTCAGGTATAAATATACCTTCCCTAGCCCTTGTAAATCAGAGGAGACCTCGACTTCAGAGGAGCCCGTTTCCCGGCCTGTCGCACTGAGAAGACCCGGTCATCCCTGCACGCAGAGAGTCCAGCTTCCAGTGATCTGACTTCCCTTGCGGGGTGTTGGAGTTCGAGTCTGGCAAGAGATTCCTACCCCTCTCATTCTTAAGGTATGGAGCTGACTAGAACCTAGAGGGACTCTTGGCATACTAGGCGTAACATACTCTTAGTATACCATAGTAAGGAATACTCCACCTACTTCATACCTCTCCCTACACCTAGGTTAGGTTAGGTCCATTGGGGTAGAACTAGCTTAGAAACGCATCGTATGAGTACTCGTATTTTTAGTCTGTTTTATTTATGTAAATGAATATCTACTAAAGATCATGCTAGCGCAGTATTATTTATTTCTACTGCTTACGCTGTACATTATTTATCTTGCATACTGTCTTGTGATCGTAACAGCACATATTACTTACACGAGAAACAAGACTGTTCAATAAATCTTTTATTGAAACGCCCGTCTATTCTTTCTGTGCAACTTTGAGGAAAACTAAGCATGCACGATTGAGCTGAGTGAAACGGTTATCTATTGTTTCCATGACTCTGGGACACGTTCTGATTCTAAAGGGAAACAAAGTGGTCATGTTTTGCGGCTGCCAGAAACTACTCCCTTCTTGATTGTCAAGGAGTTTCTAGTGGCCTCTGAGCTAGCTGGCACAAGTAATTAAGTTTAATATACTCGATAGGGACATACCGATCTCAGTCCTATGTCAAGCCTATACAGTATATTATTCCAATGCACAGAGCCTATTAGGGAAATAGGAGCTACACTACAGGGGCCCACTCCGTGAACTTTGCAGGGGGGCCTCCTCGAGTTATGTTACGCCACTGCTTCCTACGCTTTGCCCCTCTCTCGGACCACACGGTCGAGTCCACCCTGTCGTTCCTCACTTTTCCTGTTCCACCCACCCCTCAAGTGTACCTCTCAGGTATAAATATACCTTCCCTAGCCCTTGTAAATCAGAGGAGACCTCGACTTCAGAGGAGCCCGTTTCCCGGCCTGACGCACTGAGAAGACGCTGTCATCCCTGCACGCAGAGAGTCCAGCTTCCAGTGATCTGACTTCCCTTGCGGGGTGTTGGAGTTAGAGTCTGGCAAGAGATTCCTACCTCTCTCATTCTTAAGGTATGGAGCTGACTAGAACCTAGAGGGACTCTTGACATACTAGGCATACTAGGCGTAACTTACTCTTAGTATACCATAGTAAGGAATACTCCACCTACTTCATACCTCTCCCTACACCTAGGTTAGGTTAGGTACATTGGGGTAGAACTAGCTTAGAAACGCATCGTATGAGTACTCGCATTTTTAGTCTGTGTTATTTATGTAAATGAATATCTACTAAAGATCATGCTAGCGCAGTATTATTTATTTCTACTGCTTACGCTGTACATTATTTATCTTGCATACTGTCTTGTGATTGTAACAGCACATATTACTTACACGAGAAACAAGACTGTTCAATAAATCTTTTATTGAAACGCCCGTCTATTCTTTCTGTGTAACTTTGAGGAAAACTAAGCATGCACGATTGAGCTGAGTGAAACGGTTATCTATTGTTTCCATGACTCTGGGACACGTTCTGATTCTAAAGGGAAACAAAGTGGTCATGTTTTGCGGTTGCCAGAAACTACTCCCTTCTTGATTGTCAAGGAGTTTCTAGTGGCCTCTGAGCTAGCTGGCACAAGTAATTAAGTTTAATATACTCGATAGGGACATACCGACCTCAGTCCTATGTCAAGCCTATACGGTATATTATTCCAATGCACAGAGCCTATTAGGGAAATAGGAGCTACACTACAGGGGCCCACTCCGTGAACTTTGCAGGGGGGCCTCCTCGAGTTATGTTACGCCACTGCTTCCTACGCTTTGCCCCTCTCTCGGACCACACGGTCGAGTCCACCCTGTCGTTCCTCACTTTTCCTGTTCCACCCACCCCTCAAGTGCACCTCGTTCAAATGCTTTTGCCTCGCTGACTGCCGATAATGCGCAAAGCTTATCAAACACTCGCTGAACGCTTCCACCTGGGTCTCAGCTGCGAGATTTGCTTGTTGCTACTGCATTACACTTCTAAGCAAGAACAGGCAGCGGAATGAGATAGATACTGAAATGTAAAATGAAAGATAAATGAAAGGGGAACCTCAATACGAAGAGAAGAGCGAGAAATTGATAGCACTTATAGAACAACGGACCTGTTTCACCAACCTCTATATAAATCAACTGCTTAAAAACAATTATAGAACTGCCTTCACAGAGCACAGTGGAGTTGAACCATTCCTTCCAGTTAGAATATAAGGCGGCCAGAAAGGAGATAGTCACTTTTATTAAATGTTTTTAATAATTTAACGCTCGCCCCGTTGCCTAGTACTTAGTCCACAAGTATCATCGTTCCGATTTTTAAAAAGGGGGATCGCTCTCAACCCAATTGCTATAGGCCTATCTCCTTAATAGATAACACTCTAAAAATCTTGGGCAGAGTCCTATACAATAAGATATTAGAGTGGACTGAGGAAAGCTGCATTTTAGAGCCTTGTCAATTGGGCTTTCAAAGTAAAGTAGGCACCAACGAACAATGCCTAAATCTCAATCTAATTATGGGCAAATATACCATAGCGTGGGCCTCACCAATCTACTTGGCCTTTATGGATTTGACCTCTGCTTTCGACCTTGTCAATAGGTCAAAGCTTTGGTCTATCCTCTTGGCCTATGGATTGGATGAGCCCTTGGTGCACTTTTTAGCGCACCGCCACAAAGATCTTAAGGCCCGGGTCAGGATTAGCAGCAGGGGTGAGGTCACCGAAGCAATTAAAGTAGGTAGGGGGGTTAGACAGGGCTGTGTTCTAGCCCCCCTCCTCTTTATTATATATATCATTGGACTGCATAAAACACTTAAATCATTGACCTATGACGTCCCTAAAATAAATGGCAAAACACTCCCTGTACTACTTTATGCGGATGATGCGGTCCTTATGGGCTGCACTCCTAATTCTTTACGCATTTAGTGCAGGGTTTTGTTGACCACATGGACAGGCTGGACCTAAGCACTAATTAAAAAAAATCTTTTATAATGTCGTGTGGACCTGGGAAACGCCATCTTAATTCTATATCTGTGGGAGACCAGAAACTGATAAGTACTAGTACTTTTCCTTACCTTGGGCTGGTCTTTGCTGCGAACGGCTCCTGGACTGAACATATGGCTCACTCCAGGAGCAAGTTCTCAAAGGCCTCCAACTCGATCCTTAGTCTCCCACGCCCAAAGAGAACAGGTGCTATTTTAGCTATTTAAATTTTTTTTAAATCACAGTGTGTACCAACAGCTACGTATGGTGTTGAGGTCTGGGGTATCGCCAAGAGCCACTGTATTCAACAAGAAGAGAATAGATTCTGCAGGAAGCTATTAGGCGTACCAATTTCCACGGCTCAATACATTTGCCACAAGGAACTTAATTTAAATTTCAGAGGACTTTATCAGGTCTCGCCCTGCCATTTTCTGGCTAACCCTTATGGAAAAATCCGGCCACATCACTAACGAGAGAGATCATAGGTGACTGCATTGGGTGTGAGAAAGGGAAGGATATCCCATGGCTGTCAGGAGTGTACCGAAGCTTATGTAGTGTTAACAAAGGAAGTCTTTTTTTAAATCCTAGTACAGCTGAGACCCTACATAAAAATGACCTTAGGAACGCATTCTATTCACTTTACAGCACAGAAAGGATCAATAGGGAATCTAAGAAATCCTCCGTCCCTAGTTACATGACCATCGAACAGACCGTGTATGCCTTGGCGAGCTATCTTACCCTGCCTAGGAGTCATTGGGAGAGGAGTCTCCTCTTTCGCCTTAGGGCAGGTACTGTAAAATTTGCACTGTGCTTTACCCTTGGCCATCACACAAATCTTGACTACTTACCTTGCCCGTGTGATGGCCAGAGTGGTCAAACTATTTTACATTTCTTGCTTTTCTGTAAATATTATTTAAAGTATATTAAGTGGTTTTTAACTCAGTTTAAGAAATTCACGCCCATTAGTCTGGAAAACGCTTACTTGAGGTTACTTACCCTGGCTGACGGTGAGCTGGTTTTCCGCACAGGCACTTTCTTGAGAATTGCTGTGCAAGCACGCCAGATGATGTCTAATCCCTGAGATCCTATATTATCTATATATGAGTTTTGCATAAACCTGATATATTCTCACTATGTGTATTTATGTATATCACCAATGGATTTTATTGTGATTTCCTATTCGTGCATTTTTAAAAATGTGTTATGTGATGTGCTTTTATGGATATGAAGGTATCCGAATAAAGTGTTTTTGAACTTTTAGTCACTTACTCTGATGAGTCCCCGCCACTGCAAAGTCCTTCACCATGACCATTTACTATTGCACTAAATGTTTATGCTGTTGCTTTTGTGTTGCAGCATAGACCAGACTAAAGCTTCCAGTGTTGGACAGAAGTTGGTGAGTTTGTTTGGGGACCAATTGAAAGCAAGTCTTTTGGAGCAGATAGTAAAAAGAGCCATTTCACAACACCTTTTGTGATATTATCCCCAAACATCTCAACACTAACACTCCCTTAAGTCTGCTGACACCGTCATCACTCCGCTTTTCTCATCCCATCCCACTCCCCTTCATCATTTGCACTGTCCCCCTCACTTTCTACCGCTGACCTGTGCAGTCTCATTAGGCTGCACAACTCCCTTACATCCATCTCCCAGCGTGAGCTTTAAGTGGGGCAGATCCTAAAACGAACTTTGAAATGGGTCCCTAAGGGAGCCTATGTTCATGTCCTCATATTTTAAAGCAAAAGCATGTATTTATTTCTCAGTAATGCATGTAGAAAACAAAGGTAATTCATTTCAGCATAGCAGTCCGTTTAAATTTTACCTTTATTCCATCCTTCATTTCCTAGACATTTGCTTTTTTTTTTTTTTAGATGCATATCTGTAGTTTTATTTTCATGCAACATATGACTCTTGTATAGCGCGTGTTGTGAACTGTGTAACCTCCAGGTGTCTAGGTGAGTTCAGATTGTGGGTGGGTGTTTATGACAGGGCACAACTGAGTCCTGTGGCTGAAAGCAGTACGAGTTTCTCACAGTGCCTGCCTGTGTGCCATTAAGGGGTTTCGACTACATTTGCATCCAATCCTTACCCTCTCTGCCAAGCACACAGAATGGTGGTCACATGTAAATTGCACCCGTGCAGCTGGAAGCTGGCTCACAGCGATTTTCATATGCCCATATTTCTGAACATAGTGAGTTTAGGGCTATGGGACCTATTTTCTTCTAGACATCCATTTGAAATCCTCCATCTGCATATCTCACGCCAGTGCTTTCCTCTTCGGGACCACCATTTCACTCTGTTCTTTATGTATATACCCTTTTATTAGATCAGAATAGGATTGGGACCCAGCCAGTTCCGGTAGCAAATATTGTTCTGGATCCGGGCCAGCATCAGTGAAATATGAGGAATTTGTCCAGTGTATTGTGCTGACACTAGGACTCACTCAGCGGCACCCACATCTTGTTTGCTTTTCTTTCAAAGCAGCAACTTGTAGAGTGTGGGGGGTGGGGTTCTTCTCGTCACTTCCAGCTGCGACCGACAAAGGTCACTTAAAAGCACAGACTTCTTTTGCTGGCATCTCATCTTGGCTAAAATCTAGCTGCCAATGCAATGAAGATAAAAAGCACTCATCTTATCACTTCACAAGTGCTTAACAGAAATTATGATTTGGAGGCAAGTTTTTGAGTTTGTTCAACCCCTGTATGTAAGAGATAGCCATGTACTTTAGAATGTCAGATGTATCTCCAAATGTATTTGATAGTTCGGAACATTTGTTTCATCATCAAAACATACATAAGAACATTGCAATTCCAGTAGAAAGACAATAGTACAATTTAAAATCTAAAAGAATACAATAAAATTGATTCATATATTAAAAAAGAGAATTAAAAAAATGTGAAAACATAATCCACTAAAATAACTGCCACTGTACATTCAATTGCTCCAACAATGTAAAACCTAAAAACAGCAGCCACCACCACATGTATCCTTTTATGAGAAATGATAGTAGCAATAATTTAAATAGTACTTTTTATTTCATTTCTTTTGTAGCACTACTCATCCCAGGGCGAGGGTAGGCTGTAAGAGTGCCTTATATCTCATACACATTATACAATAAATTAGAGGTGTGTAAATCAGTGTGCTAGGAATGCAATCTAAGACAATGATGGTTACAAGGCGTAGGAGTCAAATATCAATACTGGTACGCGTTATACGTTTAGAGTGTTTAGTCTGGAGAAATAGAAAATCCGAAATGAACACATAATGCAACAATTGGCCTATTCTATAAAAAAATATATTATTACTTGGACAGCTACATCCACCCCGACGATAGGGGAGTGGAAGGCGGGACATAGACTGGTGTATGCAGGCGGAAAGGGTGGTCTATGAGAGCAGGGGGTGTCCCCATAAATGGACAAAGATCTGGGGGAGGTGGAATGAAAGTAGGGATATGTTGTGCGCACCGGTTAGTAGGGTCAATGCCATGGATGTGGAGTAATTGTTGCTATATACCAAACCCTGCTGCTGTGACATTGCTGAAGGGGTTGTTGGTCTGAAAGGTATAGCTGCAGAATTGGACTCATTTACTGATATAAGATATACGTCTATTTGTGTGCCGAGAGGTGCGGTAATCGCTGTGTTTATTCACTGCAATAAAAAAATTTAAAAAATTATATTATATATATATATATATATATATATATATATATATATATATATATATATATATATATATATATAAATAATTTACTGGCGATCGCCAGTAGATAGTTATAGTTACAACCTATTATCCATAGGAAATCCGCGACATTCTATTTGAAATAACTCTTGCCGGTTGACGTATCTTCGCAAAATTTTCAAACTTTGTGGCCCGCTCCGGTCCGCTCCTACCCTGAAAGTCTCGGGGGATTCGTCAAGCGGGGGCCGAGAAAAAGGGGGTCCCAAAACGCGTTTTCCCCATGCAATTTTCCATAGGAAACTTTAGACACGGCTACAGCCCGAACTGCTGAACGGAATTACACCAAATTTGGCAAAGAGGTAGTTCTTGGTTCAGAAAGAACCCTTTTTGTTAAATGGTGTAAATCCGTTCAGTAGTTGCTGAGAAAATCAAAAGTAAAAAGATAGTGATATCTATGGCCGAGTAGGGTCCGCGTACCCTCCCGATCACGAGCTGCATGTTAATTGGCTGTCAGCTGGCTGTCAACATTCCGATTCAGGAAATGTTGGCAGCCATTTTGTCCCTCGGTAGAACCGAGGGACAGAAACAAGTGCGCAAAGCGCACAAAGGGGGCTGGGTAGAAACACCCTGACCCCCTAGGTTTGCTCAGGGGGTCCCACAAGGACCCCCTGGGCAAAAAAAAAAAAAAAAATTTTTTTAAAAAAAATCGGCAGGATGCGCTCAGGGTGCGCGAATCCTGCCGTAAAAAAAAAAAAAAAAAAAAAAAAAAAAATCGAAGCGCGGTCTCCCGCGCTTAGATTGTATTTTGCCCCCGGGTGGCCCAAGTCCCGGGGGCATGGTGGGGGTTAATTTTATGTGTGGGGGTCTCAAAGGGCCCCCAAGCCCCGGGGACCGCCACCCCCGGGGCTTTTTTTAAAAATGTTGCGGGAGGGCTCTGAGCCCTCCCGCAGCCCCGAGGACCACCACCTCCCGGGGCTTTTTTTTTTAAATTGAACAACCTGTGTGGGGGCTCCAGCCTCCACATGCCCCGGGGACCGCCACCTCCCGGGGCACTAACAAATTAAAATGGGGGTCCGTTTTGGACCCCCAAGCCCCGGGGACCACCACCTCCCCGGGGCTTTGAAAATGTGGGGAGGGGGGCCGCGCGGCCCCCCTCCTGGAGCCCTTGATGGCCCTGGGGACGACCACCACCCCCCAGGGCCGGCTCCTGCAGTGTCCCGGGGTGCCTACCCCCGGGACACTGCTGTTTGCAATGACAGGACGGGAGCCTCGCGGCTCCGTCCTGTCATTGCAAACTGCTTGGATATTGGAAGAGAGAGCAGGGAAACCTGCTCTCTCTTCCAATATCCAAAGCACATTGCTTTCCACATGGGGAGCTGCATCTTAGCAGCTCCCCATGTGGAAAGGAATGCCGGCTCCCAAGGGACGCGGGAGCCGGCGGGACTGTGGGGGATTGGGGACCCCACCACAGTCCCCAACGAGAGGGCCAGCCCCGGGGATGGGGTCCCCGGGGCAAGTAGTGGCCCGGGAGGGGGCCACGCGGCCCCCTCGCCAAAGTTTTCAAAAATTAAAAAAAAAAAAAAAAAAAAGGGTATGGCCGGCCCCGGGGATGGGGTCCCCGGGGCCTTAAAATGGCCAGAGGAGGGGGCCACGCAGCCCCCTCAAAATAATAAAAATAAATATAGAGGCCATGCCCCGGGGATGGGGTCCCCGGGGCCAATACAGGCCCAGGGAAGGGGGCCACGCGGCCCCCTTCCCGTTTTTTTAATTTTGTAATTTAAAAAGGGGTAAGGCCCTGGGGGATGGGGTCTCCAGGGCCCAAAAACAGAAAAAAGGAAGGGGGGGCCACACAGCCCCCCTTCAGGGGACAAATTTTTATTTTTTATTTTTTTTTAAACGATCGGGCCCGCAGGCCCCGCCCCTTCCTTCACCACTCTGCAAACGCGCCCCTGGCGCGTTTGCAGAGGGGGAACAATTCCCCTTGAATACTGGGGGTCCCTGGGGGCCAACTAGCCCACCAGGAACCTCCAGTATGCGCCAGGGGGCTGCGTTGCAGAGAGGTGTACAGAGGCCACGCCCCTTTTTACACCTCTCCAACGCAGCTCTGTGGCGCTTTTGGAGGTATATGGTGGGCTAGTTGGACTCCGGGGACCCTCAGGATTCAAGGGGACTTAATCCCCCAACTTAAAACGCGCCACGGGCGTGTTTGCACAGTGGTGAAGGGGAGGGCGGGGCTTCAGGTGACATGTGTGCAAACAGGCCCCGTGGCGCGTTTTAAGATGGGAATTAAATCCCCTTCAATCCTGAGGGTCCCTGGGGGCCAACTAGCCCAACAGGTACATCCAGAAAGCGCCACAGAGCTGCGTTGCAGAGAGGTGTAAAAGGGGTGTGGCCTCTACACGTCTCTGCAACGCAGCCCCTGGCGCATATTGGAGGTTCCTGGTGGGCTAGTTGGCCCCTAAGGACCCTCAGGATTCAAGGGGACTTAATCCCCAACTTAAAACGCGCCACGGGGCGCGTTTGCACAGATGTCACCTCAGGCCCCGCCCCTCCCTTCACCATTGTGCAAATATTCTTCTAAAATCATCCGAAATACGAATTCAGATTTACTCACCTGTTATAAGGAGAGACCTCAGTGCTGTATCTTTCAGCCCAGTACTGGTCCTGAAAAGTAATTTTAACCGTACTTACCAGTAACTTGAATTTCCTTCCATAGGCTAACATTGACTGGTTTCACTTGGAAATTCTTCTAAGTGTGGAGTTTTGGAACTTTAAAATATTCCTCTAAAATCAGCCGAAATACGAATTCCGATTTACTCACCTGTTATCAGGAGAGACCTCAGTGCTGCATCTTTCAGCCCAGTACTGATCCTCAAAAGTAATTTTAACCGTACTTACCAGTAACTTGAATTTCCTTCCATAGGATATCATTGCCTGCTTTTTGCTGAAAAAGTTTCTAAGTGTTGATTTTTGAAACATACAAATATTCCTCTAAAATCAGCTGAAATCCGAATTCTGATTTACTCACCTGTTATCAGGAGAGACCTCAGTGCTGCATCTTTCAGCCCAGTACTGGTCCTGAAAAGTAATTTTAACCGTACTTACCGGTAACTTGAATTTCCTTCATAGGCTAACATTGACTGGTTTCACTTGGAAATTCTTCTAAGTGTGGAGTTTTGGAACTTTATAATATTCCTCTAAAATCAACCAAAGTACGAATTCCAATTTACTCACCTGTTATCAGGAGAGAACCCAGTGCTGCATCTTTTAGCCCAGCACTGACCCTGAAAAGTAATTTTAACCGTACTTACCAGTAACTTATATTTTCTTCCATAGGAATCCATTGTCTGCTTTTCAGCAGAAAAGTTTCAAAGTGTCGATTTTCACAAACTACAAATATTCCTAAAAAATCGCCTGTATGACTTAAACGCATTCTTTCAACTGTTTACAGGAGATGCACCAGTGCTGGATCCAGGATCCAACACTGAGTAAGAAAAAAGTAACGATAAGTTTTTACCTTCTAAGTGAATTTCCTTCCATAGGATAACATTGGTGATTCTATGAGAAAAAGTTTCTAAGTGTCAACTTTTAAAGTACAATAATATTCCTTAAAAATCACGACTAACCAAAACGCTTTTACTCAACTGTTTACAGGAGATGTGCCAGGACTGAATCTAGGATCCAGTCCTGTGGTTAGAAAAGTAATCCATAAAGTAACTAATTGCATTTAACTAGAAATTCACATTGAGCTGAATGTTGCATTGTGTTTGAAAATGTGTTGCCCATTGCAACAACTGTAACTACTGTACTTAAAAGTCCATTGCCTATGTGCAAAGTATTTAAACTAAAGTAATTCATTCTGAGAAAGTATTTTTTGTAATGTAATGTATAATGTAATTACAATGTAATTTAAAAAATAAAATATGTAAAAAAAAATTGTTTCTAAAAATGGAGTAAATTAGTATTAAAAAAATTTATATAACAATTAATACATTTAAAAATTGTCATTTACAAAACCTTTGAAATTCACTGAAAAAACCGTAGGTTTCAGACATGTTATAGTTACAAATTAGCATTTAAAAAACCTTTGAAATTCACTGAAAAAACCATAGGTTTTAGGGACAGTTATAGTTCGTTGGACATTGCACTCGTACAAAACCCGTGAAATTCCCCCGTTATAGTTAGTCCAGCTAACTATAACTCACGCCCCCCGCAATGCACTGCTGATGACATCACATATTACATCACTCATGACATGGTCAGTGACATCACTGATGACATCACTGATGACATCTCAAATGACATCACTGATGACATCACTGGTGACATCATCCATGTGATAATTTCATGCATCTTCTCACACCCTAATATAACCTTTGATACACCCACTCTAAATTACAGACTGCCATTCGCAAAACCATAGACACTCCAACACCAATAACTACATACCCACTCACTGATTCTTAGGTCTACGCACACATCAACTCACTCACCCGTACAGTCACTCATACTTACGGTCACTCAGTACAGGACTATCATATGCACTCATACTCGTATATAGACACTGAAACACCGCCACTCATCCATAGAGGTACTCACACACCTAGTCAGTCATGCAAATAATTAAACACACTACCATTTACTCACCTATACAGTTATACACATACCAGCTCACTTACTCATACAAATACTAGCACATTCTTACGCTCTTATACAATCACTGATACAAGCACACACTCATCCATACAGCCACTATCACAATCACTCACTCTCGCTTATAGCTATTTATATACTCCAACACACATATATACTGCCTTTCACATATGTAGTTACTCACACATGTACCACTGAGACATACATTCACTAACACACTCTTACACACACTTACCCACCCATACAGTCTATCATAGATGCACTCTTGAAACCATCCACCCAGTGAATCACCCACTCACACATTTATGCACAGAGTCGCACACACCCCTCCCACACAAACACTCAGGCACCCATACAGATACTCACACAAGCATTCATTAACTCATATAGACACTCATGTAGCTATTCACAAACACATGCAGCCACTTACACAGCAACAGACAGACGGATACAGACATTCACCCAGTTTAGTCACTAACCCATGCATTCAGTAAGATACGTTAAATCACTCACTTATACAGTCAGTCACGCACCTACTAAATCATCCATACAGACACTTACACACCCACTCATTCTTCAATACGTCTTTTCCTATATATATTAAAAATATTTAAACTTTACAGAAACACACAGTCACTGGATGATGTCAACAGTGATGTCATTTGAGATGTCATCAGTGATGTCATCAGTGATGTCACTGACCATGTCATGAGTGATGTAATATGTGACGTCATCAGCAGTGCATTGCGGGGCGCGAGTTATAGTTAGCTGGACTAACTATAACGGGGAATTTCACGGGTTTTGTACGAGTGCAATGTCCAACTAACTATAACTGTCCCTAAAACCTATGGTTTTTTCAGTGAATATATATATATATATATATCATATATATATATATATATATATATATATATATATATATATATAAATAAATAAATAAATAAATAAAATAAATAATCTACTGGTGGTCGCCAGTAGATAGTTATAGTTAGGACCTATTATCCATAGGAAATCCACGACATTCTATTTGAAATAACGTTGGCGCCGGTTGACGAATCTTCGCGAAAGCTTCCAACTTGTTGGGGCGCTCCGCTCCTACCCTGAAAGTCTCGGGGTGATACGTCAAGCGGGGGCCGAGAAAAAAGGGGGGTCCCAAAACGCTTTTTCCCCGTTCATTTTTCCATAGGAACCTTTAGTCGCAGCTACAGCCCGAACTGCTGAATGGAATTACACCAAATTTGGCAAAGAGGTAGCCCTTGGTTCAGACTGGTGCCTTTTGCTAATATGGTGTAAATCCGTTCAGTAGTTCCTGAGAAATTCACAAGTAAAATCACATATATATCTATGGCCGCGTCGGATCCGCGTACCGCCAGCGCACCCTGCACGCACCGTCCCGATCTGCAATGTAATTGGCTGTCAGCTGGCTGTCAACACTCCAAACCAGGAAGTGTTGGCAGCCATTTTGTCCCTCGGTAGAACCGAGGGACAGAAACAAGTGCGCAAAACGCACAAAGGGGGCAGGGTAGAAACACCCTGACCCCCTAGGCCTGCTCAGGGGGTCCCACAAGGACGCCCTGGGCAGAAAAAAAGCATTTTTTTTTTTAAATCTGCAGGATGCGCTCAGGGTGCGCGGATCCTGCCGAGAAAAAAAAAAAAAAAAAAATCGAGCGCGGTCTCCCGCGCTTCGATGCAAATTTGTCCCCGGGTGGCCCAAGTCCTGGGGGCATGCGGGGGGGTGGGTTTAATGTTTATATGGGGGCTTCTAAGGCTCCCCCAAGCCCCGGGGACCGCCACCCCCCGAGGCTTAATAAAAAGAAATGGTGCTGGAGGGCTCTCCTGCCCTCCCGCAGCCCCGGGGACCGCCACCCCCCGGGGCTTCTTTTTTAATTTTTAAATAACATGTGGGGGGCTCCAGCCCCCCCACACGCCCCGGGGACCACCACCTCCCCGGGGCACATAGAAAATAAATGTGGGGGTCCGTTACAGACCCCCAGAGCCCCGGTGACCACCACCTCCCCAGGGCTGTGCAATTCAAGGGAGGGGGGCCGCGCAGCCCCCCTCCTGGAGCCAGTGATGGCCCTGGGGACCGCCACCCCCCAGGGCCGGCTCCTGCAGTGTCCCGGGGTGCCTACCCCGGGACACTGTAGTTTGCTATGACAGGACGGGAGCCTCGCGGCTCCCGTCCTGTCATAGCAAACTTGGTTTGCATTTTGAAAGAGAGCAGGAAACCTGCTCTCTCTTTAAAAATGCAAACCCAATTGCTTTTCCACATGGGGAGCAGCATGTTAGCTGCTCCCCATGTGGAAAAGCAATGCCGGCTCGCGCAGGAGGCGGGGAGCCGACTGTGGGGGGATTGGGGACCCCCCCACAGTCCCCAACCAGAGGCCAGGCCCCGGGGGATGGGGTCCCCGGGGCCATAAGTGGCCAGGGAGGGGGCCACGCAGCCCCCTCCCCAAATTAAAAAAAAAATTTAAAAAGGGAAGGCCGGCCCCGGGGCCTTAAATGGCCTGAGGAGGGGGCCACGCAGCCCCACTCAAAATTTAAAAATAAAAATCGAGGGCATGCCCCGGGGATGGGGTCCCCGGGGCCAAAACAGGCCCAGGGAAGGGGGCCACGCGGCCCCCTTCCCGTTTTTTATTTTTTATTTAAAAAAAAAAAAAAATGCTCAGGCCCCGGGGGATGGGGTCCCCGGGCAAAAGTGGCTGAGGGAAGGGGGCCACGCAGCCCCCCTCACAATCAAAAAAAAAAAAAAAAAAAAGACCGGCATCGTGCCGGAGGCCCCGCACCCCTCCCTGCAGTACTCTGCAAACGCGCGCCCCCTGGCGCGTTTTAAGAAGGGTAAGTAATTTCCCTTGAATACTGGGGGTCCCTGGGGGCCAACTAGCCCACCAGGAACCTCCAGTATGCGCCAGGGGGCTGCGTTGCAGAGAGGTGTACAGAGGCCATGCCCCTTTTTACACCTCTCTGCAACGCAGCTCTGTGGTGCTTTTTGGAAGTACATGGTGGGCTAGTTGGACTCCAGGACCCTCAGGATTCAAGGGGACTTAATCCCCCCAACTTAAAACGCGCCACGGGGCGCGTTTGCACAGATGTCACCTCAGGCCCCGCCCCCTCCCTTCACCATTGTACAAATATTCCTCTAAAATTAGCCGAAATACGAATTCCGATTTACTCACCTGTTATTAGGAGAGACCTCAGTGCTGCATCTTTCAGCCCAGTACTGATCCTGAAAAGTAATTTTAACCGTACTTACCAGGAACTTGAATTTCCTTCCATAGGCTAACATTGACTGGTTTCACTTGGAAATTCTTCTAAGTGTGGAGTTTTGGAACTTTATAATATTCCTCTAAAATCAGCCGAACTACGAATTCTGATTTACTCACCTGTTATCAGGAGAGAACCCAGTGCTGCATCTTTTAGCCCAGCACTGACCCTGAAAAGTAATTCTAACCGTACTTACCAGTAACTTGTATTTCCTTCCATAGGAATCAATTGTCTGGTTTTCAGCAGAAAAGTTTCAAAGTGTCAATTTTCACAAACTACAAATATTCCTTAAAAATCGCCTGTATGACTTAAACGCATTCTTTCAACTGTTTACAGGAGATGCACTAGTGCTGGATCCAGGATCCACCACTGAGTAAGAAAAGTAACAATAACACTACTTACCTGCTAAGTGAATTTCCGGCCATAGGACAACATTGGTGATTCTATGTGAAAAAGTTTCTAAGTGTCAACTTTTAAAATACAATAATATTCCTTAAAAATCAGTACTGTAACCAAAACGCTTTTACTCAACTGTTTACAGGCGATGTCCCAGGACTGAATCTAGGATCCAGTCCTGTGGTTAGAAAAGTAATCCATAAAGTAACTAATTGCATTTAACTAGAAATTCAGCATTGAGCTCAATGTTGCATTGTGTTTGAAATTGTGTTGCCCATTGCAACAACTGTAACTACTGTACTTAAAAGTCTATTGCCTATTTGCAAAGTATTTAAACTAAAGTAATTCATTCTGAGAAAGTATATTTTGTAATGTAATGTATAATGTAATTACAATGTAATTTAAAAATAAATAGTTTAAAAAAATGTAAATCAGTATCAAAAAAATAAAGATAATTAATACATTTAAATATTGTCATTTACAAAACCTTTGAAATTCACTGAAAAAAACCATAGGTTTCAGACATGTTATAGTTAGGAATTAGCATTTAAAAAACCTTTGAAATTCACTGAAAAAACCATATGTTTTAGGGACAGTTATAGTTAGTTGGACATTGCACTCGTACAAAACCCGTGAAATTCCCCCGTTATAGTTAGTTCAGGTAACTATAACTCGCGCCCCCGCAATGCACTGCTGATGACGTCACATATTACATCACTCATGACATGGTCAGTGACATCACTGATGACATCTCAAATGACATCACTGATGACATCATCCATGTGATAATTTCATTCATCTTCTCACACCCTAATATAACTTTTGATACACCCACTCTAAATTACAGACTGCCATTCGCAAAACCATAGACACTCCAACACCAATAACTACATACCCACTCACTGATTCTTAGGTCTACGCACACATCAACTCACTCACCCGTACAGTCACTCATACTTACGGTCACTCAGTACAGGACTATCATATGCACTCTTACTCCTATATAGACACTGAAACACCGCCACTCATCCATAGAGGTACTCACACACCTAGTCAGTCATGCAAATAATTAAACACACTGCCATTTACTCACCTATACAGTTACACACACCAGCTCACTTAATCATACAAATACTAGCACATTGTTACGCTCTTATACAATAACTGATACAAGCACACACACATCCATACAGCCACTATCACAATCACTCACTCTCGCTTATAGCTATTTATATACTCCAACACATATATACTGCCTTTCACATATGTAGTTACTCACACATGTACCACTGGGACATACATTCACTCACTAACACACTCTTACACACACTTACCCACCCATACAGTCTATCACAGATGCACTCTTGAAACCATCCACCCAGTGAATCACCCACTCACATCTATGCACATTGTCGCACACACCCCTCCCACACAAACACTCAGGCACCCATACAGATACTCAGACAACCATTCAATAACTCATATAGACACTCATGTAGCTATTCACAAACACATGCAGCCACTTACACAGCAACAGACAGACGGATACAGACATTCACCCAGTTTAGTCACTAACCCATGCATTCAGTAAGATACGTTAAATCACTCACTTATAGAGTCAGTCACGCACCTACTAAATCATCCATACAGACACTTATACAGCCACTCATTCTTCAATACGTCTTTTCCTATATATATTAAAAATATTTAAACTTTACAGAAACACACAGTCACTGCATGATGACATCAGTGATGTCATTTGAGATGTCATCAGTGATGTCATCAGTGATGTCACTGACCATGTCATGAGTGATGTAATATGTGACGTCATCAGCAGTGCATTGCGGGGGCGCGAGTTATAGTTAGCTGAACTAACTATAACGGGGGAATTTCACAGGTTTTGTACGAGTGCAATGTCCAACTAACTATAACTGTCCCTAAAACCTATGGTTTTTTCAGTGAATATATATATATATATATATATATATATATATATATATATATATATATATATATATATACACACACACACATACATTACTATCCAAAAGGAACTCTTTAGTATTTTTATTACGGGCAGTGATATTGTGTTATTCAGCGCCACTGCGTTTTTCGCTTGGTTAACATTTTGCCATATTTATGACATAATCCATCATCTACTGCATAATCTGCAGATTTTTAGAAACAAAACTGCTTTCTAACTCAAACGGTTCAAAAGTTACTAAAATGCAGCAACATGCGTTGCTGTGCAGTGGAATGCCCTTTGCAAAGGTTGAATGGTTACCTTTCTGTTTATTGCTATACTTGGGTGTTAAACCGGTATTAATAAGGTGCAACCTATGCCCAGTATTAACAAGTGTAACAAGCATTGGTAAATGCATTAGATTTCACCTATGTGATTAATAAGCTTTTTTGTTGCAAGTTGTAGCTTGCGGAGTATTTGCACAATATAAGTTACAGAAAGTCTGTTAAAGTGTTATGTTTACGGAGGTCTCTAGACGTTTTGGCCCCGGTGCCATTGCACCTGCTGCACCATTCAAATCAAGTCCCTTTTAACTGCAAGGTAACTGCGATTTTGACTGCCAGTATAGTAGCAAAATATAGCAATATTAAGTGTTTAGAAGAGTACTAACAACTTTTGGGCCCAGTGCCACTGAACCTGTTGCACCATTCAAATCATGGCCCTGTTGTCTGCAAGGTAACTGCACTTATGACTGTCAAGTAGTAAAATATAGCAATATTTGGTGTTTATTGGGGTGACTAGAGCTTTTTGTCCTGGTGTCACTGCACCATTGAAATCATGACCATTTTTCTATTAACTGTACTTTGACTGTTGTGGCCTAAGTTGCTTAGAAAGTTCGACAGAATAAGAGCTTGAGAGGGAAGGGAGGGCGTGGACAGGCAAGACTGAATGAAATAGTAAAGAGACTAACTAAAAGAAAGAAACAGACCACGAAAAAGTGAGTGTACGGCGGAAGAGCGGGCAGAACGATGGGAGAGAGTTGGGTGGCAGGGAGGAAGAGAAAGAAATGACAGAATGAGAAGGCAGAGGGAAAAAGTCAACAGACAAGAGATGTTGAGAAAGGTGAGAGAGGAAGAGATAGGGAGAGTGTGAAGAGTGAAAAAAAATACCAGAGAGAAACATTGACAGACAGATGAGTCTTCAAAATTATAAGAAAAAACTCACTAGAGTAGATAGACTGGGATAGACCTGAGATAACAGTCCCTTCGCAGCTGCAAGTCATGGAAAAATGGGCACTCGCCCACAAATCGGTTTTCGCCATTTTTACATGAGTATTTATCTCATGTGAGAGAAAGGGGGTGTAAGGAAGCATGGGAACCTCAACCTCCTACCACTGGTGTGCACTGCACTCGGACACTTGCTGAGAGCTAGAGAACGCCACCCGACCTCCGAGGTGTCCTAAAGATTCACACCAGCTGGGCCCGTAATTGACAACAAATCACACTGAGGGAATCAGCTAAGCCCCTAGAATAGTCACCCCGCTCCATTAGTGCTCTGCAATCAGACATCAGCAGACTTCCTACGGAAACTTCGTGCCTGGAGCATGTCCTTCAGTCAGACATAAACTGAGTGCCTACAGTAGTGACTGCCTCACCCAGGGTGTCTTACAGTTAAGACATCAACTGAGCTCCTAAGAGCAGTCTCGCTATGTGGGGCTACCCTGCAGCCAGACATCTGCTGTGTCCATAAGGAAACGCCTCTCACTGAGAACTGCAGTCAGCCTACAGCAGAACTCCCATCGACTTTTCTGCAGTCAGGCACTGGGTTACCACCAAGAGATTACCCTCGCCCGGTCTAACCTGAAGGCTGTCTCAGCGTGCCGATGGCTCGGGTAAACATGGTGGGGGATGGGTTCGGTACTCTGATGGTGTTCGATGGGCAGGGGTCAGATGTGTGATTGAGTCATGGCAGCTGGTTCCGATGAGATGCAAACAGTGGAGGAGGCACTGATGGGTGTGCCTGGGTTCTGCTGCTCTGTGCTCCCTGCAGCGCACGCAGGGGACCTGCACCCTTCACTCCTCCTCACAAGCAACTGCCTCTCACTCACTCAGGCTTCCACACAGACTGCACCACCGTTCTGAGGCCCCCACTGACTTCCTGTGGTTAGGGGGGGAAATACACTAGGCTGATGTTTGCACTGAATCACAGGAGGAACTATAGTAAGAATGTAGCGCAAGATTAAAACTCGTTCAAGCTGAGCCATGCACAGGCATTCAAAGAGATGGGGACCACACAGAACCACAAGACAGAGAGACAATTTATGATACAGAAATAAACAACGCCTCACTGAGAAATCCACAGAGAAAAAGAAACTACTTTGACAAAGACGCAGAGGAAAAGGCAAATGAAAATGAAACGAACATGAAAACAGAATAGAGCACACAGAATTGCACTGAAATGTTACAGGCATGCTATTTAATCCTAGGGTGACCAACTGGCATGAGTGCAAATTCATGACAGTGAGTGTAAAAATTCAGGACAAAGGGTCAAAATTCAGGACAGAAGGTCAGAATTCAGGACAAAAATTCGGGACAAAGGGTACGTTTTGCAGACACAACAGAGGAGGTCGCGCAATAATACATAAGTAAATAGACAACCAACACAAGCACAAGTCAAAATAAGTTTATATTAGGTTGAGAGAACTTTGCACTGCATCTGTTGTGTGTGCGAGTGAAACTTAAACACCTGCGTTTGCATATTAAAAAAAAAAAATGAAGAAAATGATCAAAGCTGAAGGCTTCTCAGATCTTACATGCCCCCTCTCCCCCACTGGAAAAAAATCACCTGATCTGATCAATCATCCCAAGGGGATGTGATGTGTAAACGCTAAAGGGGCTCGGAGGGCCAGGGTAAACATGAAAATAATAAAAGCACAAAAGCAGAAACTTTGCACTATTGGAGAAAAAGAAATAAATAATAAAGGACAATTGTATTTGTACCATTATCACTGCTTGTGTGACAGTTTAAGAGGCTAACAGTAGATGCACCTGGGTAACACGCGCCAAAATGAAACCTCCACCTCCCCAGAGCTTGGCCCCTAGTGAGGTGACAGGAGCCCATAAACAAAAGCAGTTTGCCATGCCCTGGGATCTGGCAGGAGGAGGCCCAGCAAATGCTGTCACTGATCTGGCTAGCACAATACGTGCACACTCTCCACAATGTTTCCCCTTTCCAGGGTGTCCAACCTCATACCAGTGCCGGCCTTCTGCGGACCCGCAGAGATGCTTGCACCAACAGATGCCACCGGGACTGTACAGCATGTGTGATCTTGGGCACCAGGCACTCCACGATCCCAGGCTGGTTCTCTCCATGGTCAGGCAGATTCATTGTCGTGTTTCCGAGCTGCGAGATAACAATGTCCTCCCAAACCACCCGCCCTGTCAGGTGACCTCTGACCTTCCGCTCCTCTCTGTAGGAGCAGGCCCGGCTCCAAGATTCTGACTCTGGGAGGGCCATGAAGAAACATGGGTGGGCCAAGATGATGGATATGGTGGTGGCAAAAAATAAAAGCATTCAGGAAGATTGTGAGCATTGGGGAGAGAATGTAGCCAAACGGCTAGGGCAGTTGAACTCTGAGCTGGGGAACCAGGTTCGAGTCTCTGCATGGACGCTCAACATTCTGGGATTCTGGGCAAATCACTTAATCTCCCCGTGCCTACTAAAACGAATGTGTCCATCTGTAATGTAACTGGTGCTCATGTAAAGCGCTCTGATCCCTCCGGGCCTAGTTCGCGCTATATAAAACTCCACAAAAAAAAAAAAGATCTGCTGTTTTAGACACTGACAATATATGCCCACTTTTCACAAGTCTGCAAAGTGAAAGATGCATATGTCTACTAATGTTTGGCCTAATTGAACAGAACATTGGCCCTTCTCAGTACCCAAATTGTACTGTTTGCAGCGGTACTGGGGATAATGCATGGCTGCAAACCATGCCCTCTGAGCACTGCTGCAGGAAGTGCCAGTTTGGATGCTCATGGCACTTGTTAGAGGGCAAGGGTAGTGACCGTGCTCAAGGTCAACTAAGCATAGCCATGCCTAGACAAAGTAGTGAAGAGAATTTTGACTACAGTGCATGACTAAAATGTATGGGTTGCGAAGGTGGAGGTGCTCTGTTACCATAACTGACCATACTCATGGCAATGTTTTTAGGTTGTGGATCATTAGTTGAATATCCTTTCAGCAGCAATTTCAAAACTCATATTTCACAGGAATAATGTCATACTGATTAATTTATTCTTTTTATTATCTATATTATTATTTATTACAGTATCAACCAATAATAAGACCAGAAATGAGTAATGTAGTATACTAAAGTGGTGAAATGTAGTGTTTTCAAGGCATATTTTAATGTTTCAAAAACATGTGATGTTAAAAGTACATAATGTAAAGTTAGAGTTCTATTGAGATTTACAAATCACTCTTTCATAGTTGAATATCATGTAAGTATGTATAGAAATGCGGCAATACAAATTATGATCTTGCCGTTCCTTTTGCATCACACCCATCCTTTGTCCGAAGACGTGCAGGACATCCAACTGCAGGGAACTGTTTTTCCTGCGGCCATTAACTGCTGAGAGCCAGCAGGGAAATGAATAGCATATCTCACCTTGACTTCCACTGCACGGCAAGGCCTGCCCTGGACCACCAGTACTGTAGAAAGGGAAGTAAGCATCTCATCAGAACCAGTAAGATAGGGTTACCTAATGATGTGATTACGGCCCCGTACAACAAAGGGATCATTTTGAAATTCTCTGTCAGCTTCATACTTCACAAATATCTAGATGTTTAAAATACATATATGCAAAGGACTGAGATTTCCAACTCTATGGATCCCTTTATGGAACCATAATACCTAATTGTCGAGTATTTATCCCCTGTATATAAACTTATAGGGCTGTATTCTCAAAAGATAAATTCTGTCATAAACATAGGTTTATGACTAAATGTACCTTTTTTACACCTGCAAGGAATTCATAAAGGAACTCCTGACAGGTGGCTATGCAATTATTACTGTGGATTATTTCTCCAAGAGTGCAGAGAAATCCCCTATAGTAAATCCCACTTAAGGTGTGAGAATTGAGTGTTGTAAGCTGTGATTCACCTTAGTACTTTTTAGGTACACCCACAAGCATATACATTTGTGGGCACCCTCAAATTCTTCTTGGTAGCATTTCCACTCTGGAGATATTGGGCCCGATTCACAGAACTAACTTACGTCAAAAACGTAAAGTTAGTACTTTTTGGTATTCACAGAATACACGTACTCATTTTGGTATTGACAGAATGCACTTACTCATTTTGGTATTCACAGAATGCACTTACTCATACTAACTTTATGTCCGCACTCGGGCCGGAGATTCCGGCCCTTTGGTGGAGATTCCGGCCCTTTGGTGGAGATTCCGGCCCTTTGGTGGAGATTCCGGCCCTTTGGTGGAGATTCCGGCCCTTTGGTGGAGATTCCGGCCGGTGGCGGAATGTCTGCCACCGGCCGGAATCTCCGCAACCAGCCGGAATCTCCACCAAAGGGCCGGAATCTCCACCAAAGGGCCGGAATCTCCACCAAAGGGCCGGAATCTCCACCAAAGGGCCGGAATCTCCACCCCGAGTGCGGACATAAAGTTAGTATGAGTAAGTGCATTCTGTGAATACCAAAATGAGTAAGTGCATTCTGTGAATACCAAAATGAGTAAGTGTATTCTGTGAATACCAAAAAGTACTAACTTTACGTTTTTGACGTAAGTTAGTTCTGTGAATCGGGCCCAATGGGAGTAACTCTACTTCCAGGAAATGATGGGGAACAGATCACCCCCAGATTTACTATGGGTGTAGAGCAATAGCTTTCTCAATGAGAAAAAATTACTCCTCACAATAATAAAGGTGAAAACTGTGCATTTGCACAGGAGGCTCCATTCCCCCTCTATGGAGTGATTTACTATGGAGAACACCACTGAAGTGGAAGAGCCTCCTCTTATAGCATTCCTCTCGTCCAACTGAAAACCTCTGCCTGGTTCACTATCAGCCATACTATTGGGATTGTTTATTAATTGATTTGGGAATTGATGGCTGATAAATTTGACTCAGGTAATCAGGATTTAAGATTTAGAAGCTGATACTGTCAACGGGGATAATTGCAAGCCTGTACCTCATGCTCTTAGCATGGGTAAAAATGACTGCCCTATTCTGTCGTTCAAAGGCTAAAGTAAGGATCTGTATTGTTCAGGCTTGTGCACAGTATTAATCTCTGGACTGCGGTATTACCATCCTACTCGGATTACCAAGATCAGGCACAGTGTTCAAGGTCAACTCCTTACAAGGGCCTTGGTCACTGGGATAATCTAATGCATAGTTTTTAACAGGAGTTCAGGGTGAAATATGTGCAGGCTACAACACAAAAATATACCTCAAAGGAATTGGCATACATAAATTGTATCTTGACAAAAAAACACACAGTGATATACAGAATTAGTCATCAATAAGCTGAGACTTCCTGCAATATTCACAAATAGTTACAGTAGTTGTTAATACTACGATGTTTTAAAAAAATCTTCAATTATGTGATTTAGTACTTTTGAGACTTGTTCTTTTTGTGTGTTGCAGTTTACATTCCATTTTAACTTCAACTCACAGTGAAACCTTTATTTTTTTATTGAACAAATATACAAATGTGTCTGATAGTGCTTGATATAATATATTCCTTCATAAAATATATTTAGCCACATTGTACCATTATAAAGCATTCTAAATAGCAAGAATTTGTATTTGTCCAACCAGTGACTTCCATTTCATCAACTTCAGAAGGATGAAATGCTGAGAAGTCCACGTTGGTGTTCAAAACAGAGTCCTGCAGGTTACACATGACTCCAACAAAAGTCACAAAACTGCACTTATAACTATCTAAATTCACAAGCATATTATGTGAACTAAGCGGAATGGTCCATAAAATGTCCTTTTTTTAACTGTCACAACGCAACATTTTTCTCATTTAGGAAAGGCCCTACTGTAGAAAGAAAAGAAAACAAACCACTACTAAAATATATATTCTCTAAGTGTTCTCCTTGAGAGAGAGTCTGTGTGTGTATACACATGTGACATTTCGCTGCCTGATTCCCAACTGCTATGGACGCTTGCAATCACTGTATTTTGCTGTAGTGGGAGGGTCAGACACCCTGATGTTCTTTTGTGTGTGGGAGACATCAACATCCATGCCTGCTGACTTTCACACCTATACATGCAGAGACTTTTAGGAGCCTAACTCAACATCATACAAGTGAGGTGATTAAACAAAGTGTAAGGGCACACAGACACTCGAAAAACAAATGGACACTATTTGCTTGAGTACAGACCTTGGGAGAGCCAGGGGCTCTCTTGGGTGGGCCTGGCCTACCCGGCCCTCCCTCTAGAGCCGGGCCTGTGTAGGAGCCTTCAGCCGCACAGTAACAAGCCTTTAGAAAGGTTCACAAACTCGTGAATCAAAAAAGGGACCCCAGGGCGCCCGAGTCAAAAATCTGTGATGATGGTACGTTAGGGAGAGTTGTAGGCTCAGATCTTACATGCCCCCTCTCCCCCACTGAAAAAAAAACCACCCGATCTGATCAATCATCCCAAGGGGATGAGACGTGTAAATGCTAAGGGGGCAAAAACAAAAAGCAGTTTGCCATGCCCTGGGCTCTGGCAGGAGGAGGCCCAGCAAATGGTGTCACTGTGCAGAGGCCCATTATCATTTTGTATGTGATAATTAGGCCGACATACAAAATGATAATGGGCCTGATAGCAGCCTGTGCCAGGTCAGGGAGGGGCTGTTGCAGGCCATTGATCACAGCAGGAGCCGAGCTGGCCCCTGCAGTGAGAGTTACAGAACTCTCAGGCTGCTTGCAGGGGGCAGCTCGCTCCAATGCCTGAAATTACGGACAAAAGGCGTCCGTGGAAGAAACCCTTACGGACAACGGACAAGAGGCCCAAATTACGGGCAGTCCGTGAAATTTACGTACGGTTGGTCACCCTATTTAATCCCCGCCATATGGCCTCCAGCTTTAGCGATCTTTCCTTTAGTGCTTAGGAGTGCGCATGGGGCTACGCAAGCGAGAGACTGCAGACACATGCACTCTCAGCGCATGTTCAAAAGTAAATAAAAATCAGAACCGAAACACCGTCTTGTGTGCTCACGAGCCGTTGTTCTTTTTAGGCAAAAGTGTTAGAGCCTGAACCATAATACGGCAGCAGTGTTTACCAGGCATTTCACAAGCCTTACTGATGGCTCTGCAGATGGGCATGCATTGCTACAATGCTTGAAATTGTGCTCACAAGGGGAGATTAGGGAGTCTGGAAAAAGCCACATGCAACCCTTTAAGTTAGTAGATGCCCACATTATATTTTTATTAACTTTTAGCTTGTGCGTGTGAATGTTTTTATTCATTAGCAACAACTAATGCAGCACCAGTAGACAACCAGGGAAAGTATACAAAATGTGCGTCACCGTTTCAGTGCGTGCATCCACGGAAAGTAAACAAAAAAAAGAGTTCCACACAAAAGAGGATGGACACAGTACTTCGTGTCAGGAACTGATAAGAGCCCCCCCCCCCTTTTAAGATATATTAAATACAACAGGTTTCACAAGCATAGCGCAAGCGCTGTGCAGGCGAAACCTAACAAGCATTCATAATGATTAGGTTTCACCTATGTGATGACTAATAAGCTGTTTTTATCAATCACCCTCTGGAACGAAGGAAAGAGCTCCCTGACAAGTATCACAGGAGTGGAGAGGATGTGGTGCAGCGGCCAGAGCTGCCGACTCAAGAGCTGGGGATCCCAGTTATAGTCTTGGCAGGGCAACAGCCTGTGATTCTGGGCAAATCACTCAATCTCTTTGGGTGATAAATTAGGCTACATAAATCTGCTAATTTAATTTAAAGTATCAGGCAAGCAGAAAGAGGCAAAACTTTATTAAAAAAAAACTAGTTCCACGAAGGCAGATGTTAACAGTATTTTGGCTAAGGGAAACTGGTAAAAGAAGCAGACGAGGAACATGCATTGGTATATGCAGGAAAATATGCTACAGTCAATAGAAATAGAGGAAAAGTAAGTGGCAAGCACAGGAGCCTATGAAAAGCCAGGAAAGCGAGGGGGCGAGATGTAAGCCCCTTTTAAGATTTATATTAAAAACAATAGATTTCACAAGCACAGTGCAAGTGAAACCTAAAAATGAGAAAGTAATATTAGAAAATGAGAAATAAATATATTACAAAATTTGCCACATTAACGCTCCATAATTTGCCTTTTCTTTCCACATAATTTAGTTTACCCTGCCACATAATTTGGCCCTCCCCTGCCGCATAATTTCAGTGGCCGTGACTTTAATACAGTGCTTGCAATGGGCAGGTACTGTCAGATACCGAGTACCTTCACTTCTTGAATTTGAAAGAGAGCACCTGAGTTGGTGCAATACCTTAAATGGGAGAGTACCAGCATTTCTAAGCAGAAATAATTACTCTGGTATAGCGAGTATCTGCGGTTCAGAATTTCAATTTAAAGCACTTATTCCCAGGGCTTTAAGTGGAATGAAAAAACGGGGGTGGGTGTCTTGGAAATGGGCGTGGTATAATGTGATTAAGGGCGTGGCTTACACATGTGCGTTAAAAACCTGTGCTTACCATAGCGTGCCACCCCCACTAATTTGTTGCTTCTTTCTGTTATTTAAGCTAGATATACAAGTCAAAAACTGACAATACACCTGATACAAGCCAGGATTATTGATTTTGGCAATAGTGGTTAGCTGCATAAACGAGTAACAACGACTATTGTAAATAATGTTGAAAATTCTTCAATTTTGAAATTATTAGACTGAGAAATAAATACTTCAATGCATTGCAACATTTATATGGCACTTACTACCCTTGAGGAGGTATTGTAGAACTTTACGTCCGGCAGAATACTAAACTCCACGAAGCCCTTCAGCATCAAGAAATGTGACTGGCTTTGCCCCAGCCCATTAAGCCCCATAGACACACCAACCGGACCTGTGCCCGATTGTGCTCCAGCCCAGAAGCTGCATAGAGATGTTTATCATGAGACTGCCTTCACCACAGCCCATGAAGCCTCATGGAGACATGTGACTTACTCTGCCCCGGCCCTAACGCTCATCCAAAGAACTAACATGCATGTCTGGAAGCGTTCCCGTTTGCCTGACTATACTGCAGTTCGCTGCACAGCAAACAGAAGGACCCCTGTTGCACACTTGTTTTTTAGCAGGTTTGATAAGGCGCAAATTGAACTCGAAGCTATTGGAACGCCTAACATGGCACCAGTTACATTACACAAGGACACATTCGCTTTTTTGTAGGCAATGGAAGGTAACGGGATTTGCCCAGAATCACAGGATGTCGAGTCGACGCCGAGATTCGAACCTGGTTTCCCCCACTCAGAAGTCTCAGCCCAGGCCGTGATGTCACATTCTCTCCCCATGGCCAAAACTTCATAAGCCAGTGTGACATCCCAGCGGAAGCTGCGAGGCTTCAAGGGCCCGCATTATCTGTCTGTAAAACGCGCTCATTCATCGCCTGTTCCAGCTCTACTTATATTAAAGGATTGTTTCCTTTTAATAGTATCTTCTCTTTTCGCTTGACCTTTCGCTCCGTTATTTGCAGTGCTTTAAATGGAAAAAAATAAGTGCAGGTACTCATTTAAAATGAGCTACAGGTGTAGTGAGGGGGCGGGGCTAAGGGCAAGACATGATGATACTTAACGACTTCTAATTAGTTGCAGCACATACCAAAACACATGAGAAATGTGTTTATATAAACAAAGCAGGTTAACTCATTACATAAAACGAAAGAGAAGTGCAATAATATGTTAACATTTCCTATTTTTGCAATAATTGCACCTTCTTAATGCCATACTGTTAATTGCTGTTTGGCACAATTGTACATATTTTTGAGCATGTGAGTAGGAAGAAATTGAAAATACCCCACTTCGATCCAAAGCTCTTATGGCACCAAGCAAATTAAGCAAATCATCATGACCCTCCCCAGAAGATATCTCTCGTCTCTTCCATCGATCTATCCATTCATCCTACCATTTGCCTGCTGATGTCCACCATTTAACCTTTATATTCTGTCGTCTATTCAGTCTTTCATCCATCATTCAGCCTTTCACCATTCTGTCTGTCCACCCTTCATATCCAACCATCTCCAAACCTATCCATTCATCCTTTCACTCATCCATCTCTTTATCCACCCTTTTGCTCATCCATCAATCCTTTTGCTCATCTATCCATCAACCTTTTCACTCCTTTATTACATCCACCCTTTCATTCCATCCACCCTTTCACTCAATACCTCCTTTCACTCATCCATCATCCACCCTTTCATCCATCCTCCCTCCCTTTCATTCATCCATCCAATCTTTCACTTATCCACCCATCATCCGCCCTTTTATCCAATGATCCACCCTCTTTCACCCACCCATCCATGCTTTCACTCATCCATGCTTTCACTCATCCATCCATCTATTCATCCATCCATCTATACATCCACCCTTGCTCACTCATCCATCCACTCACCCACCAACCTTCCCTACTACGTTAGGTATGAATCTTTGTCGCAGAGCAGACATGTACAAAGTGCCACCCATTTTCTTTAAAAAACCTCCTGAGTGTCTTGATTCTCTCTCTCGTTCTCTCACTTTTTTCTTACAAAAAACAGGCATACACACAAACATAGCAGACACACAAAAGACTTAGGTATGATAAAAGCCATGTTATACCTTTCACCTACCATGGCTTTTTTAATTGCCACCAGGGCCGGACTGGCCGTGGCCTGATTGTCACTGCCAGGGGACTGATATGATTCCTGTGCTTGCACGAAAGCACACGATAATGTGACTGTGATTGACAGCACAGGGCCTGAACGGACCCTGCTCTGTCAAGCACAGCGTGATGGTGAGCACCGGACATTATTCAAATGAGCCCTGCTGAATAGCTCAGCTGGGGCTCAGATCGGGGATGCTGAAGCGGCACCTTGGCTGCCAGAGACACGTTCCACTCCTGCTCACCAGCACTCACAGCCTACCTTTTCATGAGTACCGGTACTCTCCTCGGCAGTAGAGAAGTGCCGATACTCGGAGTGATAAATTCAAGAAGTGCCGGTACTCAGTACCGGTGAGTACCGGCCCATTTAAAGCACTGGTTATTTGATAATAAACAGAGCATGCAGGGCGCCAGCTCGTGCTTTTTTTTTTGGGTGGCGGGGTGATGCATTTCTTGGGTTGTGCGCCTCAAGCACAGAGAGACCGAGCCTCCCGAGTCTTTATTTCAGGTACTATACAAGAGCACCCCTTGAAATAAATAAATACCCGTCAGGAAAAATAAAACGAATGGCCCAACACATTAACAGTAGACAAAGAGGGATAAATATGGGGAGCAGGCTTGTTTGATATATTTTTAAAAAAAATACACACAACAGCATCAAAAGTCTTGCGAGACAGTAACAAAAGACGAGGGGTTTGGAGGTGCAAGAGGTTCAGGGATGGTCACCTGGTGCAGATACAGTTTTCCAGCACTGCCTGAAGTCAAGGGAAAGGCCCATGTAGTCTTCAAAGCACAAACTGCCTGCTTTTCTTCCCCAGTCTCTACCTCTGCCTTTCCACCAACGTGAGCAAAGCAAACTCCTATTTAACTTACTCCGCAGTCTGTGAAGGGTGTAATCACAATCAGCATCTCCATCCATCTCCCACGCACCAGTTGACCGTGGACCCCACCCACTGGTCAGCATGACTGCAGACCAGGAAATGGCTGATTCGGCGTTACATTCGGTCCTCATCCCCTTCAGCCCCCTATGGACTTCAACTAACTATCAAACAACAAAGGAGCCTCTTGGAAGGCCGTTGATGTCTGGTACTGCCTGCCATGTATGTGTTTGTTTTTTTTTGTACACGGAGGACAAAATGAAAAGCCCGATAGGCACCCATCTCAGCACCTGTTTTTCAGAACGCAGGACCCAGCCCACTAAAGCCCTGCTTATCTCCTTTGTATGCAGGTGCAATGCATTTTGGGAAACGTGCCACGCGACGGCTTAAGCTGGCAACGAACAGCACAGGTGCCCTACCTGTCGTGTACTAGCGTAGTCAGCCTTCTTCGCCCACAGCTGCAAATATTATTTTACTAGTGTGTTGCCCTGAGTGCAGCCCTTCATCACTGTTCACGTCAGGCAGGCCCTGAAGCACAACCAGCCGGATACCTGAGGAGACTGCCTCTTTCAGACTCTCTCACTGACCTGCTAGCACTCTAGAATCTCTATTGTCCGACGCACACGGCGCGTGGACGTGCATCTTCTATCAACTCTGACTAGTTGTGGGCGGGACCATACCCTGGTCTGTAAATCCGACTCCGTACACCTGACGAACCGACGCTGGCGGGGGGCTTAATCTGTGTACAAGCATTCACACTGTCATTGGTGGCTACTTGATTGATGGACCAACGCACATTGGGCTAAAGGGGCTTTAAACACCAAGCACGCAACGCCCGCTGATTTAGTCGGATAAAACTTTTCAATGCGTTTTTCTTGCTGTATGCTTGTCAGGGTCACCTCTGAATGTATCACTGAAGAAAAACTTTAAAACTAAGTACGCTACACGATATGATATGACATCACCAATAAAATAAGTATACAAGAATATTAATTTCTTGTTAGTGGAGTGGTGATATTTGCACAGCGCTGTTGCCATAGGCATTTGAACTGGATCACGGAACCCACGAAAGGCCCGGTGCACAGTGCTTGTTGCAATTGTGAACATTTCGAGTTTCCCCAATCACAATCAATGATTTTATTTTTTTAAACCGAAATCAGAGTGTCCATGGTTATTAATACAGACAATAGTAGCAGGCTGGGGGAGAAGGAGGGTACAAGGGACTGGGCTGCTGTCCGTAGTGTGGGAGATGGAATGGAAACAACGTGCAGAAGGTTAGGGCCACAGGAGGAGTAACAGGTACGGGAGGCTGGGGAAATATATGAAGGTACAGGAGCTGCAGACGCAGAAGGAACAAACACGGAGCTAACCTCACACAGGCGGGTGTGTAGCAAGGTAGGACTGGTGGCAGGAGGGGGGAAATAGGCGGCCTGGTTCTCCAGCTGAAAAGGATAGCCGGTCCTGGGGCAGCGCAAGCCCAGGGGTTTCTGCACAGGAGGCGCCTCCCAGGAAAAGGATCTGGTCTCAGCCTGGGGCTGGCCCCTCAGGACACACGTGTGATCTTTACATGTGAAAGCATCGCCTTATACATGAAACGTTGAGCGTAAGTCGGAGTTCCCTCTGTGGTGCAGATGTGTCCAGTCCTGGGCGTGCCCTCAACACACCGGTGCATTCTGGAAGTTGTGGTTCTGTCTTTCTAAGCGGCTTAACGCACTTCATACCAGGGACTTGTAGAGAGTGGCTATGGTTTACACACACAAACTTTATGTATGTTTGTTCACATTAACACAAACTATACCCTGGGTATGGCCGTGGACTCGAGCACCCCGCTGCGCATGGTGGCCTCATGGCGTGTCTGGCAGCCTCCTCGAGTCCTAAACTTTGAGCTGACAGGCGCCGGCTGCTTCTTGGCGCTTGTCCTTCTGTTTGTACCTTCAGGGCTTTAAGTGGGATGAAAAAACTGGTGGGGTCTCTCAAAAGGGCATGGCCAATGTAATTAAGGGTGTGGCTCAAAAACACATAGGCTAAAAATCTGAGCTTAGCATAGTGTGCCGCCCGACTTGTATTTTGCTGTTTCTGTCAATGCATCCAGATATATGATACAACAGGTAACATCGTACCTACAAGTCAGGACTATTGGCTTTGTCAATGGGTGTTTTTTTTTTTTTTTTTTTATTTTCTTTATTGAATTTAGTAACATAACACAATTACATAATACATCATAAAGCAGTAGATGTAGGGCAATGAGGCAGCAAGAAGGGCCTCGCACACTTACACAAGAGCACTCTAAGGAACATCAAACAAGACACTGCGATGCATATATCACTGGTAGTTACTACCCGGCCCACCAAGATGACAATCCTGATCGTCCGCAATCAAGTAGAGGTTATCAATCAATCGTGTTCACATTATGACACTGAAGTACGTCATTGTAACCCACACCTTCAAGTTCGCCAGTTTCCTTACCAACCAAGTACTGCTGGAAATCACCCCAATAAGTCTTTGGCCTAGACTGCAACGGAAGAAGCTCCCCATAAGCGTCTGACTGCGTATTACAATAAACCATGTCTTTTGTCCATTCCTCAATCGTGGGGATCGGGCCCCTGCCCCACCTCATTGCAACTCGTCTCTTCGCCAGCAGCAGAGCCATCGCCACTAACCGCCTGGAATCCTTATCTTTAGTTTTGGTATAACCCAGAAGGGCTAAATACGGGTCCGGGACCAGTGTAAGGCTGGTAATATCATTTATCGTCTGGAATATTTTCCCCCAATACTCTAATATGCTCGAGCAGCTCCAGGCCAGGTGCATAAAGTCGGCCACGGGCTCCGTGCAACGAGAGCACGCGGCCGTCTCCCGCAGACCATATCTGTGCAAACGTTCTGGAGAATAGTATGTTCTGTTAGTGAATTTTAAGTGTATGAGGCGGTGCCTACTGTTCATCGACACCTATTTCATAATTTCACAACAATATTGCCATTCTTTGTCCCCAATAACCTGCCCCAGATCTCTTTGCCAGTCTTGCCTAGGTTTTAAAAATAGCAAAGTCCTATGTGCTTGCGTAATGTTATATATTCTGAAGATTAATTCAGAAGGCAATGGGGTTTTAATGACATAGGAGAGGGCCAGGACCTCGGGCGGTTCCTGGAGGGAAGTCCTCAGTAGTGTCTTCAGAGCATGCTGTAGTCTAAAATACTGGAATCAAACCAATTATGTAGGGGTAGAGCCATCAGCTGTCAGCTGCTCCCAGCTCCGAAATTCTCCTCCCTCGAAGAGCTCTCCAATAACAGCTACCTTAATTTTGGACAGGGCTTTGGTGACCCCACTGTCTATACTGGAAGGGAGCCAAGTGCACCACTCTAAGGGGGTCAATGGAGAGTACAAAATGGCGCCTGCTTGCCGGTCCAGCAGATTACGCCAGGCGTGAGTAGTGGCATTAAGAGAATCTAGTATACTATGTCTTCTTGTTGGATTTCTGAAAAGTCCCTGTGGGAGCGTATCTGCGTCAGCGTCTACTCTCTCTATATGTATATGAAGGGGGGGGGGCATAAGGCAGTGTAGCCAGACAGAGGCGTGAGAACACTGTGCTGCTCTATAATATAAATCTAGATCTGGGGCATTAAGACCGCCCATAGAGTATGGCAGGGTGAGAATTTCCCATTTCACTCGAGGCTGTTTGCCTGCCCAGGCTAATTTTATCATAAGGGACCTAATCTTAGTGAATATGGGCTGTGGGAGCACCATAGGAATATTCTGGAACAGAAATAGTAGCCTAGGGAGAATGACCATCTTCATCAATGCAACACGTCCCAGCAGCGAGAGTGGTAATCGTATCCATCTAGTAACATCATCTTCAAGCCTATCTAATACTTTCCCATAGTTGTCCGTGAGTACTACGTCTGAGTCGGTATGTATCTGGATCCCTAGATAGCGAACAGACTCTTTAGTCTAGGCCAAAGGGTACTGCATGGGTGGAGGGAGGGTGGATGAAGTAAGTGGGAAGATCAAGGACTAGTTCCAGTTAATGTGCAGTCCAGACAGCTGCCCAAAACGGACCACTTCGTTCAAGACCGTGGTGAGGTGGATCGCTGCGTCTCTGAAATATAAGAGCAAATCATCTGCGGAGGCAGAGACTATTAACTGGTATCCCGGGAAGCGCACCCCTCTGTGGCTGTGATATTCCCTAAGTGCACACAGCAACGGTTCAGAAACTAAGATGTACAATAGCGGGGACAAGGGACACCCCTAACGAGTGCCTCTAGATATTGGTATCGGAGAAGTCACCATATTTCCAAGTCTAACTCTAGCACTCGGAGCCTCATATAAGACCTTAACAAGTTGAAGAAAGATCTCTTCAACACCCACCCGCCTAAGTACCATCTCCATAAAAGGCCATTCGACAGAGTCGAAAGCCTTTTCGGCATCGAGGAAAACCGCAGCAGCATTAACTCTGGGGTCAATGTGTTGAATTGCTGCAAAAATTGTTCGCAGGTTAGATGTCAGGCTGTGCCCAGGAACGATTCCTGTTTGTCGATTCCCACCAGTCCCAGAAGTAGGGGGAAATACGATTAGCCAATATTTTGGTGAATAATTTCGTGTCTATATTTAGCAAAGACAAGGGCCTATGTGATGAGCACTCACTAGGGGATTTACCCGGTTTGAGGAGAGTAACAATCATTGCCTCACGCATTGAGGGGGGCATCACTTTATTCTCCACCATCTCTTCAAATAATGTAACGAGGTGCGGTATTAGAAGATCTTGAAAGGCTTTATAAAAGGCGACTGTTAACCCATCTGAACCCGGGGCGGTGCCACTTTTCTTTGACGATAAGGGGTCTAAGGGAGCCATGAGATGTTCCCTATGGGAGTCAGTGAGCCAAGCCAAGCGAATATTTGTCAAATAGTCCTCTATTGCAGGACCATCAGGACGGATCCGTGACCTGTAGAGATCAGCATATTATCTGCTGAATCTATTCACAATGCCTTTTGAATCGTATATCATGCTACCATCTTCGCCCATGATCTCAACTATAGAATTAGCTTCCCTGGGGGGTCGCTGTGGCTTAGCTAAAAGGGCACCAGGACGTTCGCTTTCCTCATATACACATGCTGTGGCGTACTTGCCTAAGTGTTTGAATTCCCTCTCCGCCGTATCCTGATATTCTTCCAGTAACTCTTTATTACTGTTCAGCTTCTCTGCATCACCAGTAACCTAATGGTCCCTTTCCAGTTCCACTATGTCCGCCTAAGGTCTAGTGAGCCTTTTCTGAATTGATCTAAGTACTCCTGCATGTTTAGCTATCGTCTCCCCCCTTATAAACACTTTAAAAGTCTCCCAGACGGTTGAAAATGCGGGGACTGAGCCCACATTTTCCCCAAAGAAAGTTTCTATAGCTGTGGCCATTTCCAAGCGAAATACCTGGTCAAGTAAGGAATAAGGGGGAAACCTCCACGTGAATGGGGCATATCTTATTGTGGGAACTGCCAGCTTCAGCTGTACCGGGGGAGTGGTCCGAATAGGTTCTGGGAAGTGGCTCACAGCTCGAGACCTGAGGGAGCAGACTTTTAGAAACCAGCCAGTAATCGATCCTAGTGTGGGTGTCATGTGGGGCTGAGTAGTGAGTGTACCCGGGGGTTGCACTGGGCCGCTGCCGCCATACATCCGCCAATCCAAGCTGGTCCATCAACACTGCAATAGCACTGGCAGCTGCGGCAGGCCCCCTATGTGAGCCCCGCGACCTATCTCTGATGGGGTCAAGTATACAATTAAAATCCCCTCCCCCACACCTGTGGCAGTTCATCAGTTTTGAGCAAGTGAATCGCCATGGCCTGAAAGAACTGAGGATCATCATAATTGGGACCGTATATATTCACTAGAGGAGCACCAAATCCCTCAGCCTGACATCGGACCACAACAAAGCTGCCATTGGGATCAACCTCCTCCACATGCAAAGCAAAGCCCGACTTGGGATTAACCCAAATAAGAACACCCCTGGCATGTGAGGTAAAACCAGCTGCGCATAAGTGACCCTGTAATCGCCACCTGGAGAGCATGCTATTTTGCGGGGCTAGGTGGGTTTCTTGTAACATAGCTATATCTACTTGGTGTCTCTTCAACGAAGCCACAACCTTACGGAGCTTACGATATTCGTTCAAACCTCGGACGTTTCATGTCCAAAAATTAATTGTCTTGGACCTCATGCATAGAATTTGAAAACAATGCGCATTACACAGTCATCCCTAGTGTCATGCTCCATACCAGAGCGCGTGTCTAATATCAGTGTGCCATTACCTGCCCTCAATGTACAAGTAATCATCAACCCATACCTACCCCCACCCACGCTATGCATACCCCAACATGGCATAGTTGATCCCACAACCTCCCCTCTCCCCCCCTACAAACACAAATCAATACTACAATATAAACAATCAAGAACATAGACAAACCCAGATGTTGTAGGTGGAATACACAGTGGGGCAGATGTTGCCTGCCATACATCCCAGGGGCGATGAGTGCCCCACCAACTATGAAATACCCAAACATCACCGCAACATATTATGAAAAGTCACACATCGACCCATGACCTGACCGCAAAGCAACTGGTCCGGCATCTTTCCCTGACATATAGACCACCGCCCCTCGGCTACATTCTATAGGTTGGGCGTCCTTTCCCCTCCCAGCCCGACAAAGTGAGGAGAATGAGACCCGATTAATGCGGCCGTCGCCCACCTCTTATGGTGTAACGCCTAAGAGTGAGCCCAACAATGAGATAAAAGTAGACATTTATTGTACCCTATGTGCCCATATAACTGGATCTTACTGTTCCCATGTACCGTCCTCAGAAGGAAAGAAAATCAGTCATTTTGATCTAGAGGACTTGTAGCGTTGCTGCCATTTGTATCTCCAGTTGTAGCTTGCTTGCTGGTCTGTGGTTTAGTGTATCCCTTCAGTGCCTGTTGGACATTCCCCGGGTCGTCAAAGATCCGCACCTTGCCATTCAGAGTCACTTTCAGACGTGCCGGGTAGAGCATGGCATAGACGATATTAAGATCTCGAAGCTTGCGTTTGACTGGGACAAACCACTTTCTTGCCTCTTGGACCTGTAGTGTGAAATCCGGATATAGAGACAGCACCTGTTACCACCCGGACTGTTTAAGGGCCAATACTCGCCCCCGGGAGGAGGGGGCAGGATGCCACTAACCACCTCCCCCCCGATCTTGCGTGGTGGGATGGCATGTGCATTTGTATGACTGGCCCCTCCTTTGCTGTTGCCTCCCCTGCGAGGGTTGCTGGCGCTCTGTTGCTCTCTCTCTCTCTGCTTCCTCTTCTATTCCTGTTTTGTCTGGCGGAAGGACGTCCCGGATCACGTGGTAAGCGCTCGCCTATGAAGCCGAGCGTCTCCTGTTGCCAAGGCGCTTGGCTTTCAGATCCTGCTTCCGGGTCATGGGAGAAGGACTCACGCTGTGCCTAGGAGTTCCCGGGTGTTTTCACGTCCTTCGAACTTCTCTTTATTTTACATGACGAACCGTCAGTGCGGTTCCTGTTCGTGATTTTCTCATGGGAATTCAGTGCTCGTGAAGAGCGGACCTAACCACTTGTGAAGAGCGGATTTCAGCGCTCGTGTAGAGCGGACCCCTGCACTCGTGGAGGATCGCTGGAGCGGTGCCTCCCCCACCCCCCTCTTTTTGCTGTTCCGTCACCATTTTGTCCCCATTTTCCATTGGTGTTCAGTACAGATACCGCAGGAGCGGTACTCCTTTCAAGTCAAAAAGCCTTCGTTTGTGGAAAGAACGCCATCGCGTTACCTGTCCTCCACTACGGGCACTGAACTTTCTGCTACCTGGTTACTTCCTGCCTGGGATACCTTTCCCCTATGACTGATAATAGGGGTCCTTTCCCACTCAATTTTTCTACACTTCTTGGATGCTTGTTCAGTGGGTGAGTAGTATTTTATGGGCTAAAGGAGGGGAAGTAGGGGAATGAGTGAGGTGGGACTGCCTACTTCTGTGTGCTACCTTTAGTTTTTTCTCTGCCCCTCCTCTTACCCTTTAATTGTATGTTTGTGTTTTCCAGCCAGTGAGTACGCCATCGTCCTAGAAGGACGTGCAATTCAGCCCCTCCTGGTCTTCTCTGGGTATTCTTGCCATCCTACAGTGCCGAAGACTTCTCCCACACACACAGTATCCCTCTCCCTTTTCCCCTGGGGACCAATCGCCCGGGCTAGTTTGGTTAGCGTGGAGGCTTGGTTTCGGGGGAGAGGGGGACTATCTCTGTTTCCGCGGTCCCTGGCTTTCAGGTGAGTGGAGCTGTGACAGCACCGAGCCCTTGTAGATAAGTGTCTTTAGTTCTCTGGCACGCCTTAGGGCAGCGTCCCTGTCACTATAGTTCAGAGTGCGAGCTATGATGGGGCGCAGAGGGGCCCCAGGCGGAGGTCTAGATGCCAGTGAGTGATGGGCTCTCTATACCACGAAAATTGAAGAGAAAGAGTCTCGACCAAGGAGAGCAACTAAAAGATTCTCGACAAAAAGCTCCATGTTGCCGGACGGGGTGGATTCCGGCAGTCCAACGATACGTAGATTGTTGCGCCGTGAGCGCGCCTCCAAGTCTTCGGCTTTGGCCTGCAGAGTCTCCACAATTTTCTTCATCTTCCTGTGTGAGTCTGCTGTTTCCACATTCTGGTCATCGATTTCCGAGACCCTTCTCTCTACCATATCAAGCCTCTCGGCATGCTTGTCAAGCCGCTCTGACATGCGGTCCATGCGGTATGAGAGAGAGTCTATCTTCCCGTCTATTGTGGAGAGGCTCTGCTGCATTGCTGCCAGTATCTGCCTCAGGTCACCACCTGGTTCCAACCCCGTCGCGCCTTGATCGCCAGGATCTGAGTCTGCACCATCTCCCCTTAGCCTGGTCGACTTTCGCTGATCAAACTGTAATTTCGACTGTGTTTTATCAGGCTTCGCCATAGTCTTAGTGTGTGGCTGGGTCAACAAGAGAGGTGGCCCCCACTACAGCAGGTTATCTGCGACTCAGATGTCCCTCGAATTCTTGATCAGCCGAGTATCCGCAGCCACTGCGCTGCCGCAGCCAGCGGCGCTGTCGATGTGCAAGCAGTGGCGGCCGTGCGGCCGCACAACCCTCAGTCCGATATGCCAGCGAGATGGGGTCACAAACCTTCCTCAACTGCCCAGCAGATCTCGATCCCAATAGCAGCAGGGTTCCCTCCGCAGCGCGTGGTATGTATGCAGCTCACCTGCTATGCCGAAGACAATGGGCGTTATATTCAGCAAGATACGCAGGTTCCGATCGACAAGCGGCAGCCGCGGAGGGTCTCCCCAGGGAGTAGGGACCCGGTGATGCGGGAGCAGGCCGTCACTACGATCTTGGGCCACACAGCCAGATGCAACCCACTCCAGTGACACGTGGATGAAGCTGCTTCAGTGAATCTCCTCACCGGGGGGTTGCTCCAGGAGGCACAGCGTGTCTGGCACTGAGGTCTGTGATGTGCCTGTGCCGATGCTTCTCATCGAGGGGAGGCCCAGGGGTGGACCGGGCAAGGGCCCCCTCCCCTTACCTCAGGCCAGCGCCCAGGCACTCGTATGAGCCAGGCCTTGCGGGAGGCGCCGCCTACACTCCACTCAGCAGCGCGCCGGCACCCTCAGGATTGGCATTACCGGGGAAGGCGTCTCGCTGGTACCTCACCGCACGCCTTGCCCCGTCTTCGTTCCTTCAACTAACACGGGCACCATTGGAAACACAGGCCACAGCTGACTCCTCATAGGCCTCACCACAGCTGCAGGTCAAGAGTCCGCCACAGGGATCATACGACTGCCGATCTGCAAACGAAAGGTACCGCCACACTGCCACTGTCAAGCACCACCACTTACATCACTCGGTGGCCGTTTATGGTCATGGGGGATGCGGATAATTAGAGGATTGCGGTGATGTGGTCGGGAGCAATGTTACATGGCGGCCATCTTAGGGCCAGGCAAGCTCCGCCCCTTTGTCAATGGTTGTGAGTTGCATAAGATAAATAAGCAGCAACTTTGGCTTGTATATAATATTGAAAAAGCTTCCACTTGAAGCCCTGGTGACACCACGACAATGTTGCTGCTCCTGAGTTTCAAAAAGAGAAGGGAAATCCAGAGAGAAAATGACTCTTTTTAAAGGATTTCCCTTCCCCCACAACCTCACCAGGCATGACGTCATGCCGTAACTTATCCACTAGTGAGAAGTGAGCAGCGTGAGCGCGCGCACATCGATGTGCCTGCTGTCACTGCAGTCTGGAAAAAAACAGACCGCCTGTGCCAGGGCGCAAAACAGAGCCGGATAGAGTCCCGTTTCGAGGCCCCCTTTAAAAAACTGCTGGTCCTCAGCACCGGTGAGACCCGGCCCACTTAAAGCCATGGGTACCTTAATGAAGGGAAGTCAATCTCTACTTATCTATATTAACTTACTGTCATGATACTTTGGTAGTTGGCATTTTGGCAACCATAGTCAGTTTTAGCGGAATGTTGTTCTCATGTTTCTGACATGCAACCTCGAAGGTAATGAGTATGGTATGAGTCAAGTAGCTCTGCAGTAAGACATAGAGTCAAAGATATTTTCTTAGGCCTATAAATTATGCAATTCATACATTATACTTACATATGCATGTTAATAGTTCGCAACATTTTGGGTGGTCACATTTATTAATTTGCAACTCAAGCATAAGGTGCACATGTTGTAAAGGATGTGTCAGTCTACATAGTGTTCATGGCGTGTTCCACCACATGACTATCACACTCCATGCCACAATAGACATTCCCATTGACACCGGGGACCCATCTACCGCGAGCACTCCACCTACAAACAACCTGGAGTCACAGTTGATACCAATATTCAACTTATCCAGCCACACCCTATCCTCTGAGGAAACCACGCTCTTGAGCAGAGGCCTCACCTTTGTACCCACTGAACGGAGTAATTTCTTTGACCTCCAAGAAAATTTACTTCAGTTCTTCAGACGCATCAGGTTACGACAGTTCTTCTTTGACAGACCATCGTCACAACTAACCACCAGAAGCCCCTTCCACCCACCCTCCACCTTCAACCCTCCATCCGCTTCCATGCCCCCAGAAATACTCTCATTTGAATGTCTGGTCCTCCGAGAAGTTGCCGACCTCAAGAATCAATTTGAGTACATTCCGTATAACCTCCCCTGGCCTGAAAAACAAGCATTACTTAACTTAAAAGATAGAACAGAGTTGATCATAAAACCAGCCGACAAGGGCGGAGGCATTGTGGTTATGGACACTGATAAATACGACCAAGAAATCAAGAGGCAACTAGCCAATGGCTGCCACTACCGTCCACTAGCCAAAGACCCCTTATCAGATCTCAAAACCAAAATCCAAAGAGTAACCAGCCAGGCCAGATCCCAGGACATCATTTCACCTAAAGAGTTTGCATTCCTGAACAACCAACACCCTCGTACGCCGGTCATCTATGTATTGCCCAAGATACATAAAGATAGTACCAACCCACCCGGCCGCCCCATTGTTTCTGGATGTGGTTCCATCCACGAACCCTTGGGCAAATACATCGACGCAGTCATTAAAGACTTTGTACCCATGACAGAAACATTCATACGGGACAGCATGGACCTCATAAACACCATTGAGGATAGACCGTTTGACACCGAACTCATGGCAGGACTCGATATCAAGTCTCTTTACACCAACATCTCCCACGAGGAAGGCCTACGTGTCATCCAGGACCTTCTTGAAACCAGACCCAGACCGACCTTGATCCCTACGGACTTCATCATGGACTTACTTAGAATTGCCTTGGAAAATAACTACTTTCTGTTAGGGCTGGACTGGGAACCGAAACCGGCCCTGGCAAACTGCTCGGCCGCCCCCCGGGGGGTAGGGGGAGTGCAGCCGAGCTGTTTGCGAGGGCCGGTTTCAGCCGATTTTGTTCCAGGGGGCCGATATTGCCGACCCCCGGTAACAAAAACGGCCCCCAGGGGCCAAAATCGGCCCCCACCCTAGCAGCCCACCTGGGAAACACCCGGTGCCCGCTACGGCCAGTCCGGCCCTGCTTTCTGTACGTGACACCTTCTACCTTCAAATCAAGGGTGTATCTATGGGGGCATGCTTTGCCCCCAACTTTGCTATCTTATTCGTCTACAACCTCGAAAAGACCCACATCCTGACGCCTCACAATCCCTTTCAAAACCAGATTTTGCTTTGGCGACGCTACATAGATGACATTCTCCTATTGTGGAAGGGTCCTACCAATACCTTAGATGCCTTCATGATTTGGCTGAATCAATCGCAACCTCATCTAAAATTCACCTCTGACTGCAGATCTAATGATCTTCCCTTCCTGGACATCACCCTGCACGCGGAGGATGGAAAAATCGGGACCACCCTATGTAGGAAGCCCACCGAACGCAATACCCTATTACACTACTCCAGTTACCATCCTCGCAGTCTCCGTGATGGCCTCCCTTACGGGCAATTTCTTCGCATCAGAAGAAATTGTATGTGGCGGAAAGATTACTTCCCGGAAGCAGCCGTCCTCTCGAACAAACTCCTCCAAAGAGGTTATCCACCACGTTTGGTCTCCCGAGCTTGCAAAAAAGCTTGGTACTGCCACCGAGAACATCTCCTTACGCCACATAACAGACAAGCCAACACTCGGATTCCTTTTGTCACCACGTTCAGTCCTTGCAGTAATCAGGTCAACAAGATCATCAAAAAAAACTGGCCTAGACTGAGAACACATGAACCATTTCAACAACCTCCGCTCTTTTCCTATAAAAGAGGCGACAACCTCTCCAACCATCTTGTTCATGCTATCACATGGCCCACGAAACCCAGCCTACAGGAATCTATTATTGCCACGTGGGGCCTGCCACCCATCATTGGACACTACAGATGCCAGAACTGTGTGGTCTGTTGCCTTACATTGAGCACTAAGGATTTTACCACTAATAACATGACCTACAAACTTAAAACCTTCACCAATTGCCGTTCCAGTATTGTAATCTACACCATCCGATGTCCCTGCGACCTGATCTACAATGGCCAAACAACCCAAATGGTCAAACAGAGGATAATCCAACATAAGAGCAGCATTCATTGCAAAGTTATGACCGCCCCATTGGTGTCCCACTACATCGAGAAACAACACAGCGAATTGGAAATGACGTGGAAGGTCATTGACCAACCTTCACTTCCAACTAGGGGTGGTAATCTTCAACTACTACTGAACAGGAGTGAATGCAAATGGATCACTAGATGCAATTCAGTTAACCTTGGACTAAACACCATTGATGAATGGAACAGTACTGTCCAACTGTAACTCCTCGATCTCTTCTACTTAAAGACTACCTGGCCTTTGGATTAATCCAGTGTTACCCCCAGCTACTTAACACTTTTCCTGCTGGGCCCTCTGCACTAACCAAGGAACCTTCTCGCTACACCTTGCTCTATAGATTGAGCCCCTGTGCTTACTGTGGGCGCTTCTGGATTGGATTACATGCATCCATGTCTGCCCACATTATCCCATCACGTTCAACTGGCAAAATCTTGAGTTGAACCTATATATATGTATTATGTGCCAACATATATATATATATATATATATATATATATTATGTGCCCACACTTTTCCATTATATGGAACCGTTAAAATCTTGGACTGAACATGTGTATAATTGTACTATGTTTTCCATCTGATTGTTCAATTGATGTCCCCTTTACCCACCCAACCCCAATACCCCCCTTTTTTTCCCACGCTCCCAACACTACCCCACCTACCCTCCCTTCCTGCTTTGCAGCATGCCCTATTGCGCTGGCCTGCAGGACTTTCCCGGTCTCCACGACTACCGGGCTGACTGCCCCCGGGACACGCCCCCCTTGTGCAATGACGCCAACACCACCGCTGGCACGGCACACTCCTCTTTTTCTTCTCAGCCGGACCTGTAGCATTTGCCTATCCTCCTGGCAACCGTGGCGTCATCAGGTAGCCACGCCCACTAGCGAGATGACGTTCACGCTTCACCCACTTGCGCAATGACTTTCACGCTCTAGTTGGGATCCCTATCACTTCCTTATATACACCCGGCATACATTGCGATTTTCGATTCCTTTCGAGCCGATCACGATCGTGGCGGCCTTCTGGATATCGCGCACTCCAACCAAGGAACCAAATCGACTGTGATTTATTCCACGTCTGGACTGATTCTTCTCATCTACGGTAAGCCCTATTGCTCTGAGGTTGTCTTTACCGTGCCTCCTACACCCGGCCTGCCCCTGGGATGCCGTTCTCTGACCCCCCCACCTCTCTCCCTTTTTCAGGACAGACCCACTAGACGGCTCCTCCACAACCCGGTTCAGCCGGTCGACAGTGGATCGGGGCCCCAACCCTGTCTTCTGCTCCTGCTGACCTTCTGGCTCACGCTCACGTATCGGGTAAGCTTGGAGCATTATTTCCACTTGCTGTCCAGCCTGAGCTTACAGTCCTTGCTGCACTCATACTCACACGCCCGTTCTCTTCCAGGGCCATCGCAACTACGGATTCCTTCGATACCGGAGCCGACCTATTCCAATTTCCTCCATTGTAACGATCTACCATCCCGGGCTCTGCCACCCGGCAGGAACCCGGCGCCCTATTGATTCGGCTCCTCACCTTCGGTAAGGCCATCTAGAGCCAATCCCTTTGGCTACAGCGGTCTCTACCTGGCCCACACTGGCCTTTTCCCAACTAGCTCACTCCTCTTGCCCCATAGGGCCCCTTCTCCTGGCTACACGCCTCTGGGATAGGAACAGCCTTGCTGCCCAACCGGCACCCATACCTCTGCACCTTCCTCAGGTACACTTCACCAGCTCGCGTCCCCCGCGCTCCTGTTATTTTCTTGCCCTCCCCCCCCTTCCCTTTTCTCATTTTCCCCTTTTCTCCCTTGTATAGCACCTTCAAATGGCAACCTGGTCCTGATGATGATCCCAACTGATTAGGATCGAAACGCCGTCGACATACCAGCGCGATTTGCGGCGCCTTTTTCTATTATGGTTCTGTCAAAAAATGTCTAAAAAATATGATCAATCTATGTATATATTCCTTTTCCTGAACCATAAATCGTTGTACATATCAGTCACCTTTTCACATTGCACCCTCGCTGTTTTTTCACTTGTCACCTACGCCGTTCACCTTTAAGTGTCAAGAGCACTTGCGTGCACAAAGTCTTCGGGTTGCCCCTGCAATAATTGCTTACAGTGCTAATACAACTGTTCCCAATTGTTTACTCTTTCAAAATATATGATGCCTTGAGCACATTTAAACAAACTACGAGTCTTCCTATTTCTCTTTCGTTGTAATGTCGTGTACATACTTACGAATTAGCTCTCTCAATAATACCGGTTGAGACATTGTTGTCTTTCTATATCTGTGTGCGTAGAGCACCCAATGTGAATAATGACCATGCAGGGGATCTGGAAAAGTTGTACTTTCAGTTGTTCAGTTTTGTATCTGTACATAAATATCTTTACAATGAATGGTATCCTCACCTCCATATATCCTGAAAAAAATGGACCCAAAGGTGTACCTTCCACATCGAGAAGTATAGCAAGTACTTTTTACATGTTTGTGAATACTATGATAACTACTACGGTGAACATGGCACTTGTCCAACATTCCCATTTTTTTTTTTTGCAGATTTATATAGCGCAAACTCGACCCGAAGGTATTGGAGCGCTTTACATGAGCACCATTTATGTTACACAAGGACACATTCATTTTTAGGTCGAGCCTAGCAGAAGTGCACATGAGCTGCTCACTCTGCAAGACTGCTGTAGTAGAGTATGGGAGAGAAGCAGTGTCCACTCTCCTCCCATATTTTTCATTGGCTTGTGTCATTGTCTTTCGTAAATGCTGCCTTCGGATTCATTAATAGGCTTGTTAGTCCCTCCTTAGAACGGCCTTGTCTTCATTTGTACCCTCCCATGGTGACTGGCCCTTTTAGTTCAGTTGTTACACGGGACCTGTTATTTAGTCTGTAAGCACTATTTACTTTATTGAGTTTCTCTTACTGCAGGCCGGACATGCGCTGCTTCAGCTGAAACCGCTTGTGTATTTTTAAGCAGCACGGCCGCCCCGTAACACGGGCGCCTGCTTTCAATCACTTTAACCTGGCATTATCTTGTGTCTGTTTCAACCCCTAAGTAAAATGGATTTAGAAATGATTAGCGAATTAAGTCATGTGAATTCCAGGTAGCACATAATCCTGTGCTAATGGGCTGAAGCTGACAGCAGCACATCTGTGTTACATGCCATCTGCACTAAAGCCACCTGACGGGTTGTTTTCAAAAGCCTGTATTAACAACAATACCACCAATACCACCACCATCAATACCACCACCTCCACCAATACCACCACCACCAATATCACCACCACCACCACCAATACCACCACCAACGCCAATACCACCACCACCACCACCACCAATACCACCAACACCTTCACCATCAACACCACAAATACCACCACCAATACCACTACCACCACCACCACCAATACCACCACCACCAATAGCACCACCACCAAAACCACTAACAATACCACTAATACCACCACCAATACCACCGCCACCACCACCATCAATACCACCACAACCAATATCACACCAATACCACCACCACCAATACCAATACCACCACCACCAATACCAACACCACCAATACCACCACAACCACCAATACCACCACCACCAATACCACCACCGCCAATACTAATACCACCCCCACCAATACCAATACCATCACCACCAATTCCACCAATAGCACCACCAATACCACCACCGTCAATACCTCCACCAGTACCACCACCCATCACAATACCACCAATACCACCAATACCACCACCAATACCACCACCACCAATACCACCACCACCCCCCCCAATACCACCACCCCCAATACCACCACCACCAATACCACCATCACCACCAATACCACCACCACCACCACCAATACCACCAACACCAATACCACCAGCACCACCAATATCACCAATACCACCACCACCACCACAACCAATACCACCACCACCACCAATACCACCACCACCACCAATACCACCACCACCAATACCACCACCACCAATACCACCACCACCACCAATACCACCACCACCACCAATACCAATACCACCACCACCAACACAGCAAGAAGTATAGCAAGTACTTTTTACATGTTTGTGAATACTATGATAATTACTACGGTGAACATGGCACTTGTCCAACATTCCCATTTTTTTTTTGTTGCAGATTTTTATAGCGCAAACTCGACCCTAAGGTATTGGAGCGCTTTACATGAGCACCATTTACGTTACACAAGGACACATTCATTTTTAGGTCTAGCCTAGCGGCAGTGCACATACGCTGCTCGCTCTGCGAGACTGCTGTAGTAGAGTATGGGAGAGAAGCAGTGTCCACTCTCCTCCCATATTTTTCATTGGCTTGTGTCATTGTCTTTCGTAAATGCTGCCTTCGGATTCATTAATAGGCTTGTTAGTCCCTCCTTAGAACGGCCTTGTCTTCATTTGTACCCTCCGATGGTAACTGGCCCTTTTAGTTCAGTTGTTACACGGGACCTGTTATTTAGTCTGTAAGCACTATTTACTTTATTGAGTTTCTCTTACTGCAGGCCGGACATGCGCTGCTTCAGCTGAAACCGCTTGTGTATTTTTAAGCAGCACGGCCGCCCCGTAACACGGGCGCCTGCTTTCAATCACTTTAACCTGGCATTATCTTGTGTCTGTTTCAACCCCCTAAGTAAAATGGATTTAGAAATAATTAGCGAATTAAGTCATGTGAATTCCAGGTAGCACATAATCCTGTGCTAATGGGCTGAAGCTGACAACAGCACATCTGTGTTACATGCCATCTGCACTAAAGCCACCTGACGGGTTGTTTTCAAAAGCCTGTATTAACAACAATACCACCAATACCATCAATACCACCACCTCCACCAATACCACCACCTCCACCAATACCACCATCACCACCACCAATACCACCACCACCACCACCAATACCACCACCAATGCCAATACCACCACCACCACCACCAATACCACCAACACCTTCACCATCAACACCACCAATACCACTACCACCACCAATACCACCACCACCAATAGCACCACCACCAAAACCACTAACAATACCACTAATACCACCACCAATACCACTGCCACCACCACCATCAATACCACCACAACCAATATCACACCAATACCACCACCACCAATACCAATACCACCACCACCACCAATACCAACACCACCAATACCATCACCAATACCACCACAACCACCAATACCACCACCACCAATACCACCACCGCCAATACTAATACCACCCCCACCAATACCAATACCATCACCACCAATACCACCAATAGCACCACCAATACCACCACCGTCAATACCTCCACCACCACCAGTACCACCACCCATCACAATACCACCAATGCCACCAATACCACCACCAATACCACCACCACCACCAATACCACCACCAATACCAACACTAATACTACCACCACCACTAATACTACCACCACCACCAATACCACCACCACCAATACCACCACCACCACCCCCAATACCACCACCCTCAATACCACCACCACCAATACCACCATCACCACCAACACCACCAATACCACCACCACCAATACCACTACCACCACCACCAATACCACTACCACCAGCACCACCAATATCACCACCACCACCACCAATACCACCACCACCAGTACCACCACCACCACCACCACCACCACCAATACCACCACCAATACCACCACCAATACCACCACCACCAATACCACCACCACCAATACCACCACCACCACCAATACCAATACCACCACCACCAACACAGCAAGAAGTATAGCAAGTACTTTTTACATGTTTGTGAATACTATGATAATTACTACGGTGAACATGGCACTTGTCCAACATTCCCATTTTTTTTTTGTTGCGGATTTTAATAGCGCAAACTCGACCCTAAGGCATTGGAGCGCTTTACATGAGCACCATTTACGTTACACAAGGACACATTCATTTTTAGGTCTAGCCTAGCGGCAGTGCACATACGCTGCTCGCTCTGCGAGACTGCTGTAGTAGAGTATGGGAGAGAAGCCACGTCCACACTCCTCCCATATTTTTCATTAGCTTGTGTCATTGTCTTTCTTCAATGCTGCCTTCGGATTCGTTAATAGGCTTGTTAGTCCCTTCTTAGTACGGCCTTGTCTTCATTTGTACCCTCCCATGGTGACTGGCCCTTTTACTTCAGTTGTTACACGGGACCTGTTATTTAGTCTGTAAGCACTATTTACTTTATTGAGTTTCTCTTACTGCAGGCCGGACATGCGCTGCTGCAGCTGAAACTGCTTGTGTATTTTTAAGCAGCACGGCCGCCCCGTAACATGGGCGCCTGCTTTCAATCACTTTAACCCGGCATTATCTTGTGTCTGTTTCAACCCCCCAAGTAAAATGGATTTAGAAATGATTAGCGAATTAAGTCATGTGAATTCCAGGTAGCACATAATCCTGTGCTAATGGGCTGAAGCTGACAACAGCACATCTGTGTTACATGTCATCTGCACTAAAGCCACCTGACGGGTTGTTTTCAAAAGCCTGTTTTATTAACAACACCACCACCAATACCACCACCACCACTAATACCACCACCATCAATACTACCACCTCCACCAATACCACCACCATCAATACCACCACCTCTACCAATACCACCACCACCAATGCCAATACCACCACCACCAATACCACCACCAACACCTTCACCATCAACACCACCAATACCACCACCACCACCAATACCACCACCACCAAAACCACCACCATCAATACCACCAACACCAATACCACACCAATATCACCACCACCATTACCACCACCACCAACACCAATACCACCACCACCACCAATACCACCACCAAAACCACCAATACCACCACCACTAATACCACCACCACCATTACCACCACCACCATTACCACCACCACCACTACCACCAATACCATCACCAATACCACCACTGCCAATACTACCACCACCAATACCATCACCAATACCATCACCAATACCAATACCACCACCACCAATACCACCACCAATACCACCACTAATACTACCATCACCACCAATACCACCAATACCACCATGGATACCACCACCACCAATATCACCACCACCAATATCACCACCACCAATACCACCAATACCACCACTCCAATACCACCACCAAAACCACCACCACCAATACCACCATCACCACCAATACCACCACCAACACCACCACCAACAATACCACCACCACCACCAATACCACCACCACCACCAATACCACTACCACCACCAATACCACCATCCCCACCACCAATACCACCACCCCCACCAATACCACCACCACCACCAATACCACCAACAATACCATCACCACCACCAATACCACCACCACCAATACCACCGCCACCCCCAATACCACCACCAATACCAACACCACCAATGCCACCACCACCAATTCCACCACCACTAATACCACCACCACTAATACCACCACCAATACCACCACCGCCACCAATACCACCACCACCAATACTGCCACCACCACCAATACTGCCACCACCACTAATACTACTACCACCGTCAATACCACCACTACCACCACCACCACCAATACCACCACCACCAATATCACCACCACCAATACCACCACCAATACCACCACCACCAATACCACCAACACCACCACCAATACCACTGCCACCACCACCACCACCAAAACCACCACCAACACGACCATCAATACCACCACCACCAACACCACCACCAATGCCACCACCAATGCCACCACCCCCAATACCACCTCCATCACGACCAATACCACCACCACCAATACCACCACCACCAATACCACCACCACAAATACCACCACCAATACCACCACCACTACCACCACCAAAACCATCACCAATACCACCACCACCAATGCCACCACCACCACCAATACCAATACCACCACCAATACCAATACCACCACCACCAATCCAATACCACCACCAATTCCACCACCACCAATACCACCACCACCAACACGACCATCAATACCACCACCAATGACACCAACAATACCACCACCACCACCCCCAATACCACCACCATCACGACTAATACCACCACCACCAATACCACCACCAATACCACCACCACAAATACCACCACCAATACCACCACCAATACCACCACCACCACCACCAATACCATCACCAATACCACCACCAATGCCACCACCAATACCACCACCACCTCCAATACCACCACCACCAGCAATACTAATACCACCACCACCAATACCACCAATACTACCACCACAAATACCACCACCAATACCACCACTACCAATACCACCACCACCAATACCACCACAACTAATACCACCACCAATATCACCATCACCACCAATAACACCACCTCCTCCAATACCACCACGAATACCACTACCACCACCAATTCCACCACCACTAATACCACCACCACTACTACCACCAATACCACCACCACGAATGCCACCACCAATACCACCAATACCACCCCCACCACAAATACCACCACCACCAATACCATCAATACCACCAATACCACCACCAATACCACCATCACCACCAATACCACCACCTCCACCAATACCTCTACCACCACCAATATCACCACCACCAATACCACCATTACCACCACCACCAATACCACTACCACCAACACTTCTACCACCAATACCAATACCACCACCACCAATACCACCACCACCACAAATACCACCACCACCAATACCATCAATAACACCAATACCACCCCCACCAATGCCACCACCAATACCACCACCACCAATAACACCACCACCAATACCATCATCACCAGTACCAATACCAATACCCCACCACCACCACCAATACCACCACCACCAATGCCACCACCAATACCACCACCACCAATACCACCACCAATACCACCACCACCAATACTAGTACCACCAATACCACCACCAATACCACCACCACCAATACCAATACCACCAACAATACCGCCACAACCAACACCCCCACCAATGCCACCACCACCACCAATACCAGCACCCCCAATACCACCACTACCAATACCACCACCACCAATACCAATACCACCACCACCAATACCACCAATACCACCACCACCAATACCACCACCTCAGCGCCTCTCGCTCACTAGTAATATCAGGGGCACTGTATGAGGCTGGAGCTGCAGCTGAGACCATCCCTCCCTCTGTCCATGCCTGCCATAAAGCACAGCCCGTCCGGCACCAGGAGGTGAAGCCAGGGCCCTACTACAGCTGGAGTGTTTTTTATTAGGCCAAAGATAGCAATGACATTACGCAATGCCACACTGCCCACTCAAATCACGAAGAGGGCAGGAAATAGCCCCTCCTCCCACTCTTCCTCCTGAGCCACGACAGTGTAATCACAGAGCGAAAGGTGTTGGAGCGCTTTTTTAGTGTTTATAGCTCGGATCATATGTAACTCTCACTTCACACTTTGTGTCTGTGTAATTTACAACACTTACACATCTTCTTCACTGCACTATTTATCACTACTTTGAAGACGTCGCAGACCGGTCTCTTCCTCTGATATTTACAATCTAACAAGCGGTTGAGAAGGCCCTTTATTGCAATGCAATAGGTCTCGCATTTGCGAGAGTTTAAGCTATTAGTATTGTAAATGACAATGCCTTTGATTTATGTTTTAAAACCCAAAACATAAATAAAGACATTGTCATTTACAATGCCAATAGCTCAAACGTGTGAATGCGAGACCTATTGCATTGCAAATGCTTGTTTTGGTAGGCACGGGGAGATTAAGTGAATTGCCCAGAATCACAGGATGTGGAGTCGACCCCGAGGCTCGAACCTTGGTTTCCCAGCTCGAGAGTCGGCAGCTCTAGCCGTGAGACCTCACCCCCTCCATTGCAATGCTCACTCATGCATAGCCCCATTGAAATTACATGTGCAAGATGTACCCACATTTTGTTTGGTGCGTCTAATTTTATATTAAGGATTTGTAAGTATCTGTGTTCAGTAAATTCTATTTGCAACTATTGAAAATAACTATGTACAGTGAGGCTTACTACTACTCTCGCGTATACTTCACAAATTTATCAATTCATGTGTTTTTCAAGTGTAAGTCAAGCTCCTTCACTCCAAAATCTTTGCGAATCGTCCTCTTTCCATTGGATAAGGTAGACGTCACCCCCATGGTTCACCACACGAGATAAAAGTGTGCTTAATGTTGCATGGACTGGTGTCAGGAGACAGGGAGGAGGCGCGGCAGGAGGGTAGGCAGGCAGGGATATCTTAAGGATTTTGGGGGCCCCAGGCCAAACGTATTTTGGGGGCCCCTGTTCAGAACAGCTTTGGATTTATGATCCAATTTCAGCTCTTTCATGCCATCTTGGGTCAGGTCAATGGCAGTGCACAAGCACTCTGGCCAAATTCTAAATGTGTTTGCATCTAATATTCAGGGATAGTGTCTCGTGTTTTTAATATTGTAACACAGCAGCAGCTCACTAATATTACAGCAAATAATCTCTGTGACACCATACCATTTCCCATATGTGAGGTCCTGTTTTGATCTAATAGAAACTATTTTATGGATGTTGCATGAAACATTAACACAACATTTCTCAGCAAAATGTCATTAATAGATTCTCACACCACCCACATTAAAAATAAATTGAAGGAAAATGGTATTTAAAAGAATCTGCTTAAGAATTATTCAAGGCAATCAGGACAAGACTCTGCAGAACAGAGCTGGCTTTATCAGGGGGTCCCCTGAAAGGCTGGGGACCTGGGCCAGAGCCCACTTTGCCCATGCCTTAAAACGTCTCTGCAGGCAGGGAGGGAGGGAGGAAAGAGGAAGCCTGGCGGCTCCAGCAGGATAGGATAGCTGGGCCTGGGGCAGCGCAAGCCCAGGGGGATGTGTACAGGAAGCGCCGCCTCCCAGTAGCTAGATACGGTCTCACGCCTGGGGCTGGTCCCTGAGGACACATGTGTGATCATTACATGTGAAAGCATCGCATTATAAATGATAAATTCAGCGTCAGTCGGAGTGTGCACCTCCACTACTCTTTCCCTCTGTGGTGCAGATGTACCCAGTCCTGGGCGTGCACTTAACACACCTGTGCATTCTGGGAGTTGTGGTTCTGTCTTTCCAAGCGGCTTAACGCACTTCACACCAAGGACTTGTAGAGAGTGTCAATGATTTACACACACAAACTTCATGTATGTTCACACTAACCCAAACTATATCCTGGGTATGTCCGTGGAATCCTGCACCCTGCTGCGCAGGGTGGCCTCATGGTGTTTCTGGCAGCCTCCTCGAGTGTGTAATGGAGTGTAATTATGTGGAATGGTATTTTGTGTTGTGGAGTGGTATGTAGTGGAGTTTAATTATGTGGTGTGCTGTTGAATTTTGTGGCATGATGTGGAATTCTGTGATGCGGATTGGATGTATGTGGTGTGTTGTGTCAGGGCCAGCGCTAGGCATGGGTAGTGTGGGCAGCTGCCCAGGGCCAGATGCCTGTAAACATACAAGAGGGGCCTCGCAGCAGTGCCTTTTAAGAGACTCTGTTATGATGGTAGTGTAGTGCTGTGAAGCCCAAGGGAGGGGGCCCCCTCCCATGGGCCTCCCAGCTGGTACGAAAGGGCGTCAGTAATCTAATCACTGCATCTGCATGAAAACAGCCATTAGATGGGTATTTAAAGTGCCCTTAGGTGTGAAGTGAGCCCTGCTCCTGCATGAATGAAAAGCAGGGTATCTTGCAGAGCTCACAATAAAAGACAGAAACACATTGCATCACAATGAACATTGCTCACTTTAGGGTTGCCAGCTTTCCAAGAAAGAAAATACTGACCTTTTGTTGTTTTTTAAGAGTGTGCAAAGACCCAATCAATCAATCAATCAATCAGTGGAATTGTAAGCGCTCTACTCACCCGTGAGGGTCTCAAGGCGCTGAGGGGGGGGTCCGCCAGACTGTTTAGCCGAAGAGCCAGGTCTTGAGGGTCTTCCTGAAGGTGTTCAGGGAGGGGGCGCGTCTGATGTCTACCAGTAGCTCGTTCCAGGTCTTGGCTGCAATGTGGGAGAAGGATCTTCCGCCTGCTCTGGCTCTGTGAATGCGCGGGGTTTCGGCTAGTGCGAGGTTGGAAGATCGGAGGTTTCTTTTGGGTACGTGGAAGTTGATTCTGTCGTTGAGGTATTTGGGTCCATTGTTGTGTAGGCATTTGTAGGCGTGAGTGAGGATTTTAAAGGTGACTCTTTTCTCCACGGGGAGCTAGTGGAGTCTACGTAGGTGTTGGCTGATGTGTTCGTGCTGGGAGATGCCGAGGACGAGTCTGGCGGCGGTGTTCTGTATTGTCTGGAGTTTGCGGAGTAGGGACTTGTTGATGCCGGCGTAGAGTGCGTTTCCATAGTCCAGTCTGCTGGTGATGAGTGCGTGGGTGACTGTCTTCCTTGACTCAGGGGGGATCCATTTGAAGGTCTTGCGGAGGATGCGGAGGGTGCTGAAGCAGCTGGAGGTGACGGCGTTGACCTGAAGGTTCATGGAGAGTGATGAGTCGAGTACGATGCCGAGGTTTTTGGCGTGGTCTGAGTGGGTAGGTGGGCTTCTGAGAGCGGTTGGCCACCAGGTGCTGTCCCATGCTGAGGGGGTGGTTCCGAGGACGAGGACTTCTGTCTTCTCGGCGTTGAGCTTCAGGCAGCTGTTGGTCATCCAAACTGCAACATCCTGCATTCCTTTCTGGAAGTTGAGTCTGGCGGTGGTGGGGTCTTTTGTGAGGGAGAGGATGAGCTGGGTGTCGTTGACGTAGGATACGATGTCGAGGCCGTGTTGTCGGACGATGGCTGCGAGGGGGGTCATGTAGATGTTGAAGAGGGTAGGGCTCAGTGATGACCCCTGTGGGACTCCGCAGGTGATTTTCGTGGAATCGGAGAGGAAGGGTGGTAGTCTGATCCTTTGGCTTCTTCCGGTGAGGAATGATCGGATCAAGTCCAGGGCTGTTCCTTGTATGCCGGCGTCGTGTAGTCTGGCGACTAGGGTGCGGTGGGAGACGGTGTTGAAGGCCGCTGAAAGGTCGAGTAGGATGAGGGCTGCGGAGTGGCCTTGGTCCAGGAGGGTGCAGATGTCGTCTGTGGCGGTGAGTAGGGCGGTCTCGGTGCTGTGGTTGCTTCGGAATCCGGATTGGGATGGGTTGAGGACTACGTTCTCTTCGATGAATCGGGTCAGTTCCCTGTTGACCGTTTTCTCTGCAACTTTGGCTGCGAAGGGGAGGAGCGAGATGGGCCGGTAGTTCTTGAGGTCAGTGGGGTCGGCTGTGGGCTTCTTGAGCAGGGGCCTGACTTCAGCGCGCTTCCAGTCATCTGGGAAGGTGCCTGTTTTGAAGGTGGTGTTGATGGTGTGTTGTAGTTCGGGTGCGATGGCGGCCGCGGCTCTGTGGTAGATGTGAGGAGGGCAGGGGTCGGTGGGGGCTCCCGAATGGATGCCTTTCATGGTCGAGGCGGTGTCTTCGGTCGTGATCGGTGTCCAGCTGGAGATGGTGGGCTGGCTGGTGTCTCTGGAGGGCGGGGGGGCGTCTGTGGCGTCTGGGGGATGGTCGACGAAGTTGTCGTAGAGGTTTTTGATCTTGAGGTGGAAGTACGTTCCAAGCTTGTCGCAGAGGTCTTGGGACGGGGTGATGTCTGTGGCTTCGCTGTGTGGGTTGGTGAATTCCTGGATGACACTGAAGAGTTCCTTGGAGTTGGTGGAGTTGGTGAGGATTTTGTTGTGGATGAAGTTCCTCTTGGTGGTTCTGATTTGGTTGTGGTAGTTCGTCATGGCGTCCTTGTAGGTGGAGTAGTTTTCTGTTGACTTGTTGTTACTCCAGTTCTTCTCCAGGCGTCTGCAGGTGCGTCTGGCTATTTGGAGATTGGTGGTGAACCACGCGGCTTTCCTGGGGCGTTGTTTGTCGGGGTTGCGTAGCTGGGCAAGCTCGTCCATGCAGTTGGAGATCCAAGTGTGTAGTCCTCTGGCTGTGATGTTTGCGTCGGATGCCAAGGTGTGGTTGTCTCGGGTGAGGGTGGAGTTCAGTTGCTCGTCGGTAACCTTGCTCCAGTTCCTACGTGGTGGGCGTGGGGCTGGTTTGGGTGCCTTGGGTCTGTCGACGGCGAAGTGTACACAGTGGTGGTCGGTCCATGGCGGTTGCGTTGTGTGGCTGAAGTGAACGCTGTTTCCTGCCACGAAGATGGGGTCGGGGTGTGTCCTGCTCTGTGGGTCGGTGTGGTGACGAGTTGTTTAAGGCCGATGTTGGCGAGGTTGTCTCGAAGGATGGTGGAGTTGGGGTCGCTGGGATTGTCGAGGTGGAAGTTCAGGTCTCCAATGAGTATGTAGTTAATTGAGGCTATGGCGTGGGGCGCAATGAAGTCGGTGATGGTGGCGGCAAAGGTTGTCCGGGGGCCGGGGGCTCTGTAGACGAGGGTTCCTCGGAGTGTGGCGTTGGGGCTGGTCTGGATCCGGAAGTGCAGGTTTTCAGCGGAGGGGAAGGTTTCGCTGGAGGTGGTGAGGCGGAGGGTGTTCTTGTGGGCGATGGCGAGGCCCCCTCCTGGGTGGTTGGGACGGTCCTTCTTCTGGATCTTGTATCTGTCCGGGATGGCGGTGTTGATGTCGGGGGTGGAGGAGGCATTGGTCCAGGTCTCCGTGAAGAAGGCGATGTTGGGCGAGAGAGAGTCGAGTAGGTTCCAGATTTCTATGGCGTGTTTGTGTACGGAGCTCACGTTGAGGAGGATGCATTTTAGGGTGTCGCCGGTGCTGGCATCGGTGGTGTTGGAGGTCAGGGTGGTGATGAAGGTCTAGCGGCAGTGGAGGCAGGAGAACTGGCCGTAGGTCGTGTTCGGCGAGGCTTGTTGGCAGTGGCTGAGTCTTCCGGGGTTGAGTGCGAGGAGGGTGGAAGTGTCGTAGCGATGGAAGGTCGTAGATCCAGGGTTCCTGGCGCTGGCCACGGTCGGGTCGCAGACGGGCGCAGACGGGCCTGCCTTAGACGCGCCGGCGGCGCGCCCACTGCGCGACCTCGCAGTGGCCGCCATTAAGTATGGGAGCGGTGAGGGACAGCAGCTGGGAGGCAGGGAGCGGGCGTGGACAGGGGGGCGGGCCGCAGGGGCAGCAGCGGCGGGAAGGGAGCGGGGAGAGATGGGCACGAAACTACAACGTTGAACTAACAACTAATAATGAGTCAATAACACAACTGAAGACAAAAATAAAATGAAATTAAACAGCAGACAGTACCAACAATTACGGGTGCAGCGAGGAGGCAGAGCACACAGGAGGAATAGCCGGCGGTGGCCTCGAACACCTCCCCGGAGGGGGCAGGAGGGCTTAGCGGCAAACACAGGTGAAGCGGAGCTGTGGGGAGAGCATAGGCCTGAGACCAGGGTCAGAGGTCTTACTAGCGCTCCTCCGCAGCGGCCGCCATTAAGTAGGGGAGGGACGGCAGCTGGGAGGCGGGGAGCGGGCGTGGACAGTGGGGCGGGGCTGCAGGGGCAGCAGCGGCGGGAAGGGAGCAGGGAGAGATGGGCACGAAACTACAACGTTGAACTAACAACTATTAATAAGTCAATAACACAACTGAAGACAAAAATAATATGAAATTAAACAGCAGACAGTACCAACAATTTCGGGCGCAGCGAGGAGGCAGAGCACAGAGCACACAGGAGGAATAGCCGGCGGTGGCCTCGAACACCTCCCCAGAGGGGGCAGGAGGGCTTAGCGGCAAACGCAGGTGAAGCAGAGCTGTGAGGAGAGCGTAGGCCTGAGACCAGGGTCAGAGGTCTTACTAGCGCTCCCCCGCAGCAGCCGCCATTAAGTAGGGGGGGGACGGCAGCTGGGAGGTGGGGAGCGGGCGTGGACAGGGGGGCGGGGCCGCAGGGGCAGCAGCGGCGGGAAGGGAGCGGGGAGAGATGGGCACGAAACTACAACGTTGAACTAACAACTAATAATGAGTCAATAACACAACTGAAGACAAAAATAAAATGAAATTAAACAGCAGACAGTACCAACAATTACGGGCGCAGCGAGGAGGCAGAGCACAGAGCACACAGGAGGAATAGCCGGCGGTGGCAGGAGGGCTTAGCGGCAAACGCAGGTGAAGCGGAGCTGTGGGGAGAGCGTAGGCCTGAGACCAGGGTCAGAGGTCTTACCCAGACATTATACTAAATAGGACTTTAAAATGATATTATGCATTTATTTATAACATGACTTTTTTGCCTTTCTTTACTTTAACTATTAGTCAGATATTGATAATGCATCTCTAGAACACATTCAAAAGTACTTTCTATTTATACCTGTTGTTTGAAGTATGTACAGGTAAGCGTTAAAAATACCGGGTTTAGGAAATTATGCTTTTTTTTTCTTCCGGCCAGGACATGAAAATACTGGTGGTGCCGGTAGAAAACCGGCCAGGTGGCAGCTCGGTTCACCTAGGATAAAGGAAAAGGGGCAAAGAAGCACAGATAATAGAGGTAGAGTGCATATAAAGGAGGAACGACAAAAGAACGAACTAAGTTAAGAGATGGGGGAGAGATGATAGAGTAAAACTACAGCAGAGAAGTGACAGATGAATGTAATTGGGGCAGAACGGCAACAAAGAGCAAGAGGCTTGAGGAAACAGAAAGAGGAAGAGGAGCAGTGTATGTGACGGGCTGAATCAGTGAGAGAAGGGAAAAGGCTGGGCAGAGCCGGCAATACGCATGGGCAATATGAGCATCTGCCCGGGGACCTGCACTCAGGTTGAAAACATGGGGTCCTGCTTCTATGTGAAATGCCATACTATCAGTCAGCCCACCTGCTCCTCCAGTGCCCCCCTCCCCAATCCGATCACATCACAAATGTATTTTTCAAGGGAGGTGTCTTGACCTCCCTCGTCCAAGGGTGTGGTGGCATTTCTGGGGATGCAGGGGTGGGCAAAGGAAAACAGTGGGTGAGGAAGTGGGCAGTAGTAAAGGCAACAATTGTGTTGGCTCACAACATCAGGAGCAGGGCAGCACCTCTTAATAACCTACCTTGAAGCCTTGCCTGCCTTTTCTGCTTTTCATTGCCAGGCAACAAAAGGCCCCTTCATTCCATGAACCAGCTGGATATGATCAGGCGAGGAAAGGTGGATTGGGGTGGCGCCAGAAAAGACTGTTGAGCAGGGCAGGGTTTAGCAAAGCTCAGTCACCTGGGCCTTGAAGCACTGCATCAGGCTGCAAGGTCCAGGTATGGGCCCCCCTTCCCTTGCTGCCATAGTCTAGTGCTGTGTGGCCCAGGGCGGGGCCCCCCTCTCCTTGGCCTCAGTGCTGTGAAGCCCAGGGGATAAAACGTCCTCACCTGAGCCTCGTCTCATAAATTATTTTAATTAATTTAATTTTAGTTCTGTATCCCTAATAACCTCAGCTACCATATCAATCATATAGGTCCTCCGATGGATCTTGTTCTGTGCTGAAAGGGATTGGAATAATAAGAGGATGAGCAACTATCATATGAGGACCTGGAATAGATAATTGCTAATATTCGATAACAGGAACAGCTACCTTGTAAACCCCCCCCAACACTTTTGTTGCAAGTCTAGTCAAGTAAACTACAAACATGTATGAGGAGTTTGAGTGTTAGAACACAAGTGGAAACTTCACGAAAACTTCCCATAGGCTTCAGACTATTCAGTTCATGAGCTCATACTTAGGAAGGAAAGCAAAATTTAAGGCCTTCATGAAATACAGCTTATTCATGATGAATTTGTGCTAAAATATGAATCTCGCATTACACAGAACACTGCATTAATTTCCCATTTACTCATACAAATTTTATAAGTCACCATCACTTCACATAAAATCCCACAAGTCTTTTTCTACACATTATATGTTATTTCAGCAATACGAGGTTAAGAAAACACATCAATGATAAGTATTTCGAAATAAATCTCAATATATCTACATGTAACAGCTATTTTCCTAGTCATTGTCAGTGCTCACGTAACACATTCTAGTGTTATCTGTTTTTTGTAACACATAAAGCAGCTTTATTTTGACATAGAAGATTCCCTGTGTTATCGTGTGTCACGTTTATCTAAGCATAAGAACACTCGTTACTAAAATGTCAAATTTCACATTAACTCATTAACTGTTAGGTGTTATCAGAAATCTACTTCTAACATTTCTGCATGGTTTTACGATGCAGTTTCTAAATCAAGGCTTCATTGGTGAAACTCTTAAACACCGAGCCTAATACTCATTTTGTCGTTTCATGTAAATTGTGTCACATATCATTTCTGTGTAAAATTGTCTTAATTAGGTAAATTATAACATCTCTGCTCTATCGGAGTGAAAGGGTGGATGGACGGATGAGTGAAATAATGAATGAGTGGATGGATGGATGAGTAAAAGGGTGGAAGTAATGCTGGATGAGTGAAAGGATGGATGGAGTGAAAGGGTGGATGGATGGAGTGAAAGGGTGGAGGGACAGATGAGCAAAAGAATAGGTAAATGTGTGAAAGAATGGATGGATGAGTGGAAGGATGGGTGTAAGGGTAGATGAGTGAAAGAATGGATAGTTGAGTGAAAGTGAGGTTGGAGGAATAAAAGAAAGGATGGGTAGATGAGTGAATGGATGGATGAGTAAGTGAAAAGATGGGTGGATAGGTGAAAGGGTAAATGGATGGATGAGGGAATGGATGGAATGAAAATGTGGCTGAATGGATGAGCAATAGGATGGATGGATGATCAAAAAGATGGGTGGATGGATGAGTGAATGGCATGGTTGGAGGGATGGATGAGTAGAATGATGGATGGATAGGTTTGGTTATGGATGGCGACATGGATGGATGGACATACAAAATGGTGAAAGACTGAATGATGGATGAAAGAATGAATGGATGACAGAACGTAAAGGTTGAATAGATCGATGCTTAGATGGAAAAGACAAGAGAGCTCTTCTGGGGCGGGGTTGCAATGACTTGCTTGGTGCTATAAAAGCTTTCATTCAAAGCAGGGAGTATTTTCATTTTCTGGCTATCCCTTGCCTATGTGTACCATTTCTGTATTTGCCCTGTATTTACTTATGGCATATCTACATCATATGTATGACATTTTAGTGCCACCTAACTGCTACTTGAATATTACACTTGTAATTGTACATTTTAGCAGTGTAAGGTTCTAAGGAGAGCCTTATAGTGCCATGAGCTGTGCTTGAGGCGTATATTGTGCTTGCAGTCATAGGCAAGGTGTCCAAAATAAACAGGGTAATAGTGTTTTGTCTGTGCCTTCTTCAATAGTGCTGTTGAGAAAAGCATGTTTGTGACCCCTGCCAGCCAGTGCTACCCTCCCGGTATGGCAAACGTATTGCAGCTCTATGCTTTGCCCCCATAAACAAAGTCTGACTCCCTATATTAAGCTCCACTTGTTGATACACTTATAAAGCCCTCTATAGTGGATCCTCCACAGCAGCCCCCCTCTTTGTTCACCACCACATCAAGATCGCTTTAGTAACATCCCCTCAGCAATACAATGCAAGAACTTCTTAATGACTCCAAGAGTATAGAAGATGAATTCTCTGGGGATGAGTAAGGCATCAGCTTCCAGTTTCTAGCTAAGAAACTGAGCTGTTCCGCAGTAGTCTTGAGGCAAAACCTGATTGCTGATATTGTTTCTCTGTCCAGATGATACAAAGACCTAAACTCTCATCTCATATCTCATAGCAGGAGCAGGAATAAAGAGTACTGGTATACTTGTGCAACAAACACACTCAAATGCATTAACACAGTCACACCAAAGCTGTCCACTGCTTTATCCTCACAACTGGCTTTACTAATGGTTCCAAAATAAGTGCATCATCAAACTTTTTTTCTTATCACAGTGCAAGGGATTTATATGAAAAATGTAACTCTCACTAGCACAGACTTCCACCAGAGTAGGTCTCAAGTTGCCTCTTTAAACCACATGTAAGTAGTTCTGCTGGTATTTTCTTGCATTCTGGAACGTGAGTTTTCATTTTGCCGTCATAAATGAAACAGTACAAGACCCAAATGAAAGGAATACAACAAATAATGTATACCTTTGGGAACTGTAAAAATTATCATTTTAAACATCCTTTTCAGTACAGGGGTGATTTTAACCCTTCTTTGATGCAGCCTCACATAGAGGCATGGCGCTTGTCTACAATGCATGCTTTGCTTTGTTTCTACAGAACTCTGCTGCTCCTTTAGTTCTGACCTGTTGTTTATAAAGCTTCCAAATAAAAATGAAAAGATACATGTATTTAAACTCAACTTTATTTTGCTATATCTGGTTGCATCATTTTTACCATAGTGATGCTATTCAAATAATAATCCGCAGTGCTCTGGACCTTTCATCATACACCAATCTGGAAACAATCAGTTAACACTGAGTGAGAAAGTCCTCCTTTCTGAGGCCTGTGCCTAGCTTTTCCATTCAATGTGACTAAAGTAATCCACTTCATACAGCTTTAAAATAGACTGACATTTCATTTGGGTATTTATATATTTTTATCCATGTTACTGATATGCACACACAAGGTCCCTTGACGATATCAAAGAAGATTAGAAGTCCATTGATGCCACTTTCTGTGATGTCACTCCTTGTTATGTCACAATCAAATTAGAAGGGCCTCACATCTTCCCTTTTACCCGGGGCCCCAAAAATCCTAAGACCGGCCCTGTGTTGTGTAATTGTGTTGTTGAATTGAATTATGTTGTTTGGTGTTGAATTATGTTGTGTGGATTGGAAATGTGTGGATATGAATTGTGTGGCATGGAACTGTGTAGCTAGCTTTGCATTTTTGGTGTCGAAAAATACAAATAGGTAGACGCTAAGCTCCAGATCTGTGTCTTTGGGTGATAAAAAAAAAAAGACAAATGAGTGGGGAAAAAGGATACCAATCATTGACCAGAAGGAATTACACTGTATATTATAACAGGCACACCTGAAAACTGTGCCGCATGTGTTGGATAGCTATGTGCCTGCCCCGTCTCACCTCCGCCAGAATGTTACCTGCAACGACAGTTCGGCATGCTCTAAAATGTGTGTTCATTTGCCTTTTACAGCTACATGCTTACATATCTCTATTAGAGAAGCACATGTGTTTGTGTCTGTGAAAGAGAAAGGAAAGAGAGGGGGCTCAAAAGAGAGAGGCAGACAGCAGGGTCTCTATCAATAATGCAGCAGGTGAAGTGGCACCGGGAGCCAGGGGCATGAGGGGCTCTTTACTCCTGCTCCTCATATCCCACGGACTCCGAAAGGTTCAGCAACACATGTGGGGGTTCTGCAATTCCCTTGAGACCTGCCCTGTCTTCACAGCAAGTTTGAAGTCAGTATCTCTCGTCGGAACTGCTGGAGCAGTACCCCTGTGCACCGTGCCAACTTGCCGTTGCCAAGGCTTGTTGAATCTCTTCTCCAGAGATCTTCGGGCTCCAAGAAGCTCCGGCCTCCAGCATCTTCTCCTACCAAGATCTTTGTCCTCACCACATCCCACGCACTGTGGGCCTGCATCCTTGGTGAGCTGCTCGAGGTCCTCTTGCGACTCCTGTGCCTTTGGCCTGTGGGCCCTCTTGAGGGACTTCTTTGGCTCCAGTAGGCTCCCCTGCTTGCTCGGGGCCTGCCCTGACTCTCCTGCACATGGTGAGTCCTTTGGACCTTGCTGGTCCCGACACTGCATCTTCTTTGCTTTCCTCATCTGCTGCTGCTGCCAAGGCTTGTTGGTGCTCCCGCTGGACACAGACCCGCTGGCTCTCGACTACCAAAGTGGGACAGCTCGTGAAAGGCTCCTGGTCTTCCACAGCATCGCCTGGTCCCCACAGCTGCAGCGATAAGGACACAGTCAACTCTCCTGCATCTTCGTTTTTCGGTGGTCATTGGTCTTCCGTGGCTCCTGGTAACTCCCAAGTGGCATAGACTCTGTCCCTTCTGCTTGCAGGTACTCCTTTACAAGAATCCACCCTTGGATTCCACCGGACACTTTCACCTTCTTCGCCAGCGACATCTTTACTGAAGTCCTCCATTGTGGTCTACAGTGGTTTCCGATGTCACTCGACACCTATGCACCCGGCTTCCCTGGTTTAGGTACCCTGGTTCCTGGGGTATCCACTTTCCAACCTTCCATCTTCCACGGGGTTTCTTCAGGGTCCTCCATGAAGGGTCCTTCTTCTTTAAAACTGCAACTGCAAACTTCCCAATTGACTTGTGTTGAGCATGCAGTCGTGTTCCCACTCTGCACACGGCCTCCGTGGGGCTCCTGGGTACTTACCATGGGTGGTTCCTTGGGTCCCCGGCACTTCTAAGTCTTCTGGGTCCAGTCTTGACTTCGGTTGTGGTTCGCATTCCACTTTATTAGTATATGGTTTGGTCTCCCCCAGGAGATCACTGTGTATTTGTGCTACTTACCTGTTCTATAATTGAAGTATTGTGTGTATTGTGATTATATCTCCGGGTAGGAGATATACCAATGTATAAGTGAGTGTTTATAATAAATACATATTTTAATAACTACACTGTGTGGTTCCTTTTCACTTAACCTACACTATATGATTAGTACTGGTAAAACAAGCTGCTTTACACTCCTTCTGGACTAAGTCTGAAGGCTGATCTCCACAACTACCACTTAGAGAGCTTTCTATGGTTGTCTAAGACCACTAAAATCACCATAAGGGTTGTCTGGATTACTGCAAGGTGCTTCACTTAAATAAGTGTGCACCATATACTTAGCCAGCCTCCTACAGTAACTATATATAAAAGTATAGGAGTCACATGAAACATGATAACTCCTAGCCATGGAAATCTTTTTGAATGCAGGATCAGCAAGCTTTTTAAATATTAACATTGATTTTGGTTAAGATACCACAGTTTATTTTGAATACGAATTTTATTTTATATCAACGAGACCTTTGAACAAAAACAAGGAACGTCAACAAGTTTCAGGCGCACTCTACCTTATGCTAACCTTTTCATGGATTCCTTCAGGAGCCAACGTGTAACGGAATATCAATAGAAAACTAATCAGCATTTAATTGTGTTGTCACAGAAAGAACACAGTTATGACCCACTCTCTGTTTACTTATGCATTCCCTGAGGATGTTATACTCGGAGACACAAATTGATATTGCAGGTTCGAAGTTCATTTTCAAAGATCCAGTTTGGCTTTTTTAATTCCAATTCATAAAGTAAATTAAATTAGCTAATACGTTTGAATTTTAGAATCTCTTCAGCAGGATGTAATTAATTATAAAAATGAAATAATTCAGTAAATAGGTTTTAGAATGCATGTCTATAGATATAATTTTATAGTAAGATAAGACAAGTGCATTAATATTTAGCTATGTTAATTAATATTTATCCCTTAAAATTCATGTTCCAATTTTTAGGTTAGTTTTGCTGCTACCTTTTCTATATTTCTCTCCAGCCTTTACTTGACATTATATAAGGTATGAATCTTGGTTTCACGCCTGCCCTGAGAGCATTCACCTTGTCATAGGGTAAAAGAAATATGACAGTCAGTTTGTGAAGCTTATAGATTGTTTATGAGACATCAAAATGACGAGGCATTGCTACTAGGTAAAGTGGAGTGAGGGTGTAAGGGGGCGGGTGGAGGTAATTCTGTTTGGCATGAAAAATCATCACCAAACCAATATATCTAAAAAGACAGTGTATGTAGCATGACTATTTATGATAACATTCAAGTATCAAAATACAAAACACAGATACATGTAATACATTGTCCCAATTCCAAATAACATATAATTCCAATTTCACATGATACAGGCTGCAAAATTCGATGTTAGCAGCCAGCACATGTTTTGCTGGAAACCCGGCTTCTTCAGGGCCGTAAGTCTAGAGAAAGCTCCTTAACTGCATTTCTCAGAAGTAACGGTGTAATGAAAGTGTTCCCTCTTATGCTTGATGTTATAACAGGTTTACTAATAAATGTTTATATCCATGGATTGCATCCATCATAATAGCAGAAGACTCATTGGTTCTTCTTTTATATAACTGTCAAACTCTATCACAATGTACATAATAGACAGAACGAAAAGCACACCCTCTCTTCAGTTACAGGTGAGATCCCATGGTCCAGCTCATATCTGCTGTGCTCACATCACACTGACTAGGGAACAGAGTTACGTTGTTGGATTTGGGTTTGCGAAGGCAGGAAAAGCTAGCAGACACAAGTTGACAGAATTGGTTCATCAGAATTTAATTCATCAAGTGGTTGTTCTCAGAGATCAAATACAGGTAAAGAACCACAATTACATCTAAAGGACAATGAGGGTTGACAACTATTTGTATAGATTTAACAGTAATGAAGAATTGCATATTCAATATGATTTGCCTGCCAGCTACTTGGGACGAAGGATGTCAGCCACTCCACTCATAAATGCAATCATTGTGGTGGGGAGGAGGGGATGCAGAATCAGATAATATACAAAGTTGTTATTTTAGGCTCTGTTCCTGTGGTTGAAAATGTCACCACACACATGGTGTCCACAGGTTTTATAAAAACGCTTGCAGAGTGGCATAACACAAACTGATGGGCCCCCTTGCAGAATGTCTCATAGATACATAAGCTGTAGGCTGAATGTGGGGCCCTCTAAAGGGCAGGGGTTCCTCTTCATTGCAGCAGCTGCGGGGGACTACATGTGCATGAGCTGTGAGTTTAGGGCTAGTGGAGGACCCACAGATTTTGAAAAACTATTAGGTGTGGTTTCTGCTTTAAGGCTCTAGGGCTGTGCCCCTCTGAAATTCCTACATCTTTTCTGCAAAAAATAATAAATACATCAATTTATTTAGAAATATGATCTCACATCAGAATGACATTTGGCGCCTTGTCCTCGGTAATGGTAAGTGTTAATGCTAGACTTGTATTAGGTATATTGTGCTGAGAAACCTGGTCACGCTGACCTCCCCCACTGTGGCACACCAGGACATGGCTGTAGATCACTGACCTCTTTGGAAGTGGAGCTGGTGTATTTCGTCCCCAGTGAATCAATCAATTAATCAAGGGTTGGTAAAGCGCAACTATTCATCCGGGAGGATCTCAAGGTGCTGGGGGGAGGTGGGGAGCAGATCTGTCTAAGTGCTGGGGTCATTCGAAGAGCCAGGTCTTGAGGTCCTTCCTGAACTGCAGAAGCGTGGAAGATAGTCTGAGGTGGAGAGGTAGGGTGTTCCTGATCTTGGCAGCGAGGAAGAAGGACTTTCTTCTGGTTCTGGTCTTGGTGATCCGTGGGACGGTGGCCAGGGTGAGCTGGGCGGAGCGGAGGTGTATTTTGGGTGCGTGGAAGGAGAGGCGGCTGTTCAGGTATGCTGGTCCGGCGTTGTGGAGGGCCTTGTAAGCATGGGTGAAAAGTTTGAAGGTCATTCTTCTGTCTGCCCCGTGGAGTTTTTGGAGGTGTTGAGTGATGTGGCTGTGCCAGGGGGGAGGTCAAGGACCAGTCAGGCTGCGGCGTTCTGGACATTATGGAGCTTGCGGAGGTTTTTCTGGGTAATGCAGACGTAGAGTGCGTTGCAGTAGTCCAGTTTGCTGCTGATGAGCGCGTGAGTGATGGTCTTCCTGGATTCCATGGAGATCCATATGAGGGTCTTTCGCAGCAGGCGGAGGGTATTGAAACAGGCCGAGGATACTGAGTTGATCTGGCGGTCCACAGTGAGCGATGCATCTAGTATGATGCCGAGGTTTCGTGCGTGGTCTATCGGGGTGCGGGGAGTTCCTAGCGCAGGGGACCACCAGGTATCGTTCCATGAGGAGGGGGTGGATCCCGGGATAAGGACGTCTGTCTTGTCTGAGTTGAGCTTAAGGTAGCTGTTCTTCACCCAGGTGGCGAAGGCTTTCATTCCTTCTTGGAAGTTGTGCATGGTGATGTTGGGTTTGTTGGTGATGGAGAGGATCAGCTGTGTGTCGTTGGTGTAGGAGACGATGTTGAGTCCATGGTTCCTGACGATGGTTGCGGGGGGTGCCATGTAGATGTTGAAGTGGATGGGGCTGAGAGAGGAGCCCTTGGACCATCCGCAGTTGGTCTCTGTCGGTTCTGAGAGGTATGGCAGAAGTCTGACCCGTTGTGTTCTGCCTGTGAGAAAGGGTCGGATCCAGTCGAGTGCCCTGTCATGGATGCCGGTGTCATGGAGTCTAGTGGTTAGGGTGCGGTGGGAGAAGGTGTTGAATGCTGCCAAAAGGTCCAGCAGGATGAGGGCCGTGGTTTTGCCCTGGTTGAGGAGGGAGCGGATGTCGTCGGTGGCGGCGAGGAGGGTGGTCTCAGTGCTGTGATTGCTTCGGAAACTGGATTGGAGATGTCCAGGATGTCGTTTGTTTCGATGAAGTCGGCTAGTCAGCTGTTGACAGCTTTTTCAATGACTTTGGCTGGGAAGGGGAGCAGGGAGATGGGCCTGAAATTCTTAAGGTCAATTCTGTCCGCGGAGGGTTTCTTCAGGAGTGGGTTAATTTCGGCATGTTTCCAGTCATCAGGGAAGGAGGCGGTCTCGAGGGAGCAGTTGATGGTTTGGCATAACTCGGGTGCGTTGGCGGGGGAGGCTGTGTGGAAGATGTAGGGGTCCGATGGTGCTCCGGCGTGGATGCTATTCATGGTCTTTAGGGTGTTGTCGGTGGTGAGTGGGGTCCAACTGAGCAGGGTCTGTCGGGGGCATCAGTTGAGGAGGTTGCGGGTGCGGTGGGGAGGTCCTGGTTGTTGAAGTTGTCATAGATCATCTTGATCTTGTGGTGGAAGATGGTGCCGAGTCTGTTGCAGAAGTCTTGGGAGGGTGGGATGTCTGTGGTTTCGCTGTTGAGTTTGGTGAATTCCTGGAGGATGGTGAAGAGTTCTTTGCTGTTGTGTGCGTTGGTGTTGATTCTGTTTTGGAGGGCCTTCTTCTTTGTGTTTTTGATGAGGTGGTGGTGTGCAGTGGTGGCTGCTCTGAAGGTGGTGTGGGCTTCCGGGGTTTTGTGGTTCCTCCATGTCTTTTCGAGTTGTCTGCAGGAGCGTCTGGATTCTTGGAGGGCAGGCATGAACCAGCTTGCTTTCTTTTTTTTAATGAATTCTTTTTATTGAAAGTTATTCAGTCATTAAATAGCCAGGCAGTAGAAATTTGCTTTACAGAAATTGTACGGTATACAATACATATGACAAATAGCACATCTTATGATAAATCTCAAACATTCACATCATCACATTCCCCAATGAATCTCTCTCACCTACGCCCTGTGAGTTCTCTTGTGGGGGAGATACATATGTCTCCTCTGTGTGTGTTCCACTTCCCCCATTTTCGTCCCATTTTCTGGGGAATCCTCTGTTCTTGTAAACAGCTTTTTCCACAATCATACATCTATCCATGTCTCTTGCCCAACTCTGCAGTGTGGGTATCTCACCTGTCCCCCATCTTCAGGCTATGTTTCTCTTGGCAAGAGTCAGCCCTAGTGTGACCCACTGTTGCTCTACAGCGGAAAAGTCTGTGGCATCTTATATGTTGAGTATGCATAGTTTAGGCATTGGGTGGATCTGCTTCTCGCTTACACTTTGCATCTGTGACTTAGTGGCCTCCCAGAATGGTTTGATAGCAGGGTATTCCCAGAGGGTATGGTAAAATGTGCCCTCCCTGGTGCAGAGTCTAAGACACCTTGCATCTTCGCTCCTCCCCATTTTGGTCAGTGTGCCGCCAGAAAGATAGGTCCTATGCAATATTTTAAGCTGGATTAATCGGTATTTCAGTGGAATGGCTGCCTCCCGGGGGGACATCAATGCTTCCTGCCATTTTTCATCTTCTAGAATTCCTACGTCCCTTTGCCAATGCTCCCGGAGTAGTCGGAGTGAGTCTGGTAAGTTATTACATAGTTTTTGATACGTCATTGAGCTTGCCTTTTGAGTCATAGGTGCTGATAATAGTCTGTCTTCCAGTGGGGACGCTTGTGGCACGTACTCATCTCGCGGAATGGTGGTTGCGAGGGCGGTGTCATCATCATCATCAAACCTTTTATTTCGGCTAAGAGCCATAAAAAGTTACAGTCATAAAACATAAAATTCAATATCGGTAAAAAACATCATACAAAGTTCCTTTTTACAATAGTTTAAAATCAACAATAGTTAAAATTAATAATTATTAAGTAAAACAGTTCTATACTTTTCCAAGTGCCAAATGGGTTAGCCTATTACACATATATTCATCATGGGGATAAGAATTCATATGTAAGTAAAACAATTTGATACACAAGCCATAGAAATGTCATAATCCCCAATATCTACATTAGGGGTATAGGACATAAAAGAGGGTAAGACGCTGAATAGGCCTTCTGTGCCTTTCTCTACGGACTAGCTATCATAGCAGGCAGATTATCTATGGCCTTCTGCCTCTGATTCCAAGCAGAGAGCAGGTAGCGCGAGACAGCCAAGGCTAGTAATTCCCTGGTATCGCTCTTGAGAATCCCTACTGCTTCCCTACAGTGTCTCACTCCCATGGATTTTAGTGCTGCTATCAACCAGTTCTTGTGCGCGTTTCTATGTTGAGGGCAGAAGAACATAAAGTGCTCAACCAATTCCGCAATATTAGGACAGTTTGGGCAAAACTTAGAATTTGAAAGTGTCTTATCCCATTTCAGAGACAATATACCACACCTGAATTGGACATATAGACATTTGGAACGGAATGGATACATTCGGTCCATGTAAGGTTCTGGGCTAGGTCAGTAGCGGCTCCTGGAGGAGTTCCGCCGGGCGGTGACGTGGGGCGGGGAGGGGCAGGGTGGGGGGTAGTAAAAGCCGGAATCCGGCCGAACCGAGGTAAATTAGCAAATAAATAAATAAACGAATTTCGTTGCGTGCGCTGCTTCGCATTTGGCGATGCAGCGCGCGCTACGAGATCGTTTTATTTATTTATTTGCTAACTTACCTCGGTTCGTCCAGATTCCGATTTTCTACCCCCACCTGCCCTCACGTCACCGCCGGCAGGCTCCCTCCAGGAGCCGCTACTGAGCTAGGTGTACATTTATGGTTAAGGAACTGGCCAGTTATGCTATATTCCTGGTATACTTTCCAAGTTTGCAATAGAATTGCCTCCCAGAACCAGCTTTTTGCTTCCTGGGCATCACTTTTAGTGATCAGCTCCGGGGTGTTCCATAAATTAACCATGCCTATTCTATGTGATATGTCTTTTATCGCCTTCAGCCAGGGAGTACTCTTGTCCCTATGAAGAGACACTAGTTCTTTCACACAGTCCCTATAGATTACTAGTTCCCTGGTGGACCAAAGTCTAGTCCAATATAACAAGTGTTTAAGTAAAACCATTAAATGTATTGGGTTAAGGGCTAAGTGAAATCTCAATTGGATGATAGGGAAGCTTGCGGGGAGTTTGAAAAGGCCCCTTATAAATTTATTTTCGATCCTTGTCAACGCCTCCGCTGGGGCATGACCCCAAATCTCAGCTCCATAAGTCGCTGATGCTACAGCTGATGCTCTATATACAGTGATAACCGGAGACAGGGCACCTCCCGGGGCAGCCCTGTACTTTCTCCCTATAACTGAGGTTTTCATTTGGAGGATGGCTTTGCTTTTTTTAGTTGTGGACCCCATGTCTGACTATCACTTAGCCTGACTCCCAGGTAGTCAAAGTACGAGCCTTTCTCAAGGGGGACCCCCTCTATAAACACATTTCCTCTATACGTTCTGTGAGGATTAATGGTCATTACTTTAGACTTAATAGAGTTTAGTTCTAAACCTCTTTCCTCACAGAAGGAGACAAAGGCGTTTAGGTCTGCTTGCAGCCCCATTGGAGTACCTGAAATTAGCAGGGTGTCGTCCGCAAACATCAAAATAGGAGTAGACACACCTGCTATTTTAGGAGCATCATGTTTGCAGTCCATCAATATGCCTACTGCTCTATTACTATAAAGACTAAAAAGGGTGGGGGAGACTACGCAACCTTGTCTCACCCCTTGGTTGATCTCAATCTTATCCGTCAAACCCCCTGCATTATTCCACCTGACCTTTGCAAAGGTGTTTGTGTGTAGGCCTTAGCAGGTCTGGGGGAATGCCATACCCATCTAATACCTCCCATAGTGTTTCCCTTGGGACCAGGTTGAATGCCGCTCTCAGATCTATGAAAGCGACATATAGATGGTCACGCTTCAAGGTGACATATTTCCAAGTTATCACCTTGAAGCGGAGGACCTGGTCCAGTGTACTAATCTTTGATCTGAACCCAGCTTGCACCTCTTCTAGGATGTTGTTCTGATCTATCCAGTCGTTAAGTTTGAACAACACCTGCCTGCAGAAGAATTCCTGCGTGTTATCCAGCAGGCTAATGGGTCTGTAGTTGGAGGGGTTTAATCTTTCTCCCTTTTTGTAGATAGGTATAATAATCGCTCCATGCAATGTAGGAGGAATAGAATTACCTTTGAGGATGCTATTATTTTTAACAGCGTTCAGGTATGGTACCCAGATATCTGATTGGGACAAAAAAAGATCACCTGGTATACCATCCATCCCTGGCGCCTTTTCTTTTTTCATTTGTTTGACTGCTAGATGGGTTTCAGCTAAGGTAAAGCAGAGATTGACTTCTGATGTGGCGGGTCTACTATTCTCTGCATGAATTACATTTCCCATATCGATATTCCTCACCCTTATGGGGAGAATTGCTTTATTATTTTGTTTCCAATTGCCCTTATACAGGCCACTGAAATGTGAAACCCATATGTGAGAGGCTGGCCTGGTATATGCTGTCCACTAATGTAAGTGGGCACCCTGCACCAGTCCAGACAACCCTTATGGTGATTTAAGAGGTCTCAGACAACCTTAGAAAGCTATCCAAGTGGCAGCTGTGGAGAGCAGCCTTCAGGCTTAGTCTTGAAGGTGTGTAAAGCAGCTTCTTTTACCAGAATGCAATCTTATAGTATAGATTAAATGAAAAGAGAACCATACAGTAGTTATAACAAATATGTATTTATGCATTATTCCACCTGACCTTTGCAAAGGTGTTTGTGTGTAGGTCTTAGCAGGCCTGGGGGAATGCCATACACATCCAATACCTCCCATAGTGTTTCTCTTGGGACCAGGTCGAATGCCGCAACATATAGATGGTCACGCTTCAAGGTGACATATTTCCAAGTTATCACCTTGATAACTTTATTTATTATATAGTTATTATATAACACTATCTAGTACGTTACAGTATCTCCTACACGGAGATAGACACAAAGCACACAATACTGTAGCAAAGAAATCACAGTAAATAGCACTAATAAACAGTGGGCCCCAGGGGGGGACCGAACCATATACTAAGAAAGTGGTATAAGGACCACGACTCAAGTCATGACAATGTCGAGAGGACGTAGAATTGCTGGCACCCCAATGAACCACCCAAGGTGAGTAGATAGGGACCCCACGGAGTGCGTGTGCAGTGTGGGAACACGACAGCGTGCTCCGTACAAGTCTATGTGCAAGTCGCAGTTGGAATTGTAAGGATTAGGGACCCTTCCCAGTGGACTACGAAGAAACCCCCTGGAAGACAGAAGGTTGGAGAGCCACCCCACCCGTGGATACCGAAGTGCCCAAGGTACCTAACCCAGGGAAGCCGGGTGCATAGGTGTGAAGTGGCGTCGGAAATTGCCGTCAAACCCAATGGAGGACTTCGAAGAAGAGCCGCTGCTGGAAGGGGAGAAAGTGTCTGTTGGAATCCAAACATGGATTCTTGTCGAAGAGTACCTGAAAGCAGAGGGGACAGAGTCTGGGTCACTTGAGAGTGAACAGGGGCTCGGTAGACGAATGCCCACCGATGTCGGGTGCTTCAGGATAGTTGACTGTGACCTTCACTCTGCAGCTGCGAGGACCAGGTGATGTTGAGGATGACCAGGAGTCGGATATGAGCTGTCCCACAAAGGATGTCGAGTGCTGAGGGGTCGGTGTCCGGTGGGAGCACCAACAAGCCTTGGCAAAAGCAACCCACGCAGGAAGTCAAGGAAGTGTACAGTTTAGACCAGCAAGTTCCAGGAGACTCATCACAAGCAGGGTAGTCATGGCAGGCTCCCAGCAATCAGGGGAGCTCAAGGAAATTAAAGATGATCCTCAATTGGACCCACAGGCTGGAGGCACAGGAGTCGCGAGAGGACCTCGGGCAGATTAACAAAACAACAGGCCACGGGGCACATGGTGCGAGGTGGTTGAAGATCTTTGTAGGAAAGGTTGCCAGAGGTTGGGGCTACTTGGAGCTCAATGCACTTGTCACAGGATTGTCAACAAGCACATGAACTTACAAAAGTATGCGGTGCACAGGGGTTCGGATATTGCAGGCCCCAAGAGGGATTCTGACCTCAAACTCGGTGAGAGGGCAGCTCGGACCTCGAGGGACGTAGAAACCCACCTCCTGTGTTGCTGAGCCTTTCAAAGTCTGTAGGAGCTTGGGATCAGAAGACCGGTCAGCAGTGTTGTGGTGCCTGCGAATGCAGGGGAGTAACTCCTTCACACCAAGGGAGATTATCTTCAGGTGTCTTGGATGCTCCACAGGTCCTACATGGATCCTGTGCGGTGCACAGGCACAGACGATGCAGCAGACTGAGAGGGAGACGAAGTCAGACCGAAACGAAGTCCAGCGAAGTCCAGTGTTCCCAGACGGTCAAAGTGCAATGGTTTCAGTTCTGAAACTTGTCCATAATGAATCTAAGGTCCCACAGCCAGGTAAGCCCTTAAGTACCCACGGGAGAGGGTTGGAAAGATTCAGGGGACCCTCCCAGGGGATGGTCTGTACAGGGGGGAGGTTACTCCCATGTCCTTTGTCCAGTATCGCACCAGAGTGAGAGCCAATGGCTCCCAGGACTGGTTTGAAATGGACTATGCACAGGGACACCAAATGTGCCCCTCATGCAGACTTTCAGTCGCTGGCAAGCGCACCCACCCAGCCCTAATACACTAAATCCCGTCTGAGAGGTGTTCACACCTCCCTGTGACAGGATGCCTATTGTTCTGCCTTCCCCTGCTCATGCTTGGCTCAGCAGCAGAAGGGCAGAAATGTGTGTCTGTTTGGCAGCAACCAATTTGTGCTGTCCGGAGCTAGAAGGCTGGTACCGGGAACACCAGGAGCCCCACAAAGGTCGCTTCTGAGTGGTGGAATCGTAAGGGTATGATTCAAACATGTTTGACACCAAACACGATAGGGTTTGTTTCAGCCATTTTAGAGTTGGTCATCACGCGGTCGCATAATGCCCCTCTATAGTAATATATGGCTGCTTCACTGACAACCCGGGAGAATGGACTCCGTAGGTTGCAGGGGTGTCCTGCTCAGGCTGGGGCACCCTCTCACTTAGAACCAAGCACCCTGCCTTCAGGATTGTAAAGGCCTGCTCTAGGGGTGACTTATAGGTTTTAAGTGCAGTGACCCTTAGATATAGTAAACCTATATCTTAAGCAAGTGGTGCATGCACCGACTTACACAGGCTGCAATGGCAGGCCTGTAGTTCCATTTTGAATGGTCTCTCATGGGTGGCATAATACATGCTGTAACCCATGGGAGACCTCTGGGGTACATATGCCCTGGGTACATGGGTACCATATACTAGGGACTGACAAGGGTACCCCAGTATCCAATTCGGGGTGTACCTAAACACATAACATAACAGTTTAGGGAGAAAGCAGATAGACTGGGGTCCTGATTGGCAGGATCCCAGTCAGACTAGTCAAAAACAGCATTACATCCAGCAAAAAATGGGGTAAACTATAAGTAGCAGATCCTACTTTCCTACACCATATGTCAGGTTTTATAGCTAATTCCAAATGGTTGGCACTAGTGGAATTGACAGATATCAGTTTCCAAAAAGTCTTAAGGTCTCCCTTCTCTAAGGCTTCAGCCATTAGCAACCACTGATCCTCCTCCCACTCTCTTTTGGCCTAATCTAATGTGATTTTGTACCTATTTCTGGCCTCAGAAATTTCAGCTATTTCTCCCTTTTTGATTGCACTTAGTAGGTGGGATTTTTCCAACCGGCAGGGTTTTGAGTACCAAGAGGGTTGCAGGATGCCATATTGTGATTATTTGGGCCATTGGGCCCGTTAGTTTTTAGTGTTTGGGGTTCGAAGACAGGGCTCCTTTGTAGCCATTGGGACCCTTGAGTAGCCTATCCATCTGGTACACTGGTTGGTCTTGAGATTGATAGACCCAGTGGTTAACTACCACCAGCTGATTTGCTTAGTAGTATAATCTAATATTGGGAAATGCTATCCCACCGTCATACCAGCTTCTTGTCAGCTTGTGTGTCGCTATGCATGGGGGTTTGCCATCCCATAGTAATGATCTCACTTCGCTTTTGATGTTAAGGAAGTATGTTTATGGGACTTTAAATGGGTAATTTTGTAAAACATACAGGAACCGTGGTAGTGCCAGCATTTTGAACAATGCAGCGCGACCCAATGAGGATAAAGGTTAATATCTCCTATGTCGCACATCTTTTTGAAGACGGGATAAGGGACCCATGAGGTTGTTCATGAAGAACAGTGCGGAATCAGGTGTAATATAGATCCCCATGTAGCGAAAACCCTCTGTCGCCACCATTGCCACACATTCGGGTGGCAAATTTGGTGGTGGACCGTATAGAATGTATACTATGGATTTGGACCAATTGATGGTAGTATTTGCAGAAGTTAGTAAATATTTGTAGGATTCTGTTAATTGACCTAGGTGGCGACGCTAGATATAGTAGAATGTCATCTGCGTATAGGGATATTCTGTCTTCATAACCTTCCACCCATTTTAACCTTCGAATCAGTGGGTCCCCTCTCACCTAGGTTGCTTGGGGTTCCAGCATCAGGACAAAGATTAGCGGCGACAGGGGGCAGCCCTGCCGCGTTCCTCTCCTCAGTTGGAACTTTCATGAGGTATGGCAATTCACTATTGCCTGTCCCCTCGGGTCTGTGTACAGCAGTTTGATCCATTTCAGGAACTTAGGGCCAAAGCCCATTCGCTCCAGGATGGCAAAGAGGTATGGCCATTCTATTGTGTCGAATGCCATCTGTGCGTCGAGGGAGAGTATTGCTGCATCCTCTCTGATTGTTTCCATCCTACCCAGCACACCACGGAGACGCCGTATGTTTAGGGCAGTGCTGCGCCCGGGCATAAATCCCGATTGATCTGCATGCACTATATTTGTGATGATGGGGATCAGGCGTGCTGCCAGTAATTTTGCCAGGATCTTGGCGTTAGCATTAAGTAACGAGATGGGGCGATAGGAGCGATAGGAGGCGCAGCACTCTGTCGGTTTGCCCTGCTTATGTAGGACAACAATGGAGTCAAGTCTCTGGTCGCATGGCAAGGCTCCCTTTTGGTTGCTTTATAAAAGCATATCACGGAGATAGGGTGTGATTGGTGACATGGTTAGTTTAAAAATTCGATTGGGAGGCTGTTTGGTCCATTGCCTTCCTGATTGTACATTGCGTATTGCTGAGCGTATTTGCTCCTCCGTGGGGTCTCCCTCAAGTGAGTCCCGATCTTCGGAGGATAGGGTCAATAAAGGGATGTCAAATAATAGCTCTCGGGAGTCATCGGCTGTGGCTTAAGTAGCTGGCGTGTACAGCCGTTCAAAGTGGTCTGCGAAGGCCTGCGCTATCTCTTGTGGGTCTTTTATGATTGTGTCTTCATCTACCCTCAACGATGGTATCCAGCGTTGGGCCTGTTCACGTTTTTTGATCCAAGCCAGGAGTTTACCCGCCCTGTCCCCCATTTCATATATTGTGTGTTGTGTTGCTTTGTGCTTAGTCTTGACTGCCTCTGCCACTAGTGATTTATATTCGAGCCTCTTTATGTCTAGGGCATGTTTGTGCCATTCATCTGGAGCATTTGTGACCAGTGCCTCCGCGTCTGTTATCTCCTTTTCCAAAGTTTCTATTCTTGCTCTTTGTTCTCTCTTGTGTCCCACTGTAAGCGATAGTGCTTGGCCCTTTATCACTGTTTTAAAGGCTTCCCAAATCTTTTGCACCGATTCGACAGAGTCAACATTTTCTTTGAAGTAATTGTCTGTGTGGTGTACTATTTCTTTCCTAACATTTGGGATTTTAAGGTGCCATGGGTTTAATGTTATGGTTGACTGTCTGTAGTGTGAGACTACAACGAATGGAGCCCAAACCGAGGAGTGATCGGAATTGCCTTGCGCCAAACATAGAGCCTCTCTGAAGTTGCGAACATCAGTTGTTATTGTCAATATATAATCTATATGGGACAAGCTGTCATGGGCCCCGGAGTGGAATGTATATTGTAGCATTTGGGGATTAAGGTGGCACCAGACATCCACCAGGCCCAGTGCAATAAGAAAGTCAGATAAGAGTGTGCTATCTCATGAGTGTGTTCGAGGGGGGCGTCGATCCATTTGATTGTGTAATGTCATCTTCAGATCTCCTCCCAGTACAAAGGTTCCGAGTGGTAGGGCCAGGATAATTTTACTGGGACCACTGCCTGCCCTTAAAAAATGAAACTGAAAAGTTTCATTTTTCTTTTTTAAATGCATCCCGTTTTCCTTTAAGGAAAACAGGCTGCATTTAAAAAAAATAAATGCTTTATTAACAAAGCAGTCCCAGACACAGTGGTCTGCTGACCCCAGCAGGCTACCATCCCTGGGAGTGCTAGCCATTCCCAACGGGGTCGCAAATTGCGAAAGCCTCATTAATATTCATGAGGCATGCAATTTACGACCCCATTGTGAATCGCAAACAGTGTCTGAGACACTGTTGTACATTGAATTTTGCGACTTGCAAATTGCGACTCGCAAAATTCAATGGTCGTACATCTGGCCCTAACATCTTAAGCAATTTTGTGCTTTGACGTCCCTCCTGGACAGCATTCATTCACGGCATTTCTTTTTCCCTATTACCTGCATTGGCAAAGACAACAGCTCTAGCGTTCATCGGATATACTCTGCCCCTGAGTCGTATCAGTTTAGTCAAGTTCAATGCTCTTTATGCTACCAGGGTGTCGAATTGCTTTCGGATCAGCCAAGTCTGGCCATTGAAGTCTCAATGTTCATTTTGTGTCTTTTCAGCTTCATCTTCCACTGGGTTCGTGCCTTTTGGGCTGGTTTGTGGTTGTTTCTGGCGGCTCCATTCCTGTTTCGGGCGTCCATCCTTTAAACGATTTCCTACTCGTCTCCACCCATCCAACCATTCCCATGTCTCTTTGGGTGTTGAGAAGAATCATGTTTTGCCTTCTGCTTCTACTCTTAGTTTCGCTGGGAATAGCATGGCGTACTTGAATTCTTTTTCTCTTAGTGCTCATTTTACTTCCAAGAAGCTTCGTCTCTGCCTTTGCACTTTGATCGTAAAATCAGGAAAGAATGTTATATTGCTGTTTTCATAGGTGATTGGTGGGGTGCTCCGAGTTGTTTGCAGAATGACATCTCTGTCCCGGAAATTGAAGACATGAGTGAGTATCAGTCTAGGGGGAGCCCCTGGTTTCGGCCTTCCCCCTGGAACTCTGTGGGCTCTTTCAATCGAAAAGAAATTTGAGAGGCCTCTTGGTTGTAGATGTTTTGTGATTAGCTCTTCCACAAAGAGATCTGTTGCTGGTCCTTCCGCGCGTTCAGGCACTCCTAAGGTTCGTATGTTATTTCATCGTGCTCTTCCCTCATAATCATCTAGCTGAGCTTCTATGAGTTCGCTTTTTGTGTGTAGTTCTTGTACTTGTTGCTTTAACATTGAAGTGGTTGTTGCCTCCACTTCCTTTACTCTGGTGTCCATATTGCGCAAATGGGTCCTGACCAAGGAGAGTTCAATATTGACGGAGTCTAACCACGACTCCAATGAGGTGCGCACAATATTTATTGCCGCCATAATGTCCTGGAGGGCAAGGTCGGTTTGCTCTGTAGATGTCTGAGATTGTGTTTGGGTTGCGTTCGCTACATTTTCGTGCTTTTCTCCCCCCTTTTGCCATGTGAATTTGTCCAGTTTAGACTGTGATACTGCACATCCACTTTTTCCCTCGGCCATTTCTCGACGGGACAGTGTGCTCTTATTTGACTATGGAGCCTGCTCGGTAATCCCCGCCGCCTGCTTTGGGGTGGAATGCCCTGTCCGGCCTGTCGGGTTTCACTCACTTGGCTCCTTGTGTGTTATGCCGCTTTTCCCTTTTTTCCTCTGAGGCGGGCACTTTATATATATGGCTTCAGTGAGCACTGTGGTGAGTTGGGGGAGTTTGGGCTCGCTCCTGTTGGTGTGTCTTGCCACTCGTTTTGAGCCCAGTTACTGCTTATTGCCAGCCAGAAAACTTCTCTATTACGCCCTTTCTCAGTCAGGGACTTCTCTGTCTGGTGAACTGGGTGTTTCCACTAATGGTAGATAGAGCCCACATGCTTTGTTCCCTCACCTCTCTCCGGGCCGTAGATGTTGAGGTATTAACAGCCGTCTACCTCTGTTTTCGTTGTTTTCTCGGGGGGCTACGTCTTCCTGATGTCTTTCTAGCCTTCGATCTTCTTTGATGTCAGCGGGGCCTCCGCTTCTCCGCGACAGTCTTCGTATGGTGGCACCTCTGGTTTGCCGCACCTCTTGCCCCAGGCTGACTCTGCTCTTAGGCCTAGTATTTTCTGCTCTCCGGGTCTTACGAGCCAGCTTTCTGTTTGGTCTCATCACCGCTCACCGCATCTGCGTGCCTCCGCGCGGTCCGTGTCTCTCGCTTCCAAGCAGTCTGTTCCGCTGCTTTTCTCCTAAAACTGGCCCCTGAATCTCTGTGGCGCCATTGCTTCCACATGGGCCGCTCGCCTCTGAAACCTTAATTTCGACTGTGTCGCATTAATTTCAACATGGCGCAGCGGCCTCTCACTTACCGTCCAAACGGTGCTCAGGGAGTCACTATTTCCCACTCCTTGCTGCCGATGCGGGCCCACTTTGATCGGAGCTTCTCAACGACGAGCAAGCTTATTTAAAGGTACCGGACTGGGGCACGTTATTCTGTTAACAGCTTACAGTTTTTTTGTTGCTTTTAGTTTGGATATTTTGGCGGATATTGCGGGAATATGTGAGTGGGACTCTGGAGCCGCGCTAGTGTGCTGCCATTTCCTTCAATTGCAGGCCACGCCCCCCCAGCTTGCTTTTTTTAAATGTCTTTGCCGGTGGCTTTCTTGAGGGGGGCCAGGGTGTCGGTGCAGTTTGCAATCCATTGGTGAAGGTTGCGTGCTGCGGTGCTGGTGTCGAAGATTGACGGTGGCGAGGTGCTGTTGAGGGCGGTGGTGAGCTGGTCCCCGGTGACCTTGTTCCAGCTTCTGCGGGAGAGTCAGTGAGCGTGCTTGGGTGTAGTGGGTTTGTTGAAAGAGAAGTGGATACAGTGGTGGTCCGTCCAGAGAAGTTCCGTGGTGTGGCTGTAGGAGACGCTGTTTCCTGCGGCAAAAACGGGATTGAGTGTGTGCCCTGCTGTGTGCATTGGGGCGGTGACTAGCTGTTTCAGTCCTAATTTCTCTAGGCGGGAGGAGGTGTTCGGATCATTGTGGTTGTTCAGGTGGAAGTTGAGGTCTCCGAGTAGGATGTAGTCTGTGGATGTGAGGGCTTCAGGTGTGATGAGGTCAATGATAGCATCGGTGAAAGGAGCGTGGGGCCCAGGTGGTCGGTAGATGAGGGTGCCACGGAAGGTGGTTTTCGGGTTGGTCTGGATCTGGAACTGCAGGTGCTCCATGTGGGTTGTGTGGTCATCTGGGTTGGTGATCAGACGGAGGGTGCTTTTCTGAATGATGGCGATGCCAGTCCTGTGCGGTTGAGGCAGTCCTTGCGGATGATCTTGTAGCCGTCGGGGATGGCGATGTCTGGTTGCTGCGCTAGCGTTCGTCCAGGTTTCCGTAAGGAAGGCAACGTCGGGTGAGGCGGCGTCGAGGAAGTCCCAGATCTCTGTGGCGTGTTTGTGGAGGGATCGTACGTTGTGGAGGTGAAGGTGATCTAAAAGTCATCCAGGGCTTTTGCTCCTAGGCAAAGTTGATTCAAATATCCTCAGGTTTTGAGGGAGTCAAGTACACAGGGAGAAATATGTGCATTTAGTGTACCGATTTGTGGAATATCAGAAAATGTCAAAAACCTTTAAATGCTATGAGTATGCATACCTGGACAATGGCTCCCATACATGGTGCTTATTAAGATCCCGATGTATTTAGATTGATCAATGCAATGGTTCTAGAATGTTTTATCCCCACTCTGGACATATTTTGATTTTAAAGGCAGATAGACTCTGTAGCATACTAGATGTTTGTGGTTGCGTAATTCTGGGGATCTGACTCTGTCATATGGCATTAAAACAGACGTTGAAACAGGTCCTTATTATGCCCGATATTCATGTCCTTATCATTAATGCCGAAAACACTGATTGATTTCCAAACAATGAATATTAAAAACGTTAAGTAATGTATGTAAGCGATTTAATCCCTGTTACTATTTCATGTGTTTTACCTAATTTTGCATTACCTAAGAATGCTAGCTATTTCCATCATGTTGTGTTTCTGTGTTTTTTCATGCATCTTATTACTCTTGTATAATGCATACTTTGAACTGAGTCGCGACAGGTGTTCATGGCGGGTTGTGATTGAGAGCTCTGGTGCTGAAGCTGAAGTCAGTGCAACTTTCTCACAGTGCCTGTCAGTGGATTGGGCTCTCTGCAGAGCACACAGAGCAATGGAACATATTCCAGTTGCAATTGAAATTCTGTGTAAATGTGTGTGAAGGGAGTACATAGTTGACAAAATATTTGCAAGGGAAAAGTAAAAGAAAATAAAGTTCTTTCATGTGAGTGAGGGCAGTTTACGTTGGGGCTGTGAAAGTGAAGCAAATGCCATGAAGTGCGTTCAGGGGAAATTGAAAAGAGGGTGCCAAAGAAGAAAGAGATGAGGTTTAAGATATGCTGATGGACAAGATGTGGAAAGAAAAAGCAAAAGACACACAGATGATGGACGGAATGCAGAGCAAATCAAACATTTTCCCCCAGTCAATAGATCTGGGTTAAATCCATCGTTCTTTTGCTCACCATGCCACCCCAGTTTAGACCCAGCGATATGCAAAACAGTCTTGACACTGTGCCATTTGGGGACAGTCCAGACCGGACTGCCAAGCCAAAATGATGGATTTAGTCCCAGATCTCTGTACTGGGGTGATTGTATGATATTGTTCTGCATTCTGTCCATCAGTTGTTCTTTTTGCATTTGTCACCCCGAGTGGGACGGGTATGCCCAGACGTGGGTCCCATGCTCTCCATGCCACTGGAGTCAAGCTATCCTGGCTGATGAGGGGTGAAACCCCAAAACCGGTCCTAGGATGCTTGTTTCCAGTCCAGGGAGAACCTGGCCAGGCAGTTCGGGCTGGACTGTTCCCATTGGGCGCAGGTTTAAGACTGATTTGCATATGGCTGGGTTCAAACTGGAATGGCATGGGGAGCAAAAAAACTATGGATTTAGGCCCAGATCTCTGTACTAGGGGGAATGTATGACATTGTTCTGCATACTGTCCATCAGTTGCTCTTTTTGCATTTGTCACCCGGAGTGGGACGGATATGCCCAGACGTGGGTCCCATGCTCTCCATGCCACTCGAGTCAAGCTATCCTGGCTGATGAGGGGTGAATCCCCGAAACCGGTCCTAGGATGCTTGTTTCCAGTCCAGGGAGAACCTGGCCTGGCAGTTCGGGCTGGACTGTTCCCATTGGGCACAGGGTCAAGACTGATGTGTATGTGGCTGAGTTCATACTGAAATGGCATGGGGAGCAAAAAATCGATGGATTTAGGCCCATATCTCTGTACTGGGGTGAATGTATGACATTGTGCTGCATTCTGTCCATCAGTTGTTCTTTGTGGAAAGAAAAAGGGCATAAATGTCTAACAAAAATAAAGTGCACATAACTGAAGGCCAATACTCCTTCCTCAGGCCTCCATAATATTAAATTCAGTATCTCACAATTTCAGAATTGAAACATTTTCAATGGTAATTATTTACACAAAATCATTGTTGTTACTCGTTTATATTAAACAGCTAACTACCACTGATAAAGACAACAGTCCTGGCAGATTTTAGGTGTATGACAGTTGTTGTGTTATATATCTGGATACAAAAACATAAAGCTCAGAGAGAAACCAAAATACCGGTCGAGTGGCACACTATGGGAATCACTGAAATATAGTTTACATGTTTAAGCCACACCCCTTTTAGAGTTCCCTGCTTTTTTTTTATCACACTGAAAGTCCTGTCTGCACATATTCCAATATGATGATTGCAGCCAACAACTGTGGGTGCTTCCCCAAGCTTGGTTAGAGCATTTTCTTCCAAAGCTGATGCCACATAGAGTGCAAGACACTGGGCAAGCACACATGTTGAAGGGTCTGAAGTTGTTGCTCTCTACAATTTGCACGCTACAGTACCTGTTGAACATATTAATGCTGTAAGATATGGGGCCGTTTTTAATGTGTTTAAATATTTCAAGACTACATGTTCACAATTGCTTTATGAATCTTCTTGCTTTCTCTCTAAATTCTTTATTAAAATTAGCTTTAAAACGCACCATTTGGCAATTTATTTTCAAATTTATCTCGGAGTGTCTGGCCTCCACCGAAACGCACATTTGTCCATCGAGCTCACTCCTCTCACTACATAAAAGTCATACCCACCTTTTACGCCCCACCACTTTCAAATGTCACCAGCCGCAGCTGAAAACTATACCTATTTATCTGACCACTTACTGTGTGAAGGCAGTTGACTGTCATTATCTAGTCAGGTAGGAAGACTAGGGCATGCCTAGTATGTCAACTGGGAGATTGGTGACACAAGTCCTGCACACTTAGCCATGCTGAATTTTCATGCCTCCGGGCCCCGTGATGACACCCTGTGGGGGGTATATTGAACAACAATAGGACAATTCCGAGTCATGATACCACATGCCCCCAGGGTTTTGTGATACTTGGCCCCACCCTAGCTGGAAGTAACCAACTTTACTGGCCCCGTAGCCCGACCTCTGCGTGTGTGAACCTGACAATTGGAGAAGGCCCTGTGATGACCATGGGTTGATTCTGTAGAGCAGGCCAGCCAGTCCAAAGCGGTGGAATAGAGGCCAACTTGGACCATGAACCCTTACATATACAGTCTTAATTCCGCAAAGACAATAAACTATCATGGGGAAAATATAAGCCCCTGTAGCGTTGTAACAAACTTAGAAAGATAAATGTGCCAACCTGCACTGGAACAATGAACTGAGGGCAACACATGTACACCCCAAGTCCCAGATTACACCGGAACAGATCTTCCAAGACATATGCAAGTCAAGTCAAGTCAATAGTTCTTTATTCGGGCTATATAGACCATAAAAGCACATTTAGATAAAACATATATGTCACCTAAAATGAAGCTAAGTACATGATTACATTAAAAAAAGGAATGAATATATATTAATTTTAACATGTATGCCAACAATCTAAAACCTTTTGTGCAAAATGCAAGTTAAAAAACTAAACATTTAAAAGAAAAAAATATCTCAAAAGACAATGTAACACACCGGACAAAGAGGCCTCAACGGGGGTGATCTTCCAAAAAATGCAAAAAGATATGCATATAAAGTGCAAGTGCCTCAGTGCATTAACAAGAACAGATTCTACAGGTTCAATCCTTAGCAATGAAAATACCATAGTTCAATATAAGCAACTATTGACCCATGCGCGCAAAATCAATAGGGGGCCCTCTATTCCTTGAATAACTTTTCATGTGTGTCTAAGGGCTCCTGAAAGGAAACTTGCAACTCCAAAGCAGACCACGGGGAAGATAGCATTTGTAAATACAACAACGCAGGCCTTACAAATTGATTTTTTTCTTACTAACAGGATAAAAAATTTGTGCCTCAAGGTACAATAAAAATCACAAAAAAATATAAAGTGTATAGTGACCTGCTCCGAAAAATTGTCACAGGGGCAGGGCTTTAAAACTCCTGGCTTTGAACATCCTTTGAGAACAGCTAAAAATCAATGTATGGAATTGAGTCTTAATCTAGTCAGTAAGAAACAATGATGGGCGTTGTTAACAAATGACAAGTAAGGTTCCCCCCCCCAAAGCTTGTTTTCAACATTATATATTGTTGCACAGTGGGTTTAACAAGTTCCCTGCCTTCCCTTTCACCAAGCCGCCTGGCCAAAAACATGTTTTTAATGACCCGAAGGTCACTGGTACATAATATTATTGGGTTAATAAACAGATCCAAACAACCTATTCTCCTCAGCTCCTCCTTAACATATCCTAACCACAGAAAACACAATACCCCCTCAAGAGTGGTACAATCCTTTAATACGTATTGATTCAGGGTGGGGGTAGAGCTTGACCAATTTCTCAAACAGCGCATTATGGGTGCCACTGCGATATGGTCAGATGTGTAACTCAGTCCAAGCTCTTCATGAATCGTAAAAGAGGGGGTGCTAGTGGGAACAGTGAGAAGTCTACACAGAAATGTATTCTCAACCACTTGCAGATCTCTAACATCTATGTACCCCCACACGTCGCACCCATAGCTTGCCATAGGAATACAATGTTCTTTAAAAACCTTTAGTAAGGCAGGCACTGGTTTTGCCCCTTGTCTCTTGGCAAAATCCATGGTAGCACTTACAGCCCTCTCCAAGATGTTCTTTTTAAGGACTCTTTGAGCAACCCATGATCCTCTATCTTCAAGCAACACCTCTAAATAGGGGAAGGTTGAAACTTTAGTAAGTTCTTCCCCCCTACAGAAAAACGTGCACTCAACGGCCTTCCGACTACCAATCGCCATAGTATGAGATTGGAAAAATTGGTAGATAGGTCTAAAGAAATCCATGAAATCAATGAAAACATTTAGAAGGTTTTAAAGACCCACAGTAGTCTGCGAGCAGCACCACATCCTTTGTGTATAACAATGCAGGGATTCCTTTAGTTCCCATCCTGGGGATGTCTCTACTAGCTGCTGTCAATACATCCCCTAGCTTATTGATATAAAGGGTAAACAGCAGGGGAGCCATAATACACCCTTGCCTCACCCCTCTCTTGACCCCCCAGGAAGCAGACAAACTAGCATTTTCATTATACCTCCTATAGGCTGTATGATTAGAATGGGAGGTATGTAAAAAGCCGCCAAATCTGCATCCATACCCAGGTCCAAAAGGATAGGCCAGAGCTTAGATCTATTAACAAGGTAAAACGCCGAGGTTAAATCCATAAAAGCCATATGCAGGCAACACCTCTTGGCTATATATAATATAGAATTATCAAGCCAGGAAGTTAGGCTCTCGAGAACAACCTACCCCATGATTTTTGCAGCAGGATCAAGTAGGGAAATGGGGCAGTAACAAGCTGGATCGTCCCTCACCCCTTTTTTAAAAATTTGTAAAATAGTGGCCTTGGACCAGGAAGAGGGGAAACCACATATGCAAGCTGCGTTGAAAACACAAGTCAAAATCTTATCCCAGGTCAAAGGGTCAGCTTTATAAAGATCTGGGGGAACTCGGTCCGTGCCCAGCGTTTTCCCCCCGGCTATGGCCAAGATGGCTTAATGCACCTCTTCAATGTTGAAAATCAAAGGTGAGATTTCAATCCCTGGTTCCCATGGGGTGTCAGGCTCCCTCATGTCCTCTTCACTATAAATCCCTTCAAAATGTTGAGCCCATCTCTCAGAAGCAATAGTACAGTCCACTCTAGAATTTACTGAACCTGAAAAGAAAGGACTGTTTACGTTTTCTCAAAATCTAGAGCTATTGGCTAACACGCTCGCCTGGCACAGGTTCTCCCATGCCTGCCCCTAATAAACTTTTACCTCTGCTGGGTTGCAGATTTATATGCTTTCCTACATGCCCCAATCTTGTCCTCATCCCTAGGTTGCTGCTTAAGTGCAGTCATTAAATACCTATGGGTCTTAAAACAATTTTCATCAAACCATCTTTCTTCTTTGTTTCCATTAATCTTGCATTGGAAGGTAAAATTTTCATAAACCGGATAAAGAAGGAACAATTTCACCCACCCCCGACTGTTCCAGGCAGTGCAGGTTGTTAGGCGCAAGGAGCTCCTCCAATCGAAGACCTTGTTTGGTATGCTCAAAATGGGTGACTGAGGAAATTGCATCCAAAGGGCCTTTCACAAGGGTGCAGTCTAGCTGACATAGATGTATACTAAAGTCACCCAACATTATAACCTGATAATAAGAGGTCCTCGTCTCCCCATAATGTTAAAAAACCCTCCAATGTGGCAATGTGGTCAGTATCTAAATGTCTACAAAAGGAATTATACAAATTCACTACCATCAGAGGGGAATTGTTTTTGGAGACCAACTCTACTGCCAGCATATTGGGTGAATCACTTTCCACCACGCTGGCGGTGCATGGGATTTTAAGAGAGACCAGAACAAAAAGGCCTTCCTTAGCACGTCCTGCTGTAGAAGGGGACACAACCTAAAAAAAGAGGAAAATCCATCAAAAAAAAGGACTTTCCAGTGTCCCAGGTTTCCTGCAGAGCAACTATATGACAATGCCCATGAGTTTCCAGCCATTTTACGCCATCTCTTTTGGCCCTCAGGCCCGCAATATTCCAGGTCATAACCCTCATAAAAGAAGGAATACGAGAAACAGGGCCCAAATAATGAGACAGATTTAGGCACAGTATCTACCTTACCAGTAGGCCTGGGGCCCGGCAACCTGTCCTGTTGTAACATCTGTCAATCGCTATCATCCAACCCTGTCAAGCGTGCGCACCTATTACCAAGTGAAACATCTGTCCTGGCAATCTCTCCCTGAGACATCATGAGGAACCTGGGGGCAGACCAACCACTACTGTCCGGGAAAAAATAATTAGTGGGGTAAAAATATTGAAGAGGAAGAGTCCTGATCTTTGTACTCATGTCCTGGGAAACTTTGCTCTGGACCAGGGCTTTTGTATATCTAAAATGCCTTAAATTAACCACAACGCAATCCTCTCAGTGTTTTCCTTCACCTTAGAGCCCACTCTTATTGCCATTATAACGTGTGGGGACAGAAGATGCCCTTTCACTATGGTACTGTCACACCAGTGTTTGACCTTATGCATAAGGTCTACCGTGGACTCTCTTATACCTTGCTTGATAGGTGGAACTCCCGTCAAAATAGCAACCAAGGGTGCTAACTCTGGGGGCAAGTGTAGGGAGGTTGTATCACCCACTCGTGCAAAGAGAGGCCTACTCAAGGTGGGTGGATTAACTCTACCCCCACTGGGCTGATATGCACCTCCAGGGAGATCCACCTGTCGAGGGACACCTACAGCCTGGGTAACACAGTTTGACCCTGTCCCGCAAACACTCCCTTGAGTGATTGACATAACACTCTGAGCCCCAGGTATTGTGCAACAATGATCGCTTGAGGCCCCCCAAAACTAGTACGGTCCTCAAATGAGGGCCCAGCCAACAACTGGACCCCACAGCTGCTGTCCTTGCCTTACTATTGGGAGCACCGAAGTCAGAAGGGGGGAACAAACTGAGCTTAGCCTCTATACCTATAAGCCACACCAAAATGGGGGACATCAAGGGTTTCAACAATATTCCAAGCGTAAGGAGTAACTTGTCCATTCCTTGATCTAGGTCAGAATTGGCACACATAACTGGGGAGACCACCCTCTTGTGTGACTGGGATGCTCTCTTCCCCCAGCCCTCTTCTTTTTAAGTGGGGGTTTAACTGGTGTGATGTCATCATCTGATAAATTCTCCGTAGCCGCAGGGAGTGACATGTCTTTTAGCAGGGTACTAGCTGGTCCCTCTGAGTCAACAGGGGGAAATAATCCCTGAGTACTTCTCTCTGACTCCAGAGAAAGTTTCCTTTTGGTCAGGGCTATTTCCTTGGAGATAACACTTGCTGCACTGACCAAAAAGGAGTCTAAAGTAGTCACAGTGTCTCCCCCAGATATGCCTGCATTCATCTTCCTTTTGCCCATAATCACACATGTTTGGTAATATGGATACTAGTGGGTGCACCTGGCAATGACCCTTAGATCGCAATAACAGATGGCTAGCCCGACCTAGCGTCTATTGCTCTGTGTTGGCCAAGGCAGGATCGCTCAGTCAAATGGGCACCAAACCCCTTGTAGGTTCCAGGTGGAATAATCAACAGAAGCAAACACGATAAAAATATCAGTACCTCGATGTTAATGTGCCAAGTAGAGGAGCGAAGATGGATGGCCCAGCCCAGTCTCGACAGGCCACAGACAGGTGCAGACAGGGCCGCCCTTGGCCTGGTCTTTGCCTGGGCAAAGCTGAGGCACGATCCGGTCGAGTCTTGCCCTGCGGGACGTCTCTGGCAGATTTATGGTGCTCCAGCGCATTGAATTACGTCACCACCAGGCTGGGCAGGGCAAGCTGGGGGCTGAAGTCTCCTCTACCCCCTCACATCAACACACGGCAGCAGGCGAAGGTCCCCCCCAGCACAATGTAAGCCATGGAGATGCAAATCGACAGAGTAGACTGTGAGTTTCTTTCGGCAGGACCTAAGGAGGGTCTCTGAGAGGGTCACAGAGGCAGAGACTAGAATCTCTGCTGCTGAAGACATTGTCACATCACTGTCAGGGAAATAGCAAGACTTAACGGCACAGCAGACCGATTTGAGCGCAGAGTTAACGATGCAGAGGGCAGATCACAGAGAAACAATCAGGCACCCACCCTGAACAATTTCTTGCTGCCTGGCTGAGGCAAAGTGTCCCTGCTGACATGCTGATTTGTTATTGAATGATTTTACCACTCACTGGTGTGGAAGCCCGCTCCTAGGGCTTCCCCAAGGCCCCTTATTGCTAGGTTCGCAATTATGCAGACAGGGATTTGGTCCTGCACCAGGTGCGCTTTATGCCCAAACTACACATTGAGTTAGCATATATCCAGACTTCACAATGCATGTCCAGCAAATGCGTCGATCAGTTCAGGTGGTGAAGCAGAAATTTAAGGTGATGCAGCTAACATACATGCTACTCTTTCTTGCTAGACTGACGGTTCTGATCACTGGAAAGTCTCACTTCTTTGACTCACCCCAGGAGGTTTGAGACTGGCTGGAGGTGTGGTCTCCTGGCCGAGGGCCACTGTTGGCTGCCGTTAGTCAATGGCATGCTGGACCCCATGGATGGGCGTGGGGTCACCCTTGTGGTCCTTGGCCCAGGAGGCAGAAGAGCTCCCACCGAAGAGAGCTCAGGTCTGAGACTGCTATGCCCGTTGGTGCAGCAGCTTCTCGGTCACATTAGGTGGCAAAGGCCATCTGTGCGTGACATGCCCTAACGATATCCAATCTGTGGTGACTTTATACTGCTGCTAGAGTATCTGGGGTGGCCTTACTAAAGTAGTATGTAAAAGATGGCACACATGGATTAGCAGGAACCTCCATTTCCATTTAATCGAAGTCGAGTTGGTTCTGACTTATCTAGCTGTTCCAACAGCCATCTCTGGCTATTACCCCGTTTCACATGGTTCTTATGTTTGAGGGTAGGCGACAGATGCTTCAGTGCCAGAAGTGTTGGGTGGGAGGGAGTTCCGTATTCTGCAGTTGATTTCCGTTATTATTTCTGTGTTATCGTGTTCTCTGTACAGCAACATAAATCTCAGCCCAGTACATCTTTGGTATCCACATAGAAATTTGACATCGAGGCCACTGACTCTAGTGTACCTTTTGGAATGTAAATGTTCTCAATGACAAGCTCAAATGGGGAGCAGTTTTTCACTATATCAAGCAACACTCACCTTCAATTGTGCTTCTCCGGGACACACATTTATTGGGAAATAAGGGTCCTGTTCTAGCCTGTAATGAGTACATCCAAGTATTTCACTTTGGATACACACGCAGCTCTCGAGGGGTGGAAATACTGATTCATAAACACCTCTCCAATCATGTTACTGCCACCTAACATGATGAACTAGGCAGATATACAGCGGTCGAGGGCACCATGGGGCACACTAGGGGCCCTATTAATTAAAAGGGCGCACTGTCTCTGTTTGTGCCCGGCACACCTTAAAACAGGTGCACTGGGCCCAAACAGGGAAAGAGCGCCCTATTACATGGAATGTGCTGCCCCCAGGGCAGCCGCAAACTCGTGCTGCCCTGGGGGTAGCACATTCATGTGAAAAACGGAGCGGCTTTTAAGCAGCCGCTCCGTGCTTTCAGTGTAGGCAGCAAGCTGCCTGCACTTTTAAAGGGGATGTCTGGGGGGTGGGGGGGGGGTCCATGGGACCCCCTTTCCCCCCTCCAGAGGGCTGCTCTCAGGAGGTGAAGTGAAAGTGCGCCACCTTTTAGGTGGCGCGCTGTCAGTGTGCCTTCTGACAGATTCTTTGCCTCTGCGCCCGCGTCTGTAATACGGTGCAGGCACAGAGGCAAAGGGATTCCCTCATTTGCATGGGGCACACCCCCATGCAAATGAGGGAACGCCCCTGAAGATAGTGCAGGCGCTTAATGTGCGCCAGCGCTATCGGTATTACAGAAGGGGCTGCACAAGCGTCTGTGGCCCCTTCTGTAATACCAAAGTGGCCCGGGGGCACGCAAAGCAGTCACAAATGCCCGTTGCGCCCCCAGGGCACTTTCATAAAACAGTCGTAGGTGGGCATTTGTCTCCATCAGAGCACCACTCCCCTGACTAACAGCAAACGGAACTCCAATTCTCATCAGCAGGTGCCCATTGATCTCAAAGAGCCGGAAGGAGTCAGAGGTGTTCAATCAATCAAGAAATGCTTTATTCGGTTGTTAAAAAAAACAGATAAAAAGAAATCATAATTAAAACATCAATACAAAAAATTTGGAGGCTACTTTAAAAAAAAAAGTTGAACACACAACAGTAGCTTATACAGCAGTTCATGAGATAAATCAGATCACGTGATTAATTTCCAGTAATGCGACAACCCATTGTGCGCATACCGACACTTTCCTGGTTACAGACCTGTAAAACATTTCAAATCTGTAAGTTATTTTAAGAAACAAGAAAACAACATGGTAAAATATGTGCTAAAACAGTTCACCAAAAGCAGTTCCAGACTCAGTGATTCCCTGAGATTAAATGCAATAAAAGAGTGTTAAAATATAGCAATCAGAAGGAGCAATGTTTGAGGGTGCAGGAGTGCAAAAACGCAAACTGGCAGAAGGATTCTAGCTACCCACCCTTGTAGTGCACAGTTATCAAAGTGTGCAGGCTCCTCGGTCAGCTGGCAGAATGTGTTCACATTTGTGCCATACGACTGCCAAATATCGACTGACTGCAAACACAATTGGAATAGAAGTATCAATTTTCAGAATCCTGTGGGCAATTAAGTAGCGTTGAATCCTGATGGTTCAGACATACAGGGCTATCCATTTACACATCAAGTAAAGGTATTCTGGGCAAAAGAACAAAATGTACAACTCTGTCTCTGGAGTAACCCAGCTGGTGGCACACATGTTGGAACCTGTGCCTCTTTTCCAGCTGCAAGTGAAAGATTTAAATGGTAGACAGCAGCGACAGAAGGGCACATATAAGCTCTGCGAGTGGAGGGGTACTGTCCTGAAATGGTTCAAAAAACGGAGTGACTTTAAATTCAAAGAATTGGTTAATTAAGTTCCCATTAGTCTTGCATGCAATCGTTTGCGGACATAAGCCCAGTAATACGATTTCAAACCTTTTGGTCTGATTTACAAATTGTACTAGGAACATCCCAGAGTCTTGAGAGGCCAAGCTTCTGGAACCAATTAAAAACAAATTTGAAACAGGGGAATTGCACAACTTTATTTGGGGTCACAATTTCCCTGAGGGAGTCCCTGTATTCCTTTAGTTCTGGCGTGGACAACAAACGGACCCCGTACACCAAAGGTTTGAGTGATATCAGGCTTAAAATTTGATTGATGCCAGATCAAAAAAGAGCAGGGTTAGAGAGGTGCTAACTGGGCAAGCAAGAAATGATCTTGGGAAAGTGTTTTCTGCAATGGCCAGTATATTCCCAAACCTCCGTGCCAAAGGTTGCAGCACGGTAAACTTACAGTGCAGGAGAAACCGACCAAGAGCTCAATTATTTGTGCAACCTTAAAACAGCCTGGGATATGTGCTGGATAAGGAATGAGACTTTATTGAGTTGGGGTTCCCACCTGAGTTTATCTGAAATCCTGACTCCTAGGTAGTCTATACTATGGACTGTTTCTAAGGGTTCTTCCCCAACTCTCACTGCACAGTTTCGAGCAGGTCCTGATCCAAACACCATAAACTTGCTTTTGGCTGTGTTCGATTCCAAACCTCTAGTTTTGCAGAATTCTAAAAATGTATTAACTAAAACCTGCAATCCCATAGGTGTTTTAGAGATTAGAAGGAAATCATCAGCAAATAGTAACATCGTTACCTTTTTGTTATTTAAAACAGATGAGCCATTTTGGCAGTCTAGGAGTACCTGCACCACATCGTTGATATATAAAGTAAAGAAAGTAGGAGCAAGGACACACTCCTGGCGTATGCCTCAAGAGATGGGGGTGCAATCTGTAAATTCCCCCTTACTGCCTCAATGGATTTGGGCATAATTCTCCATATGCAGTTTGGCTATAAGATTGATCATGTTCACAGGTACATCCATCATGGACAAAGCACTCCATAATTTTCCCCTGGGAACGAGGTCACTGCAGCCCTGAGGTCCACAATGGCCACATACAGTTTTTGCTTCAAAGCAGTGCATATTTCCAATAGAGAAGAGCACGTCGGAATACTTGGTCAGACGTACTGGTTTTCAATCTAAAACCAGTCAGAAGGCTTGGTAGATTGATTGTATATCTGGCATTACAATGCCCCATTATTCCATAGGAATTTCAGCAAAAGAGGATTGAGGCAAATAAACAAATCATGAGGGATGTCATGGGTGGTTTTGTAACTTTATAGGAGTTTTGGGTGGGTGAGATCATATTAATATTGGTGACTTACCCAATTAGTGACTTTTAGAAAGGGTCCAGAACTCTAAAGGTCCCTTTTAGAGTTTGGCGGCTGCAGATGCACCATCAAAATTTGACATTCATTCTTCCTCCCCCATCAAATACCATCCACTATTTTTAGATTTAGTCTGCATGGTGGACAAACCGCTTCTGCCACTTACTACCACCCCTTCAAATTTATTTGGCTTGAAAATTGATGGATAGTTCATTGAAAAAACAGTTCTTCATTCCCCTTATTTAGAGTCCATTGTCTGCCGGCTGGTCCATGGAGGAAAGCGCTTCACACCTGTTATGGAGGAAAGCATACAAATGGCTAACCCCTCTACAAAAACACCCCAATAATAACAGGGTCAAGATGTGCCTGCAGTGTCTTTGGAATGTTGCATGTCACATGTTTACTCACATTGCCAAAGTTTTTTCTAGAGTTTTATATAGCGCGAACTAGACCCGAGACAGCGGGTATCAGAGCGCTTTTCATGAGCACCAGTTTCATTACAGATGGACACATTCATTTTTGTTAGGCACGGGGAGATTAAGTGATTTGCCCAGAATCACAGGATGTTGAGCATCGTTGCCGAGACTCAAACCCGGTTCCCCATCTTTGAGGTCGACCGCTCTAGCCGTAAGGCTACATCCTCTCCCCAAAGTTGCAAACATAAACATTTTAAATTTAGTTTTGTCCAAAATTTTAAAACATAACAAAATCTTAAACCTGTAAAAATATTGAAACACGCACAGAACATCCACTCATGTAATGCTACCAATTGGTACCAAGAACCTTGTTGGTTTCAAAACACATAGCTCTAATGTTTAACATCATGTCATATCAAACATCAACTGCTTGTTCTCAGTTTTAATCCCTGACATATGAAAATCAGAAATACTCTATTGTATTGTTTCAAGGTATGTTAGACCACTACACTATAGTTACCACAATGCAACACATGAGGAAGCAATAGGTCTTGAATTTCAAAACTTGAAAAACCTGATTTTGATTTACCTTATATTCAAGTATGTACAATATAAACCACTTCCACCCAAAAACCATAAAAAAACAGGTGTTTATGTTTCAAAAAATATTAAACATAAATACACACCAGACTTTTATTGGGGAGACAAAGTATATACATTTAGGGAAAAGTGAAGTTCATGGCAATAGTCTTGCCATAACAATGTTTATTGAATGGCACCTTTCACATTTCAGGAACCCTTCACTGATGAATCTGGAGGTTAGACATGTCAGGAGGAGTTGGAGGGGGAGGTAAGGGTTGGATGGGTGTAAGAGGGTCAAGGGAGAGAGGGGTTGCGACCTACAGAAAATGGTGGTACTGGTGCAAGAAGAGCAAATTTAGGGTTCTGGGAATGGTGGGAAATTGACAGGGGGTGGCACTCCCTGCTTCTTAAAACCCTGGTTAGCCTACACAGAACAAATGTTCTCCATGATTTGGACCATTCGGTCCGCCTTCTGGACTAAATCCTGGAAGATACCCAACACTGCAGTCTGTTCAGCACATAGGTCACTCCACACCTTTAGTCCCTCATTGGAAATAAACAGTGGGGGCACAATAGCAGGAGAGAAGTTCCTGTGGGAAAAGAGACAACAGGTGTATTTCTGCTGGCCGGGGACTATCCTTCTTCTTGGGTTGCTGGAGCAATCGGTGGTGGTGGCAGATCTGTAATAATAATGAAAAAAACAATATATACAATTGGACAAACATATTAAAGTTAAATTATTACCATGAAAAAATATACTTGTTTAGTGTGTAAGTCATTTGCATACAGAATAAACAATGTATTCATTCAGAATGGTCGACATAAAATTTTAAAAATGCAGTAAAATAACTAGTATGATATAGAACTGTATTTTTTGCTAAATGTCACATCACACAAATTCATGTGTCTAAAATATGCGATGATGAACAGACACATTGCACATGGGTGATTTAACAATATATTTGTCTGAGTCACATTTGTCTAAAAAATTCACAAAATTATGGCGGCCTACCATACTGCCAGGGGGCAGAACTTATGACAACCACTACTCTGGTACAGGGCTACCTACCTTATTTTGAAATAACTGGCAGCCTTGCAAGGATCTCACTGCTGTGAAATTGTCAGAGTGGGTGCCATGTTTAAAATTCCCATTCTGCAAACTTTTTCTTTTCCAAGAAACAAACTCCCAAAGCATGAGCTTGTTTCATGAAAATGGCAAGACGCGCAAGGAAAAACCTCCAATAAGCATTTTCCTTGCCCGTGTCCCCATGAATTGCTTGCAGGACACAGGCAAAGAATTGGGTGTGATATATGTCCCTATGACCTGCTGTGCTGAGGTGAACGTACCGCAGGGTCAAAGGTTATTGCTGGCAGACCTAGCTGATGCTCCACCGGCTGTTAACTAGCAGTTTCATCAACTCTAAACCGAGCTGCCAAAGCTCAGGCTTGGCAGGGTGGAGGAACCCCATTTTATGGCATTCCTCCAACTCCACCAAGCAATAAATATGGCCCTATTAGTTCATCGGCAATTGTAATGAATGGCTGAGTAACATTAAATTTTATGAATTCATATTGCCCAATATTTCTTTTTGAATTAAGGGCCAGGACATTATGAAATCTATCTCTGTTGACTCTAGCAGTACAACATAATTGTGAATACTCACAGTTTCTTTTTTTAAATATTTTTATTTTGGTTTTTGTGAAAAATAACAATGGAGGTACTGGTGGGTACTCCCATTAAACATGAGAACATGGCAATAGGACTATAATACAATAAAGTTTTGGCATTGTTAGACAATTGGAGCAAGAGAGGAGACACTAACATGGTCATACCTGGCACAACAAAATGGATCAACACCGATTATAAGATGTAATTACAAAGAAGGCCCCGCAGCAATATCAATAGCTTCAGACAGCCCATAGTAGTCCATCCATCTGCCTCATATTTTACAAAATTTCCGTGGGCATCCCCTACTTGTCACGATTCCCTAAAGGTCCTCTGGGTAGTCCTGAACACTGCCAGGCTAGACAAGCTGCTGGCAGCGGGATACAAGCCAGATCGCCATCAACGTTATTAACGGGACCTTTGGGACTACAAGTCCCATGAACTCACGTCGAAAAGGGGAGGAGACGTGTACTCACGTCAGCATGAGAATATCCGCCTACAAAAACATGGCGGCCGCTGAGGACGCGACCGATAATGACGGATTCCGAGATGCGGAGCACGGACCACGCTCCGGTCTTGCAAGGGAGCTTATAGCACCAGGTTTCTTTCCTAATTCTTTGTTTTTATAAGTGCTTCTGACACCATTGCCGGATTCTATGGCCCGTGTCAGAAGCTATTTACGAGAGCGCAGCAAGGCGGCTCTATTCGTGACTCTTCCGTTGGCGAGGCCCGGATTCCGTGGGCCTCATGCGGAAGGAGTCTCCTAGGGAACTTTTCCCTTCCTAGCATTGGACTCCGCCCGCGGGGTTCTGCCCTTGTTTCAGGCTGCTGGGTGAATCAGGAATCAGCGTTGCCAGAATAGTACTCCGCTATTTGCGAGGCCCGAGCCCCGGTGCCTCTTACGCCGGTGACTTTTCAAAGGGGCACATTGCCTTAGCCTTTCCCTCCCCGTTGGCGAGACCGTGGTGTGTCTCATGCAGGGGAGGAAATAAGACGAACCCAGACATTCTCTACATGTGGTTCTGGTAATAGAGAACCGGAACAGATCCTCCTTAATTGGGATATATCGTGCTTGCCAATACTTAATTTAATCTGCATCTATGATATCTCCATCACGATGGACTGTGGGTATAGTAGAGATGCGTTCATAAGGTAAAAACTGACCTTTTTTCAGAAGCTATGGATGCATTTGTGCTGTGATGACTAACATGCACTGACACCTGATATATTGTTTGCTGTCCTGTTTTGTTTTGCCTTGATCAACAGGGGATGAAAGTAGTTCCTGCTTCCTTGGGCTATTCTCCCCTGTGAGTCACGGCTGCATTGCATAGAGGGTAGGTGAAGAGTGCGTTTAACGTTCTCCTTGTTATAGCTGATGCTCATTTGATGAGATAGTGTTCCTCATAATACTGGTTTTGTTTTCCCATGATACAGCATCAAACACTCAGGCCTAGATGGTTGTAGTGGGTTAAGGAACCTGAAGGTGTCTGTTGAAGCCTCTCTTCTTCTTATTTACAGGTATTTATGGGGATTCAGTAGATATTTCCCTTATAGGTGGCAAAAAACTCCAGATAGTAATTCCTGTTCTTTGCAACCTACAGGTCTCTCTCCCAGCTGTTCCCTTCCTTTCCTTCCCTCGCCTGATCCCTTCAACAGTCTGTCCTATCACAGCACTCAGACTTTAGAGTTGTCAGGAGGTGGACCATTCACAGCATTGACCCGATCCCGAGGATAACCGAATCTGAAAAAATTATTGGCCCAAGAATACTTATCCTCCTGATCGGTTGGAAGGATTGGCAACCTTAGATGATGTCTTGACCACTTTGGCTGTTTTGCAGGCCGAGGTAGCGGCCGCTCGTGCCGAAACCGCAGCTTTGCAAAACAGAATGGAGAGGATCCAATGTAACCTCTTCGATGTAGAGACTCCCACACCTCCCTCAATGAGTCCTGTAGTAGTCGAATTCCCGGCACCCATTCCATTGGCCGCTCCAGAAAGATTCCATGGGGATGCTATAAGGTCCAAGTATTCCTCACTCAAATCCTTTTACATTTTTCATGCAGAACAAAGGCATTCGCTACTAACCAAGCCAGAGTTGCCTTTCTGATGTCTTATTTGGCCAGGGATGTGGCCCAGTGGGCCGTACCATTGGTAAGAAGGTACAATCCTCTTCTATTTGACTGGGAAGGTTTTAGGGTTGAATTCAAAAAGGTTTTCAATAGAAGAGCTGATTTGTTTTCTGCTGATAGGGAGTTGCTGGAGCTCAAGCAAGGGAATAAGGACCTAATAGTACACCTGAACATGTTTCTGCAATTGGTGACTGAATCTGATTGGCCTGTATCCAAGCAAGCTGTACTCTTTCACCAAGGTTTAAGAGACGAACTCAGGAATATTATAGCACAAATAGACCCCCAACCCACATCATGCGAAGATTTAACATAACATAACTTTATTTGCATGTTTAATTAAAACCATTGCAACAGTTTACTTAATAAAACACAAATAAATAAGCTAAAAATCGAGTTATCTGATTTTACAAAAGCTTTGTTTCGCATATAAAGTTGAAGAGAGGTTGATTACAATTTTCAAAATGACATCACTAGGGTATTATAGTTCTGAGTCCCTAGCTGGAGAGAGACAAGATGCAAGTTCTGTGTGCAAAGATCGCAGATCTGAATAGAAATAAAGTGCAAGTTCTGTGTGCAAAGATCACAGATAGAAGGATTTCCAGTACAGTTAAAACCCAAAGATTGTGGTAGGATTTTAGTTTATAGCTTGGTCGGATCGTCTGTTGCAATATTGTTAGGGGCCTCATCCGCCCAAGGTCACTTTTGAGGTCGTTCAATTCGGAGAATCCGAAGTGGACGTGATTCAAGTGTGAGTGCGGCAGTGGTGGGCTTCCAGGAGCCGTCCAGTGCAGCTAAAAACCGACAGTTGCAGTCGCATTAAGGGGCCTATTACGATAGTGGGCGGATCGCCCCTGCCAGCCCGGCGGTAGCCACCGACGGTCCGGCTGGGGCGATCCGCCCGCCATCCATGCTTCAGTGACCCCCCGCCATATTAGGATGGCTGGGGGGTCCGCGGCGGACGGGAAGACCGTCCGCCGCTTTTCCGCCGGTCGACTCGTCGGCCGGGCGGAAAAGGGCCATAATATGGTGGCGGTGTCTGCAAGACACCGCCAACCATATCATGATGTAGGCGGTGATCAGCCTTTCCATGGCGGCAACGCCGCCATGAAAAGGTATACGGTGTCTGCTTTGGGGGGCCCGTTGTGGGCCCCCTGGGTGTTGGGAGGGTGGGGGGTGCACATGGGGGGTCCCTATGGGACCCCCCTACATTGGCGTGGACAAGGTGGCAGGCACCGCGCGGTGCCTGTCACCTTGTGCATGCCAATGCACAATGTGCATCCACAGCATTGTGCCGGGCGGTGCTCACAGCACCGCCCGCCACAATGTTGTGGATGGGGGATGCCACCGCCACCGTGGCGGTGGCCCACCCGTTCTCCATTACGGTGGCTGGCGGACTTTGTCCGCCCGCCATCGTAATCGGGCCCTTAGTTTGTTGCGCGATCGGCCCATCTGTTGCATTTTTGATGATGGCTGCATCCATCCGGAATCGCCTTTAGGATTATTTGATCGAGTCGTTATGCAACCATTTGATGATTAGTTTGTGTTTTTATTCTTGTGTCCACAACGGTTAGGAATTTTATCAAATGGCAGCTCAGTTGGACATCCTCGCCGGAGAAGCTTGCTAGCACTGATTGTATTCAGGTCCATATATTTTTCCTATTGAAAAGTGGTCTAAGTAGCGCTCGGCGCTCCCATAATACTTCCCTACAGATAGTTAGGATGTGCAGGATATCCTCCTCCCCTTCCCCGCAGAGACGACAGGTTGCTGGCTTCGGTGGGCGTAACCACGGTGGCAGGTGGTACGCAAATGGTAATATACCTAGGCGAATTTCAGGAACTTCTGTTTGGTGGGTTTGGAAAAGCCAGTATGGAGGTATGTTTGAGGCGAGGCTTTGATATAGGACTCAATGGTGAACCAGGTGTGTGCTTGCTCTGACAAGGTGGCTTTATCTTGTATGAGGGACTCTCTTTTGATAGTGTTGTTAACTAGTTTTTTAAAACTTGCGTAACTCCCTGATGTCTCCCAGAGGTGTCGTAGGCCTAATTGATCGAGTGAGTTTTCCAGGTAGCGTTTAGCTGGGCATGCCTCCTTAGCTTGCAGTTCATTCCATAAGTAGGCGTTTAGTGTTTCTGGCTCCCCCTTTCTAATTTTATTCCAGCTTTTAATATATGCACCTTTACGGGTCAGCTCTTGTCTCTCTATACCGAACTCTAGTCTCAATTGTGCGGGGGATGTGTATTTTGGTAGCCCATAAATCATTCGTAATGCTCTTGCTGTGGTGCCATCTAGTGTTTCGGCATCCTCCCTCTCATGGCTTCACTTCCGTAGGTGATGGATGGTATGAGTTTTGCCTGGATCACCCTAGTCAGCGAGGAGAAGCTTGAACCAGAGATCTTATTTTTTTAATTTCTTAGTGCCACGGCTGTCACTATCCCCTTTTTTTTTATGGCTTCGCGTTGAGTGGTAAAGTTCCCTTTATTATCGATGATGACTCCCTGGTATTTGTTCTCTTGTACGACTTCCAGCTTATGTGTTGCCAGATGCCAGTGGTAGAATGACTTTATTTTGCGGGTATTCACGCTCGTGATTTTTGTTTTTTCTTGATTAATGCTGAGTTTGTTAACTTCTGAATATGGGGATGTAATGTCGAGCAAGCGCTGTAGGCCAATGGGTGTCCGACTGATGAGCAAAAGGTCATCCCCATAGAATAGATTTGATAGATGCAGACCTCCAAGCTTTGGGGCGTGTGATTTGGGGAGACGTTGATTACAACGCAGGTATTACATCGTAATGCCTTTACAACGCAACTTTTACAACGCTGCTACCATTACATCGCATGCTATTACAATGCATGTGCCTTTACTACGTATGCCATTACAACGCATTCCATTACAACGCATGACATTACAACGCATTGTTAGGTAAGTATTTGAGTTAAGTTATTATTTTCTTTAATGTGTTTTAAATTGCATATTAATACTCAGGTGTTTATTTTTAATAGTCAGGTAATATTTTGTGTTAAAATTTTATTTGAAAATATTTAAAATTGTTTTTATTGATACTTTAGAGTATTTTAAATGAATATTAATACGCAGGTAATTTTTTAGACTAAGGTGGGGGTTATTATTAGTACTCAGGTATTTATTTTAATACTCGCTTTTTTTTATGAAAAATGATTTAAAAATATTTTTAAGAGAAATTTATTATAATTTTTATAAAAAATAGTGAAAAAAATTGGGCGAGTTATAATATTAAAAGACTTTATTTAGAGAATTAATAGGTATTTTTAAAGAATAAAATATAGAGGTTTAATAGAATAATGCTATTGAAAATTAGTATTTATATTTTTAAAAAATAGTAAAAAAACAGTGGGATGGGATGGTAGGAAATTAGGGTTTTTGGGAGGGGAAGTAATTTAATACTCAAGTAATACATTTAATACAAGAGTTTTTTTTTAATTATTTAATTAATTTATTTTTGATTTATAATTTTTTTAAAAATTCAACTTATATAAAAAATAAAGTATTTATATTAAACGGAAGTATTTTGAGAGAGGGGACCAGAGCAATAAGTATTATATTAAAAAAATTAATATAGAAAATGTTATAAATAAAAATAGATTTTAAAATATTAAAAAATAAATTTGAATTACTTCTTAAAAATTAACTAAACCTAATTGGACTATATAAGTATGTAAAAATACATATAAAAAATGTAAACATTATAATTTAATTTATTAAAAATAAAACAGTCTAGAAAAAAAGACAAGACAGGTTAATGATTTTTTTGTAACAATAAATAAATAATAGCATTTTTTAAAAAACATAGCAATATAAATAAATATGCAACAAATGTTAAAAAAATACTTTATTAATAATAATATTTAGAAAAAATAATTTTAGAATTTACAATGAACAGTAACATATTTATTTGAATTTTTTTCTAGGTTTCCCCACGGTTTACTATTGAAGTCAATGGGGAAAATTGTCCTTTTTTCGTTTCTACAGAAAGACATGACGTTGCCGCGTATACGTAACTTTCATCATTACGAGCATCGTCGGGTACGGATCAGATGCAAGGGAGAGCTCCATCAAGGTAAGACGAATTTTAATTATTAAAATTAAAACAATAGTGGTAATGTTTATTGTAAGGAGAGAGGAGGGAGGTAGTTAGAAATAGTAAATGTGCTTTGTGTACTTTTAATGTGTGTTAAGTTAAAAATTCATTCAATAACAGGTTGAAGTAGTAGGCCCACGTCGGGTTTCATTCTTTCGTAACACTTTTTGTTTAATAACATTTATCAAATTGTAAAGATTATACATTTTATTAAACCAAAGTGTATTGAAAGTAATCGTTTTTTTTGTGGAAGCGATGGGTTTAAAAAAAAAAAAAAAGTTAATGCGTCGTCGCGGTTATAGGTATTGGTTATAGGAACTTACAAAAAGGCATCGCTTTTTGAAAAAAAACATTTTGGCCATTTTTTAATCCATTGCATATTGGTTTTTGGAAGATCGTATTGTTTTTTTTCAAGAAGGGATTGCAACGAGGGATTTCTGAATGTGGATTTATTTCGGATTAGGATTTCGATCGAGATTGGATTGCTTTGCTGGATTTTGTTTTGCGTTTTTTGCCAACCAAGTTTTTCATTTTCGGGATTTTTTTTTTGGGTGCGATTTTTGTAGGTATGCACAGAAATTTTTACAGTTAATTCAATATCTGTAAAAAAATGTTTTTGGAGAACTGTGCACTTTTTTTAAGTTTCATTCGGGTCATGGACCTTAAAAAGGATTATGGAATTTTTGCAATGGATTAAATGACTACAAAGGACTCTTGGTGAAAAACTGGATTGTACGTAAGTCCAAGAGTTGAAAAAAGAAGACTTCAGAAGGTAAGAAAACCCGACATTTTAATATCATTTAAGTCTTTTTTGAAAAATGCCAATTGAATTAGGTGGTTTGTTTTGTTAAAACAGGCAAGTAAGGAGTTATAGGAGATAGTGTAGGTTAGAAATGGAGGATGTGTGCAATATTATCTAGGTAGTCTGAAGCCACCATCAACGTAAATTGTTGAATTGCACCCAATAGTCGCTCGGACATTTCTTTTGTTCTTTTAGAAATTCGTGGGTTCAGACTACCAGTTAATGATTGCGACATTCTCATTTCTTGGAAACTTTGCTCCTTCCTCAAAATTTCCAAGAAATGATAGAAGTTAGGATGAGGTTTCCCAATTGATTTATTGAAGGAGTTGTGGCATCCCTCTATGGCATTGTTTGTTTTTGCTCCTCCGTCTAAGCAGGTCGAGTAGCAGTTCCATCACTTCACATGGAAAAGTGGTTTCCTCCTGCAACCTGACCCGCTTAGATGGCCAATCCATGTGTCTTCAAAGTAATTTAGAAGGGGTGCCAATTTGTCTTCGTTTGCAGTAAAGTATTCAGATTCTGTAATAGAAGTGTAGTATTCGTCTACACTGTCAGGAGGAACAAAACAAAGGGGCTCATTACGATAACGGGCAGATTTTGTCCGTCCGCCACCGTAGCGGTGATTGGGTCCGACCACCATGCGTGCGGCGGTTCCGCCTATTCAATTATGATGGGACCGCCACCGCTGCGTTCGGATTCCGCACCTTTAACATTGCGGTGGTGGCTGCTGACAGCAGCACCGCCGCGGTTATAGGAACATGTTGTGCATTTCACTGCACTACGTGGCAGGCACTACACTGTGCCTGCCACTTGGTGCAGTGAAATGTAGGGGGGGTACCATGGGTACCCCCCAGTGCACCCACACCTCCCCCCAACACAAAGGGGGCCCGCAGCGGGCCCCTGAAGGCATTCTCCACCAGCCTTTCAATGGCGGTTCAACCGCCACGGAAAGGCTGGCTTCCGCCGGCATCATAATTGTGCCGGCGGAGCCTGCTGTGCCATTGTGAGCATGCTGACCGCTCCGCCAGGCAATCGTGATGATTGCTACCGGCGGAAAAGCGGCAGACGGACTTTCCATCCGCCGCGGTACCCACTGCCATCATAATGTGGCGGGGGTAAATCTCATGACAATGGAGGGCGGATCGCCACCGCCAGGCCGGCGGTGGCGATCCGCCCGCCATCGTCATGAGCCCCAAAGTTCTGTTCGTTTTTTTAATTCATAGTGTAGTTTGCTGTCTGATATATAATCCTCAATTAAGGACTTTTTTTTACATTTTTCGCCAATATGCGTGTGAAAAGTGAAAAAAACATCCTTGAATTTGGGTATCCGTGTACATTTTGGTAATTGTGTTAATCATTGGTAATTCAAAGTCAATTAACACTTTTCTAGGACTTTTGTTTGCTGTTTATGCTTTTATCACTGACAAAAATTCAGTGTATGTTGAGGATTGTTTATCAGGGAGTAAACTGTACACTAAGGGATCAACTGTATTATTGATATAGGCATGAATAGTGTATATTTGGGTGAATGGATGGGAGTGGATTTAAACGTCCCATCCATCATCCAAATATCACTGCTCTCCAACTTAACAAGGTAATGGGGTGCGCTAAAGATTAGGATTCTTTTATGAGGGTTTTGGTTGTCATGTAAAAGAAATGTTTCATTAGTAACTTTTATAGAAAGTTCAGGAGGAATGTTAATGTCAGAAAAGGTTTGGGGTGTTACTCTTTGTGGGTTATTTGCCTGTTTTTTAGGCTGAATAATTCTGCGTAGGTTGGGTATTGTGGGCATACTACTTGCAACATGAGATGGAATGTGTTGGGATACCTCCCTCAAAATTGCGCCACAGGGTTCATTGGAGGTGGATGCAATTGCTTTTATTTCATTGATATTTTCACGTACTTCAATCTCCATTGCAGAGGCAGAGTGGTTATGCTCTGTGTTTTTTAAAACAGAGTCACCAAGATTAACAGCTCTGCCTGTGCAATGGGATGAGTAATATTGCACACACCTCCAATGACACCTGGGCTCAGTTAGTCTCTCCTTACAATAAACATACCCACTATGGTTTAGCACACAGCTTCCTCGGCTGGATGTAATCTATTTTGCTTCTTTATTGGCAGCCATTATCTGTAAAGTATTGAAAAAGAAAAAATATTTGTTAATTAATTTTGAATTGTTGGTGATTTCCTGTTTAAATAAAAAAAAGTTAGTGAACATTTTACGCTAATTTTTGTACTGTTAAATATTATGCACTATGAACTTTGAATTAATTGTTTTACATTGTTGGTTTTGAATTTTGCAGTTCTATATTCTAAATTATTTACCTAGAAAAGAAGAAATGGTGAGGTTGTTATATAGATTAGTTATTGGTATACCTTACCTTTTTTATTGTTGTTTTTTGATGCTTCTGGTTTATTGGATGCTCTGTGGTGGTTCTTCTTTGTTCTGTTGGTGTTTTTCTCAGTTGTTAGTTTGGTTTGTTTGTTGGGTCTCGAAAAGAAAAAAATTATTGAGCCTTTTTCCTGTGTTTTTAATATTTTCGATTATCCTGCAATGCAATAGATTAGTGGTTTGAAATGGTTGTACAGTTCAAAGTTTGATTTGCTTTTTTGGGATAGTTTGGTTCGGTTTGACTTTTTTTGTGTGTTTTCAAAACTTTATTTATAAAAACATATTGTTAACTATTTACCTTGGAAATTTGGGTTTCTTCTGCTTAGATATCTGTATTGGAAAATGATCTGTTTGATGAAAATTCTGTAAAGAAAAATAGTTGAAGAATGTTTTATATTGGAAAGTGATTTTTATTGTTATTTTGCAAAGTTAATTCAACTTTGCATAAAATTGCTTGCCTTTTAATATAAAAAAAGTTCTGTTTTATTGCCTTGATTTCTTTCTTTTTTTTCTTTATATTATTGTCTTTTTTTTTTTATGTGGGCTGTGTCCTCTTCGACTGGTGTCGATTGATGTTTTTTTCTCTTGAGAAAATTAAATGTGTAAAAAATGTTTTAATTTTTTGGTCATTGTTTTATGCCGCAAACACCATCCAGCACTTTCCCTGAGGTAAGCACCTATCGGAGTAGGAATAGTAAATTCACCCCCACCACTATCCAGTGCTTTCCCTGAGGTAAGCACCTGTCGGAGTAGGAATAGTAAATTTGCCCCCACCACAATCCAGCATTTTCCCTGAGGCAAGCACCTGTCGGAGTAGGAATAGTAATTTTGCACCCACCACTATCCAGCACTTTTCCTGAGCAAGCGTCTGTCTTAGTAGGAATAGTACATTTGCCCCCACCACCATGCAACACTTTTCCTAAGGCAAGCACCTGTCGGAGTAGGAATAGTAATTTTATCCTCACCACCATCCAGCACTTTCCTTGAGGCATGCACCTGTCGGAGTAGGAATAGTAATTTTACCCCCAACACCACCCAGCACTTTCCCTGAGGCATGTAACTGTCGGAGTATGAATAGTAATTTTCCCCCCACCATCATCCAGCACTTTCCCTGTGGTAAGCACATGTCGGACTAGGAATAGTAAATTTGCAACCACTACCATTAAGCACTTCCCCTGAGGAATGCACCTGTTGGTGTAGGAATAGTAAAACTGCCCACTCCAGCACTTTCCCTGATGCAAACACTGGTCGGAGTTGGAATAGTAAACTTACCCCCACCACCATCAAGCACTTCTCCTAAGGCATGCACCGGTTGGAGTAGGAATAGTACATTTGCACACACCTGCATAATGCACTTTCCCTGAGGAAAACAGTGGTCATAGTTGGAATAGTAAATTTGTTCCCATTTTAATTTACTACTTTTTCTGAGGCAAACACAGTTTGTATTCGACATAGTAAATTTTAAAACACAAACATTCTGCAGTTTCTTTGAGGTTAACACAGGTTGGAGTAGGAATTGTAAATTTGCACACTCCCTCCAATATCCTACATTTTCCGTGTGGACACTATGGTTCGGAGTAGGAACTGTAAATTTGTTTCACTCTCCATTTGATACTTTAAGTGAGTAAAATACTGGTGATTTAAATGCGTAAATTTATTTTTTGGACCATACCACATTTTGTAAGAGTCAAACTGACCTATGACTATTTTTATTATGTTTTACTTCACTATATATTTCACACTAAAAACTTTAAAAATGGTTTGTACATTTTTACATAAATATTTGTTTTACTTACAGAGTTTGTGGTTTTATTGGCTGTGTTGTCACTCGATTAAATATTTGGCTGTTTTTGTAAATCAGCAAATGCTGTAAAACATTTAAAAAAATTTATGTTAATGTTTTAGTATTGTACTTAAAACATTAATTTGTACACTTACTTCAAACTGTAGATGGCACTGTTTGAGTTCAACAAAAGTTCAACTGCTGCTTGGCTGGAAAAACGCTTGTGGTCTCTGTGGAAGTCAGTTTACCACTGTTTTCAAAATGGTGGTCGGCTGCTTTTATACGTTTTGGGATGGTGAAAGATAATTCAAATGAAAGTATGTTTTGTTCATATTTTTTTGCGTGTTTCAGAAGCTGACTAAAAGTATAATTATTTTGATTGATTTAAAAATGTTCGTTATATTTTTTTTGTTGTATTGTCCGCCATTTTGGCGAGTTGCGGGTTAAGGTGCATTCATGGAAATAGTTGCAGGACTTTCGTTTTTGTATTGTGGGAAATGGTGGGTTATTAATTGTGCTTATGTATATTTGGTTTTGATTAAATATATATTCTTTTTTAAATGGATTTTTGTTTTTTTAATACTCAAATATAATTTTTTAATTCCCGTGTATTAATACACTTTCCCACCCAAAACCCCTATTTCCCGTGCATCCCATCCCAGGAGTTAGTTATATGTTATTTAAAAAAAAAAAAAAATGTATAAACGCACACGAGTATTAATTTTAATACCCAAGTATTAATATTAATACTCAAATATTAATTTTACATACCCGTGTATTAACACAATTCCCCACCCAAAACCCCTATTTCCCTTGCATCCCATCCCATGGGGTTAGTTATACTTTATTTCTTTTTTAAAAAGTTAATATTTATAAATGTACATGCATATTAATTTTAATACCTAAGTATTAATATTAATACTCATATATTAATTTTAAATATCCGTGTATTAATACACTTCCCCACCTGAAACCCGTATTTCCCTTGCATCCCATCCCAGGGGTTAGTTATACCTTAAAAAATAATAATAATAATAATAATAATTTTAAAAGAAAAAAATGCGTAGTAAAGGTATGCGTAGTGCTAGTATGCATTGTAATAGTTTGCGTTGTAATGAATGTTTTAATGCTTTCAAATGATTTTGCGTTGTAATGGTATGCATTGTAAAAACATACGATGTAATGGTAGCTGCGTTGTAAAGTCTGCGTTGTAAAAGCATGAGTTGTAATGGTTTACGTTGTAACATCATATATTCGGGACTTGCTTTCGTTCAGTCTGGCTGATAACTCTGCCATAAAGAGATTAAAAAGGATTGGGGCTAGCACGCAGCCCTGTTTCAGACCGGAGGTCGTGGAGATCTTCTTTGTTAGGTAATCTCCTGCGCCTAATTTTACTTGCACCCAGGTGCTGGTGTGTACAAGGATTAGCTGTTTTAAAAGTAAAGATGGAATGTTCAGCTTTTTTAGTTTTTGCCACAGTAAGTTTCTGTTTATATGATCGAACGCTGAGGGCCCGATTCTGATGCGGGTTGGAAAAGCTTCCCGACCGAGGGCCTGATTCTGATGCGGTTAGGAAGGCCTCCTAACGGCATTTGCTCCTTCCAAATCGGATCGGGAACGTGTCTTCCCGACCGAGGGCCCAATTCTGATGCGGTTAGGAACAAATGTTCCCATTGAAGTCAATGGGAGTTCAACCAAATCGTATCTGGAAGCATCCGGATGCATCCTACTCCGCCGGTCGGACTTTCCCAATCCGAGTGGGTCGGACACCATTTCCCAACCGATTCGGTCGGGAAGCTTTTCCAACCCGCATCAGAATCGGCCCCTGAGCTGTAATGAATGAAGCACATGTACAGGGGCTTTTAGTGCAAGTGCGGCATCTATCATTAGTGAGAGGGTTAAGATATTGGTAGAGGTACCCATGTTTTTGCAGAAGCCTGTTTGATTTGGTGGTATTGCTGCATTTTCTGTAACCCAAGTTGTTAGTTCTTGTAGTATTAACCCTGTGTAATATTTGGCATAGTTATCCAATAGTGCTACTAACAGGTAGTTTTTTGGATCGTTCCTATTACCTTTTTTATAAATCGGAGAGATGATCGAGCCCCTCCATGATGACGGTATTGTTGATGTTTGCAGGATTGATTCAAAACTCGGTTTTAGTACTTTGGCCCAATATTCTTGATCATGTTTGAACAATATTGGCAAGATCCCATTTGGGCCTGGAGCTCCCTCTCGCTTACCCTTAGAGATTCTTTTGCAAATTTGATTGTTCATGATTGTGAAAAGCTGTTCCGATGTAGGGATGGTGTCTGTTTGGGGCGATGATGCTTCCAATTCGGCCAAGAAGATGCTAGTACAAGTTTGGGTTCCTAGGTCTCTGTTGAAATGAGATTGGAGGAAAATTGTCTAAACCTCTTTATTTACATGTGAGTTGATGCCTTGGCTCGACGGATTAGCCAGAGTATTGATCCTTTGCCAAAATTGCGAGTTGTTGTTGGTCTTGATATCGTGCAGAAGTTTTGCCCAGAGAGTCTCTTCTGCTTCTTTTTTGAGGCGCCAGGTTAGTTTCCTGCGAGTGGCTTTTAATTGCCTTAGTTCGTGCAAGGCCGTGAGGCCTGGGCCGCCTTTTTTTAGTTTCCAAAGTGCAAGATTTATGGATGCATTAAGGTGTTTTACTTGTGCGTTATTTCCAACGGTGAGGGTGAGGGGTCTGTTTTGAGGACGAGCTGTTCTCATGTTTTGGTGGTTTTCCTTTTTGATTCCATATTTGTTTCCTAGATTTTTAGTGAATGTCTCCCAGCTTTCTATTGTATCAAGCTCTGCAGCTTGAACTTCTCAGAGGAGTTGCTTTGCAAGAGCAAAGAGGACTTCCGGGTCATCTGTTTTGCATTTTACTCTTTTCTCATTAATTGTGTACTCTGGGCAGTGTACATTTACTGGCTTTAGTTGAGTTGTTGGCGACGCTTTTATCGTGATTTCTTGAGGCAAGCGATCGCTGTAGTCTAAGGTTCTGATGTGGTAATCCTCTACTTTTGAGAGCATATGATGGGAGATAAAAGTGTAATCGATTGTTGTGCTTGCTACTGCTTTATGGAATGTTGCTGCCTGTGGGTAATCTCCTGGAAATCTGCTGTTTAATGCGCGAAAGTTCAGCTGCTCTAAGGTCGCAAGAAGCTTCTGAGCTATTTTAGAGTGTCTTCCGCAGGTATTGTTTTCTTGTGGTAGTGTGTCCCATGTGAATGGGTCCTTGTCCATATCATTGTCATCGACTGGTTTACTGAACATATATAGGTTGAAGTCCCCAGTAATAATCAAGCTGTTCGATTGCTCCTCCATTAGTATTTTCATCAGTTCTTCCTCCAGCTGGTGGCTGCCTTTGGTTTTATCACAAGGGTGTAGATATACATTTATCAGTATCATATGTTCGTTTTTGTCTACCCCCTGTGCCGTAATTCTAAGTGCTTGCATTGCATTGGGGGGCGCTAAATTATGGAGCAATAGCTCCACTGCATAGATGCTCCTTATAGAGCTATAAATGGCAAGACCTCCCTTGCTATGGCTGAATTTGGCGCTCTTTGTAGCTGGTAAGTGGTGCAAATTGAATCTTTGCAGTTCTATTGGCATTTCGCACCATGTTTCTTGGAGTGAAATGATGTCGAATTTTTGAAGATATGATTGCAGTTCCGGGTCCGAGGTTGTGTCGCCCATGCCGTTGATGTTCCAGGAGCAGAATTTCAGAGTGTTTTTTGTGTTTGGTGTCGTGGACAAGGTATGTCAAGATTATGACTTTTGGTGTTTATGGTCCTGGATAGCCATCCCCACTCATGTGTGGCTATACTTTTGGTTTTATTTATCCTAGGAATCTGTTGCTCGCTGGATTCTTTGCTCTTGAGGGATTTGCTGTGAGCTCCTCGCAGTACTGAGTATGATTGAGTGCTGAAGATTTAATTGAACTCGTGTTACGTCTGGACCACTGGCTAAGCGAGCACAAGGGGGAAAACAAGCGTAGAGAAAGACACATACCCAGATACGATTGTCCCTGGACTTCGGATAATAACACTGGGACTCATTATGAGCCTATGGAAATTGGCACCTTGCGTGCTTCCCTGACCCCAGAGGAACAAGAGACAAGATGCAAGCAAGGTCTTTGCTTGTATTGTGGCAAGAAAGGACACTTTGTCAAAGACTGTCATGTGAAACCAAAAGCGAATAGAGGAGGTTTCGGGAGAGTAGCGGTAACCACAGCCTCCGAAAAGATGACGGAAAACTGAAAGGCTCGGGCAACAGAAGGGGATCCTCCGAGCACTGTGGTAATCCCTTCAGTGAATAACATGGAGACACAGCATAAAGAACAGTTATTTATATCCGTTCGGTTATGGATCCATACGGATTGGAGAGAAGTACAAGCTATGGTGGAATCCGGAGCCACTGGGTGCTTTATTGATGAGTCAAAGGCACTAACGATAGGCTTGGTGCTGAAAGAAAAGACAGTCCCTCAAGAAGTACTGGCAGTGGACGGGAAAAGGTTGGTCTCTAGACCCATACACTTTGCTACAGAAGAAGTGGAGGTCTTGTATGACAAACAACACCTGGAAAAGATATCATTTAACGTCATCACCGCACCTAAATACGGAATCATCTTGGGATTACCTTGGCTGCAGAAACACAATCCGCTAATCAATTGGACGGAAAAGACAGCATGAATTCTGAATACTGCAAGGAACACTGCTTGTTTGCCATGGGGCTCCCATCCAAGGTCTTAGCTCTTAAACATTACATAGCCACAGCGGCTGAGAAAGATATAACTCTACCTGACCAGTACCTCGGCTACACAGACGTCTTCAGCGATCAAAAGGCCGAGATATTGCCCCTCATCGCCACTATGACTGCCAAATAGACCTGGTCCCCGGAGCCGCAGTCCCTAGTGGGAGAATCTATACATTAATAGAAACGGAAACCCAACACCTCCGCAATTATGTTGAAAAGTACCTGGCTCTAGGATTTATTCGACATTATAAATCCCCAGCCGCTTCTCCTCTGTTCTTCATCCCGAAAGCGAATGGGGAGCTCCGCGCCTGTATTGACTATAGAGCATTGAATACTATCACAGTTAACAATAGGTATCTGCTGCCCTTAATACCAGTATTGCTAGAACAGGTAAAGAGCGCAGTCATTTACACCAAATTGGATCTCAAGGGAGCCTACCATCATGTCCGGATGAGAGATGGAGATCAGTGGAAGACAGCGTTTAATACCAGATTCGGGCTGTTTGAATATCTAGTGATGCCGTTTGGGTTATGCAACGCTCCAGCGACATTTCAATTTTTCCTCAATGATGTGTTGCGGGAGTACCTAGATCGATACGTCTTAGTCTACATCGACGACATACTCATTTATGCCACCGATGAATCATCACACGTACCACATGTAAGAAGTGTACTAAAGACCTTACAAGAGAACCTGCTGTTTTGCAAACTCAGCAAGTGTGAGTTCCATGTCACTATCGTGGAATTCCTAGGGGTGATGCTAACCCCTTCAGGACAAGCAATGGCAGAAAGGAAGGGCCTTGCCGTAAAAGAGTGGCCCAGCCCCCAGAATGTCAGAGAAGTGCAATGCTTTCTTGGGTTTGCCAATTTCTATCGGAGGTTTATCCAGCACTTCTCGAAAACCATAACCCCTATTACCAAGTTGCTAAGAAAGAACACCGCCTTCCAATGGACAGAAGAAGCTCAACCAGCGTTTAATACCTTGAAACTGGTGTTTGTTTCGGCGCCTATCTTAACTCATACAAATCCTGAGAAACCATACATAGTCGAAGCAGATGCCTCAGAGGTTGCCTTAGGAGCCGTGTTATCTCAGCGGCATGATACTACGGGTTAACTGCATCCCATCACCTACATGTCAAGGAAACTGAATAAGGCCAAAATCAACTACACCATAGCCAAAAAGGAATTGTTGGCTATAAAAGACGCTTTTAAGGAATGGCGACATTGGCTATTGGGTGCCCTACATGTAGTCACGGTATTTACGGATCACAGGAATCTACAATTTATGAAGGCAGCTCGACATTTAACACCCCGACAATTGAGGTGGATGCTGTTCTTAGAAGAATACAATTTTGTGGTGACATACAGACCGGGGAATGAGAACAGGAAGGCAGATGCATTGACACCTCAGGAATCACAAGAGAATCCGAGGCCTTGGAAGAAAGAGCTATAATTGATCCATCCAAGGTAATTTGTGTGTTACAATCCGACACGTTTTTGAAGAAAGTGTCACGAGGAATACAATCCTTTGCATGGAAGGATTGGATAAAAAGGCATAGAGAATGGCAAGTGAAGCTAGGGGTACCAGTTAATGGAAAACAAATATTGGTCCCAACCCGAACCCTCAGAAAACAAGTGTTTCAGTGGTGCCACAAAATTCCCAGTGCTGGGCATAACGGAGGGAAGAAAACCGTGGAAAGAGTATTACGCCAGTTTTGGTGGCCATCGGTACGTCAAGACATAGTCACCTGGTTGAAAGAATGTGATGTCTGTAGTCAGATGAAAACAGACAAATCAAAGCAACAAGGACTCCTACCTCATTGGACTTTGTGGTAGGCTTACCCAATGACCAGGGTTATACAGTAGTCTTAGTGGTGGTAGACTACCTGACCAAGATGGGGCATTTTATAGCTTGTAAAAGCATACCCACAGCAGTGCAATTGGCACTTCTCTTGTTAGTAAACATAGTGAGGTTACATGGGCTATCAAAAACCATAGTGTCCGACAGGGGTACACAGTTCACTGCGCAGTTCTGGAGGGTGTGGTGCTCATTGTTACAGATTTCTACAGCCCTTTCCACCAGTTTTCATCCCCAAACTGATGGACAAATGGAGTGCCTAAACCAGACTTTGAAACAGTACTTGAGGTGTTATGTAGATCGAGACACAGAAACATAGGTGGAGAGTTTATGACTGGCTGAAATAGCATATAACAGTGCTTCACATAGTTCTACTCGCTTTTCACCATACTATTGTACATATGGTTTTCACCCATGTTTCATCCCGTTATTGAACCCGAATGAGACACAGAAACTTCCCGAGGTAGTGAACAGAGTCACTCACATCAAAAACACATTGACGGCTACAAAAACATACCTAAACCAAGCTAAAACTAGATATAAAACATATGCCGATAAACATAGAAGGCCAAGCCGCTTGTAAAAAGCGGGAGACAGGGTATGGTTGTCCACGAAAAACATCAGTTTCAGAAAATATAGCATTTTCAACCCAAAATATATTGGTCCCTACAAGGTTCTAAAATGTATTAATCCTGTCACTGTTAAATTAGCTTTACCTTCCACTCTAGGCATTAACCCTGTTTTCCACGTTTCACTGCTCAAACCTGCATACTCCCCTGTCAAAAAGAGACCTATACCTATATGGGTGAATAACAAAAAAGAGTACGAAATGAAAGGTATTCTTGATTCAAAGTGTAGATAGCGAAAGCTCTGGTACTTGATAGCTTGGAAAGGGTATGGACCAGAAGAGAACTCTTGGTAGCCATCCACGGCAGTGCATGCACCAAGATTAGTCGCTTCCTTCCATAAACGCTTTCCTAAGAAGCCCTGTCCCTGTCAGTATTCTCCAGGGAATGGTAGTCCTGAACAATGCCAGGCTAGACAAGCTGAGATACAAACCAGATCGCCATCCACGTGTATAACAGGACCTTTGGGACTCACGTCAAAAAGGGGAGGAGACGCATACTCACGCCAGCGTGAGAATATCCGCCTACAAAAACATGGCGGCCGCTGAGGACGCCGCCGATAATTACAGATTCCGAGATGCGGAGCACGGACCACGCTCCGGTCTGGTAAGGGTGCTTATAGCACCAGGCTTCTTTCCTAATTCTTTGTTTTTCTGAGTGCTTCTGACACCATTGCAGGATTCTACAGCCCGTGTCAGATGCTATTTACGAGAGCGCAGCAAGGCGGCTCTATTCGTGACTCTTCCGTTGGCGAGGCCCGGATTCCGTGGGCCTCATGCGGAAGGAGTCTCCTAGGGAACCTTTCCCTTCCTAGCATTGGACTCCGCCCACGGGGTTCTGCCCGTGTTGCAGGCTGCTGGGTGAATCAGGAATCAGCATTTCCAGAATAGTACTCCGCTATTTGCGAGGCCTGAGCCCCAGTGCCTCTTACGCCAGTGACTTTTCAAAGGGGCACAATGCCTTAGCCTTTCCCTCCCCGTTGGCGAGACTGTGGTGTGTCTCATGCGGGGGAGGAAATAAGACGAACCCAGACATTCCCTACATGTGATTCTGCTAATAGAGATCCGGAACAGATCCTCCTTACTTGGGATATATCATGCTTGCCAATACTTAATTTAATCTGCATCTATGATACCTCCATCGTGATGAACTGTGGGTATATTAGAGATGCGCTCCTAAGGTAAAAGCAGACCTTTTTTCAGAAGCTATGGAGACATTTGTGCTGTGATGACTAACATGCACTGACACCGGATATATTGTTTGCTGCCCTGTTTTGTTTTGCCTTGTTCAACAGGGGATGAACGTAGTTCCTGCTTCCTTGGGTTATTCTCCCCTGTGAGTCACGGCTACATTGCATAGAGGGTAGGTGAAGAGTGCATTTAACCTTCTCCTTGTTATAGCTGATATTCATTTGATGAGATAGTGTTCCTGATCTGGTTTTGTTTTCCCATGATACAGCATCAAACACTCAGGCCTAGATGGTTGTAGTGGGTCAAGGAACCTGAAGGTGTCTGGTTAAAGTCTCTCTTCTTATTATTTACAGGTATTTATGGGGATTCAGTAGAAATTTGCCTTATAGGTGGCAAAAACTCCAGATAGTAATTCCTGTTCTTTGCAACCTACAGGTCTCCCTCCCAGCTGTTCCCTTCCTTTCCTTCCCTCACCTGATCCCTTCAACAGTCTGTCCTATCACAGCACTCAGACTTTGGAGTTGTCATGAGGTGGACCATTCACAGCATCGACCTGATCCCAAGGATAACCGAACCTGAACCTGACACTACTGTTATAAGTTACTCTTTCATCAGCCATAAATGCATCAGTGACCCTCCTCTATTCAGCCAGAGTATGCGTCTCTGGGGCCCCCCATCGCTAGGCCAGGTCTCGTTTGGCCACTATCAACCCTAGATTACACAACATGAGTTTTATCCATGTAACATCAAAATCGTTTGGTATCCCCAAAAGGACATATACAGGGTCTTCCAGTACCTGCACCTCTAGCATTGCGCTGAGTTCCGAGAGCATGCGGCACCAGTATGTCTGTATGGCCGAGCATGACCATAGTGTGTGGATGAAATCTCCCTGTTCCCTCCTACACCATAAACAATCCAGTGAGACTCCTAGCTTCCCAAGGAGCCCTCAATTTTAGGAGGGTATCAGGCATATTATTGTTAATGGTTTTATAAGTGCAAGACACTGCTTTTTCTTGTAGCTCATCCAGTAAGAGCCTGCCCTCTAGGGGAGCAAATTCTGGGAGCTCTGGGGGGATATTTTCAGCTTTCCATCCGTGTGCGAGTTGTATGTACCTGTAATATTGGTGATCATGGAGTTGGAATTCCCTCTGGAGGGAGGAGAAGGACATTAAAACTCCCTCTTCTAATAAGTCACCTACTTTGGAAATACCTATTCACTCCCAGGGTGTTAAACTTTTGAATTTGGTTATTTCTGTCAAGTAGGTGCCCATCCATAGTGGAGTCTCCTGGGTGATTTTTTGTTTCCAATCTATGTAGGCGTTGTGTTTGTCTCATGCCTCTAAAGTTATTTGGGTAGCTGGTAAGAGGTCACGTCTTCCCCTACCACCACAGAGGTAATGTTGGGCGTGTGTGAAACTGGGTCATTTCTAGGGCATAAGTGGGATGGTCTCTGTCTACGAAACCCCAGTCATTGATGGCTATTAGGCGGGATGCCCAATAATAGCTCAGACCTAAACCTACGTTGTGGGGGTTGCGTTGCAATTTGCGATGGGCTATTGTTCCAGAGTTGTTTCCTAAGTTCACCCTCAATTCAAATGAAGATATTGTCAGGGAGCTTATAATATGTGTTCTGTAAGGCATATAAAAATGTAGGGAGAGTGATCTTCTTAAATAATGCTGGTCTTCCCAGGAGTGTTAGAGGGAGTCTCTTCCAGCGGTTTGCATCTGCTTGAAAGTCAGTTATTATTGTCTTAACATTTTGGCAAAACATCGTTCAGGGTCCATCGTGACATAGATCCCCAGGTTTTGGAATCCCTCTCTATTTACTTTGAGTTGTTGGGGGAGGTCTGGCGGATCAAAGTACCCTCGGAAGGTAAAAAGTATGGATTTTCCACAATTTATTGTGTATCCAGAATAGGTCCAGTAGTGTTTAAATGTGTGGAGAATTGTTGGAATCAAATCTTTGGGATGGGAGAGATAACGCAGGATGTCATCTGCGTATAAGGAGATTTTTTCCTCTCGGATAGGAGAACCCTCTATGTGGAACCCTTTGACCCCAGGATGAGCTCGGATTAGGCATGCTAGGGGCTCCAAGGTCAGGTGATAGAGGAATGGGGAAAGGGGACAGCTCTGTCGGGTTCCCTCTTAATAGGGTACTCAGGAGACAGCCTACCATTGACCCTCACGGTGGCCGTCAGCTACGTATAGAGTACGTTTACCCACTCTCTGAAAAGTGGTCCGAATCCCAGTTTCAGCAGGCCCTGGGTCACGAAGGGCCAGTAAATTGCATCAAAGGCCTTCTCGGTGTCAAGTGATACAAAAAGATGAGGGTCTTGTCTGTTTTGGTCCGTTGTCATCCAGTTATGGAGTCTGCGAAGGTTCCCCCTGGTTGAGTGCGTCAGCATGAAGCCTGATTGGTCAGTACGGATCAATGTGTGATGACTGTTAAGAGTCTGGTAGCTAGAATGGTAGCTTGGACTTTGGTTTCTATATTAATCAATGAAATTGGGCGATAGGAGGCACAGGAGTTTTTTTTTTTCAGCTTTGTATATGACCACTATCGTGGCTCTGTGCAGATCATGCGGGAGGATAGATGCGGGGCTAGCATATCTGCTTGTTTCTTTAAAAAGTCTGCTGGAAGACCATTTGGCCCTGGAGTTTTACCAGGATTTATTCGAGCAATGGCATTTTGAACTTCCCCCAGGGTAATATCTGCATCTAGGGACTCTCGGTCCTCGCTAGGCAGAATTGGGAGAGGGATCTCAGTGAGATAATTGTTAATTTGGTCAAGATTTTCTAGGGGTCGTTCGTCATAGAGGGCTGCATAGTATTTTGCAAACTCTCTCATAATCTCTCCATCTGTGGAGTAGAGGGTGCCTTCTGCGTTCTGTATTTGAGAGATCCATCTATCTTCTATTTCTTGGTGGCTCAGCCAGGCTAACAGTTTCCCAGCTGTATCGCCTCCTTCGTAAAGATGATGTTGTGTGGCTAGCATATGCTTACGTACCGCATCAGTAGCAAGGTCGATATATTCAGTGCGCATGCTATCTATGCATCACCGCAATAGGGGGCTAGATTGAAGGATGTGTTGGGCCTCCGCATTCTCTGTTCTAGCTTTCCTACTTCTAGTTTGCCTTTCTTTTCTTGAATGCAATGATATTTTGAACCCTGCCATGCATGACAGCTTTATATGCCTCCCATTTTGTGGCAGCAGAGTCGACTGAGTCTTTGTTGTCTAGAAAATAGAGTTCTGATTCCTTATGAACTTCTCATAATGTGGAGGCATCTCTTAATTCCCAGGCGTTTAGCCTCCTCACACTAGGAGCTTCACGGGGTTCCTGGCCTAACGTTACATAGAGTGGGGAATGGTCGGAGAGGCCTCTTGATAAATAATTGGCTTTGTGTATCCTACCCACTTCACCCGCGGGTGAAATAATTTAGTGGAGCCTGGAGTAGACTCTGTGGGAACCAAAGTAATAAGAGTAGCTTTGTTCTCGGGGATGATGTTGTCTCCATAAGTCACTAAGTCCTAATGTGTTGGTGAATTGAGCTAGGGGTGTAAGTCTTCCCGGGTTAGATGTCTTTCCAGATCTGCCTAGGTCTGGGGACATCACATTGTTAAAGTCTCCTCCTATGATGTGCAGAGAAGATTTGGCTTCAAGTAGGATAATGGTGAGTTTGTGTAAGCTGTATGATTGGAGACGCTAGGGCATAGGCACTGATCAAGGTGATATTGAGTCTTCCCCAAAGGCCCCTAGTGCGGTATATGTCCCTAGAGGGTCCAGCCAGGATTTCTGTACATGAAAGGGGGGGGGGCTTCGGGATTAAAATCGCTACCCCTCGGGATCCGAACGTGAAGCCAGGATGTACCAGTGTGGTGTGTGCCTCTCGGGCCAAGAAGTGACAGAGGGTACCTTTGAGATGGGTCTCTTGCAACAGGGTTACGCCAGGCTTAAGACGTTTAAGATAGGCAGCCACTAGCCCTCTTTTAATCTTGCTACCCATACCGTTCACATTCCAGGTGAGGATAGAGAGCTGCTGAGGGTTTCAATCAGAAATGCTCATCACGCCTGAACTATGTCATGTGTCCCCTGCCCTACGCTGAAGTTATTCCATTTGCAGACTCATTGAGACCCAATCACCAGGTTAAAAGAAGACACAACAATTTGTAGCACACGTTTTCAACTGTTAGCCCACAACCCTCCCCCCCCCACCACCCTCTCCCACATCTGTGCACCTCAGCAACAGCAAATGGCACACATTGCAGGCCCAACCTGGGGATCTGTTGCCCTTCCCATATCAAATAAGGATCAAATCACTCCGAAAGAATAGACATGAGGGATTAAAGGGGAAAATTAGGAAAGAGGAGGGGACCAGCGAGGGGGAAAGAGGAAGAGGATGGAGAACAGGGAAGGGGTGAAAAACAAAAAAAAGAGAGAATAAGAGACAGAGAACACTCAACGTAGTCCAGTAGGTGGACTACGTTCTCGCGAGGGTGAGTGTGGGGTGTGACCGTCAGGTTACTGTAGCTGTCTTTGGCTATTTAGTTGCCACTTCCCGTGTTTGACACTCCAAACTTAAATTCTGCGTTTGTGTAGGTGGATGCGTATTCATCAAGTCCTGTTCCAGCTGATGCAAAGCTGATGCAAAGCTGTGAGACAGCTCCAGCGGTGTAAATCAGACCAGTGTTTTCTAGCATGGATACTGTGGAACTTGCCCCGACTGGCCACACACTATTGGCTTCTAGGAGTGACTGCTGAACTACACAGAAGATGAAAACAAAATACTACTGAATTGCACATTAAGATTTTATCTTGCATTTAAGTTTGAAATATTACTAAATTGCACATTACATTTTTATCTGTTTTAATCTACAGTAAATAAACTGATGTAAAATATTTTATAGATTTTAAATAACAGAAAGTCAAAGTAATATTTAATCTGTCAGTTGCTTATAATATCATTCATGGTATGAGCTTTGAACCTGGCCCTGCCATCTGTAATTATTGTTCTTTCATGCATTTTAGCCGGCTTCTCGGCTCAGCGCGGGGTAGGCTACCGGCACGTGTCCTTCAAGGACAGGACACCACTAATTTAGGTGTCTGGAGCTGAGAAGACTGCATGGAGCAAGCGCTACCACTCAGATAGGTTAGTACTAGGTTTGGCGGGACCTCGTGCTCGCACCCAAGAATAATGGTAGGTAGGAACTCTTCCGCCCACCACAATGTGTAGATAGTGTTTTTCACATAGGTCCTGATGAAATGCAGTGTATCATTACTGAACGTATTGCATGAAACATGTCGACCATTTGCTAAGAGTTGAGCATCGCTCCACTGGACCGTTGAGCCAGCGAGCGGCCACTCTTCCATTCTTTTTAATAAGGTGGATAACCACCCTAATAAACATAATTTTTGGATTATCTAACCTTTTTTAACATCACTCACTCACGTCACCTCTACACAGTCCCCTAGGGCCCTCACACCCACGGCACCATACGGCAAGGAACAGAAGATCTCCGCTAAAGAGCCCCTTTATGGGTGCCCGTCGGGTATTGCAGCGCCGCCCCGACGATGAGCAAGTCCATATGATGAAGCATGACACCTAGCTTGCTGGGTGTGTGAGGACTCTAGTTCCGAAAAGGAGGATTTCCCTCCTTTGGCCTCCCTACTTGTCGTCCATCCTTGGGGAACAGCATACTCTTCTTATAACGCATTACCTGGGCATGTTTGCTGGACCCCGTTTAAAAGCCCTATCAGTCCCCCTTTTTGTTTAAGATGCATATTTAGCCACCCACTTGTTGGTTAAAAAAATTAAAAGGATGGACTTCTTCATTTTTCCCCAATTAAATGTTATTCTGTGTAATAAATGAAACTATTTTACAGAAAAAATAAACATTATTTTTTTCTATTTTTCTCATGAAGTACTGGACAAACTGTCATAAGGTGCTGGATGTCTGGTCAAGTGCCAATTTTATTTGTTGATTTAGTTTTGCTGCCAGGATAGTGAACTTCACTTTTGGGTGTACCCTTTAAGGAAAAGTGATTCTTTCACTCATCACAGAGTGTGATTGTTTTTTATTTTTCTATCAACATAGCCTCACTGCGTTTGCCAGCCTAAAATGGAATTGAATGGCTTACAGACGTTGGTACAGCAGTGTATGTAATTCATTAGGTTTACTCTTTTTAGGTTTTAATTTGTATGTTTAAATTTTACATAACTTGTACCCACCTGGGGAAGCATGGTGCAACAGAAAACAATTAACTGTTTATTTTTTTGTATAAATTTAAATCCAGTATGTTATAAAATATTGATCTAATTTAATTGAAAACAGTTATGATTTACACAATTGTTAATAATAATTGTTTGTGTGTGCATACATATTCTGCTTGCTACATGCACAACAATACTACTGTGCATTTTTGAGGAACTATTTTGGCACACATCGCTCTGAATACATCATAGCAATAATATTTCTCGGCATCATTAATCGTCATTTACGGATAATCAGAAATAATTACTGAAATCAATTAATGTAAATAGCTCAAAAATAAACCATCACTCCAATCCATGCATTTTGTGATAGTTTATATAAGTGTCATAGATCAAACCCAACTATGGAGTGCATTGTGTCCCAAGGGAACAGAATGAATAAGAAACTATAAATATGGTAAATGACAATAGCAAATATGTGTGTTACAAAAAACAAAGAGCCCTGAATCCTTAGTCCTTGGACCTCATATGCCTCAGCCTGTTTCACAATTAATCTTATTGGGTTTGCTTGTACATGTAGTGTCACGGCGTGTCGACCCTTTTGGGTAAATGTAGAGCCTCATGAGGCCTAATGACTGAGGATTCAAGTGTTCCTCATATATGAACTCAGTATTTAGGGGCCTATTATGATGGCGGGCGGATCGTCACCGCCGGGCCGGCTGTGGCAATCCGCCCGCCATCTGTACCTGATTTACCCCCCACCATATTAGTATGGTGGGGGTACCGCGGTGGACGGAAAGACCGTCCGCCGCTTTTCCGCCGGCAGGCAATTGTTACGATTGCCTGCCGTGCGGATCTGGGGCATAACATGGTGGCGGTGCCGAGCAGGCACCGCCATCCATATTATGATGTGCAAATTGAAAGGCCTTTCCACGGCGGCGATGCAGCCATGGAAAGGCCGGCGGAAAATGCTTTGGGGGCCCGTTACGGGCCCCCGGGGGGTTGGGGGGGGTGGGGGGCTGCACTTGGGGGATACCTATGGTACCCCCTACATTGCCATACACAAGGTGGCAGGCACCGCGAGGTGCCTGTCACGTTGTGCATGGCAATGCAAACCATGCACTTTTAACATTGCGGACGGAGCTGCACCCAGCAGCACCGTCCGCAATGTTAAAGGCCAGAATGCGCCCGCCAGTGTGGCGGGCGCATCCTAATTTGCCTCGTGGGACCGCCGCACCTCTGGCGGTCGGTCCCATTTTCCGTTACGGTGGCGGGCGGAATCGTAATGGGGCCCTTAGTGAGGCGTTCTACTTATGTCAAATGTATGCAGACTATATGCGTTCTCTGAGAAATATAGATCAAAATTGTATTGTTTACTTTTCTATATTTCTCAATGATGTATAATGTGTGCATGGTGCTGGAAACATTGTTGTCTATAGCCTCATCTACACAAAAAGGAGCTACAGAGGGAAAAACAGATTGGGTCGCCCTCCACTCAAAATAATAAATAACAACAAAGACCCAATCTGCTCGGGCCAACGAATTCTATTCACTTACTGAGAGGGAATAGAAGTTTATTTTCTTCTTTTACAACAACCCTTCATATTTTATAGGTATTGTCCCAACTCAGACTCGCCCTATTTATAAAAGAACCCACCCATGAGTCCAAAGTCACTGCGTTCACACAATATATCCTGTACTTTAACAGGTATACATAACACATAAATGTGGAAAAAATGGGAAAATGTGAAAATGCGAGGTAGCACCTCACGTGCGCACCACCAAGGGAGCTTACTGGTTAATTATCACCAGTCATGCCCACGTTTCTCATCATTGGTTGCTACCTCGCAAACAAAGATAAACAAATTCGGTGTCCAGAAACCCAGTGAAAACCAGTGAATATGTGTGTACAATAACACAAATCAACCCCGTGTGAGTAAAATTGAAATAAGCCAACTCAATCGCCAGGGAGCCACTTTTATTCTCAACTCGAGGGCTTATTCAAATTAAAAACATACTGCATGTTTGCAGACCATGTAATGTTGGGCCGACATGTTTCATTGCCTGTAAATTGTAATGGCAATTTCTTCAGGGCACGAGGACTTTGTCCACCTTTTCTGGACCCTTATTGTGAACACGCAGTGACTAGTAGCAGCCAAGGCCTCTCGTACCAGCTAGCCACCATGTCACACAGGGACTAAATATTGTTATTAGCCCTGTTTCGTATAAAAGGACACATATGTTGTCCGTTTTCGCGTCTTTCACCCGACGAGCCTCGTCTCATTCAGTTAAGCTATATTTCTATAGCCTCATGCCAACCACCACTTATTACTGCTTTATACTTGCTGATAGGGATGCTGTTTTAGTTTGTGCATTAATTAAAAGGTGCATACAATACATAATACTTTGTTGATTATATTTTATTTTAAAACATTATTGAAATTCCAGACTTTTTTGTTTTATAGATTGCAACAGGAGCGAGAGGAAAGGTTAATTAAAAAAAAATATATATATATATTTAATCTCTAGTGCTGTGAAATAGTCAACAGTATAACATTTTATCTGTCATATAAGGCAAAATCATCATGAAACTCATTTCAGATATCCATTTGGTTTAGTCTGTGTAAGCAGTATTATTATGAATACATGGCATGACAATACAAGATGTCATTAAATTGCTCTTTATTGTTATTCCATACAATGCTGTATGTGGATAATTCCAAATGTTTTAGATTTACAAAGACTTTTAGTGTATAAATACCATTTTACAGCTTGTTAATACGTCTTATTATGATTTGTAATTAAGTACGTGGTATGTTTTAATAAGAAATGCTTGATTGTTGTGTTAACATTTTACAAGAAAAACATATTGAGATGATGGCAAACATTTTGTTACAAGGTATGTACAGATATTTTTGGACAAATCATTGTAATCCATGGAGAAGGTAAATATAAACCTTTGATGTTTATAACTTAATTACATTTATTAAAAGTATTTATATTTTTGCATGTAATAGCTTTTTCTGAGAATGAAGTAATGGTAATAGTGTATGTGTATGTTAGGATCGTCCATTATTGTTTAAAGTTAAAGCACAGGCATCATCATTTGGCTAGACTGACATAAAAGTCCAAAGATCAAGGCTCATAGGATGGAATTAGTTCTTCCTTTCCTTGGTGTTGACTTCTTCATTGTGGCTATCAGTTGGACCTGCAAAACGATCCCTAGGTAGTGACCGCTGACAGGAAGTGTGTGAAATTGTTTGTTGTTTAATGGAGGTGAAACCCTACCCCAGCAGCAGCCACAATCCCTGCCAGGGTGAACCACAACAAAGTCACTATAGTTACCTGTGCCTAACCCTCTGGTAGCTTGGCAGAAAAGTAGTCAGACTTAACTTAAAGGCAATGTGTAAAGTATTTATACAGCGTGCAAATGGTAATAGAGTGAAAACACAAAACAAGAAAAATCCCACACAAATTTAGGAAAATAGAGTAAATTTAAATTAATTATTTGACATGTAAATGACAAAAATCCAATCATTGGAACTGGAGATATATTTTTAAAGTTTATAGTGAAAACTAGCACCTAAAAGTTAAAAGCCCCAACTGCAGACATCTAGTTGCCCAAGACTGGGACAAAGTCGAAAGTTATTGCCAACCATGATGGAGCGCGGTTCGGAGACAAAGAATAAATTGGGACCCGTCTCGGCTTACCATCAGACCTAGAAGAAATTCGGTGGAAAAATGTCTGAGAAGATAAAGTTTAATGGTTTAAGGCAGCCAGGGGTGTCCGAGGGGAAGGCGTTATCATCAGGGAACCACTGGATGAAGTCACAGTGAAGATTTCTACGTTCAGACTAAGGGTCTGATTACGAGTTGGCCCGCCGAACTCCTGGTGAAGGTGTGGTGGTGGTCCGACCACCGTATTACGAGTACGGCAGTCGGACTCTTTTGGGACCGGTGCAACCGCCAGGGATCCGTAATCCCTGGTGGTTTTGCGGAGGTCTGGGGAAACAATATGCTTGGCGGTGCCCTTGCGGCACACCCAAGCATATTATGAGTTTCCCCACCCCAGCCTTTTCATGGTGGTGAGACTGCCATTAAAAGACAGGTGGTGGGGAAACAAAGGGGGGCCACAGAGATGCATGCAGCGGGCACATGTTGTGCCCCCCTGTCTGCATGCACACCTTTTCCTGCATGGCATGGACTGCACAGTCCATGCCCTGCAGGAACAGCCTTAGGTGCTCTCTTTGCAGTGCCTTTTCAATAGGCACAACAATGGGACCGCCGCGCCGCCTGCCTAACTTTTTTCCAGACAATGGAGTGCGTGGGGCTCTATGAACTCACCCTCCACAAGGTGAAGAAAACAAAATAGTTTTCTTATATAGCCCTCACCCACAAGGGTTGCCCCTTGGTGGCATGCTTCACCACCTTGTCAGTAAGTTGCTTCCCTCGTTTCACAGCTCCGCCTGGTAGCTCTTGCCCCCTGACCCTTCCAGGTCCTTCGTTCGAGGCCCTCCTCCACCCGCATCCACCTGCCTGCACCTTATCCCTGGTGGTCCAGTGGAGAGCATCTCTTCTCTGCTCTGCTCTCTGTCTAATGCTTTCTGCCTTTTATGCTCCTTTGCTCTTTTTTTCCCTTTTCTTTTTTCCATTTCTGCTTTCTTGTCACTTTCTCTCTATTCTCCTTATTTGTGCCTTTTTTCCCTTTCCCTTGCCACTGCTTGTCCCCGGCGGCCCTGCCCCCCCTCCAGTGCCATTTTCCCTCTTCCCAACTGTCTAGCCCTCCCCAACACTATTTAATTGCGGCTGCGCCGCTGGCGTGCCAAAGGCAAGCCTGTCTGCACCCGTCTGCGCCTGGACCGTGCCCAGCGCCATGGACCCTGGTCCCTGGACCTTCCACCACTATGACTCCAGTGCCCTCCACACCCTCATCACCAGACGTTTCACCGCCTGCCATCTTGCGTCACCGAAGAACACCAAAGGCCCTTTCACCTGCAGCACCTGCAACTGCACCTTAGCCATCCTCTGCACACCAGACCCACTGTCCGCACGACCCTCAAGAACCGGACCCGACCACCTCAGATGCATCCTACTCAACACCCGCTTCCTCAAAAGACACGCAGTGGAAATCTGGGACCTGCTCGACTCCATCTACCCCGACATCGCCTTCTTCACAGAAACCTGGATGAGCGCCAGCTCAGCCCTGGACATCTTAACCTCTATCCCCGACGGATACAAAATTATCCACATCAACAGGCTGGGAGGAGGCATCGCTATCGTACACAAAGACACCCTCTGCCTCACAACCAGCTCTGACGACCACTCACCCAACAAAGCGCACCTCCACTTCCAGACCAACCTGAATGCCACCCTCTGCTGCACCCTCGTCTACAGACCTCCTGGACCCTGCCCCCCCTTCAGTGAAGCCATAATCAACTCACCATGCTCTCACCTCAATGGACGACATCCTCCTTGGTGACCTCAATTTCCACCTGGACAACCTCGAAGACCACAACATCTCATCCCTACTGGAGAACCTCGCCACCATCGGACTCAAGCAACTGGCCACAATGCCAACCCACTCAGCAGGAAACAGGCTTGACCCTATCTTCTCCGCAAGCAACAACATCTCCGTCAGTCACACATCCGAGCCACACTGGACCGATCACCACTGCGTCCACTTCTCCTTCATCAAACCCACTGTACGCCACCACGCCCTCCACAATCCTCGCAGAAGCTGGAACAAGGTCGCCAAAGACCAACTCATTACCTCGCTCAGCAAGACCCCACCACAGACAACACCTTAGCACACAACCTCCACCACTGTATCTCGAACTGTACCAACACACTAGCCCCCTCAGGAAACCCTCAGGCAAACAGCCCTCCAAGAAAGCCAGCTGGTTCTTACCTGCCCTCCAAGATTCCAGGCGTGCCTGCAGACGGCTTGAGAAAAGATGGAGGAGCAGCAGGATCACGGTAGACCACGCAGCCTTCAAATCCGTCGTCACCACACACCACTGCCTCATCAGAACATGAAAAAAAGCAGCCCTCAAGGAATGCATCAACGCCTACACAGACAACAGCAAAGAACTCTTCGCCGTGGTCAAAGAATTAGCTCAAAGAATTAGCTACACCCAGCACAGAGACAGCAGACATCTCCCATCTCAAGACCTCTGCGACAACCTCGCCACCTTCTTCCACAGCAAGATCAAGGAGATCTATGACAGCTTCACAACCCAAGACCCACCACAAACCGCAACAACCGCACCCAATGGCTCCAGACCCCAGCAGACCTTGACCAAATGGACTACCCTCACCTCTGACGACACCATCAGGATGATGAAGAGCATCACTCCTGAGCCCCCTTGGATCCCTGCCCTCACAACATCTTCAACAGAGCAGGCACCTCCATTGCACCCAAACTCTGTCGCACCATCAACTGCTCCATTGAGTCTGCAACCTTCCTGGAATATTGGAAGCACACAGAGATCAACCCCCTGCTGAACAAACCCTCTGCCGACCCGAAAGACCTCAAGAACTATAGACCCATCTCTCTGCTCGCCTTCCCAACCAAAGTCATTGATAAAGCCATCAACGCCCAAGTTCATCTAAATGAACAACATTCTGGACCTCTCCCAATTGGGCTTCAGAAGAAATCATGACATTTCCCACCGACCGATTATGATGCGAGGAACCCGTTCGAGCTATCCGATTCACTTCCGATTGGCATTCGGACAGCCCGAGTCGTTCGGAACTGAATCGTACAGCTCTATGGACACGGTTTCCGACCGAGCGATTACGATGGCTGATTCTGACAGCCGTTCCGAATCGGTTTGCCCCACTTGAAACGACTGTCAGAATCTGACTTTGGGGGCCCGTAGCAGGCCCCCCTTCACCTGGGGCCCTCCAAATGGGGCCCATGGGGGTACGCATCCTGTGCTCTAGCCCATCAGGGTCCTGGACCTGCTCAAGCCCGTCTGGCCTCGGAGCCACGCATAGGAGGTAAGCGCCAATCGGCTGTGAGCTCACACAGCGGGCCTGCTTTCTGCCCTTCCCTTTGTCCTGCTCACTTGGCTTCGGCTAGTTTGAGGCCCGGTTTTCTTCTAGACACCACACTGCCTTGCTTGCTGCTCCCAAGGAATCTACACCCATACCTGCGACTAGTTGATGCTCATACAAACATATCTTTCCTCTCGCTCTGCTGCCACTTTGCAGCCATCGGCCCTGCCTACCCAGCATCCTGGCAATGCTTTAACATCACCCAGGAGCAGTTGTTGCACCTGGTTAATTATAATGCTGTCCCCACAGCTCCACTCCGGGGCCTGGCTTACGCTCCACAAAGTTCTCACCTTTCCCGGCCACACACCATCCTGTGCTGCTCCCTTGGAGAGCTGCTGTAAGGGGGGCTACTACGCCAGGGGGGCAGCAGCTGCCTTCAACTGTCTCTGCTCATTGGGGTGTGCATCCACCTGAGCTGTTGAGAACTGTGATGCCTCATTTTGCTACAGAATCCCCGAAGGGCCATGCTCGGCTGTGATACCACATGACATACGCTCCCTGGTCCCTCTGGTAGTGTGTGCGATGTGTTTAGTCACGACAAACTGTACCTCGCCCCCTTGGGCTTCCTTCACGGCCACCCTGGAATGGATTGACCCAGTTGTTGCTCCTGCCATATGGCCTCTCCTCCTCACTGTTGTACTCTGCTTGAATTGCGTGGGGGACCCGTCGCACTCTCTTTGCCCTTGCTTGGACCAAACCGAGACTGCTCCAGACCCATGCAGCTATCGGCATACCTCTGATATCGAATAAGCCACACTATGCGCCCTACTCTCCTCTTGGACCCTTGCTGACTGAGGTGCCACCCTTCTGCCAAGCCACGAGGCAAACCCCACAAGGATACCCCTGTCAGTCAATCTAAAGACAATCCTGTCACTTCTCTGTGGTGAAAACCGTCCCTCCGACCATGGCCACCTCCAACTCTCCCTTGGCCGCCACAGCCAGTGATCCTTCTGCCGCGCCCTCACGCAGGCCTATATGAACACCTTCCTGCAAGAAATAAGATCTGAAATTGGCTCTCTCAAGTCAGAATTCAAAACCTGCCTACATGACCTTAAACATGAAGTCACGGAGATAGGGGGGCCCATTTATGACCTGGAACGCATGGTAGACGCTCGCTCAGAGGGCGAGGAAAATATATGGCATAGAATGACCGCTTTGGAGGAACAGCATATTGACCTTCAATTAAAGCAGGAAGACTTGGAAAACAGGAGCAACCTTTGCATTAGGGGTGCCCCCAGTAGGGCAGAGGGCTTGGACATCATGACTTTCACAGCCAACCTCCGCCAGGTGATCCGGGGGGGGTGATGATGCCTCCCTTCCTGCCCTGTATAGGGCTCATCAAGTAACCATTGCCCTGGGGCGAACTGACTTTGTCCCAGATATTCTCACATTTGTACACTTCTTTAATGAAAAAAGAATCTATCCTACAAGTCTCACGCCGCAAAATGGACCTGATCTTCAAAGGCCAGTCCATACAAATATTTCAGGATCTCGCTTCAGTGACTTTACGACACCGCAGACACTTCATGCCTGTCATGGACAAACTCCGTGAACTTAATATCAAATACCAATGCAGCCATCCCTTTACCCTGATCTTCACATGGGAGGGCAAGCACCAGGTGGTCCGTTCCTTACGTGAGGCTAAAAAGCTTGTGAAGATCCCATCTGACTCTCGCAACACCAGCCCGTCCCCTGCGCAGATCAATCTGTGAGGCCATATGCCCAGAATAGCACACAACAAGGAGCGGGACTCCCTTCAAGCTAAGCAGGACATCATCCACCATCTCTGCAACCTTGGCGGTGCCTCCTCTCCAGCACACTCCTCTCCAGCTTCCATCTGACCTGGGAGTTGCTGTGTCTTGGCCGTGCCCTGGCCCTGCTACCTGGCAACTACATTCTCTTGACATTGACATGGCTGTTATATGGACTGTTCCCATACCGCAATACCATGCTGAAGGGACTAGGGACTTTGCATCCTGGAGCTCTCCGCCCCACACAATCTGGCGTCTGGGACCCCACGATGTGACAGACTCGGGGCCTCCTTTGTTGCAGATTTTGTGTTCCCAGCAGAATGGATTCATGCCCTGACGACTGCTAGCTGAGGAGGCTGTGGACCAGCAAACTTGTCTGTTGTTTCCGCGCCCCCTCACTTGATTTGTCCCCTTGGAGAGTGATTTCTCCGGAATGGCTCGTGCTCAGACACGTGGGCCATTCCAGGATTTGAATGGAGCTCTTTAGTCCAGTTGGCCTCTCATTGTTAATATTGTTCTTTCTTTTCCCTTCTTTTTCCCTTTTCTGAATGGTCGGCGTTGATGCTATGTGTCCTTTGGGGCCTCTCCCCTACCTACCTTGCCTCGTTGGGTGATAGCCCTCCCTCTCAGGCTATAAGGCTGCTTTTTGGTCCCATTTTCGTCACCCTTTTTGCCTCCCCCGGGGGCTACTGTCTCTTTGTCCACTTTATGCCTCTACCGGGGCTCCCAACGGCCGCCTTTTTTATTCTTGGGGATGCCACCCATCTTCTTCCAATTTTTGCACTAGCTGGTGCCCCTAACCCGGGCCAAGGCTCACACATCCCACATCAAATTCCTCTCCTTAAAAGTTCAGGGCCTCAATGTTCCAAACAAGAGACGCCAAATTTGGCGTTATCTCCTTATACAAGACCCTGATGTCATTTTCCTTCAGGAGACCCACCTTTTGAAGTCCCACACACACCGAATGTCCCATCCAAAGTTCCCATCCCAATATTGGGCATCCCCTACCACTAAAACGGCTGGGGTTGCAATCCTGTGCAAAGCGGGATTCTGCTCTAAAGTGTTGCAGGTGGTCCGGGATGGTGAGGGTCGCTTCCTAAAACTCACGGTTCAATGAGCGCTCACTCTCTTACCCTCCTAAACATTTATGCACCTAATCAATCACAAGATGCATACCTTAGGACCATACTGCGTGATCAGGTGGCACAGGAAGGAGGCAGCTTGGTAGGGGGGGTAGATTTCAACCTTGTGTGGGATCCTGACATGGACTGCAATGCTGCCTCTTTTCAGGGCATGGGGGCGATGTCAGCTGCTTTAAAGAGGGACTTTACAGACCTGGGCCTCATGTATGCTTGGCGCTATAGGTTTCCTGACACACACCACTATTCTTTCTACTCACATGTTCACCATTTTTACTCTTGCATTGATTATTTTTTCCTCTCACATTAACTGCTGTGGGACCTAGAGTCTGTCCACATCTCCGACATCTCCCTCTCTGATGACGCCCACATGGAATTTTGTTGAGAGACCCCATTGATTTGGCTGAGATCCAGAAAGAGATCTTGGCTGATTTTGAGTCAAACGCTCTTCCCAAAACCTCACCCTTTACTCTTTGGGATGCCTTTAAGGTGACAATTCGAGGTGTCATTATGTCTATCACTATTCCACGTACACGAGAAGCCACATTGGTGGAATCTGGACTGACTAAGGACATTAAAGCTATGGCGCGACTGGACCATTCAGACCCTTCTAGACACCACAAATGACTACTGGCCCTGCTTCAGGGCCAACTGAGAGCCCACTGAATGAACAAGGCAGAAAGATCCTTGCTCGCTTTGAAGCAGAGATACTATGAGGGGGTGATAAGGTGGGCTCCCATCTTGCGCGTCGACTCCAACAGATGGCACAGGCCCACATATCCAAAATTAAACTCGTGGGTGGTACATGGGCAGTCTCTGAGCAAGATAAGCAATGTGTGTTTCACTCTTCTTACACTACCCTTTATGAGGGAGAAAGCTCTTCCCTGGATGACATTGATTCCTTCCTGGACTCTTGCCCGTGGACACCCCTTGACTCCCAACATTCGAAGCTCTTAGAGGCCCCTATGGGCTGGATAGCCTCTCGGTTTCTTTTTATCGTATGTTTCTCTCTCAATTCCTAGACCGTTTGTTACGGCTTTTTAAATCATTCACTGAAGTCATGGGCCTCACCCCCACTATGTCTGCTACTGAAGTAGTGCTCATCCCTAAGCATGGCAAGGACCTCTCCCTATGCACTTCTAACCATCCCATTGCCTTGCTAAACACGGATGCCAAGATCTACACCAAGATCTTGGCGAATCGCCTGGACCCGTACCTTCCCAGCCTGATTGATCCAGACCAGGCCGACTTTGTCCGCCATTGCCAGAGCGCGGACAATGTTCGCCGAATAGCCCACTTAGTTGAGAAGGTTCATCGCCAGGACATCCCAGCTTGCCTTCTTTCCCTAGACGCAGAAAAGGCCTTCTATTGCGTTAGCTGGGCCTTCTCACGTGCAGTCTTACAGAAAATTGGTCTAGGGCCGGGCATGACCTCTCGGATAATGGCATCTTATACCTCCCCCACGGCGCAGGTTCGGATTAAAGGCCTGCTCTCCCAATCCATCCACCTGACAAGGGGCACCAGACAGGGCTGCCCCCTTTCGCCCCTGCTCTTTGTCCTCGTGGTTGAATCATTGGCGATAGCTATACACCGGGCGGACGATGTTGTAGGCATTCCTTTTGGCAGCCAAGACCATAAGATTGCTCCTTTCACCGACGATCTGCTGCTTACCCTGGCCAGGCCTGAATCCTCCCTCCCTGCCCTAGTGAATATCCTCCAGTCTTTTGAAAGACTCTCGGGTTTTAAAATCAATCTTGCCAAATTCCAAGCATTGAATTTAACAATCCCTCAACAAGACATGGCCAGTTTGTAATCACTCGCTTCTTTCCAATAGGCCCCTCGCTCACTCCGCTATCTGGGCTTGAACCTAACTCTGTCTTTGACAATTTTGACTGATGCCAACTGGTCGGAATATAGAAGGCCCATCTTGGAAGACCTACGGAGGTGGAAACCACTCCAGATGTCTTGGCTTGGCCGGCTCAACGCGATCAAAATGTCCATATTGCCAACATCCTTGTATTTGTTTCAGACACCGCCCACCCCTATCCCTCCAGATACTATCCTTTGCCTCCAGCACGACATGTACACCTTTATCTGGGATGGGAAGCTCCAGGTTTTCCAATAAGATCCTTATGCTTCCGAAAGACCGGGAGTGCTGGCGTGCCCTAATCTTTGGAGTACTATTGGGCATCACACCTCCATTAAGTCTCTGAGTGGGTCGTTCCCGAAAGCAAAAAGCACTGATTCCACATGGACCAAGCAGTTGCAAGTCGGCCTCTTTAGGACCTGACCTGGCTCCCGAAGCATCTTAGACCCCGCAGTGCTTATATTGCCACCCCCACTAGGATAGTTCTTGAAATTCAGGACAAGATAGCGACTTTGAGGGGTCTCACCACCTTCACTTCCTCTAATACTCCCTGGCCCGTAACCCGGATTTCCCTCCTGCCTTACAACCGCATTCATTTCCTGCTGGGGGGGGAGGCGAATACTGTATGATCCAAGACCTTTTCGAGAGGGGCACATTTAAAACCTTCGACCAATGCAATGGGGACTTTTATCTTTCGGACTTCTCCCGTTTGCAATTTTATCAATTGAGACACTGGCTGCTTCAACCCTCCAACACTCAGGGGGCAACACAGCAACTCACCCCCTTCGAGACACTGGTGAGATCCTTTGATGGCACACAGGGCTTCATCTCCCGTACATACCAGGTGCCGCAATACTCCGCCCCTGTTCATCCACACACCTATGAAGCACAGTGGCAGGCAGACTCCACAGGGGGCATCTCTCAGAAACAACAGGAGCAACTCTGGTGTGACATTCCTAGGATATACAGGAGCATAGCCGAGCGTGAAACTGACTATAAACTAATGACTAAGTGGTATTTCACTCCGTCATGCTCACAGAGAATGTTCCCCACTTCCTCCCCCCACTGCTGGCGCGGCCACTCAGCAACCGGCGACTTCTTTCATATTTGGTGTTCTTGCCCCCTACTAACCCTATACTGGAAAGAAGTCCTGAGTCAAATTAAGGGTTCCATTGGCTTCCCTCTTCCGAACTCAGATAACACTATCATCCTTAGCATCCGGCTCTTAACACTTACTGTTATGACTCGCTCTGAATGTCACCTCATAGCTCAAATGCTAGGTGCAGCTAAACATTTACTTGCCTTGCATTTGAAGTAACCCACTGCACCGCCAATTGCCCTGTGGTTCACAAGCCTTTGGCATGTCATGGCTTTGGAATTCTTATCATATAGGATAACACACACGGAGTCTGAATTTTCCTGCATCTGGCAGCCACTAATTCACTATTTCTCAAAAATGGAATATTCTTCTTTTACACCGGCCGGCTCAGGGCCCTCCAACTTTTCAAATACTCCTCCCTGAACTCTGGAGCCGACAACCCACAGAGGGAGGACCGGCCTTCTACTACAGAAACACCGGCCTCCTCCCCTTAGTTCCTTACGAAGTTCACCTTATGGATCACTTGGCACACCCTCTTCCTTTAATCCATCTTTAGACTGCACACGTCCCAGACATTTACACCCGACCTAATCTTTTCCTTTCCCCTTCTTCCCTGTCTTTCTCTATCTTTTGCATGTACCTTGATATTTTTTGATGGTTTTGCTCTTTCACAGTTGGCTGTCCCAACGGTTGGAGGCTGCTCTTGTCTACAGTCCTCTTGTTGTCGGACATATTGTATTGCATTTCCTTGCCTTTTTGAATTTCTTTAAGAAAAAGATTTGAAGTAAAAAAGATATCAAAGCACACACTTTAGCAAGTCTGGATTTCAAAGTGCCGTTGACTTGTTCCACAATACCTGAAGCTTCTGGCCGATAACTGCAATGTAATCTCTGCTCAACGTCTAACGTGGCACAGAGCATTCTCAGGACCTCATTCTTAAAATGAGTTCCTCTGTCTGACTCTAAAGAGGTTGGAAATCTGAATCTTGTAATGAGTTCCCTCAATAGCAGTTTAGCTACAGTGAGGCTATCACATCTTCTAGTCGGGTAGGCTTCCACCCAACGTGAAAAGATGTATACCACTACTAAAATGTACCTCAATCCATTACATACTGGCATCTCAATGAAATCTAACTGCATTTAGTTGAAAGGACCTCCAGATCTCCCTATGTGACTCATTGTAACTGCATTCGCTTTTCCACATTCATTTGCTGACAAATCACGCATCGGTAACACAATACCTTAGCCATCGCTCAAAACTTTGGTTAAACCAAGTTTGCCTAAACAACCTAATCATGGAATCTCTTCCTACATGCATCGACCCATGATAGTACCTCATCATCGGTGGTAAAAAACTATTAGGCAGTACTGGTCTTCCATCTCCTGAAACCCAAATGTCATCATCTTGTTTTACACATCCTGCTCTGATCCAACCTTGTTGTTCATCCGCAGTAACTTACTCTTGCAACCTCTTCACTGCCTCCTATGTGTCAGCAATTGCCATCAAAAGGCTGAAATTGGTTTAATCTGTTCCCTCATTTGTGTATTCACCATTAAAAGTGCAAACGTTTAGTGCATAGTAATGCGCTACTTCGTCGGCATATCGATTTCCAATTGTCACAAAATCGTTTCCTTTACAATGGGCAGAGCACTTAATGACAGCAACTTGTGCTGGCATCTGCAGGGCTTCTAACAGTTTTCTCACGTTTTCTCCATTGCGTATCAGGGACCCTGATGAGATCATAAATTCCCTCTGAGACCATAACTGTCCAAAGTCGTGAACTACAGCGAACCCATACTGGCTATCGATGGAAATTGTCACTTTTAGCTGGTCTGAAACACATCATGCTGTGGTAAGCCAATCAATTCTGCCACCTGCGTGGAGATAACTCCTTGAAGCCAGGCAGCTTCCACAACTCCTGTAACACTACAGACAGCATAAGCAGCCCTCTGGTTTCCCTAATTGTCCCTGAGACAAGAGCAATTCACAAACACGGTGTAATCAGATTCAGGCAATGGCTCATCAGAAATGTTGGGACGGGGCTTGGCGCATAGTTCAGTGACATCGAAACAGTCATGCTCTACTTTGATCTCATCCGCATCACAATCAGGTAAAGGAAGCAACATAGCAGGGTTCAGGACCGAACATATTTTCAGGGTAATGTTCTCAGATGCCAAAATTGTCTGCTCATACCTTGTGGGACTACTATTGGTTAGGTGGTGAGTATGAGTTCGAGTCAACAATATCTCAACTGAGTAGGGTACGTAGACAGTCAAAAGGTGACCCATTACGATACTCTTGCATCTCTCCTCTCTATGCTGACACCTGTTGCAGCAATGGATTTGAGACATCTACTGGATGCTACCGGATCCAGAATAGCTGCAAAATAGGCAACTGGTCTACGGGCACTTCCATGATTCTGTGTCAATACTGAGAGTGCAGTACCTTCTCGTTCACTACAAAAGAGCGGAAACGCTTTGTGATAATCTGGCATTCCTAATGCGGGAGCGCAACAAAGGCTTTCTGTCAGCTCCAGGAATACGTTCAAGCAGTCATTGTCCCAGGGCACTGGATTGGACACATCTTTGTGTGTCAACGTTTGTAGAGGCTTGGCCATTAGGGAAAAGTTGGGTATCCACTGGCGACATAAGCCCACCATTCCCAGAAACATCCTGACTTCTTTCTGCGTGCAAGGCGGATTCATTTGCATGATCGCCAAGATTCTTTCTTGTGACACCTTTCTCGCACCCTTCACAATGTGATATCCTAAGTAGAGGACTTCTGTCATACAGTACTGCAACGTGCTTGGGGACAATTTATGTCCATTCTCAGCCAAATGGTTCAGTACAGCAATTGTATCAGTTTTACAGGCATCTCGAGTATTCGATGCAACCAAAAGGTCATTGAAATACTGGACTAGGAAAGAATTACAGGGCATCACTAGAGACTCCACATTCTTCTTCAAGATCTGGTTGAAAATGGAAGGACTCTCCATATACCCTTGTGGGACATGGCACCAAGTTAGTTTATGATTCCCCAGCTGGAAAGTGAACAAGAATTGGCTTTCCTCATGGAGGGGAACAGAAATGAAGGCTTGACAAAGATCAATGACCGTGAACCATTCAGCCTCACATGGAATCTGAAAAAATATCACAGATGGATTCAGTACCACGAGACAAGAAGGAACCACTATGTTATTTATTTTCTGGAGATCCTGCACTATGCGGTACTTACTGCTCACCATCTGCAAGCCCATAATGGGTGAGTTACATGGACTCCCCAGTATCTCTTTCAAAATGCTTTGCTCAATCATGGTCTCAATCACAGGGGTAATTCTAGCAACTGTCTCGGGAGTCAGGTTATACTGTGGTGTTCTCGGGTATTCGGCATTTGGCTTAACTTGAATATAAACTGGCTCAACCCCTCGGATGAGTACGATGTACTTTCCAGAAAAATCACAAACTAGGTCGCTCACTGTATGTCTAAGATCTAATGGTATGTCTTCCACTGTCAACATGGGTAACAGTGAGATGCACTTGCTAGTTTAAAGGCAATGTCCTCACCGTTTGTCTGAAACTTAATACCATTTGGTGTGTGATAGATGGCGCAATTAAACTTGCACAGCAAATCACGTCCTAACAGGCACACAGGACTAGAATCGCACACTACAAATTGATGATTATCTTTAAATGTCCCTATCTTCACAGGCACTTCTTCAGTAAGGGGGTTTGGCAATCATTTATTTGCAACTCCTACAACTTGGATTGTTTTTCCCGAGAGGGATAGGTTCAGAACCTCTGCTGTTCTCACAGCAGAGTGGGTAGCACCAGTGTCAATCAGGAGAGTGACATTGTGGCCATCTACATCAGCATCAACGTATGGTCCTCTCTGGTCTACCTTTAAGACTGCACCAAGCATACAGTCCTCCTCCCCTCTCAGGCACAATCATAAGGACTGATCTGAGCCATACTCATTAGGTGTGTCAAATACAGGAAACTGTTGGTATGGGCTGTTATGATGGAACATGTTCAAATTTCCATTCACTTCTGTGTTCTGATTAAATCGGGAACTATTTACAGTTTGCTGTGGCATCGGGGGCTGTGGTGCTTGCATCATAGGACCTTAGGAACGAGCCTAATTTTGAAATCTCAATCTGGGCACATTCTGGGGTTGCATAACATAACCGTGGGGTTGATTAAACTATCCATTCTGTTTTTGATTTACTGGATTAAAGAGACATTTGCGCTTCCAATGCCCCAACTTATTACAATAGTGACATGGGTTTGACTTTTTAAAAAGGCAACATCAACTCCAGTCATGTGATCTATAGGAACACCTCTTCCCCTTCCTTATCCCTGAAATCCTCCACGTTGTTGCATCAGAGTCCCAGACTGGTAGACTCCTTGCATTAGGACAGTATTCCCTACATGAGGCTGTCCCTTACCCCTATCAGCAGCCTTCATCTGTGCTACCATCAACTTCTCCTTCAACTTTTTGTGCTTTATCTCAATTTCATCACAACAATACTTCGCGTAACAATGAATTTCATCGACAGACTTATTCTGCCAACAAATCAAATGTTGTATCATCATACTAATTTCGTGTCTCAGCCCAGTCACAAATCGGGACACAAACTGTCCCTTGTCCTTGGATTCTAGGGTGTCCATCTCACTATACTGTTTGAAAGCCTGCAACAACCTTTCATAAAATGCACTAATCATCTCTTTAGGTCCTTAAGTCATCCTGTCAATCTTTACCCAATCAATATGCTGCAGTGGCACTTTAGCTTTCAACCAAGTAATCACCTGATCGTATTCCTTCATCACTATTGGTGGCAGTTCATGTGTCACTGTATCTCTCTCAGGCTCACCTTCAGGCCATTCTATAGCGATTTTAGATGCTGACCACAGATCACTGGGGACTACAATTTCGAGCAACATATTCAGATCGATTCACAACACCTTTGAAATTTCACAAATCGATCAACCTGTTTGTACCACTGTTTGTACCACTCTACAGGCTTTTCTCTCAGTCTCTGGAAATCATTGGTAAAAGCTGAAATTACATTTATTAGAAGATAAAAGTCTCTGTTACAGGTTACAGATGTAATGTAGATGTAACATCAATGCCCCACCAAGAGCAGTCTCCTGCTGCTCAGCCTGCTCGCTCCAACTGATCTCTCAAGCATACATAAACATTCTAGCTCTATGACATAACACACACACACACACATGCTGAATATCACACAAATGCACTCTCATACGCACACATTGACCCAACATACATTTTAAAGCATTTACCTTGCCACGCTGGCTGTCAGCAAATGTCTACCCATGAGGGTGATTATCCCTCTGTTCCTGGCACTAATCGTTTCATTTCGGAGGTCAGGGGTATCACAAAAGCAGTGCCAGGGTTTGCAAAGAGCAAGTCAGGGTCACAACTGCTACCCATGAAAACCTCACATTATTGTTCATTCCTTGTTTCCCCAAATCTCTGCTCTTTTTTCCATCCAGCGTGCCACCCTATCGCTCCCTCTATGACTCTTTCTGAGTCTTTCTTTATTACTACTCTTACTGCTGTTTCCTACTCTCACGCTCTCTCATTGAACTTTCTGTCTCACCTCTCTCACCTATCACCCCTTTCTCTCAGATGTATCTTTTTCACGAGTCCATCTGTGGCATAGTGGTTTGCGTCGCTCTTGCCCAGTTGTCCGTTTCTCTGTGACCATATGGAATGTTCCTAGGTAACAGAGAGAGGGCCAGCGCGCGGGGAGTGTGACAGTTACGGAGTTACGGTGGAACAGTTGGATTCGTTCTGAGTCTTGGATGGGGTGTTAATAAAGACTTCACTTACCTGCTTTCTGGTGTCCTTTCATATACACAACATCACATTTTGGCGACACAGGACGGGATCAGCAGGAGAGATAACACCCCAACAAGACGGAGGTCGACCGGCGAGCTTTGAGGCACACTGTGGAATCGAGTGGTTGTCAGCAGCAGTTCTGACGCACTTGAGGTGTGAGGAGAGATACATCGGTATCTGCCAAGCGGAAAGAGATCCTTGTTGTATTGTTGCTGTGCGTTAAGCAGTCAAATTTTGATCAGAGCATCCTGACAGCTTTGGGCTGTGCAACGCTCTCAGTGGTTACTGTTGAGCGTAACTTTGCTGCGCAAGTGCTTCGAGACGATTTTCCTTCCTCCTCACAGTTTGCTGCCATGGTTCGTTGGCACTCAGAGGTCTATGGCGACTTCTGTGTTCAAGGGTCGCGGTAGGGAGTGGATGGGAGCTTCCACTTCCTGGATTACGAGCCGTCGACAAGTACAGGGGAACGTCTCTTCGCCCCCTGGTGGTGCTGGAGGGTTGTGCTTAAGCTGAGGAACGTCTCTTCGCCCTTTGTTTGTTTGGTGTTTAAGAGCTGATTTCTATGAGAACAAGCAGTTGGTGAGTCAAGGGGAACGTCCCTTCGCCCCCTTGATTAAGTATAATTACAATAATCGGTGGAATATACCCTTGCTCTCCATTTGGCAATTTGGGTCAATTTCAGTTATAAGTGCCTGTTACAGTACTCAGAACAAGTACTGTACTTCCTCAAGTGTTCTAGAGGAATTAGTCATGTACTAACTTGCTCGTGTTGGTCACATGGACTAGTACATTTAAACTGTCATTCTGGTTTGCTGTTTTTTTTTCTTTCTTCTCTTGGAGAAATTTTACTGAATTCTTTCAACCATTTAATCTATGAATTATTATTATTTTTTGTTGTTGTTGATGAAGTGTTTTTTGGGCATTGTGTTTGTAATCATTTGTTATAGGGGGAGAAAAAAGGGGCAAAACACTGTTTTTCAGGCTCACTGGAACACGTTTGGATTTTACAAACATCATTCACTTCAACCTTGGGGTGTTAGGAAATATTGATAGTACTGCAGGTAATATGCAGAACGTCACAATGGTTCCTTTCTTCTTGCCAATGCCTGGGGAGCCGATCACCAAAAGGTCACAAGTGGAAGAAGGCTTTTTTATAACTATGCAAGGGTGTGTGGTACTAACCTGAGTGCTGAAAGGAAGCATGCTTTTTTACTGCATTGCTTCGGTGCGGAAGGACAGGAAGTGCTAGATGATTTGCCAGAACTTCCTCATGTAGAAGCACGGGACTTGAATGAATTTGAGATAGCATTAGCCAAATTAGAAAGTCATTATCTACCCCATATTAGTACGATTTTAGAGAGGTATCATTTTGGCATGCGAGTGCAAGGTCCGGATGAATCGGTGCAGGAGTATGTTACTAGTTTAAGAAAGTTAGCCCCTAATTGTAAGTTTGGTGGCTCAACAGAAGAAAGGATTAGAGATCAATTGGTGTTACGTTGCAATAATGACAAAGTCCGTGAGGAACTTTGGATGAAGGACGAACCACCTTTGGAGGAGGTGCTGATAGTTGCAAAACAGGTGGAGCACATGTTGAAGTGTGTTAGGGAACTTGGAGTCGATAAAAACTCTAAGATGACGGAGAATGAAGGTATTGCAGAAGTGAGTGAGGTTCAAGTTCAAAAATCTGTCTTGAAAACTGTACCAGAAGTTTGATTACAGAAGAAGTTGGGAGCTAATTCCAAAGGTGTGTGTTTCAGGTGTGGCTATGAGGGACACAGAGCTAATGACAAATCCTGTCCTGCGCTATCTCAAGTGTGCAATTCATGTGGAATCAGGGGGCACTTCAGCAGAGTTTGCAGAAATAGAAACAGGAAAATAGGGAAAAACAAGAACTCAGAGGTTTGTTTGGTAATAGTTCTACAAGTTGGTGAGGCAAACAATTTGTTTCCGACTGAAGTAGTGGACGTGAATGGGCGCGGAATATCTTTGAAATTTGATATGTGCTCACCATCATTTCTAAAGAGTCCTTTGAGAAACATTTTGGTGGTGAGCAGAAGTTGAGGTCATGGACATAAAGCCTGCTTTGGGGACCTTTATGAGGATAATACCCTCCTACCCTTTAATGACTTATTGGAGAGATTCGAGCTCCCTCAGCGGGACTTCCTCTTACATGCTGCGTTGACGGCAGCCATCCGTAAGCATTGGAAGATGGGGATGGTGTAACCACTGACCTCTTTACCATGCCAATATGTGGTGTCAGCAGCCGGGACGATCAAGGCGGTCACCTGCCTATACCGGCGCCTCACTCAGGAGATCAGGCATCCCCTGGAGAGGCTGCGCATCAAGTGGGAAGCAGATCTTGGGACACCCATAGCAGAGAAGCCGTGGGAAGAACTGGTTGAGGGAGCATGGAAATGCTCCAGAAATGCACGATTCCAACTAATCCAATTTTATGTCCTCCACAGAGCATATCTCACGCCGCACAAATTCAATGAGTACTTTGGGGCCCGAACAGCCTGCCCGAGGTGTAAATTGGAGAATGCGGAATTCCTGCATATGTTTTGGGAATGCCCATTGCTGGAGGGGTTCTGGGATGCAATATCGACCACCCTGGGTGAGATAACGGATAGGGACAGCACACTGACCCCAGGGTATTGCCTCCTGCACTGGTTTCCTCACACTGCCCTTAATAAAGTTACCAGCAAATTTATAGACTTGGGTCTTGTCCTGGCTAAGCGGGAAATTACCAGCCACTGGAAGGCGACAAATGCACCTAACATCTCGAGGTGGCGGCGTGAATTCACGAAGTGGGCTGACTGTGAGGGGATTTTTAGATTGCAAATGGCTCAGAGAACGGACAATGAAAAAATGCTAGACATGGCAAGAGCGTGGATAGCACTAGTAGACTTACTCACGCACCAACCTGACGACGTCGAACCACCCCCTAACTGAGGAAAACGACCAGTGGGGTTTGAAGCACTTGCCCTACATAAGCAGATAGATCAGGAGAATACAGATCGGTACTATATAGGGGCATCCCCTCTTTTTACCTTCCTACTTGATGGGTGGAATCCGATACCAAACATGACTAGCTGCTACTTCCCAAAGCGATTCAGATGATGGAGCGACATGCCTGAGGGAGGGGGGTGGGTACGGGACGAGGGGGTAGGGTGGAGAGGGGAGGGCAAGTTTTGTTGTTATAATGTTCACTGAGGTTGTTATGTATCAGAGCTCGGATAGTCAATCGGAACGCCGAATAACGGCGCAAGAGCTGGAGCATGGCTCACCTGGGGACACAGGTGTGACTGCAGGCTATGGATCTACTTGAAGGGAAATTATGCATGGTGAAGGTGGGAATGGACCTATGTGACTGACAAGTATGAGCGTAGAGCAATAGTACCAGCAATAAGGAGCTTAACATGTAATTCCACTGTCTTAATGCTGCCTTAATTGATGTAATTGAATAAAATGTGTTTACAAAAAAAATGGACATACAGCCTGGTGGTTATGGAGGTTCAAAAACTGAGATGCTAGGTTATTTTGGTGCAGTGTTAAGCATTAGCAGAAGATCTACGTCAGGCAAAGTATATGTTTCCTGTCATGGTGATGATTTGTTGGGTTGGGCTCATCAGAAGGATTTAGGTGTGAGTCTACATCCCAACAGAGTCCACAAGTAAGGGTGGACACAGTCAACAGTGGGACAAACAGTTTTGTAAAGGAGTTTAGTAGCCTGTTCAGGATAACTTGGGAAGGCTAGTTGGGTACAAACATAAAATCAGATTAAGGGAGGGTGCCAGACCTTATGTTGCCAAGGTCAGAAGAATTCCCTTACAGATGCAATCTGCTGTAGCTGATGAACTAGAAAGATTGTGTAAGTGTGGAGTCATTGAGGCGGTGGAAGCAACAGAGTGGCTAGCCCCAATTGTTGTCGCACGCAAAGGGAATGGAGACATACGCCTTTGTGTAGACCTTAGAGCGTTGAACAAGGAGGTGATAGTTGACAAATTTCCCCTTCCTAACATTGAGGAAATGATAACGTTTTCAGGGGCAAAAATATTCAGTACTCTTGATTTAGTCTCGGCCTATCACCAGATAGAACTGGCTGAAAGTTCTCAGGACCTTACGGCATTCACTACACCATTTGGAATCTTTTGTTTCAAAAGAATGCCGTTTGGTCTCATTTCTGCAGCTGCTGTTTTCCAAAGAACAATGGCCAAGCTCCTGAAGGGAGTGCCTGGAGTGAAGTGCTACCAGGATGACATTCTGATTTTTAGTGCTGAAAATTCAGAACATGATCGGCGTGTAAGAGAGGTGTTCCGCAGATTACAAGATGCTGGACTGACACTTAAGGCTGAGAAATGCAGGTTTGGTGTGAGTCAAGTAAGCTACCTTGGTTATCTAATCTCAGGTGCTGGAGTCAAACCCAGAAGAGAACTGGTTGATACTATCAAGTCCCTACCAGAACCTCAAACTAAGGAAGAGCTCTCTTTTTTCTGGGCATGGTGGAATACTACAGTAGGTTTATCCAGGATTTTGCTTCTAAAACATACAACATGAGGAAACACTTGAAAAAGAAAACAGATTTTATATGGGATAGTTAATGCAAAGTGGAGTTCGGTAATATAAAACAAGAACTGAACAATGCACCTTCACTACAGGCATATAATCCTCTGAATTACACCAAAGTGGTGTGTGACACAAGTGCGAAGGGTTTGGGAGCCCTATTGATTCAAGACAGAGGTGGGAAGGAAGAATTAATTGCATGTGTGTCACGCTGTCTTAGAGATGCTGACTACAACTATTCGGTCATCGAAAGGGAATCCCTTGCTGTCCACTGGGCCATTAACAGATTTAGACAATTCCTGTGGGGAATCAAATTCACGGTTCAGACGGATAATAAGCCACTAGTTGAAGTGTTTGAAAAAAAAGGTCTTGATGCTATTTCTTCACGCATTAGGAGATGGGTGGTGAACTTACAAGAGTATTGTTTCAACATACAATATGTCCCGGGAGTAAGTAATTTCTCAGCAGATTGCTTAGCCTGAATGGTGAATGCTGATAAGTTGGAGACAAATAGGAAAGAGGAACAGGATGAGGAAGAAGAGGTGAGGGTATGTGAAGTCACGGAAGGCATCATTAACGAGTGTGAGTGGTTATCTGAACTTCAACTTGATGTTAAACTGAACTGCGTAATGCAAGCACTAGGCTCTGGCAGACTCAACATTTCAGGTTTAGGTGTGTACAAGGACCACTGGAGCAAGATTTTACACGAATTAGCAATAGGCAAAGGATTCCTTCTGAGAGGCACGAGGCTCATTCCTCCTAAGAAGTTGAGGCATAGAGTTTTACAGATGGGTCATGAGGGTCACATGGGCATAGTGAAAACTAAGAGTAGGCTCAGGAGAGATTTTTGGTGGCCTGGTCTAGATCATGACGTAGAGCATATGGTGAGGGATTGTGTTGAATGTATAATTCGGACAAGGTGTTAAAAACTAGTCGCACTCCCATTTTGTGTAGAGATTTACCTAAATATCCCTGGGAGGAGGCAGCAATAGATATTTTGGGACCTGTATGAGGCGAGCATGCAACGCCTTATGTTCTAGTATTGATGGACTAATACTCTAGATAGGTTGAAGTGTCATGTGTGCAAGACATATCTTCTGGGGCCATCATAACATTTTTGGAGAACATATTTAGACCTGAGAGTTTTCCACGATTTCTTCTCACAGATAATGGGGTATAGTTTTGCTCAAAAGAGACAGAATTGTTTCTCAAGAGTTGTTGGGTAACTCCCAAAACTTCAGCTTTATACCATCCAAAAACTAATGGTGCAATTGAAAGAGTCATCAAAACTTTAAAAGAAGGCATACAGTTAGCGAGAGCGAATAGTTCTGATTGGAAAACTGAACTGTCCAATAGATTATCTGGCTATCGTTTTGCACCACATTCAAGTACTGGCAAATTCCCTTTCGAGTTGTTTAAAGGGAGAGTCCCTTCTACCACAATGTGTCCAGGTTGGATGCATTGGAACAAAGGCTGTGTGGACAATTCACTGGGAAAGTGGCGAGAAAAAGAGATTTCAGCGCAGGTCAGGAGGCAAGATTTGTTTGATAAAGGTAAGAGAGTAAAGGAGTTAAGAGTGGAAGTAGGTGATTTTGTGAAAATTAGAGCTCCCAAAGGGTGTGCTGATTGGTCTAAGTTCACAAGGAGATTAGAAGTGGTCAGGTGTTTCAAGAATGCTGTCAAAACACATGATGGCCGAGTGTAGAACAAAAGCAGAATAGTTGTTGTGGATCCTGTACAAAACCCTCAGTTTACGATGAGCTCAGTTCCTGTACGTTCCAGTGGTAACGTGCGGTGTTCAGCTATGCATGAGGCACACAACAGTGGGCTAGTCTCTCAGAGAAGGAGTATCAGAGAGACCAGGAGACCTGCCTATCTCAAAGACTTTATAGTGTAATGGCTCATGGAAATCAGGTCATGTGCATGTATTCATTGATTGACTTAAATCACACCACCCTCTCTGCTTCTCTTTCTAGACTATCTTTTTGTCACACCTGCCTTTTCCTCTAGTTCTTTCTCTCTTAGCTGTGTCTTTCACATTTTTCAGCCTGTCACATCTGTCACCTGTGCTTTCCTCTCTGTAGTCTCTGTTTTGCCTGTTGCTGTTATTTCTCACCTGTCTGTGTGGTGTGTTCTCTTCTAATCTCTCAACTGTCCCTGGTCATCTATTAACGCTTCTTTTCCCTCCCTCTCACCTGAATGAATGAATGAGAGAGTTTATATAGCGCTCAGCTTCTCCAAAAGGAGTGTCCCGGCACTGCAGAATGACCTGACAATGGGCGAGAGAGTGAGAGATATTTAGATTCCTTTTTTTGTCAGCGCTTTTAACTTGCAACAGTAAATCAATTATGTTGCAATAGTTACTTTCAGTTTGAGGATATCCCTTCAAAACACACTGCAAAGGCAGCTCATAACAGGCCCCCAGTTCAGAATAGTGGTAACATTTTGTTTCAGTGCAGTGTCAGGTTCACTGATGAATTTATTCTTGTCAGCCTAAGGTTCCCGTTTGCTGCTGGATAAAGAAGTTTAAAAAGACTCCTAAGAGCAATCTTTAACTTTTGTTCCTGGCTAATGGACTTTTATGCCAGGGGTCGCAATGCCTGTGCCAGCGGTTGCAAGGGGCAATTCAGGGGTTTGCAGTTGCGACCCCTAAATGAAGTCCATGATTTTAAGGTCAACAAAAACGAATTCAGCAACATTGAAGGCAAGCAGACAAAATGTTTGGGTAAGACCACCCTAAGGCTGACAGGTTTAACACGGTTAAACTCAGCTCAGACAAAACAGTTAGATTTCTTGATTTTATTTGGGACTCTACAATGTCTTTGTCAGCAGAAGTGAACAAAATGGCACAATCTGCCTACTTCCACCAGCACCATCTTAAGAAAATCAAACCTCTTTTCTCCTACAAACAAATAAAATCTGTAAAAGCCTTGATCATCCCTAGAATTGATACAGATAAAGCCATCCTAGCAGCAGTTGCCACATCAACACTGGCTCCGCTCAAAGCCATCTTCCCTTCCACTGTCAGACTCACCTTGGAGAAGAAATAGATTCAACCATATATCCCGATTCTGAGCGACCTTTATTGGCTACCACACAAGGTGTTAATCAAGTTCAAGTTAGGATGCATCACCTCAAAGCCTTTCACTACAACAGACCTACACACTTAGCCAACATTCTCAAGGTGTCTGGAGAACAAAGACTATGTAGAAGCAAGACCTCCTAAACTTTAGAAAAACCTAAATTCAAGCCTGCTTTAGCACTGAAGCAATAGTTTTCTGGAGCAGTACCCAGTTTTTGAACCCCCATACCTCTTGACCAAAGACGCAGCCACAACATCTTATTCTTCAGGGAAGGCCTCAAGATTTACCTTTTCAAATTTTACCTCTGCAGGGATTAAACCAGCTTCTCTGCTTCACACACACATGCCACCAACTTCAAAACCACCCGTGTATGTTTTCCTACTGTCACATCTGGAGAGACTACATGACTTGTATTCAGCTGTTTAAAGTTGTGTACTTCACCTTGTTTCAACATACCCTTCCACTCCCCCTGCCTGTCTCCCCTTCTGTTGGTTCTTGGTGTTTCTCAACATATTCATGTACACGGTTTGGTTTTCTGTAACTGCACATAAATAAATAAATAGCATGTGTGGCTGCAAATACATAGCTTGGCATACTCCTACCATCTTATGTTGGGCACAGAGATTTGCAAGTTGTTTTTCTTCAAGGTTGGTTTCGAGCCATTAGACCTGTTGTGACTTCGCCCTTAGTCCACAATGCACCAGGACAAAGTAAGTACATTTTTATTGTTTCTAGTTATTTAAAACTGTAACAATGTAACGTGAACATTTAAAACAGCTATAAAAGAAAAAAATAGATAAAATATACAATTGACCAGTTAAAACCATGCAATTGTCTGTTCAGTCGATCATGAACAGCACCTGTCAGTCCACTCCTTATACATTCATGAAATTACAAATTCAGGGACCTCTACAAATACTCCAATCAATAGTAAAATCACAATATTGAAAAAGATTTCAGTAAGATAGAGCACTGTCCTACTAACTCAACCCCTTAACAACGCCCAGTACGAGAGGATAAAGTGCTTTATACTTTAAAAACTTGCAAAATTTGTAGGAGTTGCTGCATCAACAAGGAAAGGGGGTTTGTCAAATGACACCATAGAGCCATTGGTACATTGATTTAGGCATTGCGTAGAGAACCACCTTTTATAGGACCTTTGGTACTAAAGACTTAAATCACCAAACAAGAAACCATAAGACCGTAAGTTGAGTGGCATGCACATGGTTTCCAATCAAATTCATAAAGTGTATTTTACAATGTCAGGGGGCCTAAAAAACATGACATGCACTAGTCCTGAGCAAAAGTTGTGAGGTGTGAAAGTTATGTAACTTTATCCGCCAACATGGCACAGCAAGATTATGGACCAGTTGATTAAATGCACTGTGCAATTTCATTAAGCAGCAAAAACCAGGTGGCAACTGTTCTTTGGCTAGAGTTAAGTGGGCAAAAAACGGTCTGCAAGTTTAACCGCCCCCAGGACTCCTGTTCATTATCTTGAAGGCTTCCCTGAGAAATCTCACAAACCTGGCTGAGAGCTGTGTATCTACTCTGCTCAAACATGAAGTTATAGCTTTTTTACATTGCTTTATGCCCAAATGTCGGAATATTGGTATTAACCAGGAACACCTTAAACTTTCTTACCTAGGGTAAAGAGTCCACCACAGATAGTTTTCTTCTAACACGGGGTTTCGACGTTCACATTCAGCTCTGAGCCTGATGACACTTCTTTTTTGGAACTTCAGTGCCAACTATTGGGCCTTTGACCCAGGCACGAGGAAACGATTGCGAACCTCTTCCATGGGAGCAACAGAGACTTTCTTTTGACATCCTGCCTGTTTTGAAGTGCCATGACTGAGGACTTCTCTTCGATCGGTGTTGATGACACCGGAAAGAGTTCAGGGCCAGATGTACGCAAGGATTGCATTGCCCTTACAACACGCAAGGGGACGCAAGGGCAACACAAGCCTTGAGTGAGATTTACTATGCCATGCAGTGCCACCTTGTGTGGCTCTGTGTGGCATAGTAAATGCAGAGTAACGTAACGCAGCGCAAGTCGCTACTATGCGTCACTCTGCCCTGGGAAGGCGTTCCATGGGTGGAGCATGGGTGTTTTCATGGATCCACCCATGGATTTTGTTGCATTCCCAGATTTACTACCAGTAGTGAACCCGGGAATCTGTAAAAAAAAAGTATGCCTTCTCTGGGGAGTTGTAAGGAGGAGAAATAATTTTATTTGTCCTTGTTTTTTCCTCTTTTTATGTGTGCTACATTCTGCAGCACCGATATAAAGAGGAAAAGGTCTGTAAGGATTATTTTGTGCAAGAAGGTGTCCCTTCCTGCACAAAAACAATCCTGCCTGCAAAACTGGCACCCTTGCACCACGCAAGGGTGCCTGTGTTGGTGCTAGGCTGTACTGTGTGTACCTGTGCCAGTGGGAGCTGGAATGCTATCTTAGTAGATATAGCAAATTACTGCCCTCTCCATGTGGCGCAGCATAGCAAGTTGTGTTGCTGTGTTGAGCTGTGTCACACCTTTGTAAATCTGGTCCTCAGTTTGTACATAGCGAATGACTGTGGGGGAGAATAGTGTTATTGAAAGAACATCCTTACAGTGCTGCCCTAGGTCCAACAGAAAATCCTCTTGATCAAACCAACACAGGGTGTACAACTTGTGCTTATCACCCAAGGCCTTTGGGTACTGAAGGGAGAGGTGCTAGGTGCGCCAAAAAATGTTGTGCCAAGAAACATCCAACACCCTTAACATTTTCTGGCAGAAAAATGTCTTTGGCCCGAGGGAGAAGAAGCAGGCCCATCAAGTCTTACGACAGAGCAGGAAAAGTAGAGCCTAGAAGTACGATCTTCCGAAGCTTCATAGTCACAACTTGAGGAGGAGCATGAGCGCCATTCCTCAGGACCCTGGGTCTAAAGGCCAAAACCACGCCCAGGGCCCAATCCCTCTTCAAATGCAAGGGGCCACTCCCGATTGTTCAATCTCAAAAGGGTATACAGGATAAGGCAGAGCTCAAGAGAGAGACAAGTCCAAAGCCAGGCCTTAAGAGGCACTGACCTTCAGGTCTGGCAGCGGATACAGTTCAAAATTGAGCCCCCTTGACCCCAAGTATGCCATTGGTGAAGGACGTGGTGCAATGCCAACCCGCACCATTGTCTCGATCAGAGAATCAGGCATCAGAACCAAAGTTGAGACAGAGACCACCAGCTAGACAGGCACTAAGGCTGACACAAAAAGAACCCTCTTCTGGGAGCTTGAACACAAGTGAGGGCCTGATCGTGCTCCAGCTCCCAAAAGTCATGGGCAGGAGACAAAAGAAGATCATTATTTACCCTTCCAACAGGGAAGATTCTCACCAGACCTCCTCCATAGGATTACCTTTACACAAACTTCCGGATGCCTAGTAAGGGGAGACTAACTTATGAAGAGCAACTCTCCTCTATGGCTCTTCCTTCTCCTCCTACAAAGAGGGCTAGGGACAGGACTACAAATCCTCCACCATACATCCATCTGCACCCAGGGTTCCAGCATCACATCCTCTACTGCCACACTGTAGAAAATTGGGTTATTAGTTGTGCAGGGTGTAAGGTCTGTTCAGGTAATAGGCCCACATGTATCCCCTCATTAGGAACCAGGCGCCCAATTGTAGTGCTTGACTCTCTTAGCGTAGTGAAGCAGAGCAATCCAAGGCCTACTCAGGGGAGGTGAGTGTTTATTCACTGCAGAACGTGATATAAACAACATTTGGAGTCAATTCATGTTCAAGCGAAAAAGCAACTGGGCCATTGTCATTCAGATTTTTGATGAACATTGATGACCCCGCACCCTTACAAAATACCTCCAAGAGGTCCAAATTGGTCGGTTTTCAAATGTCGCATCTTTCAACTATTTCTGACTATTGGATGTGGATTATCATTTTTGGAGCTAAAATGATTTGGGTATGAGGAAAAGTGAATGACAATGGCCCAGTTGCTTACTTTGAGGCCTTAAAAAGTGTTTATTCACTGCGGAAGAGAGCAGCAAGTAGTAAATCCCAGCTTGCAATCATGGCAGAATAGGGTGTGGTATTTATCACAGCTTCTAAAAATGGTTACGCCAAGGTGAGTTGTTCATTAAAGCCTGATTTGTGATGAAAATCGATGACTCGCGTGCTTATGAAATTCCTCCAAGAGGTCCAAAATGGCTGGTTTGCAAATGTTGATTTTTCAACTATTTCTGAATTTTGAATGTGGATCAGCACGTTTGGAGCTAAAATGAGCATGTTTAGTGTTATTTTCGTGCTTCTAGGGGGCCAAAACACACAATTTGGTGTATGGGTAAAAGTGAATGAAAATGGCCCAATTGCTCACTTTAAGATCTTAAAAAGTGTTTATTCACTACAGAAGGTGATATAAACAACATTTGGAGTCAATTCATGTTCAAGCGAAAAAGTTTTATTTTTAATGAAAATTCGAGTATCCGCACCCTAATGAAATGCCTCAGAGAGGTCCAAAATGGTATGTTTCAAATGTTGCCTCTTTCAACTATTTCTGACTTTTGGATGTGAATCATCCCTTTTGGAGCGAAAATCAGCATGTTTAGAGTGATTTTCATGCTTTGGGGGGGGGGGGTGTCAATAACACAAGGTTTGGTATAGGGGTAAAAAAAAAGTGAATGAAAATGGCCCAATTACTCACTTTGAGGCCTTAAAAAGTGTTTATTCACTGCGGGGGGTAATATATACATCATTTGAAGTCAATTGACGTTCAAGCTGTAAAGTTTGATTTTTTATGAAAATCAATGACCCTGGCCCCTTAACGAAATGCCTCAAAGAAGTCCAATATGGTCCGTTTTCTAATGCTGCCTCTTTCAACTTTTTCTGACTTTTAGATGTGGATCATCACTTTTGGAGCTAAAATGAGCATGTTTAGAGTTCTTTTTGTGCTTCTAGTGGGCCAAAACACAAAATTTTGGGCAGAGGTCTTCAAACTGTGGGGCGAACTCCCCCTGGGTGGGGGGGGGGGTGGATGAGTTCCCAGGGGGGCGCAAATGCCTCTGCAAGAACATGTAAATGAAGATGGCCTGGAAGTGCGGCGATGTTTATTTGATGCATTTCCAGGCTGTTTTCATTTACTCCGAGCCCCAGAAGTGAAAGTGAGAACTGTTATCGGAGTGCGGTGGGGGCAGGGGTCAGTGGGTGTGCTGGCAGGTTCAAAGAGGTTGCTAAAAAAATAAAAAGCCCAACTGTTTTGGGTTTTCACAGTCATTTAAGTGTGTATAATATAATGCAATAACAGCTTAATTGAAAAGTAAATGCAAGTTAAACTAACGTGATAAATGCACTCTTTTAGGTTATGAAACCTCAGTTAGCAACTACCATCACTGCAGGTGTGTGTGTGTGTTAAAGCTGAGCGACACATAATTGAACCCTAGTTGGTGCAGAGGAATAGTGGCCTTTGTATTTATAGTCAGGGCCACTGGAATTATGCAATTGTGTGGTTTTGGCATTTTGCGCATAGTTATGGATTTCCCGCATTTGCCACATAATCCATCATCTGCTGCATATTTTGCAGATTTAAACAAAAAAATACTTGTTTCTAGCTCAAACTGTTCAAAAGTTACTAAGAATGCAGCAACACATTACCTTGGAGCGGAAGAACCTTTCTAAAGGTTGACTGGTCACCTTTCTGTTGCTTATTGCTATATGTGGGTGTTAAAGATGTACTTATGAGGGGAAATATATGCCAGGACAGTGTTAACAAGTATAAAAATGGCAAAATAAGGCAGTAATGCTATCACAAAATATGCACCTTTATGCAGCATAATTCGCCTTTGCTTGCTGCATAATTTAGTCAACCCTGCTGCATAATTTGGCCTTCTCCTGCTGCATAACTCCAGTGGCCCTGTTTATAGTGCTATGAGGTCCCAGCGTGTGTCAGAAAGCATTGTGAATATGTAAGTCAATATTTTAAAACAGTATTTACATAGTCTAAGCTAGGCTGCTGCAAAATGATGCAGTGATTGAGATAAAACAAGTTCTTACAAAATATGCTTTTTAGTAATAAGCGATCAAACTGTATCTAAAACAGACATTTTCGTAAGTGTCTCCACTATTCCAGATCTCAACTGATAACACCCCTACATTACATCTCAAAAAGAATAAATCATTGCCAACATGAAGATTTAAGCAGAGCATCTGGAATTATTCAGCAGGAGAGCACCACATTATCCCACAGGGTTGACTAAATTATGCAGCAGGAAAAGGTAAATTATGCGGCACATTTTGTGGTTAGCATTACTTCATTATTTTGTCATTTTAACTCATGGTAACGCTGTCAGGGGAAATATTTCACCTCATTAGTACCAGTTTAACACCCAAATACAGCAGTAAGCAACTACAAGATTACCAGTCAGTCTTTGCAAAAGGCCTTCCACTGCTCTGGAAAACTTTGCCACGTTTTAAGTAACTTTTTTTCCGTTTGAGCTAGAATAAAGCTTTTCGTGTTGAAATCTGCAGATTATGGATTATGTATCAAATGCGGTAAACTCATAATTATGTGGAAAATTCTGCTGCTGCAGAAACTCATAATTCCAGTGGCCCTGGCTTTAAAGGACTGAATCAATTAACAGCTGGTAAGAAGGCTGGTTTCTTCTTTAACTTTCTGCACTATCACCACACCCTTCACTTTCAGGCAGAGGCTCCTCAAAGTCAGCATTAACTATTATGGGGCAGTTGTTTGTGAAAGCTGAGTCCATGGGGTGGCAGGTAGAAGGCCAACAGGGTTGCATTCAGATGCCGAGCCCTAATCCTCTCGACCCCTGGGGCCTCACAGTAATGTTCTAGGAGACAGACAAAAGGATTGAGATTGATAGATATTGTCAAAGAAGGCTCAGAATAGGGAGCACTGTATGGGGTCTCATTTTTATGTTTACAAATGGCCAGAGAAAGCGTCTTCAGAGAGATACCCTAAAGAAGGGGACAATATAAGTGGTCTCTTTTTTTAAAACATTTTTTTAAAGGGCCATTCATTAGTGAAGCTGGCACTGCTGCCAGGTGTGTAAGTAGCCACTGCTGGTTATCATTAAGGAAGCAGATGAAGCAGGACTGGGGCCCAGGGGTTTGAGGGGCCCACTGCATCACAATTATGACTGTCTTCCTTTAAAAGAGGGGCATGGCGGCTTACTTTCCTTTCTATTATTAGGACCGAGGTGATGGTCCGCCATGGTAGTGAAGAGGTTTAAGAAGCAGAGGAGATAGCCTGCTACTCAGGACTGCAGTTATGATTAGTGCAGCAGGTGTAGTTGCATTGGGGTCCAAGAGTGTGAGGGGCGCACAACACCCCAATTATGGGGATAAGTATGTTTGGGATAATACATGTTTTTGTTTGAGGCATTTTCTGTTTTATAAGTCTCTTATTTAGTGCGGTTTATAAGCTATAGAAAAAGTACTCCTGAAATCATCTCATAAGCCCTGCACCCTTAATCCTTGCCATAAAGATTTGGAGGGGGCCTGACCTCAAAACATTTTGCTTAGGGGGGGGGGCTCTGAGCAAAAACGTTTGAAGACCTCTGATTTAGGGTATAGGTAAAAGTGAATGAAATTGGCCCAATTGCTCACGTTGAGGGCTTAAAAGGTGCCTACTCACTGTAGGAAGTGATCTAAACAACATTTGGAGTCAATTCATGTTCAAGCGAAAAAGTCAAATCTTTGATGAAAAAGGTCCAAAATGGTTTGTTTTCAAATGTTGCCTCTTTCTTTTTTTGGGGGGAATTGTATATAGCGCGAACTAGACCCGAAGGTATCAGAGCCTTTACATAAGCGCCAGTTGCGTTACAGACGGACACATTCATTTTTGTTAGGCACGGGGAGATTAAGTGATTTACCCAGAATCACAGGATGTTGAGCGTCCCTGCCGAGGTTCGAACCTGGTTCCCCAGCTCCGATGCCAACTGCTCCAGCCATTAGGCCACACCCTCTTTCAAATATTTCTGACTTTTGGATGTGGATCATCACTTTTGGACCAAAATGAGCATGTTTAGAGTGATTTTCGTGCTTCCATGGGTCCAAAAGATAAGAATTGTGGTATGGGTAGAAATGAATGAAAATGGCCCATTGCTTACTTTGAGGCCCTAAAAAGAGTGTATTCACCATGGTGAGTGATATAACCAACATTTGGAGTCAATTCATGTTACAAGTGAAAAAGTATGATTTTTTAAATGAAAATCGATAACCCACGCCTTACAAAATATATCCGAGAGGTCCATAATAGTTTATTTTCAACAATTGCGTCTTTCAACTATTTCTGACTTTTGGATGTGGATCATCACTTTCAGAGCTGAAATGATTGTGTTTAGAGTGATTTTCGTGCTTTCAGAGGGCCAAAACATAAGATTTGGGGTATTGGTAAAAGTGAATGTAAAACATGCCCTGCTTACTCACTTTGAGGCCTTCAGAAGTGTTTTTTCCCGGCATAAAGGGATACAAACAACATTTGGAGTCAATTCATGTTCAAGCGAAAAAGCCTGATCTTTAATGAAAATAGAAGAAGACATGGGTCCCTTACATGCCTGAGAGAGGTCAAAAATGATTTGTTTTCAAATGTTACCTCTTTCAACTATTTCTGACTTTTGGATGTAGATCATTATTTTTGGAGCTAAAATGAGCATGTTTAGAGTGATTTTCGTTCTTATAGGGGGCGAAAACGCAAGATTTGGGCTATGCTTGAAAGTGAATGAAAATGGCCCAATTGCTCACTTTGAGGCCTTAAAAAGTGTTTATTCACTGCAGGAAGTGATATGAACAACAACTGGAGTCAATTCACGTTCAAGCGTAAAAGTCGAATTTTTTAAATAAAAATCGATGACCGCCCTCACGAAATGCCTCCGAGAGGTCCAAAATGGTCTGTTTCTAAGTGTTACCTTTTTCAACTATTTCTGACGTTTGGGTGTGGATCATCACTCTTGGAGCGAAAATGAACATGTTTAGAGTGATTTTTGTGCCTCCATGCGGCCAAAAGATATGGGGGCATATTATCAAGGGCTTTATCGCCGCTTTAGCGGCACTTTTTGCCGCTAAAGCGGCGATAATTTTATCGCCCTATTAGCAAGCTGTCGCTAACAGGCGTTAGCGACAGCTTTCAGGCGTTAGAGGTCGCGTTTACCATCGCCTTGCATGTCAGCGATAATTATCGCTAATGACATGCAAGGAAGGCGTTCCCTACTAAAAGCGATTGAAAACAGTCGCTAATCCCACTACCCCCTAGTAGCAAGGCAGGCGAAGCGATAAAATAAATCGCGCTAAGCGCGTTTATCGCTAGATTCTAACACCTGCTAGTGAGGACGACTTACCTGTTTAAAGTATAGGAGGTGGATTCTAATGCTGAATCCACCTTAGCGTTAATGCGAGAATATCGCTGGTTTTCCAGCGATATTCTCGCTACCGCTATCGCTGGAAATAATATCGCTATGGAGATAAACCTTACTAATAGGGTGTTATCTCAGCGATATTTTCCAGCGATAGGCGGCGTTAACCAAAGTCGCGCTAAGCGCGGTTAGCGATAAATATCGCTATTCCTTGATAATATGCCCCAAGATTTGGGTTATGGGTAAAACTGAATGAAAATGGCCCAATTGCTCAATTTGAGGCCTTTAAAAGTGTTTATGCGCTGCGGAAGAGAGCAGCCAGTAGTAAATTCCAGCTTGCAATCATGGCGAAATAGGGTGCGGTATTTATCACAGCTGCTAAAAACCGTTACACCAAGGTGGGGAATTTATTAGGTGCAGTAAATACCTCCTATTCCATGTTTTCAACTCGAAAATAAGTCTTCTAAACCATGCCATATATTTATAATTGTGTTCCTTATTTGTTTTTGTTTTTTTATGTTATGGTAGTTTGTGTTTTGCTTGGCAATGTGGCGGGTAATATTAGCATGTTTATGGTGTCCCTTGGTGTCAGTCAAATTGTAACGTCTTCTTCATTGAAATATTGTTAGGACTCGCAGGTTGAGAGATGGTTGTCCGCGTGACCTGGACATTAGGAAGTACCCTGTAGATTAATCTGTGCGGCCTCTGTATTCTTGACCAGCCACCTTTAAGAAGTAGCATCTGATTACATTTTCCAGCAACCTAGAACAAACAGCACACGTTAAAGCATAACTTGATACTTGCTCACCAGCATCCACAAGATTGCAAAAATACGAACTACCACTAGGTGGCAAACTTGTTACACCTAAATGCAGATCGCGTGTTTTTGGTGCTTTTTTCTCCGGCTTGAAGAACATTTCGGTCAACATGCCAAATGCTGCCTCAGAAAATGAAGGAATTGCTCTGCACGAAACATGCGTCGCTTTTTCACGGAAGGGGTAAAGCGTTGGCACCACCTATTCACAGGAGTGATCGTGGGTTCAAGGTTCACAGCAAAGAGAATAATCTTTTATTTGAACTGCTCCGACTACATAAAATGTTGATCACCGAGTATTTCTAACACTTTGCCTAAGACACACGATCCTGTGCTAGATAAGACACTATGGCCCAGATTTTCAAAACAGTCACCGAACGCAGCTCAGCAGCCAAAAATGCTTTGCCGCGTTGTGTGACAGGGAGGGAGCAGGAGAGCGCCTTATCTACAGAGATATGGCTCTCTCATACCCTCTCCCTAGCGCCGGCTCAGATTTTAGCTGCTGTGCACCAGTCACACACCTTAGAGCCATAGTGCTAGGGTGTGTGCATGAGTGTATCATAGGCTTTGTTCTGGAAGGGTACCTTTCCAGTACAAAATACTAAGCTTAGACACTCTTTAAAACTTTTCCTACTTTGTATGTGGGCACCACAGTGCTGCACGTATCAGTGGCGTAACAAAACGTGAGTGGGCCCCCTGCAAGAGATGCAGAAGGGGCCCCTCACACTCACATCAGTAGGGGCTGAGGGGGGCCCCTCCAGTATGGGTAAGCTTGGGGGGCACCCCACACAGCGGCAGCCTTTGTTACGGCGCTGGCTTGTATGCAAAGTCAGAAAAAAAAACATTTCTCCTTTTAACGCCTCCTATCAATTGTCGTTAACCTTTGGCACTAAACCCTGTCTAGTATTGTTTGTTGGTAGGGTTTTGCGTCAAAAGGCATGGGAACCCCCATGGTCTGGACTGTTCCCATGAGGCAAAGGGTCAAGACTGATTTGCATATAGCTGTGTCTGAACTGGGGTGGCAAAGTGAGCTAAAGAATGATGATGGATTCAACCCAGATCTGTGACTGGGGGTGAGTGTTTGAAAAGTTTCAGCACTCCGTCCATCATCGCCTTGTGTTTGCTTTGTTCGCCCTAAGTTGGCAGGGTATGCCCAGACGTGGGTCCCTTGCTCACTTTGCCACTGGATTCAAGCTAGCCTGGCTGATGAGGGCTGTTAGCCCGAAACCGGTCCCAGGATGCTTGATTCCGGACCAGGGAAGACATGGCTTGGCAGTTCGGTCTGGACTGTTCCCATGAGGCACAGGGTCAAGACTGATTTGCATATAGCTGTGTCTGAACTGGGGTGGCAAAGTGAGCTAAAGAATGATGATGGATTCAACCCAGATCTGTGACTGGGGGTGAGTGTTTGAAAAGTTTCAGCACTCCGTCCATCATCTCCTTGTGTTTGCTTTGTTCGCTCTAAGTTGGCAGGGTATGCCCAGACGTGGGTCCCTTGCTCACTTTGCCACTGGATTCAAGCTAGCCTGGCTGATGAGGGCTGTTAGCCCGAAACCGGTCCCAGGATGCTTGATTCCGGTCCAGGTAAGACATGGCTTGGCAGTTCGGTCTGGACTGTTCCCATGAGGCACAGGGTCAAGACTGATTTGCATATAGCTGTGTCTGAACTGGGAGTGGCAAAGTGAGCTAAAGAATGATGATGGATTCAACCCAAATCTGTGACTGGGGGTGAGTGTTTGAAAAGTTTCAGCACTCCGTCCATCATCTCCTTGTGTTTGCTTTGTTCGTCCTAAGTTGGCAGGGTATGCCCAGACGTGGGTCCCTTGCTCACTTTGCCACTGGATTCAAGCTAGCCTGGCTGATGAGGGCTGTTAGCCCGAAACCGGTCCCAGGATGCTTGATTCTGGTCCAGGGAAGACATGGCTTGGCAGTTCGGTCTGGACTGTTCCCATGAGGCACAGGGTCAAGACTGATTTGCATATAGCTGTGTCTGAACTGGGGTGGCAAAGTGAGCTAAAGAATGATGATGGATTCAACCCAGATCTGTGACTGGGGGTGAGTGTTTGAAAAGTTTCAGCACTCCATCCATCATCTCCTTGTGTTTGCTTTGTTCGCCCTAAGTTGGCAGGGTATGCCCAGACGTGGGTCCCTTGCTCACTTTGCCACTGGATTCAAGCTAGCCTGGCTGATGAGGGCTGTTAGCCCGAAACTGGTCCCAGGATGCTTGATTCCGGTCCAGGGAAGACATGGCTTGGCAGTTCGGTCTGGACTGTTCCCATGAGGCACAGGGTCAAGACTGATTTGCATATAGCTGTGTCTGAACTGGGGTGGCAAAGTGAGCTAAAGAATGATGATGGATTCAACCCAGATCTGTGACTGGGGGTGAGTGTTTGAAAAGTTTCAGCACTCCGTCCATCATCTCCTTGTGTTTGCTTTGAACGCCCATGTACCAACCATGTACCGCCCCCTTGGTCTTAAGTAACGCAAAGCAGTGCTTTGTGCTGCTTTGCAATACTTTTAGGGTACTCTCCAGGGCAAAACAAGTTTTGCACTGGAAAGTAAATTAGGAAAACAACATTTTGTGCTGGTTAGCGCCACTTTTATGACACTAACCCAGCGCAAAATGTTTGAAATCTATCCCTAAGTTCTTCAGCAGGGGAGCCTGTGTGTGGTGCCTGCTTGCTGAAATGCTAGGAGGGCTCGGAAGATCCTGCAGGCAGGCTCTATACACTGGCTACCCTGCTGAGGAAGTGGCTTTCAAGAGCACTGTAAGCGATGCGACAATATAATGACCTTAATGTAATTACCATTAAGATAAATATTATGCCAAGCCCTTGACAGTGCTCCTGAAATTAACGTTGCTGGGTTTTGGGCATAGCTGTTTTTCATCCACGGGGTTACTCTAATTCCAATGCACAAGCAAAACAAAACAAACAAACAAAAAACACAAAAAACTGGGCTTCTTTTGCCTTTTTGGAAATTTGTGCCTTAATTTTGCAGAACCCTACTCCCTGTGCGTTATGTTTTAATGGTATAAGATCTGGCAAACAGCTGAATCTGTCGCTAACCAGATCTAAAAATGAAACAAAAAGGCACACCACAGATATCCATTGGCCTGGGCAGACTGGTGGTTCATTGAAGGATTTGGGAGCCCCTGAAGGGTTACACCGAATCTAATTAGAGAAACTCCTGCCAGCTCACTCTCCACTCCATTGCAATTGCTTTCTTCTGTGAATCCGTAGAATTAGAGCGATAGAGTACCAAACAAAGGGCCTCATTTATGGGGATTTGACATAGGGCAGCACAGCAAGTCTACCCTGCGTGGCTTTGTAAATGTCGAGTAAGGTAAAGCAGCACAAATTGGTGCGTTGCATTACTCTGCACCAGGGAGACATTTCCATGGGTGTTGCGTGGTTCCCACACAACATCCATGGATTTTGACGCATTCCCAGATTTACAAGAACAGGTAAACTTGTGAATGCACCAAAAAGATACGCTTCCCCAGGAGAGGCGTAACGACTAGGAGAAATATCTTTGTTTCTCCTCGTTTTATCCTCAGAATGCAGCACAAATAGAAAGAGGAAAAAGATTCTCAGGATTGTTTTTATGCAGGAAGGTGCCCCTTCCAGGACAAAAAACCATCCTGCCTGCAACACAGTCACCCTTGCACCATGGAGCAAGAGTGCCTGCATTGGCGCTAGGCTGCCAAAACGGCGCCAGTGCAAGGGAAAAGGACAGGAATGCACCGTATTGGATAAATACAGTTGAAGGAAGTGACTCGACTAGCGCCACCCGGGTCACTCGCGACCACCTCTCCGCCTTCCACACAAATGAAGAGTCGGTCAGACAATAGAGAATACAAACCCAGTATATTTATTCAGGTACACTCGAGCGGAGTCCAGTCTGACCAGCCTCCTGAGATTGCTGCAGAGGGACTGACATCAGCAAGCATGGTGATACATTATGTACAGTTCAGAACCAATAAAGACACGCCCTGACTGGAAATTTCCAGTTGGAGGCAACTAGACAAAGAAGGTACAGAAGAATAGGTTTCGATCCTGAGACCGGGCACACGCTATCTTAACGCCAAGGTTGTTCTGCCTGTGCCCGCCGTTCTAGAGGTGGGAGCAGGCCTATCTAGTGGGAAAGGTATGCGCTAATAAGAACAATGTATTCATTAGTACAGCAGGGCTCAGCCTTGGAGAAACGAACACTATCGCAGCTGCTTTCAGCAGGGGCAGAGAGAGGAGTTAGTTTTGATCATGGCTCAAAATGGCGGCTAAACATAAAATGGTGCCGCAAATGCTAACTTAAGACGTACAATGCATAAACAACTCAGCTAAAACATTTTTATTCCAACAGACCCTCCTTTTAGCATTCGCTAAACTTTTATGTTACTACCTAGAAACAGATAACATATTGCAGAAATAAGAGCTATCACTATAAGCTGATGCGTGCATAGTCAATATTCAAAGATACCTTCGTCGATCTGCATGATGTCATCAATATGTTTCTGCAACATGATCGCAGCATTAGTGTCAAGAACTGATATCTTTGGCTTAGGTGTCAGAGCACTTACACAATAAGTGCAACAGGCCGGGAGGCAGTGTATACAGAGACAACATGTAAAGATGATACCGGCAACTACAACCAAAATAATAAGGATCTTCCAACCCCATGTTGCTAGCATATTCCAAAACCACCCAGATAGTGTCCAAGTACCTGTCTCTTGGTGTATGTCTGACGAAATTCTATGCAATTTTTGAATCGCTGTATACACACTGGGGCGTGGTCAGGTTGTAAACACAACAGCTGCTGCCAATTATGTGACAGGCTCCTCCCCGATCAGCAAGGATGACATCTAACACCATCCGGTTCTGTAAGGTAACCAACCTCGTGACCTGGAGCTCGGCTGTGATGTTTGTCAAAATCCCAGCTGTCGTATTAATAACCCCTTCCACAACCCTTGTTAGCCGACGAAGCTGAAGACTATTAGCCATGGGGCACCAGAAAGGTAAGAGACCCCGTGCAGCATCGTCGAACTGTTGCCAGGTGGTATCTGTCTGATCTATATCCGCAGTGTCAACAACCCTTCTGACTCGGGGCAAGTATATACCGCTACGTTGCAGCCGATGGTCTTTATGGTAATTGGACGGGGCAACATACACAGGGGGAAGAAGGAAAGAGAGGTAACATCTGCCAGACCACCCCCTCAGAAGCCAGATGTGAGCTTGGGATCCACAGACAAAATAGACATTCCGGGGTATTATTAAGGGTGGACTATTAATCTTGCTCAGTCTGTAGGTAAAGTTGCATATACTTTCCCCCACCTTTACCTCCCCTGGACACAGAAACTAGCTGTTGTGTTAACCACGGACACCGGCATCGGTTTGTCCTTAGTAACATTACGATCTTGGAAAGATTGGAAATATTCAGAGGTGTTGAACCTTTGGAAATCAGCCATTTCCATCCCAAGCCATGTTTCATTCTTCATTTTATCATAAATTCTCATACAGGATTTTGGGAATAATGTGCCGGAGGTCCCGTTTCCTGTCCGTCCTATAGGAGTAAATCTGTGATGAAAACATACATACTCTACCACAGTACAAGAGTCAGCAGATGTCATAACCTGAGTAGAGAGTTGGAAATGGTAGTGCACCATAACAAGCAATTCAAACCAACCTTCGCAGCTACCAATATATGACAATGGCATGGACAACAAATTATCGCTCTTGTGAGTAACTGAGGGAAGCAATCCACAAACCTAACAATTAGTTGAATTGGATACATCATGGGCTTGATGCAACATCTGTATAAATACATTATCTGTGTAAGTATTTCTATGCTCCCCTTTGTGAGGGGCCAAAGTAACGAACATATGCTCAGGGGAAGTGGGCGCTGTACCAACCAAGGAATGTAGAGGATACCTTTCCTCCAGAAACCAAGCTATTCCAAGTACAGTTATTAATGCAATGACAATAATCAATATGAAAACAATTTAATTTTGGTGGACCAACCCCGCGCTGCGTGCGGTGGTGCAAATGGCTGTTCCTCCTCATTAATATGCCGACCAAATGGATACATTATGAAGCAAGAAAAGGGGATGCAATAAAATTGATAACAGTGGCAATTGTTCATAGGTTCGGTTTGAGCCTCATTGGTACAGGCTCCTATTTTTCATCAACGTTGGCGCTCTTGAGCACCGGCGGTGGAGCTGCTCAGTCCTAGCTCTCGATGAATCCCACATCGCACATGATAGTGTACCCCCCCTTAGGGAGCACATTCGATTTATCCTGTCCAATGTCAGAACAGTGCACCAATCTCGCCTCTCCCTAAGCTAACACCGTTGGTACTATAGCAAAGTACACCCTAACTTGCACAGTCCATCCCTAACTAATCTGACTTCTCCTTTGGTGTACTATTCCTCAACCGAGGGCGCAAATTGTACCTGGTAATTCCAGGCACTGAGGGGTCAACAAATAACTGCTCCTTAATAGCTCGAATCTCCGGAGGGACTGCTGCATTTAGTACGTCATCATTCTCTGCATCCGTTTGGGTCCAAGTAAACTTTGCGTCGCCAAAAGGAACAAACTGGGGCACTTTCTCACCCTCAGCATCCCCAATTCCATCCCTTACCCATTGATCATAGGGCAAGGGCAAGGGTATCCTGCGACAGTGACTGGAATGAATCCAATTCCTTCGGCCGGCGACTTTCACAGCGGACCTGGTTGCAAGAAGAACTTGCTCGGGCCCCTTCCAAAGGGGATCCAAGCTCTTCTTCCGCTGAAAATTTCGGAGCAACACCCAGTCCCCAGGCTGGATGTTATGACCGGGCCCCTCTGGTATGGGTGGGAGCGACTCTCGAATCTGTTGGTGAATAGAACGCAGATTTTCAGTTCACTGGCACAGGTAATCTGTCAACAAAGGGTACTCAATATCTAAGAACCTACGCTGGCGCGGGACACCCCAAACATTCGCCGGGCGTCCGAACACGACCTCGTAGGTTGACAATCCTGTCCTAGAATGTGCTGTAGTTCTTGTAGACAAAAGAGCTAGTGGTAAAGCATCTGGCCACTGTAACCCTGTGGTCTCCTGAATCTTTGCCAATTTCAGTTTGAGAGTACCATTGTACTTCTCAACCAAACCTGCTGACTGGGGGTGATTCGCAGCATGAAATTTCTGCTTTATGTGCAAACCGTCACAAACTAACTGGATAACCTTGGCATTAAAGTGACTTCCATTATCACTCCAGATCAAACGGGGCAAGCCGAAGCGAGGAAAGAACTCCTTTAGGAGAACCTTTGCAGTCGCGATGGCCGTGTTCTCTTTAGTAGGGTAATCCTCAACCCATTTACTGAATGCACAAACAACCACCAACACATACTTCAAATTATTGACCCTGTCCATTTCAATGAAGTCCATTTGAAGGACCTCAAAAGGAAAAGTGGGAGGTGCAAAATTACCGGGAGGTGTAGGGGTACCCTTAAGAAAAATAACAATTGGGGGAGGGAGTAAAGAGGTATAAAGATAGAATCAACCTCCTGTTCAGACTTGCGATAAACAATAAGATTCTACTCTATAAAAAGAAGAAATTTATTTTTCGTTTTTTAGTGGTTAGAAAAAGGTGTATTAGTGATCCATGAGATGTCATGGAAAAGCACTAAGTGTTTTTAAAATACCCCTCACACACTAAGAACCCCTTAGTGTCATGCTTCATCATAGGGGTCTTCCCGTCCCTCTACGGGGCGGGGCGTGCTTCAACCTACGGGGACGTGGGAGCACTTTTTTTGTGAAATAGGCTATGTGTGGTGTGAGAGTGAGAGTGGTAGGGTCTATAAAGAATGTGGGGTGAATTATAAAAATTCCCTGGCTAGTGGAAAAAACTAATTTTATTCATTACCCTAGCTGGAAATATTAAAAAAGTGGGGAGAGACGTAGGGGGTAAACTTTAATGAGATACCCCCTACTGGGTCAACATGTTTCTTGTCAATCCAACATCCCTCATCGTTCAATTGTGCTGTACTTTCTTGCCACACCGCTAACTCCTCCACTGTAGCCTCACTGTGAATTTCCTTCACATTCTCTAGGGTATCCTCAAACATGGTGACCTCGGGCACCCACCTAGTGGGATCTGCTACAAACATTCTTTTCATCTTAGTTCTGGCTCTTTCCTTAGCTGTCTGATCTGCAAAAGAGTTCCCCTTACCCACATCATCAGTAACTTTCCTATGGGCGCTGCACTTTAGTATTGCCAATTTCTTAGGGAGTGTCAAAGCGGACAGACGCCTATATATAAGTGGGCATTGCTGAATTCTCGACCCATGAGAAGTAAGGAACCCTCTCTCTGCCCAGAGCTGCCCAAAATTATGGGCGACTGCAAAGGCGTACTCACTGTCAGTATAGATGTTAACAACTAGTCCCTCACTCAATTCACAGGCTCGAATAAGGGCAATGAGCTCTGCAGCTTGGGCTGACTGATAGGGAACCTGTGATGTCTCAACCACTGTACGCAGTGTAGTAATGGCATACGCAGCAGTTGTAGGGCCATCTGGTAACTTAAAGCAAGAGCCATCGACATATAGTTCCCCTTGGGGGTCAGATAGGGGAACATCAGTCCGGTCTACCCGTCCTTTCGTCTCTTCTTCCGTCCGGAAGATACAATCATGTATGTCAATCTCCTTATTCTCAGAAGGGAGGGGTAGTAACGTGGCTGGATTCAGAGTGGCACAGCGTTTAATCATGATGTGCTTCGCACAGAGCGTTAGCTCGTAGCCTGTCAGAGGTGCACTGGTGAGGTGCTGTCTCCTTGTCTTATTCAAAAGTGTATCCACAGCATGGGGTACCATAACTGTGAGGTCGGTATCAAGTACGAGTCCAGCCGATTGTCTTATTGAGACAGCCGCGACCGCTCTTAGACAGCTCGGGAGGGCTCGTGCGACAGGGTCAAGCATAGCAGAGAAATAAGCACACAGTCGTTGCTTATCCCCAAATGTTTGTGTTAAAACAGAAAGCGCACAACCACCCATCTCATGGACGTACAATACAAAGCATTTAGCATAATTAGGGGTGCCAAGCACTGGAGCTGAGCAAAGCGCAGTTTTTAATTGTTCAAAAGACTGCTGACACTCTGGCATCCAGGGCAGAGGTTCATGCACATCTTTTAGTGTTAGCACAAGCAGGGGCTTAATAAGGAGAGAATAGACAGGTATCCACTGCCTGCAATAGGAAGTGATACCTATGAAAGCGCGCACATCTTTCTGAGTGTGCGCAATGGGCATTTTAACAATGGTACTGATGCGCTCAGGGGTCAATCTCCTACCCTCCTTCGACAGGAGGTGACCTAGATAGGTCACCTCCTGTCGAAAATACTGAAATTTGGAAAGGGATACTTTATGGCCATGTTGAGCTAAATGTAACAACGATTTAACTGTACTGACTCTGCAACCTTGTTCTGTGTCCGAAGCGATGAGCAAGTCATCAACATATTGAAGCAATACATTACCTGTAGGGAGCGACAAGGAATCCAGCTGACCTTTCAATGCCTGACTATAGATACTCGGACTCTCTGTATAGCCTTGAGGAGCATGACAGAATCTAAAACTCCTACCAGCTAGGGTAAACCCGAACAGATATCTGCTATCAGGATGAATGGGAATACTAAATAATGCATTTTTCAAATCAATGACAGAAAAAAATTTAGCAGAAGAAGGAATCATTGTCAGGAGAGTCGTAATGTCAGGGACCACCGGAAACTGGGGAATCACTATTTTGTTAACTTCACGCAAGTCAATCACAAAGCGATAAACATCTTCCTGATATTCAGTGGGACCCGAAGGTGTCCGTTTGAGAATGGGAAGAATAGGGCTATTACAAACATTAGCAGTCGTCTCCTCAACCACTCCTTTCTCAATCAAATCCTGCACAATTTGTATCAAAGCTCGCTCACCTGCCTGCAGTATTTTATACTGAGGGATACGGGGTAAAATGGCACCTTCCTTGACATGTATCGAAACAGGCGATATCTGCAACAAACCCACATCTGTGTCGCCCATTTCCCGCAGTGTGGGTGGCACATCCTTAAATTCAGCGGGGAGGAACACAGCTTTGGATAGACACTGCTTAGCGCACACCACATCAGGACCCATCATTATATGGACACCTGATGGGGAGCAATAGATCGTAGCATGCAATTTCTTCAACAAATCCAAACCCATCGAATTCTCTCCACAATTGGATGTCAACAAGAATGGCGAATCCACAGTGAAAGGACCAATAGTCAACGCAAGGGGTTTTGAAATGGGGCTCACAACCGGTACACCAGAAAAACCTACTGAAACATTATTATGGCCAGACAGAGCCGCCCCAGGGACCAAGGAACGAGAAATAGAACTTTTTGTTGCACCTGTATCCACCAAAAACTCCTTAGTCAAACCATGCACATCCGCACTGACGTACGGACCACGTTGATCTACAGGTTTCGAAACTGGTCCCTCACCCTGTCTTTGGCTGTCCTAGCTGTAAGACATTCCTGTCACCTCATCTGTGTCGTAATCATCATGATAATACTGTCCTCTCTGAGGGTCATCAAAATAATTCTGGTCTGAGCGACCCTGCGGGGTCACAGCATTCAGAGCCCTGTCTTGGCCACCAGCTCCACGACCCCGTCCACAAGAACCTCGTCCTCTCGGAACCGCTACCTTCTGCAAAAGCACAGGACACTCGCCACACCAGTGTCCCTCCTCTTTACAGTCCGCGCACTGATTCGGCCTTACAGGCGTACTATTCCTGCTAGTACGCGGAAGCTGCCGGGCCAAACCACCCCGTCCTCTACTGTTCCCTCTAGAAGCCTGCTGCAACAACACCTTCGTCTTCAAATCTTTGTGCTTCTTTTCCGTCTTCTCCTGCTCCACATTTTCCCTGTGCTCATAATACTATGCCATATTCAAAATAACGGAAGGGGAAGAGGTGGACCAAGTGCACTCAGAAGCCTGCAATCGAGTCGAAATCTCAGGAAGCAAATTGGAAACGAATCTATTAACAAACAGCCGCACACCACCTTCAATCGACAAATCCTGTCCACTATAGTCTAAGAACACACCTTCAAAGCGAGTGAAAAAATCCGACACACTCTCATCTTTCTTCTGGCAGCAAGTCGATAGCTTGTCCCTATCAACTTTCCTCGGAGGGATAATAGAATGCATATACGTGATTATGCGGCCCGGCAAAGCAAGTATCTCTGCTCTAGGCTTATCACCTGACTTCCGTTCCTGATCCCATGCTTTAATCTGGTCCCATGTACCACCCAATTCCGCAACATGATCCTGTGTGTGTACCTGTCTCCAAATATCCACCGGGACTAACAAACCAAAGAACATTTCAATATCAGCAAGCCTCATCACCGTAGAAGAGGCAGCCTCAGTCAATTCTTTATAATAAGCAGTAGGATTTTTCCTAGGGTCAGGTAACTGAGTCTTGAGGGCCAAAACCTCACTCCTTTTCCATGGAGTATAAACCCATTGTTCTTGGAAACGGGCCTCTACCCTTGGCCTGGTCACATGATCATGCTGATCCCTTAGTTCTGGTATCTCGGGATGGTAGATAGGATGAACCTCCCACATCGGAAACTGGGTTACAGCGGTAGGGCTCTTCTCAAGCAGCCTTCCCCCGATAAGCAACCAACGTCGCCACATTACCAAAGACATGAGCAGGCTCCATATCAGTAATACACACATGATCCCTAATATCGTATATGATCTGCGGAGCTGCACCATTGAAACACTGCTCCCAAAGGCCAATCAAAGTAGCTGACATATGCTTAAGGGCATGCTGCTGTACAAAAGGCTCATAGTCTTTCATCACACTCCACACATCTTCCACACTGTAAATGGGGTTACGGGCCCACTGCGGAGCCTGATTAGACACCACCTTTTTCTCCTCCTCTCCCACATCAGATCGGACTAACATCCGTCCCATACGCTCCTTAAATGTTGTCCAATCTCTATTCTCAGGGCTGGGTACTGGTGTCCCACTACTCAATAATTTCGTGGAATGGAGGAACACAGTGGGGGTAGCAACAGAGGGAACAGGTACTAACATCATTGTTGGCTGCGTCATGGGTGTAAGAGCTGGAGAGAGAGACGCTGAAGCAATAGGTGTTAAAGGAGTACTAACAGTCACAGTTGCCACAGACAGCGAGGGCAAGGAAAGGACAGGAGGTGCCGTGGCCAAGGCAGTCTGATCAACAGTAACAGAAGCAGAAACAGCCGAAACAGAAGGGCCAGGTAGCTGGGCCTGTGAGGGAAGATTGGGATATATCCTCTGTCGGGCATATGGAGGCGGGGGTCTAGTATCTAACAATTCTTCTGCAAACGTATCATTTTCTTCGTGGGCCACATAAGATTTATCAATTTGTAATCGGAATCTCCTATCTTCACGTTCAATCCCTATTTCTTGTTTCTCTCTATCATGTGCTACAGCTTTCTGAGTCAATGTTTGCATTCTCCCCTTCCAGGCCACTTTCTCTGCTTTCATTCGCCTCTGTTTAACCTCCTTTTGCCAAGTTCTGAGGGAATCAAACACAGACTGCCTACTTCGTCTTGCAAACAACTTCTCCTGTAAATAGGCAATTTCTGTTCATCAAAAGTGCCCGTCAACGGCCACTGAAACTCAGCATTGTCCCTCGTATATTTGTGCCATAGCGTACTAAACATAATAGGGCCAAGGCCATGCTTCACAAACATATCAAAGTTCGGAGTGCCTTCTGGAGGCGCTGGCTGACTTTCTTCCAATCGAGCATCAGCAGAACAACAACGACAACAAGAAACCAAGAGCCGGCTGATCCCAGGCATTTTCAAAAATAAGCCGAATTCGTTATGTTGCCTGGCAAAGTGTTCACAAACACTTTATATCCAAATCGGTCCTCAGACCGTACCAAAGACAAACCGAAATGGTACCATATCCACAAAGAACCAAAGCAAACTCACCTGGTGTACACAGGTCAAACAAATTTATTCTCCACTGCCGACTCTTCGGACCAAACGGTCAGATCCAAGGGTTTCGCCATTCAGGACCCCTGTTGGGATGACCGCTGGGCGAGGCACCGACCGGTTAGACAAACGGGGCAGCTGCGAGTTCAGGAACTCTCTCGTGCAGGGATCCCTGGTCCGCCCGTCCGACCCGATGTGGCTCCGACCTCCCCACCCATCCGCAGGCGAGGATGTGTCACCCGATGGAGTCCCTGTTCGGGCGCCAACTGAAGGACGTGACCCAACTAGGGCCACCCAGGTCACTCGCGACCACCTCTCAACTTTCCACACAAATAAAGAGTCAGTCAGACAGTAGAGAATACAAACCAAGTATATTTATTCCGTTACACTCGAGCGGAGTCCAGTCTGACCAGCCTCCTGAGATTGCTGCAGATATGAGTACTCCACTATGCTAAGCCAACACATAGGGGGTCATTATAATGACGGGCGGATCGCCACCGCCCGTATGGTGGTGGCGATCCGCCTGCCATTCCTCACCGCCCGCATGCCATTTCCCCCCGCCATATTACAATGGCGGGGGAACCCCGGCGGACGGAAAGACCGTCCGCCGGTTTTCCGCTGGTCCGACAGCGGACCAGGCGGTAAAGGGGCCTAATATGGTGGTGGTGTCTGCTAGACACCGCCATCCATATTAGGATGGCAGCGGAGAGCAGCCTTTCCATGGCGGCCATGGAAAGGCATACAATGTTTGCTGTTGGGGGCCCGTTGTGGGCCCCCCCAGATGTTGGGGGATGGGGGGTGCACATGGGGGGTACCTATGGTACCCCCCTGCATTTGCATGCACAAGGTGGCAGGCACCGCGCAGTGCCTGTCACGGTGTGCATGCAAAAGCACAACTTGCATATATTGCATTGTGGCGGGTGCTGCTTACAGCACCGCCCGCCGCAATTCAATATATGCGGAATGCCACCGCCACCGTGGCGGTGGCATCCTAATCCCAATGGCGGGACCGCCGCTCCTATGGCGGACGGTCCCATTCTCCGTTATGGTGGCGGGCGCACTTTGTCCGCCCGCCATCGTAATGTCCCCCATAGTACCTAAAGTCTTAGCACTGTGGGTAAAAGAGGCTGATCGAAGAGAGCCAATGGTTGAAAGGCACAGATCTAGAGCACACTCTCTGTATAATATAAGAAATAGATCTGCATGACAGCTATGCACTCAAACCCCAGACCGATAAAAAAAAAACTAATTAAAAAAAAGAGCCCTTGATCAGTGCTTTAATAGGCCTAAGCTTATTCCCCTTATCCAGTGACACAGAAGAATATGCAGTGTTTGACTATTGTGATGTCTAACACATAGATTCAGTGAGGAACATGATTTTTCAGTTGTCAAAGACCGGTGGGAACTGTTGCCCTGTTGTATGATTTCTAAGCTTGTGCATAGAACAAGGATGAATTTCTTCTTGCTCACCTCTGGCAAGGCATAATACATCTTCGACTCTGAAGATGTCAGCTCCTCAAAGCATGGTGAAGGAAAGTTTATTCACAATGCATTAGCAGTCCGCTAACTACCTACCTATCCTAACACTCATTGACTGTCTGCATGCCTTTGACCATGTATAGCACTCTGCTGCTGTTTGGCTAGGTTCACACTATACAATCACCCCACACATACATACATACATATTTCCACTATCCTCTTGAAAAAGAACCTGTCCTGTCCAGTGACCATGAGTGTGAATATGTGATGATGTCACATGCCAATGGCATGTAGATTAGGGGGGGGCAGAACTTGCGGAGTTTCACTCCATAGAATTCTGTGGAGTTACTGAAAAACTCGGAGAGATTCTGCAGAGTTCCGCGAGCGCCGGAATTTTGGCACCTTGTGCTGCTTGCACTGATTTTTAGTGGTGGAAGCTTGTTCTGCTCTGTAAAATCAGCACGAACGGCACGGGAGAGGGTGCTGCTTATTTCTGCCACTCAAGTAGATTTTCTTCTTGAGCGGCAGCTTTCTTAACGTGAACGGTAGCGACCTGCTGCGACCGCCTGCACTGAGAAATCTTGCTGGGAGTGGTTCTAGCACTCCAAAAGTGTGCTAGGGGACACACATTCTCACTCGCGCTCACCAACTTAACATTGGTGAGCCACATGCGAGGAAGAACTCAGAGTTTTGCCAGTACTCCGCTAGCAGAGCAGAAGTTTTCACCCACCCATAATGAAGATGCATCAAGTTTCATGTCTGCATAATTGGCCATGCTTGGCGAGAGTAGTGTCTCTATTTCTCCTATGTTGTTCTCAAATTGAAAATACAAAATAAAAATAAAAAAAGAATGCTGCCACTGCATGTCTACATACCTGTCAACCAGTTGGCTCTCTAATGAGGGGGGAGCCAGTTCTGAAAGAGGGTGATTCAATTAAAATGAATACACAAGAAATATTTTTTTTTAAGATGATGCAGGTTTTCAGAGAGGGTGACCTAATAAAAGCCTTGGGGACATGATGCTTTTTAGGCTGGTGTATATGACTGAAAAGAGGGTGACGCCTGTCAAATGAGAGTGAGTTGACAGAATTGTGTCTAACATTTAACTGGTTCTCATCTTTGTTGTGGGATGTTGGTACTCAGTCAGTCTGATTTAAATAGATATTTACTTAGTCTACAACTTGCACAATTGGAATTGTGTCTTTCATTTCAGTTTTCTATTAATTACATGTGGATTGGGACCTTTAACAGTCATTCTGTACTGAGTGCTATCTAATGAAAACTATTACAGTGAAAGTGAAGTTGGTGCTCAAACCCTTTCAGTTAGTACCTTGGAGCAGAGAAGTAGCCACATGAGAGGTCTCTTCTGACTGTCTTTACTTGTGTGAGTTGTGTTTTTTTCTCTACAGGGGGCCCAATTCTATATCATTGTTAAGGCCGCTGAGCTTTACCTTCTCTATGACTGTCCACTTTAAGTCATCCTCGGCATGTATATATTTTATAGACTGCCCCAGGCTAACTTCTCCTTTTTTTTTTTTTTTTTATTATATTTATTGTGCAGCTTGTAACAGTGAAATCATACAACCCCAGTATGGGGCACAGCAGTTCCGCTAGGTCATATATGCAGTACAAGCAATTTTCATGAATTTAAAAACAAAACATTCAGCAATATAAACACACCCCTCTGCCACCCCCTCCCCCCCCAACCCTGGCTCTTGAATGAATCTATGGAACCCATTGATACAGATAAAGGTAGACATAAACACTGATCGTTAGGTCGACCCCCCACCCACTGCTTCAAGTAATTAGTACAGTATTACAGTTCCCTACTGTAAGTCTGGATTGCCTAATAAGTACCCCGTTAGTGGGGCCCAGAAATCCTTGGGCCGCGAGGCATCGGGCAAGTCCTCTGTATAGATCCCCAGTTGGTCCCTGCAGTACAGAAAGTCTCGAATCCATCTTTTTACTGTTGGTAAAGTCTTGGCCCCCCAGCATTGCGCAATTGCCCGTTTGGCAAACAACGTGGAGATTGCCACCAGTCGTCTATTACATGGCGTGAGGTTTTTCACTCACCCCAAAATGCAGACATCAGGCGTACATGGCACAGAATCCAGCACCACCTCCGTGAGTACATTCACAATATTAACCCAGAAGGCCTGTATGCCAGCACAGCCCCATGCAAGATGCAAGAAATCTGCATCCTCCTGTCCACACCGCACACAATTAGCACTGTCCCGCAGCCAGAATCTGCGCAGCTGAACGGGGGTATAATAGATCTGATGTAAATATTTGAAGTGTATGATGCGGAGGTTACAGTTCGCAGTCAGGCTTCCGGTTAGGTTGCAGCAAAATGTCCAAGCATCCAGGGAGAGGGTGTCCCCTAGCGCTGTGTTCCATTTATTATATGAGGGATTGTCTAGGGGGTCTCGCTCCCTCTGAGAAGCATTATATAGTCTGGTAATCAGGCCACTTCGGGAGTGGCTGGCTAGCAACGCCCGCAGTGCTAGTAACGTTTTTGGTTCAGCTGGATAGGCAGGATATACTGCACGGACAGCCTCATTCGCACATAAGTGAATCCTAACATCAGATCCGGACCCCGCCCCTCCTGTATATTTGAAAGAGATATGAACTGGCTGTGTCGATACAAGTCACCTAGTTTTGCAATTCCTACGCCTGCCAGTGGGCGCAGCGCCGCCTGCTCCTGGGCGGCAGAGATGTGTGGGTGTGCCGCAATCGGTAGCTTCGGGGCATAGAGGTAGCCCAGCTGCGCCCGTTTAGCCAGGGCCTGCCATGCCCACGCTCTGCAAAGTACCGGATTGATCTCAGTCCGCGGTCCTCCATGTCCGCCCATTAAGGCCGCCGCTACCAGGGGCACAGGGAGGACTGAATCTGCCTCCACCGCTACATACAGCTGGAACCGATGCGGATAAAACCAAAAATGCGCAAATTGCGCCTGAGCGCACAAATAGTAAAGCCGCAGGTCAGGGGCTTCGAATCCTCCCCTCTCAAATGGCTGCACCAGCACCTCCCAACTGCAGCGGAGTTTCTTACCGCCCCATACAAAGGAGAGCAAATCTGATTGAAGCATGTTAAATAGTGTAATGTTGAGGCGAATCGGGATATTAATAAACAAATAGAGAAGCTTTGGCAGGATCGTCATCTTGACGACTGCTATTCGATCGGCTAAAAAAAGCGGCAGTGCGGCCCACCTTGCCGCCTGATCAGTGATTTCAGTGATGGCACGGCCGTAATTCATGGCAATCACCGTTTCGGGGTCTCTATGCAGCCACACACCCAGATACCGAACCGGGTCAGTGGACCACGCAAGGGGGAAGCCCAAGTCCACTTCACGGGTACCAGCCGTCAATGGGAACATCGTCGATTTCGCCCAGTTGATACCCAGGCCCGAGTACTGTTCAAACTTTACATACTCTCGAAGCAGTTCAGATAAATAGGTGGCCGGCTCTCGGACATATAACAACATTAAGGGTGAGCGTAGTTGGCGGAGTACTTAATAAAACAGAGACCTCATATACTTTTGGTATAATAACAAGTATCTCTGATTTTACATGCTAAAATGCATATAGTCATTTCACAAAAGTGAAAATGAAAATTTAGCAAGCAGTGAGAGAGGTGATGATTTTGAGATCCTCCCTAACCTAGGGAGAAAACCAAGCAGATGCCTTGAAAACAAAGAGCACATCTTGCTGAACGATTCGGTGGTGGTCCCATCCTCTTAGGACCACCCCAAGCACAGTTATGGGCAAAAATACAATCCCAACCAAAGGCCATGCAAAGCATTATGGGACGAGATTAGCAGTGGGCAGTGAATATTATAGTATCCAATATCAAAATAATTCTACAAAGAGCTGCAGTTCAACTGGTCGTTACTAGGTGTCCCTCACGAGACAAATGCAAAAGCATTGAAATTATTACATCAAGCTGCAGTTCCAAAAGTCGTTACTAGATGTCCCTCACGAGTCAAATGCAAAAGCAATGAAACCCTTTCATGAAGCTGCAGTTCAGCTCTTTGTAGAATTTATAGTATTAGCTCTCAGCTCAGGGTTTCAATGCTTTTGCATTTGACTTGTGAGGGACACCTAGTAACGACTAGTGGAACTGCAGCTTCATGAAAGGGTTTCAATGCTTTTGCAACATTGCCAGTCAAGAGTGCCATCCAACCTTCCCCCTCATTCCCCCCCACCCCCACCCACTTCAACGGCCCCAACGTGCCAAAGCCATCCCTCCCCAGAGCAAACAACCCCCAACAATAAGATCTAACAGCTCGTAACAAGTGGGGTACTCCCATGTGGGGAACGCCAGAGAGCTACTTGCCTCCCACGAGGTAGGAGGTGGCTGATTAGGACTATATACCTGTGCTAAATGAGAATTGACATGGAAAAAAATACAGAGTGCATCAGTTGCAACCGGCTTGAGGGGGTCAGTGCCCCTGCAGCAGGCCTATAAGAAAGAACACTAAATTTTTGCAGCACAGTGAGAACAGCACATAAACCAACATTTAGGGAGCAGACATAAGCCCAGTCCTCAACCACATGACAAATCACTGCTCCTCCTCGTCATGATCAGCTTGGGCCTCTCGTCTCCGTCGTTTCAGTTGCTTAGCGTGCTCCATCGCCGCCTTGGGGGTGGAGAAGATTTTTGACTCTCCCACCTGGCCTATACGTAGGCGGGCGGGATACAGCATGGCATAAGAAATGCCCTCAGATTGGAGAAATTTCTTGACTGTTCCAAACTCCCGCCTTGCAGCCTGGACAGCGACCGTGAAGTCGGGAAAGAAGGACAAGGAGTTCCCTTGATGGTCAATGGCGCCCTTCTCTCTAGCCATCCTCAAAATAGAATCACGGTCCCTATAGTTTAATAGGCGAGCAATTACAGGGCGGGCGGAGCACCCGGCACCGGTCTCGCCGCCAGAGAACGATGTGCCCGCTCAACTATGAACATGGTGGATAAATTCACAGGCCCAAAGACATCCTTTATCAGAGTCTCAATGTAGGTTTCCATCCCTCCAGTGTTCGTCGATTCCGGCAGGCCGGTAATACGAAGATTATTTCAGCGAGACCGGGCCTCTAAGTCCTCGTTCTTTGCCTGAATTAGCGCCAACACTTTCTCCATGTTAAGGGCCTTGTCAGCTACCTCACTTAGCCCATCTTCAGTTGAGGAAACCCGCTGCTCTATCTCCCCCATTCTAGTGTTCTGCTTCTCAAGCTTGGAAGACATGTGATCCAGCCGATGGTTCACGGCAGCCATAGTACCCTCTATGGATTGGAGGCTTTTCTGCATAGCTAACAGAGTTACCTCCAGCGTGGTCGGGCCGTCCCCCTGGACGTCCGCCTCAGAGTCAGAGGCTGCCTTTTGTTGGGATTTGCTGGGCTTGCGTGCCTCAAAGGTGAGTCGAGGCTGAGTTCTATCCGTCCTCCCCATAGTGAGTGAGATGCAGGCCAGAGAGATGGACGCGAAGTATAGTGGACCAGCGCAGGGCAGCGACTCCTATTCCACTCCCTCCGCCACTCAACTGACACAGGAATACACTTGTATGCTAATGGGCCCTAAATAGCTACACGATATGTCCACAATACTAAAGATGCAATCAGCACTTGTGTGCAATATCCCAGCGCCACTCCCGCGGCGTGTAGGGGGGGGCCCGCTCTGGCCCACCAGTGAAGAACACTGGCTGTCGCAGGGTAGAGTCACTCGCCTCCTATGCGGGCCCCAAGAACATCAGCACGGGCCAGACCGGGCCGGGCGGAGTGCGGTGCTGCCAAGCCAGGCCCTAGGGTGGAACACCACAGGTGCACAACTATAGTCACCCAGCAAGCGAGTGTGCCCAAATGAGCGCAGATGAGAGGGTGTGTGCAGGTTCAGTCCAGTTGGCTGCGAGTGCGTGTAGCGAGATCACCAGGCCCTGGGCGCCGCACCCGAAGATAGCAACGCCCGTAGAGTTAGCAGTGCCCGTTTGTGGGATTTGTGCGGCCCGATGCAGTAATTCGTGGCTACGGGGCGCATTGCACAGCCCCCAGGCCTCAAGCGCTGTACCAGGAGAGTGCAGGCCACCCCTCAGCCCACCGTGCGCCGTGCAACCAGGCTGTGATTCGGAGGCCGCAACCCAGCGCCCAGGCCCTCACCCGCCTCCGCAGTAGCAGGCCAAGGCAGGGCCGCGACCCACTCACCGCCGCCCGCCGCAGGCTCCTAGGATCTTCAGCGGCGATTCCGGGCTCTCGGGGGGCAGCTCCACTGTAGCTCACCGTCGCCCTCCGCAGCTCACCAGCCGAGACCGGCGGTGCCAGCGATGGCGACGCTCCTGGTGGCCCGCCGCCTAGACCGTGACAGCGAGAGGTGGTGGGACAGGGCCTCCGCAGGGATTGTCCGGTCAGAGACGCCGCCCGGTGTCCCGGCCAGCCGCCATCGCCTCCACCCTCGAGCCACTATGCAGAGCGGGCCCGCAATTTTCGATCACACTCCACCGGGCTCAGCTCACCACTCCAAGCAGAGGACGACACCACAGGTCCGCTGGGCCAGGTTCAGTCGTTCTTCGCGGGACACGGCTACTATGCAAGGGTCGTCATGCATCCGGCCCCCGTGCACTCATGAGGCTCGCTAGACTCCAGAGCCGGCAGCGATCACAGGCATCCGCACCCTCCGCAGCCGGCAGCGCGTTTCGGTGCCGGTCAGTGGCAGCCGCCATTTTACGCGCCACACCAGGCGGGCCGTGCAGCTCGGATTTCAGCCCAGTCCGTCCCACACCAGCAGCTCCCGGGGCCCCCATCGAGCGCGGGGATGTTTCCCTGCACAGGGCAACCGTTTTCGCAACGGTGATGCAGTAATTAGGAGCAGATATTAGGCGGATGGACGATCAGCCGGCAGAGCTGCACTAAGGTGCGGCCATCTTGCCTGGCGCCCTCTAGCGCCCCCAAACTTCTCCTTAAGAGTCGACTTTGACATGTGACTGGTTTAACTGGAATATGTGCGGCATCAAGATTATTTTTTTTATTTTATTGTTCCAGTTTTATATAGCACAAACTTGCCCCAAGGGTATCAGAGCGCTTTACAGAGTGACTAGTACAGAATATTTAGAACTAATTAACAAGAGAAAAAAAAAAGAGAAAAATAATTGGCATACAGGGTAATAATATATAATGGATGGAGAAATAGATGGCCGATATAGTTCAGAGATAGCGATGATAGGATGTTTCAGAAGTTAGAGGAATGCACAGCTATTTTCAGAGGTAGTGTTGTTCAGGCACTTTGATGGTCGAGGGGGAAGCACATCAAGGAAGTCGTTTATTGTAGGAAGATGGGTTCAGGTATTTGTTCAGAAGAAGTAATTTAAGTTTTTTTCTGAAGTGTAGGAATGATTGAGTGTCACGTATATCCTGAGGCAGAGAATTCCAAATTCTGGGCGCATTCCCAAAGAAGGAACAGGTGAGTGATTTTTCTTTCTTAAATTTGGACAGAATCAGGAGTGGAGGGTTTGACCTTCGCAGGGGCCTCTTTTGTCCAGCTTTTGATAGTTTGTTTGTTAGTTAGTTAGGTTTTTCAGTGTAGAGAGCTTTGTGGGTTATGCAGGCTATTTTGAAAATACTTCTTGCTTCGATTGGTTTCTTGGGTGTGGATGTGATGTGATCATAGTGGCTGTCTCCAGAGAGAAGTCTAGCTGCTGCGTTGAGTGTGGATTTCATAGAGATAAGGTATTTTTTGGGGTTACCAGTGATCGTGGTGTTCCCGTAGTCCAGATTAGAGAGGACTAGGGTTTGTTCTACAGTTTTTTGGACTTCAAGGGGGATGAAGGGTTTGAAATATTTTTTAGGTGTTTCAACGTGTGGAAGGCACTTTTTGCTGAGACATTATTATGGTCTTTCATGTTTAGGTTTTGATCAAGTGTAATCCCTAGTGACTTAACAGAGTTGGAGATAGATAGTTTGCAGTTTAATGCAGTTAGGTTGTCAAGCCAGTTATGGACAGGATATGACTTTCCATTTGGTTGGATGAGGAATAGTTCGGTTTTTTGGGGGTTGGGTTTTAAGTGGTTGTTGTTCAGCCAGGATTGTACCATGGAGAGAGTGTTGTTTAGGTGCTGAATATCTTTAGATGATGAGATTTTAATGTAGAGTTGGGTGTCATCTGCATAGAGATGGTAGGCAGGTCTGGCTTGTTTCAGGATAACTGCAAATGGTTTAATATAGATGTTGAACAAAGCAAGGGACAGGATTGATCCTTGTGGGACTGATACTGCTGTTGAAGTGGAATTGTTCAGTTTGATAATGTGAGATCGTTGGTTCAGGTATGAGGCAAACCACTGATGGACAGTCCAGTTGGTGTCAGCACGCTTTGAGAGGGTGTTTAGGAGAATGTTGTGGTTGACAGTATCCAAGGCCGCTGAGAGGTCTAGGAGGATTAAGAGGCAGGCCTGGCCATCGTCTAGAGATCTGTGTAAGTCACCAGTGATGTTTAGCATTGAAGTCTCCGTACTGCAGCCTTTCGTGGAAGGTGTCATGTAGGTTGAATTTTTCAATGTGGTGGTTGAGTTGTCAGAGCACGCATTTCTCAATAGTTTTGGCAAGGAGAGGGAGGTTGGTTATAGGTCTGTAATTGTTAGGTCATTCTGGTCAGCGTCTAGATTTTTGATGAGGGGGGTGACTTGGCCAAGTTTTATGGAGGCCAGAAGAGAGCCCCTGGAAAGGGAGGAGTTGATGAATTCAGTCCATGTTGGGGAGATGATGAGTCTAAGATTTTTGACAAGAGAGGACGACAGGGGGTCAGATAGGTGTAATGTCGGCTTCATGCATGCAAGAATTTTGATGACTTCTTTTTCAAGATATTTTCAAACTTGGTCCAGGCTGCATTGTTTTTCAGTTGCATGTGATTGTGGTTGGTGTTCTGGTTCATTGAGAAGTTGGGATGGGGGAGACCACCATTGGCTGAAGGATTGGCAGTGCGGGGACCATCTTTGATAGAATGGGCATCATGGGCGAGGGGTGAAGAGGTGGAGAGGTCCAGTGAGAGCTCATTGTTTGTTATTTTTTCAGAGAAGAATTTGACAAACTCTTCACAGCGCTTAACAGAGTCATCAGATGAATGTAGTAGGAAAGAAGAGGTTTGCTGTTTGATGATGTTGAAAAGGTCTTTAGGTCTGTTTCTGGAGTTGTCAAGTTGGGCTTGGAAGAAGGAGGATTTCTCTCTGTAGATAAGTTTTTTGTATTTTAGGCTTGGAGGAGAGAGAGAGAGATGGGTCAGTGAGGGTTGTTGTCTCCAGTTTCGATCAGCCAGCCTAAGTTGTCATCTCTCTATGTTAAGGTCTTTATTGAGCCAGGATCTGGAAGGGATGGGTCTAGGATTTTTGAGTTTTAGAGGAGCGACAGTGTCAAGAAGTTCTGCCATTTTAGTGTTATAGTGATATTGGAGTAGGCATGAGTGATGTAGGTGCAAAATTGTTTGGCAAGTATAGAAAAGGATGAGTGTGTCTGACTAGTATATCATTAAAAAGTCTTCAGAGAGGCTGAGCACCCTGTTCCCTATCTATTCCTCCAGTGGTGCAACAGGAGGCAGATTACGTATTTCCATATTTTATCCATTGTGGTACAAGAATGGAGTACACAAAAATAAACAAGTAAACAGTCAAAAACTTCCTTGGATCTGTCTGTTTTCATTTCAGTATACGATTCCCTTGCCTATCAGGGGTTATTAGGGAGAGGTCCATGCTTGCCATTGCCAATTATTTATCAATAATCTTCATTACTCTGAGTCAAAGTCTTCCTCATTACAGTCCAACATCCTGTCTGTCTGCACATTGGTTATAGTCCTCCTGCTGTGCGTGATCTTACTTGGGGCGTTACAAAAGATTGATGGGACATAAGGGCTCAGATGTATTAGTCTTCAAGCAATGGACCACTGCATTAAAAAACCATGTCCGCATTGTGCAATGCATTGTGCAAATGATCAAAATTGTGTAGCGCCACATTTACAAGAGGTCCAGTGTTGATGATGTCATCAGTGGCACTCGGGCAAAAACAGTCTGTTTTTCATGGTGCTCATCCTTTCTTCATAGAGTAAAGGAGAACCAGAGGTGTTTAGCATGAGATTTGTACTTCAGGTACACTCTTGAATACAAATTCCGATGCAAAACCCCCCACACAGGGCTAAGCTGAAGATGTGTGATTTTGATTAAATCATATATGTTATACATAGGCATACTGAGTACTGTGCCACTTTCCCTCCATGGTTATGCTGAGTTTCATTTGACGTGAGTGATGGAGCAAGGACTCACAAATGAGACTTGCTCGGATGCAATCTTCTCAAAAGTATTAATGTATTAAAAATTGTATTGTTCATACTAATAACTGCACACACAACATAAGTAGGAAGGAAGCTTGCATATGTGTTTTTACTAACAAGTAACGCTTGTCTATTCTAAAATGGCCGCTAAAGCGCGGGAACTTTACTGCGCATGTCTCAACCATATCACGTGGTGTGACGTCTTTCTTTGCTTGGAGGGAAATTCTTGCTTTTGCGCAGTGTACCTTAAAATGGCTGCTTTATGTTTTCACATGCTACAGCTTGCTCTCATGTTTTATTTAAACTGTAGTATACTAACCCTATTAATGCGGGATAGAGTTTATGAGTAAATGGGAATAGAATAGAAATAGTGGGAATGCAGTGAAACATTTTATTTGTGATTTTAATATTTTCTTCTTTGACTTTATTAGTTCGTAAATATGGGCCTGGGGTTGGTGAACTGAAAACTCGTGTGACCATGGTTCTGCGCATGCTCCTTGAATGGCTGCCCAGAAAGAAAAGGATGAAGTCAACCTGGACGTCGTCCAAGGCCGTGACCTGATGGCCAATATTGCTGTATTCATGAATGTCCCTATAAAATTGTAACAATGTACATGAAGAATGTATAAACGTTGTCATGAGACGGGTGGAAATAAAGCCAATGTATTAAAAGTGAGGGGCGGTATTTTAAAACAAAGGGCTTTAAGAAAAATGAATTAAATCAATATGGTGTGAGGATCAACCCCCTGTCCCTGTCCAATCAGAAATAGTGGGCCCATAATTCTGCAACATTTAGGGGAGGTACATGGGCGTAGAAGGGTATAATAGATATAGAATTAGCTAATTAGTTAGCATTACAATTTAGGCTCCAGACGTACAAGCTGATCGGTCGCAGACTGAACCGCTGTCCAGAGAGGTCCTGAGGAGGGGGCGGCGGAGTCCATTAGAAGGAAGTCACGGGAGAATTCGAGGAGAAGCGAAGTACCAGAGAGGGGAACGACGCAGGCGTCGTTGATAGAGAGGTCACCGGTCCTGTCCTGATCCGGGAGGAGGTCTTTGCTCTTCATCCTTCCAGGGTCCGATCTTTCCAACTCCTTGGCCAAGGGGTTTGGTTCTCGCACTTTAGGTAAATATAAATGCAAACCTTAGTTGCGCTGCTGTCTCTATCTTCTCACTTCCTAAGGGACTGTCATTGATAAATAATTAATTCTTGTGCTTCACCCTTGATATGCGATTTAAGTATCATGTGGTTCTGTATTTTACTCGGCTAAAACTTTAGATAAATATTTTAAAACTTCTTGACTCAGTGATTATTTCAGAATTATGAATTGTATGGAACGTCACTCATTTTAAACTTCCCAATTAGCAAAGGGTCCATTGGTAAGTCATTACTCTTCAATCGGAAAAGTAATTGGTAGCAGGGATTTTTGATAAAGAGTACCAACTGACCCACCAGCGGAAATTACTAGTGTAGTATGAATGTATGGGCCCAAGTGAGTATTTTGTGTATGAATCCTTGTTGCTAGTAACCCGCTGGATCAGTTTTCTGGTTATCAGAGGATGGTTATGCTTTGTTAATTGGGTAATGAGAATTTTATTTTTAACATCGGTTATTGTTTTAAGTTTGTTTTATGTTGTCTAGAATCCCTGTGGAAAAATTGAATAGCGGATGGTAATTGGAAGCCATACTGCTAGTGAAATTTTGATGTTATATCACCTAGAAAGGGTAACATTGAAGAAGTAGCAGGTATTTTCGGAGCTTAAGTGAAGAGTAAACGGAAGTGTTTTACTCATAGTGTATGATTAGTAAACGGAAGAGTTTTTACTAAGAAGTGAGAGAATCTATCTTTTCAAAGTTAGCGAAACTGACACAATAGCGAATGTTTTATGTTGTTACTGAATTTAAAGAAGTATAGAGAGAATAAAAAAATTTGCGTAAGTTTTTGTAAAGGGAGGGTCAGCTGCCGGAGAGGAAGCTGATGTCACAAACGCCGCGCTGGGATTGGTTGAAACAGCGGGCGTGAAAAGACTCTTGTAAAGGAGGGGTCAGTAGTCAGGAGTAATACTGACGTCACAGGTGTCGCGCTGGGATTGGTTGAAAGAGCGAAAGACAGAAAAGCGCAGATTGTAAAGGAGGGGTCGTCAGAAAAGACGTCACTGAAAAGCCGCGCTAGGATTGGTTCAGAGTCAAAAGTTAGCTGGAATTTGATTGGTAGTTAATATAGAAGTTGAAATCTTAGTGGATAGTGGAGATTATATGTTAAAAGGTGATCCCACTTTAATAGGAATTCGTCCGGATAGGAGATTCCTAGGCTTTGCAGAATATAATTTTGTACACCGAAAGTTACCAAAAATGTACGGAGAGAAGAGGAAAATGTCAGTTCTACAGAAGATTAAGAATTGTTTTAAAAAGGACAAACCAATCAAAACTAGGGAAGGAATTATCATTTCACCAGCTAAAATGCCCGCTTCATTCATGATGATGGAAAGAGGTTATCTGTCAGGGCCTATCCGGGACTATGTGGGGAACACAGTCAGGGACTTGGGTAAGGACTGGGAACAGGGTAGATAACAAACACAGAGAGGAGTACAGCGCTGCCCCGGATCACACAGGAAGACAGAGGAGAAAAGGGATCCAAAGGGGAAGCCTGTAGAGGTGAACAAGAAGGGTGAGCCTCAGAAAAGAAGGGCACTCATGAGGCGGCTCAGCATTCAGAATCACTAAACCCAGGACGGATGTGCAATACAATTAAACATAAAACAACATTAACAATAAAGGGGATGTGTGGGGTAAAGCACTCAGGAGCTCCACACGGTAAGACTGAAGCTCAGTAAGTTCCTTACCCACAATTGCTGTTACAGACACCAACTGGAAATACCCACATATAGGATATGTATACAAAGGCAGGGTCTGTGGAGCTTATACCTATGGTGATGTTATAACAGTAACTCAAAGACAATACTCACAGTGAACAAGAAACACCACCTAGGTAGTCAGCTGTGCCCACGGATCCTGGCGATCAAACAGGAACACGCAAGGCAGTAACAGCAAAGGGGTAGAACTAAATACAAGCACAATAGACAAGGAGCTAGCAAGGAGGAGTGCTTAACAGAAAAGGAAGGAAATCACAGGGCACACTTGGCAGAAATCAGGTAACAAACATACAAGGTAACAGAAGTAAGACAGCAGAATAGAAAGATAGCAAACTAGAACTGGAACCAAGGAGATGGGATGAAAGGCAGGGACTGGAAAAGGATATACAGAAAGGGAGGCTACAAGGGTGTACTAGAATAGTGCAGGGTTAGGAAACCAGAAAACAAAGTAGCATAGGATGCAGAGCTGGGGCAGGAATTGAGCAAAGGCTCAGGGGTCAAAGTAGCACTACAGGTCAGGAACAAGGAAACGTAAAGGCTCAGGAATCAAGGAAGCACTGCAAGCAGTGCTGGTTCAGGAAACAGGAAAATGGCTACAGCTCAGGAAACAAGGAGTCAAGAGCGAACTACAAGCAGTGCAAGTCAGGCACAAGAAAAATAGCTATAGCTCAGGAACTTAGGAAACCAGGTAGCACTGCAGGCAGTGCTAAATCAGGTACAAGGAAAATAGCAGCAGGTCTGGAAAAAGGCAGGACTAAAGCTCAGGAAATACTGGAAACAATAGCAAATTCTCAGGAAGCACTGGAAACAAGGATTGGTCTCACCGGTAAACAGCTTACAATGACCAACACTGGGCTGAAGGGAGCTGGGGCTTAAAAGAGCTCACAGTAATCATATGCAGCTGGTGTGAGCAGGCTAGCAGCAGCCAGCCACAGGTGATCTGAATTCCTCCACCCATCCTTGGCCTGCAGGGGTGGAGACTAAGCAGTGAGCAGGGAATCCTGGGTGATGGAGTTTTCAGGCATGAGTAGGCTGGCTTCACAAAACCCGGCACGGACTGGGAATGGATGTTAGTTCCCAATAAATGTCCAAATGGCTGGAAGTCAGGCTTTGCATGCAGGGGAGGGTCTGGAAGTTTATTAGAGGACTGGAAAGTCCCCCAGTTCAGCCCCTGGTGGTGGACACGGGAAAGCAGGGAGCAAGTCGTGACAGTACACCCCCTCCAAAGACCCTCTCCCTGAATCTGGAACCGGATACAAGGCCATGGCTCCTAAGAAGTAAGTCCATTTCCCTCATAGGTGCGGTGCAAGATGCCAGCGGACTGCAGAAAAATGGTGACGTTCTGGAAGGTTTAGTCTCTGATGCTGGTGATTCAGTCTCTGGATGTATAGGTACTGAGAACTCTGGAGGCTGGCAAACTGGAAACCCAGGGTCTAAAAGTTGGAAAAATAGAGGTTCAATTGCTGTAGGCAGGGAGCCCGGCGGCTCTGGTGCTGTAGGCAGGGAGCCCGGCGGCTCTGGTGCTGTAGGCAGGGAGCCCGGCGGCTCTGGTGCTGTAGGCAGGGAGCCCGGCGGCTCTGGTGCTGTAGGCAGGGAGCCCGGCGGCTCTGGTGCTGTAGGCAGGGAGCCCGGCGGCTCTGGTGCTGTAGGCAGGGAGCCCGGCGGCTCTGGTGCGAAAGGCAGGGAGCCCGGAAGCTCTGGTGCGAAAGGCAGGAGCCCGGAAGCTCTGGTGCGAAAGGCAGGGAGCCCGGAGGCTCTGGTGCGAAGGCAGGGAGCCCGGCGGCTCTGGTGCTGAAGGCAGGGAGCCCGGAGGCTCTGGTGCGAAGGCAGGAGCCCGGAGGCTCTGGTGCGAAGGCAGGGAGCCCGGAAGCTCTGGTGCGAAAGGCAGGGAGCCCGGAAGCTCTGGTGCGAAAGGCAGGGAGCCCGGAAGCTCTGGTGCGAAAGGCAGGGAGCCCGGAAGCTTGGGTCCTGGAGGCAGGAGCCCGGAAGCTCGGGTCCTGGAGGCAGGGAGCCCGGAAGCTCGGGTCCTGGAGGCAGGAGCCCGGAAGCTCGGGTCCTGGAGGCAGGAGCCCGGAGCTCTGGTCCTGGAGGCAGGGAGCCCGGAAGCTCTGGTCCTGGAGGCAGGAGCCCGGAAGCTCTGGTCCTGGAGGCAGGGAGCCCGGAAGCTCTGGTCCTGGAGGCAGGGAGCCCGGAAGCTCTGGTCCTGGAGGCAGGGAGCCCGGAAGCTCTGGTCCTGGAGGCAGGGAGCCCGGAAGCTCTGGTCCTGGAGGCAGGGAGCCCGGAAGCTCTGGTCCTGGAGGCAGGGAGCCCGGAAGCTCTGGTCCTGGAGGCAGGGAGCCCGGAAGCTCTGGCCCTGGAGGCAGGGAGCCCGGAAGCTCTGGCCCTGGAGGCAGGGAGCCCGGAAGCTCTGGCCCTGGAGGCAGGGAGCCCGGAAGCTCTGGCCCTGGAGGCAGGGAGCCCGGAGCTCTGGCCCTGGAGGCAGGGAGCCCGGAAGCTCTGGCCCTGGAGGCAGGGAGCCCGGAAGCTCTGGCCCTGGAGGCAGGGAGCCCGGAAGCTCTGGCCCTGGAGGCAGGGAGCCCGGAAGCTCTGGCCCTGGAGGCAGGGAGCCCGGAAGCTCTGGCCCTGGAGGCAGGGAGCCCGGAAGCTCTGGCCCTGGAGGCAGGGAGCCCGGAAGCTCTGGCCCTGGAGGCAGGGAGCCCGGAAGCTCTGGCCCTGGAGGCAGGGAGCCCGGAAGCTCTGGCCCTGGAGGCAGGGAGCCCGGAAGCTCTGGTCCTGGAGGCAGGGAGCCCGGGAGCTCTGGTCCTGGAGGCAGGGAGCCCGGGAGCTCTGGTCCTGGAGGCAGGGAGCCTGGGAGCTCTGGTCCTGGAGGCAGGGAGCCTGGGAGCTCTGGCCCTGGAGGCAGGGAGCCTGGGAGCTCTGGTCCTGGAGGCAGGGAGCCTGGGAGCTCTGGAGACCTTACATAAAAACAAGGTAAGGGCAAAGTTACACATGGTTCATAGCCTTTCAGCTCCGTGAATGGTGGTAGGCTGTAAAGGTAGATTCGCTGCTGTCAGTAGGGACTTCTGCTGCTACCAAGATTTGCAAAAATTCATTTTCATCCAGCAAGTCACTGGCTGACATCAGATGAAGATCAGGGTCACAGATTGAATAAAAATCCAACATAGAAGGATCAGCCAACCACAGGGAATGATATTTAGCACGTAAGAGTCTGTTTTGTTCCAGGGCTTGATCTCTAGGGTTTAAGGGCTTTCTGGATCTGTTGCTAAACATCGTGGCAAGAACTGACAGTGTGGGTTAAATAAAAAAATAGCTAACTGACCGCAAAATAAACCTCACAAGTGACCCTGGAAATGTAGGTTGGTCATTCTGTCAGGGCCTATCCGGGACTATGTGGGGAACACGGTCAGGGACTTGGGTAAGGACTGGGAACAGGGTAGATAATAAACACAGAGAGGAGTACAGCGCTGCCCCGGATCACACAGGAAGACAGAGGAGAAAAGGGATCCAAAGGGAAAGCCTGTAGAGGTGAACAAGAAGGGTGAGACTCAGAAAAGAAGGGCACTCATGAGGCGGCTCAGCATTCAGAATCACTAAACCCAGGACGGATGTGCAATACAATTAAACATAAAACAACATTAACAATAAAGGGGATGTGTGGGGTAAAGCACTCAGGAGCTCCACACGGTAAGACTGAAGCTCAGTAAGTTCCTTACCCACAATTGCTGTTACAGACACCAACTGGAAATACCCACATATAGGATATGTATACAAAGGCAGGGTCTGTGGAGCTTATACCTATGGTGAAGTTATAACAGTAACTCAAAGACAATACTCACAGTGAACAAGAAACACCACCTAGGTAGTCAGCTGTGCCCACGGATCCTGGCGATCAAACAGGAACACGCAAGGCAGTAACAGCAAAGGGGTAGAACTAAACACAAGCACAATAGACAAGGAGCTAGCAAGGAGGAGTGCTTAACAGAAAAGGAAGGAAATCACAGGGCACACTTGGCAGAAATCAGGTAACAAACATACAAGGTAACAGAAGTAAGACAGCAGAATAGAAAGATAGCAAACTAGAACTGGAACCAAGGAGATGGGATGAAAGGCAGGGACTGGAAAAGGATATACAGAAAGGGAGGCTACAAGGGTGTACTAGAATAGTGCAGGGTTAGGAAACCAGAAAACAAAGTAGCATAGGATGCAGAGCTGGGGCAGGAATTGAGCAAAGGCTCAGGGGTCAAAGTAGCACTACAGGTCAGGAACAAGGAAACGTAAAGGCTCAGGAATCAAGGAAGCACTGCAAGCAGTGCTGGTTCAGGAAACAGGAAAATGGCTACAGCTCAGGAAACAAGGAGTCAAGAGCGAACTACAAGCAGTGCAAGTCAGGCGCAAGAAAAATAGCTATAGCTCAGGAACTTAGGAAACCAGGTAGCACTGCAGGCAGTGCTAAATCAGGTACAAGGAAAATAGCAGCAGGTCTGGAAAAAGGCAGGACTAAAGCTCAGGAAATACTGGAAACAATAGCAAAGGCTCAGGAAGCACTGGAAACAAGGATTGGTCTCACCGGTAAACAGCTTACAATGACCAACACTGGGCTGAAGGGAGCTGGGGCTTAAAGAGCTCACAGTAATCATATGCAGCTGGTGTGAGCAGGCTAGCAGCAGCCAGCCACAGGTGATCTGAATTCCTCCACCCATCCTTGGCCTGCAGGGGTGGAGACTAAGCAGTGAGCAGGGAATCCTGGGTGATGGAGTTTTCAGGCATGAGTAGGCTGGCTTCACAAAACCCGGCACGGACTGGGAATGGATGTTAGTTCCCAATAAATGTCCAAATGGCTGGAAGTCAGGCTTTGCATGCAGGGGAGGGTCTGGAAGTTTATTAGAGGACTGGAAAGTCCCCCAGTTCAGCCCCCTGGTGGTGGACACGGGAAAGCAGGGAGCAAGTCGTGACATTATCATACTTGTGTATGGATAGAAAATTGGATAGAATATACCAAAAATGATGGAATATTAGCTTTTCCCGAGAATGGTACTTTCAATGGAAGGATTCTTCAAAATTTGAGATTAAGAATGAATGACTTAGAACCCAGACCTAGATTGACTCAATACGGAGCCTTAGAAGAATGGGAAACCGAGGCATTTGAACGTGATCGATCCAGAAGTAATAGGGGTTATCGGGGATTTTTTCCCAGATACCAAAACGAGTCAAGGGATGGTCAGATGAAACAGTGGAGAAGAGCAATGCTTACAGAGGGTCTGTATCCGATATTAATGGCAGAAGAATCAGTAGGGAATAAATGCACAGAAAAGACAAAACATTTGACTAGATTTGGAGATTCTGAAGATGAATTTATGGAAGATATATTAATGAATCCACCACCATATCAGGAAGGAACAAGTGGATGCACTCCAAGTGCACCCTTGTTAAGAACACCTTTGGTACCACAAGTATTACATGATTCACCAGTTAGTAGAGTACTTCATGATAAAGAAAAAGAAGCGATAGATAAAAACAGAGCAGAATTAATTCAGAAAGTAACACAATTGAGTGTTCATCCAGATTCATTGACCATACCTGTAACGATTGGTCCAGTGGTTCCCTTATATGGTGACAAAGTAACTTATCCCAAACCTCTAGTTATGCCTACACCTGTGAATGTTCCTAAACCTGAAGCAGTAGTAATGGTTGAGGATCACTTTAGTGATTGTGAGTCTATGATTTCATTAATGGACTTGCCCATTTGAGGTTCTGTAAATAGTACTCCAAGAAGAGTAACACCTAGTTGCTCTAAAGATGTAAACATGATAACTTCATCAGGAACGAAAAGTGCCACAGTAGTTACACCTGAAGACTTAGAAAGGTGGGCACAAGGATCAGACAAACAGAGTTCACCCCCAAAGGTCATGGACATTTATAAATTAAAAGTTGAGTTAGAAGAAATGATAGCAGGGAATGTAGGGGTAGATCGACTAAATACTTACGATGAAGAAGAATTATTGTTCGTATGCAGAAGCATCACAAGAAATGCAAAAATATTTCATGAGAAATTATCAGATTTAGCTCAACAGATGGGAATTGAAATAGGGAAGTCAAAGGTGTTACAAAAACCCTACAGAGCAGATTTTTCAGACAAGGATTTGGAAAATATGAATGCTTCGGGAAGAAAATTACAAGTAAAAGAATTAATGACAGTTTTACAGAAATGGGGAGAGCTAGATAAATGGAAAGTTAGATGGACAAAGAAAAAGGAAGAGGCACGATATAGTAAAACCACTTCAGAATATTTAATGAAGGAAACAGGAAAAGGAGATCAAATGTACCCGATGCGAGAAGTTCCAGGAGGGGGATATGTACATGTCCCATGGAGCAGACAGGATATTTTGTCCTTTACGAATGATTTCCCAAAGTTGAGGGAAAAGCCAATTGAATGGTACAAGCAGGTTGAGAGGTTTGTGAAGGTGTCAAAGGTATTGTTGAAAGACTTGGATGGTTTGTTCGACATAGTGGTACATGCCGATTTGTGGACAGATTGCAAAATCACAGTTGATTGGCCCAGTGAGGAGTATCCTAGAGATCCAAAGACAGGTGCCCCGTCCAATGATGTAATGAAAAAGTATCAGCAGGTGATAACTTACCTAAAAGGGAAAATACCACCGAAAGAAATAGATTGGGTGAAAATAGACAGAACTACCCAAGAAGCCAGTGAATCGGTACACGCCTACTATGAGCGTTTATTGCAGGTATTTAAGCAGTATAGTGGATTTGAGGACATTTGAGATAAAAACATGAGTCAGTTTGTTTACCGATTTGTTTACGGTCTGAAGCCAGAGATTTGTCAGATGATTAAGCAGCATATGTTATGTTGGCAAGGGAAGCCAATTGATGAAATTTTGAAATATGCGAAATATTGTGGAGATGACATTGAGGATAGGCACAAGAAATTGCAAGAGAAGGTGATGTGAGCTCAGGTGAAAATGGCTGAGCGACAGGGAATTAATCTGGATAATCCAAATGATAATCAAGGAAAAGATTCTGGAACGAATGGTGATACTGGGAACGGAGGAAAAGTGAGAGGACGAATGAGCAGAGAAGAGGCTAAAAAGAAGTTTCCTTGTCACAGGTGCGGAAAATTAGGGCATTGGAAGGATGAATGTAAAAAGATTCGGAATAATAATGGCCCAAATCAAAATTTAAATCCACAGACGCAGAATGACTCACAACAGGGTGTAAATCCTCAGAGTCAGTTGCCACCTGCACCTATACAGGGTAATGTAAGCAGAGCAAAGCACGGTACAGACGTCGGATATCAAGGAGGAAGTGGTAAGATTGATTATGTAACATCACAATTTCTTTTACAGGACGATTTTTGTACCTATAGTCAATGACGGTGCCTAGGAGAGGGGAAGATGGAGTGCGTACTTGGTGCATCCTTGATCAGTCAGGTCCATATGTTGAAGGGAATGTGAAAGGTAATGATATTACTTTCCTTTTGGACACTGGTGCTACCAGGTCTACTGTGAGAACAGCAGACATCCCAGACCTTCCTCTCTCTGGAGAAGCTATCCAAGTTGTGGGGGTGGCTAATCAGAAGATTAGAACACCTCTTACCGAACCAATGGAAGTAAAAATCGGAAACTTTAGAGAAATGCATCAATTTGTAGTGTGTGATTCCAGTCCAATAAATTTATTGGGCCGGGATTTGCTGTGTAAAATGAATTGTACAATTTTCTGCACGCCGGATGGTGTGGCAGTTCAGACCCCAGATGAAGACCATGTATATAAATTTATGATTGCAAAGCAAGGTACAGAAGTAGATGAGATGTTTTCTTTGATAACAAAAGACGAGTTACCAGAAGAACTAAAAACTACAGTGAATTCCATGGTATGGGATTTCACGGGAAAAGAAGTAGGACTTATGGCCAAAATAGACCCAGTTAAGATTACTGTAAAAGAAGGTGCGATTTTCCCAAACACCCGCCAGTATAAAGTGAGTGCAGAAGTAAAAGCAGGAGTCATTGAAGAAATAAACAGAATGGTAAAACAAGGAATACTAAAAGAAGTAATGAGTAGCCCTTGTAACTCACCAATCATGGGTCTAAAGAAACCTAGTGGAAAATATAGGATTGTTCAGGATTTACGCAAAATAAATAAGATTGTGGAACCCTGTTGTCCTATAGTACCAAATCCTGCAGTAATTCTATACCAGATTCCTTGGAGTGCAGGATGGTTTACTGTGATTGATTTATGCCAAGCATTCTTTTCCATACCATTGCATCCAGATAGCCAGTATCTATTTTCATTTAAATTTGAGAACAAGGTCTATGTATGGAATCGTGTTCCTCAGGGGTACACGGAAAGTCCTTCCATCTTCAATCAAATATTGAAAAAGTGCTTAGAGAAACTAGTGATGCCAGGAAGCTCAGTCTTAGTGCAGTATATAGACGACTTATTAGTGGCATCTAACACCAGAGAGGACTGTGTTGTTGACACCATTGCATTATTAAATCATTTAGCTGAAGAAGGGCATAAAGTTTCACCTGAAAAATTGCAGTTCTGTACAACAGCAGTTAAGTACCTAGGACATCAGATTGAGAGGGGCAGAAGGAGAATAACAGCTGAGAGAATAAAATTAATAAAGAAAATGCAGATGCCTGTCTCTCAACGAGAAGTAAGAATGTTCCTTGGAATAGTAGGGTATTGTCGACAATGGATATTAGGATTTTCCCTATTGGCAAAGCCATTAATTCAAATGACAAAAAAGAAGGCAAAGGACCCAGTTGAGTGGGATGATGAGAGCGTAGGTGCGTTTGTAAAATTAAGAAATGCTTTATGTGCAGCATCTGCCCTAGGCATGCCTGATTATAAGAGAAAATTTGCATTATTCTGCCATGAAAGAGAAAATTGTGCACTTTCAGTCTTAACCCAGAGACATGGTTTAGACAGACGTCCTATAGCATATTTTTCTGCCACATTGGACCCAGTGGCAGCCGCGTTGCCAGGCTGCTTAAAAGCAGTAGCGGCTACCTGTTTGAGCATTGAACAAAGTGAGTCAATTGTAATGGAACACCCTGTAAAAGTGTTCGTTCCACATGCAGTTGTGATTTTGTTGACAAGAACCCGAACTCAGCATCTTACTCCTAGTCGGTTGACTAAATATGAAAGAATAATACTGGGTGCTGAAAATGTGACCATTGTAAGGTGCACAATAGTAAATCCAGCTACCTTACTACCAGACCCATATCATGAAGAAGTTAAAGATGATGAAGAGGAACATGATTGTTTACAAGTCACAGAGTTGTGCACAAAACCGTGTCCTGATATTCAGGAACTACCCCTCAGGAAGCCAGACAGGGAGCTGTTTGTTCATGGTTCATGCCAAAGGCATGAAGATGGAAAACTAACTGCAGCCTATGCAGTGTGTGAACTAACTGGAATAGTCAAAGCATCCTATTTACCAGGAGTCAAATCTGCACAAATAGCTGAATTGATTGCATTGATAAAGGCTTGAAAAATTGGGAGGAATCAAAAAGTAACTATATTTACAGATAGCCAATATGGTTACGGGGTTGTGCATGATTTTGGCCAACTATGGATGCAGAGGGATTTCGTGACTTCTTCAGGATCCCCATTAAAAATGGACAGTTCGTAAAAGAACTACTGGAAGCAATACAATCACCAAAAGAATTGGCCGTGGTGAAATGTGCCGCACACCAGTCAGGAGATGACTGGGTGGTAGTCGGCAACAGATACGCAGATCTTGTGGCTCAACATTGTGCCAAAAACAGATTGGCAGTAAATAAAAGGGTGGAAAGAATGGGAATCAGCTGCCAACTTATGCTGTATGCACCTCCTGAAACATGGAATGATGTAAAAAGATTGCAAGATGATGCTGATGAAAGTGAAAAGAGTACATGGATTAAAACGGGATGTGCTCAAAAGACAGACGATGATGTATGGATTTGTGCCGATGGCAGAACAGTCATGCCTGATTGTCTGCTTTCACAAATGGCTAGGATGTATCATGGAGACACACACGTAGGGAGAGATGCAATGATTAGACTCTTTAGACAAAATTGGTACAATCCCAGGTTTAGGGCAGTAGCAGAGAGTCTTTGCCAGAGATGTTTAACTTGCCAAATGCATAACCCAGGAAGAAAAACAGTAATCGGGTTTGGGAAAATTGGAAAGGCAGAGGGTCCATTCATGAGATTGCAACTTGATTTTATTCAGTTACCACCATGTAGAGGGCTGAAATATGTACTAGTCATAGTGTGTCTGTTTTTCAAGTGGGTGGAGGCATACCCTACCAGAAGGAATGACAGTATTACAGTCGCAAAGTTGTTGCTACGCGAACTCATTCCTAGATTTGGTTTTCCAGTAACTTTGGAATCAGATAGAGGAAAGCATTTTAACAGTGAAGTAATTAAGATAATCTGTGAAGCATTCCAAATTGAGCAAAAATTGCACTGTGCATATCGTCCAGAGGTTTCTGGAGTGGTGGAACAAATGAACGGCACAATAAAATCCAGACTGGGAAAAATGTGTGCATCAACATCATTAGATTGGCCAGATGCATTGCCTCTTGTTTTAATGGGACTCAGAAGCATCCCTGATAGAAACACCGGATTGAGTCCACACGAGATAATGATGAGAAGAGCAATGAGACAAGCAGATGTTCCCACGAATAAACTGCTGAATATATCTGATGATATGGTTCTGGATTATTGCAAAGGATTGGCTGACCTAGTGCGTTCTGTCTCTCACCAGGTTGGAGAAGATGCAGTTTCCAGGCAGCCTGAACAAGAACATGATCTGAGTCCCGGAGACTGGGTGGTAGTGAAGAATCACACCAGAGAAACGTGTCTATCACCTAGGTGGGGCGAACCTTGTCAGGTCATACTGATTACGAACACAGCAGTGAAGTGTGCAGGATTCCCTAATTGGATTCATGTAAGCCACACCAAAAGAGTACCAGACCCTGAAGAAGAAAATCCTCAGACAGCATCAATAACTGAGGAAGCTGAAGGTTGCCCAGCTGAAGAATCTCAAGAACAAGATTAGAAGGAAGCTGAAGAAGAACAACCGAGCACAAGTCAGGACTGGATACCAGTGGTGGAAATACCTGAAGTCTACATCAGAACAAGAAGTCAAGCAAATTTAGAAGAAATTGAAGAAGATCAGATAGGTGAAGAAGAAGCAGCTCAGGAAGAAGAAGAAGAGGTAATAAGAGAACCTGAGCAGGAACAGATAGGAGAGGAAACTGGGCTCAAATTAAAGAAGAACCAACAAATTTTGAGCAGGGACAGACAGGTCTAGAAGAACGCGGTCAGGCTGCAGAAGTACAAAGTGCAATAAGCCCTGATCAGAACCAGTTAGATCAAGAACAGTACACAGAAGAAGAAGATCCTGAGAATTTCGAGCATGAAAACGTAAATCAATAACAAGATCAGTTACTAGAAACTAACAGTGGAGCAGCTGAAGAAAAAGAAATAAGACCTGAAAAAGAACAAGTAGAAGAAACCGAAATCGAAGAAAACCAAATTGTGCCACAACTTGAAAATAAAAGAATTTCTGAAGAAGAAATAAGAAGTGAAGAAACAGTGCAAACAGAGAAAACAAGAAAAGGTGATCATTGGCCTAGTGTCATTAAAAGAGTAAAATACCACATAACAACCAGAAGTGGAGATCCAGAACAAGTGAATGAAGTAACAAGCCAAACGGGACGAGAAAATAAAAGTGAAAAACGAAGAAGCAAAAGACTGAAACTTGTGAACAACAAATTTAAAGGTCCTGATTGGACTTATATTTTTATCGAAGATTACGAAAGCTCGGAATCAAGTGAAAGTGGTGACGAAGGAACAAGTGCAGAACTGACGTATGAAAAAGAAATAGAACCACCTTGAGAACGTAAAGAGAGTTGAAGAATACGATAAGAAGAGCAGTCTTCCTTGTCAAAATGACTGACGATAGAGTTACTGGGAGACCAAAGCAGAAAGGTTGTAAAAGATGTTGTGCTATATGCATATGCAATCTGGTAGTGATGCTTATAGAATGGTTAGTTGTGATCGTAGCAATTCCTTATCTTATGATAATAGATAAAAAGATTAACAACGAAACTAAGGAAAGAACAGATAACTTGAAAAGCAATAGAGTAGAACTAAAGGTAGAAGATGAACCAGAATTTCATCATGAAGTAACAGATAACGACACTAGTTTGAATGTTTTCACAAAGTTATTATTTCAATATGTAGATACCATGGAAGTTATTAATTGTTATGTCTGTATGAAATTACCTGAATCAGTAGCAGAAGGATTAACGTATCATCACTTGCCATTAACCTATGGCATATCATGTAGTGTATTGACTAGTTTATTTTATAGAACAGGGCGACTTCAGTATTATTATTCAAATATAGATGTGATATTTTCTGAGGTTCCAATTCGAAAGAATATGAATCCAGTGCTTAGTAGCAGAGATGCACAGTTTATGGGAGAATTTTTCTTAACAATGAAATCCATAGACATAACACATGCACATAGACGCAATTTAACATGTTCTTTACAGGAGGAAGAAAAGATATTTTTGAATTTAGTGGAGAGTAGAAGACAAGATTTCCAAAAGAAAGCTTCTGAGCATAAGGCTCATTTGCCACCTTGGGCTGAGAAAGAAGGTAGTTACACACCTGGCAAGGCTCAAGCTGCTATGGCTCTAGATTTTGAAAAGACAGGGAACATTTGTCTACATAGGTTAAAGACTGAGTATAACAATGTTTTCATCGGTACCAGTGAATGTGAACACAATTTCTTAATTCTTGGAGGTTGGGGACTCAAAGGAGGAACAGATTCAGTTTTTCCTGGAATCTATTATGTGTGTGGGAATAAGGCTTACTTTAGGCTTCCTGCACGGTGGTATGGAAGTTGCTACTTTGGAATAGTATTTCCAAAAATATACCACGTAAAAAGAAACACTGGCAGCAATGAAAATACTAATGAATTAACACGTAGAAAAAGAGCTAGTTTTTCAGAAATTATAGGTGATATATTTGGTGCATTGATACCTTCAGTGGGAATAATTCTGAATTCAAGGAAAATATGTAAATTGTCTACAGTGGTTGATCGTTTATCAACTGACACTGCTGGAGGATTTCTAATGATTAATGCGGAAATGGTTGCGATTAGATCTATGGTTATGCAAAATCGACTTGCTCTTGATATTATATTGGCAAAAGAGGGTGGAGTCTGTAAATTATTGAAGACGAAACACTGTTGCACTTACATACCTGATAAAAGTGCAGAAATTGGAACGTATATACAGAATATAACTAAACTTGAGAAGGAACTAAAACCACTGGAAGTTGATAGTGTATGGGAAAGATTGACCAATAGTATTAGGTCAATTGGTACCTGGTTTGCTAATATAGGGAAAGGACTTATAGGTCAAATATTAGTACCCTTAGCAGGGATAGCAATAATAGTATTTTCAATAATAATATGGTGCAAATGCTGTAGAAGGAATGAATCGTATAATGTGACTGAAAAAGGAAAGAAGCGAAAGTTTGATGAAATTGAACTTGAAGATTTAAGAAGTGAATTATACAAGAAACTGAAAGGAGACGTGAAAAATAGAAAGTGTAAAAATGAAAGTGAAACTATATTATGCTAAAAGTTGGCATCTGGTTGTGGGTAGTATTTTGATGGCTCAGAAACGCCATCAGAGAGGGGATTGATGGAGCAAGGACTCACAAATGAGACTTGCTCGGATGCAATCTTCTCAAAAGTATTAATGTATTAAAAATTGTATTGTTCATACTAATAACTGCACACACAACATAAGTAGGAAGGAAGCTTGCATATGTGTTTTTACTAACAAGTAACGCTTGTCTATTCTAAAATGGCCGCTAAAGCGCGGGAACTTTACTGCGCATGTCTCAACCATATCACGTGGTGTGATGTCTTTCTTTGCTTGGAGGGAAATTCTTGCTTTTGCGCAGTGTACCTTAAAATGGCTGCTTCATGTTTTCACATGCTACAGCTTGCTCTCATGTTTTATTTAAACTGTAGTATACTAACGCTATTAATGCGGGATAGAGTTTATGAGTAAATGGGAATAGAATAGAAATAGTGGGAATACAGTGAAACATTTTATTTGTGATTTTAATATTTTCTTCTTTGACTTTATTAGTTCGTAAATATGGGCCTGGGGTTGGTGAACTGAAAACTCGTGTGACCATGGTTCTGCGCATGCTCCTTGAATGGCTGCCCAGAAAGAAAAGGATGAAGTCAACCTGGACGTCGTCCAAGGCCGTGACCTGATGGCCAATATTGCTGTATTCATGAATGTCCCTATAAAATTGTAACAATGTACATGAAGAATGTATAAACGTTGTCATGAGACGGGTGGGAAATAAAGCCAATGTATTAAAAGTGAGGGGCGGTATTTTAAAACAAAGGGCTTTAAGAAAAATGAATTAAATCAATATGGTGTGAGGATCAACCCCTGTCCCTGTCCAATCAGAAATAGTGGGCCCATAATTCTGCAACATTTAGGGGAGGTACATGGGCGTAGAAGGGTATAATAGATATAGAATTAGCTAATTAGTTAGCATTACGATTTAGGCTCCAGACGTACAAGCTGATCGGTCGCAGACTGAACCGCTGTCCAGAGAGGTCCTGAGGAGGGGGCGGCGGAGTCCATAAGAAGGAAGTCACGGGAGAATTCGAGGAGAAGCGAAGTACCAGAGAGGGGAACGACGCAGGCGTCGTTGATAGAGAGGTCACCGGTCCTGTCCTGATCCGGGAGGAGGTCTTTGCTCTTCATCCTTCCAGGGTCCGATCTTTCCAACTCCTTGGCCAAGGGGTTTGGTTCTCGCACTTTAGGTAAATATAAATGCAAACCTTAGTTGCGCTGCTGTCTCTATCTTCTCACTTCCTAAGGGACTGTCATTGATAAATAATTAATTCTTGTGCTTCACCCTTGATATGCGATTTAAGTATCAGGTGGTTCTGTATTTTACTCGGCTAAAACTTTAGATAACTATTTTAAAACTCCTTGACTCAGTGATTATTTCAGAATTATGAATTGTATGGAACGTCACTCATTTTAAACTTTCCAATTAGCAAAGGGTCCATTGGTAAGTCATTACTCTTCAATCGGAAAAGTAATTGGTAGCAGGGATTTTTGATAAAGAGTACCAACTGACCCACCAGCGGAAATTACTAGTGTAGTATGAATGTATGGGCCCAAGTGAGTATTTTGTGTATGAATGCTTGTTGCTAGTAACCCGCTGGATCATGAGGATCTGGCGAAAAGCCAGGTCATGCTATTTTAGTTGATCTGGCGTTGCATCAAATTCATATAGTCCATCAAAAGTCATGCCCCCTTTTCATAAATTAGCAGCACTTTGCTATGCCAAGCAATTTTACCCCTTCACGAAGGTCAACTTTCAGCACTAAAAACCTTCAGTGCACGAACGCTCATTGAAATTGCTGATTTTTATACTTTGTGCCTCCATTTGTGCCAGTTTGCACTGCTTAGCATCACACAAGCACCCAGGCAAACCCTTAGTAAAATCTTGGCCAGGTGGTATCTTTTTGTGCAGCTAAAGATAAAAGAAAGAGTGGAAAAAGGTTACTAAAGGTTCTGAAGGGAGAGCCTTTCTTTTGTTGGAGATGAGTGAGGTGACCATAGTGTTGTGTTGTGGGCCCTAGGCCCACATGCTACTAATAATGATGACACAGACACTGTGAGTATGGTTAATAAACTGGCCACGAGCATGTGGACCTGGGCCCTTTTATTCATAGGGTCACGTCACTTGTGACGCCTGTGATGGATGGGTGTGGGGTGCATGTGTGTCCACTCCCACGAGGGAGTGGCTGACTAGTGTCTGCTGAGATACTAGAACGTGTCCAGCACAACACAACATTCCTCCCAAACTTTATTCAAAATAAAACAAAGTCCAACTTCTGTAAACAAACTATTCACATAGGACACCACACAGTCTCTTGGTCCAGAGAGGCAGTCCGTGGGACAATAGTGGACAGGTGCAGCTGGGAGCACCCGAGCATCTCAGTGCACATCCATAATTTAACCAGAGTCTACTGGGCACGAGCGATGCGTCAATGGAGTCTGGATTCCTTGGCAGCCTGTCCATCAGATCAAATGTCCTCTTGCACACTGCTGGATGAACTTGTGTGCTCTGGCGGTGATGCTGTTGGTGAATGTCAACGAAACGATCGTGCATCAGGAGCGTCGCTGGAGTCCTGCTGCAGTATCTTCGCTTGAGGTGTCTGGGCACTACGATGACCAAATTTGCGATGGCTGGAATGGCGTCGATGATGTTCAGGACATTATCCTCTGAGGCCGCAGTGCCTCTCTGTACCTTGTCGGTGCGAGGATCCCTGGGTGCAGGAATGTTCTTGAGGCCCTTGTGCGGGGCTGCCACGATACTGTGTGGACTGTGCAGGGCTGCAGGTGGGCCGCCTGGGGGCCGCTGCAGGAACACTGACAGAATCCGACGATGTTCGGGCAACCGCCCGGGTGTGTGACTTAATGGTCGGTGGGCTTGCCAACAGGACACAGGGGCACATGGACTGTCGGATAGCCCCTGGACACTTGGTCTCTCATTTCAATGGGGGTGCCTTTGTCTCTTGGTTCTTCTGCAGGTGCAAGGCTCCACCCCAGTGACGATGTCGCTCCTTGGGTGGATAGGGTGATGCACATGGCTGTGATGTTGTGGTTGCCATTGAATCTGGACGATAGGTGTTGATGACTTGCTGGGAGAGAGGATGTCTGAAGGGACTTCGTAGCCACGTATCTTTGTCTTGCTGAGGCTATTCTTCACTCGTGGCATCTGCAGTCAGGAGCAGGGATGCCGTCCGACTTAGACTGCCGACGCTCGGGATGGACGGTCGCACTGGGAAGCATTGGAGAGAGATGCGGTTCGCGCTGACTGCCCCTTACATTTGGTTCTCCCATTGAGCTGTCTCCAGGGACGTCCATCCGCCTTGGTGGCTGTCTGGTGTCTATGGGTGCCCTCTTGACTTGCAGTGGTACGAGTCCTCGTACTTCTCCCCTCGTTCTTTCCAGCGCACATGTGTTCGTCCGGTTCTCCATGGGGACAGGATTGTCACTCTTCTTTGCGCTGACCTCCTGCCAGTCCAATCCCTTCCTCCAGGGTCTTCGCGGTGCTCCTCTACCAGGATGGCAGGTCAGCTTCACTCGAGGGAGTCGTGCTTGCGCCTCGAGCCTGTGCCGTTGTGGCGCCTGCTCCTGCCTCCGTTCAGGCATGCTTGGTGGGGTCAGTCATTTCGTGTCACGTGCTCCTTGCATTCTGTGCGATGTGGCGTCTGGCCACGTGTCGAATGCCTCTGAGCATATGTTGGGGTTGGCAGCTTACCAGGTGGAGTGTGCGACTCTCCTCTTGCCTGTCTTGGACCACTGGCAACTCCATCTTGAGGCTATGTGAGGAAGGACACTCTGTGCTGTCTTTGGCCCACTGCTGTGCTTTGCTGGTGCAGTGGAGATGTAGAAATTCTCGCTCCTGTATTCAGGCCTTGCTCGGCCTATACTCCTGTCACTTTTCTCGAAGGAGGGCTGATGGCACTTGGCATTGCGCATAGACTCTATTGCAGGTGCCTGGCAGGCAATCGGGCTCTCTGTGTCCATGTCAGTCTCTTGGAGGGTGCTCTCGCTCTTCTCACTGGTGGTGATGTTGGCCACTTGCCACCAGGGGCGTACGATTCTCTCCTTCCCCTTTTAGGAGAAAGTCAACCAGTTTGCCTTCTCTGACCAGGTAGCTTTCAGGGGAAGCAAGAGACCACTTGCCATGTGCAGTGCTGAGTGTGTTGCTGGCTAACTAGCTGGTCCTTGGAGTGCTCTACCAATAGCTGATTTGGCTGACTGAGGTGAGGTCACAGGACCATGAAGGTTGTTTAGTGATCAGGGCAGCTGGGAATTCTTGTACTGATCATAATGTTCAAATGGGGATGTTTATTTGCAGATTGCTGTGCTATGGTGTGTTGTGGAGCATACAGGCTGTTCATTTAAACAGGTATAATCCACACTGACCAGGGGCGAGGTGTGGTGACGTACACCACCACTATGGATGATGTGGCTACTTTTCAGGTGCTGGGCCAGCTTACAAACACTGCAGAGCCATGCTGGGGTGAAGATGTAGGTGTGGGGCCATGTGCAGAGCTGGCGGGCTTCAATCTTCACAGGATGCTTTCTTCGGTCTGGCTTTCCGCTCGGTCAGTGACGGTGCCTCTTTGACATTGGAGGCCATGGCAGTCTGCCTCACACTATGGCGTTGTTCCTCTCTTGCTGCAGGGCAGACTGGGGTTACTTCTGTTTATTTCAAAGGTGGCTGGGCTGCTGTGTGGGCATTTCTGGTCTTTCCTCTAACTTGGAGCCAGGGGTACTGCTAGCACTGTCGAAACAGTATAGGAGGTTGATTAGTCTATGCTCCTGCAGTAGCGGTAGGTGGCCAACAGGGGGCGCACACTACACAGTAACTGTCCTGGCTTCTCACTGGCACTGTCCCTGCTGCATAGGGGCAGGGACACTGCATTCCTCTCATTTGCCTTTCTCTTGCAAGGCAGCTGGGGCTCACAATCTGCCCAATTGTCCTTAGTCAGGGCTTGCCTCGCAAGCTTCTTGCTCTTCCTCAGGATGCGGTGCAGCGAATTACCGCTAGGGGTGTTTCAGCTTATTTTCACCTGCAGCTCCGCTGATATTGGGAGCCCTACAGCGCTGGGAGTGCCTGTGCGGCGGTGCGGCTTGCTTTTGCCCTGAGTTTCTCTGCGGTCTTGGTCACAGTGGCATAATGAAACTGGATGGGGCCCCCCTGCAAGGTACGTGGAGGGGTCCCCTCCAGGCTCAATCAGGAGCTCTCTGGTAGGAGCACTGTGCTGAGCGGGCCCCCTGGAGCTTGGGGGCCCCCCCGCACCACAGGGGCTGCGGGGGCCTGTGTTACGCCCCTGCTTGGCCACCGCACTCAAATCCCTCTAGGTGGTGTTGTAGCCACTTTTTACAGGCCGCGGCAGCCTGCTCATTGCTACTGGCCTTGCTTGAATGCTTTACAGGCCTCTCCGCAGTCTCCACGGCAAGCCCTGCTCCAGGCAGGGTCGCGAGGGCTATTGCAGGCCCTCTATGTCACAGGACATTCCCCTTTTGCACTGCAGGCTGGGGCCGGCGACTCTGGTGCAGCACGGAGGCTATGCTCACAATACCCCAGTCGGGGCCGCCGTATAGAGGTTAGACCATGCTGGCGCTGCAGTGAAGTCATTCCTTGCTGTGGCAGCTAGGTCTCTGTTGGTAATGCCGCCCACGTAGGGACTGCTGGTGTAGGTGCGGAGTCTCTCCTGACTCTTAGGTGGCCTCGCGGCTTGCTGTTCCTTTTGGTGGAGGGCTGCTGCAGATGTTTGCTGGCAGTAAGTGTGCATGGTGGAATGCCTATCGCCGGGCCGCGTTGACTACACAGATGAAGGTATGCGGGGGTGCACTGGGGGCTATACACTTGTGCTGGGCGGCAGATTCCGCCTTAACTTTGCAGAGGCAGGTGAGTTTGCTGGACCGTTTTTCTGTGTGCAGAGTGCGGTGTATCTATTTGCTTTAGCGTGTCTCACCATACCTTCGATTGTGTGCCGGCTTAACCCGTGCTGTGCCTGCTCCTCATTGGGAGGGCACTCCTCTCTCCTCCTCGCACTGGGAGAAACGGTGGCGGGTTGGAGTAGGTTATGGGCGCTTCACCAGGTGAGGGCTTTGCGTGGGCCCGCCATATCTTGATGGGCCACGACGCGCTCGTCCTCGGCATCCAGCACATTTTTTTGAAGACTGTCCTCACCTTCTTCTGAGCAAAGCTCTGTCACCCTCTTCTCAGTTGACGTGCCCACTTCCGAGGGGCAGGCTACGGCGGCAGTATGGACCCCGCTCTCCTTCTCAGGGCCGGTCAGTGCAGCGGCGGCTACAGGTGCGGGGTACCTCGGGCTATTCTCCCTCCACGAGGAATTGTGAGGCAGCCCCTACCTTACACGCAGGATAGGACCCACTCATCGCCATCGCCATTGCCACATGCTATTAATGATAATGACACAGACACTGTGAGTATGATTAATAAACTGGCCACAAGCACGTGCACCCGGGCCCTTTTATTCGCAGGGTCACGTCATTCGTGATGCCTGTGATGGATGGGTGTGGGGTGCATGTGTGTCCACTCCCACGAGGGATTCGCTGACTAACCAGTGTCTGCTGAGACACTAGAACGTGTCCAGCACGACACTACACATAGCCAAGATAAGGGTGCGGCATCAAAGAGTAAGGGATTTGACGACGAAGAATTGAAATTGACATTGACATTAATTTTTAATGAAGATTGTTGGTAAGTAGATCATTTATATCAATGTAGAATACTTTTCAACCAATGCTGATTTCACTCCGAATTTCATAAAGATAGACTTAAAACTGAATGATGATTAGCGGTGGGCGAACTATTTCGCTGGAGCACGGAACATATGAAATGCACCCTCTGGAATTTTGCATGCGCAGCTGGTAGGCTGCTGTTTCGCAAACCTGTTTTGCTGTGTGGAATTCTGCAGTTTTCATAGGCTTTCAGAGTGTTTTCACAGATTACTGTGCAAACTGGCGAACCAGTTACAATATTTTATGTACTGCTAAAATTTCTCCTGGTATTTTGTAGCTGCAGAAATCAACAAAACGCGCAAATAAGCATGTATTTTCACTTTTTGAAAAACAAGCTTCCATTTTGCAGAAAATACTGACTTTTGCTTATTTTGTGAAGATAAACTTCCTGGTCCACACACATCTCCTTAATTAAGCAAGGTTTCATACCACTTTTGTACTGTTCCAGATATTTGGAGAGTTTACTGCTGTGCATCATGGGCAGATAGAGTTATGTTATGTTATGTTATTTTAATTTTATAAGGCGCACAGCTACCCTAAGGTTTCCCGGCGCCGCCTGAAAGGAGCCAACGTAAACAGAGGGGTCTACATGTTAAATAACCAGGTTTTTAAGCCCCTTCGAAAGTTCTCGTATGAAGCTTCAATACGAAGATTGATCGGAAGGGAGTTCCATAAGAAAGGTCCCAAGTGGGAAAAAGAGCGATCGCCCATGCGCACTAGTCTCGTCCTGGGAACAATGAACTTGGCCTGGGTGGCTGAGCGCAGAGCACGAGATGGAACATAAAGGTGAACAAGAGACTTCAAGTAGGGAGGTGCTTTTCCAGTTTTTATTTTAAACATAAGACTCAATGCCTTAAACTTAATGCGGCTTTCAATCCTGAGCCAATGGAGATCCCGGATAGAGCTGGAAATGGGAGAAGTTTTAGATATCCTACAGAGCAGCCTTGCAGCCGCATTCTGTGCTAGTTGTAGCTTGCGTAATACCTCCTTGGCAGCACCCAAGTGTCCTGCACTTAATACCATTTTATTCATAGAAAGCTCGTGAAGGTGGGACACATAAGTGTGATAAACTAAGAAAGGGGTGTACTGGCCGCCTGTGAAGGCCATAAACCTTGAATCGGGTGGGGTGAGCTGAGTGTTGTAAAATGTTTCCGGTTGCCTAAATTAGCAGAGGTAATTGACTGGTGAGCTACAAAGTCTCGCCAAAGATTTACCCAGTGTAGCAAAAGTTGGAAAGGAGAAACACTGGGGCATATGTACAAGGGGATTGCGCCACTGGAACATCACTTTTTTCTACGTTCTGGGCACGCAATGCCCTGCACCATATTTACAAAGCGGCATTAAGTCACTTTGCATGGCTTAATGTCGCTTTGTAAATATGGTACCCTTTCACACAGGTATCTTTGTGAAAGGTGCGTGTAATGGGTGATGCTGTGGGTGTTCCACCGTAACACCCATTGCTTTTTGACACTGCCCCAGATTTACAACGATCTGTAAATCTGAGGCAACGCCAAAAACTAACTCCATGCAAAAGTAGGCATTATATTGGCGAAACAAGGAGAAATACTTTTATTTCTCCTCGTTTTTGCTTTTTCCATATCATTCTGCAGCACACATAGAGCAAAACGCCATTAATGATTGTTTTTGTGCAGGAAGGTGCAAATGGCAATTTGCTACTTCTATGTATGTTGCAGAATGCAGCACACATAGAAGTAGCAAATCGTCATTATTGATTGTTTATGTGCAGGAAGGGACACCTTCCTGCACATAAACAATCATCCTTGGAACGCAGGCACCCTTGCACTATGGCGCAAGGGTGTCTGTGTTGGCGCTAGGAAGCTATTTTTAGCAGCAGCGCAAGGGAAAACATGGGAATGCGCCATATTATTGTAAATATGGAGCATCCCTGCGTTTTTGAAATGGCGCATCGCTGCAAAACTTGCTGCAGCGCCACGCTGCGCCATTTCCTTGTACATATGCCCCACTTTGTTACAAATAAATTAGGTGAAAAAGAAATCATCTTAATTTCGCACTGGTTAAAGTGGTTTTGGCTGGCATATTGCAGCCTTGACAGATGCATCGGATCGGAGAATGAGTGATGGTTATTTCAAGGGTGGAAAACTGCCATTTTGCTTTAAGTGCAATTCACTGCGTAGCAGGTCAAGCAATCACACAAAACTGCCCCATCTCATAATTTCTTCGTGCATTGGTAGTTACTAAGCTATGAAACTAGTGGGGCCTTAATACCTGCCTAGCTGGGACGCTGCTTCCTTTGCCATATTGTCAACTTTAGTCCTGGTGGAACAAAAAACTTTATTGACCTTATGTTCATGGTTTGTGAAGGGCAAGCGACTACTCGAGCATTTATTTTTCCTGCCTACTTCACTGTAAGGGAATGCAGTACTAAATACCAAAACAAAACAAAAAATGGTAAATTAACAAACCTGATTTTTGAATTTCAAATATAGTTCTGTAGAAAGGGTTGAAAGAGGGAGGGCCCAGCCCCGGGTATCCCAGATTTAAATGTGAAACCTTACTCATAGCTGGACTTAGGGACGGGAGCACCGAATGCTGGACTTCAGAGTTCCTGCTTGGTGAAAAGTCTCCTCCCGCCTCTGTCCCAACTCCTACACCTCTCACTCTTCTGGCAACTCATCCCATTTATTTGGAACAACTTTCCCTGTCATCTTCACTTGATTTCGGTCTTTGTCTAGTTCAGTAAGAGGTGAAAAATTTGGCATTTCCTTTGCACTTCCACTAAGACAGTAAGAGCCTGATTCACAAAGGTAAGGACAGTCCTATCTTTTTATGTACGGAGACTCTGTACTCGTAAAGATACTACTTGTATATCGTCCTATCTTTTTATGTGTGGAGACTCCGCACTCATAAAGACACTACTTGTAAATCCCTTTGTGAATAGCAAACAATCGTAAATTTACACAGAGTGTAAGTTTACCTTTGTGAATCAGGCCCATAGGTTTTAGATTAGCTAAGCCTTAAAACACTTAACAATGATAATGAACTGCACCTTTTCTTGTGTGCCTTCGCCCTCTTAGGACGGACTGAAGGGCATCAAGGGCTTTACATATGCAAATTAAAACAACGTTTTTTTCCATATTGAGGACCGTGAATCCATGACTAGCTGTGAAAGTCTACAAATCTTTATGTGAAAATAGCAAGCAGCTGGCCTCCGATGCACTTAAGTGACAAATTACAAATGCGTGCAAAGGCACCAAATACAGGACTGTGCAATGCAGACTTGATTTCTGACTGCAATAACACATCCTTGAATCCTTAAGAGGTGGTTGGAATGGGTGTTTGGACAAAATAATGGAAACACAAATATCGTGGGACAGAATATTGTGTCAAAAGTATTGAGGACAAGAATATCGTGAAGGTCATTTTCTATGGGTAAGTAAAGTTGTACGATATATAAATCCACATATAGGTACCTTGACGATATATATATCTTCAAGGTACGTAGATCTGGAGTTAAGAATAGTAAATTTATACCTACCTATTTGCACATACCTTCTCGATATTCTTGCCCTCGATATTTTTGACACGATTTTCGGTCCACATGATATTTGTGTTTCCGATATTCTGCCAGTGAACCGTTGGAATGAGTAGTCTGTCAGTAAATTCTTTATCTGGTCAGTACAAGACCATAAAAATACACGAAAAAGACATCAGAATTACACAGTAATAAAACCACGATTATAAAACAAGACTTTCATGATTTGATATGCCATAAAAAGTAAAATTATTAGACACACTTGTTAGTAGAGACATCTACATAGTAAACAAGCTGCGCAGAAGTAGTCCATATACTAAAAACCTCAATTAAGGGCCTGCTATGTTAAACGGAAAGACTTTAAGGGTACTTCACCTCTAACAAGCAATCTATACAACTTTGGGAAAAAAAATAAGATAAAAGGTAATAAACTCCCAATCATTAAGTCGAGAAAATAATACTGAGACTATGTAACATTTCATTTAAAAAATAGTTCGTTATGCTAAAAGAGATAATCTACAAGCTGGTCAGAAAGACATTTTTTAAAATTGGCCTTTTAAGAGGCATTCTTCCTTCTTATCTTTAGTGCATAGGAAATGTAACTGATAACTGAGAAAAAAACAATTGGGAATCCAAGCACTGTAAATAATACAGTCCTTCTTTATATGCACTATAATTCATGTGGCGTAATGATGGACATAAAAACCACGATCTCGAGGTGCGAAACAATGTGCAAAACAGCATAAAGTACGTCGTAGATTCGGGAGAAAGAGAATCACTGGGGCAAGAAGGGAGTGATGCAAACCAAGAACCTGTGATGGGAAGGCTATTAAAAACATAGATTGTACTTAGGTCCTTCTTATGAGTCTGGTGGTCAATGGACCGCAAGACTAGTGGGGGCACGGCGGTGGCAGTCCAGCCACCGCCTCACCGGATGTCCGACTGCCGTATTATAAGTCTGGTGGTCAGACTGCCATTTGACCTCCGCAATCACCAGGGAACTGGGTTCCCTTGTGGTGGCGCGGTGGTCAGGGGCTCAGAATATGCTGGCGGTGCTGCTGCGGCACCGCTATGCATATTTTGAGTATCCCCACTGCCAGCCCTACATGGCGGTCTGCACTGCCATGTAAAAGCTGGTGGTGGGGAAACAAAGAGGGCTGTACAGGGCCCTCCATGCCCCATGCAGGTAGGTGCATGCAGGGGGGGCATATGTTGTACCCCCCTGTGTGAAAGCACCCCTTCAGTTCCAGCACGGCATGGACTTTTCAGTCCATGCCATGCTGGAACGTGATGTGGCGGTCCCACAGCGGGGTAGTATTAAAGGCTAATTGAGCCTTTTTACTGCACCACTGTGGGACCGCCAGGCTACCCGCCTGCCAGACAACGATTTGTATCATAATCTAGTGGGCGGGCAGTGTTCGGGTTTGACGGTGCTGGAGTGGGGCGGTAGTGAACCGCCCGCGCCTGCACCGCCAAACTAGTAATAAGGCCCTTAGTCTCAGACGTGTCAGGTATAATTTATGCTCAGGATTCACTACCCACGATAAGTATGGTTTTCCATTCCCACTGAAGTAGAAATTAGCACATAGCAAAGGACCGATGCCATTTCTAGGGACCTTTCTATTCTGCCATTTTACCTGAAAACTGAAAACGTATGCTTTACCACCTCCTTGGAATGGACGCCAATACTGCCTGGTGAGTTAAAAAAAAGTGCTAAACCCAAGATCTTGAAAGGCTTGCTTTACATAAGCAAGCCACAGAATCAAAGCTATATTATTTAAACTAAGGCAGTCCTGTAAACCCATGTGAGAAAAGCTGGTCTCAGGTGTGACCCACAATTTCAGCAAGTGGGCTATTCTCACTTGGTCCTCCAAATAACCCAAACCCAGTTCTAGATGTGAAATTAGGCTTGGCGTTGGTTTGGGAATGGCCAAGAGCCTACACATGAATTTGTTCTCAAGAGAATGCAAATTAACCAGGCAGGCGTAACCCAACACACCCGCCGCGTTGGTTCCCACTGAGAGGCATTTGCTCTTGTATAAAAAAAAATCTCTGATGGGCTAAAGGCCTAGCTTTTTTGCAAAGCTAAAAATTGTTTTGCAAGACGCTACAAACTTCTGGGCACTCTGAGTAATTAGCCTGTTCTATTTCAGGTTGGCATCACACAAAATAACTAAATAGTTAAAATTGACTACCTTTACAATTGGAGTACCCCCAATTGAATAGTTTTTTGATCAGGTATTTTTTGGGCCACATATCAAGATAAAAGATTTCTGATGATTGACTTTCAACTTTAAGTTCCCCATAAAATAATCAAATGAAAGGCCTGTAAACCATTGACTGTGCGAGCGATAAGGGTCCACATTGCATGCATATAGAAGGATGTGGAGCTGGTGAAGCCCAATTTTAGGGACATCCTTAACACTTAAGGCTAATGCGGAATCAAAGGCATTGATGTAAAATTAAAATTAAAATTGTGCCAGGCTACAGCCCTACCTTACCCCTCTTGTAACCCGTATTGAGTGAGTACATTCTCCTTTTTAGGTGTAGCACACTTTCATAGTAGTCTGCCAGTGTAGATGCTTAAGGAGGTCCAATAAGGGAGGGTCAATTCCTGCTCGGTCCATCAACTCTCACAGTTTACCCCCATCGACAAGGTCAAAAGCACAGGAGAGGTGTATCTGTAAGGCACCCCTCCTGTCTTTGACATATTACCCTGTTGTTAAGGATAGATTGAGAGCTTGTTCAACTGTGCCTAGTCCCAGGCGGACACCATATAGAACCTCTGCAAAAAAGGAATTAGCATCAGCTCAGTATTCCAGCTTGCCCAAAATTATTCGCCCTAATATTTTAACAAAGAGTCCAGTAATGAAATAGGGTGGTAACAGGCTGAGAGGTTCCTATCTCCTTTTTTTTAAAAATTGGCACTCTGATTGACTTCCTCCAAGATTCGGTTGGGCTACCTCTTGTACCAGCTCGAAGTACATTTGTTTTTAAGGGTTCCTAGAAGGTAGGAATGTGCCTAAACAAATCAATAGGGACCCCATCGGGGCTTGGCATCTTCCCGGCTGGGCATCTCAGGATAGCCTTGGTGACATCTGCCACCTCAATGGAATTACTGAGATGGGATTCGGTATGAGGGAAACAACAAGCAATTTAAAGACGGAGGCTGATCTAGCACTAGGTTTTCTGGATTTTCTGGATTGAAGATTTGTGAAAAGTGGGAAACCCAATTGTTTGCTAGAAGTGACATTCTATGCCTGTATTCGGACGTTCTGAAAAAAAGGGGCAATTTTGAATTTTCCAAAATGCTCTACAATCTGTGCAGCTGCTTTCAGGCCTTCCCAAGTTTTGGTTCTGATTACTTCCTTTCTCATTTCTAGGACACAGTTATATTCCTTTCTAGCATTCCTGATAGCAATTATATTGGAAAGGATCGTGTTAGTTGGCCTTTTTAAGAGATTTAAGGGCAGCGGTACAGTCAGGGTTAAACCATGAGTGCATTGGGTGTTCCGTAAATCTCTTTTCTCTCATCAACAGACGTGAAACGGTACTACAGACCGATACAAAGCTATCTACGACTTTAACTGGGTCGGCTTCTGCAAAAAGGCAACACATTATGTCCTCATATGTATCGATTATCAAATCCTTAAACAAATTATTCAGTTCTATACTTACCCACTCCATACGCACACCCTTGTTTGCGGAATATTGTAAAGGAGGCCTATTCCTGGGCTTGGGGCTAATTTGTAAAGAGAAAGAAAAGCTAACAGTAATGGGATTATGATCACTAAGGGCCTCATTACGATGTCGGGCGGAAATGTTCCGCCTGACACCATCTTGGATTCGGGATCCGACCAACTCGCGGCCGGCAGTTCCACTCGACCGATTACGATGCTTCCGAACACCATTCGGAAGGACTCCTATTGACTTCTATGGGAGCCTGTGTTCCGACCGATAACACAGGCTCCTATGGTGAAAATGGGTGTCTGCTGAAAACCTTGCACCTTGTCGCGGGCACCCCATGTTGCCTGCCACACTGTGGATGGTTTTACAGGGGGGTCCCTTGGGTAACCTCTCGACCCCAAACCAGAGGACTCAGGATGAATGGGGGCCAAATTCAGTTTCCGACAGCCTTTTTGTGTCGGACAGACCAAGCCGGAAAGGCTGTCAGAATCCAACATCATAATCCGTCAGTCGGAAACTCTATCCGTGGAGCTGTACGGATCACCTCCGACCGCATCAGATTCTTCGATTGCCGGGCGGGACCGATTTGGAATGACCGAATGGTTCCCCTTCCGACCACGAGCATCGTAATCGGTCAGGCAGATTGGATTCCGACTGACTCGGGCGGATGGGTTCCAACTCGGTCTAGGGGAATCCGACTGTCGTTCGGAGGCTTTCCGACCGACATCGTAATGAGGCCCTGAATATGGAGGGGCGGATTTCATAGCTGACTAGTTTTGGGACCAAATCCACAGAGAGTAAAATAAAATCTATTGTGCTACCTTTGCCTCTTCCAACAAAAGTAGGAGGATTAGAAAAGCCCAGACCTTGAATGTCTAGAGAAAAGTGAAAATTATTTGTTAAGATTATCCAGTTCGAGACTTCCCCATGACTGATGTTATCACCTTGCTCATCCGTGATTCAACAAACACGATTTCCACTATGGGGACATCTAGCAATATTAAAATCTCCTGACCAAATAAGAGACACATAACAGCTTTCACTATGAATTCATTCTGATAAACTCAACTCATAAATAATGCAAAGTGGTTGTACTGAAAAAGTAATTAAAATAGAAATTAATTAACAATACATTTACCAAATCAGACTGGGACAACATTAAGATCTGATAATATTGTTAAGAGACTAATTACTTGACACTCAAATTGCTGGCAGCGACAGAGGCTAAGGGCCTTTTTAGAATGTTGGATGATACGCCACCAACAGGCTGTCGGTATCGGTCCATCCGGCATCCAAGGCATCGGTCCGACCACCAGATTATGATGCTGGCGGTGGGAGCGATGTTGTCGGAGTGACCGACTACCGCCTCCGACAGGATCAAGGAACCCGTCGGGGCATCGGTCGGAGGCCTAATTCCTACAATGGAGGCGGTGCCTGCTGAGGCACCGCCGTAGGGATTAGGATGTCCCTTTCCAACAGCCTTTCCATGTCGGCCTTTCCGAGTAGGGCACCTGTCCCCCCTAGGCCTCCGCTGTGATGCCTGCGGGGCACATGTGTTGCCCCATAAACATCTATGCACCGTGTGCATAGATGTTTAGAAACATACCCTGTATCATTGCAGCTTGTCCTGCAGCCTTTTTCCAGGCCACAGCACAAGCCGCAATGGTAAAGGCTATGTTTACATCACAATATCGGGAGTGGAACCACCGACTACTTGTCAGGCGGTTTTACTCCTGAGACAATGTCGGTCGGACGCCCATCGTAATAAGCCCCATAGACAGCTAAACCCCCTTTTGCCCTTCCAGATGCTGACGGGATGGCTGGAGTACAAAAAGATTGATAACCATCTGCATGAAAGGGATCTGGAGCCCAGGTCTCTTGACAACATATAATGTCAAAATTCTTGATAAAAGATAACCAATTGTAATTTTTCAATTTTTGGCGGATCCCCGCAATGTTCCATGATAGTAACTGAAAACCGGGGGGTATCTCGGTTGGCTTGTCATCCAGACTAGGTTTAAGTACATCCTGTGGGTAACTTGTACCAAATATCCGAAAAACCGAAGACAAGAGCCTTTCTGCCAAATTTGATGTAATTCTGTTCAGCAGCTTGACAGATCACCCTAAAACTTTCAAGACAGCAACTGAAGTGATCACCGAAGTATTTTGAAAATTTTGCAAGGATTCATCAAACGACACCAAAGATTTTGGCAAAACAAAAAACGCTCTTATTATGGAAACTAGGTCCTAAATATAACTATCTACTGGCGACCACCAGTAGGTAATATATATATATATATATATATATATATATATATATATATATATATATATATATATATATATTATGGTAGTTACAGTTAGGACCTTGTTTCTATTCAAAAAGCGTTTTCTCTTTTGCCAATATCTTTGGCGCCGTTTGACAAATTATCGCAACATTTTCAAAACTAATGGGGCACTCTGGTCAGCTCCTGTCTTGAAAGTTTCAGGGTGATTCGTCAAGTGGGGGCCGCGAAAAAAGGGGGGTCTCAAAACGTGTTTACTCCATGTTAATTTTCATTGGAAACTTTAGACACGGCTACAGCCCGAACTGCTGAACGGAATTACATCTAATTTGGCAAAAAGGTAGCTTTTGGTCAAGAAAGCACTCTTTCTTCAAATGGTGTAAATCCGTTCAGTAGTTTTTGAGAAATTTAAACATTTACAGATATCGATATTTGAGAATTGTGAGATCTGATTGGCTGAACCCTACCGATCTCGAGCCTGTTTCTGATAGGCTGCCAATACTTCAAACCAGGAAGTGTTGGCAGCTATCTTGTGACTCGGTTGAACCAAGTCACAAGCAAAAAGGTAAGAAAAACATTAAAAAACAAGAAAAGGAGGCAGGGTAGAAACACCCTGACCCCCTAGGCCTGGTCAGGGCATTCCACAAGGACCCACAGGGTCCAAAAATGCATTTTTAAAAATATCTTTGGTAGGATTCGCGTACAGTGCGCGATTCCTGCCGAAAAAAAAACGAAGCGCGGTCTCCCTCGCTTCGTTTCTTTTAAGCCCCTGGGTGGGCCAGGTCCCGGGGGCAATATTTAATTATTATGCAGGGGCCCATGGGGGCCCCCGCAGCCCCGGGGACCGCCACCTCCCCGGGCTTTAACAATAATGTGCAGGAGGCATGTGCCCCCCCGCAGCCCTGGAAACTGCCACCTCCCTGGGGCTTAGTTTTAAAAATGGGTGTGGGGGCTCCTGCCCCCGCGCTTCCCTGGGGACCGCCACCTACCAGGGGCATTTCTATATTATGTGTGGGGGGCTCGTGGGCCCCCCACGCCCCAGGGACTGCCACCTCCCCGGGGCTTACATTTTAATAAAGAAGTGTGGGGGAGGCTTCTGCCTCCCCACACTGCCCTGGGGACCGCCACCTCCCCGGGGCACTAATTATTCAAAAAATCCACAACGGACCCCCGGGGACCACCACCTCCCCAGGGCTACATACATGTTGGGAGGGGGGCCGCGCGACCCCCCTCCTGCCTGGAGCCCTCCATGGCCCTGGGGACCACCACCCCCCAGGGTCAGCTCCAGCAATGTCCCGGGGTGCCCACCCCCGGGACATTGCAGTTTGCTATGGCAGGGCGGGAGCATGGCTCCCGGCCTGCCATAGCAAACACTCCATGAAGTGAAGCAGAATTGCTTTTGGCAAAGGGAGCTGCATGTTAGCAGCTCCCTTTGCCTAAAGCAATGCCGGCTCCCGCAGGAGGTGGGGAGCCAGCAGGGACCGTGGGGGCATTGGGGTTCCCCCGCGGTCCCCAACTAGAGGCCAAGCCCCGGGGGATGGTACCCCGAGGCCAAAAGTGGCCCAGGGAAGGAGGGCCACATGGCCCCCCTCCCATAAAATATAAAAATAAATTTTAAAAAAGAGGCAAAGCCCCGGGGGATGGGGTTCCCGGGGCCGAAAATGGAGCTCAGGACTAAAGTGGACTTCATCTCCCGAGCAGCAGTGCGCCAAGAGGCGTGCTTGCAGAGTGGTGTAAAAAGGGGGCGTGGCCTCAGACCACTCTCAGCAATCCAGCTGTGTGGGGCTTACTAGAGATAACAGGAGGGCTAGTTGGCCCCCACGGACCATCAGGAGACAAGGGGACTTCATACCCCAACCAAGAGCATGGCAGGAGGCACGTTTGCAGAGTAGTGGAGAAAGGGGGCGTGGCCTGTGTCCACCTCTCAGCAATCCCACTATCTGGTGCTTACTGGAGGTATCAAGTAGGGTAGTTTGCCCCTAAGGACCCCCAGCAGCGAAGGGGACTTTAATCCCCATCCAAGAGCAGGCCAGGAAGTGCGTTTGCAGACTGGTGGGCAAAGGGGGCATGGCCTGCTATGAGAACTTACCAATGCTGCTGTGTGGGACTTACTGGAGGTAATAGGAGGGGTAGTTGTCCCCCAAGGTTGTCTTTGGGGGCCAACTACCCCTCCTGTTACCTCTAATAAGTCCCACACAGTGGGATTGCTAAGAGGTCTTCAGAGGCCATGCCCCCTTTCTCCACCACTCTGCAAACGCACCTCCTGGCACACTACGGGTTGGGGGATGAAGTCCACTTTACTCCTGAGGGACTTTGGGGGCCAAGATGCCCTCCTGGTACCTCCTGTAAGTCCCACGCAGCGGAATTCCTGAGCGCTGGTCGGAGGCCCAGCCCCCTTTCTGCACCACTCTGCCAACGCGACTACTACGTTATAGTTAGAAATTAGCATTTAAAAAACCTTTGAAATTCACTGAAAAAACCATAGGTTTCAGGGACGTTATTTAGGAATTAGCATTTAAAAAACCTTTGAAATTCACTGAAAGAACCACAGGTTTCAGGGACGTTATAGTTAGTAATTAGCATTTAAAAAACCTTAGAAATTCACTGAAAAAACCACAGGTTTCAGGGACGTTATAGTTAGTTGACATTTCACTCGTACAAAACCAGAGAAATTCAGCCGTTATAGTTAGCTGAGCTAACTATAACTTGCGCCCCCCGCAATGCACTGCTGATGACGTCACATATTACATCACTCATGACATGTTTTATGTACATTCCCAGGCTTTACCATTGGTTTCAATTGAGTAAAATGTCCTTTTTCTATTTTTACAGGTTTGGGTCATTTATGCGGTTGTGCATCTGTTTTGATAGTCGGTGGAGCATCATGTGCAATATCCTATGCTAGGAAGAGCTTCGTATAGGTAAGCACCATTTACCTTATTAATCTAAGTATAAAGGTAGCTATCTCTAATGTAAGGATGGGGGGGAGGTAGTTAAATGATAGGTAGTGATATTGTAATGTGAATGTTGTTTTATCCACAAATTCATTCCTATACAGGTTGTGATTGCATGCCCTCGTTGGGACGGTTGCTTTTTTATCAAAAATAGGCTTAAAAACATAGTTAAAAAAATGACTACCACTATTTTAAATCTTTTTCGAATAAATGTGACACTTAAAACATTTTCACGCCGCATTTTTAAAAGGATTATGTTTTTTTTTTAACATTGGATGAAGACCACATGGCTATTGTGGAGTGAGGCTAAAGTAGTTGCCTTTTGAACATGAACATTGCTGTTGCAAGGACTACACTTTGGGTTCCGGCATCTTTTTTTTTATTTTAAAAGGTAGTGTGCCATTTTGATTAGGAGTATTCCACTTTGCCAACAAAGGACTGGCGTAATGTGGATGAGGAGAAGACGACTGGGGCAGAAAAAAACTTTCAGGATGACATGTGGTATTTTTCATAATGGCGTCTGCTTTTTTAGGATGGCGAAATTTTAAAACACATGTGTTTTTGGGTGTTATTTTTGGAACACATGTGGATTTATTTACTGGCAAGGGATTTTGGACCGAAGGAGACTTATCGTGACAAGGGGATTTAAAAAGTCACCATGAGTTGAAAAAAAGAAGACAACTTCAGGTAGGAACCCCAAAATTCCTTTAATTTAGATTTTTTAAAAATTCTAACATTTCAAACGAACTAGTGTGTGTAGTTTAAAAGCTGGTAAGTAATGTAGGTAGTGTTTAGTTAGTGTTAGAAATGTAATATGTACAGTCGCGGCTCGCATGACTCGTGGGTGGGGGAGTGGGGAGTCGCGCGGTGGTTCACGCGGGGGGGCAATTTAAAAATTAAAAGAAAAAAAACTTACCTTACCAGGTCCCGCGCCGCCTCCGCTCCTGGCCGGGTCCACATTTGGTGTTTTCCTGCTGCTTTCCAGGAACAGGCATCCTCCCTCCCCTCCCCTAAGCCAATCACAACGCTGCATAGGCAATGTTGTGATTGGTGCGGACGGCTCCCAGCCGGGCGCCTGCAGGGAGGCCATTTTCTCTATGTAGACTGCATGCAGCCTACATAGAGAAAATGCAGAGTGCGCATGACTGGTTTGGTCGTCCCCAGAGGGCCGACCAAACAGTCAGGGCCCAAAGCATTGGGCAAGCCACTCCTCCCGGACCCACCCACCCGCCCGCCCCCAACCAGGCATACCGTTCTGCTTTCTCGCAGCGCGAGAAGCAGAAACATAAAATGGTATTTAAAATACCTTTTTATGTTTCTGCTTCTCGTACTGCGAGAAAGCAGTGGGGCGACGCTCCTCCGCCCACATGGAGGAGCTGCCCCTGAATATGTAATCAATATTGTCAAGGTAGTCTGAAGCCACCATTAGCGAAAATTGTTGAATTTAATCCAATAGTCTTTCAGACATTTCTTTACTTTTTTTTACACTCATGGGTTTAGGCTACCTGACAGTGATTGCGCAAGCCTCATTTCTTGGAAACGGTGTTCCTTCCTCAAAATTTCCAAGAAATTATAGCGATTTGGATGATGTTTACCAATTGATTTGTTGACGGACTAGTGCTATCCCCAAATGGCATTATTAGTTGTTGCACCACCTTCTTGTAGCAATTCCACCATTCAATGGGAAACATTGGCTTCCTCCTGCGACCTGCCCTGCTTAGACGGCCAATCCACGTATCTTCAAAGCAATTTAGTAACTGAGACAATTTCTCTTCATTCGGGCAAAAAATTCAGATTCTGTTATTGAAATATAGAACTCTTTTACACTGTCAGGTGGTACAAAACATAACACAGTTAATTTTCTTATTTCAAATTGTAGTTTACTGCTTGACAAGTAGTCCTCTACCAAGGATGATTTTTGCATTTTTCGCCAATACGCCTGAGAAAAGTGAAAAAAACATCCTTGAATTTGGGTATAAGGGTATAATTTAGTGACTGTATTAATCATTGTCAATTCAAAATCGATAATTACTTTGCTAGGACTTTTAGTCATAGTTTTGGTTTTGACCACTGTTAAAAATTCAGTGTACGTTAAGGAATGTTTGTCAGGGAGTAAAACATATACTAGTGGGATAACTGTGTTATTCTTGTTGGCATGAATAGTATACATTTGATTAAATGGATGGGGTGTTGATTTAAAAGTACCATCAATCATCCAAATTGCACTATTCTCCAGAGTTACTAGGTTATGGGTAGTGCTAATAATTAAAAATCTTTTTTGAGAGTTTTCTTTGTCATGCAGGAGGAAAAGTTCATTGGAGAAAGTTACAGGGCCTTATTATGAGTTCGGCGGTGCGGGAGCAGGACCCACCCCACTGTGTAGGAACCACCGCCAGATCAGGAGTTTTCTCCTGGTCTGGCGGGTGGTTATTTGGCATTCCCAGGGTGGTGCCTATGAAATAGGCATTGCAATGGGAACGTCAAAGGCAGAACTTGCACGACATGGACTGCTGCAGTCCATTCCATGCAGGTACTGGTGTGCATGCACACAGGGGGGCACATGTTGTACCCCCCTGTGTGCATCCACATGGCATTAGGCACCAGGAGGCCCGGGAGGGCCCCCTTTGTTTCCTCACTGCCACATTTTTCATGGCATTCGCACCACCATGAAAAGTGTGGCGGTGAGGAAACTCGTAATATGCTTGGTGAGTCGGCAGCAGCCCCGTCAAGCATATAGCAGCCTCAGGACCCCCACGCAACCACCAAGGAACTGCAGTTCCCTGGCGGTTGCGATGGTTGCGGTGGTCCCAGGGCGGCCCGATCACCCTAGTCATAATAGGACGGTCGGGAGACTGCCACCATGAGCCTGGCGGTTGTGGACCGCCAGACTCATAATAAGGGCCACAGTTAGTTGAAGGGGGATGCTACTGTCTTCATAGGTTTGGTGTGCTACATGGTGGGGATTATTTGCCAGTTTTTGCCTTTGAACCATTCTCCTAAGGTTGGGTATGGAGGGCATGCTACTGGCAACGTGTACAGGAATGCTTTGTGCTACCTCTCTTAATACTGCCCCACAGGGTTCATTGGAGGTGTGTGTAAGAAGTTTAATTTGTTGTACATTTTCTTGTACTTCTATTTCCATTGTACAGTGGTTATGCTCTGTTGTCCTAACAGTATCTTCCAGAGTAACCGCACTGCCTGTGCAATGGGATGAGAAACATTGCACACACCTCCAATACCTCCTGGGTTCAGTCAATCTCTCCTTACAATAGAGATAGCCACCATACTTTAGAAGCTTGTTTCCTGTTCTGGATTTAACATAAGTTGCTTGGCATTGTGACGACATTTTTGATTAATCTGTTGGAGAAATGAGAAAGAAAAAATGTTTAAGTATATGATGTTTTTAAATTTTACAAACTGCTATTTTGTGCTGTATTGCCTGTGGAGAGAAATAGATGTATTTGTTATTTACTGTAGCCTGTGGAGAAAGGAACAGTTAAAAATCCTGTTAGAGACAAACCTTTTTAATTTTGTGGTGATTTTATAATACAAGAGTTATGGTCTTCGAATTTTAATAATGGTTTTAGTTACCTGTGGTGGATGTGGTATTTGGCTTGTGTGATGGTTAAAGATTTGGATCTTTGTTCTAGAAAAGTTCTTAGGAGGTGATGAATCCGGTTCTTTTGGATTTGTTATATTCCTGCATGACAAGATTGAAAAGAAATGTTATTTTTTGAAAATGTATAGTACTGTATGGTCCTTTTGGTTACATTCACTTTGCTGAACTAGTTGTTTTGTAATATGTTGTTGATAACTTTCCTCCCAGTCACTATCCCACACCTGCCCTAAGGTAAGTACCCAGTGGAGTTAGAATACTATATTTTGCACTGAGGTAATTACCCAGCGGAGTATGAATAGCAATTTTGCCCCCCAGTCATTCCCCAGCACCTGACATGAGGTAAGTACCCAGCGAAGTAGGAATAGTAATTTTGCTCCCCAGTCACTGCCCAGCACCTGACATGAGGTAAGTACCCAGAGGAGTTGGAATATTAATTTGATCCTAAATCACTGTCCAGCACCTGTCCTGAGGTAAGTACCCAGCGGAGTAGGACTAATAATTTTGCCCCCCTATCACTGTCCAGCATCTGCCGTGAGGTAAGTACCCAGCAGTGTAGGAATACTAATTTTGCCCCACAGTCACTGTCCAGCACCTGCCCTGAGATAAGTACCCAGCAGAGTAGGAATTGTAATTTTGCCCCCAGACACCATCCAGCACCCTCCCTGAGTTAAGTACCCAGTAGAGTAGGAATAGTAATTTTGCCCCAAAGTCACTGTCCAGCACCTGGTGTGAGATTATCAAGTGTTTGATATTTGCACTGTTGAGATTAAAAATTATAATTGACACTTTTTGGTTCATAAAGTGCTAAAATTCATTTTATTTGCTGCCATTGTAAAAATATTGAGTTTATTCACCCTCCGGATTTGAGGAACAGTGAACAGAAGTTGAGTTAACCTCAGAAGTAATTTTTCCCAAAGTCTAGAATAAAATGTAAAAATATATGTTTTGGATTTATTGGAGCGTTGCTTTTGATCGAATATTGCTATCAATTTACCTTTTTCTGTCACGAGATGGCAGTAATTAGCACCGGATGTGGGTCTTGGTTCACTGTTGCTAACTGTGCGTGTGGTCACAAAAGAATTCGGTGTACCAATGACTACAAAACGGTGGACGACAGTTTATATATTTTTTTGTGGTGTTCCATAATTCAAATGAAAATATGTTTAGAATATGATTTTTAAAGGAGCGTTTCTTTCTGACAGAATGTGTATTTATTTTTCACGTTTAAAAAAAATGCTTTTAATTGCGTTCCAGCCATTGAATGTCGCCCATGTTACAGAGCTAGTACATGTTTAGTTTAGTGAAAATAGTAGGACTACTTTTGTAATGGAATACCTCGCACCCCGTTTCAGTTATAAAAAGCGTTGTTCGACACAATTTCTTTTTTATAGTTTTCTTTGGAAATTTGATGTTGGGAAAATATTTCTTCTCTGTACTGTATAAAAAAATGGATGTTTTGTAAGAGAAAAAATATGTAACTGTGTGGAAATTTATGTTTATTGAACTGCAATGTATACGGTGTAAAAAATACATAGTCAAGGCATGCGTGGTTTAGACGTGTTTAATGTATTTAATATAATTGCGTGGTTCAGACATGCGTGAGAGAAACTTGTGTTGTTCAGGTATGGTTGTTGTTGTGCTTGCGTTGTAAAGGCATGCGTGGTTTAGACATTCGTTGTTCCATCATACAACCCCCAGCCCCATCCAAACACAGATGGGTGTAGACGGGCCCGCCCTTTGCCCGGTCTTCACCCAGCCATGCGGCGGGGCACGTCCCACGTGCCTCCTGCGCTGCGGGCTGTAAGAATCCTTAAAGCACCTGTTTGGCATTAAGAATGCGGGTGTTGAGGCCTTTTTTTTTTGTTGCAGATTTATATAGCGCGAACTCGACCCGAAGGTGTTGGAGTGCTTTACATGAGCACCAGTTACGTTACACACTCATTTTTTTGGTAGGCACGGGGAGATTAAGGGGCCGATTCCGATCTCGGTCGGAGGCGCACCCAATACCATTCGGTCGGGAAAAAAGCCATGCGAATGCCTGTTTCCCGACCGATCCGTACAGCACACCGAACGAGTAAGTACGATGCGCACAACAGCACAGAATCCGGCCGAGCCGTACTCACCCAATCCAGGTCCTGTACTCCGACCGAGGCGAATCCGGAAACGCAGAATCGAGTCGCACGGAAGGGAAAATGCAGCTCCGTCCGGCCGACCAAGTACGATGCGCTTCCCGTACGCGCCGACCCCGTCGCTACGCACGGCACGTCAAAGCATCCGGGAGAGGCGCACATAAGCTCCGATTCGCGCCACAACACAATACACGGCTACGAGACGAACACGCCAGCGACGAGGACGACGCGAAGCAACGAGAAGGACGAACGACACAAACCAACCATGAATCCCTTCGTCCCGATCATACCAATATTCTACATTTACTACCGGAACAGGCACGGACGCGTACGGCGCAGAAGGTAAGTCAGACACCAACCACAAAACACATACAACACGTACACGACACATCACACACACTCAGAGGGATGCAGAATATACTTACACCAGCAACAGCAGCACCATAGGGGCGGGATGCCCATCACCAATGCCACATATGCACACAGGGGCCTGAATGCGCACCACCACCCCTACCCAGGGGGGGCTGGATGCCTACCGCTACTACCACCCTCACCCAGGGGGCTGGATGCCTACCACTACTACCACCCTTAGCCAGGGGGGCTGGATGCCTACCACTACTACCACCCTTAGCCAGGGGGGCTGGATGCCTACCACTACTACCACCCTTAGCCAGGGGGCTGGATGCCTACCACTACTACCACCCTCAACCAGGGGGCTGGATGCCTACCACTACTACCACCCTTAGCCAGGGGGGCTGGATGCCTACCACTACTACCACCCTCACCCAGGGGGGCTGGATGCCTACCACTACTACCACCCTTAGCCAGGGGGGCTGGATGCCTACCACTACTACCACCCTTAGCCAGGGGGCTGGATGCCTACCACTACTACCACCCTCAACCAGGGGGGCTGGATGCCTACCACTACTACCACCCTCACCCAGGGGGGCTGGATGCCTACCACTACTACCACCCTTAGCCAGGAGGGGCTGGATGCCTACCACTACTACCACCCTTAGCCAGGGGGCTGGATGCCTACCACTACTACCACCCTTAGCCAGGGGGCTGGATGCCTACCACCACCCTTAGCCAGGGGGCTGGATGCCTACCACTACTACCACCCTTTGCCAGGGGGGCTGGATGCCTACCACTACTACCACCCTCAACCAGGGGGCTGGATGCCTACCACTACTACCACCCTCACCCAGGGGGCTGGATGCCTACCACTACTACCACCCTTAGCCAGGGGGCTGGATGCCTACTACCACCCTCACCCAGGGGGGCTGGATGCCTACCACTACTACCACCCTCACCCAGGGGGGGCTGGATGCCTACCACCACTACCACCCCCACTCATAGGATGGACAATGCATGACACAACCAGCACACCACAACCTAGGGAATGCAAGAAAAAGACATCCCCCCAACACCATGACAAGCGTGTGTAGACTGTGTCAAATGCCTACAACACCGAACATGACTTTGAACATACAATGTGACCCCCTAGCACATGTGCCACACATATATATGTGTGGCCCCCACAATGCAAGCAGGCCATGACCATTGTGGCAATGGGGTCCAAACCCCCATCATCACAGTGACCAAAAGGTAAGTGTGGGGTCCATAGCTGAAGCACATTCAGAACATTGTGGCAATGGGGTCTAAACCCCCATCATCACAGTGACCAAAATGTAAGTGTGGGGTCCATAGCTGAAGCACCTTTTGAACATTGTGGCAATGGGGTCTAAACCCCCATCATCACAGTGACCAAAAGGTAAGTGTGGGGTCCATAGCTGAAGCACCTTTTGAACATTGTGGCAATGGGGTCTAAACCCCCATCATCACTGTGACCAAAAGGTAAGTGTGGGGTCCATAGCTGAAGCACATTTTGAACAGTGTGGCAATGGGGTCCAAACCCCCATCATCACAGTGACCAAAATGTAAGTGTGGGGTCCATAGCTGAAGCACCTTTTGAACATTGTGGCAATGGAGTCTAAACCCCCATCATCACTGTGACCAAAAGGTAAGTGTGGGGTCCATAGCTGAAGCACCTTTTGAACATTGTGGCAATGGGGTCTAAACCTCCATCATCACAGTGACCAAAATGTAAGTGTGGGGTCCATAGCTGAAGCACATTTTGAACATTGTGGCAATGGGGTCTAAACCCCCATCATCACAGTGACCAAAAGGTAAGTGTGGGGTCCATAGCTGAAGCACCTTTTGAACATTGTGGCAATGGGGTCTAAACCCCCATCATCACTGTGACCAAAAGGTAAGTGTGGGGTCCATAGCTGAAGCACCTTTTGAACATTGTGGCAATGGGGTCTAAACCCCCATCATCACAGTGACCAAAAGGTAAGTGTTGACAAAGAAAGAGCTGCAACTGCCAAACTGCATGGATGATTCCTGGTCACAGAACAAAAAACACATCAGTGGCAAAGTAGTGTATGTGTCCCATTGCAACATAAATTGGGTGAGCCAAATACTGCAGTGCAAATAAGACATACCTTTGGCCATGTGCAGACAAACAACACCCATGGGGGCTGACACTGTCAACATTCATCAATGACACAATGACAGAAGTGACCATCAGAATGCAGACCCACATATTTGCACCAATGGGCACACAAATGCAGATACCCTGTGGAGACTGCAGATGTGAGGTGAACAGATACCATACCATGGCAGCAATGGGACACACAAACCATGATCATTGTGCTGACCGATGACCTAGGAGTCCCAGGGACAGCAGGGGAAACCCACCAAACTACATACAGCCAATGGCACACCCAAGATATGCCAATGCAGTGGTGCAGATGCACAAACACAAACAGGCAGACCCACACTGCACATCATACACAACAGGTGAGGGGGGTGCCAGTGTCCCCAGGCAACCACACAACACATGAGGAGACCTGAATACCAATCATACAGATGTGCATACAGTGCCACACAAAGGTAACTCATGGATCCAAATCCCCTATGTGGGCAAGCAGGCATTGTCAGATGAGAGGGAGCACAAATCACACATGTCACACAGGCACGTAGGAACAGCAACTGACACAGCAAGACACAGACACACCACAGCACCACCCCCAGGGCCCCCACAATGTGGTGACCCTGGGCTGCATTACAATCCCACTGTGATGACAAAGCTAAATGTGGTTCACACTGTGAACCACAGTCATGTGTCCTGAGCAACAAACTACCATCACACCTACACAAGCACAAATCAATCAGCATGGCCAGTAAGCCAAGGCCAACATGGAGGCAGGGGCCTAGCCGGGCAACAACTGTCATCTGCACACACTCAACACCACACCCTCGACCTCCAACAATGTGCAGCAGTGAAGCACACATGCACTGGTGACATAGCACATGCACCCATGACTATTCCAGGGTGGTGGGTGGGAACCAAGGTGCAGAAACACATCACACATGGCCACTCAACAAGACTCCTGAATGTCTGACACACTGCACACTACGCTGTACATGGACATGACGGCAATACCACACCAACCAATGGGATCCCAGCCACAGTCACACACCAATGAAGAAGCCAAGGTCACCCACAAAGAACACACATAGACAACAACCAACATTGCAGCCCGGACCCTGAGGAGTGCCAGCAGTCACACACACAACGTGTCACAATCACTGAAAGATAACACAAACTGGAAATCACAAGACAGGGGCAAACAACAAGTGCCAAGGGGAAACCTGACTGTGACCCATCTGCGTCTGCCCACAAACTCAGCCCTGACAGCAAACACACCTATGGGTGACACCCTGATGACCAGTAATGTGCCATGCACCCACATCACAGAGAACCCAGGGAGAAGACTTTGGGGGAACATAGGTCAACTCAGCAAGCATCACAAACAGGTACAACACTAGGGAACACAGCATGCACAGCTAAACGGAAGTGAACACACAGACATGCACATACAACACACACCTTGGGCGCAGGCAATGTCACAGGAGTACACACTGCCATGAGGGGACTCCACTCCTGTGTGAGGAAAGCTGTGCCATATGTTGCCTCAGTAGGGCCCCATCATGTCAGCTGAGCACTTGGTCACACAATCAACAATTAGCACCAAATGAGGGCTCCCGTCACATCAGCCTGGTCATGGAAGTGCCAACGGAATCATCAGCACAGATCCAACACACTTGTATAGCAATGTTGCACTGACTACACGGATGAGTCCTTCCCCATTGATGCCCAAACCTGCATGTCCAGTGGAGATGGCCACACGGTCAGGGAAGTAGACAAATTGAACAATGGCAGGCACAACAGATGTGCAGGGGTGGAAGCCACAGATGTGAAATAGCTAATCTAAGTAGGAAATCCCATTGCCAAATACTGAACACATGACACCCTCAGATGCTGCTATGGATGACATGGATACACCACAGGATAGGACACATTCCCCTGGACCACATGGGTTCCTGCACAGTAACACTTCATTATCATGAGACCAAATATCACCATCACTGCAGCAAGGGCATGGTTAGCATCATCAACAACATGTACATCAGAAGCATAAGCACTAGAGAACAGAAAGTTGCTTTATTCAGCATATGTGTGGAATGAAAACAAAGTCCAGAAAAAACACAAAGGCCAATGGCCAATCCATTGTCAAAGTCCAAACTTGGTGACAGTGGCAGATGTCACCCTACGCATGCCTGCACAAAACCAGGGACAATCCACTAGGAGGGGCAACCGGGGGGCAGGCCAGGCACCGCAGGGACAGGATCAGGGCTCACCAGGAGGAAGCAGGGAAGGGGTGGTGGGTGCTGGAGAGCCACTGACAACTGCAGTGGAGGTGTCTGACATGGTGTGTGCCGGCACAACTGGGGGCATGACTCAGATGTTGTGGGTGCCGGCACGACTGCAGTGGACCCTGCAGATGGAGTGGACAGGTCCGCCACTGCAGTGCCCAAGTCAGACAGGGTGGAAGTGGGCTCCACTGCAGTGCCTACCACCAGGGGAGGAGAATGGGGAACAGGCAAGGTGGGCTGGACAGAGGGGGAGGACACCCTCACCACATCAGTGGCACAGACAAGCGCAGCGGGGGTGTGGTGCCGGGAGAGCAAGTGGCAGGGGGAGAAGGCCGGATCCTCTTGGGGATGGTATATCTGTGGGTGGGGGAACCTGGGGCAGGGTGTGGTGGGGGCACCTGTGGAGTGGGGGCCTGAGGGATGGAGGAAGGAGACCTGGTGCCTGAGCTGCAGGGCGGCGGCGGGGTCTTGCTCTTACGACTCCGGGGGACTTGCGGGTGGGGGCCTCAGTCTATCTGCGCCTGGGGGAGGGTGTCCAGGGGCGAGGGGCACTCTGCTCCGTGTGGGTGGGCTTCCTCTTCCCCCTGAATGCTGTATCAGCTGGATCGGAGGGGAAGAGGCCGAGGTCACTGAGGAAGAGGCGCTGGGTCTTTGGGGTTGCAGGTGAGGCAAGGGAGGGTGTTTTGGAGGGAGAGGCAACTGAGGACTGCGCAGTGCTCGTGGATGCGTGTGTGTGTTCCAGGGCCCCATCCCCTGTGAGTCTGGTTTCAGTCCCCTGACTCTGCGTGCGTGTGCGTTTTGTTTGTGGCGTGTGAGTCTGTGTGCTGGATGTGTGTGTGCTGGTGTGTGCCTGTGCCGGTGTGTGTGTGCTTGGGACGGGTAAGGTGCTGGGGAGTGTGGATGGAGCAGAGGCAGGAGGGGTGAGGGACTGTCTGAGGAGGGACACTGCTGCCGTCAGGGAGGAGTCCATGGACCTATTGCCCCTCTGTAGGTCAGACATGCCCGATGAGATGCCCTCCATGAACGACACCAGCTGAGTCAACAGAGCGGTGTGCGCATGGAGGACACTCAGCATGGCTGTCTGCCCTACATGGAGCTGGCGAAGGAGGTACACAGACTACTCACTCAGGGCAGCAGGGGACACAGGGGCAGGGGGTGCGGTGCCTGGCCCAAAGGAGACACGCTCCCGAACATGGGAGCCTCCACGGACCTGGGGAATGGGAGCCGATGGGAGAGCGGTGGTGGTGCTAGTGGTGGCAGGGACAGCAACACTAGCTGGGGTGTGGTGGCTGCTGACACCCGCCTCCATAAGGGAGTCATCCTCCGAGTTGCTCTGGTCCTCAGCTGAGGTGGATGGTGCTGAGGACTCCTCGGTGTGGCTCCCTCGCCCTCCGTGCCACTGGGTCCCTCCGACCACTCCTCGGCTGCTGACCCAGTCTGGCTCTCCGGCTCCTCCTGGTTCATGGAGCTGTCCCCTTCCGTGGCCGTGGATGTATCTGCAAACAATGGGGAAACAGACAGACATCAGTCACCTGCATCAAACGCACACACCACTGTGAGCACAGCACATTACAGAGCAAGCCCTGGCATCATTAGTTGTACATTGCTAAAAGTGTCCTAACTGAACAGGAGAAGCCAATTGTCAGTCTGATGCCAACCATGGCACTCACATCCCACATGGCCTTGCACCCATCTGTCTGGTGTCTGTTGGATAGCAACACCCCAGTGTGGACACATGCACCAACTACACAGTAGTTGGACAGTGCAGAGGACACGGTGTAGCATGTGGACATGCACACATCACAACTCTTGCCACTGAGTCAGTACAGGTTTCCGGATGAAAGGGATGCCCAGAGTCAAATAGGAAATGCATGTGATGCATACCAGCGACAGACACCATGATGCACCCATGTCCTGATAGCCATCGCCACAATGGTGTGCATGTAGCACATGTCACTCCCCTGCAGGATCACCAATAAGTAGACACATGCCATGGCGGAGGCATGACTGCTAAGTCATACATCACTGTCTCAGTGATGTATGACTTGGCAGCCAGACAACAACACTCTGCACTGTGTCACAATAGTAGGTCATGGGGAATGCAAGTCCTGGAGCTGCACAAGTGCACATGTACTTCCCCCACACAACACATCATCTTAACCCTCATCTGTCCAGGTCATACCGATTGGACATATGGGAGACCTGTGACACTACCCTCTGAACCTGAGCCCCTCACAATCTGCTGTGAATGGGGAACAGCTGCCTGAACTTCACATTCGCATACCCCAGTCTGCACGGGCAGCTGATCAAACACCTATGTGACACACAAGTATTGTCTCCTATGGTCACATCTCCAGTGGCATGCTGAGCCCCTACCAAGACACACCCCAGCAGTCCTGGCAACTAATCCACAGCACACTGACACAGAGGCAGACACCTGAGGGGTCAAATCACTGCGCACAATGTGTCAGCTGATACACGGGAGTGGGAGTACAGAGTGCATTGCATGGCCTGGAGTAGGCATGACTGTCCTGCCCCACATGAATGAGGGATGAGCCCTGGACAGTGGATAGCTGGCTATGTATGTGTGACACACGTAATCTGCACACTCCTGGGGCCCAAACATTGTTCCCACCCGCTGCATGGGCCTGTGCCACATACCCCAGGCACATGTGGTGGCTCAGCTCAGCAAGTGGACCGCATATCAAAGCAACACGCAGATTACATGTCCGAACACAGGCGTTATGTGAACAATGGACCCACCCATGATGCCCACAACAGAGTTAGGGAAACAGATGCTGTCCCCCACCTTTAGTGAAGCAAACTGCAAGGACACAGTCCCAAGTGACACAATTCCCTGAATGTAAGAGCCACACCTGGGTATCAGATGAGGAGTGGGCAGTGCACAATAGAGGGACATGGCTCCTGGACAACATGACTGCTGCACTGTGGCAGTTGAACCAGGCCAGAGGAGGGCACAAAGCATGTAATACAGAGTTCACAGTGCAGTCTTTGACTCACCCCTCCTTGCTGCTGTCTGGCCTTCAGCTGCCCATCCAGGTCTGGAAACACCACCGCCAGGATCTGGAGCATGTGGGGGGTCAGGGTCCGTGTTCCGCCCCTCCTGCGAGGAGGCGACAGCTTCAGCTGGACCAGTGCAATCCTCCGGGTCCAGCCCCGAAGGTCCTGCCACCTCTTCTGGCAGTTGCGGATCCGGCGCTTGTAGACCCCCACGGACCGGAAAGCCCGGACGATGTCCTTCCAGATCTCCTGCTTCCGATGGGCATTAACCTGTCAGGATGACAAAGTGAAAAGGCCATTACTACACATGCAACATATCCGTGCATGACACAGTTGTATATACATGTCTCATTCACAGGGGCACATGATGTACACAGGCAGTGCAACGCTGCCCATGGACAGTTTGCCAGACGTCACTACATGGTATCATTGCATGGGAAGTAAAACCTTGTTCAAATGCACTGTCACTGCACCATACCTGTCCAGTGCATGTCACTACACACTATGGGGGGTGACAACTACTCAGTGAGCCTGCTAGCCAGTGGCGTGCAGACTTTCAGCCTTGCTAGTCAGACAAAATGCACATTCAGAAAGGCAGTGCACAGAACACTCACCTGCTCCCCTGGTGTCCCATACAGCTTGCTGTACTGTGGAAGTAGGCTGTCCAGCAGGGCCTGGTTCTCCTCAAGGCTGAAGGCTGGGGCTCTCTCCACAGTACGTGCCATTGCAGGGTCCAGAGGGGCAGAGACAGCAGCAGTGCAGTGGCAGATGTCGTCCTGGAGCATGTAGTGCAGGCAAGTGAGCTCTCAGGGGAACAGCCAGCAATATATATGTGCTGGAGAGGCAGATACTGTCCCTTGTGTCCAAAGTGATAAAGTCGTTTGCATCTTCTGAATCTGGCCAATCCATGGAATAGCAGCACCAATACACGCCCACGGCATCCTTCAAATCTTCAACTTCATGACATACATGATTTTGCAACATTGTTGTGGGTGACCAACTGAATTTCCAGCAACCGACTCGTTCGAAATTCGAAAACGCGTCCGTTGCCAGGCAAGGCCATTGTCAATGGGTGTGCACCGATCGGTCCATTGCGGTACAACGCGTACAGGGGCACAACGCGCACCCGCACACATTGAATGCAATGGGCCGGCCGGGGCACCGATCGGTCCATTGCAGTACAACGCGTACAGGGGTACAACGCGTACCCAGCACACATTGAATGCAATGGGCCGGCCGGGGCACCGATCGGTCCATTGCAGTACAACGCGTACAGGGGTACAACGCGCACCCGCACACATTGAATGCAATGGGCCGACCGGGGCACCGATCGGTCCATTGCAGTACAACGCGTACAGGGGCACAACGCGCACCAACGCGTACAGGGCACAACGCTGCACCAGACACATTGAATGCAATGGGTCGGCCGGGGCACCGATCGGTCCATTGCTGATCAACGCGCACAGGGGTACAACGCGTACCCGCACACATTGAATGCAATGGGCCGGCCGGGGCACCGATCGGTCCATTGCAGTACAACGCGTATAGGGGCACAACGCGTACCAACGCTAGCATAGGCATAACGCTGCACCGCGACATTGAATGCAATGGGCGGCCGGGGCACCGATCGGTCCATTGCAGTACAACGCGTACACGGGTACAACGCGTAGCCAGCACACATTGAATGCAATGGGCCGGCCGGGGCACCGATCGGTCCATTGCAGTACAACGCGTACAGGGGTACAACGCTGCACTCGCGACACATTGAATGCAATGGGCCGGCCGGGGCACCGATCGGTCCATTGCAGTACAACGCTGCATAGGCACAACGCGTACTCAACGCCGCATCAGGGGCACAACGCTGCACTCGCACACATTGAATGCAATGGGCCGGCCGGGGCACCGATCGGTCCATTGCTGATCAACGCGTACAGGGGTACAACGCGCACCCGCACACATTGAATGCAATGGCCGGCCGGGGGCACCGATCGGTCCATTGCTGTTCAACGCATCCCTGTACAAGTGACTGGCATATGTCACCATGCCTGTCTCAGATGGACATATGCCAGCCAAAGATAGCTCCCAGGGAGTGAGGGGCACACCTACAACACGACAGCCTGTCCAACCTGTATCATAAGGCATGTAAGGCTGCATTTCCTATTGTGTGTATGTTGGTGTACATGTTGTCCTGTGGGTGTCACCTGGGGGCAGCCACCCCCAGGCTGTGCACGTGTTCATGGGGACAGGATCCTGGGTGTTACGTGTACATGACCACTGTGATGTGCAACTGTTCATATCTGTGCATGTGCCATGGTCACATTTCACGGTGGTGTATGTGTATGTCATGTCACATACCCCGTGAGTCCCCTGTGGGACGGTATGTTTGAGCCAGGGTGTCCCAGTGGCACAATAGTGATGGTCCTCCACAGTCTGTGTGCATGTAGTGTTTACAATGTCTCTGATTTCATGTGCACAATGGGAGACAGTCTCCACATCCACGTTGTGTGTGCATGGACTTTGATGTTGTGCGTGTGTGTGTCACAGACGTCCATGTCTGTCCTGCAGTGGCAAGTGGGACCACTATCTGTGGGGGTCATAGTTGTTTTTCCTGTGGTGTATACATGATACTCCATGTAATGCCAGTGTCCATGTGGCAATACAGGGTCTGTGGGAATGTACCTGTCATTGAGCTGTGATGCCTGGGGCACATCTGTCCTCACATGTCACTGTGGGGGGTGATTGTGACACGGCAGCAGGAGATGGGAACTGTGACACGGCCTCATGATATCCAATGGGCCAACCTGGGACTAATTGATGCCACTTGTTGGACCGTGATGACAGATGTTGGCCATGTATGTACCATACATGTCCTTACGGAACTGCACACTTCATGTAGTTGTGCCTCATAATGATGTATGTTGGGATATTGAGTGTGTTCAATGCCGCATATGTGGGCTGACTGACAATCTTGCTTACTTCTCCTCTGCACTGCAGGGCTCCTGCTGTCCATCGACCATTCCCAGACCTGGCAACGATGGTGGAACGGGACAGCATCCGACGGTACCGCTTCACCAGGCAGCTGATTGAGGATTTGGCAGTGCAGTTGGCCCCACATTTGCAGCCTGGCCGGCCGTATCCTACAGCGCTGACCCCCAAGGTGAAGGTGATGGCAGCCCTACACTTCTTTGCCACCGGTACCTTCCAACATACTGTGGCGACTGCTGGTGGGATGTCACAGACCATGTTGAGCCGTGTGCTCCGCGATGTTTTGGCGGCAATGTTGCTATTCCTGAACCGGTACATCTATTTCCCTAGACTGCGACGACTCACTGACGTGAAGAGTGACTTTTATGCCCTGGGGAGGATGCCGCATGTCATTGGCTCCATTGATGGGACACATGTGGCTTTGGTACCACCACAGGCCCAGGAGCAGGCCTACAGGAACCGCAAGCACTACCACTCGGTCAATGCACTGGTGGTGTGTCTTGCAGATATGACCATCACACACGTGTGTGCCCGTTTCCCTGGTTCAGCACACGATGCCTTTGTGATGAGGAGTAGTCGCATCCCCAGGATGATGGCACAGATGCAGAACCAGCGTGCCTGGCTTGTCGGTGTGTACTGACTTTGTGCCATTGTGTGTGATCTGATCTGTAGTATTCCGCCTACTTTTCCAAGTCAGCTAATGTGCACTTGTCTGTCCGTAGGTGACTCGGGATACCCCAACATGCCGTGGTTGCTGACACCCCTCAGGAACCCTGTGACACCAGCCCAGATGCGCTACAATGAGGCACATGGTCGGACCAGGAGAGTGATTGAGCGGACATTTGGTCTCCTGAAGAGCCGCTTCCGCTGCCTGGACAAGACCGGAGGGTCCCTCCCATATGCCCCTGCGAAAGTGTGCAAGATTATCATCGTCTGCTGCATGCTCCACAACCTGGCAGTGCGGAAGGAGTTGCCTCTCATCCAGGATGACAATGACCAACATCCGCCACCTGTGGAGGATCCTGGCCTGGACCACGATGCCAGTGACGATGATGATGATGATGATGAGGGTGATGTCCGCACACAGCTCATCACCAACTTCTTTAGCTGAATGTGAGTATCCTGAGGTGTCATGTCAATGATGTGAGTTGGCATGATATGTGTAGGTGGTGCTCTGGTGCTGTTGGAGTGTGTCCATGGGCTACTTGACTGGATGTGTGTTGCGATGTGTGCTTACAGGTGGGCTGTACTCCCCAACAGTGTTGACATGCTAACTTGGTTCTGGGTGGGTATCTTGTAACATGTATTGTGCATGAGTTTTGCTGTTCTGTCCTGTTCTCCATTGCTTTTGACTGTGTGTCATTTCTGTCCTTCACAGGGTACTTTCAGATTCGTTTGGTCAACTGTGTCCACCGACGACGTGATTGCACTTCCAGGGTGGTAGCTGTTGTGTCCCTACAGGTGATGTGCGCCACACCCATGGACTTCCTTCCTTCTACAGTTGTTGACTGTGTGCCCGCTGCCAGGTGGGATTACCTTGCATCTGTAGTGGTTACGACATGTTGCAACTGTGTAATAAACCTGTGCTTCACTTTGTGATGTGCGTTGTCTGTGGTCACACATTTGACTGCCATTTGCTTACTGCACCTGTGGGCTACTTGACTACAACTGGGAATGGGTGTGGTGTCTGTGCATTGCACCGTCTTCCCTGGCAACATCAGTGTAGGCAATGAGTCAGATGGCCTAGGTGTGTATGTGTTGTGTAGCCCTGGTGGTGTGTCTCACTCATATGTGTCACGTTGCCTTTACTCACATGCCTGTGTTGTACTTGCTGTTGCAGTTTGCATACACAGTGTAATTTTGCAGTTCATCATCCCCATAACAGCACCCACGTTGGAATCACAACAGAGGCAAGTATGGTGTATTAGTGTGTTTATTGTGATACATTTGTGTGAATAGTGCATAGGATGGGTAGTGCTGTACATAAATCTTGCAATCAGAAGTTCCTAGGTGAATTGAAAGTCCTGGTAGACAAAATCCCCAGTATCGGGGCCACAGTTGTCTGAGACATTGGTCCAACTTGTACTCCCCATGCAATGTGTGGGAGTAGTGTTGCCATCAACAGGGTGAACAGTCTGTGCACAAAGGTGAACATCCAGAACAGGTTCAGGCTTCCTGGGAGTTGCGCTTGGCCATCGGCCTCTCACTTGCCCCTCCTCGGACGACCCCTCTTCTTGGGGGGGCCCTCAAGTACAGGCTGCTGCGGTGCAGGGGACTCTCCGCCAGAGTCATCCTCCCTCCCTGTGGCAGTTGCAGTTTGGGCAGCACCAGATGTTGTTGGCACACAGGGAGGTGTGGACTGGTTGCTGTTCATCTGGCGGAGGCATTGTAAAATGTCCCTGTGCACCGCCGTCATCTCATGCAGTGCATCCCACTTGGACTCCACGCGGGACATGTGTGAGTCCACGCGGGACATGTGTGACTCCACGTGGGACATGTGAGAGTCCAAGCGGGCATGATGGGCAGCCTGCTGCTGTTTCATGTCTCTGAGGAGCCCCACTACCTGGCTGAGGTCTCCGGTGCTGGACTGGTACGCATCAGCTATGCGTACCAGTTGTGGGTCATCATGCACACCAGCAACCTCTGCAAGCAGCGACCTCTGTCACCCACCCCTCCCACCACCCCTGCTGACATGTGCAGTGCGTGCAGTGGCACGCACAGATGACCCTGGTCCACCTTGGGGGTTGGTGGTGGTGTCCATGGCCCCAGGTTGGTCCAGGGTCCCTGTGCTGGTGTTGCTCCTTGTTCTGTCCATGTCGGCAGGGATGGTATTTATGGTGACAGTCGTTGGAGGGGTGGGTGCAGGGGGTGCAGCTGGTGGTCCTGCTGGTGCTGCAGCTGGTGGTCCTGCTGGTGCTGCATGTAGACTTGCACCGGATGTGCCAGGTTGGTCTTCTTCGTCCGAGGAGGGCAGAGGCTGTACGACACCAGTGAGCTCCGCATCCTCTTGAGCCTGGGACTGGGACTCCTCAGCGTCTGCTGCTGTGTCCCCATCATCACCTGTTTTTGGGAGACACACACAATGTATGTTATGTTTCTGCAGGCATCAATGGTTGACACACCTGACAGTTGTGACTGTGCCTCTGGGTGCGGGCCTGTACATTGCATTGTCCTAAGTCGTCACAGTCAGGGGTTGATTTTGGTGTGGCACATTGTCCTGCATTATTTGGGCATTTCTATGTATTTGTTGGGGTGTGAACATGGTCTGCATTGGTTGTATTTGGTTGACAGCCGGCCCTCCTTCCCACCCAGCCAGTCAGTTATCCCACCATGGACTGTGCTTGCATTGCAGGGAGTGGAAGTTGTCTCTCAGGATGTCAGTCAGTGGTGTCCTGCTGTTTGTTGGTGCACAGTTCCCAGCAGGGCCTTGTGCTCCCCGCAGCAGTAGCCAGTGTCAGCCATCTTGTGAGTCCTTCTCCACTCCCTGTGATGTGAGCATGGTTCAGGGTGGTGTTGATGGGACAGTTGTGGGGGTGACCAATATCTGTGACTACGACTCCCATCATGCTATTGCCTCCACCCCCTTCCCAGCATGCCCATGCTTCCTTCCTTTGACTCTGCTTCCCTGTGGGGTGGGCTGGCTGTGCTGACAGGATGGCTGGGAGTGTTGTCCTGGCAGTTGTTTGGCTAAAAGTCCCAAGAGTGTCCCTGTGCTTCACACAACATAACCCAGGGTGGTGGTTCTTTGTGGGATCTTGAGTTAGGATGGGAGGCATTGCATTCTACCAGGTGGGTTCTGTGGAGTTTGTGTTGAGGGGGGTGTGAGGGGAGGTGCTTGTGACTATGGTCAGTGCTGCAAGTCCTCCTTCCCACCCAGCCAGCCAGATATCCCACCATGGAACGTGCTTGCATTGCAGGGAGTGGAAGTTGTCTCTCAGGATGTCAGTCAGTGGTGTCCTGCTGTTTGTTGGTGCACAGTTCCCAGCAGGGCCTTGTGCTCCCCGCAGCAGTAGCCAGTGTCAGCCATCTTGTGAGTCCTTCTCCACTCCCTGTGATGTGAGCATGGTTCAGGGTGGTGTTGATGGGACAGTTGTGGGGGTGACCAATATCTGTGACTGCCACTCCCATCATGCTATTGCCTCCACCCCACTTGCCAGCATTCCCATACTTACTTGCTTTTGTGGGGAGTTCAGTGTGTTTGGGTGTGAGGGCAATGGCAAGATGGCTGACAGTGGTGGCCTGCTGTTGGTTGGTGTGCAGTTCCCAGCATGCCCTTGTGCCTCCCACAGCAGTAGCCAGTGTCAGCCATCTTGTGAGTCCTTCTCCACTCCCTGTGATGTGAGCATGGTTCAGGGTGGTGTTGATGGGACAGTTGTGGGGGTGACCAATATCTGTGACTGCCACTCCCATCATGCTATTGCCTCCATCCCACTTGCCAGCATTCCCATACTTACTTGCTTTTGTGGGGAGTTCAGTGTGTGTGGGTGTGAGGGCAATGGCAAGATGGCTGACAGTGGTGTCCTGCTGTTGGTTGGTGTGCAGTTCCCAGCATGCCCTTGTGCTCCCCACAGCAGTAGCCAGTGTCAGACATCTTGTGTGTCCTTCTCCACTCCCTGTGATGTGAGCATGGTTCAGGGTGGTGTTGATGGGACAGTTGTGAGGCTGAGCAATATCTGTGACTACCACTCCCATCATGCTATTGCCTCCACCCCCCTTCCCAGCATGCCCATGCTTCCTTCCTTTTGACTCTGCTTCCCTGTGGGGTGGGCTGGCTGTGCTGACAGGATGGCTGGGAGTGTTGTCCTGGCAGTTGTTTGGCTAAAAGTCCCAAGAGTGTCCCTGTGCTTCACACAACATAACCCAGGGTGGTGGTTCTTTGTGGGATCTTGAGTTAGGATGGGAGGCATTGCATTCTACCAGGTGGGTTCTGTGGAGTTTGTATTGAGGGGGGGTGTGAGGGGAGGTGCTTGTGACTATGGTCAGTGCTGCAAGTCCTCCTTCCCACCCAGCCAGCCAGATATCCCACCATGGAACGTGCTTGCATTGCAGGGAGTGAAAGTTGTCTCTCAGGATGTCAGTCAGTGGTGTCCTGCTGTTTGTTGGTGCACAGTTCCCAGCAGGGCCTTGTGCTCCCGCAGCAGTAGCCAGTGTCAGCCATCTTGTGAGTCCTTCTCCACTCCCTGTGATGTGAGCATGGTTCAGGGTGGTGTTGATGGGACAGTTGTGGGGGTGACCAATATCTGTGACTGCCACTCCCATCATGCTATTGCCTCCACCCCACTTGCCAGCATTCCCATACTTACTTGCTTTTGTGGGGAGTTCAGTGTGTGTGGGTGTGAGGGCAATGGCAAGATGGCTGACAGTGGTGTCCTGCTGTTGGTTGGTGTGCAGTTCCCAGCATGCCCTTGTGCTCCCCACAGCAGTAGCCAGTGTCAGCCATCTTGTGAGTCCTTCTCCACTCCCTGTGATGTGAGCATGGTTCAGGGTGGTGTTGATGGGACAGTTGTGAGGCTGAGCAATATCTGTGACTACCACTCCCATCATGCTATTGCCTCCACCCCCTTCCCAGCATGCCCATGCTTCCTTCCTTTTGACTCTGCTTCCCTGTGGGGTGGGCTGGCTGTGCTGACAGGATGGCTGGGAGTGTTGTCCTGGCAGTTGTTTGGCTAAAAGTCCCAAGAGTGTCCCTGTGCTTCACACAACATAACCCAGGGTGGTGGTTCTTTGTGGGATCTTGAGTTAGGATGGGAGGCATTGCATTCTACCAGGTGGGTTCTGTGGAGTTTGTGTTGAGGGGGGGTGTGAGGGGAGGTGCTTGTGACTATGGTCAGTGCTGCAAGTCCTCCTTCCCACCCAGCCAGCTAGATATCCCACCATGGAACGTGCTTGCATTGCAGGGAGTGGAAGTTGTCTCTCAGGATGTCAGTCAGTGGTGTCCTGCTGTTTGCTGGTGCACAGTTGCCAAAGCGATACAAAAGGGGATGATGGACGGAACGTTTGAGCCAATCAAACACTCACCCCCAGTCAACTGATCTGGGTTTAATCCATCATCATTCTTTAGCTCACTCCACCACCCCAGTTCAGACATGGCCATATGCAAATCAGTCTGACCCTGTGCCTCATGGGAACAGTCCAGCCCGAACTGCCAAGCCATGTCTTCCCTGGACCGGAAACAAGCATCCTAGGACCGGTTTCTGGCATTCCAGCCGTCATCAGCCAGGCTTGCTTGAATCCAGTGGCAAAGTGAGCAAGGGACCCACGTCTGGGCATACCCCCGCCAACTTAGGGCGACCAAAGCGAGTGTTGTCCTGGCAGTTGTTTGGCTAAAAGTCCCAAGAGTGTCCCTGTGCTTCACACAACATAACCCAGGGTGGTGGTTCTTTGTGGGATCTTGAGTTAGGATGGGAGGCATTGCATTCTACCAGGTGGGTTCTGTGGAGTTTGTGTTGAGGGGAGGTGTGAGGGGAGGTGCTTGTGACTATGGTCAGTGCTGCAAGTCCTCCTTCCCACCCAGCCAGCTAGATATCCCACCATGGAACGTGCTTGCATTGCAGGGAGTGGAAGTTGTCTCTCAGGATGTCAGTCAGTGGTGTCCTGCTGTTTGCTGGTGCACAGTTGCCAGCAGGGCCTTGTGCTCCCCACAGCAGTTGCCAGTGTCAGCCATCTTGTGAGTCCTTCTCCACTCCCTGTGATGTGCGCAGCACATGGTGGTGTTGATGGGACAGTTGTGGGGGGGGGGCAATATGTGTGACTACGACTCCCATGATGCTATTGGCTACACTGACTAGGCCAGCATACACAGAATTCCTTCCTTTCAGTGGTCTTCACTGTGTGTTGGTGTTGTTGTGGTGGCTACATGTCTGGATGTGTTTGTTAGTTCTATTTGTGCCACTGCCTAGCTGTAGTTGTAGTTGTGTTTGTACATGTGATGGCACGGTTGGATGTAACTTTTTTGATGGCATGTGTTGTGTTTATCTGACTGACATACACATTTTGGGATGATTCTGTTCTGGTTGCTGTGTAATTGCTATGAGTGCATGGTTTGACTCTCCCTTGACAGTGATGTGTGTGTGTTTTTTGGCAGAATATTGTGTACATTTGTTGTGTACTCACCACGCTCTGGGATGTTCTCTAGTCCATATACGCTCACTGGCGGAAGGATGGCCCGCACCTTCTCCTCCCAGGGCCTGAGGTATACTGGCTTGGCAGGAGGGCCACTGCCGGTGTATTGGCTCAGGAGGTAGTCTTTCTTGAGCAGGTCCCGGACCCTCCTGCGCACGTCATACCACCTGTTCTGGATGTCGGTCTTTGTGCGCAGACATGGTGATTGTGCGTTCACCCTGTTGATGATCCTCTCCCACATTTTGGTTTTCTGGGAGATGGGGGTCTGTTGGACCAGTGTGCCAAACAGCTGTGGCTCTACCCTGAGGATCTCGTCTACCATGACTTCCAATTCACAATCTAGGAACTTGTGATTCTTCTTGGGGGCATGGTGATGGGTGGTGATGGTGAGTGATGTGTGTGTTGGTGTGCAGGTGAGGGTGTGTGAGTGTGTGTTTTGCTGGGTGTATGTGAGGTAGGTATTTGTTGGTGTGCTGATGGTGTGTGGCTTTTGTGAGGGATGAGCTGTGGGTGTGTGGTTGCTGTCTCTTGGGTGCTGGCAGTGGAATAGCATTTGCAAAGGATCATGGTTGTGATTTGTGTCCTTTATATGGGTGGAGTTGTGGGTGTGTCTTTGTTCTCTGTCCCCACCCCCCAGTATTTATTGGCTTTGTAATTGCTTGTTTGGCCTTTTTTGTGTGATTTTTCCTTTGTACTGTCTGTGCATGTTGGAAACGTTCTTGTGACCGAGTCGGACCCTGCATTTGTCTCGTACGGTGTTCTCCGCTTCGCTTCACGCTGTGTTTGTGCAGTTTTCTATGCTGCGTACGCGTCGGTCGCGGTGTTTTGTGTTGCTTCGGCTCGGTTTTGTATGCGTGTCGGTCGTGCGGCTTGTCCTCCGTCCGACTCGGTCGTGGTTTTCGCGCCTTGCATCGTACTTTGCGGTTTGGAGTTCGCGTGTACGTTTCGGGTCGGATTTGTTCCAGGTGCGTGTCGGTCGGTTCGATTCGCGTGTTTTTCCGGCCGGATTGCTGTTTTCCGTGCGGCTCGGTCGTTCGGCTTGGGTTTAGTACGTGTCGGTCGGATTTTGCACGCCTTGCATCGTACTTGGCGTGTCGGGCGCCACAGGTACGTGCCGGTCGGAATAAATTCCGGCTCCGAGTCGGTCGGTGCTTTTTCCGGCCCGAATCGGAATCGACCCCTAAGTGATTTGCCCAGAATCACAGGATGTGGAGTCGACCCCGAGGCTCGAACCTTGGGTTCCCAGCTCCAAGGTCGGCAGTCTAGCCGCTTCCTGCCGCACGGGTGTCTGGCCCTTGGAGACTGGGCCAACGAGGCTGCAGCTATGCATCTCGCACTGTGGGGCTGTAACAGTGCTTAAAGTACCTGCTTGCTGCAAAGAATGCGGGCGTGGCAACCTCCCTGCTGCACGAGTTTCTGGCCCTTGGAGTCCTGAGCCAAAGCGGCTACAGCTATGCGTCCCGCACTGCAGGGCTGTAACAGTCCTTCAAGCACCTGTTTGGCACAAAGAATGCAGGTGTGACACCCTCCCTCCCGCAAGGGTTTCTGGCCCCTGGAGTCCTGGGCCAAAGAGGCTGCAGCTATTTTGGAATGAGTAATTCTACTTTCACTGAGGACAGAGGGCTTAGGTGTGGTCTATTTACAAATAGTTGATCCTGGAACCAGAACACGGGAGTCCTAATTCTTACTCACACTAAATAACTACTTTAAGTGATCCTTGACAAAACACTTCATAAAAATAGCGTATTTACGTAAATGGCAATTGTTACCATAACAATCTTGCAGTTTATAGATTTTTAGAGACCCAGCTCAATGGGACTTGTTTTATTTAAAGTAGAATGATGAAAGCCTTAGCATTTCCCTTGTAATTAAAATCTTGAACCAATAGGTTTCGTACAGATTCCCGCATCTGAAATATTAACCCATGAGCCACCTCACTAGGTTACCTCGACATAAACCAGTGTGGTTGTCTGTCTACAGTTGGAGCAGGTGGAATCAGAGTATCCCAGTAATATTGTTACTGTATTACGAATGTTATAATATTTTTTTACCCCTATAGTTTTGCAAAGTACCCAAAGTTCACCCATTGTGCAATTTGTGAGAGTTTCAGGTTTTGCTTCACTGTTGCCCTAGCAAAGCTTTTTCACCACATCAAAATATAAGTTTAATGCTAGCAGAATCCGGCGAAGCCAGGCACAATCGCCTGAGTGCAAGTCACACTACTTGCATAATTGAATCATAATGAAAAATGTATGCATATATTTTCTCTGCATTTTGCGCATTTTTAAGCACAAGGCTCTGTGAAGTGAAGGCAGCAATATGGCCATTGAACCTCTGCATAAAGGCTGATGAAGCTGGGGTTGCATAGGCATCTCCACCAGTGGCCCATATGCAGCCAGCCTGCCACATTTCAAAGATTTCTGGCTGGCTCTTAGGTTTTTTACACTGAAACGGCGTCTGCCTTCATGGTGGTAACCTCCATAGAGAAACAGACATTGGCAAGGCCAAAAGATCTCTTTGTGACCTATTGTCTTTGTCAATGGTTTTAGCCATGCGACACAGCATCCTTGAAGCTGTGCTGCATGGCTAAAGAATGAAAAAAAATAGCTTTTCTATGCATCACTTTATAGGTATCACACCCAATGCGCATGCCTACAAAATGATGTGTCTGCTTTTTTTTCTTTTTAGGCAGTGCCTAGGACTAAAAAGAAGAAAAAAAGCACGAAAGACTTATTTTTAAGCAGGTGAGGGAAAGCGACACTGGGGGAAGCAACACGAAGGGTGGAAGCAGCACAGGAGCTGTGGGTGGGGCGGCAATAGCACAGGAGATGAAAGTTGGAAGAATCGAGGCGTAGGTGGTGGAGGGTGGAAGCAAAATGGGGAGCGCAGGTGAGGAAGCAAAACGGGGCACGGGTTGGTAGATCAAACAGGCTAAAGACGGCTATGTGAAGCTGTAGCTGGAAAAAGCACGCAGGCGAGAATGAAAGGTGGAGGAGGAGAAGCACACCGGCAAGATAAAGGAACACAGAGCATGACCGGGGGGAGAGGAGCACAGGAGGAAGACAGTTGACAAACACATGCACTTTTTCAGACTGTTTAAACAGAAAGATAATAGTTACACCTAAAAGGCGAGTTTTTGAAGAACGCAGTAAGGCGTCCATGCTCCAGAGAGAGACAAACACAAGAAGAGGAAGGAAGGCCCATAAAGCTGATCAATAAGAAGCAAGCAAATGTGATTGACAATGACAACAACCATTGGCTAGACATAGGTGGGCTCTAAGTCCACTGTAAGCTAACAATATGTCTTGCAACAGAGAGTGCGTGCGCTGTCTAGGAGGCGAGACTTAAAAAAAAGTGAACGCAGGGCCATCATGCTAAGTCAGCATGATGGACCTGTCAGCACTTTTTCTTCTGAAAATATAACCCCTAAATGAGCCAGTAACAGTTTTCTGTGAAGAATATCTTCTGCAAAAGAACAATTTTTGAGTTAAACAAGGATATATGACTTACATTGTCACATCATAACCAGGGGCGTAGCTTCAAGAAAGGTGTTTGGGGTGTGATACTCCCCAAATAAATGCATTTTCATCATGGTAGTTGGGTCTGCACGCCCTGAGTCTGGTCTGCTATGTCTGTGTTGGTGTTTCTTATTGTGCACCTAGAATAAAGGACAAAACCGTGACCTTTGATGAAAAGCAGGTGAGGGAAAGAGATACATTTGGTGGCTGAATTTTAAAATGTGAAACCAGATAACCTGTAATCAATACCGGCTTCTCGGCTTGTCCAAATTTTGGCTAACATTTTATTTCACAGCGCCTCTTTTTTCCTTTTTTATCACATATGAGAGCACTTTTTCACACTTGAGCTTAGGATGTGTGCTGTACAGGCACCTCTTATGCTTGATTTAATAGACTATATTGTTACTCCATCTAGAATAAGAATCTAGACCTCATTTAGGATTTACATGTCTACTGACTTGCCTCTTAGTTCACTAATGGCATTGTTGTGGCGGGTGGGGAGCCGTTGATGTTTCTTAGTTCATTTTTTAAAACTATCGCTTTTATAAATGTGTGCCTATGTAGTGATTTATTTTAAGGTGAAAATGCCTTCGCATGTTAAAGAAATTCACTTTTTATTTTTTATTTTGAAGAGACTGTGTTTTATTTTACATTATGTTGGTTGCACGATATACATGCCAAACTGTTTCAAGGCTTGGCTCATGTATGGACTCTTAGAGCCAATCTAGACCCTTGGATTGGCTCTGGCTCGCATAATTAATTTGCTGGAGCACTCACCTCTATCTGAAAACTTGTGCTTAGTACATGTGGCTGTCAGTCACTTGGTTAAATGATTTGTAAAAGGCAAGGAGTGGAAACATGAAACCCTGCCTACATTCACTGATTTGCCAACTGTACCATCAAGGCTTCTCATAGCAGAGACGAAGAAGGGTGTGTACAGTGAAAATACATTTAAAATAAGTGATCCCAGGGCAAGGACTCCAGGCCATTGTGTTGTCCATAACCAAAGTCATGAGTTCTCAGGGAGAACTTCAAGGCCCAGGTGGGATGGGCATTGGTGAAGCATTGTGAGGGTGTTTTAGGGTGTGACACCCCTCCAATGTATTCGTGGCTTGGTAGTTGGGTCTGGGGGCCCTGAATCGGATTTGCTATGTCTGTGTCAGCTTTTCTCGTCATTCTCGTTTTGCTTACAGCTTTTAACTTCTTAATTTTTTGGAGCGGAAACATAAATGTATCTAGTGACTGAATCACAAACAATATAGTAGATCTGCACCCACAGAAGTACTCCTTGAATGTGTGTAAATTTACTACTTTTTGGAATTCACAAACATTGGCAGTAGTAGGCTTGGAAAGCTGCACCTTTAGTAAATTTTCAGGCATACTACCGGCAATCAAACACCCAAAAGGTGATGGGATGAATGCTTGCCATAGTCTAACCAGTGCCAATATCACAGGGTAGCATTTCAGTACCAACATTTTTGGCCACTGTGCCACTCTAGACAGATGCCCACCTAATGCAAATCAGTACTGACCCTGATCCTTATGGAAACAGTCCATCCCGAACCTTGGTCATCTCACCCCGCAACCCAATGCTTTTTAAGTTGAGAAATTTGAGATTCACCCTCCCCCACCTCAGTTTTACTGACTAAGCCATGCCCCTGATTATAACTGCGTGCTGATTTGCAAACTATATTAAGAAAAACAAGAGCGACCCATATGTCCTTGCGAACTGGGTGTTGCAATTAAGCAAAAAAACAATTTTCACAAGGAACTCATTTGTCAGAGATGATACAATTCTGCAACAGAAATTTAGCTTGCTTGAATTAATCAAGAACAGAAACACATTTATGCAGATAAGACCTTTAGTTGAGTTCAGTCAAAACAATAAATCTTGAGTCTAAAAAGCCCACACAGCAGTCTAATCAAAATACTCACTTCAGCCGAAATGAGTATAGTTTATTTTATAATCACAATAATTACCACAAGCAGTATTTCCTAAAGTATAAGATATTTACATTATAAGCATTCTATATGTGATTTAGTGATCCCCAGTGAGTGACCATAACCTAACGTGGTGTAAATTGGAGTGAAAAGAAGGTGAAAAAAAGGGCGAGGTTATTGGTAATAAAGTGAGCTTTCACAAGTAAGTGATTTGTGTGTTGATTTTCATTAGGCTCTCTCTAGTAACAGTCGACAACGTTTCGACCCTCTCAAGATACGGGGTCTCTTCAGGACAGGAATTCTGGAGACTAATGGAGGGAGAAAGTTAGGATGTGCTAGGGAATACAATTGAAGAGAAAGACGTGGGCATTTTTAGCAATTGCAATGGCGCGCAGTGGCTTACCATTGATAGCACATAGTGTGCCTGGGTATCTCAGGGTAATTGCTGGAGTTCTCAAAGTAGTACCTGTAGATGATACATATGGTGGCATTAGGGTTGAAGCCAACGTGGAGGAGGTAACCGTGTCGGATGTGGTAAGGGGAATGGCTTACCAGGATTCAACAACGATTAGGTCAGTAATTACTGATTCCTATGATGCTAAATTCGGGGGAAGTATCTGTTTCCTTATAGTGCCTCCTGGATTTCTAAAATAAACAGGGGTATAACATTTACTATTAATACCGCGTTTAAAAAGGGGACGATTTACAAGAACAATTCGTAATGACCAGGGTTTGACTCACCCGTGGGAGGAGCGGTGAACAGTCAATGAATCACTAGCGTTCTGTCACGAACTGCTGGGTTAAATAAATAAATCATGGTAAGAAAAACTCAAGCCTATTGCTTAATAGGCTTGAGTTATTCTTACCCTGATTTTCTTGTAAATCGTCCCCTTTTTAAACGCGGTATTAATAGTAAATGTTATACCCCTGTTTATTTTAGAAATCCAGGAGGCACTATAAGGAAACAGATACTTCCCCCGAATTTAGCATCATAGGAATCAGTAATTACTGACTTAATCGTTGTTCAATCCTGGTAAGTCATTCCCCTTACCACATCCGACACGGTTACCTCCTCCACGTTGGCTTCAACCCTATTGCCACCATATGTATCCTCTACAGGTACTACTTTGAGAACTCCAGCAATTACCCCTGAGATACCCAGGCACACTCTGTGCTATCAATGGTAAGCCACTGCGCGCCATTGCAATTGCTAAAAATGCCCATGTCTTTCTCTTCAATTGTATTAACTAGCACATCCTAACTTTCTCCCTCCATTAGTCCCCAGAATTCCTGTCCTGAAGAGACCCCGTATCTTGAGAGGGTCGAAACGTCGTCGACTGTTACTAAGAGAGAGCCTAACGAAAATCAACACACAAATCATACTTACTTGTGAAAAGCTCCTCTTTATTACCAATAACCTTGCCCTTTTTAGGTCTCGCCTGAGCCAGCGCATGCGCTGCACTGCGAGACATTTAGTAAGGGGGTTTTCAAAGTGCTACCAGAGGCTTTTCCTGGCCTCAAGCTTGTGTTCACGCGAGCGTGCACGCGCGCAGCCGCCATCTGTCTTTCCTCCGTCACGTGTCATTAAGTGCATCGCGATCGCGATCACTTTCACTTTCGCGGCCGCGCGGCCGTGCCAATGCTTGTCTTCCTACAGGCTGCATCTCACTTTAATCACTTAAAGCTTTGTCATTAGCTTTAGTTATGTTGTGTTTATTTTTTTAATATAGCTCCTCTGCATCAGCTTCACGTTCTGTGAACCTGGGCAAATTACTTTGCTACGGACGGGAGAGCCGATGCCGAGATTCAAACCCAGTTGGCAGCTCAGGATGTTACAGCGTCCGCTTAACATTCTCTTCTGGGCAAATCACTTAGGCATGGGGAGAGCCGGTGCCAAGACTCTCACGAGAAGAGCATTTTGGAAACACACAGGCATTCACTGTTATTTTTTTATTTACAATAAATGCACAGGTTACCTCGATTGCCTCGGCCAAACAAAGAAAATCACTCCTGCACGGGGAGAGCAATGCCAAAACCTCTCCCATGCCCCATTGCTTCTGTTTCTTCCCAGAGGCCATGGCTCACTTTAATGACTGCTTTAAAAAAATAAACATTTTGACATCTTTTATTATCTTTAGTTCAGTTTTTTTTATTTTTGAGTTCCTCGGCGCCTGCATCACATTCTGTGAGTCTGGGCAAATCACTTGGGCATGGGGAAAGCCAGTGCCGAGACTAACCTGGTTCCTCTGTTCCAAAGTTGGCAGCTCTGGATGTTACGGCATTGGCTTAACATTTTGTGATTCTAGGCAAATCCCTAAGGCACGGGGGAGTCGGTGCCGAGACTTGCATGGGAAAATCCAATGCCGAGACTCAAACCTGATGCCCCAGTTCCTAAGTCGGCAGCTTTGGATGTTAAAGTAACTACTCAAGCAGAGTGCATTTGTTTTTGAGCTGTCTTCCTCATGCATCTCCTCTTGCATTGCTGTTACCTGCACCTTCCCGGGTGCATGGAAAGAATGAATTGATGTATATGGAGGGTGGTTGGCATATTACTTATCTGACCCTTTTTTTTTTTAATTTGTCTTCATTTTCTCCATTAGAGAACCTGACTAACAAATGACATAACTAGGTGTCTGTTCATATATATGGAGACTGGGTGCTGCATGTGTTTAAAACATGCGTGTTAAAAAATAAATACATACGCTGTCTGCACTGTAACTAAACCTCTTTGCCAGGAGCGCTATTGCCTGCTGCATTTGATGTGAGAGGTCGATGGGAATGGCCGGTCGACCATCCTGCGCCACCCTGCATTACTCTCTTCCCTTCAGTGCTTGTGTAAACTGGAAGTACTTTACGTTTAGGAGTGAATGTCTCAGACTATGCTCTTAAAATTAGTGTTAAATAGTGTTTGCATTTGTGGGACAATAACAAAAGTAAAGTAACTTTGTCTTTTCTAATACTTTATGTTGACTGGCATTTGTGTGCAGCCACATTTGCTTCTTTCCAAAGAAGACTGTTAGAAGTTCCTTAACAAAGGCATTTTATTGCCTCGTTAATCAAAGCAGTGTCCCAACAAGTCTTATCAAAGAATGCAAACCTTCCCTTGCTCTCTTCAAACAAGCATTGGCATAGCCAATAGGTCTCGCCTTTGGGACCTGCTGCATAACTAAATACTTATAAGGTCCCAAAGGCGAGACCTATTGGCTATGCCAATGCTTGTTTTCACCTTCTTTTCACTCCAATTTACACCACGTTAGGTTATGGTCACTCACTGGGGCTCACTAAATCACATATAGAATGTTTATAATGTAAATATCTTAAACTTTAGGAAATACTGCTTGCGGTAATTATTGTGATTATAAAATAAACTATACTCACTTCGGCTGAAGTGAGTATTTTGATTAGACTGCTGTGTGGGCTTTTTAGACATAAGATTTATTGTTTTGACTGAACTCAACTAAAGGTCTTATCTGCCTAAATGTGTTTCTGTTCTTGATTAATTCAAGCAAGCTAAATTTCTCTTGCAGAATTGTATTATCTCTGGCAATTGATTTGCAAACTATGGTTCTTCAAAAAGGTTCATGAAGAAAAAAAACACATCGCAAATTAGCGCAGGCTTAATTATTATTGTAATTAAATTTCTATAGTGCTTACTACTCCTGACGAGGCGCTGAAACTTCTTACGCCAGGCAGGACACTGCTCCAGAACCCAAGGTTAGTAGTAAATACGAACATTTACAGAATTCTGTAAAGTGCCTGGGGCATATTTATTAGCATTAGAAACGGGAAAATAAATAAATAAATAAGGAGTTACATAATTCCCCTAAGCCCTTTCTCTGCACTTGAAATGTTCGCTACCTCTTGAAAGAAACCCTGCCCTTCCCTGGGACAACCCCAGAAACCATTTCCAGCTGTATGCAAAGCAGGCTGGGAGCTGTGCCAAGCTGCACTCTGTGCCCAGGCCGCCCTCGGGCTGTTTTCTCCTGGCAGCCACGGCAAACTACAGTAATACTTTGTTCAGTGACATCTGAAAGCGAGGCCGCCTTCCCTCCTGTTGTGGCCCTGTTTACAGCTACGGTTTCTAGGACCTTCTCGAGTGCAGAGAGTAGAAAGAGCACCACGAGCCGAGAGACACACGGATTTTCCTCTCACCATAAAAAACATACCCAGTAGCTTGGAGTCATCCAAAGAAAATATTTCCGTGCAAAGCATGTGGGCTGCCTTGAAAAGCTATTTAAAGGGTCTTGTTAAATGCCAGATAGGATTTTCACCACTGGAATCCCTGACACTGAATCAACAATTGTCCATTTTGACACATCGCGCTAAACAAAGGGTTATGCAGTAAAAGTCGAAGCGGTAAAAACAACAAAACCACACAAAAATTCCACAATATTTTGAACCCCGTGTTCACGTAGGGTTAGGAAGTCAGTTGTTTGTAAGTTTAAAAGCGACACAGGCATTGTGGCTTGCATGTTCTGCGCCTTACTCACAGGGAAAAGCAGGTGAATAGTCACAAAGCCAGAACGGACGCACTTTCTCCAGTGGTGTAACATATAATTATAGGGGCCCCGTGCAAAAAGGGATCAAAGGGGGCCCCCTGAACGGTTAGCCCCCCCCCCCACTACACTGCCGGAGCCTGCTCGGTAAAGTACAGTGGCTTTCCCGAGCGTTTGACTATTTCTTATTCCATGCCATTGCACACATTCTGAAAGGCATGCAATGGCATGGCTTAAAGGTCAAGGGGCCCCCTCCAAAACAAGAAACTCTGGGACCCCTGTCACCCCGACCCCCACACGCAGTGCTGTGGGGGTCTCTGTTATGCCCCTGACTTTCTCCTCTTCAGTGCACTTTGTACAGATTTACCTATACCACTGTGAATTGGGCATCCACTTGACACTCATGTTTCCTGCCTGGAAAACCGTGGTCATGTTGTGTGTTTTCTGCATGGCCCATTGTAGTTTTCCATATGTTAGCCTAACTGTGCACATTGTAGGCCTCATTTTCCACTGCACACATTACTATATAAACACGCTTGCTATTGTGCCACATTGTACACACGGAACCTGCATATATGTTTTCACGTTCTGTTCTTTTCCTGGGGTTTAATCTGAGCACCACTGACAAGGTCAATCAACAATGTCCCTTGTTATTCTTTCTGGCCAGACACTAGCTCCTAGACATAACATAAGAATGCAGCTGTTGTTTATGTGCATACATGTCCTTGCATATAGATGAGTACATGAGCCATAAACAGACAATGGAACGAGAGTTCTGAGACAGGAGCACTGCGTCTGCTGTGATGTAGAGCATTCATCTGTGTATGCTAAGGTACAGGGTCTGCCGATAAGCCCAGAGATCTTTTATATAATCATTTTGCTTTACTCACAGGGGAGAGAGGTTAGATTACTCTGTCTTATAAGATGACAGCACTTTTCATGCTATATGGGTTATTAACCATGCTAACAGTATTTTTATTATGCATTTGTTTTCTAATTGCGGCACGTATACTGCATTTTAGACCACGTTAATTTGAATAAATATTCTAAACTTCTTTTGTGTATCGTTGTTATCTTATTGTGGACAAGTACGAGTGAGAGTGAAAGGGTGTGTCCTGTTAACACAATCCCTGAGGAGGTTGAGAGTGTTGTGTTCTGGGGTGTCAACTCACTTGTTTCTCTGGTATGGTTAGGAGGGCAAGTGAAGCACTATAGCTATTCAGACTCGGGCTCATGGATACCGAGGTAGTTGGATGACTCGGTCCCTACATGCTGATGTTCCATGGTCCCAAGCATAGTTCTGTTCTAGAGCAGAATCCCTGCAACAGTCATGTCGGCAGCAATGTAGGGCTTGTGATATTAACAGGAGATAGAGAAATGGGCTACTCAAGTGGCCATCATGGCCCTTAGGTGCTGTCAAGTTTTATATTTCTATATGTTTCTCAACCTGTAGAAGTGGTTTATAGGTGCACTCTAGGCCTATTTGTTGGACTTCAGCAACATGCCAGCCTACCTCTATAATCGAATGGTACCCCAGGTTTGTGAATGTGCACCAGCTGCAAAAGCCACTTCAACGACTTGTGAATAGGATAGCAGATATATGCATATCCTCATAGACATCGAGGCCCCTATTCACAACACTTTGTGTCGGAGTTTTAGTTACTTTTCTAATGCAAACGCGAAGCAAAGTTCTCAGCTGGGCTTTATTATCCAGCATAAATTAGGATTTGCTTTGGACAGTAGCGCAAATTTATTCAATACGCTGCTTTGCATTACTTTGCATCAAGGGAGCATTCCATGGGTGGTGCATGGGCATTCCTGTACAACCACCGATGGGTTTTGATGCAAATCCATATCTACAAAGAATTGTAGACAGGGGTTTGCACTAAAATCCTATGCATACTCGAGGTAGGCGCAATGGAGAAAAATGTTTTAATGTCTCCTTGTTTTTCTCACTTTGGATGTGTGCTGCATTGTATTGCACACATACCAGGTGAGAAAGCCTTAAAACGTGGGGGCTTATTTTCAAGCCCCTTGCACCGCAGATGCGTCACATTTTATCACATAAAAAGTGGTGCACCCCCGGCGCAAGGGGCTTGTAAATAAGCCCCAAAGTTTTTGTACTGGAAGGTATCACTTCCAGTACAAAAATGATGTGTCAGACAACGCAGACACCCTTGCACTACGGCTCAATGGTGTGTGCATTAGTGCATGGCAGCCAAAAATGCACCAGCGCAGGGACAACAGCGCCTCATGTTAATAGGTTAGTTCTGCTCCCTACCTTTCACACTACGTAACGCTGCAACTTTACTTGCTGCGCTATGTTGCGTTAGTTCTATGTAAATCTGGGCCCGTATTTGAGTTATGGACTTTCGCTTCACTTATTAATTTTTTCTGGGAGCTGTAGTTTTGGTTCCCGCTGACTGAACCCATTTAGCTAAAGGACCATATTACAGAGACCTGTCCAATGTAAACTGGAAAATGTGATTGCACTACTTAAAGCCATGTGGCAAAAATATGTACTGCTAACATACAGCAGGACCAAAATACGTTCTGTAACTCGGCTATTGATAGTTTAAACATAAAAAACAGGTGAAATTCAAAGCACTGTCCCTGGCCCAGCAAATTAGTTACAGAATGATTCCATCCTTCTTGAAGGATATGCGTCTTTCCTGTTGTAGGTAGGGATTTCAGTCCTTTGTCACTATGTGCCTACTGTTTATGCCTCCGTTCCAAGATGGCGGCTCCTTATCAGTCGTGACCCCCTCTCTTTGAACCAGTGCCCCATTCTGTGCCTTCCTGTAACCAACAACCAACTACATTTTCGATACAAGCATCTAAACCTGGCTGTCAGCAGCCAACACTTGGTACAGCTCTGTGTCAGCTTCCAATGGTGCCAAGAAGCCCCTGGGTGTAAGCAGGCTCTAGAAAGCTGTACAAGGGCCACTAGAATTACGCAGCAACGGAGGGTAAAATTAATGTGCACGTTTAGCTCAATTATGTGACAAGAAAATGTAAACTATACAGCATAATGCAGCACACCCTGTTGCACTATTATTTTATTATTTCATCATTTTATCACATTAGTACGGCCTGGCCAAAAGTTTCACCTTATTAGTACCCCTTTAATATATGAATAAATCAATCGACAACAACAAGGTTTCTAATTAACATTTGGAAAGGTGCTAGCACAGTGCATCACCACTTGTGGCACCTTTTAAAGTAACTTTTGATCTTAGAGCTAGGAACTATTTTTTATATTGAAATCCCCAAATTATGCAGCAAATGAGGATTATTTTGCTGGTGAAGTAAATGCGTTATTATGCACAGATCTCTGCAGCAGTAGCATCACATAACTCTAGTGACCCTGGCTATTCATCGTCAACGAAAAAAGGCGTGGGTCCTTCCTGCACCAGCCAAGAGCCAGGTAAAAAAATGGAGATATCTCAGTTTGTCTCATGCTTGAGGCCTTCATCAGGTCTGGGTATTCCTCTGCATTTTTGTACGTGCAGTTTGTTTTGTTTCCTGTTGTAAATCCATCACCACAAATCCTGAAGGCAAGCATAAAGCACGACTGGATTAGATACGCCTGACAAAGATCGACTTGAGATCTCTGGACACCAAGGTTTGTTAGCTTTGAATTTACACCAGACCTTGGGTGGCATTTAAATAATAACAGGCGGAGATACTGAGAGACTCAGCGCCTTGGCAGGGGATCAAACGGCATTCACCTCCTGACTGCTGACCTAAATCCATCTTACATAGGTCATCGACCGCCGACCACCCGAGCTGCTCCCAAAGGACTGCTTCTTCCACGCCTCGGTAAAATGTGCGGAATGTCTGCCAGCCTCTGGTTCACATCGAGACTCTGCCTGCAGCAATGATGCGTCATGATCAGGACCACTGGAATTATGCGGCAGGAAAGGGCCAAATTGTGCGGCAGGGTTGAGTAAATTATGTAGCAAGAAAAGGCAAATTATGCGGCATAATGCAGCACATTTTGTGATAGCATTACTTCATTGTTTCATCATTTTTTAAACTTGGTAACACTCTGTGGGCATTGGTTGCACCCCATTAGTACCAGCTTAACATCCAAACATAACAATATGATAGAGAAAGGTGACCAGTCCAGCTTTGTAAAGGGCCTTCCACTTCGCGGCAACATGTGTCATTGCATTTTTAGTAACCTTTGAACCTCTTGAGCGTGAAACAATTTTTTTTGCTAAAATCTTCAGATTATGCGGTAGATGATGGATTATGTGGCAAATGCAGGAAATCTATAATTATGCGAAAATCGCCACAGCCGCACAATCGCATAATTCCAGTGGCCCTGGCCATGATGTAAGCGGATGACTGGCTCGGTGGAAGTCCGGCCAACAGAGGGGCCAAGAGCTGAACGTACATCAAAAATATTTTTAGGTCTGGCCTAAAGACAGCTTTAGGAGTTTTGGCAGCCTCGTGCAAAAAAAAAGAATGACAATAATATATATACATATAGGATCTCTGAGTCATTCCTCTACATCCATTGTTCTGTGAAACTGTCATTCACGTTTTGCTTCTGTCCACCACTCAAACAGCATGAGGCAATGTGTCAGCCCACTTTAGCCATAGCTCTCTTGCAGTGTGAATGGGAGCATTTCGCAAGATCACATGTACAACTCTTCCCAAAACAAAATTGTGTATTCAATGGAACACCTTTTGGTCTAATCTCTCGTATATATTTTTTTACTCCTAAACTATTCATTTTTATTTCATATATGCATGTAAAAACAAAAGCTTGACAATTATGAATGTCGGACCTATTTGCTTGTTTTAGTTGACCAGAAGTCCCACATGTACGCAAGTTATATTGCAAGAGTTCTGTGCTGTAGAAAAGGGTTTTTCACTTCCATAGGATGTCAAATTAAGTTTCCTAATGTACAAACCAGTGCTTAATTTGAGCCGGTGGTTTCCAGTGCTCGGCACCGGCACTTGGGATAGCCTGTTACAAGGTTGCGCTGTCTAGGTAATTTAGAGATGACCACAACAACAGTTAATTATCAATGCTATATTCATTAAAAATTACTATTGCCTGCTGCCCAAGCCATTCTTATCTCTTTAGGGGCCTGAAATAGTCCGAATTGTCACACTTGTAAGTGTGTGATGGTTAGTAGTTGTGTTGTTACTATCACTGGCAGCATGGCAGGGGCAATAAATGTGTGGTGCAAGCTGCAGTGGCCTCCTGACGCGAGCCCTGGCACTTATTGTTTTACAAATTAAGCACAATTAAATTTGTATTTGCTGGTATGTATGTGGTCATCATTAATACAACTGCAAAAATAGACTTAATTAAGTTGCATATAGTATACACTAAATAGGTATGATATTCTCCATGGCTAACTTAAACACAAGACATTATTGTGTCTTCAGTGTGATAGTCCTTGTATCAGCCTTGCAGTGACAGCAGCAGACAGGGACACAGGTTGGTATCAGCATACACACACGTGCCCCCAGTGGCGTAGCAAAGGGAGGGGTGGGGGCCGTCTGCCACGGGCGGCACGAGTTTTGGGGGTGGCAGCCTCCACCCCTCGTTCTTACCAGCGGCCGGAAAATGCAGGAACCACCAGCACCCCCCGCTCTTTCGGCTGCCGCAGGGTAGCAAACGCTGGAACCGCCACGGGCAGCAAAAGGCTGAGCTATGCCACTCTGTGCCTCTTTTATTTTTCAATTTATAGGTACAGTCTTCATATTGGGAACAAAACAAAATGATCCTAGTTGGAGGAGAACCAACAGGTCTCTTGCACTCGGACCGATACAGCAGACACCAACGTATCTGTCTGTCTCTGTTTGTTTCTACTAGGGTGATCATTCACATTTTCCTCACTTTTCTTTTTTAAGTCTTTTATGATTCTTAGATTTTAAGAAAATATTTAGTCTTCATATCAGAGGTTCTCTCTTGCATAGCATGAAAGGGTGGATCTCTGTTACCCTTGATGTGCTGCAGAGTCTGAAGACAAGGTGTGGAAGGGTCCAGATGGGCTTCCATTGTGTCCTGCATCCAGGGCACACTGATGAAAGGAATTGTAGAGTGTCTTTATAGTGAGACAATTTGTGCAGGGTGCACTCAAGGGGGAAAGAGGAGAATCCAATCAACATCATTCATCCTACCTACTAAATCAAGGTACTGTCCTCAGGACAACCTGTTGTGTGCCTAGCTTGCAGGTGGTTAGTAACCTCGAAGGTGTGATGTCTTGATATTATGCACACTAGGAGCCTTGCATTCTGGGCGGACTCTATACAAGAATTATATAATCTGCTGGGAGGTTTTAAGGAGTGGTTATAAAAGTTATGACGCAATGCATGCAGTGTGTGAACGTATTTTGAGGAATAAAGATATCTGTTACAGAGCTATGTGTGTGGTGTGTTTATTTGCATACTCCCAGCTGGGGAAGTCGCTACAACTGGCGACAAGTAGGAGATACGTGCCCCAAAGAAACAAGGCTGCTCTCCCTGAGAGTTTGCAATGGTACAGTAAACTGCTCGTGCTTGCCTCATGCACCCTGAATCGATGCAAATCAGCTTGAAGGTGGTGTATGTGGAGTCAGAGCACCGCTCCATCCCATACACAGCTATCGAACAATTTGAAGACCCTGCAAAGGAGCACATTTGGAAAGCCCACCGGAACCGGCTGGCAAGACCGAAAGAAGAGACACTGCATCGCGCCATAACACAGAGCCATCATCCATACGAAGCAAACACTAAAGGCAGTAACAACCAGGTACGAAAGCAGAAACTTACTTACTGACACAAGCGAGTGAAGTGCTTTACAACCTCAAAATCGGACGAGACGACCAGGCTCAAGCAACGGGAGTGTTGCATGGAGAGGTTGCCAATCCTGCTTTGCATGAAGAACGCTGTCTGAACAGCATGTGCTCTCAATGGCGACAGAAGAAGTGCAAAATACAATGCTGCTGTGTATCTGAAACCACCACCGCCATTCGACACAGCGAAGAAGCAGAACATTGGTTCCAGGAGGGCTGCCTGAATCGAAACGTTTGATGGTTTCATAGATGCGCTAGAAGATGATAAGAAAATCATTAAATATTTGAAAAACCTTGCTGGTGATGAAATGTAAGAAGTGCTAAAGAAAGTCTCACTAACTGATGCAATGTCGTACCAAAAGACAAACGAAGCGTTGGAAGCCAAATTCAATCCAATGACAAATGTCAACTATGAAAGGTACATTTTCAACAAAGCACGAAAACAGGCTGGTGAAAAGATGGATGAGTTTGTTGAGAGACTTGACACACTTATCAAACACTGTAAGTTCAGTGACTTCAATGATGAAGAAGCCATGTGCCTCAGAGTCATAGATGTTTGTCTTTCAGACTCTTTCAGAAAACGAATGCTGAAAGAGACACTCAGTTTAGAGAAGATGATAAATGGCTGCAAGAGCAGGAGAATGAGCAGATCGACAAGCCACTGATATGTAAGCAGGGACAGTGCACAGTGAGTCAGTCAGGGCCAGCTTTAACACTGGTGGCGCCCTGTGCGACAATGTTTGTGGGTGCCCCCCCAATGACCACCTCCGCCACTGATTCCCTCACTAGCACCCTTTAACAGTGCCCCTCAAGTCTCCATAACCACCGTCTCTCAGATTACACTTTACATCACACACACATTGCACAGAGACAATTGTATGAGTGTAAATCAGTGTATAGGAAATGTTACATCAGACACGACTACAAGATGTAGGAGTCACATGTCCATGATACTGGTAGGCAATATAGTTTAAGAGTCCATATTCAGGAAAAGCACACATTCAGGATACAAAACATAACACCATTGTCAGGGGTTCTTTCTTCAATACAGAGAATTGTTTTCTACCCAAATGAACCCTTTTGGCAGGATTAGGATAGTGAAAGACTGGGAAAAAAACATGTAGCTCTAACATATGCAAATTGCATGCAGCTCTTTGATGACAGTTAATAGCTCCATGTTCTATATAAGGATTTTGACTTATAAAAGACAAGTAACAAAAGGATCTCTCTTGCAGAAGCAGTAACTCACTGACCTATTTACATTGTATGCACTTTGTTATCTGCATGGTACACGTTCTTAGCAGCAGGCATTTTAACCCTGTGCGCTGCCTTACAAGGAGTCAAAACTTCCACTAGACAAACCTCCTGTCTCTTTCCAGGGAGACAATTAATCACCGGAGTTATCTTGACATTTTAATTGATGCCAGGAACAGGGCAGCAGGAACGCGGCAGCAGGTGTTTTAAAAATGATAATATACTCGCAAAAAAGGACACCCCCACCCCAAGTCAGCGCCCGGTGCGGTGGCACCGATCGCACCGCCCTAGAGCCGGCCCTGGAGTCAGCGTTGACCATGAAAAGCAAGCAGAAGCACAAAATAGATGCACACAAGTCGACGTTTCCGTAGAAGAAAAAGTTATGCTTCTGATGTGGGTTTCATTTCCCCATGAAGGTAAATGTCCAGCCATAGGACACATATGCAAAGGCTATGGGAAAGAAAACCACTTCCTAATGGTCTGCAAAGCGAAGAGAAACCAAATGTGTCACAGCGAGAAGAGAAAATGGACGCCAGAAGGTTCCAGAAGCATTCTTGCCACTCCCACATGGCCAAAAGACAACATCAGTTACGACAAGTAGAAAATAAAGCAAAGTCGATCGTCGTCATGTTCACCATTAAAAGGATCTTCAACGTCATTTTCAAGTGCTAGTGAAGAAGATGGATGTGGGTTGAAGATATCGAGTAAGGATCGACATGCACATGCAGGTTTAGCTGCTTGCAAAGAAGATCAAAAGTCAAAGAAGAATCATCGAACGGAGCGACAAAATTCAGTTGGACACTGTCCCAAAATTACATTAAAGGTGAACCTTCATTAAAGACAGCGGTGCATCAATTAATATCATGCCAGTAGAAAAGTTTAACAGCTTGTCTTGTATGCCATGCCTTACCCCATCAAATATGATGGTATACACGTGGGCTTCTTATAAACTGTTACAGAGTCAAGGGTCATTTACAGCAACAATGCAACAAAAAACAATGTCAGTGCAAGCGCCAATTCATGTCTTTCAGGAAACTACAGCTAGTGCATGCCTACTCAGCTTTGCTCCTGCTTTTGACATGGGACTGATATCTCTTAACTACAAAATCTGTGCTCAATCTGAAACTGTGAGTCAGTTCCCGTCGTTATATTATGGCCTAGGAAGACTCAAGAAAATGAAAGTGCAACTTCATATTAATGAGGACATTCACCCTGTTGTCCAACAGCACCTCAGAGTCGCCTTCCACCTACAAGAAGCCGTTGAGAAAGAACTAGAAACACTGTTGTAGCATGACATCATTGAACACTCCACCTGTCCTATGCCATGTTTCACCTATAGTTGTGGTGCCAAAAAAGGACAGTGGAGGTGCAGTGCACATTTGTGTTGATATTCGCCAGGCCAACAAAGCAATCCTGACCTGAACAAAGGATACCATCAACTTAAGCTGGAAGAGAACTGTAGGTACATTACAACTTTTTCAACTCATGTTGGTTTGTTCAGATACAAAAGACTGAGGGGCATATTCACAAGGAGCTATCGCAGAATTAACGGCACTTTATCGCAGCCAAAGTCGTGATAAATTTACCTCCCCATTCACAAGCCGGTGTTAACAGCCCACAGCACCAGTTTACCCGCGATAGCAGCAGCAAAAAACATCGCCAAAGAGGACCCCCGCAAATATCGCTAATGAGATGCAGAGTTGGCGTTCCCGTGCCAAAAGGCGCGACAACATCACACCTCAACATTCACAACGACCAGCCACATCGGCGATAAAAACACAAAACCAGCGATAAGCCGCGTTAGCACCAGGAAATCTACACCTGCCCTGACCTGGTGTAAAGTCCGACCACAGCCTGCACCACAAAAGGGAGCACAGCCCAGAGCCACACATGAAGGACAACAGATGCCCACGAGCAACTGAACATGCAGCACGGAACCCAAGAGGGCCACAACACCCACCAACACCACACCCAGGCCCGCAACTCCCCACCCCCCCCGGGACCACCCCCAACCCCGGACTAAGAAACTGCACACCAACACCACGAATCCCAAAACAAACATTTTGCCTGATGTCGCACAAGCAGGAAAAAAAACATACATGCGTGGCCAGAAAATGGAGAATCAGTCATACAGCAATGCAATCACCAACACAAAACACTGTACAAACAAAAGCAGAAACAACCCTTAGGATGAGTCCTAACGGCTCCTCACTGGACAATCCGTAGCACACAGCCTGGAAGACCAAATCCAAGAGAAGAAGGTGTGCCATGCGCCCAACAAAGGAAAGAGAGGGAGAGAGCGAGGGAGAGAGACGGAGTGAGATAGCACAAGCAGCGCAAGGCCGCTCGGGCACCTGGCTCCACATGCCAACATGTGTGTGTGCATCGCCATCCGTACACCATGAGCCCAAGGCTGTGTCCCAATCTCAGCGCCAAAGCCACATCACATTCCGAAATAGAAGTAGTAGTTAGACAAACATCAGGGATGAAAGCACCATTGTCCCAATGCAGAAGGCGGGAGGACACCTGCACCTCTGACCTTGGTCCAGAACGCGCCTGGAACACCCTGATAGAGATGCAATGGCAGATGGGGACGACTCCCACACCACGCATTCCGCAAATGAACCATCCGACTTATCCACAGCCCACACACAGAAGCCCCTGCCTGTGGTACCACCGCAGGGGATGCCCTTGACACTCACGGAAACAGCAACCCATTACCCACAACGTTGCACACACATTCGAATCATTGCTCAGAGCTGTGGCATATCCTCCACACAACTGCCGCAGTTCAGAAGAGTGCCGGTTCACGAGACGCACCAACGCAATGACAGGCCATACCGGGCACATGCACAACCCCCATCACGTGGAACAGTACCGTGCACGTATGCTGCATTTACTGGGCGCACTGCCACTGGCAGTGCTGCGGATCAGTTACAGGCTCAGCTTCCGCATTGCCCACGTCACCTGCGTCCAGCCCTGGTTCAACTGCCGAACATGCACATTCGAGTGTCCCATGGATGTCTGCCTATCCAACACAACTGTTGATGAATTGGACTATGACTTGTGTCTGCGCCCCCTGTTGGATCACGAACAGGAGTGTAACCGAGACAGCCGTGCATGGGATGCCTTGACATACTGCGTATGTATTGGTAGTTGTGCATGGGAGATTGCACAATTTCTCGTGTGCAGTGACCACATCGAGGCGCTCCCCTATTGGGCTGTGTTGCGGATTGGTGAGACGGCGTGGGCTGAGCACACCTGCCCGGACCACCTAATGGATTGGCTCATCCTGGTGTTCCTTGAACACGACAACGATGTACTATTGGAACACATTGCACATGAAGCTGCACGGGCATTCATGGACGAGTAACTATGTTCCTGCAGCCACATCCGATTGCCACCCACAGCACATGGCCCAACAACTTGTTGCATCGTGGGGATTGCTCACATATCCCACCACAACAGAGGACACGTCTGCCTTTGGTCGGGCTCTGGATGCATGTGCGTGGAATAACGCGTGTGTACACACACCTGTGCAAGGTGACGCAGGTCCATGGTCGGAGCAACACAGCGTCATTTGGCAACGTTGCCAATTCGGACACACTGCTGGGGGAGAGAACACACATGGCAATGTAGCACAACATGTGAACCTGTCGGACCCTCACACCTGATCACTGTCAGCAGAGCAGACAATCGGCGCACTCCGGAGGCAGAGCACCATGCAGATCCCATGTGCAGTGAGTCGTGCACCCACACACGCGGCAATGGGCAGACGCCAAACAACACATGACTCATCCAGCAAGGTAAGGTGGGCTGTGAGCGTTGCCATCCGTGATGAATGTTGTCCATTTCAGCCCCAACATTTTTTGAACCTCGACATGTACCCATGCTGCATGTAAGTGTCTTAAGCATGTCCCTGCCTGTTGTGGCCATTGCCTCGTCTGTACTGACACGCACATGCCAATAAAGTCTATGCCACTCCACTGGTGTCTAACTGTGAGGTGTGTTGTTTAGATTGTCCACTCGTGTGCCACAATGAGCATCGTCCCAACACAGGGAGGAACTGACTGACGCATGTGCAATGGGGGTGCGTCCCTTTGGCAAGCTCCACCTCTGTGAGCCAGACATTATTTTTGGATAGGTGCTGGACGACATGTGCACTTACATGACTTCAGCTATGTGTGTATGGTGTCCAACCTCTGACCATGTGGAGCAATGTCATATATCACAACAGAATGTGTCCACACAGATGTGTGTAAGTAGGTATGCGACGTGAAGTTCTGTTGTCACACGTGGTGTAGGACACCACTCCTGGCCTGCCACCGTTTTGGTCACTCCTACACACAGCCCTATTCAACACATGGACGTGTGCCTACATTGGGGGGTTGTGAGATTGTTGTTGATGTGCAATGGGGATACAGCTAGTACTCACCTTCACAGTCATCCAATTGGCCATATGTCTCAGGGATAGACATGTGCATAGATGTCAGTTACCAGGGTGTACCTTCATGTGCAATCATTGTCCCTACATCCAGCCATACTTCCATACGTGAGTGAACATAGTGATGACACATATGTGTGATTTAGAATGTTTTATTCACATTCAGGTGATTGACGGAGCTGGAGCTGTACATGGCCATCCAAACCCACATCACATGGAAGCCCAGTGGTGGGCCAACCAGAGTCCTTTGGGGATTGCACAGTGATTAGGAAGAGGGAGAGTGCAGTCCGCAGCAGGATTGCTGTGTAATTGGCCAGCGGTGAAGAAATGGCAGTCCGTGTCGGGGTCCGGGTGAATGTCGCAGAGTGTTCCGGAGGTCAGTAGGAGGTATTTCCCAGGGCATGATGCATAGGTCATAACCAGGCAGGGACAGGCCATATGGCGGTGATGTATGCTACTGCCTCCTTCCTCACACAGTAGTTCCCATCCCCTTCTCACTCCCCTGATACAGGTTCTGTGTCCGGTGTGTATGGCGGGGTGATGGCTGCATCGCTGTGTGCCCTTGACACATCAGACTGCGTAGGTGATGGGGCAGCATCAGTGTGCCACGGACACATCAGGGGTCGGAGCTGTGTGTGTCGATGTTCCCGCTGCAGTCATCTGGGAACGGCTCAGTGGCAGCAATGGCAAGATGGAGTACTGCAGGGCATTGAAGTTCCCAGCCACTACTCGCTGGTGTCCAGCCGTGGCAGACATACTTCCAGCCTGCATCTGCTCCATGGTCTCCATTGACCTCCGCATCTGTGCCAACTCTGTGCTGTCATGGCTGGTGCCTGTCTGACCAGACAGTTCTTGTATTCGATTCATGGCACCAGCGAGGTCAGCCAAGGTCTGTGGCGGAGCATGGTGCGTACAGGGGGTATCCGATAGGGACTGTACGTGGTCCCTGATGGGACTCAGACACCCACGTATGGCATCAAGTTTGGCTGCCACGAGCTCGAAACCCACCCGCAGCTGATGAGCCAACTCCACCTGGCAACCCAACACACGCCGTTGGAATTCCATGCATTGGTCGGCGGGTCCTGGGAGACAGCTGTGGTGGTGTGTGTTTCCTGCTGTGTGGTCTGTGCAGGTGGTGGAGTCACCTCGAGGCAGCTGGCCTGCCCTGCTTCTGGGGGTGGGGTGCAGAGGCTGTCCATTATCCGTTGGAGGGTGTCTTGACATATGTGCAGGTTGTCCTCTTCATCATCAATGATGGGAAGTGTGGTGTGCTCTGCAGGAGGTGTTTGTCCCTCTGCAATGTAAAGGGGAGATGCAGGTTAACTGAGTTTCACATGTATGGTGATGATTTGCAGATGTTTACATTCAGACTGCATGCCAATGTACATTGTGACTGTTTTGGGGGAGCTGGTTATTTGATGGCAGTCAGTGTGTTTTTCGACTACTTGATGGATGTGTGGTAGTACCCGTACATTATCATCACACAGTGTCAGGCAATGCCAGATGTGAGTGGACAGTTACTACGCACGAGAGGAACCTGTTGTGAGCTCTGTCCTGTGGTGCTGGTGTTGCACTTTGTACCACATTGCCGTCATTGCTGATGTTCTGTGATTGCTATGTGTGTGTGCTGCATTGTGGGGGAGTTGCCCCTGCAGCTCTGATTTCGTGTAGCCTTCTCCCTTTGAGGCGGGGCGCCTTTGAATTGTGTGCTTTTCGGGGCCTGATTTGCTTTTTACTTGGGTCATATGTGCTCTCGGACTGTTTTTGTGGCCTGGTGCATTGTTCGTCTGCTGCGTGTATTGTACGGCATGGGTTGTGGGTGCACGTGGACATGTCGGAGTGTGACCTGCTCCTTTATGGATGTGATCCGCACTGGGCTACCTCCATGTCGATTCGTGGGCCATGTCATTTTTTTTTGGCTGCTACCATGCTATCGGACATGCAGTGTTACTTGCATAGTCAGTGTGGGTCACAGAGCCGCTGCTTTGCTGGATTCAGCACATGTGCATGGGTCGGTTGTGATATTGGTGATAGTGGGGGGCCCCTCTGTGCACATTGTGGATGGGGGCCTACTTGGCGTTTCTATGTGTGCTGCAGTGTGCCAAGGCAATCAGGGACATGTTCCACGGTCATTGTGGGTGTGCTGTGTGCTACACGTAATTGTGCATGTGTGCCATTGTGCCCATCTCCCCCGTCCCCCCGTCCCTAGTCGTTACTCACCCTGTTGCTGTTGGGTCACGTCGTATCGTGCTGTGTCCAGGCCCCCCAATACTGCCACCGTCTCCTCACTGCTGACTGTGGCCACCATTTGCTCCAGCTCATCCAGCTCCTCCTGTGTCGCAGGACTCCCACCTTCAGTCGCCGTTGCTGCCTCCCTGTTGGCGGCGAGCTAATGTTTGGTCTGCCTTTTCAGATCATGCCAGCGCCTCTTGACCTCCTCCAGTGACCTCCTCGACACTCCGACTGCATTGACTTTGGTAACGATGGCCTGCCATATTTCGGTTTGGGTTGCCGGTGCCGCAGTGGAGGTGCCGAACAGTTGTTGATGGTGTTCGGTCACCTCCGTGACGATGATCCAGTCTTCCTGCGGACTGAACCCCGTCTTCCTCTTCCTCTTGTCCTTGCCCTTCCCCGAACGCGGGGTTCCTGGCTGGTCCTCCGTGGGGCTTGTGGTGTTCGGCTTGTCCTCTGCACTCGGTCCGGGTGCATCCATGTTGCTACGCAGTTTGAATTGTTTTTGGGCTTTTTTTTTCTTTCTTTTATGGTGCTTTTTCCCGCCGGACGCATGGGATTTGCAGGCCTGTGGCTGGTGTTCGCTGATTTCTGTACCGCGATTGGCCTCATCGCATGATTTCTCGCGTTCTGCATTTTTTCGGCGTGGCGTTGATTTTCACGATGACATTTGACGCGTTATCTGGTGACTATCGCATGCTACCGCCTTGTTGTGAATTCCACGTTGACACGGGGTTATTTTCCCGCGCTAGGCTGCGATGTTGAAAGTTGCGTTACGCTACTCTTGCGGTAGTTATCACACGTTCTTGTGAATATACCCCTGAGTTTTTGGAATGTCTTCGGCTGCGTAGATATTTCAGGATGTTATTCACAGAGTAATTCAATCTGTTACTTATGCTTTCAATCACAGTGATGACATACTGATATTTGGGACAAAATGAACAAGACAAGGCTCTTACACAAGTGTGCCAATTACTTGCTGAATGCAGCAAACTGTGAGTTTCACAAAACTAAACTTAAATTCTTTGGGCACATATTCTCTGATGGGGGAATGACTCCTGACCTGGATAACCAAGTGCAAGCATTGTCATCTACTTGCCCCCAACAAGATGTAACCCTGCTGCGACCCTTCTTAGGCATGGCCAGCTATTGCTCAAGATACATTTGTGACTTTTCTCCAGTGAGTGCCCCATTGAGAAACTTAAAAAAGCGTAATGTCCCATTCCAGTGGTCTCCTGAATGCGACCAAAGTTTCAAAGAAATAAAGTATGCAATTGAGAATGCAACCGAAATGGCCTATTTTGACCCCAAGTTACATAGTGAGATCACATTAGTGAGAGCCCGGTGGGGTTGGGGGAAATTCTTACTGAACACAATGTCCATTCAAATGCTCATTAGGCACATTGTGGCCTTTGCAAGTAGAAGCCAGTCTGAAACAGAACGTGCCTATTCTCAGCCAGAAAAGGAGAGTATGGCTGTTTGGCCTGCAAACATTATCATGTGTTTGTTTTTATTTGGGAAACGTTTCACTATCATCACAGACAACCAGGCATTGCTCAACATCTTTGGGAACCCTAAAGCTGATATGCCTTCTTGCATCGAGAGGTGGGAATTGCAACTCCAAGAGTACGCCTGCGATTGTACACCAGCTGGGGAAAGACCAAAACCTTGCAGATTACTTTTCACGCGTGCCTCTACATCACCACAGTTCTACATCCAAAGCGGCTGATGAGTTTCTCAACTTCATTGGGAGGCCCAGCACTCTAGCACCTCTAGCCATTGAACAGATTCTTGCTACTACCAATGCAGATAAAGACATACTCATCCTCAAATACCTCATTACAACGCAATCTTGGAAGAAAAGTATTTGACCCTTTGTTGATGATTTCAAAAATTCAAAAATATACAGTACGAGTTATCTGTCACCCGAGAGGGTATCATATTGAGAGGTTCGAGAATTGTCATACCTGAGAGCCTGAGACAGCAAGTCATTGAGCTATCCCGTGAAGGACATTGTGGCATTGTAGCCATCAAAAGAGCCCTAAGAGACAAAGTATGGTTCCCTTGCCTAGATGAACGAGTTGAGAAAGAGCTGAAAGCGTGCCATCTTTGTAACTGTTTTCCCCCCAAGGTGACGCAGCATCCACTGACAATGTCTGACCTTCCTGCACATGCCTGAGGGAGAGCTGCAGTTGATTTCTTTGGCCTCAGGGAAATGGACATCATCTCATGGTAGTCATTGATGAATATTCCAGTTTTTCTTTGGTGGAAGAGTTATCATTGACAACCCATGAGGAAGTCGAATCTGATAATGGCTCACCTTTCAATAGCAAAGAAATCAAGGAGTTTCTAGCTCAACTCAATGTCAAGCATCAAAAGAGTACACATCTCTATCCCCAGGCCAATGGTGTTATTGAACGATTTATGGGCACCCTCAAGAGGGTAATTCAGCGAGCATCGATGGAGGGAATCGATCTAAACCAAACCATGTGTCAAACCCCCAAAATGCCTATAGATCAACTCCTCACTCCACAACTGGTGAGAGTCCTGCCACCTTGCTATTTGGGAGAACCATCGGAACCAAACGACCAGAATGGACATCGAACCGATAAATGAATGCCGATAAGGTTTGTGTCACAAATACTTCTCAAAAGTGCAAAATAAAAACATATGCCAATCAATGCCGATGCACCCAGGAAACAGTTTTCAACAAAGGAGACTAGGTACTGGTCAAACAGAATCAGAAAAGGAAAACAGACACTCCATTTGCTGTCAACCCTTTGAGGGTTGTAACATTAAAAGAACACAAAGTGACATTGCATCGTCCCGAAAAGTCCATCACATGGGACTCATCATACTTTAATTTCCTACCTAGATGTTCATCAGCTCCTGCGGTCACGAGTGGGGCGACCCTGCCTAAATGTCCAGATCAAGCATCTGAGCATGTGTCATTGGTGCCCAGTTAAGGTGCACCCCAACTACCTCATACCACCCAATCTGGCAGACCGTTGCGAGCGCCTCAATAACTCATTGAGGAACTTTGATGCTAATGCTGTCTGTACTCTTTATTTAACAAAGGGGGAGATGTAGTGTCTTGCTATTATGCGCGCTAGGACCTTTGCGGTTCTGAGTGGACTCTAAACTGGAATTACTTAATCTGCTGGGATGTGTTAAGGAGTGGTTATAAAAGTTATGAAGCAATGCATGCAGTGTGTGATAGTATGTTGACGAATAAAGTCTTCTGTTACAGAGCTGTGTGTGTGGCATGTTCATTTGCATGTTCCTGGACTGGGGACGAGGCTACAGAAGGCACGTTTACTTTCTGCTGATTACTTCAGCCAAGTGCAGAGCACCAGCAGCTTTTTGCTGTTTTCGTTCATTCATCATTTTCTGCGAGGCCTGGGGATATAGTTGAGTCCTACGGTTTTGGGTTTGATGGAGGAGGGGAGAGTTCAGAAGGGCCAGTGGGCTTTCTTTCCTCATGCCATCTTCTCCAGGAAGGGCTGCCTCCGACTTCTGTGCCACAAAGCATGCTGGGACGTGAAGCTTGGAATCCTGCTCATGTCAGCTGACGTAGATTTCGGCATTCCTCTGTATTGTGGTATCATAAGAGGAATGCTGAAATTCAAGAACTGGTCATCGTGAGGTGTTGGTCACAGTGAGCAAACAACAAATGATGTAGCATCTCTCTGTGTCATTTATTTCTATGAACCTTTTGTCTTGTTTCATTCTCTTTCATATTGGTGAAAAAAGAGGGAATATGAAAGCATATTTTGGGATAGGTGGTTGTGCTTTTTATCCTAAAATCCTCCCTCGTTCCCTGAAAAGCTGTTTCTTGATTGTCCAATCGTGACTCCAAGTTGTTTTCAAAATAAAAGGGCAAGAATGCGCCATATCTACAAGATACGAGTCATTCCTGTCCTCCCCTGCACCAGCGCACAAAGAGCAGCTGTTCACCAACGCAGACACCCTTGCATCATGTTGCAAGGGTGCCTGCGTTGCGGGGGTGATTGTTTTTGTGCACAAAGGGACACCTTCTTGCACAGAAACAATCTTTGATGGCATTTTCCTCTTTCTATGCTGAGGAAAAAACGAGGAGAAATAAAAGTATTTCTCATTGTTGTGCCACTCCTACACCTTCCCTGGGGTATACACTCAAAATATCAAGTTTTAAATATCGAGTGGCCACAATATCGAATGCAGAATATCGAGTGGACAGAATATAGAGGTTAAGAATATCGACATGAAGGTAAGTAATATCGATTGTCAGAATATCGAAGTAAGTAATATCGTTAGTCATAATATCGTTTTTGAAAATATCGATTTTTTTTTTAGTGTTTTAAGTGTTAGTATATGTGTTAAAAGTATATATTATTAATGTAATGTATGTTGGAATTTTTTTAAAGTAATGATTTTTATGTTACATTATTTGTGCGTATTTTGGTTCCGTAGCGGGTTGTGGGTTTATAGGGGAATAGGGTGGGAAGTAATTTAATTATAATATATTAATTATGAATTTACTTGAAATAATTAATTATATGTAAATTAATTTTGTGTAAATATATTCCGTAGTGGGTTGTGGGTTTATAGGGGAATAGGGTGGGAAGTAATTTAAATAAAATTAATCAATTAATAAATATATTAATTGGTATTGATAATTAATTTATTGATAATTATTAATTGGTAATTAATTTTTTATTAATTGATTAATGGATAATTATATTAATTGTATTATTTATAATTGGAGCGCGTTGTGGTTTTATTGGGGAATAGGATAGGAAGTAATTTAATTGTAATTAACTAATTATTAATCCTTATTTATTGGTATTGATAATTAATTTATTGTTAATTATTTTTTAATTGGTAATTAATTTTTGATTAATTAATTAATTGATATTTATATTAATTGTATTAATAATTATAGGAGTGTGTTGTGGGTTTCTAGAAGAATAGGGGGAAGTAATTTAAATGTAATGGAGTAATTAATAATTTTAATTTTTGGGTATTGATAATTAATGTATTGTTCAATAATTAATATTTGTTAATTTATTTATATTAATTATTATTAATTGGTATTGATAATTTATTTATTGTTGATTAATTATTAATTGGTATTTAATTTATATTAATTGGTTAATTGCTAATTATATTAATAATGTGAATTTTATGTGTAGTGGGTTATGTGTTTATTTGGTAATAGGGTGGGAAGTAATGTAATGTTATTAAAGTAATTCTTAGATTTTTAATTATTGGTATTTTCAAATAATTTATTAATAATTTTTTTTATTTTTAAAAATGATTTAATTTATAAGTATGTTAATTTTTAAACTTTATGCTATCAAAAGCTTTCCTTACTGTTGCATTTTTTGGAGTGGGAATAGTCATTTTTACCCCTCCACTATCCAACACTTTCCCTACTGTTGCACTCTCTGGAGTTGGAATAGTAAATTTTACCCCTACGCTATCCAGCACTTTCCCTACTGTTGCACTCTTTGGAGTGGGAATAGTAATTTTTCCCCTACGCCATCCAACACTTTCCCTTCTGTTGCACTCACTGGAGTGGGAATAGTAATTTTTACTCACCCGCTATCCAACACTTCCCTACTGTTGCACTCACTGGAGTGGGAATAGTAATTTTTACCCCTACGCTATCCAACACTTTCCCTACTGTTGCACTCTTTGGAGTGGGAATAGTAATTGTTTCCCCTACGCTATCCAACATTTTCCCTACTGTTGCACTCTCTGGAGTGGGAATCGTAATTTTTACCCCTACGCTATCCAACACTTTCCCTACTGTTGCACTCACTGGAGTGGGAATAGTAATTTTACCCCTACGCTATCCAACACTTTCCCTACTGTTGCACTCACTGGAGTGGGAATAGTAATTTTTAATCAGCCGCTATCCAACACTTTCCCTACTGTTGCACTCACTGGAGTGGGAATAGTATTTTTACCCTCCCGCTATCCAACAGTTTTTCTACTGTTACACTTGGTGGAGTGGGAATAGTATATTATTCCCATCCGCTATCAAACACTTTCCTGACTGTTGCAGTGACTGGAGTGGGAATAGTAATTTTTATCTACCCGCTATCCAACACTTTCCCTACTGTTGCACTTGCTGGAGTGGGAATAGTAATTTTTACCCACCCGCTATCCAACACTTTCCCTACTGTTGCACTCAGTGGAGTGGGAATAGTAATTTTTAACCACCCGCTAACCAACAGTTTCTCTACTGTACTACTTGCTGGAGTGGGAATAGCAATTTTATGTTGTACGTTATGTGATGTTTTTAGTTTTTTTATATTTAATGTAGTGTAAAATATTAAATTTAAATAAAATATTTATTTTAATGTTTTAAGTTATTATATATAATTTATTTTTATATTTATATTAATGGTTTTTTATATATATATGTAATTATATTTTTTATGTTTTTCATATTTTCTAAATAGAAATATGAATTATATTTTAATATTATTAAGTGAATATATATAAAAAAGTTAAAAATGCATGTTTTTTTTATTTGGCATTACATTTAATATTTATTAATTTTAACCTTTTTATTAATTTTTAAGTATGTTTTACTTAATTATATTTATTATTTAATTAATTTTATATTACTTTTAATACATTTAAAAAAGTCGATATTTTGTCAGACTATATTTTTTACTACGATATTTTATACTCGATATTTTTGTACTTACCTGTTTGTAGATAGGAAGTCGATATTCTGGTAGTCGATATTTTGACATCGATATTCTTGTAGGTCGATATTGTGGTATTCGATATTCTGTCAGTGATCCCTTCCCTGGGGAGGGGTAGGATTATGACGCATTCCCAGCTTTACAAAACGTTAAAAATCTGGGAATATGTCAGGTTCTATGGATGTTTCATGGGTACACCCACAGCAACACCCTTGTAACGCCCCTTTCACACAGAGTAATGCGTGAAAGGAGCCCATATTTACAAGGCCATGAAAAGCCACGTAGGGTGACTTTACGTGGCCTTGTAAATATGGTCAAGCCCATTGCGTCAAAAAAAGTGATGCACCGACGGCGCAAGGGGCTTGTAATTGAGGCCCATAGTTCGGAGTTACTGCAATAAAAGGTCTAGCAGGCCCTTTTCCTTTCTGATATCACCTGTGATGCAATAACAGCGACAGTATTGGCTTCAGGTCCTTCAGTCACATGTGAGTGAGGGCCTGGAAAGCAGAGGAGGCAGAAAAATAGGTCCCATTTGTGGGCAAAAAAGCTTGTTGATTTGGACAATCAGTTAGATGAAATATTCACCCAAAGCGTTTGAAGACAGGAAGCATGCCTTGACTTACGAGGACAATAGTTATTCATCAACAGGTCATAACTATTGGGATTCCGGAAAATGAATTGTCACTCCTCGAGGTCGTAACACCGGAAGTGCTTTCAGACTAAGAAGTCTGCTAAACATTCTGAAGTAATTTCCCAATCTTTAGAGCAGAAGCAGAGATCCTGACCATTGGGACCTGGAGAGGAAGTGTGCAGGTGTGATTTTATCGAAGAAGTCCAAGCACTCTAAGAAGAGGACGTTGCAGACCAATGGGGTCTGATTATTGTGCGACAAGCGTCATGCCTATGGCTTCAAGTTGGGGCCTTAGCTGTTCTTCTGTTCACGAAAACAAATGAAAGGCAAAGGCTTTCAAGGAAGGTATCTTTGCATTAGTGAAGAAAAGGGCAGTTGTTACAGCACCTGCAAATGAACTTGAGGAATAGAGTATACTCCATTCCTTTTCAGGTAGAAAAGGTTTCAAGAGGGTTTTTGCCAGCAGTGGATTTAAGGAGAGTCAAATCATGGGGCAGGATATAGAAGTGATCATGAAGGTCCTAGAAACTTCATGGTTAAGTTGTATCTCTAGGAGGCCTATTAACACAGTCCTATTCCTTACAGTCATCAGAAATATCTCAGATTTTCTGATAAGGAGGAGCACTTTCAGTTTGCAATTCTTCTGTTTGGTCTCAAATCAGCTCCCAGAGTATTTACAAATGTGAAAGCTCCCCTGGTTGGACATCGGGAGGGGTATTATGTATCACTCATAGCTGGAAGATTGGTTAGTCTACTCTTCCTAAAAAGAAAGTCACCCACCATTTCCATCAACAGAAGGCTGCAACAATGAACACGCAGCTTTACATTCAGGAGGGACATGACAGCTCCAGTGATGGAGGCCAAGGCTCGAGATGTAATCTAGGCCTCCTGGTGAGTCTCATCTCGTCCATTTGGAATCTGATTTCTCAGGACTTCGACCACAGACTGACAAAACAGCCATCCATGGGGGAGGCGAAGAACTGGTGGCTGGAGCTTCTCAACTGAAGAAAGGCATTCCTCTTTCACCGAATGGTACTGGGGTGACCTGGAATGTCAGAGGTCAGAGCTGGGGAGCTTGGATGGAAAATACGACTCTTCAAAGCAAATTGTCTCTGTTGGAGAAGAGACATTCCTCCGGCTGGAGGCAATTAATTTAACTTTGATAGGCTGTGCTCTGTTTCAGAGACATTACTTACCATCGGAGCTCCCGACTCAGCATGCATTGTTCTATCCACCCGTGGTATAGCTTCACGTTATTAAAAATATTGCCACTAGGTGGCAGCAAATGACAGCAAGATCACATGAAAGTCGTGTTATAGCAAGTCCTGCGCGACAAAAAGAAGCTTCGGTTCTCTTAAAATCAAAAGTACTAAAAACAGTTCGCAGTGGGAGTGAGATAATGTATTATTCCATTTTAAGCAAATGGCATATTTTTTTAACCAGAAATCAAATCATTGAGTTTACACAACACACGATAATATCACCATCATTTAATACAGGTGTCTGAAAAAACACAGTTGCACTCAGAGCTGGCCTTAGCCAGCATAGCGCCCTGGGCGGAATTAATTTGGCCTCCTCACTGCTGCTTGTGAATAAAATGAGACAGCAGAGAGACATGTTTTTTGTGAAGATGTCGGTCCCTGGCTGATTACATCAGAGCAGTGACTAGTTTTTATTTGCATATGTCTATGCACCTCCACCAGGTGACAGGATCTCTGCTGTCTTCATCAATGCTATAAATGGGCCGGTATTGTCCGGTATGGAGTACCAGCACTTTTTTATTTTGAGAGGGAGCGTACCGGCACTTCTCAAGAGAGACGTAAACTTTTAATTGGAGCGTACCGGCACTTCTCAGAAACAAGCAGGTACTCTGAAACAGGGTACCTGCACTTCTATTTTTCCATTTCAAGCACTGCTCTGCATGACCTTAATGCAGACAGCTCCTTACGCCCCTCTGAACATTGGCACCCCGCCTGGGCCCAACTCGCCCATACCAAAAGCCGACCCTGCTGGCACTAATGGATCTGTTAACTCTGGGTCGCTCCCATCTTGTTTATCTGACATCATTTGGAGACATGAATGAAAGTTCGCGAAACCTCGAATGATATTTACCAAGCCACGCAAAGCCACCTTGTGCGGCACTTCATGGCTGGGTAAATGTGGAGTAACAGGAGGCAGCGCAAGTGGGTGGAGCGCGAGTTTCCCACGCATTCACCCATGTATTTTGGTGCATTCCTAGAAGTACCATTAGTGGTAGACTAGACCTGGGAATACGTCAAAATGCTATGCCTCTCCAGGGGAAGCGTAACTAGGAGAAATATATTTATTTCTCCTCGTTTTTACCTCTTTCTAAATGTGTTGCATTCTGCAGCACACATAGAAAGAGGAAAATGTCTCTGAGGATTGTTTTTGTGCAGGAAGGTGACCCTACCTGCACAAAAACAATCCTGTCTACAACGCAGGCACCCTTGTGTGGGCGCAAGGCAGCCTATTGTGTGCCAGCGCTGGCAGAGAGCAGGAATGTACCATACAATGTTAATTACTGTGCATTCCTGCACTCCCCTTTTCATGCAAACAGCGCAGCAAGGTGGCATGCTGCGTTGCGTGAAAATGTGATAAATATGCCCCTCCATGCATATGTGCTTTTTATTGGAATGGTTTTTATTAACCCACCAATAAATGTAATGAATTGAAATTAAACTCCAGTTTCAAAAAATGTTTTATTGTTTTTTAGGCGACAAAAATGCTATCATTAGGGTGTAAGGGGTCCCTCGCAGCCATGGGCCAGGACACCATTGCACCTGATAGCTACACCCCTGCCCAACAGTACTATCACAGCTGGGATCCTCCAGGTGTTCCTCGTGCCTATATAGTCAATTTGGGCCCCACCAAGATGCTCTAATGAAATGAATGGAAGGGGTTTAGGAATTATGCTTCACAAATCTTAGTAAAATATAAATGTTAGCGCGGGGCCAGAGCCAGACTTGCTATGGCTAAAGCTGGACTGGGGGGCAGCATTAAGGGCTTTAGGGTCAGACCCCTGCTGCTTTATGGCTGTGTTCACATTCGTTATTTATTTTAACATCATGGGCATAGTACCTAAACTCTGCAGCCGCAGTGGTGCAGGAGCCCCCTGTACCCCTCCCGCACCCCCCCCCCCCTCCCGGCCTGGGCCCCTCGCGCTTTCTCAAAACGTGGTTCGACCACTGACAGAATCCTGGTCATGCCCATGCAGCAGGGTGAGGCCTGCTGTGTCCTGTGTGCAGAGAGTAGAGCAAACTGGCGCCGCACTGCAGAAACGAAAGTAACAGGTTGTTGTCAAAACTTGTGAAACTGTGGTTTATCGTCTCTCTGTCAGAGGCCTCGCTCTGGTCAAACAGATTCTCTGCTACGAAGTGGGTGTCGTCAAGCTCGGGCACCACGCAACACACAGACCACCTAATAATAGATGCACGTGGTATGAGCTCGCGGGCTCAGCTGGATTTCTTTATATCCAATCGCTGTTCCTGCTGGAGTAAGGGTGTCAGAATGCTGAAAGGTCACTACCAGGGCACAAGTCATAAAAAAGAAGTGGGGGTACTAACCTAGATAGGCAGTATACAAGTGACATCATGGCGCGCGACATCACGGCGCGCGACATCACGGCACGCAACATCAAGGCGCATGACATCACGGCGCATGACATCACACATGGCATCACAGGAATTGACATCATAGAACGTGGCATCAAAAGCCACGACTTTACAGGAAGTGGCATCACAAGAAGTGACATCACATCTAAAGCCCTCGCATTTATGTTTAGCAGGTCTATCATGTGTACGTGTGAGCGCATTGTGAGGATAATAGCACAGTGAGCTATGGAAGATGATATGTGACTCCTACACCTTGTAATCCCCCAGATTTATGTAACACATCCTGTACATTCATTTACAAACATATAATTTATTGTACATGTAATATGCACGTGTTGATGTAAAGCGCTCTGACACCCTGCATTGGAGTGAGTAGGGCTATACAAGAAAAAATAGTGGTACTTAAATTATTTCAAGGCCTCCTCAGGGGAAGTAAGCCCTATATAAATGCAATTTGCTTTGTGTAAATACTGTGAAAGACCAACACATCTGACATTCTTACAGTGCATGCATATCTCCTAAATAGGGAATGGACAAACTGAAAAGCTGCCTCTCTTAGGTATGTGTGAAGTGCTAACAAGGTTTGAGCCTTTGTTTCCCCTATGCTTCATTTGCATCTAGGTGTGAGGCTCCTGACTGCTCCCAGCCAAGAGACTGGAACAAAAGGAGGCCTGATCCCTGATGACCCCTCAAATTCGGCCTTTGTTTTGGGCCCAGCTAGATTCTTAAATAAGAAAGCCCTGTCCCTGCCTGCACGTTGTTGCTTGTTGCAGAAGGAAAGCAGACAACGTGCAGGCGCTGCTGAAAGTGTCCCGGTGTTTGGAAATTACACCGGGACGAGTTCAGCACATTATTCAGTGGGGCCCAAATTCTTGGCAGGGTGGACGGTGTTCACCCTGTGAAAAAAGTGGGTGGACGCCGTCCACCCACGTGTACTCCCGACTCGTGCCCTGGTCACTACGTTCATTCCGGGTGTCACACTACATTCCTCCCCAACTCAGTTGTGAGAGACATCTCTCACGACTAATGTCCTCTATTTTCATCGTCTCCAGATCCCAGTGTGCTTAGACAATATGGAGTTATATGTATTAAAAAGTCATGCAGCACTGCAAGCCTGTGTGACAGGGAAAGGGCAGCAATGCGGCTTATTTATCATTATATGGCGCATTCCTGTTGTTTCCCAGCACTGGCGCACAATGTGCTGCCTTGCGCTAATGCAGGCACACTCGCACCATGGTGCAAGGGTGCCTGCGTTGTAAGCAGGATGGTTTTTGTGCAGGAAGTGACACCTTACTGCACAAATACAATCCCCTGAGACATTTTGCACTTTCTATGTGTGCTGCAGCAGGACAAATAGAGGAAAAAACTAGGAGAAATAAAGATTTTTCTCCTCGTTATGCCTCCCTGGGGATGCGTAGCATTTTGGAGCATTCCCAGATCTACCAGTAATAGCAAATCTGGAAATGCGCCAAAATCCATGGGTGTTGCTTGGGAACACCCACGTTCCACCCATGGAACGCCTCCCTGGGACGGAGTGACGCAACGCAGCAATTTGCGCTGCGTTACTACAGATTTATCAAGCCACTCAAGGCCACGCAAGGTGGCCTTGCGTGGCTTGATAAATCACACTTAAGGGGTGCATCGCTTTTGCGCCCTATTGTATGGCGCAAAAGCGACACATCCCTGGGATAAATATGCCCCATGGATTCAAATATACGGCTGACGGGTAAGATAATGTCACACTTTGTTTTGTTGTTTTTTTAATGTGGCTGCCTAGCAGTCAGTGAACTACATATTCTAACTGGAAAGATGACGTATTTGAGCTCTATAAAGAAAGTCATTTACAAAAGCTCATGCTATTAGGACAAGTGATGAGAAAGTTTGAAGAGACGGAAAGTCTTTTTCTGAAGAAGATTGTGGTGAAGGGCAGTGGCCTAGCAAGGGGTGGGTGGTCCGCCCCAGGTGGCATGAGTTTTGGGGGCGGCGAACCCCCCCCCCCGCCCTTACCTGCGACCGTCGCGGGGCGGCAAACGCAGGCAAAAGGTCTAGCTATGCCACTGGTGAAGGGTTATTAGCAACCTGGATTTAAGTGAGTATATGCCTGCCCACACATCAATTTCTCTTTTGGCAAAGTTTGAGTGTCTGCACACCTGTTCCTTTCAGATTACTGCGGCTAATCTCAAATTCATTAAACCCTCTGTGATAGCTCATATAGCTAACTCCTCCTACTCAATCTCTTGTGTGAACATCAGTGCTATGGCTTTGAATCCCAGTGGTGGCAGGTCGTTTACTGGGATTTCTAAGGATTCTCTGAAATGGTTGATGTCAGCGTGTTGTGAAAAAGCATTCGCTGCACTCTACTGTAAATAAAATACATAAATGCATGGATTATTTATAAGATTGCATGTCCGAATATCATCAACAAAAATACCATCTGACAGAAATATTGTGTCCTAAATATCAGTTATTAAAATATCCTCCTACTTGGTGAAGATTTGTAATTATTAATTCCAATGGGTGATCTTTTTGTCAACGATACTGCTCCCATACCTGTGTACGCATGCGAGATCCGTTAACTTATAAGCGTCTTTTAACTCTGACATCTTTCCTCTAATCGTGTAATACAAATAACTGCACATTTTGGGTTGATAGGGTGGTTAATTTTCCTGAATCGCTTTCTAAATGTGGATGAATTCTCGTTTGAGTAATGAGGGAGAAAATTCCTTACATGAAATATCAATGCTTTGGCAGACGGCCCCCTTTCTAGGAAATCAGCAGGAAAGACTTATAATCAGAGACTATCAAGCCCTGCTCTGAAATTACAGCGCTCCCTGTGGACCTTGGCTCTTTCGGATGCAGGCGCTCTGCGGCAAAGATCACACACCATGTTTTCCAGCGGGCTTTGGGAGGCTGTAAGCGTAAGGTCTAAGTGAACCACTGGGAGAGCACCACATAATTTGTCTGATGTTATGGTCCCTAGAGCACAAGACACACTAACATGAGTTTTAACCTTATTTGAACTGGCAATAAGCAGAACAAACACTAGCAAAGCCAAAAGGTTTGGCCTTGGCAAACTGGTGTGACGGTTAAATTATTTATTTTTTATTTTTTACTGCAACCATATGGCATAAATAAAAGGAAAACATGCCGCCACATAACCGTGATGGCTATATACTTTCAATAACAATTTTAAATGTAATAATAAATTGCCCATTGCATGTATTTGTAACTGAGCAGTAGGAGTGTTTCCTACTAGTCAGATGTATTCGGAAAAGATATGGAAATATTTTTTTGTTTTAATGCACATCGCAGGAAAATATGAAAATATAACAGGGAAATATGGGGATCGGGCGCAGAGTGTGGCCTGGGGCCAGGCCCTCCGCCCGACCCACTGCCTCCAGAAAGCTGCTGTGGTGCACAGCCTTTGGCCGTGCACAGTGAATGCTGAGCAGAGGGCCTGGCCTGTGGTCTGGACCTCTGTCAAAATCTCTGCTGTCAGCCAAACACCTCTGCACATGGACTTCGGTCATGCACAGTCTGAAAGACGGGCCAGTTGCCAGACACTGTGCCCCACCTCTGACATCAGCTAACCCCAGCTGTGCATGACCTTTGGCCGTGTGCTGTAGGTGTTGCGTGCAGGGTCTTGCCTGTAACTAGGCCCTGCATGCCTTCCTTTTGCCTCCATAGCCTACCTCAACAGTGCAAAGCCTTTTGCATGCACAGCAGGGGTTGGGTGCAATGGCTTGGTCTTTGCTTGTGGTCAGGCACTTGTAAAAGTGTTTGCCTTTGGGCAGTGGCGGCCGCTAATTCTGGCAGGGAGGGGGGCGGGCGGACAACACATGCACAAAAATACATTCATTCACTCACTCACACTCATTCATTCACAAATGCGCACACACACCCATTCACAGCAAGTTCACACATTTATACTTACATGCACGCATGCACTAAACGTTCAGAAACATAAAACTTACCTGTCCTGCAGCTCCGGGTGAGGAACGCCTTGGAGGTCCCAGGAGGGTTGGGACTGCTGCCTTCTCTGACTGGCTGACCTTAGGTCAGCAAATGAAGGAAGGCAGCAGTCCCGCACTTGTCACAGAGTGGGATGGGTTCAGTAAAACTTGCTGACCCCACCCCACTCTGTGACGAGGTGTGATTGACACTCAGCAATGGGCACTTCAGGGCTTAAAACTGAAGCACCCAGGTCCGAGGCAATAGGTGACACTTGCACTTGTCACGAGGGGGAGGGCCTCGGGGCACTTTAGCCAGCCTGTGGAGGTCACGCCTACAGGGCTGTGAAATCCTCAGACGAGCAAAGTTCAGCTCAGGCAGCCAGGACCCTGCTCATTTAGGGAATGTCTACCTCCTGGCTGCCTGACCTGAAGAAGAAGAAGAGTGTCTGTCAGGCTGACCTTTACTCAGCCTGAAGCCATTCTTCTTCTCTGGGGGCGTGGCCCCTTCACTCATATGGACGGGCGACGGCTGCCTTTGTTGTTTTTTTTTATCAACATGAAGCTCTCTAGTCAGAAGTGATTCAAGAATCATACACAAAATGGCTGTTGATTACTGCACCTAAAATGGCGTCTCATGTGACTCTTGAATCTTTTGTCACTTAAGAGTCATGCACCAATTTTGGTGGGTTTTTCTGGTATCAGGCTTGAGTTTTCAACTTCTCTGCGCACCCCTTTGCAGTCAAACACCTATGAGGGTAGCCCCTCCTGGCTGTGAAAAATTGTTTTCCACGGCATTACACACTTGAGTGACAGTCAACAAGAGAGTTTGAAGGTGACTGAAAAAAAATGTCATGCCCTAATCCAGCCAATCATAGCTCTTAAAAAAATTCAAAAAGTGATTGACAGAAATTGTGAGTCATGACTCTGGAGTTAAAATGACAGAGATATTAAAAATCGTAATACTTTTAAGCCTGCTCTGCAACTTTTTAAAATGCTAATGTCTCAAAAATGGCAGAACACAGGCACGTTTACTAAGTAAAGTTCAGCTTTTATGCCAAGTATGTTGTAACTCCGCTCAGCTTTTCTGGTTGTAGGCATGAGCAAAATTTCCAATGGGAGCAGAAATGGGACATCACTTCTTTCATGCCTAACTATTTTTTCAGTCTGCACGTATCCAAACAAATTTGAATTGCTGGACTGTAGCTGCCTAAGCTAGTGATTTGCCAAATTTTGTGCAAATCTATCAACAGGATCAAAAGTTGCAAACAAAGCAAAAAATGCCATTTCAATTGAAAGTGCTGCTGAATCATAACTACACAGTGGTGACCACTAATTTTTAATATATATATATATATATATATATATATATATATATATATATATATATATATATATATATATATCCACAAACACAGTTGCCTGGAATGAGGAAGCCCAACACAGGTGAGTAAAAGATAACCACTTGTTTAATGGAAAAACGGCTTGGGAAAACAGCAGAAGTGCCTCGCAAAAAGTAAGTCCTGTGATCTTTGCCCGACGCGTTTCATGCTGTTGAAGCATTTCCTCAGGGGCTCGCAGGTGAACACGAGTCTTTGGTCACAGCAATTTAAATAGGCACCATATCGTAACTTAGTCCCCGCCTTGATGGGCGTGGCCACAGCTGTGGCCTGCTGGATCCTGTAGTGCCAAATGTTATTACTCGAGTGAGCCGCTGTGACCAGGCTCAAAGTATCGTCATGATTGATCCCCAAGTGGGTGGCGATGACTACCTTGTGCCGCTTCTCATGCTCGAAGTGTTGATCCATTGGGGCACACCTGCCCTCAAGTTGCAGCGTCGGTTGACGTCGCAACAGGACTGTGGAACACAGCGGGGCTTCCTCGCGGCTCAGGTTGCGCCGCAACATATCCACAAACACAGTTGCCTGGAATGAGGAAGCCCAACACAGGTGAGTTAAAGATAACCACTTGTTTAATGGAAAAACGGCTTGGGAAAACAGCAGAAGTGCCTCGCAAAAAGTAAGTCCTGTGGTCTTTGCCCGACACGTTTCATGCTGTTGAAGCATTTCCTCAGGGGCTCGCAGGTGAACACGAGTCTTTGGTCACAGCAATTTAAATAGGCACCATATCGTAACTTAGTCCCCGCCTTGATGGGCGTGGCCACAGCTGTGGCCTGCTGGATCCTGTAGTGCCAAATGTTATTACTCGAGTGAGCCGCTGTGACCAGGCTCAAAGTATCGTCATGATTGATCCCCAAGTGGGTGGCGATGACTACCTTGTGCCGCTTCTCATGCTCGAAGTGTTGATCCATTGGGGCACACCTGCCCTCAAGTTGCAGCGTCGGTTGACGTCGCAACAGGACTGTGGAACACAGCGGGGCTTCCTCGCGGCTCAGGCTGCGCCGCAACATATCCACAAACACAGTTTCCTGGAATGAGGAAGCCCAACACAGGTGAGCCCCTGAGGAAATGCTTCAACAGCATGAAACGCGTCGGGCAAAGACCACAGGACTTACTTTTTGCGAGGCACTTCTGCTGTTTTCCCAAGCCGTTTTTCCATTAAACAAGTGGTTATCTTTTACTCACCTGTGTTGGGCTTCCTCATTCCAGGCAACTGTGTTTGTGGATATGTTGCGGCGCACCCTGAGCCGCGAGGAAGCCCCGCTGTGTTCCACAGTCCTGTTGCGACGTCAACCGACGCTGCAACTTGAGGGCAGGTGTGCCCCAATGGATCAACACTTCGAGCATGAGAAGCGGCACAAGGTAGTCATCGCCACCCACTTGGGGATCAATCATGACGATACTTTGAGCCTGGTCACAGCGGCTCACTCGAGTATAACATTTGGCACTACAGGATCCAGCAGGCCACAGCTGTGGCCACGCCCATCAAGGCGGGGACTAAGTTACGATATGGTGCCTATTTAAATTGCTGTGACCAAAGACTCGTGTTCACCTGCGAGCCCCCTGAGGAAATGCTTCAACAGCATGAAACGCGTCGGGCAAAGACCACAGGACTTACTTTTTGCGAGGCACTTCTGCTGTTTTCCCAAGCCGTTTTTCCATTAAACAAGTGGTTATCTTTTACTCACCTGTGTTGGGCTTCCTCATTCCAGGCAACTGTGTTTGTGGATATGTTGCGGCGCAGCCTGAGCCGCGAGGAAGCCCCGCTGTGTTCCACAGTCCTGTTGCGACGTCAACCGACGCTGCAACTTGAGGGCAGGTGTGCCCCAATGGATCAACACTTCGAGCATGAGAAGTGGCACAAGGTAGTCATCGCCACCCACTTGGGGATCAATCATGACGATACTTTGAGCCTGGTCACAGCGGCTCACTCGAGTAATAACATTTGGCACTACAGGATCCAGCAGGCCACAGCTGTGGCCACGCCCATCAAGGCGGGGACTAAGTTACGATATGGTGCCTATTTAAATTGCTGTGACCAAAGACTCGTGTTCACCTGCGAGCCCCTGAGGAAATGCTTCAACAGCATGAAACGCGTCGGGCAAAGACCACAGGACTTACTTTTTGCGAGGCACTTCTGCTGTTTTCCCAAGCCGTTTTTCCATTAAACAAGTGGTTATCTTTTACTCACCTGTGTTGGGCTTCCTCATTCCAGGCAACTGTGTTTGTGGATATGTTGCGGCGCAGCCTGAGCCGCAAGGAAGCCCCGCTGTGTTCCACAGTCCTGTTGCGACGTCAACCGACGCTGCAACTTGAGGGCAGGTGTGCCCCAATGGATCAACACTTCGAGCATGAGAAGCGGCACAAGGTAGTCATCGCCACCCACTTGGGGATCAATCATGACGATACTTTGAGCCTGGTCACAGCGGCTCACTCGAGTAATAACATTTGGCACTACAGGATCCAGCAGGCCACAGCTGTGGCCACGCCCATCAAGGCGGGGACTAAGTTACAATATGGTGCCTATTTAAATTGCTGTGACCAAAGACTCATGTTCACCTGCGAGCCCCTGAGGAAATGCTTCAACAGCATGAAACGCGTCGGGCAAAGACCACAGGACTTACTTTTTGCGAGGCACTTCTGCTGTTTTCCCAAGCCGTTTTTCCATTAAACAAGTGGTTATCTTTTACTCACCTGTGTTGGGCTTTCTCATTCCAGGCAACTGTGTTTGTGGATATATATATATATATATATATATATATATATCAAACATACGCTGTTACCTCGTAACTTTACAGCAGCCGCGGACACCAAACGACTTTAAAGCAGTTGTTTATTCAGCAGATACGAACAACTCGACGCGTTTCGGGACCCAGTCCCCTGTTCACGAGTGCTGTGACTTACTCTCTATTGCATTTAAATAAACATGTGACCACCACCATAATGGAGCCTGAAAACAGACTTAACATAAAACGAGGAGTTAACTCACTCCTACCTCACCCAAATGTGCTTGCATGTTATTTTTACAAATATCGTTGTAATTACACCTTTTACACGAGCGACAAATCTATGTGGCAGTTCTAAACATTTAACACGTTTAAAATAAAAAATGACTTTTTAAAGTGCCTACTCATATGCTAGGACAGAAAGCATGAAAAAATACATGAAAAAAGACTTCCACAGATAGCACTTCCTAAAATCTTTTTATCTCACTACTTTTTAAAAAAATCATCTATTTCATTCCATTGTCTTTCTTGGATAGTGGAGCTGCTTGAAATTTACTATATTTCATCTTAGCCCAAGTGGGCATTGAACGTAATCTATAAAAAAATGGAATAGAAGCCACTTCTTCAAAATTCAGTACCTCCACTATAGTTATACTGTGGATTAATAATTCTTGTTATTCTAATGTCCTAGCGTTCTTCTGCAAAATAGATTACTAATGTATCTCGCATCTTCAATCTAGTTGTCATGCCCTAGTGGGCCTACCAACTACAAGTAGATATTTTCGCTCTTTGGCATTTCTTCATTATAACAGCAACAACAAATATCTGTAATAAAAACAAAACAAAACTAAATAAATATCACATCTTCATAACCAATAAACATAACACCACAGTGACATTAAAAACACAAGTATCTCTTCAGCATTGGCAGAGTTAATTCATCATTTTACAACAGATTTACTAAATCCACTTCAGATCACTAATATGCATCACTCTGGAACAAAAGATAAAATAATTAATAAACGGTAAACTCCTTCAACAGTGAAAGATCAGTAAAGAGTCGCTGCTCCTTACCTTAGCCACCACTATCAAATCTACATCTAACCTAGATGTACCGCTAGTTCTTCATCACAGTTATGACCTATCGGCGTAAGTGTTCTATATTGAATGATCAATTTAGATTCTAAACGTCGCAGATTTTGCACTCTGTTCCCTCCTCTCTCATTCATTTTAACTGTATCAAGTACGCAGAAGCTTAAAAGGTTTCTGTTTTGATCATGGTGACTTTGAAAATGTCGCGCAACTGGGTACTGTTTATCTCCATGTTTTATTGCGCGAAGATGTTCCAACAGCCTTTTCTTCGCCTTGTGTATTGTGCTGCCTATATATGCCTTCTGACAGGGGCAAAAAAGGGCATAGACTGCATAATCAGTGTTACATGACGTATGTTTCAAAATTCGAAATGGCTTACAGTCAGGGGATAGTCTACATTCCTTTCTGTTTTTGCTATTATAAATCAACTGGGGGGTTCAAAATCACAAATGCTTTCGACCCTAGCAAAAGGAATTTGGTATTTCTGCTGGAAACACAAGTTAGTGCTAAGAGCAGAATTCATTCTAGGGCTTCAAAACATAAGGGCAGACTGGAACTCCAGGTTCCTCAGAGATTCCAGCGATTGGATGTTACGTCCGGATGTTTTTGCCCGGATACAAGATCTCTGAGGACCAATCCAAATAGATTTATTTGCGAGCAGACTAACCTTCCAAGTTCCAACATACTTCAGTTGGAGACCAGACCCAAAGGCAACAGCTGTAGATGCCTTTCTTCAATCATGGGGCAACAACAAAGGTTATGCCTTTCCCCCTTTCTCCGTGATTCAGAGGGTTCTGTGGAAAATGAGACTAGAGTCCAGCAGTATTATTCTAGTGACCCCATTCTGGAAGTCCCAAGTCTGGTTTTGCGGGGTGATGGAACTGGCCATAGATATCCCACGCCTGGTCCCGGTATCCTTGGGCCTTTTACAAGGCCCAGACGGAAAGGAACACCCTTTGGTATTAGAGGGGAAAATGAACCTTCTTGTTTGGAAGATTTCAGGAGATCAAATAGATATTCAAATCTTCATTCAGAGGCTAAAAGCCTTTTGGATGAATCTTGGGCCCCAGGAACAAGAAAAAGATATAAAGGATGTGAAGTAAGTGGTGCAGTTGGTGCATGGAAAGGAATATGGATCCTGTGTAAGCCCCTGTACAACTTATGGCCAACTACTTAGCAAGTCTTTTTGATTCCGGACTTTCCTATAGAATGATCAACTGCTATAGATCTGCTATTTCCCGTGGTCATGCTTTAGTTAATATTGGTAGTAATGAATTAATTAAAAGGAAAATGAAAGGTGTGAGATTAAAAAGACCACCAAAGACACGCTACAAATCCATGTGGGATGTCAACTTGATTTTTAAACTATTTAGTTATTGGCTAAACAATACCTATCACTCCCTTAAACAAATTTCTATGAAACTTGCTACCTTACTTTGTTTGATCTCTTTTAAAAGAGTATCTGACATCAAAGCTCTAGAGATATCCAACAGATTCTATTCGAGTAAGGGTGTACACTTCTATGTCTGGAAAAGAACCAAGACTATGTCTGATTCTGTTTTTTCACCCTTTTCTTCATGATTGCGAGAAATTATGCGTGGTAAGATGTATGAAAGAATATGAAAGTAAGATTTTAGAATTCAGAGCACAAGGAGTTGATCAACTTCTTTTGATTTATGTGAAACCTTATAAACCCGTTTCCACAGCAACACTAGCCAGAGAGATACGTATGATTATGAGCGAGGCTTGTGTTGACCGTTCAAGGTTTGGAGCTCATTCTTCAAGAGGAGCCATATCTAGTAAGGTCTTTTGGTCAGGTGGATCTTTACCAGAAATTCTTACAACAGCTGATTGGTCAAACGCTGACATGTTTGTTACATTTTATTTAAAACCAACAGAACATGTTAGTAATGTAGCCTTAAGGGGCTTTAAACATGCATAATGGTAGCCTCTGGTCTTGTAATGAAATGTCGATTCTCCAATTGATATGCAGAGAGAATCTTGATTTCATTAAAGACAATGGAGGCTAACATTATCCCACCCTGCTCTCCCTTGAGGAGTGGTATACATATATATGTTGTTTTCTAAAGGAAGTATTTATTCCTATGTCTAACAAGATTTACCTTAGAGCACGTATTCAAAAATTTTAATAAATCGTCTTAATGAAACGTTTAGAATTTCAAGTCATGTTGATTACATTTACTTTGGGACTCTTTTTTTTCCTTTTAGATAATACCTTGTAGGATCATACAAGATTGTTCAAGATGCATTGTCTTCTTGTGTTAGCAGCTAAAATAGGGTGATGACATCATGCACCAGATTCTTGTGCTCTCTCACGACCATTCTTATCTTTATGATGTATTAATATTCTTTAAAGGGCTGCAGTTGGAAACGGCAATAAAAGCCTTTGCATATGTTAGCCTCAGTTGTTTTTAATGAAATCAAGATTCTCTCTGCATATCAATTGGAGAATCGAATTTTTTTTCCTTGTTACGCCATCCTCTGGGAGGTTTAGCGATTTCACGCTATGCCAGGTTTACAAACCTTTGTATATCTGGGATTGTGTGAAATCCATGGGTGAATGCATGGGAATGCCTATGTTCCACCCATGGAACACCTCCCAGAAAGGAATGGAATACAATGCAGCGCAAGCAGCTGCATTGCGTTGCATTTTTTTACAAAGCCACTCAAGGAGGCGCAAATCCCTCCTTGCATGGCTTTGTAAATATCTACTAGCAATTTGCATGATGGATGTGACACATAAGTGGTGCAACCTTGATGCAAAATGCTAGTAAATCTGGCCCATAATACTTTACCCAACTATAACATTACTTTAGCCTTTGTTTTTTTACTGTGAATTTTGGAGTTTTTTTTTAATGTAAAGTAAGATATTATTACCAGAGCTAACTATAACATCACTTTACCCTTTGTTTTTTCAGTGAATATGTGTATCTATATATATATCTATATATATATATATATATATTATCTACTGGCGGTCACCAGTAGATATTTATAGTTAGGACCACGTTTCCATAGGAAAAGCGTTTTTTGATTTGCTTATAACTTTGGCGTCGTTTGACGAATGTTTACGAAATTTTCCCAAAAACTTCTCTTTTTAGATCAGCTCCTATCTTGAAAGTGTGGGGGTGATTCGTCAAGGGGGGGCTGAGAAAAAAGGAGTAACTGCTTTTCCATTGAAGGTTCTCAAGACATCTCAAAAAATCTCCGGTATCCTTGACATACGATGGAAGTTTTTTACCAAACTTTGCAAAAAAAAATCCACATACCTGGAGATGTTTTCCAAACAGCTCCCCCGGGATGAGACAATGGGTCTCCCGGAGGATTCTGTTGGTTTTTATGAAATTTAGGCAGTAGGTATAACGCCGGAAGTTTGGAAATTTACATTCTAAGAACTTAAACTCTTCCTGTTCTAGTAATCCCTCCATTCTACCAGCTGATTTTGACAAATCTTAATAGAATGTTCATATTCCATTCTATTACTCCTATTATACTTGTCCTTTTCTGATAGTTGTCTCATCCCCTCATCAATATATTTTTGTTTAGACAAAATCACTATGTTACCTCCCTTGTCTGATTTTTTAATGACTATTGTTTTATCGTTTTTCAAATTTTCAATAGCCTCTCTCTGCGCTTTTGTAACATTGCTCCACCCGTGCCATTTTTGTTGTTGGAAAGTCTAAGCAATTCCTGAGTTACTCCTTTTTCAAAGACATCAATAGCTTCGTTTTTAATTTGTGGAACAAAAATAGACTTGGGTTTGAGAACCTTCAATGGAAAAGCAGTTACTCCTTGTTATCACTAGATGTCATGAGCTTATACACCTGCACCATGACCTAGGCTTACAAGCCTGTAGATATTTTCTCAATGAAAGATCTATCTCGTATCTCTTTCACACAGAGATGTTGATGGAAATGATGTCTGTCTGTCTTAAACAAAACGACTTTTTCTTTGATAACAAAATCTTTAAACAGACCCTCGGAACATCAATGGGGACCTGCTTTGCTCCTTGCTTTGCAGGTCTGTATCTAGGGCACTGGGAAGAAAAAGTAGTTAGAGACTTGCCTATTTTCAAAGATAAAGTAGCTTTGTGGATACGTTACATAGATGACATCTTCTGCGTGTGGGAGGGCACTCAGTATGAAGCAAATGAGTTTGTAAGCACTCTGAACACAAATGACTATAATTTACAATTTACTAGTCAGTGGTCAAAAGAGTCATTGGAGTTTTTGGATCTTAGAGTCACATTGCAGGGAGACTCTCTAGAAAGTGCGCTATTTAGGAAAACCATTGCAGGGAACAGTCTCTTACATGCCCGGAGCTGTCACCCTAGTTCGCTGATCAATAGTATACCACTGGGAGAGCTATTAAGGGCAAAGCGGAACTGCAGTACAGTGGAGAGTTTTGCCAAAGAAGAGAAAATAATGACCAAGAGGTTCCTTGAGAGAGGATATCCACAATCAGTGATCAACAAGGCTAGAATTGAAGTTGCAAAAAGAACAAGAGCTTCTCTAGTAGTTGAGAAAGAAAAAGAGAAGGAAGAGGGTAAGTCTCAAGAAAAGATAAGGTTTATCACCACCTTTAATAGACAGGCCCGAGAGGTACGAAAAAGCTTAAACAAATTTTGGCCGGTGTTATTAACAGACAAAGACATAGCAGATAGTGTAGAAAACTTCCCTCAGATCACTTTTAAGAAAGCCAAATCCCTTAAGGACACTTTATGTAGAGCGGTAGAGCCCTCTACCATAAAGAATGTAGGAATACAGGGATTTTTCACGTGTAGAAACTGCAAAGCTTGTAAGAGCTGAGAAACTGTCTAAGCGAATCAGTGTGTTGGAATTTTGCAGTAAATTCTTAAAACTCATATAGGTATTCAGGCCAGCCAACATTTCCAAACAGTTTATGTGGAGTGACTGTTCCTTTAGGGACCATCTTCCCCCTGTTTCCTGATTGCCTATCCAGGCTCCCCAACCCCGGATGCTCGCGTCTGATTCTAGGACAAAGTCTGGGACTTTCCCGAACATGGCCTTGCCAATCCATGCCTTGAGATTCTTTAGCCACCAGTTTAAGTCTTCCCGAGCATCTTGAGATAGGGTAATAGAATCTCCATAACACAGGCCTTTCATTAGTCTTAATGCCTTCAGTCTCTGAAGGCCTCTTTAATGAAGGGGGCCTGGGGAAATGGCTTGAATGGAAGATGATAGGAGCCGCAAGACTCTTGCGAGGTCTCTCAGTAGTACTGAATCTTTGGTTAAGACCGTTCTCACTTCTTTTTTTTATCTTTAACACTTTCTTGTGTGGTAAGACTAATTGGGATAGAATGGAATTCAATTGAAAGCCCAGAAACTCTATCTTTTGTGTTGGAACCATGACACGCTTCTCCATTGTTACTATGAAACCTAGGTTCTCTAAGAGTTCTGTTGCCCATGATAGATGTTTTAAAAGTTCTGATCTGTCCTGTGACATAATGAGAATTTCGTCTAGATATATAATTAGGCGAACCCCCCCTTTCTCTGAGATAACTGACTACTGGGCGAAGTACTTTGGCGAAGCACCATGGGGCCAAGGACAGTCCGAAGGGTAGGCAGAGGAATTAGTAAACAATGCCCCTCCATGCAAACCGTAGGTACTTCTGGCTGCCCTCGTCCATGGGAATTGTGAAATAGGCGTCTTTGAGGTCTAGTTTTACCAACCGGTCTTTGGCTTGTAAAATGTCTCTCTAGAGGTGGATCCCCTCCATTTTGAAATGTCTGTAGACTAAGAACGTGTTTAGTTCTCTCAGGTTTATGACAGGTCGCCATCCCTTGTCTTTCTTTTTCACCAAGAAAATAGTACTTACAAATACCCTTATTTTTTCCTGTACTGTTTTCACTTGAATTAAAGCATCTTTTTTTATCATTTGGGTCACCTCTCGTCTATTAGATTCATCTTTTCTTCGTATAAAGTCAATTCCCTGGGTTTTATCGATTGCACAGGGTATTTCCAAAAGTCTATTTTGAAATCTGCAACAGTTTGCAACACCCAGGGATCTTTTGTTATTCTTTTCCAATTTTGAATAACTAACCTTAGTCTTCCCCCTATTTTTCTGGTAGAAGAAATAGTGTTGCTCACCTTGATATCCTTGGTTTGAGGCTCTCGGTCTTCCACCCCGGATTCTCTAGCTTCTCCCTCCTTGAGGGTAAAAATTTGAGTTTTGTTGGTAGCCCCTTCCCTAATTGGCAAGGCCTCGGTGTACCTGAGGGTAAAACTGGGACCTAAACGATCCGCAGCTGACAGCTAGTCCCCTCCTATCAGCCCTCCCAAAAATGGGGCGTGGGCCAATGACCCTGCGCATATTGGTTTGTGCTTTGCTGAAGGCCGTAAAGGTGGAAACATATTTCCCTAAGGTTTTTACAAAGTCGTCTCCGAAAAGGAGGCTCTTGGTTTCACCCATGTATTCTTTGGATGATAATTCTGCGAGTTTAGGACTCATCCTCATTAAGACGGCCTTCCGTCTTTCCATAATTAGGTTTGCATTAGCATTACCTAGGATGCATACAGCGCATTGGGCCCAGCCTCTTAGGAGGACGACATTAATAGGGGACTTGTTACCTCTAGCGTCCTCAGCCATGTCAAGGATACGAGTAAGAGGACCTAGTATGTCCAGCAGTTTGTCCTGGCATTGTTTTAGACATTTCTCTATTCCTTTCCTTGGATCCTTCCCAAATTTAAACAGAAAGGTTATTAATTCCGGATCCAAATTAGGTGTGTTGCACACTTTGTCTCCCGTAGAGGGTCTTGGACATTCGTTCCTAAGGAGGTTACGAGTTTCCCTGTCCAGGGGTTTTCTTAGCCAATGAGATAGATACTTGGAAACGTAGTCTATTGGCCACCATTCGCGCTTCGTGGATGTCTTATAGTAGTAGGGTTAAACATTTTGCCCTCGAAGGGGACTTTGGTCTCCTGCCATGTAGAGGGTTGTTCTATGGTTGTAAGTTGGAACAACGAGTTCCTCAACAATGACTCCCTAAACCACGTGGTCTGTACTATGACTGCGTCTCAACAACAATTTTTTTTACCACGCATTCTTTTACCACAAATTTTCGTGATAAAGGAATGCATGGTAAACCACCCCCTAAAATCTATTCCGAACCCCTCCCACTCCCTAAAATCTACCCAGTACCCCCCACCTCCCACCCCCTAAGAACTTACACGAACCTTCTAATAACTAACACTAACCCCTCCCACCCCCTAAAAACTAACACTAAGCTCTCCCAACCCCTAAAATCAAACTTGAACCCCTCCCACCCTTAAAAACTATCAGGAACGCCCCCACCCCTAAATACGAACCCCCCCACTCCCTTAAAACTAACTCCAACCCCTCTCACCCCCTAGAAACTTACACAAACCCCTCCCACCCCCTAAAAACGATCACGACCTCCCCCACCCCCTAAAAACGACTATGAACCCCCTCTCCACCCCCTAAAAATGAACACGAATCCCCCACCCCTTAAAATCTACCCCAAACCCCTCCCACCCCCTAAAAACGAACACCCAACCCCCCCTCCCTCCTCCCCACCCCCGAACCTCTCTTACCTCTCCTGTTCCTCCGACGCTCCTCGGGAACACCCATCCCGAACACTAGACCGTCTTAGCCTGAACCACGCACATGTGTGGTTCAGGCTAAGTCGTTGTTCGTGCAAGTCGTTGTTCGGCTTGCGTGACTCTGGAACTCGTTGTTCCGGAGTCGTTGTTAAGGATGTTACCCTTGTTCTATATCCTCCTTAAGACTTTCTAGGGTGTCATATTTATCCTGGGGTCGAAAATGAATTCATCCATTTCATCATAGAATATATTGTCTGCTGATGTGAAGCTGTCTCTAGAATCTTTTGTGCCAAGAAGGTCACTTTTTCTTGTCATGCCGCTGTGGGCAGATCTTCCATGTGCCCCGTCTAGGTGGCAAATTTCTCTTGTGCTGCTACGAGCACCAATTTCTATTGTTGCGCGAGGGCTACCATTGCTGTAGGCGTCGTCGGATGCCTTTTCAATGTGTTTCCTCTTTTGAGAAACCTTCCCCCCTCTCTGGGGCTCAGAGATAGTAGGGGACTCCCCATCTGAAAGGGAGAAATAGTTCTCCTCTACAGGGGATTCCCTCTTCCTCTTAGATAGTGCAGCTTTCACCGCCTCTCTAACAGAAGACCTAAGCTCCTCTTCAAATAATTTTTTAATACTATGCCCCATGAGTTCCGGGGTATTCTGAGGTTGCTATCTCCCATCTTACCTTATATTTAATTATTATTTTTATGCCAAATATGTATATATATATATAAATATATATGTATATATATATATATATATATATATATATATGTATATATATATATATATATATATATGTATATATATATATATATATATACACACACATATATATCTTTCAACAAAACATCCCCAGTTGAAGACGCACTCGAAAAGCAGATGAATTCCACTGATTCTTTAATAAAAGGAAACCTGCATTTTCATTCAGATGCATTTCATTGCCTTATGGGTTTCAGAGCAGGCAGATCCTTGGTCACAGGCTTCATGATACTGCACAGAAATGGTTAAAAGGCACTTCCCTCTGCATGTCCATTTAATTAGCCCTCAGTGGGCCTCACAGGTAAGTTCAACTAAGTGTGCATGCTGGGATCAGTAGTGCACTGTCAAAATTCCTTTACCTTTAGTAGGTTTCTGTGCTGTAGCAAAATGTTCATTTAATTTAAAAGCCCTCCAGTGGGCCTCCGAGATGAAAATGTTCAGTTCTTGTTGTTTTATATTTATATAAATATATATATATTTTTAAGGTGAAGGAGTAAAACTGGCCTTCTTTCGTTGTTATAAGTTAATTTTGTTAAGAAACTTTTCTCTGATGGCTTTTAATGTTTCTGACCACAAGGTGGTGACAACCTACTGTTTATTGGGTTTTTCTTATTTAAATATAGACAACCTGTGTCTCCGTGAACTTTTCTCCGCTTAAGTTGGCCGTTGCAGCTCGAAGATAAGAGCTGTTCCTATGGTTACATGATGGGCGTCAACAAGAAGGAAGGACTGTCACCGTCCTTCCCTTGTTGACGCTCAAAGTGGAACCGGCGTCTAGCAGCGCATGAGGGAGACGTGCTGCTGTTCACCTCGTCTAGCTTGTATGGCCGTGAGGCCCCCTAAATTTATCTAGCGGGGCGCCCCGAAGCAAGCAAAAGGGAAGCCGGTCATCTCCGTTCTCTCATGCCACCAAGCCTAATGAAATGCAACATCGGCAGTATCTAGACTCAGCGCTGTGCTCGCACTCGTTCTCTCCTTTTTAAAATATAAACTCGAGGACAAGGCGGACCAAGGACACCGCAAGAACTTACCTGAGCCAGCGGTATATTGGCCGGAGAGTGATGTTACAAAGGTTATAAGCAGTATAAAACACAGCAATAATAAAGATAAACAACCTAAACGTTACTAAGATATCAGCTAGGCATTCCTAAAACTCAATATTACATAAATAAACACGTAGCTCCTTGCTAAGAGACAAAGGCCAAGCAAGTAAGAGAGAGTAAACTTATCTTGTTGGAAGCAGCTAATAAAAGAGGATGATGACATCATGCACCACATACTTGTACTCTCAGACAAACATTCTAATCTTTATGATGTATTAATATTCTTTAAAGGGCTGCTGTTGGAAGCAGCAATAAAAGCCTTTGCATAATGGTAGCAGCACACATAGAAAGAGGAAAATGCCTTAAGAGGTTGTTTTTGTGCAGGAAGGTGTCCCTTCCTGCACAACAACAATTCTCCTCGTAAAACAGCCTCCCTGGCCTGTGTTGGTGCTAGGCTGCCTGATGTGCACCAGCACTATGAAAGAGCAGAAGTACACCATATCTTAGTAGATATGGCACTTTTCTGCTCTCTCCCTTTCACGTAACGCACTGCAGCAAGTTGCCTTGCTACACTGCGTTGCGTGAAAGGTTAGTAAATCTGGCCCAAATAATTTAGGTAACATCTAAAAAAACCTAGAAATTAATTGAAAAATCAAAGGTTAAAGTGATGTCATAGTTAGGCCATGTCATAATATAGAAACTAGTGTTTTGAAGCAAACACACAAATTCACCAGTACTAGTTTACTGAGTAACTATAGCTGGCACCCTCGCCATGTGTTGCTTATGACCTCACATATTACGTCACTCATGACATGTGCAATTACATTGTTGTTGACATCACTGATGACATCTCAAATTACATTATTGATGACATCACAATGACACCACTGATTACATTATCCAAGCTAGTGCTGTTCAATTTTATGGAATTTCTTTTTTTTTTTTTTTTACATAAGGTAAGATTTAATTAGCATCCCTAATTATTTAAACCCAGCGCCTCAAACAGCCTTTCACTTAACCCCCCAAGGGCATCCAACACTGTGGAATGGGGTTGGGCGAAGCGCCAGGCCATGTGCACAGCACCCCATGGATGGCCAACAGTGCACCATGCACAGCATGGAGTTCAGCCATGTCCTGCGACACACGTCCCATAGGATTCAACTACGCGCCCAATGCCCTGTGCGCAACCACCAACAACATGGCATGGGGTTGAGCTAAGGGCCATGCCCTGTGGCCAACCCCCCCACTGTGAATGATCATAGGCCAAGTGCAGTGGACTTTGGGCATTCGCGGGGGTTAGGTGTACTACAGCGCAAATATGTGTGCATGAGTCTAGCATATGTTTTTTCCTGAAAGGGTAGCCTTCCAGTGAAAACCACTATGTTTAGACTAACTTTAAAATATTTCTTCTTAGTTTGTGTGCTATACCATGCAGCATACATGTAAATTGGGAGAAAAAACACTTTTCTCCTACTTTGTGCTTGCCTCAAGGAGGAGTATTGTGTGGCACAAGAGACGGTCTACAAATGTTAGTAGATAGGGCTTAGCATGAACAAAATAGGTGATAGCCTGCGAGTGCCCATGTACCACCCATTGGATGCCCCCAGATGCAAAGTAACACAAAGCAGCTTTGCGTTACTTTTAAGCAATTTTCAAGTGCAAAAAAAGCTTTGCGCTGGAAAGTAAACCGCAAACATGTTGTGCTGGTTTACATCATGTTTAGTGACTTTGCACTAGCTCAAAGTGTTTCTAAAACAAGCCATTAGTTTGGATGCCTGGCCTGCCAAGCATTTACCAGTATGATACGAGGCAGATGGTGGCAATTAAATTGAAAGATTATCTTTCTATGTCATTTCTCTCTTCTTACTTCATTTCATCTCATCTCACTTCTTCCACCTTACATCTCTCTTAAGCGCTCTCTCTTTCTTAACAGTTCTATGTGACATCACTGATTACATCATACAATGAGTGTGTTAGTTTGCTTTATAGTTTAGTTAGTGGCGGGTAACTGCCATATTACCTTTCCACCTAATTTTGTACAGCATGGGTCCATCTATTAGGTGCATTTACAAAATGTATGTGTTCCTAATGCATAATTGGTGTGTAGAGGTATGGAACACATTATAAATGTTTGCATTGAAGAGTAACTCTGTGTGCAAGTGACAGTTGACCTGTGCTCATTATGGGGCTGATTACGATGGCGGGCGGAAAAGCATTCCGACCGCTGTGGTAGCGGAAATTAACCATCTGCAGGTACCGCGGCAAAACCGGCGGTCAGATTAGGATGAACCACCAGAAAAATCCGACCGCGGCGGACCGATGCCACGAAAGACCGCCGGTAGCGTGCGGAGCAGGTGAAAATCCGTCCGCGGCGGTCGAATTTGCTGCGGAAAGACCCCAAACCGCCGCACGGCCAGCGGAATAACCGCACGTTAAATTAGGATACCATTGCGGTGACAGCAGAACGATCCACTGCTTCCGAACGCCGCGATCGGAACCATTGATGAATGGGAGAGCAGGCGGAAGGGCTGTTGCCTTCCGACCGCCGTGGTCGCTCCGGAACAGGAATGGTGGTCGCCAAAAAAAACACACACAACAAGGCCACCAAGTGTGCCCATTATCTGGCTCACCCTCAAAAAACACCTAACACACCCAAATGACACATCCCCATAGCAAGTAAAAAATACAAATCCCAGGTCAACCCACACAACACTGCTGACATCAATACTCCATTTTGACACACCCAAATAGCTGAGTATAAAACCAGCCCCTTCCCTGACCAGAATCCTTTGCACTACTTCACTACTGAAGGAACCAACCCCACAGCACAAAGGATAGGCAAATCTGCACACATCACACCATCACAACATCACACACACACCACACACATCACCACCACCACTTACACACCTGCACCTTTAACCCATTTGCACATCACACACCATGTCACAGAAGAAAATGCCCAAATTCACTGACAATGAGTTGTCAGTGATGGTAGATGAGGTGATCAGAGTAGAACCACATTTGTTTGGAAGCCTGGTCCAGCAGACACCACAAGCCACCAAAACTCAAATGTGGGCAAGGATGGTCAGCAAGGTCAATGCAGTAGGGACCATCCAGCGCTCCCAGAAGGAGATCAGGAAGCGGTGGAATGACCTCAAGAGCAAGGTGAAAGAGAGGAACAACAAGAACATTAAGCTGGCTCAGATGACTGGCGGTGGCCCTCCCATTCCACTGCGAACATTCACCGAATGGGAGGAGAAGGTGCTTGCCACACTGCATCCAGAGAGTCTCACAGGAATACCATGGGAAGTAGAGGCTGGTAAGTACCAACAAATGTCTACCATTACACTGCTATGTACTGTCTTGCACAACTACAATGCAACACCGCCTAGGCCCAAATGCATTCATGTGCACCACACTCTGCCCAACACATGTCTCACAGATCCAACATTTACTCCCTCTGATTCACCCCAAAGGTAGCTAGCAACATTACCATGGGGGCATGTGTACAGGCAGCCAGCACTACAACTCCCACCAGGCACCCTAGTCCCAAAGCTGAGCAGGATGTAACACTACACCCCACACCCACAACCATGTATCAGCCATTGCATTGCTCTCTTCAAAACTACAGGTAGGAAGCCATCTTAACAGGGAGGGCTGTTTGTGGGTGGGAAGCCAGCACTACAACTCCCACCAGGCCCTCTTGTCCCACAGCAGAGCAGGATGGAGCACTCCCCCACCCAAAAGCACGTGGCAGCCATTGCATTGCCCTCATCAAACTAACAGGTAGGTAGCCATCTTAACAGGGAGGGGTGTTTGTGGGTGGGAAGCCAGCACTACAACTCCCCCCAGGCCCTCTTGTCCCACAACAGAGCAGGATGGAGCACTCCCCCACCCAGAAGCACGTGGCAGCCATTGCATTGCCCTCATCAAACTAACAGGTAGGTAGCCATCTTAACAGGGAGGGGTGTTTGTGGGTGGGAAGCCTGCACTACAACTCCCACCAGGCCACCTTGTCCCAAAGCTCAGCAGGATAGAGCACTCCCCCCACCCAGAAGCTTGTGGCAGCCATTGCATTGCCCTCATCAAACTAACAGGTAGGTAGCCATCTTAACAGGGAGGGGTGTTTGTGGGTGGGAAGCCTGCACTACAACTCCCACCAGGCCACCTTGTCCCAAAGCTCAGCAGGATGGAGCACTCCCTTCACCCAGAAGAATGTGGCAGCCATTGCATTGCCTCTTATCAAACTAACAGGTAGGTAGCCATCTTAACAGGGAGGGGGGTTTGTGGGCGGGAAGCCTGCACTACAACTCCCACCAGGCCACCTTGTCCCAAAGCTCAGCAGGATGGAGCACTCCCCCCACCCAGAAGCACGTGGCAGCCATTGCATTGCCCTCATCAAACTAACAGGTAGGTAGCCTTCTTATGCTCTCTTGTCCAACCCCTGAGCAGGATGGAGTACCCCCCCACCCACAACCATGTGGCAGCTATTGCATTGCCCTCATCAAACTTACAGGTAGGTAGCCATCTTAACAGGGAGGGGTGTTTATGGGTGGGAAGACTGCACTACAACTCCCACCAGGCCACCTTGTCCCAAAGCTCAGCAGGATGGAGCACTCCCCCCACCCAGAAGCATGTGGCAGCATTGCATTGCCCTCATCAAACTAACAAGTAGGTAGCCATCTTAACAGGGAGGGGTGTTTGTGGGTGGGAAGCCTACACTACAACTCCCACCAGGCCACCTTGTCCTTAAGCTCAGCAGGATGGAGCACTCCCCCACCCAGAAGCATGTGGCAGCCATTGCATTGCCCTCATCAAACTAACAGGTAGGTAGCCATCTTATGCTCTCTTGTCCCACCCCTGAGCAGGATGGAGCACCCCCCCCACAACCATGTGGCAGCTATTGCATTGCCCTCATCAAACTTACAGATAGGTAGCCATCTTAACAGGGAGGAGTGTTTCTGGGTGGGAAGCCTGCACTACAACTCCCACCAGGCCACCTTGTCCCCGCCCTGATCAGGATGGAGCACCCCCCACACCCACAACCATGTGGCAGCTATTGCATTGCTCTCTTCAAACCCAGAGGTAGGTAGCCATCTTAACAGGGAGGGGTGTTTGTGGGTGGGAAGCCTGCACTACAACTCCCACCAGGCCACCTTGTCCCAAAGCTCAGCAGGATGGAGCACTCCCCCCACCCAGAAGCATGTGGCAGCCATTGCATTGCCCTCAATAAACTAACAGGTAGGTAGCCATCTTATGCTCTCTTGTCCCACCCCTGAGCAGGATGGAGCACCCCCCCCTACAACCATGTGACAGCTATTGCATTGCCCTCATCAAACTTACAGGTAGGTAGCCATCTTAACAGGGAGAAGTGTTTGTGGGTGGGAAGCCTGCACTACAACTCCCACCAGGCCACCTTGTCCCAAAGCTCAGCAGGATTGAGCCCTCCCCCCACCCAGAATCACATGGCAGCCATTGCATTGCCCTCATCAAACTGACAGGTAGGTAGCCATCTTAACAGGGAGGGGTGTTTGTGGGTGGGAAGACTGCACTACAACTCCCACCAGGCCACCTTGTCCCAAAGCTCAGCAGGATGGAGCACTCCCCCCACCCAGAAGCATGTGGCAGCCACTGCATTGCCCTCATCAAACTAACAGGTAGGTAGCCATCTTAACAGGGAGGGGTGTTTGTGGGTGGGAAGCCTGCACTACAACTACCACCAGGCCACCTTGTCCCAAAGCTCAGCAGGATGGGGCACTCCCCCCACCCAGAAGCATGTGGCAGCCATTGCATTGCCCTCATCAAACTAACAGGTAGGTAGCCATCTTAACAGGGAGGGGTGTTTGTGGGTGGGAAGCCTGCACTACAACTCCCACCAGGCCACCTTGCCCCAAAGCTCAGCAGGATGGAGCACTACCCCACCCAGAAGCATGTGGCAGCCATTGCATTGCCCTCATCAAACTAACAGGTAGGTAGCCATCTGATGCTCACTTGTCCCAGCCCTGAGCAGGATGGAGCACCCCCCACAACCACGTGGCAGCTATTGCATTGCTCTCTTCAAACCCACAGGTAGGTAGCCATCTTAACAGGGAGGGGTGTTTGTGGGTGGGAAGCCTGCACTACAACTCCCACCAGGCCACCTTGTCCCAAATTTCAGTAGGATGGAGCACTCCCCCCACCCTGAAGCATGTGGCAGCAATTCCCCTCAACTGTGTCACAGAACAGGTAGGCAGACAGTGCATGCACCCTGCCATTCTTCTAAAAAAACATGGAGCCATATGACCACACCAGCCCTCACATGTCATCTAACTTGGCATAGATCCAATAGCCACTTCCAGTGTGCAGACAGCAAAGCGTATGTAACTGTCACAGAAATTAAAGTTTGGCTCACCAAATCACATAAGAAATCCAGGGCACAATCATGCACAGCACTGAATGCTATGTGTAAGTGCCATGGTGGCAGAGCATCAAGGCCCATATGAACACAAAACATGCATGGTCAGTTGGTAAAAGAAAGTAAAGTACATGACATGACAAGGGTATGCATAAGATTACAATGGCCAGTTCTTGCTCAGATCTAACGTCTTCCATGCAGAGCAAACCAAAAAGACGCATCACATAAAGTTGATGTGCTGCAAGTCGTTAGATGAGGACATGTCCTTGTAATCACACAATCTGTACGTGGAACATGGTATCTATTTACATGTCACACCATGGGCAAGTAATGTAGGTACCTCCACATCATGTCATGATGTGCAGTACCTTGCAGCCACACAAAGTGAAATCAATGTAAACTGTGTGGTGTATCACATGTAACATCCAAACGTCTAACACCAAGCTTGTGGGGTGCACTTCAATGACCATTTCACCTCTGTTCAACAGGAGATCAACATTGGACTGCTGCAGAAGACAACACCAACCTGCAGAGCCAGTCCCTCTCCCCGGAACATGGACTCTCGGATGCAGACTCCCTACGTTTCTCGGATGAGGAGCCCGAACCTGGCCCATCTGGACTGCCAGGGCGCACCACGTCCCAGGCCCCCACTGTCCCCACCACCACCACCTCAGCAACAACCACCGCGCTGACCCTTGCTGCAACGGCCTGTGCGACCTCAAGCACCACCACCACCACCACCAGTGCTGCCTGCAACACTCTCCCTGCCTCAGTGGTTACCAACACCATCACACAATCAGAGGAGGGCAGTGCTAGTCTGCGGGTGCGTCGAGTGGCAACGCAACAGGTCCGGGACAGCAGGGCAGGTGGGAGGGCAACTGGGGGCCAAATTCGAGAGGACACTGGGACCGAAGCCCTGGCCAACATCGCCAGAGTCCTTGGGGCATACGAACAAACCCAGGGACAGATGGGCCAGGTTGTGGAAGAAGTGCGTGAGCTCCGCCTGCTGCTGAGATTCATGGACACGCGTATGGGCCAAATCGTGGACCTCATGGGCCAGCTTGTGGGTGTTCTGAGGGACAGTCATGCGGCCTAAAGGACAGCTTAACCTCCCTCCAGTGGCCCGCCGGATGATACTCCCAACACCTCAGCTGCGGCCACAGAGAGGGGTGAGCTGCAACAGGATGACTCCTCAGACACCACTGAGCCCGCAGCAGAGGCCCCCCTGGAAAACGCAAAAGGGGCCGTCCGAGAAATACCACGGGAGGATCGCGTGGCAAAGCACCAGCCAAACGCAAGTCAAAGAGACAGCCATGATGGCACCTCTGTTCCCCTTCACATTGACTTTGTTGACTATCCTTACCCACACTGCCATGCTGATGGCAGGTGTCTGTTAGACTGTGTCACCACATCAATGTGGTGACTACTCTACTGTCGCGTTTACCATCACTGACAACTCATTGATTCACTTTGCACCAGTCCTGTAAACATCACTTGTCTCTCACAAACACTCTGTAAATAATCACTCTTTACACACCAATGTTTTTGTGTCAGCTCCATGTTTATCACAGGATGTACAATGTTGACTCTGATTCCAATGTACCAGGAGCTCTGATTGTGATGAGGCATTGAGAGGCTGAAGGGACCTAGAAAGACACAAGAGAACAACATTTACTGGTCAGGTGACGGCATCACAGCCAGTACACAACACTAGTCATCAAGGTACACAACCCAGCACACATTACAATGAGAAACAACACCAACATAGACGTCATGTGGCTGGTCCTGACTACACTGTGCCACAAACATCAGCCATCAGCACAGAGCCAACAACAGGCAGCAGTCAAAAAGCTCACCTAGGCCTTTTCACTACCATCAAAGACAGCAGACAATGGTACTGTTGTATAATGTCACTCACACTCAAGGGAAGTAGCGGTTGATGAGCTGTTGACGCAGGTCGACACCTTCCTCTTCTCCACTATCCTCCTCACTGGACATGTGTGGGTTTGCAGGTGGGGGCATCTGCTGCTCATCATCGTCCAGGATCAGGGGGATCTCTTTGCGCAAGGCCAGGTTGTGGAGCATTCAACTACGATCTGACACACCTTTTGGGGAGAGTACATCAGTGCCCCTCCGGTCCTGTCCAGGCACCGAAATCGAGACTTCAGAAGCCCAAAAGTACGCTCCACCACACGACGTGTCCTCCCATGGGCCTCATTGTAGCGGACTTCACCCGGGGTCCTGGGATTCCTCAGTGGGCTCAGCAACCAAGGCTGATTGGGATATGCAGAGTCACCTAGGTGTGAGATACACAGACCAATTTTGTAATATCACTGTGGCTGAGGACAGCATGTCACACATACAGCACGCTACTTGACTCTGGGTACTCACCCACAATCCACTTATGGTCCGGATGCAGATTTGCCATCAGCTGTGGTACGATGCTGTTACGCAGAATGTAGGAGTCATGTGCTGATCCTGGAAATTTGGCACAGACATGGGAGATTATCATATCCACTTGGCATACCACTTGCACATTAATAGAATGGAAATGCTTCCTGTTCCTGTAGATGTGCTCACATGCCTGTGGTGGAACCAGGCCAACATGTGTGCAGTGAATGGCACCAACAACATTAGGGATGTGGGCAAGGTCATAAAAATCACCCTTCACAACTGCCAATTCATGTCTCCTGTGAAAATGGATGTAGCTGTCCTTGTAGGTCATCATAGCGGACAGGACATCACGTGGCACCATGCTGAACATTGATTGAGACATCCCACCTGCGCTGGCCACCGTGTACTGGAACGAACCAGTTGCAAAGAAATGCAGGGCCTCCATCACATTACATGTTGGTGTAAAAGCAGTTGGATAGGTTCTGCGTGGCCTCAGGTGGGGCTCCAACTGGGCACATAGGTCCTGAAGGGTAGGTCGATCGAAACGGAATTTCTGTATGATGTCCTCATCCTCCTTGTCTGCAAGCAATGTGAATGGACGATGCACATTTGGTCGCCTCCTAGGTAAGATGAAAGGGGACACATGTCAATTCAATTCCCCTATGAGATGTGTCCAACATCTTACGTTTTGACTGACACAGCGCCAACAATGACTGGCCTAAAACTACAGCTTACAGCACAAGTCACATGTAGAGACACCTTGATCTAAAGTAGGTGTACACGTGTCCAGTATTTACATAGTGAGTACCCCAAAAACAGATTCAGACTATGTGAATGCCAAAAGGTACATTCCAACATCTTGTGTCACCAGCTCTGAGAGTAGTTGACACAGCACATGTCTGAATTAGCAACACTGCTGGCTTCTACGTAGCTGCTGTACCTGCCACACCTTCTTGCGTAAGTCGGGCGGGGCACACATTACCAACACAATGAGCATAGTGTGCGCATAAAGATCTAGTATAAACATGAGTCCAGCAATCTACACAGTGAAATATGCACATTATGTAGTCAGTCCATCATTACTGTGGGTTGCTTAGCCATCTCACACATTGACATGTGTAAATATTTGAGAGTCCATCACACAACAGATCTGTGTACATGCACATCAACATCATAAGTGACATGTGAGGGGGTACATGCCAATGCATGTAATCCTGTGCCCTGACATGGCATGTGTAGTCATCAGTGAGTTAAATGTCACACTAGCATTAAATTACACTATCTGGTGGTATGATTCATAGTATGTGTCTACTGTTCAATGCAGTGAACTGGCCATTGACATAGCCACAGCATGGTATGTCCATAGCTGTCGTAAGCGTGCACCGCCACCGCAATCACGGCCATTGGCACCAAGGTGAAGATGCCAATTCGCAGTAGCGACCGCATGGGCCCCGGAGTGTGTCACCGCCAATGCCCATGCCCATTCAGCCAATAGGAACCGCAATCACGGTAGTGAAATACAATTTTGAAAATCGCAGTAGGCGTGCTCCGCTACCGCGGGGCCGGTCATTGGTTACAATTGAAAGATGCACGATTGGGGTGGCGACCGCCTGGGCCCCGCGGTGTGACACCGCCAATGCCCATGCCCATTCAGCCAATGGGAACCGCAATCGCGATAGTGAAATACAATTTTGATAATCGCAGCAGGTGTGCACCACCACCGCAATCACGGCCATTGGCACCAAGGTGAAGATGCCAATTCGCGGTAGCGACCGCATGGGCCCCGCAGTGTGTCACCGCCAATGCCCATGCTCATTCAGCCAATAGGAACCGCAATTGCGGTAGTGAAATACAATTTTGAAAATCGCGGTAGGCGTGCTCCGCTACCACGGGGCCAGTCATTGGTTACAATTGAAAGATGCACAATTGGGGTAGTGAACGCCTGGGCCCAGTGGTGTGACACCGCCAATGCCCATGCCCATTCAGCCAATGGCAACCACAATCGCGATAGTGAAATACAATTTTCATAATCGCGGTAGGTGTGCACCGCCACCGCAATCACGCCCATTGGCACCAAGGTGAAGATGCCAATTCGCGATAGCGACCGCATGGGCCCCGCGGTGTGTCACCGCCAATGCCCATGCCCATTCAGCCAATGGGAACCGCAATCGCGGTAGTGAAAACCAATTTTGAAAATCGCGGTAGGCGTGCACCGCCACCGCAATCACGGCCATTGGCACCAAGGTGAAGATGCCAATTCGCGGTAGCGACCGCATGGGCCCCGCGGTGTGTCACCGCCAATGCCCATGCCCATTCAGCCAATGGGAACCGCTATTGCGGTAGTGAAATACAATTTTGAAAATCACGGTAGGCGTGCTCCGCTACCACGGGGCCGGTCATTGGTTACAATTGAAAGATGCACGATAGCGGTAGCGACCGCCTGGGCCCCGTGGTGTGACACCGCCAATGCCCATGCCCATTCAGCCAATGGGAACCGCAATCGCGGTAGTGAAATACAATTTTGAAAATCGCGGTAGGCGTGCTCCGCTACCGCGGGGCCGGTCATTGGTTACATTTCAAAAAAGCTGATCTGGAACACCAATTGCAGCATCTGAGTACCACTGAAACAACCCCAGGGGGCTATATATGTCTGGGAGCGAGCCACACATTTCCACTGCATCCAGACACTGCTGCCTGACATTCATCACCAACAACTGCTGCTGTACCTGTCTCCTGGACCCAGTGATGGCGAGAACTGAGAACATCAGGGCCCGTCCCTTCACCACAGAGGAGCTGGAGGTCCTGGTGGACGAGGTGCTTTCACAGTATGGGAGGCTATATGGTGCTCCTGATGTAATGGTAAGTGTTTCAGAGTGAAATTTGGAGAGTGCAAAGAGTGCACACTTGAAGTTGACCTGCTGTAGTATGTGCCTGTGAGTGCAAGTTTGTGTGATACACTGCTAGCATGCTGACTTCATGTCCATGTATTTAGTAGCCTATTTTCCACAGATCCATGGCTGCATTTCAGGACGGGAGGGACATGCAGTGTTTTTGCAGCCATACAGAAACAATGCTGGTTTGGAAAGTGGAAGTCAGAACAAACATTGCCTGTGCTAATGGATGTCAGAGTCCATGAGGTTTTCACATGTTCATTTGTGACATTACAAATGTGTTTCGTCCAGAGGGTACTGAAGGATGTGTGTGCATTATTAATGTTGCCAACATTGACATGTAAGCATTATGCACAAGTTGAAATGCCTGAGGGTGACACTCTTGGTGGAAATGCACCTATGACACATCATATTAATGTACTCCTGGAACATCCTCCGTCCCTTGTGTTCATTATGTGTACTGACTTGCATGTGTAGGCACTGTTTGCCCGCTCAATTGTACATGCATGTGAATGTTCTGACGGCCCACGTTTTACCTCAGTGTGAGTCCCCCTGCCCTGCACAGATACTGCCCAAAATTGACCGGGACACATCAGTAAATGGACAGAGTGAGACATATGTGTTGTCTGCCACCCTATTCATCAATGTTCTATCTTAGGCCTGTGGATTGCACAAGACTGACCTTGTGAGAAGGGTGTGAGAATGTAAGATCATGTCCCTAAATGTGACCTCCATGACACAGTGAGCCATTCAAAGGCCAAGGACATTGAGGGGTACGTAGTGTTGGTCACAGTGAGTCTGCCCCGACACATCATTTTAAATGTAATGTATGTCTTGCTCCCTCACATACTGCATCGCAGATGAGGGGCTTCTTCACATTGCTTTCTGTCCTGGCATTCTGCATGTGTATGAGATGGCCAGGTACTGTGTCCATCCTCATACCTGCATGCATTTCTATGCGATTATCTGATGCTGATGTACTACGTGTCATGCTGTATGGCCTATGCTAAACATATCTGTATAGCTCTGCTATGTTTATGGATGCTCCTGTACTGAGACACAGGGGTACATAACCCAGTGACACTGAAACTTCCGCTTCTTGTCTCCCATGCCTGCAGCTAAAAGTCCGCCAGCGTAAGGCCTTATGGAGGGCCATTGCACGCAAGGTGCGGGCTCTGGGTGTCTCCAACCGATGGCACACACACTGTCACAAGAGGTAGGATGACATCTGCCGGCTGAGCAAAAACGTGGCAGAGATGACGCTGGGGCTGCTCCCTCGGACTGAAAGGTTGGCGCGTAGGAGCATGACACCACTAATGGCCAGCATCTTGGCAGTGACACAGCCAGAGCTGGATGGACGTTTGAGGTCCATCAACAGCAAGTTGGGGGTGAGTATTCTGCGAAGGGTGACTTTGGGTGTGAGTGACTGCATGTATCCCAACCCTGAGCCAGTGCGGAGCTCTGTGATGTTTCTAGTGTGATGCAATGGCTTGTAAGTGGCCTCTGTGTTGAGTGCAGCTGTCATGCATTTTTGCTACATGTACTTTCTCATGTGTTTCATATAATGGCCCTTGGCAGTGCAAGATGAGATGTGGCCTTATGACATCTGCTGCATTATGGGTGTCATAGACATCACTTGGAAGTGAACAGCAGTGTGCCTCATCTTAGTGTGTTTTTGTCGATGTGTGCAGTGCCTGACTTTGAAATTGTGAGAACTACACATCTGACACCAATGTGCAATGGTCGTTGTGCTCCAAAGCACAACATGGTGGACATCAGTAGCTCATGGCCATTGTAAAAGGACATTTTGGAGTCAGTATCTGTGTTGTCCCCTTAAAGTGACTCCATATGTGACTGAGACAACATGTTGAGATGTATATCTATCTCACCTACAGGCACGTAGGTATGCTTACAGAGATCAGTATGTTAGGTTACAAGGAGGCAGGGGCCAGCTATTTGGCTGTGTGAACGTCACATGGGTCATTAATGTCAACTATGCATGTTTCCATGCATCTTCTGAGTTTTGCATCAAGGTTGCACATGCAGACTGCACAGGGTGGTGTGCAACATGGGGGTATCATATTCTAGTTTTGTGCTTTGCTTGCATATGATGTTTGTGAGTATGGCACTATACTGAACCTACGTCTCTGTCTTTTGCAGCATCTACTGAGGGTACAGAAGGACAGGGGACGGACACCAGTGGTGAGGCATCTGGCATGACTGCTACACATGAGCACACTGACACTGATGTGACCATCGCCTCGGAGGGGGACAGGAGTGCCCTGGAAGAATCCCGCTTAGCAACACCAACCTCAACATCATCTGACTCCAGCGGTGACTCCTCGATATTGGTAGGCTCAGGGAGTGGGAAATCTGCCTCTTCTTCCACCACACATCGTCCAGTGCCCACCCTCCCGGCTACTACCACTAGTGCTGCCCGTGCCCGCAGCAGTAAGAAGGGTAGAGTGTCCTTCCCCGCAGGCACCGCTGCCCCTGCCCCTGTCTCCCCTGCTGCCCTCAGTGTTGAGGCGGTGGACCTTTTGAGCCAGCTGTGTGTGGGTCAGACTACTCTCCTGAATGCCTTCCAGGATCATGACAAGAAGTTGGCACAGGTAGTTGCCTTCATGGAGGGCATTCATTCTGACACGGGTGGGCTACACAGAACTGTCCAGGCTTTGTCCTCCACAGTGACGGCAGCCATTCAGCTGTCACAGGCTCAGAGTCCAGCTCCAGTCCCTTCGGTAACCACCCTGCCAGTGGCAACATCTGACGAGAGTGACCACACACCACAGCCCTCAGGCTCCAAGTACTCAACACGCAGCACACAACAGCAGCACTCCAAGCGGCTCAGAGCACAGACACCATCCCCAAAACAAAAAACAGGCACACAGGAGTGCAAAGGCAAAAGCCCTTCAGGTGACACTCAGGGCCATCAGGCCAAGAAGCAGGCCTCAGGCTCACATGCATCCAAATCAGCCCCATCCAGGGACACTCCCGTCCCCAAACCTGCTCCCAAAGACAAACACACAGTTGCCCTGCCAGCTGTGAAGCTGGTGCCTGCAAAGAGTCCGCACAAACAGCTCTCTAAGGCAGATTCACCCACAACCTCAACTCCCACCCACACCCCTGTGAAGCTGGGACAGAAGAGAAATGTGGGGGGTTCACCTGGTCAACAGGAGTTGGAGGGGAAAAGGCAAGGCCAGCCCAAGTGTAACACCAGATCCAGCAAATCCCCACAGGGAGAGCCACCTGCACCTGATGCACCTTTGGCTGTTGTGCCCGCCCCACTTCCCACTCCTACCAAGACAATTCTTACCTATTGAATCCCCAAGAAGTGGAAAGGCAGCCCTCCACATTCTCCCTCACACACTGTCTCATGGCAGCATGTCTCCACCTCCCCGTGCCACCATGCCACCCGGTCCAAGCAGCCCTCCAGCTCACAAAGCCACTGATGCCTCTACCTCAGCTGGTCCTCTCTCTCCCAGCTCCAGTCCTTCAACTGGCCCCCGACAATCAGCCACCTCCCAGTTCAACTGACAGCCAAGTCCGAGGCAAAGTCCCCCTCCCAAACCCATCTCTCCCACAGCGGTGCCTGGACTGCCCATTTGTATCCCCTGAGCTGTGGTGAGTCTCATGGCAGTGTATGGTGTTACCCATTCCCTGTGCGGGTTCTCATGCACACATGTACATACTTTGAACTATGGACTGGCCAATGGCCTTGCTGTTTGTCACTTTGGATGCCCATTCCCTGTGCAGGTTCTCATGCACACATGTACATTCTTTGAACTATGGACTGGCCAATGGCCTTGCTGTTTGTCACTTTGGATGCCCATTCCCTGTGCAGGTTCTCATGCACACATGTACATACTTTGAACTATGGACTGGCCAATGGCCTTGCTGTTTGTCACTTTGGATGCCTATTCCCTGTGCAGGTTCTCATGCACACATGTACATACTTTGAACTATGGACTGGCCAATGGCCTTGCTGTTTGTCACTTTGGATGCCCATTCCCTGTGCAGGTTCTCATGCACACATGTACATACTTTGAACTATGGACTGGCCAATGGCCTTGCTGTTTGTCACTTTGGATGCCCATTCCCTGAGCAGGTTCTCATGCACACATGTACATACTTTGAACTATGGACTGGCCAATGGCCTTGCTGTTTGTCACTTTGGATGCCTAGTCCCTGTGCAGGTTCTCATGCACACATGTACATACTTTGAACTATGGACTGGCCAATGGCCTTGCTGTTTTCTACTTTTGATGCCTATCTGGGTAATATGTAATAAAGACAGTTACTCCTGTTGTCTGCTTTGTCAGTGTCCTTGCTAAATGAAATGTGTTCTGTATGGGTATGGTTGCATGTGACACATGCTCTGTATGCCACTTTAACATTGCCAATTGCTTGTTTTACTTTTTCAGTGTTTGCCAGAGGTGACAGGCACTTTTGTTCTTGTTGACTCTGAGGCTTGAGGGTGCAATGATGGGCGTTTGTGATGATCTACTGTTATCCTAATCATTCTATGGTCATGTTTGCTAAATCGTACACATGTCATGTTATGCTGCAATACCAGAACAGAGGTGAATTCTATCCACAGGATTACTTGCGGGCTGGCCAGGGTCCATCATATCTGTGTGATCTTTCTTGATGTGTGTACAGCAGTGTTGATGTGTGGTCATCTTGTGTAGGCCTGTCTTCCTAGTCACATGGGTACATTTGGATATGTGAACTTGAGTGGTCATACAGTGTGAATGGGCTGTCATTGTCAGTAGTGTTGATGTGTGTGTGCCCCTGCAATGCCAACTGCACACATGTGTGATCCAGGTAATGAGTGTCTGTTTGTTTCAATTGTCTGCCATGTGCTTCAGATTGTGGGCACATGTTGGAGTTGTAGGTTGTGCACTGTGCAGTGTGTTGGTGTTTCCTTGCACTCCTGGGGGACACCTACTTGTTGTTGCTGCCAGTTGTGAGTATGCAGAGTGTGTGACTGACAAGTCTGTGTTGTGTTTTTTAGATCAGCCATGTGTCTTGTTACTGTTTGTGCTCACTGTGCAGACCTGCTCAGCCACACTGACATTATTTGTGAGTTTTCTCATGCATTGCTGTCACTTGACCCATTTTTGGCTCCAGAATGGTATGTGGTATGTGGAGTCATGCCATCCCCTATATGTGCTTCTGATGCCTACACATTGTGAGTAACTCCTCTATGTGTTTGTGTTCTGTGCACTCCTCACCTGTCCACTACTGACGTACACACCACTTCAATGTCATGTCTTCCACCCCATGGCTTGGCAGTGTGTGAGCCTCCCCACCACTTCAGAGTGTGACACTATGCTGTGTGAGGCTGAACTGTGTACAGGACCAATGTGATACTCAGGACAGTTTCCAAATTAGTTATGTGCCATTTTCTTCTACTGGTTTGCTGTCATGGTTGCTCATGTGCAGTGCGTATGTTTGAGCAGCACAATCCTCTAGTCATGTTGTTTGCATCTGGGTTTCCCTGAGTTGTGCATCTGTGGGTGATGGGTAAGCTGTAGGTGTGTTTGCTGAGGTTCTGCTAGCCTTCCTGAGTGTGATGTTATGTTTGTGCTGTGATGATTTGTGTTGTGGGAGTTCATGGTGTGGCACTCAGATTTGTGTGCTACTGGTTTGGTTGGTGTGCGCACACTGCTTGGTGTGCATGCAGTGCTGTCAGTGTATGTTGCCTTGTACTTGCCTGGTGTGCATCCCCCTGGGTCCAGCTGGGTTTGCAATGTGATGCATTGGTCTGTGCATCTGTTGTGTTTTTGTAGTGGATGTATGCAGTGTTTGGCCTATGTTGGCTCTTTCTACTGACAGATGCTATGTGTGAGTGATGTTCTATTTGCATGACATTGTGTGTGAGTAGTTGTTGATGTGTGATACATTCAGATGTGTGTTGCAAGTGTAGTGCGCATTACTTGTGTGTCTGTCACATGCAGCAATGTGGATTCTTGTTCATGAGCTTGTTTTGAGTGCACACTGGTGGTTTGTCCTCCTATTTTGGGCCTGTCACTTGTCAGGATTGTGCATGTCTATGCTTGTGGTACACTATGACACCATGTTCACTTGATGACTGGTGTGGTGTCTCTGTCTGTGTTGGCTGATTGTCCCATTGATCCCAGTTGGTGTTCTTGAGTGTTTTTTGATGATCAATAAAGAAGAAGTACGTGGTTCCTCGGTGAATACAGAGTATTTATTGCAGGTCGTGAAAGGAAGGGGATTCTTCCTTTCGGAACTGGTGCCCTCACACACCCAGCAAGCTAGGAGTCATGCTTCATCATCTGGGCCTGCTCCTCGTCGGGTCGGCGCTGCAATACCCGACGGGCACCCAAAAAGGGGCTCTTTATCGGAGATCTTTTGTTCCTTGCCGGTGGGTGCCGTGGGTGTAAGGGCCCTTTTGATTGTGTGGATGAAGTAGTATGTGAAGTGAGTTAAAACAAGTCAGGGTGCCTTATGGAACATATTTTATTCTTGGTAGGCCCCCTGCCTGATTTAAAATAGAAAAGGAGAGGCGTCTATCTGACTATAATGGGTCAAGATCAGGGCGCTCTATTCCTAGTGGGTCAACATGTTTCTCGCCATTGTTGTCTTAAGGATCAAAGGCGATTCTTCAGGACCGTAAAGTGAGTCTATCTACACCCAGTGGTGTGGTGAACTACCTACCACTCTTGGATAAGCGGGTTGTGCGCCCGTTGTTTCTATGGACGACCCAATCACTTATTGAATCGTGCCTCGTCAGTATCCAGCGGGCCGTGGACACATATAAGTTATGTGTCTGCTTTCAATGAAAGCCGTGTGGTTGACCTACCCCTCTCCGCTGGATCCGGGAAGGTTTTTTGATGATGCAATTCTTGTTTGTGTTGGGGTATGGTGTCTGTGCATTGGCCCTGAGTGGCAATGTTGTGTACTCCTGTTCTGTCTAGGGACACATTGCCTTTCCACTGTTTGGCTGCACATGTCTGGGCTTGTTGGACTTCTGTGGATGTTGTTTGTGAGCTTTGTGTTTGACTGTTGTTTTTGTGTCACCATTGGTTCAGGCATCCCTGAGTGTGAGTGTGATGTTTGTGGATGCAGCACAGGGTGTGTGATTGGTTGTCAGTGAACTCACAGGACCTTATTTGCACCATTATGTGTGTTTCTCACAGGTGTGGTGTGTTGCAGGTGTGATGTGGGTAGGTAAGGGGCATGTGTGAAGGTCCTACTTGTGTTTGACAGTCAGGGAGTGTGACAATGAGCCATGTGAGTTGTGCTGATGACATACACATGTCACGTAAGTTGACACAGATGTGTGGCTGGTCACTGTATGACTTCAGACACTTCCCATCATTCCTGTGCCTATGCATGGCTTGCCTTGATGTATCCCTGAGTTGTTGCACAGAGGTCACTTTGGTTTAATTTCACTCACTGTGCCACCCATATCTGATTTGATGGCCTAAGGGTGGTGTGATATGTTCCTTCTCTTGCATGTGATGTACAGACGCTATGTGGCTTGCTCCATGGTTTTCCAGCACTGTACACTTCCCTTTTGTCTGGGCCATTTCTTGTCCTCCATTGCTGCTGACCTATGGTATCAGTATGTGGCTGGGTGTCAGTGTTAGGTGTTTGTGTGTGACTTGACAGGCAGTGTGAACAGTTCAGTGGATGTTCATAGGCAGTGTGAGTCTTCATTTTGTGATCATGCTCAGTTTGCTTCACATGTGTGGGAGGTAGGTGTGAGGAGGAGGGTTGTCCAGCCCTGAGCGTCTGTGCAGGGTGTTTCTCTTCACCCCCACCTTCCAAGTCAGGCTCCCTTGTCCTTTGGTGTGTGTGGTGCAAGGTCTGGCTAGACCTGGCAGATTAATTGTGCAGGGGGGCACAGGAGGAGCACACAGCATGTTGACAAATGGGTGTGGGAAGCATTGTGTGGGAAGGGTGAAGGTGGAGCCCTGTAAATCTTTGCGGACTGCCCATACCTGGCGCCGGCCCTGCCTACTACATTGTGTGCAGGTTTTCCCGCATCTTCACCGCTGCGGTGACGTGACCGGGACATTGCAGTGATTGCGCGGTTGATGGGTGACCCGGGTGCGGAGGGGTGAGTTTCTGACAGGTAGGACATGTGTGGGTACAGTGGGGTATATGTTCCTGTCCCCACCAGAGTGTCTGATGTGGACAGGAACCGTATGCCAGCACAGGAGTTGTGTGTTGTGGTTGTGTGCGGAGTTGTGTTTTTGCGTACCTGCGGCGTTGTCCGCGAAGGTGCATTACTTGCTGATGGTGGATGAGGTAGAGCAGCGGAAAGGCTTGAAGAGCTGGATCCATTGCGGTCAGGACCGGGTGGAGGAGACCGGGAGTCTGGTTTCACTCTCCACTGTCGTGCTTCCGCCGTCTCCGGGTGATGGGCTGTTTGCGGCATCGTAATTTGTACGGCAGACGGGACATCATTCCACACGGCGGTGTGTCTCTATTGGCTCCCTCCACCGCGGTGGCAGGCGCAAATTTCTGGCGGTTCACGTAACTCCGCAGCGGACGGAAAATGGACTATGTTTGCCCATCGTAATATGGCGGGCGGGTGGACCGCTGCTGGAGTGCGGAAAAGGACATTTTCCGCCAGCACCGCGGTGGTGCCTCCACCCGCCATCGTAATCAGCCCCTATGTTCCTCACAAGTTTTTTTGTACTGCAGAAAAAGTTCCCAGCAGGGCAAAGATTCTATGCATGCTAAGTATTGTAAGCAGCCTTGAGTTATTAGACAGAATCGTATCAGCATGACAATTTCTATTTAACATAGAAGACTGTGTGCACCAGGTACTAACCCATGTACATGTGCTTGTTTTGATTCAGAAGATGGACTTTCTGCAAACTTTTCATTACAGTATGAAGGCTGCAGATAGCATGATCTTTAGCACCTTCAGACCTGGATTATTTTGAGTGAATAGTCCCTGTTTTGCATATAACGTACACTATGCTTAGTAGATACTTTATAATACTCTTTTGTGTATTTGTCATGAGAGTTTTACTGTCTGCAAACAGTCTGGTTCAGAACAAACTCTCTCCATAGAGTGAATACCGTTTACATTATTCACTTCTCTCCTTATATCAACTTTATTTCTCAATGTAGTTTCAGTGACTGTCAGGGGTTTGACCAGCGGCAGCTCCTCCGCAATGGCAGAGGAGCGTTGCCCCACTGCCTGGCTCAGAGCCAGCATATGAAAAATAAAGAAATGTTCTAGCATCATTTTATTTTTCATTTACCGGCTCTGAGACAGCTTCTACAGGGCGGGGCATGGGAGGAGGAGTGCTATGTGTACTCCCTAAGTGTGCATATGGGTGCACAGACATAATATCGAGTTGGAAATATTGACGACAACAATATCGAGTTGCAAATATCGTGATGACAGAATATCGACTGCAAGAATATCGTGGACCAGAATATCGACTTTAAGGTAAGAAATATTGTTTTTGTTAATATCGAAGTTAGTAATATCGTTGTTAATAATATCGATGTTTATATTAGTGTTATCTATTTTAATATGTATTTTAAATGTATGTGTTCTATATTTTTTGTTTAAGTATTGCATTTGTCCTAAATTCTAGGACAGTGGCCCTAGAAAGCTCAGTGGAAGAGATAAGGGACGATTTGGGAGTTGCCAGAGCAGAAATTGTACAACTCAAGAAAGATGAGGTATCACTCCGGGACAGGCTCGAGATGCTAGAGAACAATTCACGGAGAAATAATCTGCGTCTCTTGAATGTCCCGGAAGGCAGAGAAGGAGACGACATCAAGTCCTTCATCGTGACTCTCATAAAAGACTCAATACAGATAGAAGAATCAGAGGAGGACTTGAAAAAGGATATACAGAGGATCCACAGGGACCCTTTTAGGAAACATCCAAATCGGCCCAAACCAAGGAAGATCCTCATAAACTTTCTCACGTTCTCCTTGAAGGAAAAGATCTTAAATTGTGCTCTGAAGCAAAAAACCTTGAAACCCAGGGATTTTTCTTATGAAATTCGCTCTGACTTAGCTCGTGTCACGTTGGATAGACAATGGGAGCTGGGGAGAAAAATGGACGAATTCAAGAAATTTGGCGCGGTTGCCCAGCTGAAGTTCCCGGCACTCTTGAAAGTTATGTACAACAATAAGATGTACAATTTAAAATCAGTTCAAGAGGCAGACGAACTGCTGGAAAGCCTAGGCAAGACCACTAAATAGTTTAGTTTAGAGTTTCACATTATCACTATATAAGGTTTTTTTGTTTTTCTTTTTGCGGGGTAATCTCAATCTTATTTTAGTGTATAGGCTTTTGAGAGATTAGATTTCAGAAGAATAGGTAGGATATACTGACTTATTAGCCAATCATTGTTAAGTTTAAGTCTGTGGGGCATGCATCCAGAAGCCTAATTTAAGCCTAAATTCAAAGAAAATTGGAGATAAGGTTTCTCTATGGGGGTCTCGGCCCATCGCCCTTCTTTTGTATAGTATTTTGAGCATAGAGGGATTTTATGGGTGCCCCGGTAGCAGAATCTGGACTATTAGTCCAGGTAAATGGGGGTTGGGTTCTCCAGGGAGGAAATAGGGGTGGGGGCTCCTGTAGGGCAAGAGAGAGAGCACAGGGTGGGGAGCATAGGGGTAAAAAAAGAAGAAAAAAAATCCTCATCTGCCTTTTAGTCAGATTAATTTACACCTGTTATGTTGGCCATGTTTGATGTGTTCATCCTGCGATCAGCATGGTGGGAGATGCAGCATGCTAAAGGTTTTGGTACCCAAACCACCATGAGTAGCATTCAGTTCTTATCTTGGAATGTAAATGGCCTGCGGGTAAAAGCCAGAAGGGCGAAGATTTTGCAATATCTTAAAGATTCCCCTGCTCAGGTCATTATTCTGCAAGAGACTCATCTTCTGAAGGAAGAATTGTCTGAAATTTTCAGAAGAGTAAAATGGGTTGAACATCTTATTAGCTCTAATCAGAGTGCTAACATCAGAGGGGTAGCTATTTTGGTTAAAAAGCAAGCTAAGGCTCGAGTATTAAATTTCATGGTAGACCCAGGTGGCAGGTGGGTCATCGTTAAAATGTTCATTTCAGGCTTTCAGATGACAGTGGTGGGCTACTATGGCCCGAACCAAGATGACCCCTCCTCGCTGAAAACCATATTTTCAAATCTTCTGGAATTTCCAGAGCCCATTATAATGGCAGGCGATTTTAATATAGTTTTTAACCCTTTATTAGATAAGTCTCCAAGCAGTCGGGCGAATACATCACCTAAATCCCGGACATATCTCCAAACGATGATGGCACAGATGGGACTATACGATGTGTGGAGAGAGAGATCGGGCTCTCAATTAGGTGTTTCTTTTTATAATAATAAGTACCGACATAGGCACAGAATTGATTACATATTGTTCAGTCATGACTTGAGGGGTAAAATCAAGGATATGGGCTACTTGACTCCACATCTGTCGGACCATGCGGCTGTATGGTTAGATCTAGTTCTGGAAAAGAAAGAACATTCCAAGACATGGACATTCGACCGCTCTTTACTATTCAATGAACCTGAAGTTAAGTACTTATCACAGGAATCTGAGTTTTTCTTTAACACGAATATAGGCTCTGCTGAGATTTCTGTAGTATGGGATGCCTGGAAGGCTTTCATAAGAGGCATAGTGATGAGCAGGGTTAGCCATAAAAATAGGAAGTACAGGGAAGAGGTAGCGCAGACAGAGTCGGAGATGAAGGCAGTGGAGATTAGCTTGAATAAGGAAAGGGCACCCGCAAACGGCCAAGAACTTCTGGCGAAATTATCGAGTTTGAAGGACCAGCTGGAAACTATCGTTCAATCAAGGATCACTAAGAGATGGGAGGCTAGCAAGCTTGCCCATTTTGAATACGGGGAGGGGGCCAGTAAACTCTTGGCATGGAAGGTCAAGGCCGATAGGACACGAAACATAATAAAGCAAATAGACAGTGAGGATCACAGTACCTCGGTGTCTACTGATCAAGAGATCGGGGATACTTTTTTTGCTTTCTTTCAAGATCTATATGAAGAAGATAATGCAGTTGATAAAACTAGCGCCAGTGAGTGGTTAATGGGAAGTAGGCTGGTCTCCTTGAATTTTTCCCAGCGAGAAAATCTGGAGTTAGATATATCCCAGCAAGAGGTCAGAAAGGCAATATCAGCTTGTAAGGGAGGAAAGGCCGCAGGGCCTGATGGGCTGCCAGCCGAACTGTATAGATTCTTGGGAGAGGCAGCAATTCCGACAATGACCACACTTTTCAATAAGATCTTATCGGAAGGCGCTAAGCTTCCCGTCTCATGGGGAGAAGCCACCATCCCACTGATTCTAAAACCTGGAAAAAATCCAGCGGAATGTGGGTCTTATAGACCCATTTCACTTTTAAATACAGACTATAAAGTCTTCGCGAGGATTTTGGCAGACAGGTTGGGTGCAGTGGCTGGTGAACTGCTCCACACTGATCAGAAGGGCTTTGTGAGGGGCAGGAATTTATCTAATCTTACCCATGATTTTATTGGCGCTATCGACCTGGCCTCAACCTTCTCACTACCTCTTGCAGCAATGACGCTGGACGCAACCAAAGCCTTTGATAGGGTCAATTGGGCATATCTAGCAGCAGTAATGGATAGGTATGGTTTCGGAGCAAAATTTTGCAGAGTTATTCAGCTTATCTACCATGATCCCTCGGCTAGACTTCTAGTCAATGGCAAACTGACTAACCCTTTTAAAATCACCAGAGGGACTAGACAGGGCTGCCCCCCCTCTCCGCTTCTCTTTGACCTCTATATTGAGCCCTTTGCTCAGCGTTTGAGGGACGAGCCGGGTATTCCATCTTTCAGGTTTGGGGCATGGGAGAGGAAGGTAGCTCTCTATGCGGATGATGTTTTGATTCTTTCTTCCGACTTGGAGACATCATTCTCTCAGGTTATTAAGTTGGCACAAGATTTCGGGCTGGTTTCTGGTTATGAGGTCAATGCTGGAAAGACCGAGATTATGACGTGGAACCTGCCAGATTGTCAGTACCAAACCAAGCGTGAAATGAGATATTTGGGGGTCAGGATTGTCCAAAATATCGATAAGATCTCAGGGACTAACCTTGCCAACGTGTCTAAAGAATGCCAGAGGCTCATGAAATCTTGGGCTCATCTCCCACTGACCATCTTGGGCAGGATTAATCTGATTAAAATGGCCATACTTTCGAAAATCACATTTCTTTTCGACACTATTCCTTTACACTTTGATAAAAGGGGGATTGACAAACTTCAGCAAGCAATTAATTCATTTGTATGGTCTTATAGGGCCACGAAGATAGCTTGGAAGAAGCTCAGGCGAAGGAGGGAGAAGGGGGGCCTAACACTACCGGACTTGCAGTATTATGCTTGGGCATTTCAGTTATCGCATGCAAGAATGCTGTTAAAAACTCCAGATCATACAGGGACGGGGGCCATGTTCTCTGCCATGTTAAAAGGAGGGGACCTCCCCCAGGAGGGATTTCTGTTTAAGTATGGTGACCAGAAGTTTTTAAAAAGATCAGGCTGAAAGTTCTGCAGGGGATGGCGCGTATGTGGGCTAGAATCAAACAATGTACTTGCCTAAATTACTTTTCGAGCATGGCCCCCCTGTGGGACTCTCCAGGGGTTCCAGATTGTCTAAAAGACAAACTAGCCACACCACTCAGGACAGCGGGATTAAAAGTGTGGAGGGATTTGGCTTCTGATGGCACCTTAAAACCATGGTTATCACTCCATAACAGATTAGAGGGAGGTATGTCTAGGTTTAAATATCTACAGCTGCAGAGTTGGTTCCAGAATCTTAAAAAACCCATAGGCATAGGAAACATCTTGGAGGAACAACTAGTATCTAGGCCAGTGGGGAGGAAGGAGGTCTCCTTCTTTTATTGGGCCATACAAGAAGCTGTAGATGGAGAATTTAAACTAGCTGAAGAACAATGGGGAACCTTTATGCCAAATGAACAATTGGAAGATCTGTGGCAAACCTCCTTCAACATTCTATATGATACTGTAAAACCAGCTTGGTTGAGAAGGAATCACTATTTTACCACCCATAGGGCTTACTTATCTCCAGCACGATTATCTAAAATAGCGAAGGGTCCTCCCGTTTGCTGTAAGAAGTGTGGTCTGGTAAATGCTTCAGATATCCATATGTTCAAGGACTGCCCTGCGATAACTGAATATTGGAGGAAAGTAGGTATAACTATATCAGCTATCTTGGGGCTCCCTGTCCTCTTTTCTCTCCCTTTGGTCATTTTCGGTATAGCTAGTGAAGTAACAGGGCCTGCTAGGGGGTTCCTGTTCTACGCAATATTGTTGGCCAGGAGAGAAATTTGTAAGAAATGGGTAGAGGTCACACCCCCTACACACACAGAATGGCTGTCCTCCCTATATAAGACCTCTAAGATTGATCTGGTCAGATTGCAGAGTAGTAGGAAAAAAGTAATATGGGACTGTCTAGTGAAGTGGTCTCAGCCGCATTAATTGCTTCAATAAAAACTGCTTGGATCCTATGATTAAGCCTCCTGGATGCTCTTTGACTGTGTTGGGCCCTCCCGAAGCTCCTACATTCAGCTGGCCAACATAAACAGTCCCCGGTCATAGGTTATCAGAAGAGAGCGAGACCTACCTCTATACTAAAAAACAGGGACAGTGACATTATGTGGGATAGTTCTTTACCGGTAGGCGGGTGTTGTCCCCGGTTCCAATTTTGATGCCTACGTCTCCTCAAAACCGAGTAACGGTAATAGACATCCTACTTTTTTTGTCAACTGAGGTCTGAGGCAAATGAGGATTAAAAAAAAAAAAGTATTGCATTTGTTTTTTAATATATGTATAACATTTTTAGGAGTTATTAATTTTATTTTAGGTAAATTTTGCGTTTTATTTCTGTAGCGGGTCGTGGGTTTATAGGGGAATAGGGTGGGAAGTAATTTAATTATAATTAATTAATTAATATTTTTATTAATTAATAATCATGTATTTTATATTTTATATTGTTAATTGTGGTAATTTATTTATTATTTTAAGAGCATCCTAGAATGCGACAGCTGGAAAGCCCATGCATAATTTTGCAAATCAGGCAAAGCAAGTCCACCCTTCTCCCTCCTACGCCTCAGCTTCTTCCAGGCAATTCTAGTGGACCTATATGCCCAAACAAAAGAGTTGATAGCCTGCTGGAACTTGTCAATAGTTGGTTTGTCAAAATGCAGGGGGATAGAATTAAAAGGGAAGGTTATCTTGGGGAGTACCACCATCTTAACCAAATTGACCCTCCCAAGAATGGTTAAAGGGAGATGGGCCCAAGATTTCATCAGTTTCTGGCACTCCCTTGAGACAGCCTCAAAATTAGCCTCAGTGATCTTGGCAATGTCCTGAACTATTCTGACTCCCAGATACCGCATACTACCCTTGGTCTGATGCTGGGGCCCCTCAAGATTCCATGTCATGACCTCAGTTTTCCCGGCGTTGACCTCGTAACCCGATACCTAGGATCTAGGACCAAGGATAAGGCCTCGGTCAAGAAAAATATGAATATCCAACAACAGGACAAAGTTAGCTGGAAGGCACTTATGGGGCGTCCAGATCTCTTCCCTAAAGCCATTATGGGTAGACCCAATTTGGTTGGTGACCCCATAACCGACACCCAGCTCTATGGGAACTGGATGCTCGAATTAAAAGATCAGTTGACACCTACTATTACATCAAATAGGCCATCAAAAAAGAAATCCTCTGCACCATGGTTTTCGCTATCCCTGAAAGAATTGCAAGCCCAAGTTAGAGTACTAGAACGTAGATGGCGTCGGTATTATGATAGGAGTGATCTCAATACTTATAAAATTGCACGCAGAAAATATCATGCTTTGATCAAAGCTTCAAAGAAAACCTTCTATACTGAGGCTGTTAAAAATTCCAAAAATAAACAGAAGGAGATCTTCAAAATAGTTAATCTGTTCACAAATCCGAATAGTCTACTTCAAGAGATCCCTCCCTCACAGAGTCTTTGTAACAATATAGCAGATTATTTCGAAGAAAAAGTCCTGACACTGTTAAAAGACTTTTCTCCCACTACTTCAGTTATCATAAATAAGAGAACCTCTGTAGATACAGATATCGCTTGTATGAAAACTTTTCAACCTATTACGATGGAGGAATCACAGTTGGCCATCTTACCCACCAAATCGGGTTCCCCTTTTGATCCCTGCCCCCCCATTCTGTTACACGCCCTCATTGATGTTGTAAACCCTATTATTAACAATATTATAAACTCTTCGCTTTTACAGCTAAGATTCCAACAGAATGGAAACTTGCGGCGGTAAAACCTCTCCAGAAAAAGCAACTGGCTGATCCCACGACCCTTTCCAACTTACGACCTATCTCGCTTTTACCTACCTTGTGTAAGTTAACGGAAAAATTTGTTAATAAACAACTTACCACGTTTTTAGAGGAAACAAATGTATGGCATGTCAATCAGTCAGGTTTTAGAGCCCAACACTCAACTGAATCTGCCCTTTTGTACACTGCAGAAACCTTACGAGCTGCCCTGGATCAAGGAAAGAAAGCAGTCTTGGTGCTGCTTGACTTGTCCGCGGCTTTCGATACGGTCTCACATACCATTCTGTTAGACCGTCTTGCATCATATGGTGTATCCGGGAATGTCCTTGAGTGGATTGAGAATTTTTTGAAAGACCGGCGTCAAGTTATCACGCTAGGACAATATAATTCAGTAGAAAAAGCACTTATATCAGGTGTTCCTCAAGGATCGAGTCTGAGCCCAACCCTTTTCAATGTTTATATGTCCCCTTTGATGAAACTAATATCGTCCTTCAAGATCAATACCATCTCATATGCGGACGATACTCGGCTTATCCTGGTCCTGGATAATGACAATACTAAGGCGGAAGAAAATCTTAGGAAATGTCTTTCAGCAACCTTTGAATGGATGAGTAACAACCATCTAAGGTGTAACTCGGAAAAAACAGAGATTTTGCCATTTGGCAAACAAAATCTTTTGTGCCTAAACTTTGGTGGCCAGAAGATGCCACCCCCCTCCTAATACAATAAATGCAGCCAGAAATTTAGGAATAAAATTTGACACCACACTATCTTTCAAACAACAATCTCTGGCAGTTGCGGGCACATGCTTTCATCTTATAAAAAGTCTAAAAAATTCTTTGACTTGCTCCCCTTCTCAGCCAGGCAAACCGTTGCTGTGGCACTTATTACATCTAGACTGGACTATTGTAACAGTCTTTATGCAGGAACAAATAAATCAGTCTTGCACAAGCTTCAGATGGTCCAGCACGCAGCTGCCCGGCTGGTATTGAAGTGGCCTAGGAAATCATCTGCCTCTGCTGCACTAGACATCTTACATTGGTTACCAGTTCACAAACGAATTCTGTTTAAGGTCCTTATTATTACCTTTAGGGCCTTTCATTCACGTGGCCCACAATATCTTCAAACTAGCTTCAAACGCTACTTTCCCTCCCGTAGCCTAAGATCATCCAATGCAAATCTACTGACCATTCCATCTTTTAGATTGGTGACAAAGGGAGGAAAATCACTTGTAGTCATAGGCTCAAAGGCTTGGAATCAACTTCCATCTCAGCTCCGTCAGATTGTTTCCGAGTCTGTCTTTAGGAAGGCACTTAAAACTTGGATCTACAGTGCACCTGATACATTATGCGATACACTGATTTAAACACCTATCTCCCCTCTGGCATGAGTAGTATACCAGTTTTCGCCATCTCTGGGTTTCCGTCCCAGCGCCAAGATGCTCCTTGGAGTGATAGTAGCGCTATATAAGTTTCCATTTACATTACATTACATTTACCTGCCTGAAGTCCTGTGCCAATCTGATTACAGCAGGGAAGGTCGTAGCAAGGTCCTCAGAGAGAATCAAAATGTCATCTGCATACAGGGCCACCTTCCTCTCCCAAGCACCGTGCTTAAAAGGCAAAATGCTAGACTCCTCTCTCAGCCGCTGAGCAAAAGGCTTGATGTATAGGTCAAAGAGGAGAGGAGAAAAAGGGCAGCCCTGCCTAGTTCCCCTGCTGATATTAAAAGGTCTGGTCAGGTTGCCATTAACCAAAAGTCTGGCTGACGGCTCTTGATAAATCAACTGGATAGCTCGACAAAACTTCCTGCCCAAATTAAATTTCTCCATGACTGCCGACAGGTAAACCCAATTAACCCTGTCAAAAGCCTTAGTGGCATCGAGTGTCATAGCTGCAAGAGGAAGTGAGTGAGTAGAGGCGATGTCTATTGCACCCATGAAATCATAGGTGAGGTCTGATAGGTTCCTGCCTTTAACAAACCCCTTCTGATCAGAATGAAGGATGTCACCTGCAACGAGGCCCAGTCTAGCCGCCAGGATCCCGGCAAAGATTTTATAATCTGCGTTCAACAGCGAGATGGGCCTATAAGACCCACAACTCTCTGGATTCTTACCGGGTTTCAAAATCAGGATGATTGTGGCTTCACCCCAAGAACATGGAAGCTTAAAGCCATCAGATAAGATCTCATTAAATAGTTCTGTTAAAGCCGGAACTATCACCTCGCCCAGAGATCTATAGAGCTCTATTGGAAGCCCATCGGGCCCTACAGCTTTCCCTCTCTTTCAGGCAAAAATAGCTTTTTTCACCTCTTCCTGCGTGATATCCTGCTCTAGATCTTCGTGCTGCATGGAGCTCAGGGGGGTGAGGGTGGTCCTGTCCAACCACTCACTAGCCTCCATCTTATCTACGACTCGATCTTCTTGAAATAAATCCTGGAAAAAATTAAAGAATGCATCTCCTATCTCTTCGTCCGAAGACAGAGCAGTTACCCCATCATCACCATCAATTTGTTTAATCTGGTTGCGAAGCCTGTCGGACTTGGCCTTCCGTGCCAACAGCTTACCTGCCCCTTCCCCATACTTGAAAAGGGCAAGCTTGCTTGCCTTTCATCTACTCATAACCCTAGTTTGGAGAATAGAGTCCAACTGCTCCCTTAACTTGCTGAGTTTAGCCAGATCCTCTTGCTGTCCCTCCAAACCGACCCCTCTAATCAGATCTAGCTCTACTGCCTTCATTTCCGCCTCCTTAAGTGCCACCTCCACTCTGTATTTTTTATTCCTAAAGCTCACCCTACTCGTGATTAGGCCCCTTAAAAAAGCCTTTAAGGAGTCCCAAACCACAGCAGTCATAGCAGAGCCTAGCTTCACCTTCAGAAAATATTCAGTCTCATTAGATAGGTAGGACATCTCTTCTGCCTCAAGAAGCAAAGTTCGATCGAAAGTCCAGGCTCTGAGATGCTGGGCCTGCACCAAGTCGAGGTCCATCGATATCCCTGAATGATCAGAGTTAGGTATCCGATGTCCTTGACCTTGCCCCTCAAACATTGGCTGACCAGAATATAGTCGATTCTCGACTTGTGTCGATATTTATTATTGCAGTATGAGACTCCTAGCTGATGGCCCGATCTTTCTCTCCAAATATCACAGAGGCCGGTTTGCGCCATCATAGAGTGCAGGTACATCCGGGACTTAGAAGGAACCATGGCTGTGCTACATGCTGACTTGTCGAGTTTACTATTGAGGACAATATTAAAGTCCCCGGCCATAATAACCGGGTCTGGGTAGTCTAGGAGATGCGAGAAAATGGTTTTAAGAGAGGAAGGGTCGTCTTGGTTTGGGCCATAATAGCCGACCAAGGTGAGGAGAAAGCCCGTGATAGTCACCTTCAGGATTACCCATCTGCCACCTGGGTCAGCCAAAAAGTGTAAGACACGTGCATTAGCTTGTTTTTTAAAAAGTATGGCAACGCCCCTGATGTTGGCGGTCTGATTTGAACAAATGAGAGGGTCCACCCATTTTTTATTTTTGAATATCTCGGTGATCTCTTCCTTGAGGAGATGAGTTTCCTGGAGGATAATGACCTGCGCTGGGGAGTCTTTTAAATATTGCAAAATGTTTGCCCTTCTGGACCTCACGCGCAAGCTATTAACATTCCAGAACTGAATTGTTTTCATGGAGGTTTAGACCCGAGATCTCTAACACGGTCAAGACACGGAAGGAACCAGCACCAGACCAATCGCACCCTAGCCACGGCTATCTGAATGGACACTAAGGTGAGTGAGGAACTTTTGTGCTTATTAATTTATTATTAATTATTTATTAATTGGTTGTTAATTATTATTAATTAATTGGTAATTATGTTAATTGTGTCCTTTTTCGGAGCGGGTTGTGGGTTGTTAGGGGAGTAGGGTGGGAAATAATTTAATTATAATTAATTAATTAATATTTTCTAATAATTATTAATTATATATTTAATATTTTTTATTATTAATTGTGGTAATTTATTTATATTATTAATTAATTATTAATTGGTTGGTAATAATTATTAATTAATTGGTAATTATGTTAATTGTGTAATTTTTTTAGGAGTGGGTTGTGTGTTGATAGGGGAGTATGGTGGGAAGTAATTTAATTTTAATACATTTTTAAATATGTTTAATATAATATTTTTTTAATGTTACTTTATAGTATTAATTATTAATTGTTTTTATTTTGATTGTTGATTTTTATCAATCAATTAATTGATTTTAAATTAATTATGTTAATTGTGTCATGTTTTACAACATTGTTGGTGTGATTTATAATGGAATATGGTGGGATGTAAATTATTTATAATTATTTAAATATGTGTAAATTAATGATAATTAAGTTATAAAATATTTAATATGCTAATTGTGGAATAATCTTGATGTGTGAGTTATGGGGTTTTTAGTTGTAAATGTTGGGAAGAAACATTTTTAAAAATAATTAATGATTTGTTGATAATTGTTATTAATTTATTAATGTTAAATTAGTTATGGAAAATGTGTAAATATTTTTATGTGTGTTTTTTGGTGAATTTTTGGGGTAGAGGGTGGAAAGTAATGTACTTTAAATAAATTAATCATTAGTTGAGAATTAATATTAATTTATTAATTGATAAATATTTTTGGTAATTGTTTTGTTTTTATTTTGTTTGGGGATTTAGGTTCAATAGCTGTAATCTTAAGTTTTATCCCCTCCGCTATCCAACACGTTCCCTACTGTTGCACTCTCTGGAGTGGGACTAGTAATTTTTACCCCTGCACTATCCAACACTTTCCCTACTGTTGCACTTGCTGGAGTGGGAATAGTAAACTATTCACCTCCGCTATCCAACACTTTCCCAACTGTTGCACTCTCTGGAGTGGGATTAGTAATTTTTACCCCTGCGCTATCCAATATTTTCCCTACTGTTGCACTCGCTGGAGTGGGAATAGTCATTTTTTCCTCTTCGCTATCCAACACTTTCCCTACTGTTGCAGTCATTGGAATGGGAATAGTAAATTATTCCTCTCCGCTATCCAACACTTTTCCTACTGTTGTACTCGTTGGAGTGGGAATAGTAGATTATTTCTCTCCGCTATCCAACACTTTCCCTACTGTTGCACTCATTGGAGTGGGAATAGTGAATTATTCCCGTCCGCTATCCAACACTTTCCTTACTGTTGCATTTGTTGGAGTGGGAATAGTAAATTAATTCACTCCAATATCCAACACTTTCCCTACTGTTGCACTCGCTGGAGTGGGAATAGTAAATTATTCCCCTCCGCTATCCTACACTTTCACTACTGTTGCACTCGATGGAGTGGGAATAGTAAATTATTCACCTCCACTATCCAACACTTTCTCTACTGTTGCACTCCCGGGAGTGGGAATAGTAATTTTTACCACTGCGCTATCTAACACTTTCCCTACTGTTGCACTTGCTGGAGTGGGAATAGTAAATGATTCCCCTCCGCTATCCAACACTTTCCCAACTGTTGCACTCTCTGGAGTGGGAATAGTAATTTTTACCCCTGTGCTATCCAACATTTTCCCTACTGTTGCACTCGCTGGAGTGGGAATAGTAATTTTTTCCTCTTCGCTATCCAACACTTTCCCTACTGTTGCAGTCATTGAAGTGGGAATAGTAAATTATTCCTCTCCGCTACCCAACACTTTACCTACTGTTGCACTAATTGGAGTGGGAATAGTAAATTATTCCTCTCCGCTATCCAACACTTTCCCTACTGTTGCACTCATTGGAGTGGGAATAGTAAATTACTCCTGTCCACTATCCAACACTTTCTCTACTGTTGCACTCGCTAGAGTGGGAATAGTAATTTTTTCCCCTTCGCTATCCAACACTTTCCCTACTGTTGTATTTGTTGGAGTGGGAATAGTAAATTAATTCCCTCCGCTATCCAACACTTTCCCTACTGTTGCACTCGCTGGAGTTGGAATAGTAAATTATTTCCCTCCGCTATCCAACACTTTCACTACTGTTGCACTTGATGGAGTGGGAATAGTAATTTATTCACCTCCGCTATCTAACACTTTCCTTACTGTTGCAATTAATGTAGTGTAAAATGTAGTTTTAAAAATTTATTAATATTTTAATTTATAATATATATATTTCTTTTTATGTTACAGGTGTATGCATATATATGTATTTATAATGTTTAATATATTTATATTTTATAATTTATTAAAATAATTATTTATTAATTATTATTAAGTAAATATATATATATTATATTTTATATATGTATGTTTAATTTATTTTTACATTACATTCATTACTTATAATTTTTAACATTTTCTAACAATTATAAATAATTATTTTTAAGTTATATGCATTTAATTTCTTTTATTAGTTTTTATATATATAAAAAAAACGATATTTTTACATTGATATTTTTAACAACTATATTTTTGTTTCGATATTTTTGTACTTACCATGATGTAGATAGGATGTCGATATTCTTGACATCGATATTTAGGTCCCGATATTTTGGGACCTCGATATTGTGGTCGTCGATATTCTGTCAGTGATTCGCGCATATGTGTTTGGCTGGCCGTCTCAGGCCGGCCAAACACACATGCGCACTTAGGTTTCTCCAGCCCACCTGCATTGAATAGCTGGGCTGGAGAAACTGCCACAGACTCCCTGTCCTGACTGGAACGACTTTTCAGCCCGCTCAGGTCAATCCCTGTGCTGCTCTCTCAGCACGGGGATTGGATGGGAGTCTGTACCAGAGGCTGCTTGGACCAGGAAGAGTACAGGAGGCGCGATGCGACACAGGAGGCGGCTGGTGGCTTCAGGTAAGTTATTTTTTTAATTCATATTAATACTAAGACCCCCGCGCACTTCCCCTCCTGCGCTCTCCCTCTCCCTCGCACTCCCCCTTCCTCGTTCCTTCCCCCTGCCCCATTAACCTTTGTTTGTGGCAGCCGCCACTGGGTTTGACACAGATAAAAGCTGTCTGTCCAAGTGCATTATTTTTGGAAGAGGCGCTCAGTATTTTTATTAACTTGGCTTACTCTGAACAGGTGTTTACAGCTTGAACACCACATCCAATGAGGGTTTCCCGCATATCTGTGGTTGATTGTTAATGTGAAATACGCTACCCGTGAAGTGTATGGTATAGGGTCAATTTGGTACACAACCCATACTTTCTACAGCTAAGGGAGTTGTTTCTGTGATGGCATTTATCACAGCTCATATTCTTCTGAGTTTATTTGTACTTACATTTAGAGCTCTAAAGCTATACCTGTCTATAGAGCAATGTGTACAAGAAAAGCATGGATGATGTAATCGGTGATGTCATAAATCATGTCATAGAAAATGTCATGAGTGATGTCATATGTGAGGTCATAAGCAGTGCATGGTGGGAGTGCAAGTTATAGTTACTGCTACTAATTATAACTGCTGAATTTCTGTGTTTGTTTTAATTTTAAATGTTAACGTTGTCAATGAGAAATTCACCTAACTGGTAAACTACGGTACTTTAACCTTTGTTTTTTTCAGTGAATTAGTGAGGTTTTTTAAAAACAAAAACAGATATTTTTATTACACCTAACTATAACATTACTTTAAACTTTGTTTTTTTCCAGGAATTTCTAAGGTTTAAAAAAAAATGAAAATAGATATTTTTATTACACTTAACTATAATGTCCCTTTAACCTTGGTTTTTTTCAGCAAGTTTCTACGTTTTTTTAAAGCAAGACTCTGCACCATACAAACAGCAGTTGTTCACAACCTAACCAACTTTTTTAACTGCCAAAAATCTACCAATTCCATTTATATTTTTGACTCCATCCCATTTTTTCTCTTCTCTTGTAAGTCCATATTCCTTCTAAAGCTTACTCATTCTGCTTAGCACTCCTCTTGGGACTGACATTCCCATACTGTACCATAGTTCGCCTCTGGATTATGGGATACAGCTTCATCCACTGGGCTAGCAAATATGCCATTAACTTGGATTTCCAAACTTGGATATAACTTGGAATGGTGATAGAGTTATGAAGTAGCATCAATTGTTACCAATAGTTGAGAGCATTTTGGATTTTGAGCACCCAGGCCTGATGATAGTGCACTGTGGTGGCAATAACCTCGGCACAATCACAGGGGTTGCGCTTGAAATCCAAACGAAACAAGACCTTTGCATAATTGATGTCTCTCTTCCCTCACACTGCCTTTGTATATTCTAATATATGCCAAAGGCAAAAATGGCAATGGTCAATGGAGTTTTGTCCTAAGATTGAGAAGTCCAGAAGTATGTCATTAAAATAGTTTCTGCATTTCTCTGTGACCACAGCATGGGCTCTATATATCAGAACAATATCCGTTTTGATATGCCAGGTGTCTATAGACGACGCACACCCGTCATCTGAGAGAGAGATCTGAATGGACCCCAGTCCCTCCCCACACCCTACTATGCACTCCTATCATTACAGAGAGTGGACTCAGCAGAGCGACCAGTCTCTCCACACACCCTACTACACACATCCATCATCTAAGAGAGATGTCTGAAAGGAGAGGGTAGTCCCTCCCCACACCCTACTATGCACACCCGTCATCTGAGAGAGAGGTCTGAAAGGAGAGGCCAGTCCCTCCCCACGCCCTAATATGCACACTTTTCATTACAGAGAGAGGTCTCAGCAGAGAGGCCAGTTCCTCCACACCCTACTACACACACCCATCATCTGAGATGGAGGTCTGAAAGGAGAGCCCAGTCCCTCCACATACCCTACTACGCACACGTATCATTACAGAGTGAGGTCTCAGCAGAGGGACCAGTCCCTCCACACACCCTACTACTACTACTTTCTAGAGATGAGGCAGAGGGGGTAGGTGTGATTATGCAAAAAATCCCAAGATCTCAAGCATATGTATCTAAGCTAAACAATCATCAGGGACAAGAAGATGAATTTAAAATACACTAAATGCTCATGGGTGGTCAGGGTCTTAATGAGACACAAGGTATCTCATCATTCAGGCCTCTTTGATACAGGTTCAATCTATGAATCCACTATCGGTATTTTATGAACAGGACCTTAATGACCATCACTTTGGGCTGTCGAATGATTTAGCTTCTCAGCGATCCACCACTTCAAATCATTCTAATCGTGCCTTTGATCTAAGAAATGAGTGGTTAGTCTTGTAGTCACACCTCCACATTACATATTACTACGCTGTTTTTGATGTGTGTCCTGATTCTATGTGGTTTTACCAATGGATCTTAATGTACAAGGGCATTCAGTCAAGTAGATCACCTTCTCAGCTCTACCTCTGGTATGTTTTCCAAGTTCCCAGGGTGTTCTGAGGCCTAAATCTAATTGGTTTTTACTTTATGCAAAGAGGCAGTAAATTGTCTGGTTACAGGAGGCAAAACCCACAGGGTTCTCTGTTTAGTGTGATCGTTCTGCATCCTAGGTCAAGTATATACCAGCATGTCCCTGAGGCCCCTTTTAAACACAAATTGTGGCTTTTTATACTGATGGATTCCTGTGTGTAATATGTGCCACTTCCCGTTAGTGGCCTTTTTCAGGTTCTCTGAGAGAAAGTGGTGATGCATGTGATCTTTTAGATCGATTCTTTTGAGACAGCTTCCAGGGGAGTCACTCTATTATTGTTTCTTGCCCTTTATCTTGCTCTTCATATGATTCCTAAAGGGTACTCTTTATCCATAAGTTTTTCTTTATGAGTCTCTGACTCTTCCTTGAATCTTAGTAGGAAGAGGCACTTATTTTTCAGCCTCAGCAATTGAAAATAGGGTAGACTGTCCCTGAAGACCCTAGGATGTTGACAGTCAAAGAAAAGTAAAGAATTCTTCTCTCTCGATTTATTGTACCTTTTGTAGTCAAGCAGCCTCCTTCAAGAACGATGAGATGATTCAGAAATGCCAGGCTCTCACGACTAAAGACGCTGCTGAAAAACAGGTAAAAATTGAGAGTATTAATCTATGCTATGAAACCATCATTCTCATTTACCTGTCCATATAATCATGAAGCTGTGGCTGTCCCTTTTCCATAAACAAATGTTGTAGAGTATATGGGTTGGTAGAACTGTAGATGTAATACTTCTCAAATCTATGCGAGCAGAGATTTGCCAGGTACGTGGTCCCATGAAAGTACCATTTAATTGGTGGAATGACATCCTCAAACTGGAAGACATTCTCTTTCATAGCTATAGTCATGCATTCCATCATACAACTGATCAGGGAATCATGAAGTTCCAATCACATTTCCTAAGAAGACCCTCAACAGTTTTAAGGTGGCTTTCTATGGAATGCTGGTGTACAGTGCTTCAACATATAAATTCAGTATTACCTTCCTGGTGGGAGAATAAAAATGTTCTTCCAGCAAAACCAGGGCATCCCAACTATCTTTATGATAAGATGACATTGGTTGTACAAAAGGTCTAAGGAAGGACTCACAAAATTGAGGTAAAGGGTCCAAGGTGGATCAGGTATATGAGATAACAGGATGTCGCGGAAGTGGGCATGCTACTTTGTGAATCTTGGCTAAAGTGTTGAAGTAGAGGGTTCTTGGAATATTTTCTATTAGGAAACTCGCCTTCTGTTTGACAGGCCAAGTAAGGATGGTGCTTCAGTAACCATGCTATTCATTTTTATGAGCAATCTTTCTGTAGGGTGTGCAGTGATTCTCCTGTAATTTTTTTCATCTGTTAGACTGTGAAGAAATTCTTCATAGTATGCACCAGTGAATGGTAGTATAATAACGCCATACTTTGTCTGGTGATTTGATGACCACTGAATTGTCAAGGCAAGACCCTTACTAGCCTGCCTTTCTACATTGGAGGTACTGTTGAACTAATATGTGGAAGCAGAAAATCAGGAAAAAGTTTCTTCAATACAGTTTTCTCAAATGTCTCAATGTCTAGTGGAATCAAATGTGTGAGAGGACAGAAGACAGATCTCTTCTTCAAACCTGTGTTCATGTCATTCCTTTTGTCATAGGCACTGAAAACAAAATAACATCTCAAACATATTTTTTTAAAAAAAGGTTAGCTCCCATCTAGTCATAAAAGAGTCCCTATATTGAACTGGGACCATACATACACATGTATTGAACTCCTGGTTCTGTATCAGTGTCAGTGTCTTGTCACTCAAGTTAACAATTAATGTGGTGCTTGGCTTGTGCTTGCTTGGTGTTCTATATCCAGCTGCATGTCGGGAGAGACTAGGGTGTCCACTGTACCTAGGATTGTTGCTTGTTCTGCAAAAATGGAGGGCGTTGGTTTCTGTGGAATAATACCCTGGTGGAGTAGGGTGGACACTGCGCAGGAACTGAACTGTTGTAGATACGGATGTAGAGGGGGAGACAGGGATGGCATGTGGCTGGATCCCTCATCCCCCTGCTCCATTCACCTGTGCTGAAGGACCAGTATTGGTATGCCATACTCCATCATGGAAAGTTCCTTTTCTCTGGTTCAGGTTTTGTTTTTTTGGTAATATTCTTCAGCAATGTAAGAGTGCACTGCTTGATGTGAAAACGCCAGAACATCCTTCTTCAGTTTGGTAATTTTGGAATGTTTTTGTTATTATTTTTGATCTGTATACATAATGGGAAGAGCCAGTTCCTTGGAAAAGACTGTGGGGCCGATTCCGATCTCGGTCGGAGGCGCACCCAATACTATTCGGTCGGGAAAAAAGCCATGCGAAAGCCAGTTTCCCGACCGATCCGTACAGTACACCGAACGAGCAAGTACGATGCGCACAACAGCAAAAATCCCGGCCGAGCCGTACTCACCCAAACCAGGTCCTGTTCTCCGACCGAGGTGAATCCGGAAACGCCGAATCGAGTCGCACGGAAGGGAAAATGCAGCCCCGTCCGGCCGGACAAGTACGATGCGCTTTCCGTACGCGCCGAACCCGTCGCTACGCACGGCACGTCAAAGCATCCGGGAGAGGCGCACATAAGCTCCGAATCGCGCCACAACACGATCCACGGCTACGAGACGAACACAGCACCGACGAGGACGACGCGAAGCGACGAGGACGAAGCCAAGCGACGAGGACGACGCGAAGCAACGAGAAGGACGAACGACACGAACCAACCATGAATCCCTTCGTCCCGATCATACCAATATTCTACATCTACTACCGGAACAGGCACGGACGCGTACGGCGCAGAAAGTAAGTCAGACACCAACCACAAAACACATACAACACGTACACGACACATCACACACATACACTGGGAATCTGAATATACTTACACCAGCAACAGCAGCACCATAGGGGCGGGATGCCCATCACCAATGCCACATATGCACACAGGGGCCTGAATGCGTGCCACCACCCCAACCCAGGGGGGGCTGGATGCCTACCACTACTACCACCCTTAGCCAGGGGGCAGGATGCCTACCACTACTACCACCCTCACCCACGGGGGGCAGGATGCCTACCACTACTACCACCCTTAGCCAGGGGGCAGGATGCCCACCACTACTACCACCCTCAACCAGGGGGGCTGGATGCCTACCACTACTACCACCCCCACCCAGGGGGCAGGATGCCTACCACTACTACCACCCTCACCCAGGGGGGCAGGATGCCCACCACTACTACCACCCTCACCCAGGGGGGCAGGATGCCCACCACTACTACCACCCTTAGCCAGGGGGGCTGGATGCCTACCACTACTACCACCCTCAACCAGGGGGGCAGGATGCCTACCACTACTACCACCCTCACCCAGGGGGGCAGGATGCCCACCACTACTACCACCCTTAGCCAGGGGGGCAGGATGCCCACCACTACTACCACCCTTAGCCAGGGGGCAGGATGCCTACCACTACTACCACCCTCACCCAGGGGGGCAGGATGCCCACCACTACTACCACCCTTAGCCAGGGGGCAGGATGCCCACCACTACTACCACCCTTAGCCAGGGGGGCTGGATGCCCACCACTACTACCACCCTTAGCCAGGGGGCTGGATGCCTACCACTACTACCACCCTCAACCAGGGGGGCAGGATGCCTACCACTACTACCACCCTTAGCCAGGGGGCAGGATGCCCACCACTACTACCACCCTTAGCCAGGGGGGCTGGATGCCTACCACTACTACCACCCCCACCCAGGGGGGCAGGATGCCTACCACTACTACCACCCTCACCCAGGGGGGCAGGATGCCCACCACTACTACCACCCTTAGCCAGGGGGGCTGGATGCCTACCACTACTACCACCCTCAACCAGGGGGGCAGGATGCCTACCACTACTACCACCCTCACCCAGGGGGCAGGATGCCCACCACTACTACCACCCTTAGCCAGGGGGCTGGATGCCTACCACCACCCTTAGCCAGGGGGGCTGGATGCCTACCACTACTACCACCCTCAACCAGGGGGGCAGGATGCCTACCACTACTACCACCCTCACCCAGGGGGGCAGGATGCCCACCACTACTACCACCCTTAGCCAGGGGGTGCCAGATGCCCACCACTACCACCCTTAGCCAGGGGGCAGGATGCCCACCACTACTACCACCCTTAGCCAGGGGGGCTGGATGCCTACCACCACCCTTAGCCAGGGGGCTGGATGCCTACCACTACTACCACCCTCAACCAGGGGGGCTGGATGCCTACCACTACTACCACCCTCACCCAGGGGGGCAGGATGCCCACCACTACTACCACCCTTAGCCAGGGGGCAGGATGCCTACCACTACTACCACCCTCACCCAGGGGGGCAGGATGCCCACCACTACTACCACCCTTAGCCAGGGGGCTGGATGCCTACCACTACTACCACCCTCAACCAGGGGGGGCCTGATGCCTACCACTACTACCACCCTTAGCCAGGGGGCTGGATGCCTACCACTACTACCACCCCCACTCATAGGATGGACAATGCATGACACAACAAGCACACCACAACCTAGGGAATGCAAGATTAAGACATCCCCCCACCACCATGACAAGCGTGTGAGCAGGCTGTGTCAAATGCCTACAACACCGAACATGACATTGAACATACAATGTGACCCCCTAGCACATGTGCCACACATATATGTGTGTGGCACCCACAATGCAAGCAGCCCATGACCATTGTGGCAATGGGGCCTAAACCCCCATCATCACAGTGACCAAAAGGCAAGTGTGGGGTCCATAGCTGAAGCACATTTTGACCATTGTGGCAATGGGGCCTAAACCCCCATCATCACAGTGACCAAAAGGTAAGTGTGGGGTCCATAGCTGAAGCACAGTTTGACCATTGTGGCAATGGGGTCTAAACCCCCATCATCACAGTGACCAAAAGGCAAGTGTGGGGTCCATAGCTGAAGCACATTTTGAACATTGTGGCAATGGGGTCTACACCCTCATCATCACAGTGACCAAAAGGTAATTGTTGACAAAGAAAGAGCTGCAACTGCCAAACTGCATGGATCATTCCTGGTCACAGAACCAAAAACTCATCTGTGGCAAAGTAGTGTATGTGTCCCATTGCAACATAAATTGGGGGAGCCAAATACTGCAGTGCAAATGAAACATTCCTTTGGCCATGTGCAGACAAACAACACCCATGGTGGCTGAGACCGTCAACAGTCATCAATGACACAATGACAGAAGTGACCATCAGAATGCAGAACCACATATTTGCACCAATGGGCACACAAATGCAGATACCCTGTGGAGACAGCAGATGTGAGGTGAACAGATACCATACCATGGCAGCAATGGGACACACAAACCATGATCACTGTGCTGACCGATGACCTAGGAGTCCCAGGGACAGCAGGGGAAACACACCAAACAACATACAGCCAATGGCACACCCAAGATATGCCAATGCAGTGGTGCAGATGCACAAACACAAACAGGCAGACCAACACTGTCATCATACACAGCAGGTGAGGGGTGGGGGTGCCATTGTCCCCAGGCAACAACACAACACATGAGGAGAGCTGAATACCAATCATACAGATGTGCATACACTGCCACACTAAGGTAACTCATGGATCCAAATCCCCTATGTGGGCAAGCAGGCATTGACAGGTGAGAGGGAGCACAAAACACACATGTCACACAGGCACGTAGGAACAACAACTGACACAGCAAGTCACAGACACACCACAGCACCACCCCCAGGGCCCCCACAATGTGGTGACCCTGGGCTGAAGAAAAATACCACTGTGATGACAAAGCTAAATGTCGTTCACACTGTGAACCACAGTCAGGTGTCCTGAGCAACTAACTACCATCACACCTACACAAGCACAAATCAATCAGCATGGCCAGTAAGCCAAGGCCAACATGGAGGCAGGGGACTAGCCGGGCAACAACTCTCATCTGCACACACTCAACACCACACCCCTCGACCTCCAACAATGTGCAGCAGTGAAGTACACATGCACTGGTGACATTGCACATGCACCCATTACTATTCCAGGGTGGTGGGTGGGAACCAAGGTGTAGAAACACATCACACATGGACACTCAACAAGACTCCTGAATGTCTGACACACTGCACACTACGCTGTACATGGACATGACGGCAATACCACACCGACCAATGGGATCCCAGCCACAGTCACACACCAATGAAGAAACCAAGGTCACCCACAAAGAACACACATAGACAACAACCAACATTGCAGCCCGGACCCTAAGGAGTGCCAGCAGTCACACACACAACGTGTCACAATCACTGAAAGATAACACAAACTGGAAATCACATGACAGGGGCAAACAACAAGTGCCAAAGGGAAACCTGACTGTGACCCATCTGCGTCAGCACACAAACTCTGCCCTGACAGCAAACACACCTATGGGTGACACCCTGATGACCAGTAATGTGCCATGCACCCACATCACAGAGAACACAGGGAGAAGACTTTGGGGGAACATAGCTCAAGTCAGCAAGCATCACAAACAGGTACAACACTAGGGATCACAGCATGCGCAGATGAATGGAAGTGAACACACAGACATGCACATACAACACACACCTTGGGCGCAGGCAATGTCACACGTGTACACACTGCCATGAGGGGACTCCACTCCTGTGTGAGGAAAGCTGTGCCATATGTTGCCTCAGTAGGGCCCCATCATGTCAGCTGAGCACTTGGTCACACAATCAACAATTAGCACCAAATGAGGGCTCCCATCACATCAGCCTGGTCATGGATGTGCCAACGGAATCATCAGCACAGATCCAACACACTTGTATAGCAATGTTGCACTGACTACACGGATGAGTCCCTCCCCATTGATGCCCAAACCTGCATGTCCACTGGAGATGGCAACACGGTCAGGGAAGTAGACAAATGCTACGATGGCAGGCACAACAGATGTGCAGGGGTGGAAGCCACAGATGTGAAATTGCCAATGTAAGTAGGAAACCCATTGCCAAATACTGAACACATGACACCCTCAGATGCTGCTATTGATGACATGGATACACCACATGATAGGACACATTCCCCCTGGACCACATGGGTTCCTGCACAGTAACACTTCATAATCATGAGACCAGATATCACCATCACTGCAGCAAGGGCATGGTTAGCTGCACCAACAACATGTACATCTGAAGCATGAGCACTAGAGAAAAGAAAGTTGCTTTATTCAGCATATGTGTTGAGGCCAAACGAAGTCCTGAAAAAGAGCAAAGGCCAATGGCCAGTCCATTGTCAAAGTTCAAACAGGGTGACACTGGCAGATGTCACCCTACGCATGCCTGCACAATACCAGGGACAATCCACTAGGAGGGGCAACCGGGGGGCAGGCCAGGCACCGCAGGGACAGGATCAGGGCTCACCAGGGGAGTCAGGGAAGGGGTGGTGGGTGCTGGAGAGCCACTGACAACTGCAGTGGAGGTGTCTGACATGGTGTGTGCCGGCACAACTGGGGGCATGACACAGATGTCGTGGGTGCCGGCACAACTGCAGTGGACCCTGCAGATGGGGTGGACAGGTCCGCCACTGCAGTGCCCAAGTCAGACAGGGCGGTAGTGGACTCCACTGCAGTGCCTACCTCCAGGGGAGGAGAATGGGGAACAGGCAAGGTGGGTTGGACAGAGGGGGAGGACACCCTCACCACATCAGTGGCACAGACAAGCGCAGCGGGGGTGTGGTGCTGGGAGAGCAAGTGGCAGGGGAGAAGGCCGGAGCATCTTGGGGATGGTATATCTGTGGGTGGGGGAACCTGGGGCAGGGTGTGGTGGGGGCACCTGTGCAGTGGGGGCCTGAGGGATGGAGGACGGAGACCTTGTGCCTGAGCTGCAGGGCGGTGGCGGGGTCTTGCTCTTAGCACTCCGGGGGACTTGCGGGTGGGGGCCTCAGTCCGTCTGCGCCTGGGGAGGGTGTCCGGGGGCGAGGGGCACTCTGCTCCGTGTGGGTGGGCTTCCTCTTCCCCCGGGATGCTGGAGCAGCTTCATCGGTGGGGAAGAGGCCGAGGTCACAGAGGAAGAGCTGCTGTGACTTTGGGGTTGCAGGTGAGGCAAGGGAGGGTGCTTTGGAGGGAGAGGGAACTGAGGACTGCGCAGTGCATGTGGATGCGTGTGTGTGTTCCAGGGCCCCATCCCCTGTGAGTCTGGCTTCAGTCCCCTGAATGTGCTTGCGTGTGCGTTTTGTCATTGGCGTGTGTGTCAGTGTGCTGGATGTGTGTGTGCTGGTGTGTGCCAGTGTGTGTGTGCCTGGGATGGGTAAGGTGCTGGGGAGTGTGGATGGAGCAGAGGCAGGAGGGGTGAGGGACCGTTTGAGGAGGGACACTGCTGCCGTCAGGGAGGAGTCCATGGACCTATTGCCCCTCTGTAGGTCAGACATGCCCGATGAGATGCCCTCCATGAACGACACCAGCTGAGTCAACAGCGCGGTGTGCGCATGGAGGACACTCAGCATGGCTGTCTGCCCTACATGGAGCTGGCGAAGGAGGTACACAGACTCCTCACTCAGGGCAGCAGGGGACACAGGGGCAGGGGTGCGGTGCCTGGCCCAAAGGAGACACGCTCCCGGACATGGGAGCCTCCACGGACCTGGGGAATGGGAGCCAATGGGAGGGCGGTGGTGGTGCTGGTGGTGGCGGGGACAGCAACACTAGCTGGGGTGTGGTGGCTGCTGACACCCGCCTCCACAAGGGAGTCATCCTCCGAGTTGCTCTGGTCCTCAGCTGAGGTGGATGCTGCTGAGGACTCCTCGGTGTGGCTCCCCTCGCCCTCCGTGCCACTGGGTCCCTCCGACCACTCCTCGGCTGCTGACCCAGTCTGGCTCTCCGGCTCCTCCTGGTCCGTGGAGCTGTCCCCTTCCGTGGCCGTGGATGTATCTGCAAACAATGGGGAAACAGACAGACATCAGTCACCTGCACATAACGCACACACCACTGTGAGCACAGCACATCCCAGAGCAAGCCCTGGCATCATTAGTTGTACATTGCTAAAAGTGCACTAATTGAACAGGAGAAGTCAATTGTCAGTCTGATGCCAAGCATGGCACTCACATCCCACATGGCCTTGCACCCATCTGTCTGGTGTCTGTTGGATTGCAACACCCCAGTGTTGACACATGCACCAAGTACACAGTAGTTGGACAGTGCAGAGGACACGGTGTGGACACATCACAGCTCTTGCCACTGAGTCAGTACAGGTTTACGGATGTAAGGGATGCCCAGAGTCAAATAGGAAATGCATGTGATGCATACCAGCGACAGACACCATGATGCACCCATGTCCTGATAGCCAGCGCCACTATGGTGTGCATGTAGCACATGTCACTCCCCTGCAGGATCACCAATCAGTAGACACATGCCATGGCGGAGGCATGACTGCAAAGTCATACATCACTGTCTCAGTGATGTATGACTTTGCAGCCAGACAACAACACTCTGCACTGTGTCACAATAGTAGGTCATGGGGAATGCAAGTCCTGGAGCTGCACAAGTGCACATGTACATCCCCCCACAACACATCCTCTTAACCCTCATCTGTCCAGGTCATACCTATTGGACATATGGGAGACCTGTGACACTACCCTACATGTCAGAATACAGGCATTGTGTAAGCAATGGACCCACCCATGATGCCCACCACAGAGTCAGGGAAACAGATGCTGTCTCCCACCTTGAGTCAAGCAAACTGCAAGGACACAGTCCTAAGTGACAGAATTCCCTGCATGTAAGGGCCACACCTGGGTATCAGATGAGGAGTGGGCAGTGCACAATAGAGGGACATGGCTCCTGGACAACATGACTGCTGTACTGTGGCAGTTCAACCTGGCCCGAGGAGGGCACATAACATGTTAGACAGAGTACACAGTGCAGTCTTTGACTCACCCCCTCCTTGCTGCTCTCTGGCCTTCAGCTGCCCATCCAGGTCTGGAAAGACCACCGCCAGGATCCTGAGCATGTGGGGGTCAGGGTCCGTGTTCCGCCCCTCCTGCGAGGAGGCGACAGCTTCAGCTGGACCCGTGCAATCCTCCGGGTCCAGCCCCGAAGGTCCTGCCACCTCTTTTGGCAGTTGCGGATCCGGCGCTTGTAGACCCCCACGGACCGGACAGCCCGGACGATGTCCTTCCAGATCTCATGCTTCCGATGGGCAGAAGCCTGTCAGGATGACAAAGTGATAAGGACATTACTACACATGCAACATATCCGTGCATGACACAGTTGCATATACATGTCGCAATCACAGGGGCACATGGTGTACCCAGGCAGTGCACGGCTGCCCATGGACAGTTTTCCAGAAGTCACTACATGGTATCATAGCATGGGGAGTAAAACCCTGTTCAGAAGCACTGTCACTGCACCATACCTGTCCAGTGCAAGTCACTACACACTATGGGGGGTGACAACTACTCAGTGAGCCTGCTAGCCAGTGGTGTGCTGACTCTCAGCCTTGCTAGTCAGACAAAATGCACATTCAGAAAGGCAGTGCACAGAACACTCACCTGCTCCCCTGGTGTCCCATACAGCTTGCTGTACTGTGGAAGTAGGCTGTCCAGCAGGGCCTGGTTCTCTTCAAGGCTGAAGGCTGGGGCTCTCTCCACAGTACGTGCCATTGCAGGGTCCAGAGGGGCAGAGACAGCAGCAGTGCAGTGGCAGATGTCGTCCTGGAGCATGTAGTGCAGGCAAGTGGGCTCTCAGGGGAACATGCAGCAATATATATGTGCTGGAGAGGCAGATACTGTCCCTTGTGTCCAAAGTGATAGGTCCAAGTCGTTAGCATCTTCTGAATCTGGCCAATCCATGGAATAGCAGCACCAAAACACGCCCACAGCATCCTTCAAATCTTCAACTTCATGACATACATTATTTTGCAACATTGTTGTGGGTGACCAACTGATTTTCCAGCAACCGACTCGTTCGAATATTCAAAAACGCGTCCGTTGCCAGGCAAGCCCATTGTCAATGGGTGCGCACCGATCGGTCCATTGCTGTTCAACGCGCACAGGGGTACAACGCGTACCCGCACACATTGAAAGCAATGGGCCGGCCGGAGGCACCGATCGGTCCATTGCTGTTCAACGCGCACAGGGGTACAACGCGTACCCGCACACATTGAATGCAATGGGCCGGCCGGAGGCACCGATCGGTCCATTGCAGTACAACGCGCACAGGGGTACAACGCGTACCCGCACACATTGAATGCAATGGGCCGGCCGGAGGCACCGATCGGTCCATTGCAGTACAACGCGCACAGGGGTACAACGCGTACCCGCACACATTGAAAGCAATGGGCCGGCCGGAGGCACCGATCGGTCCATTGCTGTTCAACGCGCACAGGGGTACAACGCGTACCCGCACACATTGAATGCAATGGGCCGGCCGGAGGCACCGATCGGTCCATTGCAGTACAACGCGCACAGGGGTACAACGCGTACCCGCACACATTGAATGCAATGGGCCGGCCGGAGGCACCGATCGGTCCATTGCAGTACAACGCGCACAGGGGTACAACGCGTACCCGCACACATTGAATGCAATGGGCCGGCCGGAGGCACCGATCGGTCCATTGCAGTACAACGCGCACAGGGGTACAACGCGTACCCGCACACATTGAATGCAATGGGCCGGCCGGAGGCACCGATCGGTCCATTGCTGTTCAACGCGCACAGGGGTACAACGCGTACCCGCACACATTGAATGCAATGGGCCGGCCGGAGGCACCGATCGGTCCATTGCTGTTCAACGCGCACAGGGGTACAACGCGTACCCGCACACATTGAAAGCAATGGGCCGGCCGGAGGCACCGATCGGTCCATTGCAGTACAACGCATCACTGTACATGTGACTGGCATATGTCAGCATGCCTGTCTCAGATGGACATATGCCAGCCACAGATAGCTCCCAGGGAGTGAGGGGCACACCTACATCACGACAGCCTGTCCAAACCTTATCATAAGGCATGTAAGGCTGCATTTCCTATTGTGTGTATGTTGGTGTACATGTTGTCCTGTGGGTGTCACCTGTGGGCAGCCACCCCCAGGCTGTGCACGTGTTCATGGGGACAGGATCATGGGTGTTACGTGTACGTGACCACTGTGATGTGCAACTGTTCATATCTGTGCATGTGCCATGGTCACATTTCACAGTGGTGTTTGTGTATGTCATGTCACATACCCCGTGAGTCCCATGTGGGACGGTATGTTTGAGCCAGGGTGTCCCAGTGGCACAATAGTGATGGCCCTCCACAGTCTTTGTGCATGTAGTGTTTACAATGTCTCTGATTTCATGTGCACAATGGGAGACAGTCTCCACATCCACGTTGTGTGTGCATGGACTCTGATGTTGTGCGTGTGTGTCACAGACGTCCATGGCTCTCCTGCCATGGCAAGTGTGGCCACTACCTGTGGGGGTCATGTTTGTTTTGTTGTGGTGTACACATGATACTCCAGGTGATGCCAGTGTCCATGTGGCATTACAGGGTCCCTGGGAATGTGCCTGTCGTTGAGCTGTGGTGCCTGGGGCACATCTGTCCTCACATGTCACTGGGGGGTGACTGTGACACAGCATCATGATATCCAATGGGCCAACCTGGGACAAATTGATGCCACCTGTAGGACCGTGTTGACAGATGTTGGCCATGTATGTACCATAAATGTCGTTCCGGTACTGCACACTTCATGTAGTTGTGCCTCATGATGATGTATGTTGGGATCTTGAGTGTGTTCAATGCCGCATATGTGGGGTGACTGACGATCTTGCTTACTTCTCCTCTGCACTGCAGGGCTCCTGCTGTCCATCGGCCATTCCCAGACCTGGCAACGATGGTGGAACGGGACAGCATCCGACGGTACCGCTTCACCAGGCAGCTGATTGAGGATTTGGCAGTGCAGTTGTCCCCACATTTGCAGCCTGGCCGGCCGTATCCTACAGCGCTGACCCCCAAGGTGAAGGTGATGGCAGCCCTACACTTCTTTGCCACCGGTACCTTCCAACATACTGTGGCGTCTGCTGGTGGGATGTCACAGACCATGTTCAGCCGTGTGCTCCGCGATGTTTTGGCGGCAATGTTGCTCTTCCTGAACCGGTACATCTATTTCCCTAGACTGCGACGACTCACTGACGTGAAGAGTGACTTTTATGCCCTGGGGAGGATGCCGCATGTCATTGGCTCCATTGATGGGACACATGTGGCTTTGGTACCACCACAGGCCCAGGAGCAGGCCTACAGGAACCGCAAGCACTACCACTCGGTCAATGCACTGGTGGTGTGTCTTGCAGACATGACCATCACACACGTGTGTGCCCGTTTCCCTGGTTCAGCACACGATGCCTTTGTGATGAGGAGTAGTCGCATCCCCAGGTTGATGGCACAGATGCAGAACCAGCGTGCCTGGCTTGTCGGTGTGTACTGACTTTGTGCCATTGTGTGTGATCTGATCTGTAGTATTCCGCCCACTTTTCCAAGTCAGCTGATGTGCACTTGTCTGTCCGTAGGTGACTCGGGATACCCCAACATGCCGTGGTTGCTGACACCCCTCAGGAACCCTGTGACACCTGCCCAGATGCGCTACAATGAGGCACATGGTCGGACCAGGAGAGTGATTGAGCGGACCTTTGGTCTCCTGAAGAGCCGCTTCCGCTGCCTGGACAAGACGGGAGGGTCCCTCCCATATGCCCCTGCGAAAGTGTGCAAGATTATCATCGTCTGCTGCATGCTCCACAACCTGGCAGTGCGGAAGGAGTTGCCTCTCATCCAGGATGACGATGAGCAACATCCGCCACCTGTGGAGGATCCTGGCCTGGACCACGATGCCAGTGACGATGATGATGATGATGGTGATGGTGATGTCCGCACACAGCTCATCACCAACTTCTTTAGCTGAATGTGAGTATCCTGAGGTGTCATGTGAATGATGTGAGTTGGCATGATGTGTGGGTGGTGCTCTGGTGCTGTTGGAGTGTGTCCATGGGCTACTTGACAGGATGTGTGTTGCGATGTGTGGTGACAGGTGGGCTGTACTCCCCAACAGTGTTGACATGCTAACTTGGTTCTGGGTGGGTATCTTGTAACATGTATTGTGCATGAGTTTTGCTGTTCTGTCCTGTACTGCATTGCTTTTGACTGTGTGTCATTTCTGTCCTTCACAGGGTACTTTCAGATTCGTTTGGTGAACTGTGTCCACCGACGACGTGATTGCACATCCAGGCTGGTAGCTGTTGTGTCCCTACAGGTGATGTGCGCCACACCCATGGACTTCCTTCAGTCTACAGTTGTTGACTGTGTGCCCGCTGCCAGGTGGGATTACCTTGCATCTGTAGTGGTTACAGCATGTTGCAACTGTGTAATAAACCTGTGCTTCACTTAGTGATGTGCGTTGTCTGTGGTCACACATTTGACTGCCATTTGCTTACTGCACCTGTGGGCTACTTGACTACAACTGGGAATGGGTGTGGTGTCTGTGCATTGCACCGTCTTCCCTGGCAACATCAGTGTAGGCAATGAGTCAGATGGCCTAGGTGTGTATGTGTTGTGTAGCCCTGGTGGTGTGTCTCCCTCATATGTGTCACGTTGCCTGTACTCACATGCCTGTGTTGTCCTTGCTGTTGCAGTTCGCATACACTGTGTAATTTTGCAGTTCATCATCCCCATAACAGCACCCACGTTGGAATCACGACAGAGGCAAGTATGGTGTATTAGTGTGTTTATTGTGATAATAGTGCATAGGATGGATTGTGCTGTACATGAATCTTGCAATCCCAAGTTCCTAGATGAATAGAAAGTCCAGGTAGACAGGATCCCCAGTATCGGGGCCACTGTTGTCTGACACATTGTTCCAACTTATACTCCCCATGCAATGTGTGGGAGTAGTGTTGCCATCAACAGGGTGAACAGTCTGTGCACAAAGGCGAAAATCCAGAACAGGTTCAGGCTTCCTGGGAGTTGCGCTTGGCCATCAGCCTCTCACTTTCCCCTCCTCGGACGACCCCTCTTCTTGGGGGGGGCCCTCAAGTGCAGGCTGCTGCGGTGCAGGGGACTCTCCGCCAGAGTCCTCCTCCCTCCCTGTGGCAGTTGCAGTTTGTTCGGTACCAGATGTTGTTGGCACACAGGGAGGTGTGGACTGGTTGCTGTTCATCTGGCGGAGGCATTGTAAAATGTCCCTGTGCACCGCCGTCATCTCATGTAGTACATCCCACTTGGACTCCACGCGGGTCATGTGGGAGTCCACACGTGACATGTGGGAGTCCACACGTGACATGTGTGACTCCACTTGGGACATGTGGGAGTCCAAGCGGGCATGATGGGCAGCCTGCTGCTGTTTAATGTCTCTGAGGAGCCCCACTACCTGGCTGAGCTCTCCGGTGCTGGACTGGTACGCATCAGCTATGCGTACCAGTTGTGGGTCTTCATGCACACCAGCAACGTCTGCAAGCAGCGACCTCTGTCTCCCACCCCTCCCACCACCCCTGCTGACATGTGCAGTGTGTGCAGTTGCACGCACAGATAACCCTGGTCCACCTTGGGGGTTGGTGGTGGTGGTGGTGTCCATGGCCCCAGGTTGGTCCAGGGTCACTGCGCTGGTGTTGTTCCTTATTCTGTCCATGTCGGCAGGGATGGTATTCGTGGTGACAGTCGTTGGAGGGGTGGGTGCAGGGGGTGCAGCTGGTGGACCTGCTGGTGCTGCAGCTGGTGGTCCTGCTGGTGCAGCATGTTGACTTGCACCGGATGTGCCAGGTTGTTCTTCATCGTCCGAGGAGGACAGAGGCTGTACGACGCCAGTGAGCTCGGCATCCTCTTGAGCCTGGGACTGGGACTCCTCAGCGTCTGCTGCTGTGTCCCTATCATCACCTGTTTTTGGGAGACACAAACAATGTATGTCATGTTTCTGCAGGCATCAGTGGTTGACACACCTGACAGTTGTGACTGTGCCTCGGGGTGCGGGCCTGTACATTGTATTGTCCTAAGTCGTCACAGTCAGGGGTTGATATTGGTGTGGCACATTGTCCTGCATTATTTGGGCATTTCTATGTATTCTCTGGGGTGTGAACATGGTCTGCATTGATTGTGTTTGGTTGACAGCCAGACCTCCTTCCCACCCACCCACCCACCCAGTCAGTTATCCCACCATGGAACGTGCTTGCATTGCAGGGAGTGTAAGTTGTCTCTCAGGATGTCAGTCAGTGGTGTCCTGCTGTTTGTTGGTGCACAGTTGGCAGCAGGGCCTTGTGCTCCCCACAGCAGTAGCCAGTGTCAGCCATCTTGTGAGTCCTTCTCCACTCCCTGTGATGTGAGCATGGTTCAGGGTGGTGTTGATGGGACAGTTGTGGGGGTGAGCTATGTCTGTGACTACGACTCCCATCATGCTATTGCCTCCACCCCCTTCCCAGCATGCCCATGCTTCCTTCCTTTTGACTCTGCTTCCCTGTGGGGTGGGCTGGCTGTGCTGACAGGATGGCTGGGAGTGTTGTCCTGGCAGTTGTTTGGCTAAGAGTCCCAAGAGTGTCCCTGTGCTTCACACAACATAACCCAGGGTGGTGGTGCTTTGTGGGATCTTGTGTTAGGATGGAGGGCATTGCATTCTACCAGGTGGGTACTGTGGAGTTTGTGTTGGGGGGTGTGAGGGGAGGTGCTGGTGACTATAGTCAGTGCTGCAAGTCCCCCTTCCCACCCAGCCAGCCAGATAGCCCACCATGGAACGTGCTTGCATTGCAGGGAGTGTAAGTTGTCTCTCAGGATGTCAGTCAGTGGTGTCCTGCTGTTTGTTGGTGCACAGTTGGCAGCAGGGCCTTGTGCTCCCCACAGCAGTAGCCAGTGTCAGCCATCTTGTGAGTCCTTCTCCACTCCCTGTGATGTGAGCATGGTTCAGGGTGGTGTTGATGGGACAGTTGTGGGGGTGAGCTATGTCTGTGACTACGACTCCCATCATGCTATTGCCTCCACCCCCCTTCCCAGCATGCCCATGCTTCCTTCCTTTTGACTCTGCTTCCCTGTGGGGTGGGCTGGCTGTGCTGACAGGATGGCTGGGAGTGTTGTCCTGGCAGTTGTTTGGCTAAGAGTCCCAAGAGTGTCCCTGTGCTTCACACAACATAACCCAGGGTGGTGGTGCTTTGTGGGATCTTGTGTTAGGATGGAGGGCATTGCATTCTACCAGGTGGGTACTGTGGAGTTTGTGTTGGGGGGGTGTGAGGGGAGGTGCTGGTGACTATAGTCAGTGCTGCAAGTCCCCCTTCCCACCCAGCCAGCCAGATAGCCCAACATGGAACGTGCTTGCATTGCAGGGAGTGGAAGTTGTCTCTCAGGATGTCAGTCAGTGGTGTCCTGCTGTTTGTTGGTGCACAGTTGGCAGCAGGGCCTTGTGCTCCTCACAGCAGTAGCCAGTGTCAGCCATCTTGTGAGTCCTTCTCCACTCCCTGTGATGTGCGCATGGTTCATGGTGGTGTTGATGGGACAGTTGTGGGGGGCAATATGTGTGACTGCGACTCCCATGATGCTATTGGCTACACTGACTTGGCCAGCATACACAGAATTCCTTCCTTTGAGTGGTCTTCACTGTGTGTTGGTGTTGTTGTGGTGGCTACATGTGTGGATGTGTGTGTTAGTTCTATTTGTGCCACTGCCTAGCTGTAGTTGTGGTTGTGTTTGTACATGTGTTGGCACAGTTGGATGTGACTTTTTTGATGGCATGTGTTGTGTTTATCTGACTGACATACACATTTTGGGATGATTCTGTTCTAGTTGCTGTGTAATTGCTATGTGTGCATGGTTTGACTCTCCCCTTGACAGTGATGTGTGTGTTTTGTGGCAGTTTATTGTGTACATTTGTTGTGTACTCACCAGGCTCTGGGATGTTCTCTAGTCCATATACGCTCACTGGCGGAAGGATGGCCCGCACCTTCTCCTCCCAGGGCCTGAGGTATATTGGCTTGGCAGGAGGGCCACTGCCGGTCTGTTGGCTGTTGCTGTAGTCTATCTTCAGCAGGTCCCGTACCCTCCTGCGCACGTCATACCACCTGTTCTGGATGTCCGTCTTTGTGCGCCGACATGATGATTGTGCGTTCACCCTGTTGATGATCCTCTCCCACATCTTGGTTTTCTGCGACATGGGGGTCTGTTGGACCAGAGTGCCAAACAGCTGTGGCTCCACCCTGAGGATCTCGTCTACCAGGACTTCCAATTCACAATCTAGGAACTTGGGATTCTTCTTGGGGGGCATGGTGATGGGTGGTGATGGTGAGTGATGTGTGTGTTGGTGTGCAGGTGAGGGTGTGTGAGTGTGTGTTTTGCTGGGTGTATGTGAGGTAGGTATTTGTTGGTGTGCTGATGGTGTGTGGCTTGTGTGAGGGATGAGCTGTGGGTGTGTGGTTGCTTTCTCTTGGGTGCTGGCAGTGAAATGGCATTTGCAAAGGCTCATGGTAGTGATTTGTGTCCTTTATATAGGTGGAGTTGTGGGTGTGTCTTTGTTCTCTGTCCCCACCCCCCCCAGTGTTTATTGGCTTGGTAATTGCTTGTTTGGCCTTTTTTTGGTTGATTTTTCCTTTGTGCTGTTTGTGTATGTTGGAAACGTTCTTGTGACCGAGTCGGACCCTGCATTGGTCTCGTACGGTGTTTTCCGTTTCGTCCACGCTGTGTTTGTGCAGTTTTGTATGCTGCGTACGCGTCGGTCGCGGTGTATTGTGTTGCTTCGGCTCGGTTTTGTATGCGTGTCGGTCGTACGGCTTGTCCTCCGTCCGACTCGGTCGTGTTTTTCGCGCCTTGCATCGTACTTTGCGGGTTGGAGTTGGCGGGTACGATTCGGTCGGATTTGTTCCGGGTGCGTGTCGGTCGGTTGGATTCGCGTGTTTTTCCGGCCGGATTGCAATTTTCCGAGCGGCTCGGTCGGTCGGCTTGGTTTCCTGACGTGTCGGTCGGATTTATCGCGGCTTGCATCGTACTTGGCGTGTCGGGCGCCACTGGTACGTGTCGGTCGGTATTTTTTCCGGATCCGAGTCGGTCGGTGCTTTTTCCGGCCCGAATCGGAATCGACCCCTGTGATGCTTGAAAAAGTCAAAGGAAAAGGAGGAAGAGGCTGACCAGCAGCAAGGCGAATGTAGTCAATTACAACAGCTATGAATGCCCAATTAAGATGATGGGCCGGAGAGGAAGAAGTAAAGGTGTGCTAAAGTTTGACGCAATCGCAAGATATATTGCAGGAAAGTTTCCCCTACTAAGAGTTAAATACAAATTATACCTAAATCAAGGTGGATTGTCTCCTGTGGAATACTAATCCTTAGATTGAGGAGATTGCCAAAGGCTTTTACATCATTTGCATCTAATGTACTAGATACCTGGTCAAACCATATTTATAACAGCGTCACAGGAGAGCTTTCCCCACATTGGCTCATAGTATTGCACAGAAGAATGTCGCCTAATAATGCATTAAATAATTAGAAACCTCTGTCAATTGCTCAAACGCTGCATAACCTTTTAATGATAGGGACTCTTCCAGATACTCACAAGAATTTGCAGACTCAACCTTGAACCCATTTATTAAGCTTGCTTTTGTGTTTTCCAAAGGTCGCACTCTTCGTTTTAGAGTTGTTTATTTGAGTTGAGTTTTGCCCTTTTTCAAGTTGGCTACATCTGTAGCTTTCCCTTTGCTTTCTCCCAAATATAATTTATTTATACATTGTGAGATGTTAAATATCGCATAGGCCTTGTTTACAGTGTTATTCTTATTTCAGATATGGTCACTAAATCAGTTACTGGCACAATCAGAATTATGTAACCACAAAACCCAGAGTATATCTGGGGTGAGGGAACCAGAGGCACGGGGTACTGGGAGTCGGCAGCCTCCAACATAATTTGTTAAACACAACAGAGCCGCTCCCAGTGGGGTGACCTAAGTGCTAATGTTTCTTAGTTCGTGAGTGCAGGCATCTCACAAAAAGTGAAGGACTGGTCTCACACACCACCTGGTGTCATGCTTCATCATAGACCAGTCCTCGCCCTCTAAAACTCGGTTTGATAGAGGGCGGGCATGCACCTGACGACAGGGATGCACTTCTAAACTAAGTGGGGGCCCTTACAGAAAAAAGTGAGTTTAAAAAGCCATTATAGATGTCAAATTAATTTTAATGTTGCTGGCATCTATATGGTAATTAAAAATAGGGTGATCGGTGTGTCTGGGAAATTATTGTCCCCCCACCGATATCAATGGGGTCGACATGTTTCTGCCAGATGGCCTGTGTTTTAAAGCCCTAAAGTTGGGACAGAATGCCCCATAGGAGGGTGAGGGCAGGAGACCCCTTTGGTCCAGCGTGATACGTGGTGCGATCTCCGCTTCTGCGCCTATGTATGTGCTCCTCCTCTCCTCGATGAAGGAGAAGCACATCACAGTGGAGTGTGATCCTGGTCACCCCACACAGTGGAAACCCTCTCACCACGGTCTGGTAAGAGTGCAGCCCGTAGTTATTTCACTTAGGTCCTGATGAATGCCGCGGACCCTTCTGGGCCATCTGGCAGAAACATGACACAGTCACTTTTTTCTGTAAGGTCCCCCACTTAGTTTAGAAGTGCATCCCTGTCGTCATTCCTGGAAAAAATGTTTCTTTTCATCCTGAAATTTCGGCTGTTGAAAGTTGAAATCTCCAGGTGAATCTCAGGGGAATCAGATACACATTAACTTATTTCTCTGGTAACTCCTTGTTTCTAAGGGGACCTGTGGGTCTCACTTGGAATCTCCCGGTATCTCTGCCCCTCTGGAGCTACTGGTACCCTCCGTATCAGTGACTCCTAAATGAAGTTATTAGGCGGGATGCCAGGGCGCTGAGCAAGAGGCCCATAATCAGATTATTTTCACTCTCATCTCCCGCAGTCAAATTGGAAACTGTGTGCAGACATTTAATCTGGAAATATCCTTATGGGACACATTTCTCTGCACAATTACAAATGTATCCGTATTTTTTCTCTATAAACTGTATCTTTGGCAGAGATTTTTCATGCACCAAGGTATAGCGCAGGAGAAGGAAAACTAAGGGGTAGATTTACTAACTTTTTACTCGGGGTTTGCGTAACAAAAGTGACGCCAACCAACACAAAATGTTTTCTTTCTCATTTACTTTCAAGCACAAAGCTTGTTTTGCACAGGAAAGTTGCTTAAAAGTAACACAAAGCAGCGTGAAGCACTGCCTTGCGTTACTTGGGGGCATATTTCTGAGAAGCTAGTGTCACATTTGCACTACGCACAGTGGTACATGCGTGACCCAAGCGTCTAAGTCAGATTTATGAAGCCACACAAAGCCACTTTGCTTGGCTTTGAATGGCTTAAAAAATGTGGAGTAAGGCAACGCAACGCAAATCGCAGCGTTGCTTCACTCTGCGCAAGGGAGGCGTTCCATAGGCGTTGCAGTGGGTGTTCCCACCAACTTCCATGGTTTTTGATGTATTCCCAGATTAACAAGGACTTGTAAAACTGGGAATGTGCCAAATCATACGCCTCCCAAGGTGAGGCGTAATGAGGAGAAATATCTTTATTTCTCTATGTTTTTTCCTCTTTCTGCATTCTGCAACACACATAGACGGAGGAAAAAAGCCTCTCAGGATTCACTTCGAGCAGGAAGGTGCCCCTTCCTGAACAAAGCAATCCTGCATGCAAGGGAGGCACCCTTGCACCATACCAGTGTTGGCACTTGGCTGCCAAAATGGTGCCAGCAAAAGGGTAAAGGACAGGAATGCATTGTATTGGATGAATACAGCACATTTCTGCCCTTTCTCAGTGACACAGCCCAGCAAGGTGACTTGCTGTGTTGCCCTGCGACACTAATTTAATAAATTTGCCCCCTAGTGTCAAGGGGGCATTACATGGGTGGTACATGGGCATTCCCATGCAACCACCCAAGCTCTTAGATGCAAAACCCTATCTACTAACAATAGTAGAAAGAGTTTTGAGTTCAAAATTAACACCACTTGAAAGCAGGCGTAAAAAGAGAAATGTTTTAATTTCGGCTTTCTTTTCCGACTTTGCAAGTGTGCTGCACTCTACAGCACCATGCTGCACTGTACAGCACCAATACAAAGTAGGACATTTTTTAAAACTGGTCTACACATAGTATTTTGAAGTGAAAGTGAACCCTTTCAGTACAAAACCTATGCTAGACTCTCGCACACACACTTGCACTATGGCGCTCTGTAGAAAAAATTCTGACTGGCATGAGGGAGAGGGGAGGAGAGAGCCATATCTCTGTAGATATGGTGCTCTCCTGCTCTCTCCCTGGCACGCAACGCAGCGCAGCACAGCAGTTTTGGCTGCTGCGCTGAGTTGTGTGATACTTTTGTAAATCTGGCCTTACTTGTTTTCTGTGAAGTGTGTCCTTTGCAGAAACATTGGCTAATTACAGTTATATGCAACATAAATTGTCGCCTAATTCATGATTTTCATGCAAATGTAGCAAACCAAAGGTCACAAAGTTGTAGTGATCATAGAGCTTCGAGAAGGTTTAGAAAAAACCTTTGCTACTTTGCACACTCCTAATGTTTACTTTCTGAAAATTCTTATGATTATACATGTCTATGGTCTTTACCAGGCGCTGCAATCAAATTGGCACCCTTTCAGAGAACTCTGTCATCTCCATGCATCAACAAATTTACCATCTTCTGATCTAACTTTGGCAATCACACAGACACCTTACCCAGATCTTTCTGAATGGATGAAGTACAAAGGTTATGAGAGAGACCAATAATACACAGCCCGGGTTTCGTCTGTTTATCGTTTTTACTTTTTTTTAGTTGTTCTCTATTGTTTTTATTAATTTGAACCCACTTACCAGTATGTATCTTTTTTTCCCCCATTTTTTATTGGGGTTTTCCATTTTCACCCAATGTGCCGTAGCACTGAACATATTACAGACAAAAGAAGAACAGAGGCTTATTTTACATCACAGATCTTATGCAGTATTATCATAGTTGCTATACATGTTAATAGTATTTATGCGTGGCATCACAATGAAGAATATGTTTCCAACTGGGCAAAGTGTGTAGGCATCCGGTAAGAGTGTCCGGCATGCTGGCAGAGGGGGTGGGGTGACCAATTCATCCGGGCGCATCGTCAGGCAGCCACCCGACTCACACGACTGACCGGCCGGCCGGGTGCGTCCAACATGTCCCCCAGCAGCAGGGTTGTCCAAATCTTCATTTGAAGGGTCTGATGCGTGTTCTGCCAAGTAGCTGTAAGGGGAACCTACATGTCTCTGGGACGAGGTCAATGGCTGTAGTTCTGCATGGATTTTGCATTTTGTGCTGCAGGAGACCAGATCTGCTAACCTGTCCTGCATGCGGGGCTAGCTGCGGCTCTCCCAATACATGGCAATTCTTCTATGAGCTCACAATAACGCAAAAGCAGCCAGATGGCGCACTCTCGGTGGCAATTCATTAACATAGTTGAGAAGTAATAAAAGGGGTCGAAAGTCCACCCACACACCCAACATGTCTGACAGGGTATCTTTCACCGCCCTCCAAAACATCTGAAAAGTGTGGCACGCCCAGGCTAGATGTAAGAAGTCTGCATATTCCTCACCACATAAAGAGCATTTGTGAGGTGTAGTATTATCTATCCTGGCCTGTTTAGCAGTTGTGGAGTAAGCACGTTGTGAAGATTTAAAGTGTGCACATTTATGGCAGTAGTTCTTGGAGACTGATTTAGTCTGCATGCAACAGAAGCACCACTGGGCCGGTATGATGGTGTCCCCTATATCCCATTCGCAAGCCCTCCTCACGTGGTCTATGTGTTGTGGTTGAAGTATCTGGCACAGTGAATAGAGTCTGGAGACCCAGCTCGTGGCATCCGTAGACTGGATAAAGGTGGTTAGTGGGGGGAAGTCCGCTGGCTCCTCTGGGATTCTTTGATGGACCGTGCACCTCGGTCTGGCATTAATAAACAGGTAAAGCGGAGTCACTTTATGGGTTGATCTCATGTGTTCTAAGGATATAAACATCCTCTGATCATACAGGGCCCCAAAGTCATGCCTTCCCCGATCCTGCAAGGTGTTACACACCAGTTTCTCTGCAGGAGCGAGTTCTGTAGTAGTGGTATTTCCAGGGAGTATAGGGGCAAATTTTCCAGGCGCTGGGCCAATTTCCTCCATGCCCAACAAGCCATCGCCACTGTCTTGATTTCCCTATAGTTGGCAGGTGTGCCCTGAGGCAGAAGTGCCTGGGGGGGATGCCGTCCGTTTTGCATGCTCAGGCTTGATGTATGGTATTCTAGTGTCTGGATGATACCAGTATTGGGCGTACTGCGTCTGTGTGGCCAAATAATATAGTTCAAAGTCGGTGACCTCCATTTCCCCCCCCACCTCGTAGGGCAGTGCGAGTGTCTACCAGTTGGCCCTGGGTGGTCTACCGGTCCATATCAATTTTAAAAGGTTGCTCCAGAGAGTGCAGAAGAAGTTGTTTATCAGCAGGATTGTGATGTTTATGAAGAGGGTTAGAGAAAACAGTGAAGTATCATCATTTTCATAATGGAGATTCGACCCACCAGGGATAGCGGCAACCGTATCCAGAAATCTATCTTGGCATAAATCAGCCCATGGATGGGCAGTAGTCAAGGCAAACAACCATTTCCCTGTCTCTATGGAGCACAATTCCCCATATCACTGTATCACTGTATCCATATTCCAGCAAATTGGAAACTCTAGGTCCGCTTGTGGAGTGTTTTCCATGAAGGAGAAAAGCTCGGACTTGGATCAGTTAATTGACAACTCAGAGAAATCAACAAATTTAATGATATTGTGGATTATGGGAGCATTGCTATCTGCTGAGCTTCTCACAAAAAGCAATAGATCGTCCACATACATGGACAGTAGGAGGCTGCCGGAGAAGAAGGCAAGTCCTCTGTGGAGGGGATTATCCACTAGGAGCCTTGCCAATGGGTCTAATGCTAGGGGGGAGAGCTGGCACCCTTGTCGAGTTCCTCTATATATAGGGAAGGGACCAGACGTAAGGCCATTAACTTACACCCTATCTATGAGTTGTATATAGAGCAGCTGGACTAGCTTAATAACGCCTGTGGTACACAGATGTTAAGGAATATTTCCATAAGAAATGGGCACTCCAATGAATCGATTGGCTTTTCTGCATCTAGGAGTACCGTTGCCGTGGCTAATTCAGGGTTCAGCTCATTCAGTTTGGCAAAGACTGTGTGGAGGTTGACAGCCATCGATCTGTGGAGGACGAAGCCAGACTGAACCGGAAAGATCAGCTGTTCCATCAGCACAGAATGTTTAGATGCCAACACTGTGGCCAGTATTTTATATCAACATTCAGCAATGATAGGGGTCTATATTAGGGAAGAGGTGTGGCGCACCGGCCAGGGCAACCGACTCCGGAACTCTGGGGCTCACGGTTCGATCCCCGGCGCTGGTGGCATACCAGCCCAGCACCATGTGACTCTGGGCAATAGCTTGCTTAATCTTCCCGACGGCCCCCAATGCCTTGACACCGTCGGGTAATTGTTCGCGCTTTACAAATACTGGACATATATGAAGAGCACATTTGTACTTGCAGTCGTTACCAACATTAGGGATCTGCTGCAGTATGTCATCATTCCTCTGGGCAGTTTTTTATGCTAGAAAGAAGATGACAACAGGTACCATATAGAGTATAGTAATGGGAATATACATCAATGAGCCATGGTCACTAAGGTAACTGGGAACAATAAAATCTGGAGGGGAATACGAGGAACACTGTACTAATGCACTTTAACCATTTTAGGATTATATTTGTATAAACGTGTAATGGAACTCTGGGTAGTAGTGGTCTTTTAGTAATTTGTCCTTATGTTTACAATCCTTTTATACGTACCTGAATGAATTTAATCAGTTGCCTTTTTAATATTTTCATCCTATGATGATATTGCTTTTAACCCTTTTTTATATGTAGTGAAATGAATTTGATGTTTGTTGTTTTTATCTGTGTAATTGCTTTTATGGATGTTTGTTGTGACTCCGAATAAAGCTATATATGACTATGAGCACATTTTGTTGTCCTTGCCTGGCTTGGGCAATAATGTGATCACTGCTTCCCTCAGTGAGTGTGGCGGGATCCCTCTCTCCAGGGCCTCCGCATTCACGTAGAGGAGGCGAGGGGCCAGCACATGTGTGTAGGCTTTATAAAACTCGTCAGTTAGGCCATCACTCCCTGCTGCCTTACGGCCCGGCAGCATCTTGATGGCAGTTAGCATCTCCTCCTTAGTAATCAGGCAGGCTAGTAGTTGCCAGGGAGCATTATCCAACCAGATCATGGCTATGTCATTGAGGTAAGTGCGGATAGAAGTTAGGGAAACCATCAAATGAGAGGTACACAGGTTACTATCTTACCTTGCAAACTCAAGAGGAATCTCTTCTTTGATGGCCAATATAGCGCCATCCAGTGCTCACCATTAGGTAATATGATTGTGATGTCTATCTTCCCTCAGAAGCAATGCCATTGTCCTCTCCTGATCGGATAGCGTGCACGATAAATGTGTTACTTTAGACACTCGGGAAGCTGTGACTTTTGATATCAGCCAATAATCTATTCGGAATCGTGTCCCACGAGGGGGGGAGTTACAAGTGTTTTCCTGTGAGACTGCAGGTTGGGCACTCCAGATATCAACAAGGCCATGCCCATCCAAAATGTCTGACAGCACCCACATGGAGTGCGATTTTGTGTCACTTCTGGGGCCAGGGCAGCCTTGCTGTATGTCCAATACCATATATGCCCCCCCCACAGGATGGTGTTTGTCGGTGTTTGGGTAATGATCATCTGCAGTTCTCAAAAGAAGACCAGTGTATCTATGTTGGGAGCATAAATGTTAACTATAGAAATGCTATTGTCTTCAAGGAACCCATACAGAACGATATATCACACCTCCCTGTCCGTATGTTGGTGTGTGAGCTTGAAATTTACCTTCTTCTGAATCAATATACAGAACCCCCTGGCATATGAGCTATAGAATGCATAATATCTGTGGTTGCCACATCTGACAGCATAAGTCATGGGCCCAGATGGCCCTGTAAACAGGCTACATCTGCTTTATGAATGTCTCAGTAAGTGGGGATTTGTTTGCCCTTGCCTGGGTTGTTAATGCCCGCACATTCCATGTTATGAAATTCAGTGTCTAAGCAGAGTTAGATTCCTTATATATAATGGGGTGACATATTCTCTATAGTATATAGCAGATTGCATGTGCATAACCCTGTGTGCCATGATGCTATGGAATTCAAAAACATTTCCCCCCCACCCACACTGAGGACCCTGACTTTCAATGGTGCCCTCCCCCCGATGCCCCAACCAAGGAACCTTCATGACACACCTCATGAGCAGTGGCAACACACCCGACCCGTCACCCAACACTTAGACTTTCAATGACAAAATACTTATGCGCAACAGCGGAGGCCAATGAAGTAAGTCGACGCAACAGTGGATGGGATCAGGCAGAGGAGGCAGTGGCGACCACAGGCAGGAGCCTCCAGCAGCTGTCTGGAGTCGATCAACCCCTTGCCTGCGCTGGCGTTGCAACTACTCACTCTGCACCATCTTGTGGGGATAATGTGCCCAACCTGGGTGGGATACCTTCGACTGAAAGTGTCTTCTACAAAAGGAGTGGGCCTCGGCAGAACTGGCGAACACTGAAGATGTCCCATCAATGTCGATTTTCATATGCGCAAGGTATTTGACATCCACAGACTTCTTCAGAGTGTCCTTGATCACCTGAGTGTAGTAGGAAAAAATGGAGAGTGTAGATCTCTGGTGCTGGAGAACCTCTTGTTCTCGCACCAGACGCAAGGCTATATCATGGTCCTGATAATTCAGCACTTGAGCTATCAGTGGATGTGGTGGGGTGCCGAGGGGCGGGCGCGGCCACGGCCCCAGGGATATGTGCGCTCTTTCGACTAGAAAAACCTCTGTAAACTAGGGGGCATATTTATGACATTTGTGGGACAGGGCAGCACAGCAAGTCTCCTTGCTGCGCTGCCCTGCCTCACAAGGAAAGGGCAGGAATGCGCTGTATTTATCCAATACGGTTCATTTCTGTCCTTTTCCCTTGCGCAGGTGCCATTTTGGCAGCCTAGCGCCAATGCAGGCACCCTTGCACCATGGTGCAAGGGTGTCTGCGTTGCATGCAGGATTGTTTTTGAGCAGGAAGGGGTACCTTCCTGCACAAAAACAACTTGAGAGGATTTTTCCTCTTTCTATGTGTGCTTCAGAATGCAGCCCCACATTGAAAACAGTAAAAACGAGGAGAAATAAAGATATTTCTCCTTCTTACACCTCTCCTGGGGAGGCGTATCTTTTTGGCACATTCCCAGGTTTACAAGTTCTTGTAAATCTGGGAATGTATCAAAATCCATGAACGTTGCGTGGGAACACCCACGCAACACCCATGGAAATGACTCCCTGGTGTAGAGTAATGCAACGTAGACATTTGCACTGCATTACGTTACTCGAGATTTATGGAGCTACGCAGTGCCACGCAAGGTGGCCTTGAGTGACTTAATAAATCTAATTTTACATTTGCGTCACTCTTGCACCACGTCGCGTGGTGCAAGAGCGACACAAAGGGACTCATAAATATGCCCTTAGATGTTCCAAAGAGATCCGACTGCAAGACTTTGGCAAAGGTTTCCGGTCGCCCTATGTTTGTGGATTTGGCCAACCCAGCTATGCAATTGTTATTGCACCGCGACCTGGCTTCCAGGTCTTCATTTTTGCCCATTGCCACAGCCAAGTGTCTCTCCATCTGGGCCACCTTACCAGTAAGCATGGTAGCACCGTCCTCTAAGACAAATGTATGCCTTTCCAAGTGGCCAGCCTGGTATTATGCTAATTGAGAAGGTCTGTAAATCTATCCAGTCTAGTGGCCATGAAGTACATTTTTGTGTTGATGTTTTGTAGCCCGGCTTTAAACTCCAACAGAATGAGATCCATCCCTGAGTGTGTTGTGCTGTATGCTGTCTGGGACACGCCGGCCTCGACCACCGGCTCCGTGGCCCTTTTGCTGGGTGGCTCTGCGAGAGTCAAATGTCTGCTAATGGTCGCTTTTCCGCATGTTACGTGACTGTGGCAGGAGTAGTTGCTCAGGATATTTGAGAGCCAGGGGTGTACAAGCCAGTACAGTGCTTTCCTGTCCCAGGCATCAGGCACAGCAGCAAGCACCAATAGAATTAGGAGTGGGTGGTGTCCAATGATAGAGCTCCATGATGGCAGCAGACTGATAGGGGTGCTCTTATGGTGGCTTGCTTCATCCACTCTGCCCTCCTGGCCAACCACCGGTCTCTCCGTACCCTCAGGGGCTCTGGGAGGGTGTGGCACCTCAGGCTCCCCAGCGGGTCTACTGCAACAACATTTTGAATTCAGCACCATGGGGGAAGGGTGCCGCCTCACAGTAATGACAGCCAGGCTGGTGCGAAAGCTCAATCCTCCATCCCCGACTGAGCAGGGGACCTGCAGCGGTGACCTCAGGCTCACCGACGGATTCTGTCACAGCTGGGCCTCAGAGGTCTACCGCAGCATCACTGCCAGGCTTGGGCCTGCATCCCCGCTTCAGGCAAGTCCCTCATGGGATCTGGTCGCGTATGTGCCAGGTGACAGCCGTTTACTACTTTTAGGTGTTCACAAACTATGTGCAGAACTTTACTACTCCGCATTCCCTATACTTGTGCATGTGGAGTTCTCTGCTGAGGTTGAGGAATCTTTAGGCCCTTTTTTTTTTTTTAAAAGAATGAGATTACAAACGCATTTATAAAATTCACACATTCTGAGCCTATCAACCATATCTAATCTCCACGAGGCTATTTCACATGAGTACCCAATGTTTCCTTTCTTTATTCACTATTTTTGGGTTTTATTTTACTGCAACGCACCCTATTTACAACTCATATGCAGTGAACCTGATACACACTTCCAGTTGTTTGATTTTTCCATCTTCTCTGTACTCTCATCACAATTCTTTATATGAACTATTCCTAAGTTTTCAGTTAAAAATCTTCATTCACTTTTGCATGTTGTGTTACGAGGAAAGAGGTTGATTATTTAGCCTTCATGTTTCTGTCCTACAGTCACCACCCCAGTGGTTGTTCCCTTTGTTTTTCCTCAATTCACTTATCCCAGGCTTCTCCAACGAGTAGCTCATGAGCTACTGGTAACTCTCCAGCTACCTATAAGTAGCTCTCCTGTGTTCAACCAAACCTACTAAATTCAAACCTTTTGTTTGGTTGCACTAATGTATGTATACAAAATTAAAAAGTGTGCATTTGAGACGAAAATGTATGTATTTTTAGACCTTCTAGGAGATGTTTGGAGAAAAGTTGTTGAATTTAAAAAATATATTTAAAGTTGATATTTGAGTGATAAGTCACATTGGGGAGATCTATGACTAATTGTATTACATTTCAGGTATGGCTGCTAGGCATTTCCCATGTAGAGGCATTCCACATTGAAAAAGGCTTGTTTTTGCATTACTACAAGCAACCATGCCTTGTAAGTTGCAATGATAACTGCTCATATCATGGCCTCTAATGTAATCTTATCTGATGTGGTACTACTACAACACTAATAATATTAGTAGATGGGTGATTTTTATTGAACATAAGTAGCTCTTATTACAGAAAGGGTTGGAGACCCTTGACTTACCCATTGGCCTGATTATTGAGAGTAGCGGAATTCCTGTGTTGTCAATCCTGAGTGGGCCCTTGGTCCCATATTCGGACTTACATGTGCCTTATTCTGCAGACCAGAATCCAGCGGATAAAGTTGCATTGGGACAGAGCTGCTTTGCTGCCCTTACGCAATTATTTGCCCCCACCTGACCCTCAGACAAAGCACGGGGGCTCGTAATACTCTCTCTGGATAGCCAGCATGCAGGCCTTCCTGCACCCCCTCTCCACAACTCCCTGCCTTACTCCAACCCCACTACACACATTTACAACCAGCTTGAAACAGGTGGTAACCAATAGGGAAAAGACGATCCAGTGCAGAATTCTATCTGATAATTCCATACAGTTAATCCCCATTTCAAGATGGTTAATTTGTAATTTGAAGAACTGTATGCCGAGTTTTGGGATGATATTGGTAAATCCTGGAATCTCCCCATATAATTTCTCATCGGTCCTAATCGGTACCATATTCTGTTGCATGGATCCATAGGGGAAGTGTTGAATCCAGTGTGGCTTAATGGTAACTTCTGTTCGCCACAAACGTTATTCTCCCCACCCCAGTTTCTAACTCCCCCATCCCTTTTCCACTGAGGACAGAGCTGCCAATAGAAAAGGAGGTGAGCCCTGAGGCAACTCACTTCCTACCTGGCCGTTGAGACAAACTTGGACATGGGCTAGTCTTGTCTGTGAGTAGGCCATATTCTTTCTTAAGGAACTAATGTTTGCCAGAAAATCTCTTCAAGTGTTAGAGAAAGTTCCATTGTCCCAATCATGGCCGCCAATCTGACAGAGAGTGTCTACAGTATTGTTTTTCTTCAAGTCTTAGTCTCAGAATATCCGGATGCTTCAGAGCACAACCCTGTGTTATCCTTATTGTGACATCTTCAGAATTGTGCATGTTCGAGTCCTTCACCCCACCAAATGCACTCATGCGCACCGACACCGACACCAATTAATGGCGCCTCATCTTGTCTATCCATGCCCTTTGCATTAATTCCTGTCACAGTCTGCCCTGTTCTCACGTAATGATGCCAACCGAGCATCTTACCTGCTGTTTGTAAAGCATAAAAAAAAAAGATGAAAGATTTTAATGCACTGAAATTCTAGCAGTAGGGACAGGCACACATTAGCATCTTAACTGATACCCATCACATTCTCCTTCCCAAGGTAAATATAAACTGTATAAGAATGATATGGAAACAGAAATCATTCCTTGATCTCTAGAAGTGATTCATTTTATTACTACCGACATCAAAATACAACCAATTACAGAAAGAGAAGCATATCAGTAAAATTTACCCTCCACAATGTAATTCTTAGATTTCCACTCTTCCATGAGAGCGTTTGTGGTGAGGATGGGACCAGCGTGAAGGTGGCTCGACCCTCAAGAAATGCGTCTGCAGGGCCCGACTGGCCATAGCGGGCACCGGGTGTTTTCCCGGTGGGCCGGAAGGGTGGGGGCCGTTTTTTTGTTACTGAGTGCCGGCTTTACTGCAGTGCTGCAATATCGGCCCCCTGTAACAAAAGCAGCAGCAGTGTTTCTCACCAGCACAAATTCCCCCCACCCCTGCCCCCCCACCCCTTCCCCTCCCCCCGCCTGTCCGACTTAATTGCCAGGGCTGGTTTGCATTCTCAGTCCGCCCCTGTGCGTCTATCATCCTTCCTGCTGTCTGCTACAGGTTTATTTTTCTTATTCCACATGTATGTATCTTGACAATATATATCTCTTCAAGGTACATCGATGTGGAGTTAATAGTAGTAAATCTATACTTACCTATATGTACTTACCTTCTCAATATTTTGGTCCTCTATATTTAGGCCTCAATATTTTGGCCCATAATATTTTATACTTGATATTCTGACAAACAACTGCCAGCAGAGAGGGCGTTCCCTTCCCCTCAGCCAAGGGCTTTCCTTTTCCCATAGTAAAACCAAACTTTCCTCCACTCACATCCACACCACAGCAGTCCTTGATTAAGCAAATACTTTGATCAGTTTAAACAACTTTCAAATCTGCATTTGTGTTGTCTTTGAGACTTTCAGAAAATGTAGTTAGCAAGCAAACACTCAGGGGGATATTTACAATAAAATGTTGGAGCGCTGTGTTACCCCAAAATATGTAACTCCGTGCTCCAACATTTTTTAAACGCAGGGATGTGCCGTATTTACAAAAATACAGTGCACCCCTGCTTTTCCTCTAGCGCTGGCCCTAAAAAAGCTGCCTAGCGCCAGCTCAGCCACCCTTGCGCCATGTTGCAAGCGGGCCTGCGCTGCAGGGATGATTGTTTATGAGCAGGAAGGGACACATTCCTGCACATAAACAATCTTTAAAGGCGATTTGCTGTTTCTATGTGTGCTGCAGAATACAGCACACACAGAAAGAGCAAAATATGTGGAAAAATTATTAATTGTATTCTATTGCCATCCTAAGACCATGTTTTACCTGGTCTTAGTTTTTGGCACTGACCCATCCTTGTAAATATGGGGCAGCATCAAAAAGCAAAAAGTGTTGCTGTGGAACGCCCACTGCAACACCCATTGAGCGCTTCTTTCATGTTTAGTGAAACGTGAAAAGGGACTTTATTTACAAGGTGGCGTTAAGCCACATTAAGTGGCTTAACGCCGCCATGTAAACAAGGAAGTGATATCGCCACCAGAACGTCACTAAAAGTGATGTTCTGGTGGTGATATCCCCTTGTAAATATGCCCCCCAGATTGTTGGGATGTGAGCCCCTCCAGCCGACTGCATACTTGCCCCAGTATTACACCCTGACATGGCAGACTAAATCATGTGTTTCATAGCCACTATGATCACTTTGGTCCCTAGGCTACTCTCCTATTTGAGTTGAATCAACATCACTCAATTTGTGCGGGTAAGTACTCTCTATGCAAATATTTGAACTGTAAAATCTATGTTTTTGGGAAAAATGTTTCAGTAGGCAACAGCATCCTTTCCTCTAGGAGTCTGTCAAGTCTTGCCCAAAATCCAAATTTCATTTTCCCGTATTGATATTAACTCTGGGGACGATTGCCCCCATTGTTCTTTGGAGGCTTTCACTTTCATGCGATTTCATGTAGCGGTGTGTAGACCCCACTAGAAACTAAAATCAGGTCAGGCAAAAATGTTCAAACAAGCCAAACACTGCAGGAGGCCATGAACAGTGGTTAATTTGTAAAAAACATAAGTGATGGGGCTCTCGTCACGAGGCAGCTTGCACCAACCCATTTCTCCCGTAACACCTCCAAAAACAGAGCCAACTACAAACCAGGAAGTGAGGAGAGGATATGGCGTAATGGCCAGAGCTGCCGACTGCGGAGCTGGGGAACCAGTTTTGAGTCTCACATCCGCTCAACATCCTGCGATTCAGGGCAAATCACTTCATCGCCTCGTGCCTACCAAAAAGGAGTGTGTCCTTAACTGGTGCTTATGAAACTATAACACCAGTGTTGATGATTAAGTGCCGGTACTGAGCACCGGAAACCACCGGCTCAAATTAAGCACTGGACATGACTAGAATGAGGCCACTGGGACATTGTTGAGTCATGGCAGCCCATCTTGCTCTGAAACCAGCCCACCAGAAAATGCCAGAGTGGCAGAATGGACAGTACAGCCTTGGGTGTCAGGATGCCAACTGGGAAATCTCTTTAGGTTGGAGCTAATAAAATGTTGAATCTCTACATATCAATCAGCATGTTTCTGGCTATTCCTAGAAATTAGGGTGTTCAGCGATTTAAACTATGCCTTATCAATCAGGTAGTTAATTGTATTTATGTCAGGGGTATAAATATCTCTCAGGGGGACACCCTTGTGGTGTTCCACAAGATATAGGTATCCTTTCCATTTCATGGTGTGAAGACCAGGAGATAGGTCTTCCATTGCATTTTCACACATTGTCACATTTGATGTGCACTGTCCAGGTTGGCTCGGGTCTCGATCTCCTTCCCACCTAATCCACAAACGGAGCACCCCTCAATGATATGCCTTTCTTTCCTTCCTCATTGGACAGCTACACAATCTTTTCAACCACTCTGTCATGTTCCAGCAGTGCTGCCCAGTAATGGAGCATTTATAGCCCGTAAATGGGCTGAGGTAAAAATATCAACATAGTGTATTGTATTGTAATTGCATTTATATATCACTTACTACTCCTGAATAGGCATTGAAGCTCTTATAGTTAGCAACATGCTCGTCTAGAACCCAAGGTTAGCGGTTAATCCAGTGGTTATTGGTTATTGATGGTTATTGGGATCAGTCTTTCTTGTTCTCTCAAGGAAACCATTTCATGCATTTAGCCTAAGATCTTCGTGGAAGCTTAAATTAATAGGAGTGAGGTGTGATCATCAGCGGGGCAATGCAAGTTTACACACATGGATTGCGTCATAAATGGATAGGAAAGATCATATTAGAGATTGTGAGGTTGCAGGGATAAGAAGGAGAGGTTGTGATCTATGAAATGAGTTCTGGGCAGTTTGCAGAAATAAAACAATAGAGATTAAGGCTGATGGACGTGCAATTTAGTGTACATTATAATAGGAGAGAGGAGGCATGCAGAAGAAGGAGGGTAAGAAGAAAGTCCTTCAAACAAAATGAAAAGGGGAACAATAGAACGTTTTAAGTCAAGGTCAATTTTTCATGCACGGTTTTAGGAGTAAAGCGTAGGAGACTTTTGAGATAGAATGCAATCTGAGCATGTAAAACTGTAAAGGAACGAAACTGACATCTGAATGTGACCCACATCTCACACAAAGTATATGCAGAAGCAACTTGTTTAAATGGGAAAGCCTCTTACTTGCTCTAGTTAACCCTAAATCCAGCTGTAGGAAGAAACTCCGTGGCTGTTCTCAGGATGACTTGGCATGATCATCATGGTTGGTTCATGCTCCATGGAACTCTGCTGTGTTATTACTAGTGGAAGACCCTATTCTGGTTAGGGGCATTTCATGCCTCTGCTTAGACAGCACTACGAGCTTCTTTATTCTCAAGGCAGGAGATACGGGGAACCCATGTCTCAATCACCTACATAAAGGGAAAACAGGCGGCTGCTAGATATTGACACGTACTGACACCATTAGTCAATCATGCAAAATATGCATCCATCTCTAAACCATCGGACCCAGATCCAGTCCCTTCAAAACTTCGAACAAGTGCATATTTACAATTTTCTAAACTCTTAGATGTTTTGTTTGAAGAAGCATACCTACCAAGTAGCTCCACACCACTTCTGATACCTCCAGCCATTCCTTGCCTATTGCCCAAGAGCGCCTCATGCTGGAATCTTTGAGCCCATATGGTCAATGTTAAAAGCAAATGCAACAAATTGTGTTGTCTTAAAAGCCCAAATGGAATAAAGATAGATTTACGGTGACTTGGCAGCTATAGTAAAGGGGCTGTATTGTCAATTGAGTATGCGTCAAAATCACAGCAAAAGCATTGTGGAGCATGCTTAATCAGATCCGGTGGTTTCCGTTGCTCGGCACCGGCACTTAATTGTCAAACCGGGGCTTGCAACAGTCTGCCACATGGTGGCGCTGTCTGTCTAATTTAAAAATGAGCACAACACAGTTGTTTATTAATTCAATATGCATTACAAATGACTATTGACTGCCGCCCAAGCCATGCTTATAGCTTTAGAGGCCTTGAATAGGCTTAATTGTCACACTTGTAGGAGTGTGATGGTTAGTAAGTAGTTGTGCTGGTACTTCCTTTGGCAGTGTCAGGAGGGGCAAAGTGTGGTGCAAGCTGCAAAGGCCTACTGACGAGGGCCGTGGCACTTATTTTTTTACAAATTAAGCACTGATTGTGGATAACTGAGAGGATGAGGAGTCGAGGGGGGAGAGAATCTCCTGCTCAAAAAAAAGGGACATTGCCAGAGAGTGAAAGGAGTTGCGACTCCTGAGTTTGACCTGTGGCTGAGAGGTATGGACTCGTGTCCCAAGCAGGAGGAGCCAATATACGAATTTATGGGTAGCCCTAATAAACAGAAGAGCATATGAGGGCTTAGGTGGGCTCATTTTCAACTCTACACTGCATATAGTTTCTCACTACGCTGGTGTTCTAACTTTAGTATAAACATGCAATGTTTGCAATTCGCCCTCGGGTCGTTGTACAGAAATCCTACTACTTGTCACTTTACTGTTTATTGTCAGTTTATTGTTTCTTTGTTTTATAAATTTGTTTTAACATTATCTGGAAAAGAAAAATAAAATCTTTATAAAAAATGAAATCTCACTGAAAGCAGGGCACAGTTATACTCTGGGCTTTTCGAACAGCGAACAATGCATACAGGGGCTAGACTGACATGATTTCAAGAGCATGTTGTCTGCTTGTGGTTAGGCGTTTTAATGTGGTTTGACAGCCTTCTGAAATACATTCACTCAAAATAGCTATGCTTGGAATGGAAACTTTCTACATATAAAACCGTCTCCATTAGCAGAAAAGGCCTAATCTCGTTAGAGCAAGTGGTTTAAGTACCTCCAAAACTAAGAAAAAAGAGATTTTATTCTAGTAACCAGGAAGTGGCACTCGCTCTAGTGAGCAGTATCGCTTGTACCTCCCAAGTACTGGTCAAACCTCAACATCGAACAAAAGAGAACGTGGGATGGGAGTTCATTGGTTCGTATAAAAAAAGATGCAACATTACCTTTTTTAGAGATCTTTGAAAGTAGGCTGGAAAATAAAGAAAATATTGCAGTAGTGATAGCTCAGTTAGTGTAATATGATACCAGAATTTTGTGGACTAAATAACCTCTGATATAAATATTGTGCCCTAAATATAATTTAGAACGAACGATAACGCAGTATTGGAGTTACTAATATAAAATTCACACCTATTGGAATCTGTGTTAAAACTATATTTAGGGCACATATTTTGTTAATGATATTCTGACTATGCCTGGGCGGAGTGACCAAAAACACTGCCGCGCTACTCGAAGTTCCGCAAGCAGCGGAGTGCATTAGGTCGCGCCATTTGCGCTGATTTTTAGTGCTGGATGTTTGTTCCGCGCTGGAAAATCAGCGTGAGTGGCACTATGCGCAGAGCAAGAGGGTGCTACTTCTTTCTGCTGCTTGAGTAGATTTTGCACTTGAGCGGCAGCTTCCTCAACGCGAACAGAAGGTTTCTCAACGCAAGCGGTAGCGCGCAAAAAAATCTTGCTAGGAGGTGTTCTGGAGTAAGATTTTCCTCCCTCGCCAACTTAACATTGGTGTGCCTGAGCGGGGAAAAAACTCTGCTCTGCATTTGTCAGAACTCCACGCGCTACGTGGAGCGCGGAGTGGGAAAAACTCTGCAAACTCCGCGAGCGGAGTGGAATTTCATGCCCAGGCCAAACTCTGACATACAACTCTCAATGCTGCTCGACTTGACACAGAAATTTGACAATTCCTGGTCCCCACATTTTTAGCGGTTGAATATGGTTTAGTTTAGTTCAGTTATTTAAAGAAACACTGCAAACCACTTTACAGTCATTTCAGGGCATTGCCACCAGCTGCAGGCGTACTACATATATGAAACAATAAATGTATTAAGAAAAATCATGTACTGAGTAAAGTCAGATATATTCATCCAGCTGCATATTGAAGAAATAACTTTAGTTGTTTGCTGATGAGACTCAAATGATGTATCAGTTATGTCAGAAGTTGATTGTTCCGGGGTTCAGTTTCCAGCCATAGATTTTTCAACCTCCGAGGCTCTAATTTGGAGATGTACAGAACATTTTCTATACTCTCTAGGGTCAGAAATAAAGTGACTGCACTTGATATCTTTGGCAATATTGTACATTTAGCTTTTAATGGGAAACTAATACATGGAAACAATTTTTGTTTAAATTTTCTGAAATTTAAGGAGAGGGGCTAGCACCCACCTTTTCTTGGTTTGGAAAATGCATAGTTTTCCTGAAATATAAATATGGAATTATAGATGGGTCACTTTGAATACCATGGATGTGTTTCACTGAGAGGTTCTGGGTGATATGAAATAGGGAGCGAGGTTCCAGATCTGTCCGATAACTGGAACAGTCTTTTCCAATTTTGATATTCGAAATATAGAAATAAACATAAACAAAGGACGAAGATTCTAGCTCCATGATTCAGCATTGTTCTATCACAGCAGAAAAGAAGCTTTGTTTGCCACTGCTATGACATAGTTGCAGTAGGTGCCTTTTGAAACATCTATGTAGGATCGTGGATGTGACTGGGGATCCATATGCAACTGGGGTAGTTACCACATAATTCAATGAAATAATCACCGCATGACTTTGCATTGCTAAAAATTGGTAAATTAGTTGAAATGCTTAAAACACTTTAAATACACCTTTGCCACACTTTCAACCTTCTGTAAAAGAGGAGCTGAATCTTGACGGGCAGAATTTCGGCAGAGCCTGTCTGTTTATAAAAGCTAAGCAAACACAAGGCGATGATGGACGGAGGACTGAAACTTTTCAGACACTCACCCCCAGTCACAGATCTGGGTTGAATCCATCATCATTCTTTAGCTCACTATGCCACCCCAGTTCAGACACAGCTATATGCAAAACAGTCTTGACCCTGTGCCTCATGGGAACAGTCCAGCCCGAACTGCCAAGCCATGTCTTCCCTGGACTGGAAACAAGCATCCTGGGAAAGGTTTCGGGCTAACAGCCCTCATCAGCCAGGCTAGCTTGAATCCAGTGGCAAAGTGAGCAAGTGTTTGCTTTGTTTATAAAAGCTGCCTGTAAGCAAGTGATTGTGCAGCATTGTTCACACTGCTGATAATTCTTTTGGAAAGTCCAAGAAATGCTTTGCAAAAAGGGCTTAATTTAGGCCCTTAGTGATGACTAATCATAAGATGCTCAGTCATTCTTACGTTCATAACCTAAGCCTTACTTAATGACTTTTCTGCTCATTTACTTGTCTTTGCAAAATCTGTCTTCATCTCTGCTATTTATCTTCCCTTCCAACTTATCCAGTCCCCACACCTTATCACCCTCTATGCAGGACCAGAGGCCATTCTGTCACACTGGCATTTCCCCGGTGGGGTGCAGCTAGGTGCATGCTTTAAGAGCCAGATGGGCTGCTGTGACCCATCTATAACCACATTGATACATTTTAGCCGCAGCTTATTACAGTGTTGACTGGTTTGAACTAGAGGCGGGCAAAAGTTCTGCTCCATGGGCAGAGTTTGTGGAGTTTTGCTCACTGGCAAAACTTCACCAACCGCCACGTGGCAGAGTTTTTTCTTGCGCACAGCTCGCCAACGTTAAGTTGGCAGCGAGAATTTGCGCCCCCCAGGCGAGATTTTGGGTGCTAGAACACCTCCTGCCAAGATTTCTCAACGCGGGCGGTCGCGGCAGGTCGCAACCGTTCGCTTTGAGAAAGCTGCCTCTCGAGTGGAAAATCTACTTGAGTGGCAGAAACAAGGAGCGCCCTCTGGCATGCCACGTTGTGCTGTTCACACTGATTTTACAGTGCGGAACAAGCTCCCAGCACTAAAAACCAGTGCGAGTTTCGACCCACCCCTAGTTTGAACATTTTTTGCCAGTGTGGATTTTGGTTTCCACTCTGCCCTTGCCTCTGTGCTCTTTCTTTGCAAAGCACATTGACACCCAATTTGGCCAAGAGCAGCACCATACAAAACAAGAAGTGGCAAAGCCTATCGGTCTGGCATGACAGCCAGCCTTTTGAATTTCTTAAAGCTTGTTTTGTTTTTTCTGGCTGTTGTAAAATTTTAATGTTGCATGAGCTGCCAGAACCTGGGTATTTTTATTAAATATGATCAGAAACTACATATTTCTGAAGTAGTCCTTGGTATCAAAAAGCTCAAAATGTTCCTGTCAAAAGTTTTCCTGCTACAAATAACTGAAGTTGAGTCAGTCGAGCTAATAGCACAGTTGGCTTACCCAAAGTACAAACTGCTAAATGCAATTCACCCACATGACTGAGGTGAGTGGAACCTGCACTGGGTGTCCACACAGAAGCTCAAAGGGACTGAACCCGACCCCCTTCTGTGGAATATCTTGGTAGGCAAAAAAGGGACATGGCAGGAGAAGATCCCACTTCTTATTGAGGTTCTCCGGCAGAGTTTCCATTATGCTCTTCAGTGACTTGTTGCATGAAGGGTCCAGTGCGTGCATGATAAATGCATATGCTGGATGTATATGTGCCTATGAGTGGTACAATGCCCAAAGGATATGGTGCTGGGTAGTGCTTGCATGTTAAATGCATATTATGGATGTATGTGTGCCTGTAACTGATACAGCACATCGAGGATACAGTACTGTGCAGTGTGTGGATGCTGTATGCATGCACTGGATGTATGTGTGCCTGAGGATGGTACAATACATGGAGGGCCCTGGGTTCCATTATGGGAGACCCAGGCCTACATGGTGAAACATGGATAGGAGGTAGAGAGATCCCCTCAGACGGATTTGTGTATTGGTGCATTCCTGTAAGCTTGGTGGGACACACACTGGGGAGGGGAGGACCAGGCCTCCCTAGTACACTTCAAAGGGTGCTCTGTGATTCAGTGAGAGGTCCCAAGTAAGGAGCCTGGACACATCTCAGGAAGGAAATGGGGATGATAAGAGAATTGTAAAGAGTAGAGCTGAGGGCCCTGGGCCAAACCTTTGATGCTCATATCACTGTGGCAGGCATCCAGGTGTGAACTCCAGACACTCCCATGGCCTGTGTTGTGGGACTATCGGCTTTGGAGCCACTCTTGCTGTGACAGACTGCTTTTCAAGAGGAAGAGGGAGCAGAGGAGTTGGTACTTCAAAAGAAGCAGCACACCAACACCAAATTTCAAAGACTCAAACCATAAATCACATTTGGTGTCTGGAAATGGACTATGAGAAGGGGAACTTGAGACCCTAAAATTGTAATCTGCCGAGCAGCCAGATGGGCTGAGTGAGGAGAGGAAGCTCTGCAAGACTTCTGTCTGTGACCAGGACTGGGGGCCTAGGTCTGCTAATCTCCTTGCTGGGTGAGGGGACATCACCCAGGGAATCCAAGACCACCTTCCCTGGAACACCAGTGCCTCCCTGCTTGCCTATACCAGTGTGCCCTGTGAAGAAGAGGAGAGTGTTGGAGGGAGCGAGGCCCTGTTGAGTGGACTCCCTGTGCGAGGTGTGAAGAAATGGCTGCTGCACCGATCTGGTCGTTGCCCTTGTGCAGGACAGAGTCGGTGATCCCTGTATGCCAGGAGAGGGCCGACATTAACTTAGCTGTGTGTCCTGGTGCACCAATCGGACCAATGGTAGTGGAGCAGTGACCTTGTATGTCAGGAGGGGCCGCCAGAGAAAGACTGCTGTGCGGGAAGAGCCCGCAGCCATGTGCGGTGGTAAAGTGATGAACCCCTATGCCAGGAGGGGCTGCCAGAGAAAGACGGCAGTGCAGAAAGGGTCCAGAACCCTGTGCATTAGTGAAGCGACAAACCTGTATGCCAGGAGGGGCCACATAGGAGAGTATCAACTTGCTGATCGGGCCGAAGCCCATGGAATGTGATTTGCGTTTACCCCATATGCCAGAGGTGGTCACTGGGAGCACCAAGGACTGCGACTTGTTCTGGCCTGCTAGAAAAGTGAGAACGCCATGGGAGCACCGTCACCCAGGCAAGGGAGCGAGGACAGGATCGTTTTAGCAACTCCCCATCACGAGTCAAACAAATACTAACCCCCCAGGAGAAGCCACAGGAAGCCTCTGGTAGTTTTAGGAGTGCGACCACAAGTGAAAAATTCTGCACCCGCTAATTGCAGCTGCCTGGTTCATGTGTGTCTGACTTACCTGAACTTGGCTGCAGCTGCTGCAAACGCCTGCAGATGAGACACACTCAGAAATTCTGACCGCTTCACACCTGCTGGTGCTGTTGCGACTGGTTTTGGGCCTGTCAGCTGCTAGTAGTGCTAAGGCACACTGTTGACTTTGATTGAAAGTCAAAGAGGACTCTTGAGATTCAGACTGCTAGGAGGGCATACCCTGGATGTTATTAAAAGTGAATGAGGAATAACCACTGTTGCTAATGCGAGGAGGGAGTGGGACAGGGAATCCCCATTGAAACACTATAGACCCTATCTCAAGGGGGATGGTGTATTTGTTTGTGTATGTTATATGTATTTCCTTTATGTTGCTAGTGTTAGAAAACAAAATACTTATCTTTTTTCATAAACATGAGCATTTTGCATTGACAATGATTTATTGCTCCTGCTGTGCACATTTTGAGTTGTGAGCCCGTGTTCACTATTCTGTTTCCACACCTCCCCCCGAGGGATCCTTGGACTGTTCCGACCTACAAGTCAACCCTGAGAGTCAAGTGCAGAAGGGATAATTGCCCCAGTTACTCAGAATCCATAATACATTTGTCCCCGGGACATCAGGGGTAAAAGGCCTCAACCTCCTCTGTTGGGCCCAGTAACCCCTGCTTGCCTTGTGGCCCTCTGAAAGAGGTTCGACAAACGGGTATTCTTGTTCGTGGTATTGAGATAAATAGCAATCCCAGCCTAATATCAAGTGGATTGAAGTTTTATGTCAAAGATTTCATACAAGCATCAGTATTGAGGGCTCTCGTTTAGAGGTGTTTACTATTTCTAGTATAATGTGAAAAGGCTGTCCAATATGCTACAATGCTGTCCACTCTCCCACACTTTATACACCCTGTAATGTGGAACCTTTTTTCTATTTAATTGCTCAGACTCATCTCACTGCCCCCAATGCAGGTACCAGAATACAAAATAAAGATTCTTGCATATACAAATGACAGTCTAATATGTATCCAGTCCCTCCATCTGTAATATGTACCATTGAAGTTCAGACACCTTCACTTGGGAAGGAATTAGTCAATAAAACCTAAATACTTCCGAGAGTAACTAATTGTCCATGGAGTCCCAGGTCATGAAAATCCCCAACCCACTGCTAAAGGCTCCATATCTGGGCCTCACTTTCATTGGAGAAAGTGCAAATATTTTTACCTTGTATTATGAGGCAATAGTAAATTAATGTGCTTCATATTTAAGCGATTCAAGCATCCACTCTTTTCATTAACCGGTACGACCAATTTGGTCAAAATGATTATACTTCCGAAAGCATTATATCTCTTTAGAGTTCTCCATTTATATATTCCACCCCTGATCTTCAGATGCCTTATCTCAGTGATTTCATTTTTTAGCCCCGGTCATTGAAGCCAGAAACGTGCCATGAGATGTGCATATCTACCCTGCATAAAAGGCAAGTGGGCCTTACCAAACATTTGAGTCTGGTACTGGGAAGTTAGGCCAATGGTTAACCAATAATTTGAGGTTGGAACTCCCAACTAGTTGCACAGTACTCCAATTCAAACTCAAACCTCTCTTCATTCGAATGTCACAGCCAATCATAAAAGATAAACAAAAAAGTTTAAAAACATACATGACAATCAGAAATAACAATATAAAAATACATAGATTAAAAATTAAGACTATTTTGTGCACAACCAATCAGCCCTATTATCTGTTGCATATATGCGTTCCTCCGTATCACACAAACACCTGGGTCTTTAACAGGAAGAAGAAAACGGATGCAAGAAACAGGAGTGACCTAACTGGGATGGGATATTCCTTTTTGAGGACGGTTTCCCTCTCCCACCATAGGTGGCATGCTTCATCATTGGGAACCTCCTTGCACCGTGATCTCTAGTCACAGTGTGGGCTACAACTCCTTCACTAAGAAGGAGGAGCTCAATGGATGTTTTCAGATTTATGGTAGATACCCTACATTGAGCTGAAGGGTGGTGAGGTAAGCAGAGCGTGCAACAAGTGATGCCGTGGTTTAAAACTGGCTACAGGGTACGTTTACATCTTTATTCGTGCGCCCCTTGGTCAGGATTAAAACAAGGGGCACTTCAGGAGTAGATTATACCTGCTGAAGTGTGTCACCAGGGTAGGTCAACATGTTTCTGCCATTATACCCTCAGACAAGGCGTTTGTAGCATTCGTCAGGACCTACAGTAGAAATGCTTCTGCTGCAGAAGATGTGCTCCAAATGAAATAATAAAATACAAAACCGTACAGTGGTCTACTGGCAAATTCAAGGGGGACCACTGTCAATCAACCTGTAGAAGAATATAAAAAGCTACGTTGCAATTCCAAAGCAATGGGGGCTAATAAGTTGTGCCACCAGTCACCCAAACAATGTGAGAAGTACAATTGAACTTATTGCTGATGCATGTTACACCTAGATTAAGACAAAATAGAAACTCCTGCTGCGGTATGTGCATAATATATCAAATTCCAGGTGTGCATGCAAATCAAACCCAAACAAGGCTTACCCGCAATCTGTGGGTGTGCTGCCTGAACTCGGGGGCCCTGGTGTGGGGCTTCGGGTACTCTCTATCCTAAAGAAAAATGTAGGAGAGAGTAGGAAGTAGAAAGTAAAGCTCTGTGGTACTTTGACATTAGGAACGTAGAAAAAGAAGATAAAGCTGCCCTGCAGGAAAACGGCATGGAGAGCATGTTAAAGTAGAGGTCAGAGCAACAGGTGAAATGAAAATATGTATTTGAATTTCACTCTCTGTATGTATGTATACGGATACTATAGTTATTCCATGCTGAAAAACGCATTATGATAATAAAGTCACCAACTGTGAGCAATTGAAGTAGCTCAAAGCAGTATTAGTCAGTCAGTACTGAATACATTCATCCCAAATGACACTGGAGATGACAGCAAGAGCAAAACATGGGGTGTTATATCACTTAAATACAGTTGCGGGTGGGGAGGGCGGGCGCTGGGGGGGCCGTGAGGGATGGTGCGGGGAGTCATGGGGGTGGGTTGCGATTGCGGGAGGCATTGCATTAAAAAAAAATATATATATATAAAAATCACTTACCTTGCCGCCGCCGGGTCCTGCGCCTCTGCTCCTGCTCTCCTGTTCCGACTTAAGGAACAGGAAGCAGGCAGCCAGGCTTCCTACCCTAAGCCAATCATCAATGCAGCATTGTGATTGGTCTGAGCACCGTGACACGGTGCTCAGCCAGGGGCTGGAGGGGTGGGAAAGTGTGCATGACTGGTTTGGGCGGCCTCAGAGGGCCCACCAAACAGTCATTGCGCACTTAAGAGTGGGCAAACCACTCCTGCCCTACTCCGTTAGCATAGCAGCCCCGTAACAAACCACCCGCCCACAAAGGAAACACAAAATGATAATAAATTAAAGTTATTATCATTTTATGTTTTTGCTTCTAGCATTGCTTGAAAGCAGTGGAGCGACGCTCCTCCGCCATAGCGGAGAAACCGCCACTGCTTAAATAGCATAAGGGGAAGCCATTCAATGAACTAAACGCAAATATATGGATCGCAAAATAACAGAATTTGAAAGCATTATTGTTGGAGGGCAACACTCATAAGAGGGGTGCGGCTATGTCAGCAGAACGGGTCAAAACAGGGCAAATGACCACAGAGTGCTTACCTACTGAGAGGCCTCATCCAATGGCATCCATCTGCAGGTTCAAGGACACTGGCAACAAGACGGAGGCTCTCTTAAATGTTGATACAGGAGCACCGAAGGGTGAGTAAGTGTGACGCCTACACAGGGACACTGGGAAATGTAGTTTAGAAACTGCAAAAACCATTGTGAATGTAGCATGAGAAACTAAGCCGTACCTATGGCTTAAAATGACACGGCATGCAGCACCGAATGATGCAGCGCTGGTAGGCTCTGTGCAAGGTTTATTCTTGTGACTGGTAACGTCAAGTCTAGACTCATAGGAGATGTAGTTTAACCCCCACGCGAGAGGAAAAAGGTAGCAAGCAGCATGATGGAACGCCGTCATGTGAAATAGGCATACAATCAAAAATTCTGAAATACCAGTTAAGAGTTCTACAGCATTTGCATGATGGTATGTGTCAACATAATCAAAACTGTATTTGATGCGTGCAAGACTGCCACGAATTATACATGAGGTCAAATCCAGAAATGTATATGTATGAAGGAAGGTGTGGGACATCCATAGACATATATATGAAAGGAACTGTTGGTGTATATGCAAAATGTATAAAGTTGGAAAACACTCAGCAGATATAAGTAACTTACATCAGGTGTAGTAGACGTAAATGAAATGATTCAAGGGATCAACGACCATGGAATTTCATCGTTGAGCCCGTTATGTGGCTACGTAGTCTAAAGATGTATTTTTGTTCTTTGAAATAAAGGTATTGTGAGATGTTTGGGACTGATGTTGGCCCTGTTGGCACTGTAGGTTTGTCAAGTACTGTCCAGGGTAATTCTTCAGCTGAATGACCTTTTTCGATGAAGTGGTTGGCCAGTTGAGTTGCCTGTGTACTACCTCTGATTGTGCTTTTTTTGTTCAGTAATGCAAGTTTTGATTTTACGTGTCTTCATACCAACATAACATAGCCCACGTGGGCAGGTGATGAGATAGATGAGTTTTTAGCTATTGCAGTTCGTATGTTGTCTCAATTCCCACAGGGTGTTGGTCCCGATGTCAATGTGAGTAGTGTGGTCCGTCAAGGCACAAACTCCGCAGGAGCCACAGGGGAAATGGCCTTGTACTGGCGATATGCCCCAGAGGGTTTCCTGTCTGTTGGCAGTTGGCGTAAAGGGTCTGGTGTGAGCCAGCTTATCCTTTATGTTATGAGTACATTTTAAACAAGGGGCATGAAATAGATTTGTTGCCTTTAATCAGAATATGCCAATTGCTGCATATTGATTTTTTAATCGAACTGGAGAGTCTGCAAAAGGTGTTGATACATGCTAGTCTCCCTCTTGGCGGTTTGGGAGGCCTGATATCCAGAAGTGAATCCCGATTATTGTTCCTGGCTCTCCGTGCTGATGCGCGTATTAGCAGAGCAGGATATTGTCTGTCTAGTAGTTGGGTAGATAGGGTACCAGTATGTTCCTTGAACTTTTGGACATGAGAGTAGTTGCCTCTGCGGCACAAGAACTGGCCAAATAGGAGATTGTCCCTGAGTGACTTAGGATGGAAGCCATTTATTTTGGGTAATTTGTGACTTCTCAGTCATATTCTTTCTGTTTCTCATGGAATCGGGCTGTTGGAGACTGGAAATTTTTTGATACCATAGTAAAGAGGTGCCAAGTCTGTCTGTCTGTCTGTCTGTCTGTCTGTCTGTCTGTCGCACGGTTTCCACTTTTCAGTAGGAACAATTTGTTTGTTGGACAACATAAACATTGGGATGGTGCCAGACTTATTCCGTGCACCCCCTCAGTTTATGTTGGTGTATAGTCCTGCTAGCTTACAGTGCCACCAGAAGTACCCTTAAACCTGGCAAGGTAACGAACGGTTTGGGCAACCTCAGAACATGACAGCTCTGACCCCTAAGGAATCGTGGGAACAGATCTACAACCCTTTGGCTCAGTCACTCATGCTCTCTCAGAGAAATATACAAGAAATACACAAAGGAGTGTTTTCAATATTTATTGAACTATCGCAATTCTTGTATAAAATATACAGGCTGCAATGATTAGTAGACAGAAGCAGGCGAATGTGATTAGCAATATATGGACAGTGAAAAGACTGAACTATTCCACCATCATGCTAAAACGGTGTATATATGCTGGCATATAAGTACTGTGTATAGTGTACTCCTACTATGCGTTCCCTAACCTAGGTGCCTAGGGTGGGTGCTCTGCCAAGAATCCCCTACTGGATGCTCTAAATTCCCATTACCTGAAGGCAAGGTATGTAGGTCCCCGTCTTGGTCACAGGTTGGACATCCCTTGTCGCGGAGAGTAAACAGTAATCAGCTGTGCTGAAACGCCGACAATAGCAATGACCTCGCAATGACAGCAGAGTGCTGATCTAATTAGAGCACGGAAATGCACGAGTATATATAAAAACAACATTCATGCTTGTGTGTCGCGGCTTCAGCCAAGCTGACATTGTTTATTGTCTCTGTGATAGCGCCGTCGCCTTATGGACTAATAATAAATGTCAACATTTGCAAAATGTATGTTCAGGCCTTGTACCGAATGTGTTCAAGGTGCTGTGATAGTGTAGTGTCACGTAAGCAAATGTGTGTCAAAGTCAGCGTGAGGAAAAAGAAAGCAACTTTAGAAACGCGTTCATATAAAATGACAGTGTTTTTTCCCGGGCCTAACCTAGCCACATGACAATTCCAGTAGATGGCATTCAGTAGGAACTACAGTACAGAAACAGCACTTGTCACTGCCACAGATAACATCCTCATGATCCTTTTTTTTTTTTTTTTTAACAAATCTTTTTATTAAACATGTAACACTTGCAGTATACAGTACAATATTACAGACAGTTGATGGTATAGACATCAAAGCATATATTTGCAGTATCTTGGTCCATTGGCGCATCAGACATATCGGACCTTACAACTCTGACATCTTTATTGTAACAGCACATTCATAATCTGGTATCATGCCCGCTGTCCTCCCTCCCTACCCCTCCTGACTTTACAGACCCCTATATGTCTCCCATTGGTGCCATATTTTGTCCCATTTTCTAGGGCAACCCCTACTCTCATACACTACTTTCTCAGCGGCACAACACCAATCTAAGCCGGCCTTCCATTGATCCACCTTCGGTGAGAGGGTGGCTCCCCACGCCCTTGCAACGTTTCTCTTAGCCACCATTGCTGCCACCATTAGCCAGATTTTCTGGTATTTCGGCCATATCTGTTCCCCCGTTACACACAGTATGTGCCACCTGGCGTCTATAGGGATTTCTTGCCCCAGGACCGCTGACATCACACGTATCACCTTCCCCCAATATTGTTGTATAACTGGACACTCCCAAATAATGTGGAAGAAGGTACCACTGTTGTCGCAGCCCCTCATGCAGCTATCCGTGGGGATGCGCCCAAGTTTGTGCATGAGTGTACTCGTAGAGTAAGATCTATGGAGGATTCTTAACTGTACTAATCTGAATCTCACTCTGACAGCAACTTCTCTTGGACTTTGTATGGCCTCTATCCAATCATCATCTTCCAGTAGGCCTATATCAGTCTCCCAGGCCTCCCGGAGTGCCCCCAGGGGATCAGGTGAGTTGTTAACAATCTTCCTATATGTAAGCGATAGTGCCTTTTCTGGGATCGGATCAAGTAAGAGTCGGTCTTCCAAGGAGCTATATTCCTGAATGGGTTCCCCCTCTCTGATATGCCTACGGAGTGCATGCCCCAATTGATTATATCTATATCTTTCTGTTTCCGCTAGCTGAAACTCCTTCTGTAAATCTTTGAATGAGATTATCGCCGTGCCCTTCCATACGTCTCCTTGGTGGGCTATATCTAGCAGTTTCCATTTACAGAAACCCTGTAATTTTCCAACCTCCTTCAACATATCACTATCCCATAGTGGGGTATGTTCTGTCAGTTTATTATCCCACCCGAGAAACTTATTGGCCCCATGCCATGCGTCCAGTATGGTCTTTGTATGTGGGGGCATGTGTTTCCCAGCTTGTTGGTGGTACAATGCACCCCGATAGTCTCTGGGGCCCATCACAAAGTGGTCTACTCGGTATGCTGGGTCATTTCTGTCTCCAAAGATCCAGTCGTTGATAGTTATCAGCTGCGATGCCCAATAGTATTTCCTAAGGTCTGGTACAGCCAGGCCACCCTCATAAACGCCTCGCTGGAGTTTGACCAATGCTATTCTTGCACCGCCCCCATCCCACAGCAATTTCCGTAACTCACTATCCACTTCCCTGAAGAATCTGTCAGATATCTTATACAGGGTATTCTGGAGAATATAAACCAGACGCGGCAGTGACATCATTTTGAACAAAACCGCTCTCTTCCACAAGGAGATCGGCAACGTCCTCCAATGCGCCAAATCTCTTCTCAGGCGTTCCAATTGGGGCGTCAAATTACATTCTATAAATCCTGTTTCCGTTTTAGTAATAATGATACCCAGATATTTGAAGCTATCTTTCATTTGGAGCTTTATCTCCCCGGGAAGAGCGGGCGGCGGGCCATCGGAGAGCATGAACATGAGGGACTTATCCCAGTTGATTTGATAACCTGAATATCCCCCAAATAGATGAAAAATTTGTAAGAGTCTGCTAATTGTAAAACGAGGCCTAGTTGCGTATAGAAGGACATCATCGGCATATTGGGATATTTTCTCTTCCCACTGTCCGCCACCTACGATCCCAGAGGCCACCGGGTCTCCTCTCACCCATGCCGCGAGCGGCTCCAGAGCTAACGCGAACAACACGGGGGATAGCGGACACCCCTGTCTCGTCCCCCTGTGCAAAGTGAAGGAGCGGGAGATGGAGCCATTCACCAATACTCTAGCCAATGGGTTTTTATAGAGTAATCTAATCCAGGACTGGAACCGTGGGCCAAACCCGAATCTATCCAAGACCGCAAAGAGGTAATGCCATTCGATACTGTCGAACGCCATACGCGCATCCAATGACAGCAGCGCTGCTTCCTCACTCGCATGAGATTTGGTTAGATGCATCACGCCGTACAGACGGTGTAGACGTAAACTGGTGCTCCGGCATGGCAGAAATCCAGACTGATCGGGGTGCATCAGGGACGCAATCACTACCGAAAGGCGGTTCACCAGGACTTTAGCCAGGATTTTAACTTCCATATTTAATAAGGATATGGGCGTGTAAGAACTACATTGGTCCAGTGGCATGCCCGTCTTGGGTATAACCACTATGGTGGCCGTCCGCTGATCCAATGGCAGGCAACCCATGTCTCTAGTCTCCTCAAACATGTTCAGAAGATGTGGCGCCAGAATGCTCTTCGTGCACTTGTATTGCTCCGCGGGTAGGCCATTTGGCCCTGGGGCCTTCCCTGCCTGCAAGTCCTGGATAGCCCCCGCAATCTCTTCGACGATAATGTCTTTCTCCATGGTCTCCCTATCTGCATCAGACAGCGTGGGTAGCCGAATATCAACCAGCAGTTCCCGACATTCTATTTCTGTTCGGACGGGGTTGGAGGCATAAACCTCCTCATAATATTCTGAGAATGCTCCCGTTATCTCCTCACCAGTTACGTGCTTTGCCCCTTGAGAATCACTTATTTCAGCCACCCAGTTACGTTCTCTGTCCCTCATTTCCAACCAAGCGATCACTTTGCTGGCTTTATCACCAAGTTTGTATATCCTCCTTTGTGTTGCCAAAGTGGCGGATCTCGTGGAGTTATCCGCGAGGTTCCTCATCTCCTGTTTTTTTAAGCTCAAGTTGGTGCACCAGCGGTGGGTCCGCCACCTCCCCGGCCAGAATCCTGGCCTCCATCGTGGCCACTTCGGTTTCTAACGCGTCCCATTGAACCTTTTTTTCTTTTTTACAGCACCTCAGATGGGCCTGGATATGCCCTCGTAATACGGGCTTGAATACCTCCCATAGGATGCATGTCGAGCCCACCGATCCCACATTTTCCTGAAAGTAGAGTTTCACCCTCTCTCTGGTTTGGTCGGCCAAATCCTTATTTTTGAAGACCCAGGTGTTTATTTTGGGCGGCAATACATTAGTTTTAGTCGGGCCCTGCAGGATCACCTCCACTGGCGAGTGGTCTGAAATACCCCGTGACTTAATATGGGCGTTACGGAACCATCCCTCACTGCCCGAAGCGTTAAAAATGTGATCCAGACAGGAGTAACTGCCATGCACCGCTGAATAAAAGGTGCATTGTCATTCTCGGGGATTATGGAGATGCCATATATCTGTTAGGCCCATGGCCTCTGCAAAAGTGCGAAGCGGCTCCACCCCCCTCCCTCTGTTGTCTTTAGTTTCTCTATCCCTCTCTGGGTCCATGGTGGAATTCATGTCTCCCCCTAATATTAGAATCCCCAATGGGAGGTCCACCAATAGGGCCCCCATTGCCGACAATGCCTCTGCATGCAGAGCTGGGAGTATGTATCCTGAGACTATATTCAGCGTCTGTCCCTCCCATGTTTCCGTGAGTGCCACGTATCTACCTAGGGGATTGTGCCAAATCTTCCTTACTACCAGAGGAGGCCAGTCCGAACCATTATTCCTACCCCCCTCGAACCTGTTGTATAGCCTGAGTGTGCTGCAAGCTTGTAGCCATATCTATCCATTGCTTTATATCTATTGCCTTTAAGGTGCGTTTCTTGAAGTAGCGCCAAGTCCGGGGTATCTCTATGCAAATATTGCAAAACAACTATACGTTTAATGCGATTGCCCAAACCATTGACATTCCAAGACAGGATTTTAAGATTATTGACACTCTTATGTTCCCCCCGGCACAGCGCCTTCACATTTAGGTCACCATTTGGAGTAAAATAGCACCTTCGCTGACCACTTAGTTGTCGACCACATCATCTCTGTCACTAAGTACTGCATAAATCCTGCATTCCAACGATTCTTTAACAAAAAATAAACATCGCTAAAAAGACTGTAATAACCCTTCATACCCCAGCCCCAACGTCCCCCCTCCCTGCGACCCTGCTGGCGGGTTTTAGAACCACCCACCTCCCCAACTCGCAGAGTGCCTGTCGCCCTTAACAGAATAACTAATCAGGGGTCGGCAGGTGCCGAGCAAATTAGAGCACCGCCGCCGACCTCCCGCACATCCCATAGGTCCCCAGTTCTGTTCCAGTCCTGCCAATCATTTGTCGGGCCCACGGCCAGTTATATGTCCCAATGGGTATAGTCCCATATACACAATCATACCTCTCATTTAGTGCACGGTGTCCAACCTTGCATTTCTAAGTATCAATGTTACATAGTCGCATTACCTACAGGGGCCGGACCTCCCTGTTGAGACATGCCTAGTCCGAAACCCGGGATCGTCCGCCGCCGGTCCCCCATACTTGTCCTTCGATGGGCCTCGCCTTCTTTCACCTTGGGAGGCGTGGCCCACTGTGCGCCAGCCTTCCAGCCATTCCCAGGTTTCCGCAGCAGTGTTGAAATACCACGTTTTCCCTTCAGCGACCACTCTTAACTTTGCTGGAAATAACATTGAGTATGTAATCTCTTTGCTGCGCAGTTCTCTTTTGACTCCCTCGAATGTTCTCCTTTGTTGTTGGACTTGTAGTGTGAAATCCGGGAAGAAGCGTATCACGGCATTCTCCAGGCCTAGATCCCCGTGTGTCCGCGCTGTCTGCAGGATAGCGTCTCTGTCACGGTAGTTAAGAAACCGTGCTATGATTGTTCTGGATGGGGCACCAGGCTTTGGCTTGGGGATGGGCGCCCCATGCGCACGCTCAATAGTAAAATAGGTAGAGAGCCATGGAGGCTTTAATTGATTGAGGATGAAATCTTCTAGGAACAGATAAACACTCGCTCCCTCCATACCTTCCGGGACCCCCACCACTCTGATATTGTTCCTTCGTGCCCGCCCCTCCTGGTCCTCTAGCTTAGCCGCCATCTCCGCTTGCTGTTTCACGAGGGACTGAACCTGCTCCTCTATGTGTTTGGTACTGGTCTGTAGATGCAGATCCTCTGTTTCAGTGGCAGTGATTTTGTCAGCCATTTTGTGAAGATCGGCCCGCAGGAGGTTCACATCCATGGTTACGGCATCTAGTTTGGGTTCTATCGTGCCTTTCAGGTCTGCAATCGCCGCCATTATTGTGCTCAGGGAGGGTTCCGTCGCGTCCTCCTTTCGCTGTTCCGGGGCAGCTGTCATTGACTTTGGGACAGCGTATTTGTCCATTTTATGAGCCTGCACCCCAATGAGGCTCTGTGACACCGCAGGTGATCCCCTCGAGTTGAGGTGCTCTAGGTATCCCCCACCTCAGACCTAATCAATCCTTTCCCAGCGGGGCCGTAGGGGGCAGTGCTGCAGTCGAATTCTGTTTCGCCCGGTATGTATGGGCACCACCTGGGCTCGTGTTCTGGACTATCACCCAGGGAGCCTGTCCTGTTTCAACCCCCCAGGCGCGGCTTCTCGCTGCAGGTTCACACCATCTGTTGCATACCCTCGGCAAAAGACTCGGGGCTCTACACGCCACAATTGCCCTCTCCCTGTGTGAGCTGGCTCTTCAACCACTGTCAGCGCATGGCATATGCTTGTATCACTCTGGACTGCAGCAGTTGTTAGTAATGGCACACCTCAGCCACGACTGCACCGTCTCTCTCGCTCCCTGGGCATAGACACTGCAGGGAGTAATGTTTCTCGCAGGACCCTATGGCAGCCACCACAGGTCCCCTGGTGCACACCACAGAGGTTGGCCTCCACCCCCGGGGCCCCCGGCGACCACCGCTGCCAGTCGCGCCGTTGACCGACAGTTTATTCAATTCAAGAGTATAACCTTGGGGGGGTGGGGGGCCACAATACCAGTGGTTCCTAGCAGTATGGGGATCGCTGGATCTGCAGACACAAATAACTTGCGCTACGCTCCTGCGCGATTGACCGTGCCTGCAGGCTCACCGTGATTCCCACCTTGCTTGTCACATTGTCTCTGGGCCACACAGACGAGGCACAGCACCGTGCCGCAACCAGGACTGTTGCACTCAGGCCCCCGAGCCACAGCACAGCCGCCGGTCTCCACTCTTTGTCGCTGTCCCAGCCGATCTGGCCACACGCACTGTTGTCTGTGTCCCAGGGAGACCGGGCACAGATCACTTGATGCAACGCAGCCAGCAGCGTATCACCGCCGCGCTGCAGGGATGTAGATCGGCCGTCCCTTAAGCAAGCCCCGCTGCCCTCGCTGGTAATGTGTCAGCCGTCTCCGCTCAGGCCGCACTTTCACCGATGTTCACGCTGGCTCAATTGGCGGTATCCCGGGTGCCGCACCACTCCAAGCGGGCCCTTGGTGTCCCCCAGCACCTCACCAGTATCAAAACACCAGCAGGGTCGGATGAGTGGCCGGATTTCAGGATGTCAGGATTTGAGTCGGGTGTCGGAGCTCCGCTAGAGTGCCGCCTTCTTGCTCAGCTCCCAGACCACGCCCCCATCCTCATGATCCTTGACAGAGGAGACACAGTAGCTCTCTTTGTCCTGTACCTCTCTGCAGCATTTGACACAGTCTCACATGCCACCCTCATCATGCACCTGCATGAGATTGGCACACATGCGCTCCTCCTTGATGAATAGAACTCAAGCTGTAAGCCTGGCTCTTCTGTGGAGTGTCTCAATGTTCATCGTGCAGCCCTACCCTCTTCAACGCATGCACAATCCCTCTGGCCAATGTCATCGTCGCACAAAACATCATCGTCCTCTCTTATACAGATGACACACAACTCATTCTTTCTCTCTCGGGCAAGACCCCCAACAAGAAACAAGTTCCCTGCCAACATGACCAAAGTTGCTAACTGGATGAAAACCATTTGTCTCAAGCTCAACACTGACAAGACAGAAGTAGTGATCTTCTGCAAGACCACCTCGCCATGGGACTCCAGCTGGTGGCCGGTCGAACCCGGGCCCACACACAGCACCCACGCCAGGAACCTCAGAATCATCATTGAAAGCATACTGGACATGACAGCACAAATCAGTGTCGTCACTGCATGCTGCTTCCACATGCTTATGATGCTGAGGAAGATCTTCAAATGGCTCATGTAAGAAACTGGGTTTTTGCATGAGACGGGTGAACTTTTTTATCAAGCAACAACCACAAGCGTTGTCAGGGTGAACCACAAAAGTCATTATATTAACCTGTGCTTAACCATCTTATATCGGGCTTAATTTGGAGGCACTGTTTTAAGTATTTATGCAGCACACAAATAATAGTAATAAAGTAAAAACACAACACAAGAGCTATCCAACACCAAGTTAAAAAATAGAGTAAAATTTCATAATTAAAATGAGACCAAAGCAACAAAAATCTGACCAGCAGTACCGGAGATATTGAATCTTAAAGGTTTAAGCAAAAATAGCACCAAGAAGTAAAAATCGCTAACTGTGGATATCTGGTCGCGCTAGACCGGGACAAATTCACAAGTTCAGGCCAACCGCAATGGAGTGGGTTAGTCTTGCTGAAAAGGTTACCTTCTCAAAGTCCGACATGCAGAGTTCAAAATGTCAGGATTTCACAGGAGGAGCTCACCTAATGCCAGCCAAGGGTAACACCTCTTGGGGGCCAGGAAATCACTCCAGGAGAGACCAGCAGGGCTCAGGCTGGTCCAGTTGTATGTCAAGACAGGTCCAGTTGCAGGGCTTAGAGGGCCAGTTGCAACAGGAAATGTTATGCTATGGAAGAGGTAGGCCTCACAGTAGTGAAAAACAAATTTGTGAGTTCTTCACTACCAGGCCATGTAAAACTTAAAACCACATGTCCTATCCTTTAAATACAATGCACCCTGCCCTATGGGCTCTTTAGGGCCTACCATTAGGTTGACATATGTATTAAAAAGGGAAGTTTAGGCCTGGCAAAAGGTTTACTTTTCCAGGTCAAATTGGCAGTTTACAACTGCCCATTGCCTGCAATGGCAGGCCTGGACATGTTTTTAAAGGCTACTTAAGTAAGTGGCGCAATAAGTGTTAGAGGCCACCAGTAGCATTACATTTACAGGCCCTGGGTACATGTAGTATCACTTTACCAGGGACTTATAAGAAAATTAAATGTACTAATCAGTGTAAGCCAACTTACCATGTTTTTGGGAAAAAGCACAAGTACTTTAGCACCGATTAGCAGTGTTAAAGTGCACAGAGTCCGAAAGACCAACAAAAACAATTTCAAAAACAGGAGGAGTGAAGGCAAAATGTTTGGGGTGACCCTGCAGAGAGGGCCATGTCCACTAGCTTTGAAGCAGCACCAGAAAAACCATCACTCACGCCCTAGTCACCAGCAAATTGGACTACAGGAACACCCACTATGCCGGGATCATCAAGCAACTCACCAGAAGTCTATAAACCATCCAGAACTCAGCAGCCAGATTTATCCTCAACATACCACACAGAACTCACATCATGCCACACTTAGGGAGCTCCACTGGCTCCCAATACACAAACACTCTAATTTCAAACTCCTCAAAACACATTTAAGGCACTACACAATTTAGACCCCACCAACCTAAACAGTGGCATGTCATTACACCAACCACCCAGGCACCTACGCTCCACAGGACTCCTGCTCACACGCATCCCACACATACACCAAACCAGATCTGTAGGATGGGAGTTCTCTTACATCACTCCTAAAGCACAGACCAACCTCCCACTCCACATCAGAGCCTCCTACTCTCTTCTTGAATTCCGTAAGAAGCTGAATGCCTGGCTTTTAAATTAGCAAACCTGCCCTAGGCCTTACTTAGGGATAGGCACACACACCTGTTCAGCGCCTCTAGGGTGATAGTGCGCTTTACAAAAACACATAATATAACCCAACCCGGTGCATCAGCAAGTGGTGCCAGGTAATGGGCCAAATGCATTAGAGAATGGACAGTACAATATAAATCCATGCTAGGCAGCCTTAAGCCCTCTTAATTTGTGGCTGTATGTAATTTTTGACATATTAAAACTCAGTTTCTGTGCATCACAAGCATAACTCTTGATGTGGTTGTATATGCCTTTGATCATTGACCTTGGAATCTGAAAAGGCAGCATATTAAATACATAATTGAAACTTGTGGTGACAACCATATTGATGGCTTTCACCCTCCCCCATAGGGAGATTTGAAGACTTGCCCGCTTCTTGAATTCTTTTGTTGTTTTTATTACAAGAGATTGGACTTTATCTGTTATCATTGTAGACATATCGAGGCTAATCCTAATCCAGATTCCCAGATATTTAATCTCACAAGGCTACCATGTAAAAGGGAGATTAGTAATTGAGTCTTTCCTTATGAAAGAGTCCAACATTTACTTTCCAGTACCAATTCAACCTATTACTCACAATAATGAGCTCCAACTCCGCGCTAAACTTCTGCTTCTAGGCGAAAGATCATTGTCACCATTTTTTAATGGAAACTAAATCAAATCAAGTCAATCAACATCACAATTAACAATTTAAGTTCCATCAATAAGGAGAGTTTTAAATCAGTTTAAAAACCTTTATTCTCTTTAAGAGATTAGTGAATAGTTTTTGGTCTTTTTATTTAATTAATTAGTCAGATAAATCAGTTTACAGAAATTATCAAAGGAAAATATGGTTGGAGTCATCAATAGCATGTTCCATAAAGGAATTAATCCCTATTCTAACTAATGGAAGTAAACGCTAATGGAACTCATAAAGAGTTCAGGAACGGAGTGAGATCAAAGAAGCATCAAGTTTGATGTAAAACATTAAGTAGTTGAACTCCTCATAGAGGGCAGTATGTGAAATTCAGCCAAGTCTCAATCTCTAAAAAGCATACACTTGCAGTAGCAAACTGTACAAAAATAAACCTCAACAGGGAAAGAGGGGAAACAGATGCATCTGTAGCTACACCCGTCAGGATAGAAAAGTATAAGGTAGCATCACCACCAAGTGGCAGGTAACTGTAATTGTCGTTAGCAGTAGCTTACAACAAATTGCAGATCCTATAAATCACAGATCCTATACAGGAAAAGCTCTGGGAACATGGGAAAGTGAGAATGTGTGTGTGTGTACTAACTAGAAACATGCACTAATATAAAAGACAAGAAAACATGTGGACAACAATGTTGCGGATCAGGTCACTCCAGTCCAATAAGAAGACATCTTTCAATGGTGAGCAGCTTCGTTCTTCCTTTCCCATAGAAAACACACGGAGTCCACAGTCTACTACCAAATATGTAACAGGCATCACTAAACATTTGTATAGCTGGAAACGTCTAACCTTGGTTCCCAGGGAAGTTTATTGCAGTGTCTATTCTATCAATTATTCAAAGTTTCACGCAGTAACAATGAACTACACTAAAGACAGAAACATTTGCTTTAAGATTTCCTGTTAAGTAATGGCTTTCGTATTTCATATAAGTAAGCATCTTTGTTAAAATGTGTGTTCTCTATTCAGTATTATGTGAACATGAGATAGATAGGAAGTTCAAGCTTGGTACAGCTAGAATATGCATCTTAAGAAAGGAATACATGTTATAAATTAGAAACGTTCTGCAGCTATGACAAAATCTAAGCAAGTCACATTAAAGTCAAGCCATCAAATACATTTGGCACAGTTCAGCAATTTCTAAAACCTCTGTTTGTTAAAGGAAAATATAACAGCAGTGTTCCAGTGAATATGGGTGTCTGATGTAGTTTGCACATTTCGACTATGTACCATTTTAAAGTCCATTTTCATGTTATTACCTAAGGCAAATTATCATTTTTGTTAACGAATTTTTTATGTAATTTGTGTAACTCTATCACTACCAATAGAATATCACCAGAGTGTAAAAAAGTTTCTGTTCTCCACCCACCATCTCAAATCCTCTCACTTCAGTTGCTTTATGAATAACTGCCACTAGAGGTTTAAGCACCAGTAGGAATACCAATGGTGACAATGGCAAGTCCCGTCTGGTACCTCTAGGTATCGAGAATGAGTCTGGGAGAAATCAGTTAGGTGAGACTGCTGCCATCAGTTGTTGTTATAATCATCCGATTTTTGTAGAAATTTTGGACCTAGTCCTGTACGTCTCAGTGTGCGGACCAGGTATTGCCATTCTCTGTGGTCAAAGTCTTTCTCGATATCTGAGACTGCTACAGACTCTCTGTGTTTATCTCTTTCTTGCCACGTCATCTGTTGAAAGGTTCGGAGCTGATACAAAGATTATCTGCATGGGACAAAGCCTACTTGGTTTTCATGAACCAATGCTGGTATGTATTTTCTTTGCCTTGTGACCAATATTTTGGCCAAAAGTTTCATGTCCATGTTTATGTAAGAAATAGGCCTGTAGCTGACACACAGGGTAGGGTCGTTCCCTTACTTCAGCAGAAGGGTAATGATAGCTCTGTTATATTGTGGCTGAAAGCCAGATGAAGCTTCAGTATAGGCTTTACCTAGTAAGAAGGACAGGATTGCAGCATTCATTTTGTAAAATTCCTTCAGCAGGCTCTCTTCTCCTAGAGCTTTGTTGGTTGGTAAAGCTTTACTTGTATCCTGGATTTCGTGTTCTGAAATTTCCCCTTTTAAGGCATCCGCTCCTTCTGGAGTCAATGTCAGTAAGGAGACATTGTGGAATAATTCACGTTCTTGTTGGTGCTCCGTGTTTTGTGTTTCTGACACATACACTGAGGAAAAGAGGGCTCTGAAATCAGCAGCAATGTCAGTTTAATAGGTGATCCTGCTATCTGCTGAGTTTTTGATTAATGGAATCATTCTATAAGCTTCATTTGCTTAAGACGTAAAACAAGCAGACGACCGGCATTCTCCCCTTGTTCGTATTGTGTTCTTTTGATGTGCTGGAGCCCATTCCGCTGTCTGCAAGAATAGTAAATTGAGTTCTACTTGGATTTGGTTATTGCTGTCAATAGCCCTGGAGATGGTTTGGTTCTGTATGTCTTTAACATGTCGTGTGATTCCCATTCCAGATTAGCTTGTATATTCAGGGCAATCCTCTTGTCTTTGGCTGAATCTTTCATCAGCTGTCCACTTATGAAGGCTTTTCTGGCTGCCCACACAACTTGAACAGAGGACACAGAATGCTGATTCAGTGCAAGATAGTCTTTCAGATAAGCCTATAATTTATTTTTTTCCTTCAGGTCTTTAGACCATAATGTTGACATTCGCTAACTGCAGGGGGCAGAGAGCATCAATTCCAGATTAAGGACAATGAGAAATAGAGAATGCTCAGAGATGCTATGATCAATTATTAAGCATTGGGTGAGTTTAGAAAGCAATGATCCAGAAGTCAGGAAGTAATGTATTTGAAATTTTGTGCCACATACACAAGACAGGAAGGTGTATTGCCTGTCAGTGGTAGGATTAGATGCCATGGATCTATTAAGGGATATTTAGTTATAAGGTCCTGAAGGAGGCATGAGTCCCTGGTTTGGGGTTTATCAGGTTTTCCAAATCTGTCTATGATACAATTTGGTGCCATCTTACAGTCTCCTCCCAGGATCATCGGAGTTTTGTCAAATTCTGTTAGCGTCCTATTTAAAGTTGAAAAGAATTTGGGTTTGTCTGTTAGTGGAACATAGATAGAGCTGATCTCTATGCGCAGTTTGTAAATAGCCATCTTGGCAAAGACGCTGGAACCATCAGGATCAGACCATAAATTCAAAATAAGGGCTGGTAGGCATTTGTAGTTCAGTATTAGCACTCCTCCTTTGTTTGTAGCAAATATCAATTTTGTAATCCAGTCTCTCTTTATTTTAGCCAATACGGGAGAAGCTAGGTGAATATCTTGAATTAAGGCAGTATCTGATATTGTGCTCCAAGGTACTTAAGAACCTTTTTACCTTTAACAAAGCTGGTCAGAACATTAATGTTTAGACACAGAATACACAGATCATTACCAATAAGGATCACTGTGTCAGTCATGAAGCCGCAATTGGAAGATCTATTATTGTGTGAGTATTAACGAGGAGCTTACTACCAGAAAGTCGGGTAGAGGAATTCAAGTGACTTAGTCAAGCCTAAAGGTTGAGGGTAAAAGTGTAAAAGTTATGAGAGCATTGGGAGGAAGATGTGAGGTACACCTAAGAACAATTCATTTCCCTTTTAAATTGAGTGGACTTTATCCAAGGGAGTTAAATATATAGTTGCCCCACCTCTGCTTGTAAAAGTGATGAGCTTGCAATATCTCATGGGGGTGAGGGTAGATAGATAGATAGATAGATAGATAGACAGATAGATAGATAAGTAGATAGATTCTTATTGTTTCAAGTTATATAAAACCATCACAATATAAAAACGACATTCTTCTTAAAAATGATTAAAACTGAGTGAAGACATAATCTAGCATGTTCAAATCAAACATTCGGCATAATATAACATGCGGGGTAAACCAGCCAATAGAGCTGCAACTAGATGAACTTAGTTATAAGCATGATCCACTAACGTGTAGGGTGCAATGTTATACAACAATGGGGTTAGGGCACAGTTCGAGCCCCTGAGTTAATGGGGCTGGATATTGCATTGAAGTCACATGAGAGTCAGAAGGGATAACCTGCAATGGCCAGGGAGATGTAAAAAATTAAGACATCTTCTAGAGCCCCAACCAATTCCATAATTTCCCTAGACGTGAACGTCATGCATTTGGAGGAGCCAATTAAATGAAGTAGAGACCCAACTGAACACCTACCTGAAAGATTTGCTGGGTTTCCGGGGCCAAGGAAGTCTTCTTTGGCCAGCAAAATGACTTGTGTGCTCGAGGCTTCTCTAGCAGACCAATGGACAATGGGGGTGAGTGGTCGAGTATTAGAAAACCTTTCCAATGGATAGTTTGTCATTTATTGATCATTGGTAGTTGAGAGACTACAGGTGTTCCAAGTGCATTAGCTTTCTGATTGCCTCTCTTTCAGTGATGATTTGGATTTGTCTCGGTTTGTTTGATTGTTGGCTGGCACAACCTCATTCTGTATGGGTGTAAATAGCAAGCCATGTTTAATTATTTTCTGATTAGCTCCCCCCAGACACACCAATATACAAAGAGCTCCCTGGAATATGGTTGAGCCCACCCTGGGGTCAGGGTGAACCCGATGATGAAGCATGCCATTACTAGAGTGGGTGAGGGTTGTTTATAAAAAAGGATTAATTTTCCTTTTTCCCACTACTCACAGAGGTGGTATGTAGTCATGGAGTGCACCCTTTCTCTCATTTGGCAGAGGGATACTCTTACATTTATCCATAAGCAGACAACCACTTCCTCATAAGCACTCACTGAGAACAGACATAAGATAGCAGTCTGTAGTGCATGTTACACAAAAGACATTAGTCGGTTAACCATTTCCAAGTAATTTCAAATTACATATTTGCTTCCTGTGTGTGCTTTGCTTCCTCACTCTCTTGATTCCTGGAAAATCCCGGCATATTCTTTAGAATGCTTTGTAAAACATTAACAAACTGTGCTAGCACCGATGCCTAACACATCCTTTAACACTTGGAGTAGGTTGGTGTTTTCTTACAGTCACAAAAGGAGTTCTGGGAATTAAAGAAACATTACCTAAACAGGAATGCAAATGGGCCAATTTATTGTGGCTAATTATAGATAGTATTTTCACTTACTTGCATTTTAATAAGGTTTTGAATTGTGCACCAGACTCTCTCCAAAATGATGGAGGCTCCTCGGCCATTAACATATTTGAACCAATTCACTAGCAGACATCCATCAAATCAAGGGTCTGCCTGCCTTTTCCTTCAAAATACCTATTGATCACTGACTTAAGGTTGCAGTATGTATTGCATGTTATACAATATACATTAGGTTATTTCCCTGCATACATTTTGTTTTTTTCCTCAAATTTGTTTTTATTAAGTTTTCAATGACAATAAACATTACACTTGGTAATATCCGTACATCTTATGCTCGTATGCGTCTATAAGTACTCTATTTCCTTGTACAGAGTCTAGCGGGTTATCCGCGTCATATCTTCTTCGAGTGACTGTGCAGATATTACCTTAAATCGTACATAACGTTTGAGAAAACTAAAAAGCAAAGGGAAACAAGTCCTTACATTAAACAACGTCCCTCCCTTAACCTAGTAACCCTCCCCCTCCCGTGATTCTATTACCCAAAATAAAATATTATCACAGTGCTCCCAGCTGTGGGAAGAAGGCAAGGGGGTGTTCAAGAACAACAGAACTGTGTTAAGAAGAGAAGAAAAAGAAAAAGAAAAGTGGACCAAAAGGTAGGGGGGAACTCAAGCAATTGGGGTACCTGGGTTCCGGGGCGATCCGGAGGGCCGAACCTGATGTGGGTTTATCTACGGGTTAAGTTCTGGTATTGAAAGTGGGTCTGGTTAGATCTGGAACAGGTGCAGTGCTCTAACCCTCGTCGGGCAGGTAGTCAATGGGAGACCGTTAGATAGATAGCTGACTAAGGGGCCCCAAGCATATTCAAATTTTTTGAATTCGTCTCTGTATATGTCGCTCATACGTTCCATGGTGAGTGCCTGCCATAAACGGGCATGCCATTGTGTGATGGCAGGGGCGTCTTTCCTCTTCCAGACGGCGGCTATTGCTGTTTTTGCAGCCCCCAGACAGAGCCACATTATGGCCTGGTCTGCTTTTGTTTGATATTTCAAACTGCTGTCCCGAAGACCAAGAAGCATAAAATCTGGGGAGTCAGGGATGGGGTATCCTAGTATCTCTTTAATTTGTGCCAAGATTTCCGACCAAAAGGGCCGAATTGTCAGGCAGTCCCACCAAATGTGGCGAAAGTCACCCAGAATGCCACACCCCCTCCAGCAAAGATCGGATGTGTTGGGAAATATCTTTTTTAGTTTCGTAGGGTATAGATGCCAGTCATAGAGTATCTTATAGTGGGCTTCACATTGGCCTAGTGAATGGTTGTGACGCCTTATGTCCTTCCACAAAGCTTTCCATTGTATGTTGCTGATCTCGTGGCCTAGTGTGCGTTCCCAAAATTCGAGGTGACGTGGGCGTCTAGAAGGGAGTGTATGTAGTAGTAGCGAGTAAAGAAAAGAGATAGCCCCTTTTACCGAGCTCGCCCCCTCACATATCTCTCCAAAGCCGTGAGTTCCCTTGTTGCTCCCTCTCTAATCCCACTCTGCAAGGCCCAATGCCTCAGCTGGAGATAGTGGTAGTGCTCCGAGCTCAGCAACTGGAATTCCCTTTGACAGTTTTCAAATGTCAGTATGTCCCAGTTGTGAAAAATGTATGCTAACATGAGGCATCCTCCCTCCTTCCATGCATCAAAGGGGCCAGGCTGTAGTGCAGGGGGGAAGGCTGGATTGTAGTGTACGGGGGTAAATGGTGAGGGGAACGTCATCCATTTCGTTTGTCTCAAGACGTCATCCCAGGTTTTGAGGGTCGTTCTGGTAGGGGTGCTTATATAGGCGTTGGCCGGTCGATCCGATTTTGGTTTCCAAAGGAGATCCCATATCCCTGCCCGAGATTGCACGATCCATGTGTAGCCAGTGTTTATCTGACTCGCGTTGACACCATTCCACTATAACCTTAAGTTGTGCTGCTTTATATAATATAATATAGTTCCAGGTCGGGTAGTGCCAATCCGCCCTCGTCCGAGGGCCTCCGTAGGAGATTAAATGGGAGCCTCGGCCTTTTATTCTGCCAAATAAATTTCTTTAATTGAGTGTGGACTCCCTGTAAGAAGTTTCTCTCTAGATCGACGGGGAGACTCTGAAATAAATGCAGAAATTTTGGGAGGACTACCATCTTGACAGCATGTATTCTGCCCAACCAGGAGAGCTACAGTGGTGCCCACTGCTTAAGATCAGCCTGGAGTTGGCGTAGGAGTGGAGGATAGTTTGCACTAAATAGCCTCGAGACTTTGGGGGTCAGCTTTATCCCCAGATATGTTAGGGGCTGATTGGGACCGCCCACCAGACATGCGGCGGTCCCACCACTGCAATTAGGATGCTGGGCTTTCAACATTGCGGGTTGTGCTGCTGGCTGCAGCACCGTCCACAATGTTGAAAGTGCTTGCATCGCATTTCCCTGCACCACGTGGCAGGCACCACACGGTGCCTGCCACTTGGTGCATGGAAATGCAGGGGGGTACGATGGGTAGCTCCCAGTGCAGCGACACCCCCCAAACAAGGGGGGCCCGCAACAGACCCCCAAACCCAATCCCCGCCAGCCTTTCCATGGCGGCATCGCCGCCATGGAAAGGCGCCTGGCCACACACATCCTAATATGGCGGACGGTGCCTGCTAGGCACCGCCACCATATTAGTGGCCCTGCTCCGCCCGGCAGGCAATCAGTGCGATTGCCACCGGCGGAAAAGCGGCAGATGGACTTTGCGTCCGCCGTGATACCCACCGCCATCCTAATATGGCGGTGGGTAAATCTCAATATGATGGCGGTACGATCGATCGTCCCGCCATCGTAATGAGCCCCTAAGTTCTCTTTTGACCCACTGGAAAGGGGTTGAAGCTACCAAATCTCCCACCGCTGCTTCCGTTAACGTCAAGTTTAGAATAAAAGATTTGGGCTAGTTAATTCGAAGTCCTGCTACCCCTTCAAAGCGTCCCAGCTCCTCCCTGAGGATCATCATAGATCGCCTTGGGTCCAAGAGAGTCAGCAGGATGTCGTCAGCGAATAGAGAAATTTTATGTTCCTCGGAGCCAAAAGGAACCCCTCTGATCCCCTGATTCTCTCTAATTTTTGTGGCTAGTGGTTCAATGCTAAGCGCAAAAAGGAGTGGGGAAAGTGGACACCCCTGACGTGTTCCCCTCCCTAGGGCAAATGGATCCGAAGCTACTCCGTTAACCAGTATTCTGGCGCTAGGGGCAGCGAAGTTGGCCTTTATCATATTTATAAATGTCTCACAGAATCCAAAGCGCTGGAGGGCCTGAAAAAGGAAGGACCAGTCCACCCGATCAAATGCCTTCTCAGCGTCTAAGCCGAGAAGGACTGCAGGGATCTGTTTTTTAGCAGTTTTTTCAATTAAGTGGATCACTCTACGCACATTGTCGTGCGTCTGCCTGCCTTTAATGAACCCAGACTTGTCCGGGTGTATTAAGCCGGGCATCAGGTTTTCTAATCTGGTGGCCAGAATTTTTGAGTATAGTTTGGCGTCCAGATTGAGGAGTGCTATGGGGCGATAAGATCCACATTGTTGTGGGTCCTTCCCGGGTTTGGGGATCACGGAAATAAGTGCTTCGCTCATAGTAGGTGTGACTTGTTTGGTGACCGCTATGTAATTAAAAAGGCAGTCAGTTGTGGAGTCAGGTCTGCGCTAAACGTTTTATAGAACTCTGTCGTCAGGCCGTCAGGTCCTGGAGATTTGTGCAGTTTCAGGTCACCGATAGCCTTCTGTACCTCCTCTTCCATAATAGGTTCGCCCAGTTGTTCGTCCTGGGCTGCTGTGACCTGTGTGAGCTCTATCTCGTGCAGGTAGTCCACTTGTTCCTGTGGGTTGGGTCGGTCTGCTGTATATAGTGTGTTGTAAAAATCTCTAAATATTTGTGCTTTCCCTGCCTCTTCCCGCGTCTGTGTGCCTGAGGGGTCCTGTATATTCCCTATGTACTCTTTTTCTCTCTTCACTCGCAATTGTCTTGCCAGGTGCGCCCCCACTTTGTTACCCTGAGCGTAAGAGGACTGCTTAAGTCGAAGAAGTGTTAGCTCTTCCCTGTTTAAGTATATTGTCTGAAGTTTCCCCTTAATGGCCGTGACCTTTCTTTGGAGTGTTAGTGTGGGGGTGGCCTTATGCGCTTGTTCTGACGCTTTCAGTTCCCCCTCCAAGGTCAGTCTCTCCTTCGTTCGTTCCTTATTAAGGGCTGCCATCAGCATCAAACAATGTCCCCTGACCACGGCTTTGAAGGCGTCCCAATTATTCGCCAGTGACGTATCTTGAGGGTCATTGAATTGACAGAATTCCCTGATGTGTGTGCGCAGTGCGTCTCGCAATGTTTTGTCGCGTACTAAGGCATTGGGGAAAAACCACCTCTTAAATTTGGCTTTAGGGCATGACCATTCCAGGAGTATTCCCACCGGCGCATGGTCTGAAATGATTATAGGGTATATGGTGGCCTCTTTAACCTGCTGATTCAAGGATTGGCTCAAGAAAATGTAGTTGAGTCTTGAGTAGGAGCGGTGGACGTGTGAAAAGAAAGTATAGTCTTTATCTTCCGGATGTGCCTCCCTCCAACTGTCCCTGAGACCCATATCTTGGATGGCCAGTTTCAGGTTTTTCGGAAAGCTCCCCATGTGAGCTTGCTGGGGGTGTGTGCTATCAGACCCTGAATGCCAGGTGAGATTGGAATCTTCCATCATGATTACTTCCCCCTCTGCGAAGCCGCCCAGTAAAGAAAGGGTGTTGTGGATGAAGACTGCCTGGTTGGTGTTAGGGACGTATATCGACACAATTGTACAGAGCCTTCCCCGAATGCGACCCTTTACAAGTACTACCCTCCCATCTTTGTCAGATTTGTAAACCTCAGGGAAGCATGGAAGAGAAGGGCCACCCCGTTGTGTTTTGTAGTGGAGGAGGATTTATATATCAATGGGAATGCTTTATATTTCAATCTGTGGTCTTCTGATCGTTTGAGATGCATCTCTTGTAGAGCGACTATGTCATAATGAGTGTCTGTGAGGTATTTCCAGATCTTCTGTCGTTTGGATGGGGCGTTCATGCCTCTAATGTTCCATGATAGTGTAGAGATTACCATAGGTATTTTTTGTACCTAGTGAGTATCTCCTGTTTGCTTCTCATTGTCTGCTCGTCCCCTCTACTCCTCCCTCCGACCCCCGCACATGCTCATCCACGCTAGCTTGTTTGTCTGCAGCCTTCCAGAATACTTTGCCCGATTCTGTTCCCCGTGTGATACCCCTTTCACCCTGGTCCCGGTGTAGTAAGAAAAGAAAATAAACAAAGAGGGAAAAAAGAGAAAGAGATGAAATTCCAAAACAGTGAACATTGGGACAACATGTCCCCAAGTCAGATCACCTTCTCGGTGTCTGGCGTACATGTGAGGCGAATTGGACCATAGTCCGATGCCGAAGTTCTTTCATTGAAGCTCTATGAGAGGATAGTCCCTACTTCTCCATGGCGGAGCCTGGTAGCGTGCTTCGCTGATGTCCGCCTGGGCAACAGCCATGAGGTCATCTCGGGTCGTCACCAACCAGATCCGAAATGGCTGAGGGGTCAATGGTCTCCTGTAATTCAAGATTGGTGTGATGGTGTGGCTTGTCGTTCTCGTTGCGTGGGTCTTTGCAGAGCTTGCGTCAGTTTTTGGTGAGATTCTTTTGATACGGATTCTCTCAGGTCGTCTCTCGGAGGCTCTGATTCTTCTGTGATCTGGGAGCCCGGTGGGTTTGCCATTGGTTGCCTTTCTCCACTCCGCTGTGAGCACTGTTTTGTTGGGCGTGGGTGTCTGTTCCTGTTTCAGTCTCCGGAGATGTAAGACCCAGCAGGGTGAACGCCTCCTTTGCCTCGGTGATATGGTGAGCCTTGTTTCGGTATTCGAAGGCAAGGCCAAAAGGGTAGGTCCAGCGATACCTAATTTTGTCCTGTCTAAGCTTCTCCGTGACTGGCCTCAGTTGTTGATGACGCTGCAGCGTTGCTGGTGCTATATCCTCTTATAAATCACAGGAGAACCCCTGAAATTTCACTTTGTCGAGTTTTCTGGCGGCTTGTAATATGGCCTCTTTGGTCTTAAATGAATGTAGCTTTGCCAGGACATTGCGTGGTCGACGTTTTCCGTCTGGGTTGGGTCTTCCCACCCTGTGCACTCTTTCCACTTTGACCTTGAGCTTTGCCGTACCCAGGGTTTCAATAAAAAGGCCTGTCACAAACGCTTCGAGGTCTGGTCCCTCCGCTCCTTCTTCCAGGTTCCGGATTTTAATGTTCTCCCATCGCGCTCTGTTTTCTAGGTCTTCAGTTTTCAGTAACAGCGCTTGAACCTGTAATTGGAGATCTTGCGTAGTCGAAGTTGTCTGTTCCTTGTAACGCTCTTGGTTTGCAGTTTTGGTTTCTAGGTCCAGCACTCTGGTGCCTACCGAATCGACGTCTTGTTGTAAACTGGATAGTCTGCCATTGAGATCGGCCCTCAGCGAGTCCAGGGACTGGGCCATATCTGCCTTAAGCTCCTCCCGTAGCTCCTGCTTGAATTCTCTCAGGGAGGCGAGAAGATCTTCTTTAGAAAGCGCCATGTTGAGTGCCCCTTCTCTAGTTGATTGAGGGTCCTTGGTAGTTGTGGGGGTGAAATAGGCGGAGACTCTATTACCTTGTTGATTTTTGGGCGGCATAGATTGGCCCTCCGCGACCCCTGCGTAACTCTACCACCGCTTAGGCGTTCCCCAAGGTGATTCCTGTGTGGCGATGGCGATGGCGAGGGCTTCTCTCGCAAGAGCTCAGATGCCTTCCACTCCCCTTCTTTGGTCTGCTCGTGGTATCTCGAGCGGTGCACCGTCTCCCCTCTGACTAGTGCTTAATGGGGCCTTTCACTGTAATATTTCAGACCTCTGCCTCGATCTCTGGTGTCCTCACCGTTTCTCCTGTGGATCGTGTCATTGCTGTCCCGAGTTAAACAAGGTTATTGACCCAGGGAGCCATGGGGACTTTTATGCGGAGGACCTTCTCTGATTAAAGAGTTGTAGTGAGTTAATTTGTGGCATTACTGCGTGCTCCCCTGCTGTTGAAGTGCTTTCTCCGGGTCTTCCCCGGGCGCCATTTTAAGGTCAGGCACCAGGCTGCTCCCCCTCACTGCACCGTTCTCGCTGCAGCCGCCGGTGAAATTGAATGATTGTCCACTGCTCCCTGCCTCCGTTATTGTCTCGGCCTTATTTTAATTTTGGTTTGGGGGCGAGGGTGCCTCCGCTGTCCCCCCCCCCGGCTCCCGATGCGCCGTCCTCTGCCGAGTCTGGGCCTCACTACCTCCGCCCAGCAGCCCAATGGAGAAGTGTGCTCGTTGTCTCCGGGGGGTTCTTTAGGACAGGGGGGAGGGCTCCCACTCACTCACCGTTGTTCATTGGAGACGGGGGCTCAGCGCGGCATGGAGCGTGGATACGTGGGCTCCCTCGGCCCGGTCACACGCTGTCTTCCGTCACTGGCCTCGCTCACACCGGTCCTCCTCCGGTCGCCCGCCGTCTGTCAGTCGCAGCAATCCTGGCTCCGACTTCGTCCCTCAGACCACCAGCAAATCGGGATCGCTGCAGGTCTTGGTGCCGGGTGTTCACCGCTTTCAAATATACGGGCTCTTCCAACCCGGTCTTTTCCCGCTGTCCGTCGCGAGTCTAGGCCGCACCGTCCCTCGGCTGATCCTCTGCCATCCGCCCGGGTCTCGCCACTTTCAGCAGTCCCGCTTCATTCCTCACAATCACAAAGAGTCCCCAGGCAGGAAACGGGTCTCTTGGAGGTAAGATCGTCGCTTTATCCTCTTTTAATAGACTTTCGGCATCGGAGCCGTCGTGGTTCACGTCCACACGGCCATCTTGGCTAGCCACGCCCCCCATAAATTATTTTTAATTACCTGTTTGCCTTCCAGATGTGGCCTTCTCTCATACTGTCCAAGTTCTCAGTAATTAATTCCTTTAAGTCACTGATGTTCTATGGGTTGACAGAAGAACTAGACCCAAAATTGAACGTGAGAGCAAAACAGCATCATATCTGCAAGGATGTGGCGCTATTCCTCTCTCTCCCTGTGCTGGGGCACTTTGTGAAGCAATGCACTAACATAGACACTCTTGCACCATAATGCTGGGGTGTCTGCATTGTGAGAAGCATAGTTTTTGTGCAGGAAGGGATCCCTACCTGCAAAAAATCTTTGTTGAAAGACAATTTCCTCTTTGTAGGTGTGCTGAAGAATGAAACACGCATGCAGAGGAAGAAAGGTGAAGAACTTAAAATATTTCTCATTGTTATGCCAGCCTCAGGGAGGCGCAGGATTTTGGTGCAAAAACATATTTACAAGTCTTTGTAGGTGTGAATATGCATCAAAATCCATGAGTGAATGTACGGAAACACCCATGCACCACCCATGGAATGCTTCCTTGACGTAAAGAAACATTGCTTTACTTTGGGTTACATTTCAATTCAAATCATGATTTGCGTTGGATTTTAAATACCAACCCAATAGTTTGCGTCTGGTCTGCATTACAAAAAGTAACGCAAACCTGATGCAACGTGTGTGTAAATCTGGGCCTTAATATACTAAAGGGAAAGAAAATGTTTACTTCACAACTGGACTATGAAAGTAGCCGTTTTTCAAACTCGAGCACGAAAAGGTTTTTGTTTGCACTGCACATTGTCTCCGAATCACAGAGTACGTGAATTGTCACAGACATCCGAGCAGTTTTATTGGGGGTAGGCCTGCATATGTTTTGTAGGTAAATATTTTCACAGCCACATTTTTATGAAGTATGACATGTTTGCAAAAATCATAAAAAATGTTTAGCGAAGTAGAAAACTGCATCAGGGCGCTACCATCCCTGTGTGAGTTGAGGGGAGGGAGCTTTTGGAATAGCGTATAACTGGAGTAATAAATCCTTGCTCCTATTCATATGGATAGCTTTTCGATGTTTTCAGGCGACAGATTGGTCTTTCTAGCCCTGATGATAACCCTTATTACCCTGAAGACACATGTGGAGGCTACATTGGCAGCAGGCCACAAGAGTTGTTTGGTTGCCAGTCTGCTCACTGCCAGCCATTGCTCATTTATTCTGTACAAAAGGAGCAGTGGCTCTTGGTCCGGAGACAATTGCACATTTTCATGCAAATACTGCTGTACCAGCGGCCTCAGTGATATAGATGACGTTGCTCCAGTCTGCTGTGAGGTTGACTTGGGTGCACTTTGCCCAACAGGTGTAGAGCAGTGCTTAATTTGTAAAACAAAATAAGTACCAGGGCTCTTGTCAGGAGGCCACTGCAGCTTGCACCACACATTGCCCCTGCCAGCGCTGCCAGTGATAGTAACAACACAACATCTAACCGACACAATCCTACAAGTGTTACAGTTTGGACTAGTCCAGGCCCCCAAAGCTATAAGAATGGCTTGGTCTGCTGATAATACTCGGTTTTAATGTATATTTAATTGATAATTAACTTGTTGTGGTCAACTCTAAATTAGCCAGACAGTGCCACCTTGTGGCAGACTGTCACAAGCACTGGGGTTGACAATTAGTTGCTGGTGCCGAGCACCGGAAACCACTGGGTCAAATTAAGCACTGGTGCAGAGTCTTTGTTTTAGGATACTTGAGTGGGGCAACTGCTGTCTAACAGGAAAAGAACTGCCTTGAGCATGTACTGCTGTGGTTGGCTGGTGTTAGTGGGCCCACGGTTACTAGCACAATGCTGTGCAGATGTGGTAGGAGGGGCACTTATCCATTTTCTTGAACTAGTGACCAGTGGTGGCTGGCATCTACTGGGAGGACAGGGATGGGTGGGCGGGCGCGCAAGCAAAATTTGCACGTGTGCAAAACTAAATTAAAAAGGAGACTTACCAATGACACCCACAGCTCTGGAGCTCTTCTTTGGCCAGTGGCCACAGGTACTGGATGCTGCAACTCCCTCCAATCAGGGCACTGCTCTCACAGCATGAGAGCAGCAGCGCCCTGATTGGAGGGAGTGGACTTACTCGGCGCTCCACAGCGCTCTGGAGGTCTGCACTTGCTCTAACCCAGTTGTCTTAAGACAGCTGGGTTAGAGAAGTTTAAAATGTGTATGTGTGGCTGGCCGTCTCAACATGGCCGGCCGAAAAATCATGGGAACTTTAAACAGTGCATAGCCAGCTCACCTCCTCCCTACTGTTGTCACTCAGCAGCGGCCCGCCCCGTCCTGACGCCCTGTTCAGGATAGAGGATGAAAAATAAAATGGTAATAAACTACCATTTTATTTTTCATCTCGTGGGCTTTGGGGGGAATTTAAGTGGGGTGACGCTCCTCAGCTTCAACGGAGTAGGCGCCCCTGCTTGTGACGTATCTGTGCTATGCCATGGAATTCGGTCGACCTGCAGTTCTCTGTAAGTCATTCATGTGAATAGTTCAGAAGGACAGGCAGTGTCGCCTGTAGCATTGATCCACTACAGTGGCATTGATGTTCTCATTGAAGAAGAATATGTAATTCTTGAGCATGAGATTACACTGTAAGTGAGCAAGTAGCTTCTTGGACAGACCCCGGGCATCCTTGAACCCTGTGACCGTTGTCATCATCTGCCCACCAGCATTTACACCTGACGAATGACATGGCATATGGTTGTATTGTTGTCCTCGCTGCCTGTGTGGTTTAATCAAAGGGAGTGCACAGCTAGGGGATCTGGTTTTCCATCCTCGATGGTTGAGTTGTTCATAATGGATGACTCTGCACTGCCTCTGTCATGTTTCATGCTGTTGCTTATTGCTTTGAGTGGTTCAATCAGGTGTTGAGGAACAAACATAAAAAAAGTACCCCTTGGGCATAAATCTAATATATATGCACCTTAATATATTGATAGAAACGATATCCCAACCCCAAATATAAATAAATAACTGCAAAGTGCCTGAGATTTAGGAAAATAAAGAAAAAGGAGAGAGCAAAACACCAAATCTAAAATGTTTTTTATTTATTATACATAAATGAATATATAATTCATGATTCAGTATAGTAACCCTGTGCAAACCCCACCTTAATATCAACCCTTACAAACAAAGAGCAGAACACAAAATAGACATTGACAAGATGATTATTGATTATAAACCACAGCAAAGGGGATATCCAATCGAGGGGACGCAAGTGAAGCTCCTCAGGAACCTTTCACGAGGATACCAGAAAGAGGTGTTCACATCACTAAATCAACCCCTTTGAAGATTTATTCTATCAACGTTTCAGTCATGTTTGAGTAATATGTCAGGACCATCATCAGGACACCTCAGGACTGGGTGGAGTTTACATGTGATTTAATTGAAGGGCAGTGGAGCAAATAGAAATCTTCACAGCTGATGTTTCAAAACTGCAAATGCCTACCGTCCTATCTCTTCAATTCCATTAATAATGACTTATTTTGACATTCCCTGCACGTCAAGTTTTGGTCAGAATTATGCAAATCGCACCATGTGAGGATCCGATCTTGAAACATCATCAATGACTCCTCTCTCTTACATTTGAGTGATTCCTGTCTGACTGTAGAGTTAACTCAGATCCCCACATTACCATAATTCTGACCAAAACTTGACGTATAAGAAATGACAAAAGTAGTTATTATTGGCGTTGAAGAGATAATTAAAACATTTTTCAGATAGGATTGCATCTTTTGTAGTTTTGAAAGATCAGCAGAGAAGATTTCTTCTTCTTCCTCCGCCCTTCACATAAATCATATGAAGTCTCCATCCAGTCCTGGTGACGGTCCTGATTTTGCGATATTGTTTCTATCAATACATTAAGATAAATATATATTTGATTTATTGGCCAAGGGCACTTTCTTTGCATTTGTTGCTCTACGGGTTACCCCAGCCCCTTGCTGTCATTACAGGGTACGCGCTATAGTTTGTTTTCAATCAGGTGTCGAAGCATATATAGAGTGGAGCTCCATTCGGTCTGAACATTTCGAATTAAGCCCTGTAGGGGAAGGGAATTCTGTGTTTGCGCTTCTTAGTCTCCTTCCATGCTTTAAAAAGAATGGTTTAAGGGGCAGATATATGACCGTTTTTGCAGTCGCAAACGGGAATTCGGCCCATTTGCGACCACAAAATTGGTCTGCCCCATGTACAAACCACATTTTGCGAGTCGCTAACCTATTAGCGACTCGCAAAATATGGTTTGCGACTCGCTATTAGGAAGGGGCATGCCAAGGGCGTCCCTTCCTAATAGCGAGTCTAACACCAATGTATGATTGTTTTGCGACTGCATTTGCAGTCACAAAACAATCGCAGTTTACCACCTACTTCAAGTAGGTGGTAAGCCACTCGCAAACGGGAAGGGGTCCCCAGGGGACCCCTTCACCTATGTGAATGGGTGCGAAAATATTTTTTAAGAGCAGGCAGTGGTCCCAGGGACCACTGCCTGCCCTTAAAAGATGAAACTGAAAAGTTTCATTTTTCTTTTTTAAATGCATCCCGTTTTCCTTTAAGGAAAACGGGCTGCATTTTAAAAAAAACCTGCTTTATTGAAAAAGCAGTCACAGACACGGTCGTCTGCTGACCCCAGCAGGCCACCATCCCTGAGAGTGCTGGCCATTCCCAATGAGTCGCAAATTGCTCCTGCCTCATTAATATTGATGAGGCATGCAATTTGCGACCCCATTGGGAATCGCAAACAGTGTCTGAGACACTGTTGTACATCCACTTTAGCGAGTTGCAAATTGCGAGTCGCAATTCAGCGCTATTTGCGACTCGCTAAAGTGAATGGTCATACATCTGGCCCTAAATGCCTACAAAGTTTGTGACTAATGGGCAACAGGTCGAAAAAAATTGTTTTGTTTCTGAGGAAGACAAGCACATTGAGGTTCAGGCACTTTACAGAAGGCATGCAGGAGTACTTGCTACACAATGGAGGCTTAATTAAGGCCCCACAGATAGTGAATTATTTAAGCACTCCCTGGCTACCTACAAAGATCTTATCAACAAAAAAAAACTCTCTTCTTCACCCACAGAATTGAAGCTTCTAAAAATTCTTTCAAAAAATTATTTGACAAAATAAAAACTCTCCAAGCCAACTGAAATCAAAAACACTAACGTCATCAGGCCTTTTGTAATCATTTAGCTTCCTTTTTCCAGGAGAAGATAAAGGCAGCGCTGATATCACTTTGCTGTCAGCCACTTTGCCACTCTCAATGTGGATGTAGATGGCCCTTCAGGGCTCTTAAGCCTGGACTCTGCAACGGCTTCTTTTGAGCCTACTACTGACCCCACAGGAAATACTATCACTACCACTCATAAGGATCCCCTTTAGCACCCCTCATTTTTGCGCCTTTCCGCAGAACAAGTCCAGAATTTACTCAACTCAACAAAATTTGGTTCTCCCTTGATCCTTGCCCTCCTAAAATAGTACATCTAGTGCCTGAAATTATCTCAGAGCATCTGACCACTATCTTTAGTCAGATGTTCTGTACAGGCCATTTCCCTACTAAATGGAAGCTTGCCTCTGTCCTCCCCCTTCTGAAAAAAACACACTTGGACAGTGCAGAGCCCAATAGTTATAGGCCTATCTCGTGGCTTCCGTTTCCTGCAAAAGTTGTGGAAAAAGTCATGAACGCAGAGCTTACTCCTTATATCGAGAACCATGGACATCTTGATTCCACTGAGTTTGGTTTTAGAAGCCACCATAGCACGCAACTTGCTCCTATTACAGCCTCAGAGCAAATTAGACAGACCGTAGATGCCAGCGGCAGCGCAGCATTAATTTTATTAGACCTCTCGGCGGCCTTCGGCACGTCAACCTTTACATTCTCTTAGATCACTTCGCATCCATCAGGATTAAGGACCTAGCTCTCATCCTTCTTAAGTCATTTCTCTCGAACTGAGAACAACTCGTAGCTCTTGATGTTTCTAACTCACCTACCTTTATACTTCTTTGTGGTGTTCCTCAGGGCTCTTCTTTGAGCCCTACCCTTTTTAATGTCTATGTCACTCCCCTAGCCAATCTCATCAAGTCTTTCGGGTTCTCTGTAGTGTCTTATGTTGACAACACCCAAATGTGGCCAGTGATTCTGATGAGACAGCTACCCGGTTCCACGACTGTCTAATTCAAGTTGAGAAATGGATGTCCTTGAACTGTTTAAAAATTAATTCTAGCAAAATGGAGGTCTTACTCTTTAGCAAGGATATTTCCTTTTGGTCCCCAACCTGGTGGTCACAGAAACTTGACTCCTTACTGTCACTTGTCTCCAAAGAAAACAAACATTTGCAATGCTATAGGTCTCGCATTTACGCAAGACCTATTGCATTGCAAATGGTAGTCATCACGGACAACAGGAGGGAGGGCGGGGGGGTGGGGAGAAGGCTCAGACAACGGGCAGGCAGGGGCGAGAAGGCACGGACAACGGGAGTGCGGGCGTGGCAAGAAGGCACGGACAATGGGAGGGAGTTGGAGAAGGCACGAACAGCGGGGGAGAACACACGGACAATGGGAGGGAGGGTGTGGGGTGGGGAGAAGGCACGGACAACGGGTGGGCTGGGGTGAGAAGCCATGGACAACGGGAGTGCGGGTGGGGCGAGAAGGCACGGAGAACGGAAGGGAGGGGGGAGAAGGCACGGACAACGGGAGGGAGAGGGGGAGTAAAGAAGGCAGCAGGAGAACCTCATGAAAGAAAATAGTGCTCACAGTCTAAATAACACGTACCATGTAACACTCGAAGTAAAGGGGCCAGTCGCCATGGGAGGTGACAAATGAAGAGGAGGCGGTACTAAGGAGGGACTAACAAGCCTATTGGTGAATCAGAAGCCAGCATTTAGGACAGACAATGACACAAGCCAATGGCAAACATGGGCGGAGAGTGGGTGGGGCTTCTATTTGCTACTCGTCTACAATAAGTCTCGCAGAGCAGTGCATGCGCGCTGGCTCAGGCTCGACCTAATAATCTGGGTGTGACCTTTGTCAGTAAACTTTCCTTTGAGGGCCACATCAACACCATTACTTCAGCCACCTTTTACATTCTCAAGCTTGCAAAAAAGATCTTTCCATTCATACCCTCGAACCTGTAAAAAACTGTTACCGTTGTGCTTGTAATGTCCAAAGTCGATTATGTAACGCCCTTTTTCTTAACATCCAGAATAAATCTCTAAACAAAATTCAGATTTTACAGAACGCCGTGGCCTGCCTGCTTTTGGGCATTCCTAAATATGAGTCCTATGTATGAGTTGATCTTCTCCACTGGCTTACAGTGAAGAAGCAAATTGACTTTAAGGCTTTATGCATTGCCTTTAAGACACTCCATGGCACTGGCCCTGAATACTTTAAGCAAAGCTTCCGATGGTACATTCCATCTAGACCATTACGATTGGCATCAGCATACAACGTAATAGTTCCGAAATTCCAAATGTCCTGTTGGGGAGGAAGAAGCTTTCTTCCTCAAAGTGTCTTGTTTGCCATAACCCCCATCAGATCTGACCTGTGCAACGTGAGCATGCCCATCATTATCATCACTAGGGGCAAAGGTGTCTCTTAAGTCACTACAATGGAGCACCACCATCAACACCTGAGGTTGGACTGAAGATGTAATTGATGCTTTTTTCTATCAACACTTCAAACTCCACCACTGTTCAGTTGGTATATGGACAGTATCTAGTTTGCTGTTATCTTGGTGGGAATTCAACCTGGTGTCATAGCACCTGGCCCTCCGCTCCTGTAGCGCAGTACAGTCGCCCGCTGTTTATCGGCAGCCTCCTCCACTTCTTCTGGGAGGGCATTTTAACACAAGGTGGTATCTACTGTAGTGATGCAGCAGCACGCATTTGGTTTGGCCTACTTTTGTTTTTGGTACTGCCTTTGAGTAATGATGGAATAATGGGTTAAACCTGCTAAGGACAGGAATTTTCATGGTGCTTGTTAGGGGCTATGAAGTCCTCAGGACACAAGAGGACCTCATTGCCCCACCAGCAGTGCACCAGAAGCGGCGTTTGCAGAGTTGTGTAAAAAGGGGCGAGGCCTCGGACCACCTCTCTGCAACGCAGCTCTGTGGCGCTTACTGGAGGTACCTGGTGGGCTACTTGGCCCCCAGGGACCCTCAGGATTCAAGGGGACTTAATCCCCCAATTTACAAAGCGCCAGGGGGTGTGTTTGCACACTTGTAATATCAGGCCTCGCCCCCTCCCATCACCACTGTGCAAACGCGCCCCCTGGCGCATTGTAAATTGGGGGATTAAGTCCCCTTGAGTCCTGAGAGTCCCTGGGGGCCAACTAGCCCACCATGTACCTCCAGTAAGTGCCACAGAGCTGCGTTGCAGAGTGGTGTAAAAAGGGGCGTGGCCTTGGACCAGCTCCCTGGCGCATACTGGAGGTACCTGGTGGGCTAGTTGGCCCCCAGGGACCCTCAGTATTCAAGGGGGTACATTTGCAGACTGCTGCAGGGAGGGGGCGGGTCCTCCGGCGCGATGCCAGCTTTTTTTTTTTTTTTTTCAGAAGGGGGGTTGTGTGGCCCCCCTTCTTTTCCCATTTTTTGGGGCCCTGGGGACCCCATCCCCCAAGGCCTGACCCCTATTTAAACAAAAACAAAAATGGGAAGGGGGCCGCGTGGCACCCCCTCCCGAGGCCAATTTCGGCCCCGGGGACCCCATCCCCGGGGCATGGCCATATATTTATTTTTTTATTTTTAATATTTTTTAAGGAGGGGGGCTCTGTGGCCCCCCTCCTGAGGCCTCTATTAGCCCCGGGGACCCCATCCCCCAGGGCTCTGCCTCTTTTTTGTATTATTATTTTTTTATTGAGGGAGGGGGACCACTTCTGACCCCGGGGACCCCATCCCCCGGGGCCTGGCCTCTCCGTTGGGGACCGTGGGGGGAGCCCCAATGCCCCCACGGTCCTGCCGGCTCCCGCGTCCTGCGGGAGCCGGCATTGCTGTTGACAAGGGAGCTGCAGACATGCAGCTCCCCTTGTGCAAAGCAATCTGCTTTGCTTCATTGAAGCGAGAGCAGGTTTCCTGCTCTCGCTTCAATGAAGCAAAGCAGAGTTTGCTATGGCAGGGCGGGAGCCGTGCTCCCGCCCTGCCATAGCAAACAGCAGTGTCCCGGGGGTGGGCACCCCGGGACACTGCAGGAGCCGGCCCTGAGGGGTGGCGGTCCCCAGGGCCATCAAGGGCTCCAGGAGGGGGGCCGCGCGGCCCCCCTCCCAACGTTTGCAAAGCCCCGGGGAGGTGGTGGTCCCCGGGGCACGGGGGTCCATAACGGACCCCCATATTCAAATACAAAGTGCCCCGGGAGGTGGTGGTCCCGGGGCAGTGTGGGGGGCTTGAGCCCCCACACTCATTAATTATAACAGCACTGGTGAGGTGGTGGTCCCCGGGCAGTATTGGGGGGGTGGGACCCCCCACGCATTATTTTTTTTAAAAGCCCCGGGGAGGTGGCGTTCCCAGGGCTGCGGGGGCCCCCGCGGGCCCCCGCTATTATTTTTTAACAATGCCCCCGGGACCTGGCCCACCCGGGGGCCTCATTAAAATGAAGCGCGGGAGCCCGCGCTTCATTTTTTTAAAAATTTCGGCGGGATTCGCGACCCCAACGCGAATTCTGCCGAAATTATAAGAACAAAATGCTTTTTTGGGCCCTGGGGTCCTTGTGGGACCCCCTGAGCAGGCCTAGGGGATCAGGATGTTTCTACCCTGCCCCCCTTTCTTGTTTTTTATCTTTGTTTCACTGTTTTCTTGTGACTCGGTTCTACCGAGTCACAAGATGGCTGCCAACACTTCCTGGTTTGGAGTGTTGGCAGCCAATCAGAGTGAAGCTCGTGCCCGGGAGGGTTCGCGAACCCACCGCGCCCACAGATATCGAAACTTTTTCTTTTTCAAATTTCTCATGAACTACTGAACGGATTTACACCATTTAAAAAAAAGGGCTCTTTCTGAACCAAGACCTACCTTTTTGCCAAATTTGGTGTAATTCCGTTCAGCAGTTCAGGCTGTAGCTTTGTCTAAAGTTTCCTAAGGAAATTAACATGGGGAAAACGCGTTTTGGGACCCCCTTTTTCTCAGCCTCGCTTGATTGAATCACCCCGAAACTTTCAAGACAGGAGCTGACCGGAGCGCCCCACTAGTTTTGAAAATTTCGCGAAGATTCGTCAACCAGCGCCAAAGTTATTGGGAAAATAAAAACGCTTTTTGAATAGAAACGAGGTCCTAACTATAACTACCTACTGGCGACCGCCAGTAGGTAATATATATATATATATATATATATATATATATATATATATATATATATATTATATTCACTGAAAAACCATAGGTTTTAGGGACAGTTATAGTTAGTTGGACATTTCACTCGTACAAAACCATAGAAATTCCCCCGTTATAGTTAGTTCAGCTAACTATAACTCGCGCCCCGCAATGCACTGCTGATGCCGTCACATATTACATCACTCATGACATGGTCAGTGACATCACTGATGACATCACTGATGACATCTCAAATGACATCTATAACTGTCCCTAAAATCTATGGTTTTTTCAGTGAATTTCAAAGGTTTTTTAAATGCTAATTTCTAACTATAACGTGTCTGAAACCTATGGTTTTTTCAGTGAATTTCAAAGGTTTTTTAAATGCTAATTTCTAACTATAACGTGCCTGAAACCTATGGTTTTTAAGTGAATTTCAAAGGTTTTTTAAATGCTAATTTCTAACTATGCCTACAGAGGTAGGGCATGTGAAGAAAGAAGAAAAACGCACAGAAAGAAGCAAAAGAAATGCAGAAAGAAGCAACAGAAGTCCACAAAGCCGAAGAAAAGTGCAGGAAGAAGCAAGACATGTGCAGAAAGAACCAACAGAGGAGCAGAAAGACGCCTTGTTCCAAAATCATCCTGTGCCCACAACTTTTTCAGACGGGTACTGGTGGTAACTGACTCTGACTAACCAGGCCTAGAGCCAGTGCTATGCTAAAAGACACTTAGAATACAGTGAAAACACCTACATACACTAGGGAACACTATGCGTTGGGGTACCCCTGTGATTAGCATGACCTCCTCTGTAAGTCCCTAGTACATAATAGGGCAGGGGGATTAAAACTACCTCTTAAAACGCGCTACGGGGCGCGTTTGCACTGTGGTGAAGGGAGGGGGGGCCTGAGGTGACATGTGTGCAAACGCGCCCCGTGGCGCATTTTAAGTTGCGGGATTAAGTCCCCTTGAATCCTGAGTGTCCCTGGGGCCCAATTAGCCCACCAGGTACCTACAGTTAGCACCACAGAGCTGAGTTGCAGAGAGGCGGTCCGAGGCCACGCACCTTTTTCACCTCTCTGCAACGCAACTCTGTTGTGCTTACTAAAGGTACCTGGTGGGCTAGTTGGCCCCAGGGTCCCTCAGGATTCAAGGGAATTAATTCCCCAACTTAAAACGCACCACAGGGTGTGTTTGCGCACATGTCACCTGAGGCCCCGCCCCTCCCTTCACCACTGTGCAAACGCGCCCCGTGGCGCGTTTTAAGTTGTGGGATTAGGTCACCTTGAATCCTGAGGGTCCCTGGGGCCCAACTAGCCCACCAGGTACTTCCAGTAAGCACCACAGGCCTGCGTTGCAGAGTGGTGGTCCGAGGCCACGCCCCTTTTTACACCTCTCTGCAACGCAGCTCTGTGGCGCTTACTGGAGGTACCTGGTGGGCTAGTTGGACCCCAGGGACCCTCAGGATTCAAGGGGACTTAATCCCCCAACTTAAAACACGCCACAGGGCGTGTTTGCACTAGGCCTGGGCATTGAATTCCGCTCCGCTCGCGGAATTTGCGGAAGTTGGACAATTTCGCGTTCCGCGGAGAGCGCGGAACTGCCATCAATTCCGCGATCCGCGGCGAAGCGGAATTATTTTCTTGTTCGCGCTTTAAAAATGCATTCTAGCGTGCGCGATTATGACTTACCGGGATTCCTGCGTTCGCCGACGGGTTTTCCTATTCGTTCGCGGGCGCCACGAGATTTCGGTAGCCGGCCGCGCGATCCTGCGAGAGTTTGCGATCGCGAACACGTCATTCGATGCGCCATCGGACAACGCGAGAGTGTGCGATCGCGAACACGTCATTCGTATGCGCCATCGTGCACCACGAGAGAGATTGCGGTCGCGAACACGCTCATTCGGGCGCGCCATCGGATTTCCGGCGGAATCTTTGTAAACCTGCGATCCCGAACACGCAAAATTTTCAATCTGGAGAAGAATAATATCGCGAGCAGCATAAAACCTTCTATAAACTGATGATTTCCATGGAAAAAAACCTCAGATTGATATTTGGGTGTGTTTTTTTTTCATTTTGTGGGCGGGGGAGAGGGAGGAAGTGCCACAGAGTCTACTACTTCCTGTTCCTTTCCAGCAGGCTCCTCCCAGTGCTTTCTCCATCTCTTGTTCATTTTTCACTTGGATTTGAGCTGGAAGGATCACTGTTTGTGTCTGCTGCATCATTATCATTTGATTTGATTTGAGGATTTTTGGATTTGAGATTTTACAAGTAAGTTGGTGTTGTTTGATTGGGTCATTGCAGTTGCTGCAATTACAATTTTTTTAATTTTCATCATTTTTAAAAATAAATATAGTGGTGGGTAGCCACTGTAGCCAGTAGGCCCAGAGCTAGTCATGGGTTGGTGCATGATGAAACATGATGAAACAACTGTTCCTTTGCTGTGTGATGTATTTTTTAATTTCAAACATCATTTAGGGGGCATGGATGGCGTTGGATTGAATTGCAAAATGTGTATTTTTGGGTGTATTTCCGTTTTTGTGCTGTGTGCTAAATGCATGCCTTAGTTGTGTGTGGTGTGCTGCAGGCCTTGTTTAGCCCTGTGGATTTTCGTTTTTGCATTTTATTGCATTACAGGCAAAGCAGTGTTGTTTACCATGCATCCTTTGCATGGCTATTATAGGTCTGTTTTCAGTACATTGTTTTCCAGGCCTCCTGCTTGTTGCTTCTGATTTGTGAGTGTCCATGTGGCTGGTAGCCATTTCTGGTGGGAGTATTAAGTGTGCTGCTTTTTTTGCCATATAGGCCTGCATGTGTTTCCTTTGTGACCTAGGCTTCTTGTTGTTGTGGGCCTGGCCATGAGGCTGGTGGCCATTTTGAAGCCAGGCAGTGTGCTTTTTGCCATAGGCCTGCATTGTCTGTCTTCAGTTTCTTGTTGTTGTGGGCCTGGCCATGAGGCTGGCGGCCATTTTGAAGCCAGGCAGTGTGCTTTTTGCCATAGGCCTGCATTGTCGGTCTTCAGTTTCTTGTTGTTGTGGGCCTGGCCATGAGGCTGGCGGCCATTTTGAAGCCAGGCAGTGTGCTTTTTGCCATAGGCCTGCATTGTCTGTCTTCAGTTTCTTGTTGTTGTGGGCCTGGCCATGAGGCTGGCGGCCATTTTGAAGCCAGGCATAGTGCTTTTGCCATAGGCCTGCATTGTCTGTCTTCAGTTTCTTGTTGTTGTGGGCCTGGCCATGAGGCTGGCGGCCATTTTGAAGCCAGGTAGTGTGCTTTTTGCCATAGGCCTGCAAGCTTGTAGCCTAGTCTGCCAACAGGCCTTTCATCCAGTGAGCCCAGAGGTAGTCAGGGGTGCATGAAACAACTGTTTCTGTGTGTTCTGTTGAATATAAACATCATTTAGGGCACATGCATGGCATTGGATTGAATTGCAAAAAGTGGATTTTTTTGGGGTGTATTTCAGTTTTTGGGGGTGTTACATGCCTTAGTTGTGTGTGGTGTGTTGCAGGCCTTGTTTAGCCCTGTGTATTTTCGTTTTTTCATTTTATTGCATTACAGGCAAAGCAGTGTGGTTTAGCATGCAGCCTTTGCCTGGCTATCGTAGGCCTGTTTTCAGTACATTGTTTTCCAGGGCTGATGCTTGTGGCTTGTGATTTGTGAGTGTCCATGTGGCTGGTGGCCATTTCTGGTGGGAGTTATAAGTGTGCTGCTTTTGCCATATAGGCCTGCATGTGTTTCCTTTGTGGCCTAGGCTTCTTGTTGTTGTGGGCCTGGCCATGAGGCTGGCGGCCATTTTGAAGCCAGGCAGTGTGTTTTTGGCCATAGGCCTGCATTGTCTGTCTTCAGTTTCTTGTTGTTGTGGGCCTGGCCATGAGGCTTGCGGCCATTTTGAAGCCAGGCATTGTGCTTTTTGCCATAGGCCTGCATTGTCTGTCTTCAGTTTCTTGTTGTTGTGGGCCTGGCCATGAGGCTGGCGGCCATTTTGAAGCCAGGCAGTGTGCTTTTTGCCATAGGCCTGCATTGTCTGTCTTCAGTTTCTTGTTGTTGTGGGCCTGGCCATGAGGCTGGCGGCCATTTTGAAGCCAGGCATTGTGCTTTTTGCCATAGGCCTGCATTGTCTGTCTTCAGTTTCTTGTTGTTGTGGGCCTGGCCATGAGGCTGGCGGCCATTTTGAAGCCAGGTAGTGTGCTTTTTGCCATAGGCCTGCAAGCTTGTAGCCTAGTCTGCCAACAGGCCTTTCATCCAGTGGGCCCAGAGGTAGTCAGGGGTGCATGAAACAACTGTTTCTGTGTGTTCTGTTGAATATAAACATCATTTAGGGCACATGCATGGCATTGGATTGAATTGCAAAAAGTGGATTTTTTTTTGGGGTGTATTTCAGTTTTTGGGGGTGTTACATGCCTTAGTTGTGTGTGGTGTGTTGCAGGCCTTGTTTAGCCCTGTGTATTTTCGTTTTTTCATTTTATTGCATTACAGGCAAAGCAGTGTGGTTTAGCATGCAGCCTTTGCCTGGCTATCGTAGGCCTGTTTTCAGTACATTGTTTTCCAGGGCTGATGCTTGTGGCTTGTGATTTGTGAGTGTCCATGTGGCTGGTGGCCATTTCTGGTGGGAGTTATAAGTGTGCTGCTTTTGCCATATAGGCCTGCATGTGTTTCCTTTGTGGCCTAGGCTTCTTGTTGTTGTGGGCCTGGCCATGAGGCTGGCGGCCATTTTGAAGCCAGGCAGTGTGTTTTTGGCCATAGGCCTGCATTGTCTGTCTTCAGTTTCTTGTTGTTGTGGGCCTGGCCATGAGGCTTGCGGCCATTTTGAAGCCAGGCATTGTGCTTTTTGCCATAGGCCTGCATTGTCTGTCTTCAGTTTCTTGTTGTTGTGGGCCTGGCCATGAGGCTGGCGGCCATTTTGAAGCCAGGCAGTGTGCTTTTTGCCATAGGCCTGCATTGTCTGTCTTCAGTTTCTTGTTGTTGTGGGCCTGGCCATGAGGCTGGCGGCCATTTTGAAGCCAGGCAGTGTGCTTTTTGTCATAGGCCTGCAAGCTTGTAGCCTAATCTGCCAACAGGCCTTCCATCCAGTGGGCCCAGAGATAGTCAGGGGTGCATAAAAGAACTGTTTGTGTGTTCAGTTGAATTCAAACATCATTTAGGGCACATGGATGGCATTGAATTGCAAAATGTGTATTTATTATTTTGGCTGTATTTCTGTTTTTTGGGGTGTGTTACATGCCTTAGTTGTGTGTGGTGTGTTGCAGGCCTTGTTTAGCCCTGTGTATTTTCGTGTTTGCATTTTATTGCATTACATTACAGGCAAAGCAGTGTGGTTTACAATGCAGCCTTTGCCTGGCTATCGTAGGCCTGTTTCAGTACATTGTTTTCCAGGCCTCATGCTTGTTGCTTGTGATTTGTGAGTGTCCATGTGGCTGGTGGCCATTTCTGGTGGGAGTTATAAGTGTGCTGCTTTTGCCATTTAGGCCTGCATGGTTTTCCTCTTGGCTTACTGCTTGCATCCATCCCCTTTGCCAGCTGCAGCTCCCTGAATGATGTGATGAGCAAATAATTTATTGCCAAACAGGGTCCACTTGTATTACATTTGTATTTTGGTTGTCCTGACAGTGTACACAGTATACCAGGAAAGCCCTTGTTGACAGTCTCACAAATGGCTACACTAATTTATATCTTTTATTTGTTTGTTTGTACTACTAGTAATTGAACCACAACAACAAATGCAACGTTTCACTGATGTTCTTCTCCTGGCTTCTTTGCTTTTAGGTGCACAAAAAGACAGAGGAGGAGGTGTCATCATCAACATCACCCGTTGTACTGCCAGGCTGAAGTCCTGCTGCGCGTCACGTCCACGTGTGACCACAGACATCTCTGCAACTTGTGCACCTGCGTCCTGCTGACATCTGAAGAAGATGGCCCCAAAGAAAGGTACAAGGTCCTCCAGTAGCAATAAAGTTGCCAGTGAGAAGGGAGAGAAGAAGGAAGTGGCACTTGCCAAGACTGGGGTGCCGGCCGATGTGTTTTTTGGGAGAAAAAACGTACGCCTGCAGCAGCGGTGTCCAGCGGGGACCAAGCTGGGAGCAGCACCTCTGCATCAGTGGCCCCACCCCAGCAACCTAGGCCCAAGCCCATGACTGTGGCAGAGGTAGCCAGTCTACTAACGACCAGTGATGTTGAAATGTCATTATCGCAAAGTAGTACCCAATCCACGCACTCGCAGGCGCAAACTCAGGAGATAAGTGGGCAACCCCAGCCGCAACCCGAACTGCAGCTGGAACTGCAACCACAGCCGGAACCACAGCCGCAACCCCAGCCGGAAACGCAACCCCAGCCGGAAACGCAACCACAGCCGGAAACGCAACCACAGCCGGAACCGCAACCACAGCCGGAACCACAGCCCACAATAGTAGCTGTTCCACCTGAAGTAGGGGCAGTTCAGGAAATCGAGCTTTTTGCAGACGGAGAGGAGCAAGCCACTGTTCCAGAAGATCCAGTGTCTTCCATACCCCCAGCAAGGAAAAGGAGGCTTAGTACATCAACTTCTTCTTCAAGCCCCGCTTCTGATGATCTAGATGCCACTTGGAAGCCACCAGCTCAGCCTGAGAGTGATGCACACCACAAGACAAGGCTAGTGAAAAGGAAGGTTCCCGAAAGCCTTACAGTTATGGAGGTCGATTTAGACGAGGGGGTGATGATGATGAAGAGCCAGTCATCACGAACATCACTCCTGGGCCTGCGGAGATGGAGACCAACATTATTAGACTATCCCAAATCGCTGCGAGGGATGTAGCACGGATACCACCAACACAGGTAACGCCAACACGACCTCCAGCTTCCATATTTGCCTTTGCAAAGGCCCGGCAGGGACCTACATCAAGCTCAACCACCACCTCAGTAGGTGGTGGTAATGTAAGTGCACAGAGTCAAATTCCATGCACACCCTCCATTTCATCTGGTATTGAAAGTGGCACCTACAGCAGTGCCAGAAAGTTCTCCTCCCCAGTTTGGGACTTCTTTTCGGTTAGCAGTAAGGAGGAGAACATTGCTATATGCTCAATTTGTCGGCAGGCTGTTAGCCGGGGTAAGCTTGGTACAAACTATGGTACCGGAGGACAAACAAGTCATCTCAAAAAACACCACACTATCAGGTGGGAGGCTCACCTACTTCACTTACAAAAAAGTAAAACTGGACCCATTGCTGTTGTTGTGGATGAAGAAGTAGGGGAAGATATGATCGCGGAGGAAGGTCAACAAGAGGGAGACATTTATAGCCCTACCCCCAGCAGTGTACTGGCAACGCCCGCATCCTCAGCAACATCTCAGTGGCACAGTAGTAAGAGTCAACATGAGACAGCAAGGCAACCGGGCACTGCAATGAGCAAAAGTGCAGCGTAGTTGAGCCTAGCTGGGTTAAAGAAGAAAGGTGCAGCAGTAAGGAAAATATTCCAGCCTACCATTGACAGCATGCTTTGGTCGGAGGGGCAGTACCAACGCAACCACCCAACGGCACGGTTGTACAATGCGAAGCTCGCTAAAATGTTAGCGCTGGACCTTCTCCCTTTTTCATTTGTGGAAGGGGTGGGTTTCCTTAAATTTGTGTCAGCCATCTGCCCTAAATGGAAGGTTCCCAGCCGTTCCTATTTTGCCCGAGTTGCTGTTCCAGCACTACATCACGATGTGCTTGAATTGGTTGGACAAGCTTTGCAGCAGAGTGCTGTTCACAAAATCCACCTGACAACAGTCATGTGGACCAGTTGCCAAGCCACTGATTACATGTGCATCACTGCACACTGGGTCTCTTTTGTGGGGGTTAGAGACAAGCTATCTGAAGTAGGTGCTGTTGACACAGCTGCAATTTTTAATGCTTCTCGGAAACATGCAACTATAGCCATGTTCGCCATGGAGAAATCTCATACTGCTGAAAACCTTTTGGAAGAGTTTAACAACAAGGTCTTTGAATGGCTGCGCCCCAGAGGGCTTCACATTGGTTTTGTTGCCACGGATAATGGCAGTAATATACTTAAGGCCATGACGCTTGGTAAGTATTTCAGGGTCCCGTGTTTGGCGCACTGCATTAACATTATAGTTCAAGACTTTCTGAAAAAAGAACCCATAGTCAGCAACTTACTGACCACCTGCCGCAGAATATGCACGCATTTCAGCCATTCTTTTAAAGCCCGGAAGCAGCTGAGGATCATTCAACGTGACTATAGAATGCCAGTCAAAGCACTGATCCAGGAGGTGGCAACACGTTGGAACTCAACGTATTACATGCTTGACCGTCTGTTTGAGCAGTACAGACCAATCAATGAATATGTCATGCAAAGGGCGGATGCTGCTGTGAAAGGCATGACCCTTCAGGTGGACCAATGGTGCCTAGTTAAATCTCTTACAGAGATGCTTCTTCCTTTCGAGGTCTTCACACGTGAAGTCAGCAAGGAGGACTGTACTATGGGCCAAGCTATCCCATTGTTGCACATGCTAGAGCAAGAGCTGAAGAGGGTGTGTGAAGCGTACATAGGTGTGGAGGAAAAAAGAAGCATACCAGTTGGCGGAGAGCTTATCATGTCGCTTAAGTGAAAATGCAAGGGTGCAAAATAAGATTCTGTCACAACAACATTACATTTGTGCCACAATTCTGGATCCACGGTACAAAGCGGCACTGCACAGTAAGACATTACTCCCTTTTTCAGAAGTGGATGTTGCCCGGTACAAAACTTGGATAGCTGAGGCAGCCAGTACATTGGAAAATGAACGGCTGGTAATTAAAGGCCTCAAACCCACATCAAGTACTGCAGCAGGGCATCCTGCGTCAAGTTCAACTTCAGAGCCTGTGGGCAGTGCATTTGGTTCACAGCTGTCACCAACACTATCGACAACAGCAAGAACCGGATCATCATCAGCCCCAGTACAAACGGCACAGAATTGGTATTTACAGCAAGGACTTGCTAGGTCCAGTGCTGATGCAAAGACAAAAGAGGGCGCACTAAGTTTAGCACCCCTGAACATTGACCGAATGGTCCAGGCCTACCTGGATGACCCAACAGAGGTCTTCATTGATCAAAACCCATTGCGGTATTGGTATGGCAAAAGGGGCCAATGGCCAGTGCTCAGCAGGCTGGCGATCAACTATCTGGCTTGCCCTATCGCAAGTGTCTCTTCTGAACGTGTTTTCAGTGCTGCTGGTTCCATTGTAACAGTGAAAAGGACCAGTCTCTCACCCATAAACGTGGAGAGGTTAACCATGATCAAAATGAATCAGCAATTTATACCACCTAATTATACAATACATGAATCACCGCAGGAAGATGAGGATAGCGGCTCAGGTGATGGAAGTAGCGTGTTGGATGCTGATTACCTACTTCTGGTTGAACCTCCAGAGTTTGAGGACGAGCTATACTTCCCTGACGGTGACAACTAGGCTTCCAGTTCTTACTGTGGTTCTCCCTTATTTACTTCTATTTCTGTGTCTGTCTTTCTGTTTGGAAACTTCAAATCACAACAAATCCATCACCACCGTCTTCTTATTTTATTGCCTTATGAGTTTCAGCTCTCTGCATTTCAGTCCACTCCTCCGAGTCCTGCTCCTCCATCCTCCTGAATCGACCTAAATCTATTGCCCTCAAGCCAGATGATTATTGGATGTAGCATAATCGAAGAAAACCTAATCTTGCCTCGTTGAGTCTCTCCAAAAGAAGTGGAACATGATGATGACTACTATAGCTATCACCCTTTCAGAGCCGATACAGACTGCCCATTAACTGAAGATGAGAAGGAACAGGTAATGAATGATGACATGCATTGGACGCTGACTGAGTGATTTGTGTTGTTGTTGTTTGTACTGTAGTGCATGAAGGTAATTCATTGTGTACTATTATCTAATCTACACACTAAAAGTAACCCAATGCAATGTTTCTTTCCAATATGGTTTTTCAATAACAATTTTCTACTTCTACTGCAGGCCGATCCATTGCATTTTGAATATGGAAAGGGGACTCAATCTGTACACTACTGCACACTGAGTTGGACAACACACCATGATGATGACCACAGTGACATTATCTCTTCGCACTCCAGTCACTCAGTACGATCCGAGATGATTGATGGAATAACTCAGTGCGTTTAATGAGTGCATTACAAGGTAACCAAGTCAACAACAACCACTGCAGACCTACATGTCTGTGTAGTGGTGGAGTCGAGTGTGGTGGTATGGTATGACTGACAGCGGGGCATTGATTTAGTCACTTAGTTTGTAAAATGCTATGTTGCTGTATATCTGCTTTGTCTGCCTCTGTCAAAAAAGGTACGCTAAATGGAGGATGTGTCACGGGTGCCGTGGGCCTGCTCAGTCCTGTTGTTGTTGGAGGTTAATGTTGGAAACAGACTAAGTTAGACATGATGTATCCAAATCCATGCCGCCTCTGAAAGTGTTCTTGTTGCACTCCACCGTAATTTAGGCATTTTTTTTATACTTGATTTTTCAATATCCCTTTGGTTTTCCCATCTGCAATTACAGGCCGGCCCTTACCCTGTGCTAGACTGGGAAAAACAACTTTCACTTACCTTACCAATGAATCTACATGTGCCAGGCAGGCAGTGGCGTCACGCAAGATTGATGGCCGGAGCGTCCATGGAATGGAGGACCAAGACGAACGCCGAGATGCAACTCCCCATTTTGACCAGGATAACATACAGTGACAGTATCAACTTTCATCATCTTTTACATTTCGATTCTTTTTTTTGTCTTCAATCATTACTACTGTGTGTTGTTGTTTTTATGTTTGCTCTCTGCTTATATAATTCAATTCATCCCTACAGCATTTTTGGACTTTTCTTTGCTATCTTTAAGCCCGGGCGGGTACAAAAGAACAGAAACTGTATGTAATTCGGGTCTCTCTGAGGGCAGACAGGCAAGGCAAATAGCATAATATACTGCTGCCCTGTACTGTCTAATTGTCTAGTAGTAGTAGTTAGTAATATCATTAACCATCAAGTTATCATCATCATGCATGCATTTCCTTTTTCTCCCTTAACTGATTTATGGATATGGTTCTCTGCCAATATTGTGTTTTGTTGTTGTCCATGCGTACTGTTTTTCTTTCTCAAACCTTTCCCAAAACACCCCCTTCCCAACCATTCTTCAAACCCTAATCCTCTTCCCCGGGCTGTGTGGCTTATTGAGGTGTGACTAAATTAAATGTACACCAATAATTTATCACACGCTTGCTGGGGCGGATGTGGCTAAAGCAACATAAATGCATTTTCAAGGCAGGGCGCAGATCTTCTTCTGCTTGCCCACCCTCCTATGAGCAGTATATTTGGGTTTTTTGTACCAAAGGAACTGAATCCATCAGCATTAAATGCCATCATAGATTGGATTTGTCATCATCCGAAACAGCACTAACGGTTACGCTTGTGTCGAGTCACGGACCACGGTGTACTGTAGGCCTAGTCGAGTGACTCGACACAGCTAGAGTTTGTAACTCTATGTACTAGGCTATCCCCGCAACCATTATGTTTCCTTGTATTTTGGCATATTATTGTTTGGCAGTAAGTTCCGTACTGTACTTTGTTCTACTACTCCTCCCACAGTCTCTCTCAGGCGACTGACTGTCTCATTTTCTTTTATTTGCAAGTGCTACTGCCAGGGTCTACTACTACTACCACCACACCCATGGCATGTTGGGAAAGAAAACCATCACCACCATGCAGCCATCGCCGTGCCCAAGTTAAACATCAAGCACAGGTAAGAGAAGAGGTTTGGGTGAGGCATAATTAATAACGGATTTTTTTTCATTAATTCTATTTCACACACCCCTTTGAGTCCAGTTGCAGAATGCATAGATTATCAGGGGAGACTGACAGTACTAGTAGGACAAGTCCCTCAGTGACGGGTACCGCATCTGTCTGTTTGTGTCTTAGTAACTCAGCCAATTATTAAAATCAAACACTGGCTGTGGCACTGCACCAGCAAGGAAACCGTGTGACGTAAAACAGTAACCCCACCCACAAAACATTAACCACATCGTATATTAAGTCTAAATATGTAATTTAATACCCTAACAAAAATAAACTATGTAAAAAAATCCCACAACACCTGACCCACCCCCTCCCTAACCCCAACCAATGTTCATGTCCCGCAACGAAAAAGTCCAACAAATGTCCAAGTCCAAAACCCAACGCCCGATTCCCACCCACCCAAATAAGAACTAAAAAAGGGGCAATAAATTAACGGGGTCTCAGCGGGCTCGCCTCTCCAGGACACGGATGCGCTCCTCCAGGCGGGCCACGCGGTGCTTCAGCGCGCGGCAGTTGCATCCACAGTGGGGGTGGGCAGCAGTGCTTCTTCCTGTGTGGCGGAGGGTGGCTGACAGGCGGTGACGCCGTAAGACTGGGGGGGGTGTCTGGGGCCCGGGGCATTGGAGGAGGCTGCAGCTGCTGCCGCCTCCTCCTCCTCCTCCTCTAGAACAACGAGGCGCCGGTATTCGGCCTGTATGGCCTCCAGCTTACGGCGCCGGGCCTTGGCTGCCAACTCCTTCCTGTTGACTTTAGGAGTAGCTATATCAAGAAGAAAAAACAAGACTATTGTAAAATATACTCTTAGCAAAGCAGTCAGACAAATACATTCTACACATAGTGGCACAGTAGCACTAGCAAGCACAGTACGTAACATTTGTGGTATGTATCTATCCTCCCACTACCTCAGCCTCGAACATTTGGGGAGTTTCAGGCATTCCGCCACCCATGCATCTGATTCATATCACACACCTATGCATGCATGCCACGTATCCTTCTCTGCCAGTCATAAACATAAAATCTCGCCCGTCCTGCCTCCTTCCACCCTTCTTTCCCTTTTCGTTCAACCCATCCATCAAGGTCATCTGATCAGACTTTTATTCTTCTCCATAAAAATTTCACAGCTGAGTTGAAGTCCGATAGAGGCCATTGGTTACTCTCAGACTCCTGTCGCTAATGCTATTGCTAATGCTGCTAAGTAAAGGGTGTCTTCTTCAAACGGCGTTCACAACTACTTCTTACTTAAGTCTCAACAGTACAGTATACATTACACCCTTGCAGCGAGTGTAATGTCAATAAGTAAGGATTAGGAATATAACTTACCACCGCCCGCCACTGGTGCTGGCTCACCCCCTGCAGCTACTCCAACTGCCGCATCGCCTGCACCCTCAGCGGCCGCGTCACCTTCACCGCTGGCCCCGGTACTGGTGGTCGGTAGTACGCCTAGAAAAAACATTACACATTTTTCAGATGCCATATACACCTCCCCCTATTTTTCACTAGCATGAATGAAAAAAAGTTAATACATATACAACATACATCACTAGTATAAATCAGGTAGTAGACTAGACACTAGTAGTGTTATATGGTCCCTAGGGTCATTTTAGTCTTTGCTAAGTTACCCCGAGCCATGCAACCATTTTAGCTCTGTCTTTTATTTTTGCGCAAGTTACCTCGCAGCTTGTTGTGAAATACGCCTTTGAGGCCACATGAGCTCATACTGCTAATGTCTGAGCACTGCGTACAAGGTCGAGAAACAAGCGACTTTGTTATGGAGTTATGGTGTTAGTCCATATTGCTTATCCATAAAAAAAAATTACAGTTTTTGGCACGACTGAGAAATGCTTGCACTATACTAACGCGCACCATTTTTCTCATTACAGACGGAAGATTCACTTATAAGAAGAACCAGAGCTTTGCAGAGCTTATGATGTCACCACTACTAGGTTCTTCTAAGGTGAGGGCTCCCCAGAATTCTCACATCTCCATTTAGAATTTTATATAAACTCGATTCCTACCAAGGGGAGGGTGGTTCGCCCACCACTGTTCAGTTATCATGATCTCGCCTTTTGGCTTCTATGGACTTTTAGTTGTAAGTAACTTGTAAGTCTAACTGTAACAATGTTTATTGTTTTAATCTTATACATTTTGCTGTTGCTGCTGCATTATACAACATACAGAGCTTGTCAGTTGGAAATAAAAAGAAACCTTTTGAACTTACATAGACTCGGTGGTATTTGGTGTGGACTTACACAAGAGTGAGCAAAAGGGTGTGCATTGCTTCCGCGACACAGGTTGGGAGTGTTATGTTGTCTGGGTTGTCTACTCATTGGGTATTTTGGGGGTGGGGGGCCTTTCGGAGTAATGAGACACTATAACAAGTCGGTCAGGGGATTGTGGTGGCTTCCGATTGAGGTGTGAGGAAGGTCCAACCTCCCATCACCAACGACCTATTTTCTTGTGCAAAGTTCTGTATGTGCAGAATCCCTACAACAGTAGTAGTATGTCCTATCCTATCTAAACTTCTAAAATTTGGTTGGGCATTTTCTTGGTGGGAATTGTCAAAAAGCCTCAAGAATAAGAAGACTAGAAGTAGTAGAAGAGGACAACCAAAACTCAATGGCTATAGCTATTGGTGAATGAGTTTAATTTAAAATATTTGAAATAAAGAGTGGGCAACTGGGCAAGCTTGGCTACAGACAGACTAATAGTAGTAGTACAGAGAGTCATAGCAGACGCAGTTAGAGGCAGGGATAACAATAATTTAGAAACAGATAGTATAGAGCAAAGAAGATTTTGTAAAAATGCGAATCAGGATACCGAAATAATAGTTCGGAAAAAATAAGGTGCAGGAAAAGTTTAGGAAATATAATTATTAATATTAACCACTGGTGGACTTACTGGGGCCAGCAGCAGAGCCCTCGATAGAGGAGCGGTCCTGTCCCTGGGAGGCATCGTCCAGATCTTGTGGGCCCACCGCCTGCGACCCCGTCTTCTTGTCCCTGGGTGCTGCTGATCATGTAAGATTTCATAAAGAAAGAGACAAAAATTAAAGTTTGGTGTGAAATAAATAAAATATTTTAAAATAGGCACCAAAAACATTTTTGGTTACAAAAATTGCAATAAAATTGACCTATCTGATCGACTGGTAGTATTGCGAGATTCACGGACCGTCTAGCAAGCCTAACTACCACCTGACCTAGCCCACCGATTCCAATCCAGACGGGCCAATTGTTCAGTAAGTCTGCATTTCCATTTATTTTAGTCCTCAAAAATGCATAGATGGAGGACACATGCATACATTTTTGCATACACCAAATTGTTGGCTGGTTGCTGCTAATGTTCTGCTAGTGATGATATAAGCCTATTAACACTCAGTAAACAAACTACAAAAGGTTCTGCTAAGGACTGGGGTAAGCATCACTCAGCAGCCCGTGACGTGACAGAGGATGCGTCACGCACACAACTTAGAAATTACCAACTAATAAGTAACTAAACCTATCAATCCACCACTATCCCTTCTTAGTGGCACGAGGACAAAGGAAGGACTACTCTCTCTAGCATTACATCACTTAAGTTCTCTAAAGTAAACTCTTACATAATCATCAGGCCAAGCGAGCGCAAAGTTGCAAACAAGTAAGATTAGTAGCGTCGAGCGCCTGTGTCATAACAATCACAGATTTTTAAACGTCATTTACCTGCAATGTAAGCAGCAGCATTCTTGCTGGTCGGAGAAAAAAAATATTCGCAATATATAACACAGAGCAGAAGAACACAAAGTAGTAATATTAAATAGCTACTCACCAAGCCCCGGGACCTCCACTCCTAGCAGGTCCAGCAGGTCCTGCTCCCGGTCCAGAATATCGGACCACCGGTGCGTCAACTGATTCTGGGTGCGCCGGACACCAGAGCAGCGAAACACTGCCCGACGCACCTTGCCCCACCGCTGACGACGCTCCCGGAGCCCGTACCCGGACCCAGGCCTGCCGCCTGCTGCCAGGGTTAAGGGGAGGTGGCGCTGAACGAAAAAAACCAGTGCGGCCACCTCCGCCTCATTAAATAAGGCCCGTGCCTGCTCCCTCTTTGGCGCCGTCTTCCGCAAGGAAGGCGGTCGCGGCTCTGGCTCCGACTTCGAGCCCTGTGTCCCTTTGCCATGGTTCTGGGTAGGCGGGGGGCGGAAAAGAAAAGGTAGGAATTAAATAAAGTAAGTAAAAGAAATGAAAAAGCAGGTAATAGAAAAAGTGTGAAAAAGTAGTTAAAAACACACAAAAAGTAGAGAAAAACTCAAAATATAGAATCAGGAAAATAGAGAGATAGATAATAAACAAAAAAGACCCAAAATAAGTTTACAGAAACAAAGGATTGAAAAGATAGAGGGAGGATTGAAAAGCAGGCCCAGAACCATAGAAATAGAGTGAAAAACAAGATGGCTGCGCCCATTGCGACCGCATGGGCAAGTTCGCGCGATATTTCCCCCGAGCACGCAAAAGCGTCGCGAACACGTAATACGCGTTCCCGAACAGGAAACCCTTATCGCGAACGGGCGGGAGCATGCAATACGCGACCCGGAACAGGAAATACCATCGCGAGCGGGCGGGACAAGTGAAAACAAGATGGCCGCGCCCATTAGCGACCGCATGGGCAAGTTAGCGATATATTTCCCCGCGAGCACGCAAAAACACATCGCGAACGGACGGCACAAGCAATTCCGCGATTTCGCGGAAGTTCCGCGAGCTCGCGGAATTTGTTAGCAATTTCGCGAGGATTTGCGTAACGCGACTACGCAAATTCCGCCCACCCCTGGTTTGCACACATGTCACCTCAGGCCCCGCACCCTCCCTTCACCACTGTGCAAACACGCCCCGTGGCGCGTTTTAAGTTGGGGGATTAGGTCACCTTGAATCCTGAGGGTCCCTGGGGCCCAACTAGCCCACCAGGTACTTCCAGTAAGCGCCACAGGCCTGCGTTGCAGAGAGGTGGTCCGAGGCCACGCCCCTTTTTACACCTCTCTGCAACGCAGCTCTGTGGCGCTTACTGGAGTTACCTGGTAGGCTAGTTGGACCCCAGGGACCCTCAGGATTCAAGGGGACTTAATCCCCCAACTTAAAACACGCCACAGGGCGTGTTTGCACACATGTCACCTCAGGCCCCGCCCCCTCCCTGCACCACTGTGCAAACGCGCCCCGTGGCGCGTTGTAAATTGCGGGATTAATTCCCCTTGAGTCCTGAGGGTCCCTGGGGGCCAACTAGCCCACCAGGTACCTCCAGTAAGCGCCACAGAGCTGCGTTGCAGAGAGGTGTAAAAAGGGGCGTGGCCTGGACCACCTCTCTGCAACTCAGCCCTGTGGCGCTTACTGGAGGTACCTGGTGGGCTAGTTGGCCCCCAGGGACCCCCAGTATTGCAGGGGAATTAATCCCCCAATTTAAAACGCGCCACAGGGCGCGTTTGCAGAGTGGTGAAGGGAGGGGGCGGGGCCTCAGGCACGATCGCGTCTTTTTTTTTTTTTCTTTTTTTTGAGAAGGGGGGCTGTGTGGCTCCCCTTCTTTTTCCTTTTTTGGGCCCTGGGGACCCCATCCCCCAGGGCCTGACCCCTTTTTAATAAAAAAAAAAAAAATGTGAACAGGAAGGGGGCCGCGTGGGCCCCCCTCCCGTGGCCAATTCCGGCCCTGGGGACCCCATTCCCCGGGGCATGGCCACCTATTTTTATTATTTGTAAAGGAGGGGGGCTGCGTGGCCCCCCTCCTGAGGCCTCTATTGGCCCCGGGGACCCCATCCCCCGGGGCCGGCCTTTGCGTGATTTTTTTTATTTTTATTTTTTATAATTATTGGGGAGGGGGGGCCGCGTGGCACCCTTCCCGGGCCACTCCTTGTCCCGGGGACCCCATCCCCCGGGGCCTGGCCTCTCGTTGGGGACCGTGGGGGGGTCCCCAATCCCCCCACGGTCCCACCGGCTCCCGCGTCCTGTGGGAGCCGGCATTGCTTTTCCACATGGGGAGCTGCTGACATGCAGCTCCCCGTGTGGAAAGCAACTCTGCTTTGCTTCATTGAAGCGAGAGCAGGTTTCCCTGCTCTCGCTCCAAGGAAGCAGCAGTTTGCAACGACAGGGCGGGAGCCGCGAGGCTCCCGCCCTGTCATTGCAAACAGCAGTGTCCCGGGGGTGGGCACCCCGGGACACTGCAGGAGCCTGCCCTGGGGGTGGCGGTCCCCAGGGCCATCACAGGCTCCAGGAGGGGGGCCACGCTTCCCCTTCCCATCGTGTGCACAGCCCCCGGGATGTAGTGGTCCCCAGGGCTCGGGGGTCCATAACGGACCCCCAAATTTACATTTTTAGTGCCCTGGGGGAGGTGGTGGTCCCCGGGGCGTGTGGGGGCTCGAGCCCCCCACACAGGTTTATTTATTTTTAAAACAGAAGCCCCGGGGGGTGGCGGTCCTCGGGGCTGCGGGGGAGCCGTGTGCCCCCCGCAAATAATGAATGAAAGCCCCGGGGGGTGGCGGTCCCCGGGGCTTGGTGGGGCCTTGGAGGCCCACCCACACATTTAAAAATTAGCCCGGGGGGGCGGTCCCCGGGGCTGCGGGGGGGCTGCGTGCTGGGTCCCGTAGTTCCCTCCAGAACAAATAATACCTCACGCGGCAGTACTTTCGCGGGGAGCAGCACCGTCCTTGCACCGTCCTTGATAATTAAAGGAAGCCGTGGGTTGGAACTGGATCCGGACCCATTTTGCGGCACGGCGAACTGTGGCGAGAATTACTTGCACCTTGTTCTGGGGCCCACTAAGGGTGGAGAAAACATGCTTGGAAAGTGATGACGATAGCAGGACCTACTAAAGGTATTATTTGTTCTGGAGGGAACTACGGGACCCAGCATGCAACGAAAAAGTAAACCCACTGAGGGCGTGGCATGCTATAAATAAGTATACCAGAACTGCCTGTGAGTCATTCCAAGAGTGACCTCTGATGAAAGGCAGCAGCCTAGAAATGCGTCAGGTCTGTAATATGTTACCAGCGAACAATGATGCAAGATTGTGCCAGAAAGTGAAAGCCAGGTGGTTCAGCTTGCCGTGTGTGCGCTCTCAAAAGTTCTTGGACCTTTGGTGGAAAAAAAAAAATATATATATATATATATTCACTGAAAAAACCATAGGTTTCAGGCACGTTATAGTTAGAAATTAGCATTTAAAAACCTTACAAATTCACTGAAAAAACCATAGGTTTTAGGGACAGTTATAGTTAGTTGGACATTGCACTCGTACAAAACCCGTGAAATTCCCCCGTTATAGTTAGTTCAGCTAACTATAACTCGCGCCCCGCAATGCACTGCTGATGACGTCACATATTACATCACTCATGACATGGTCAGTGACATCACTGATGACATCACTGATGACATCTCAAATGACATCACTGATGACATCATCCAGTGGCTGTGTGTTTCTGTAAAGTTTAAATATTTTTAATATATATAGGGAAAGGCGTATTGAAGAATGAGTGGGTGTATAAGTGTCTGTATGGATGATTTAGTAGGTGCGTGACTAACTCTATAAGTGAGTGATTAAACGTATCTTACTGAATGCATGGGTTAGTGACTAAACTGGGTGAATGTCTGTATCCGTCTGTCTGTTGCTGTGTAAGTGGCTGCATGGGTTTGTGAATAGCTACATGTCTATATGAGTTATTGATTGGTTGTCTGAGTATCTGTATGGGTGCCTGAGTGTTTGTGTGGGTGGGGTGTGTGCGACTCTGTGCATAGATGTGTGAGTGGGTGATTCACTGGGTGGATGGTTTCAAGAGTGCATCTGTGATAGACTGTATGGGTGGGTAAGTGTGTGTAAGAGTGTGTTAGTGAGTGAATGTATGTCCCAGTGGTACATGTGTGAGTAACTACATATGTGAAAGGTAGTATATATGTGTGTTGGAGTATATAAATAGCTATAAGCGAGAGTGTGTGATTGTGAGAGTGACTGTATGGATGAGTGTGTGCTTGTATCAGTGATTGTATCAGAGCGTAAGAATGTGCTAGTATTTGTATGAGTAAGTGAGCTGGTGTGTGTATAACTGTATAGGTGAGTAAATGGCAGTGTGTTTAATTATTTGCATGACTGACTAGGTGTGTGAGTACCTCTATGGATGAGTGGCGGTGTTTGAGTGTCTATATAGGAGTATGAGTGCATATGATAGTCCTGTACTGAGTGACCGTAAGTATGAGTGACTGTACGGGTGAGTGAGTGGATGTGTGTGTAGACCTAAGAATCAGTGAGTGGGTATGTAGTTATTGGTGTTGGAGTGTCTATGGTTTTGCGAATGGCAGTCTGTAATTTAGAGTGGGTGTATCAAAGGTTATATTAGGGTGTGAGGAGGTGCATCAGATTATCACGTGGATGATGTCATCAGTGATGTCATCAGTGATGTCATTTGAGATGTCATCAGTGATGTCATCAGTGATGTCACTGACCATGTCATGAGTGATGTAATATGTGACGTCATCAGCAGTGCATTGTGGGCGCGAGTTATAGTTAGCTGAACTAACTATAACGGGGGAATTTCACGGGTTTTGTACGAGTGCAATGTCCAACTAACTATAACTGTCCCTAAAACCTATGGTTTTTTCAGTGAATTTGTAAGGTTTTTTAAATGCTAATTTCTAACTATAACGTGCCTGAAACCTATGGTTTTTCAGTGAATTTCAAAGGTTTTTTAAATGCTAATTCCTAACTATAACATGTCTGAAACCTATGGTTTTTTTCAGTGAATTTCAAAGGTTTTGTAAATGACAATTTTTAAATGTATTAATTGTTATATTTATTTTTTTGATACGGATTTACTACATTTTTTTAAACTATTTATTTTTAGATATTTTATTTTTTAAATTACATTGTAATTACATTATACATTACATTACAAAATATACTTTCTCAGAATGAATTACTTTAGTTTAAATACTTTAAAATAGGCAATAGACTTTTAAGTACACTAGTTACAGTTGTTGCAATGGGCAACACAATTTCAAACACAATGCAACATTGAGCTCAATGCTGAATTTCTAGTTAAATGCAATTAGTTACTTTATGGATTACTTTTCTAACCACATGACTGGATCCTAGATTCAGTCCTGGGACATCTCCTGTAAACAGTTGAGTAAAAGCGTTTTGGTTACAGTAGTGATTTTTAAGGAATATTATTGTATTTTAAAAGTTGACACTTAGAAACTTTTTCACATAGAATCACCAATGTTATCCTATGGGAGGAAATTCACTTAGCAGGTAAGTAGTGTTATCGTTACTTTTTCTTACTCAGTGGTGGATCCTGGATCCAGCACTGGTGCATCTCCTGTAAACAGTTGAAAGAATGCGTTTAAGTCATACAGGCGATTTTTAAGGAATATTTGTAGTTTGTGAAAATCGACACTTTAAAACTTTTCTGCTGAAAACCAGACAATGGATTCCTATGGAAGGAAATACAAGTTACTGGTAAGTACGGTTAGAATTACTTTTCAGGGTCAGTGCTGGGCTAAAAGATGCAGCACTGGGTTCTCTCCTGATAACAGGTGAGTAAATCGGAATTCGTAGTTCAGCTGATTTTAGAGGAATATTATAAAGTTCCAAAACTCCACACAGAAGAATTTCCAAGTGAAACCAGTCAATGTTAGCCTATGGAAGGAAATTCAAGTTACTGGTAAGTACGGTTAGAATTACTTTTCAGGATCAGTACTGGGCTCAAAGATGCAGCACTGAGGTCTCTCCTGATAACAGGTGAGTAAATTGGAATTCGTAGTTCGGCTGATTTTAGAGGAATATTTGCACAATTGTGAAGGAAGGTGGTGGGGCCTGAGGTGACATGTCTGCAAACACACCCTGTGGCGCGTTTTAAGTTGGAGAATTAATTCCTCCTCAATCCCGAGGGTCCCTAGGGGCCAACTAGCCCACCAGATACCTCCAGTATGCGCCAGAGAGCTGCGTTGCAGAGAGGTGTTCAGAGGCCACGCCCCTTTTTACAACCCTCTGCAACGCAGCTCCGTGGCGCTTACTGGAGGTACCTGGTGGGCTAGTTGGCCCCCAGGGACCCTCAGGATTGAAGGGGATTTAATTCCCCATCTTAAATCGCGCCACGGGGCCTGTTTGCACACATGTCACCTGAAGCCCCGCCCCCTCCCTTCACCACTGTGCAAACGCGCCCCGTGGCGCATTATAAGTTGGGGGATTAAGTCCCCTTGAATCCTGAGGGTCCCTGGAGTCCAACTAGCCCACCATGTACCTCCAAAAAGTGCCACAGAGCTGCGTTGCAGAGAGGTGTAAAAAGGGGCGTGGCCTCTGTACACCTCTCTGCAACGCAGCCCCCTGGCGCATACTGGAGATTCCTGGTGGGCTAGTTGGCCCCCAGGGACCCCCAGTATTCAAGGGGAATTACTTCCCCTTCTTAAAACGCGCCAGGGGGCGCGTTTGCAGACTGCTGCAGGGAGGGGGCGGGGCCTCCGGCACGATGCCGGTCTTTTTTTTTTGTTTTTGTTTTTTTTTGTATGGGAGGGGGGCTGCATGGCCCCCCTTCCCTCGGCCACTTTTGGCCCCGGGGACCCCATCCCCCGGGGCCTGAGGATTTTTTTTTTTAGATAAAAAAACCGGAAGGGGGCCACGTGGCCCCCCTTCCCTGGGCCTCTATTGGCCCCGGGGACCCCATCCCCTGGGGCATGCCCTCTGTCTTTTTCTATTTAAATTTTTGGAGGGGGGCTGCGTGGCCCCCCATCTCAGGCCATTTAAGGCCCCGGGGACCCCATCCCCCGGGGCCGGCCTTAACGGTTTTTTATTTTTTTATTTTTTCTTTATGTGTAGGGGAGCTGCGTGGCCCCCCTCCCAGGCCACTAATAGCCCCGGGGACCCCATCCCCCGGGGCCTGGCCACTCGTTGGGGACCGTGGAGGGGTCCCCAATTCCCCCACGGTCCCTGCCGGCTCCCCGCGTCCTGCGGGAGCCGGCATTGCTTTTCCATAAGGGGAGCTGCTGACATGCAGCTCCCTTATGGAAAAGCTACTCTGCTTTGCTTCATTGAAGCGAGAGCAGGTTTCCCTGCTCTCGCTTCAATGAAGCAGCAAGTTTGTAATCACAGGACGGGAGCCGCGAGGCACCCGTCCTGTTATTGCGAACAGCAGTGTCCCGGGTAGGCACCCCAGGACACTGCGAGGAGCCGGCCCTGGGGGTGGTGGTCCCCAGGGCCATCAAGGGCTCCAGGAGGGGGGCCACGCGGCCCCCTCCCTCCATTGGCAAAGCCCCGGGGAGGTGGTGGTCCTCGGGGCTCGGGGTCCGTAACGGACCCCCATATTGAAATATTTAGTGCCCCGGGGAGGTGGCGGTCCCGGGCGTGTGGGGGGCTCGAGCCCCTCCACACGGGTAATTTAATTTTTTTTAAAAAGAAGCCCCGGAGGGTGGCGGTCCCCGGGGCTGCGGGAGGGCCGAGAGCCCTCCTGCACCATTATTTTTTTAAAGCCCCGGGGGGTGGCGGTCCCCGGAGCTTGGGGGGCCTAGGAGGCCCCCCCATATTATTAAATAGACCCCTCATGCCCCCGGGACTTGGCCCACCCGGGGGCCAATTAACCACGAAGCGCGGGAGACCGCGCTTCGTTTTTTTTTTCTCGGCGGGATCCGCGCACCCTAAGCGCATCCCGCCGATTTAAAAAAAATAAAATAATTTTTTTTGGGCCCTGGGGGTTCTTATAGGACCCCCTGAGCAGGCCTAGGGGGTCAGGGTGTTTCTACCCTGCCCCCTTTTTGCGTTTTACGCAGTTGTTTTACTGCTTTCTTGTTCCTCGGTTCTACTGAGGAACAAGATGGCTGCCAACACTTCCTGGTTTGGAGTGTTGACAGCCAATTAGCATGCAGCTCGTGATCGGGAGGGTACGTGGATCCACCGTGGCCATAGATATCGAAACTTTTATTTTGGATTTTCTCAGCAACTCCTGAACGGATTTACACCATTTTTAAAAGGGTGCTTTCTGAACCAATCACTACCTTTTTGCCAAATTTGGTGTAATTCCGTTCAGCAGTTTTTGCTGTAGCCTTGCATAAAGTTTCCTATGGGAAATTGATTTTTCACTCTTATTTTTTGAATTTCTCCGCAACTACTGAACGGATTTACACCATTTAAAAAAAGGTCGCTTTCTGAACCAAGCGCTACCTTTTTGCAAAATTTGGTGTAATTCCGTTCAGCAGCTCAGGCTGTAGCCGTGGCTAAAATTTCCTATGGGAATTAACATGGAGAAAACACGTTTTGGGACCCCCCTTTTTTCTCAGCCCCCGCTTGATGAATCACCAAGACAGGAGCGGACCGGAGCGCCCCACTAGTTTTGAAAATTTCGCGATGATTCGTCAAACGATGCCAAAGTTATTGGGAATAGAATGTTACGGATTTCCTATGGATGATAGGTCCTAACTATAACTATCTACTGGCGACCGCCAGTAGATAATATATATATATATATATATATATATATATATATATATATATATATATATATATATAGAAAGAGATTTCCTGCGTTTTCCCTCACTTACGTCTCACCAAGATTTCTGAGGGACACAGAAAGGCAGCACTCATGACAGCAAGTCCGCGGCAGGTAGTAGTTACGAAAAGATCTTTTTTATTTTTCTATTAATTCTCCATTATTTTTTCAAGCGTGCAAAGTGCAAACAGAGACAAACAAACGACATATATATGCAGAAAATCAGGCGGTCCTCCAGTTAGCCATCACTTGCTTATTGTATGCGTCCCAACCATATAAACAACATTTTTTTGCTCCGGAACATATATACTTAAACTTTTTCAAGGTTAATAGTAAACTAAACATAAACAGTGTAAAAATGTAAGCTTAAGTGCTTAATTATGAGAGGCTTGCGCCCCCGGAGCATCACTTTTTTTGACGCTCTGGCGGCGTAAGCCTCTCAATCATATTTATGAGGCGACGCAAAGCCACTCTCCGTGGCTTTGCATGGCCTCATAGATATAGAGTAAGACAAAGCAGCACAAGTCACTGAGTTGCCTTACTCTGCGTTCCATGGGCATTGCGGTGGGTGTTCTCACACAACACCCATCGGTTTTGACGCATTCTTGGATTTACAAGGATCTGTAAATCTGGGAATGAGTCAAAACTGTACGCCTCCCCAGACCAGGCATAACGTGAAGAAATATTTTTATTTCTCCTCGTTTTTTCCTCTTTCCATGTGTGCTGCATTCTGCAGCACACTTAGAAAAGGGAAAACTCCTCTCAGTATTGTTTTGTGCAGGAAGGTGCCCCATCCTGCACAAAAACAATCCTGCCTGCAACGGAGGCACCCTTGCACCATGGTGCATGGGTGCCAACGTTAGGCAGCAAATTGTGCACCAGCACAGGGGGGAAGGGACAGGAATGCACCGTATTTCAAAAATATAGTGCATTGCTGCCCTTTCACATTGGTGTATGGCAGCACCCCAAGAAGACTTGCGGTGCTGCTTAACACCAATTTCCTCATAAATGAGGCCCCTCGTTTTTTCCTCTATATGTACTGTATTCTGCAGAACATATAGAAAGAGGAAAACGCCTCCATGGATTGTTTTTGTGCTGGAAGAGATGATGGACGGAATGCTGAAACTTTTCAGACACTCACCCCCAGTCACAGATCTAGGTTGAATCCATCTTCGTTCTTTAGCTCACTTCGCCACCCCAGTTCAGACACAGCTATATGCAAATCAGTCTTGACCCTGTGCCTCATGGGAACAGTCCAGCTTGAACTGCCAAGCCATGTCTTCCCTGGACCGGAAACAAGGATCCTGGGATGGGTTTTGGGGTAACACCCCTCATCAGCCAGGCTAGCTTGAATCCAGTGGCAAAGTGAGCAGGGGACCCACGTCTGGGCATACTCTGCCAACTTAGGGCGAACAAAGCAAACACAGGGAGATGATGGACAGAATGCTGAACCTTTTCAGACACTCACCCCCAGTCACAGATCTGGGTTGAATCCATCATCGTTCTTTAGCTCACTTCGCCACCACAGTTCAGACACAGTTATATGCAAATCAGTCTTGACCCTGTGTCTCATGGGAACAGTCCAGCCCGAACTGCCAAGCCATGTCTTCCCTGGACCGGAAACAAGCATCCTGGGACCGGTTTTGGGGTAACACCCCTCATCAGCCAGGCTAGCTTGAATCCAGTGGCATACTCTGCCAACTTAGGGCGAACAAAGCAAACACAAGGCGATGATGGACGGAATGCTGAACCTTTTCAGACACTCACCCCCAGTCACAGATCTGGGTTGAATCCATCACCGTTCTTTAGCTCACTTCGCCACCCCAGTTCAGACACAGCTATATGCAAATCAGTCTTGACCCTGTGCCTCATGGGAACAGTCCAGCCGGAACTGCCAAGCCATGTCTTCCCTGGACCGGAAACAAGCATCCTGGGACCGGTTTCGGGGTAACACCCCTCATCAGCCAGGGTAGCTTGAATCCAGTGGCAAAGTCAGCAAGGGACCCACGTCTGGGCATACCCTGCCAACTCAGGGCAAACAAAGCAAACACAAGGAGATGATGGACGGAATGCTGAAACTTTTCAGACACTCACCCCCAGTCAAAGATCTGGGTTGAATCCATCATCGTTCTTTAGCTCACTTCACCACCCCAGGTCAGACACAGCTATGTGCAAATCAGTCTTGACCCTGTGCCTCATGGGAACAGTCCAGCCCGAACTGCCAAGCCATCTTCCCTGGACCGGAAACAAGCATCCTGGGACTGGTTTCGGGGTAACACCCCTCATCAGCCAGGCTAGCTTGAATCCAGTGGCAAAGTGAGCAAGGGACCCACGTCTGGGCATACCCTGCCAACTTAGGGTGAACAAAGAAAACACAAGGAGATGATGGACGGAATGCTGAAACTTTTCAGACACTCACCCCCAGTCACAGATCTGGGTTGAATCCATCATCGTTCTTTAGCTCACATCGCCACCCCAGTTCAGACACAGCTATATGCACATCAGTCTTGACCCTGTGCCTCATGGGATTAGTCCAGCCTGAACTGCAAAGCCATGTCTTCCCTGGACCGGAAACAAGCATCCTGGGACCGGTTTCGGGGTAACACCCCTCATCAGCCAGGCTAGTTGAATCCAGTGGCAAACCACTATCATCGATTGTCATAACCCCCTCGTCCAAGACCTAGATCAACAGCTTTCAAATGCCAGGCACATATCTCACCAACTTCAAGATCTCATACAACAGAACACTCATGCAAAAGTAGAAAATACATCGAGCAGAACAGGTCACAAAGATCACTGTGGTGAAGAAAACCTCCTACTTTCAGACTATCCAACAGTTTTTCCCAATGGGAGAGACACTGAATCTACCCTGATATCCATATGGGATGACCGAAAGACTGTGGTAGACAGAAATATAGTTGCCACTCTTCTGCCATTGGATCTGTCTGCTGCCTTTGACACAGCCCACCACCACTCAATTCTACTACAACTAGAGGAACTTGGTATCAAAGGAACATTCCTAGGCTGAATATCCTCATACGTCTCAAACACATCTAGCATGATCTCGCTGACATGGCACTGATGCTAGCATACCTCAATTCACAATCGTTTCACCTCTCCTTGTCAAAGTCTGCTACTGGGCACATCAAGTCCTTCAACCTAACCTGCTACAACTACACTGATTACATGCAGATCATCATCAAGCTGGAAAACTCCAGGGAACTTGATGGCTCAAAACTAGACCTAGAAAAATTAAACTTTTCAGTTTCAACACCAACACAACACCACACCAAAAGCTCACTTCTTTGTCCACAATCCATTCGCTACCTTTCCAACCATTTAAAAAAGAAAAATGAAACTTTTCAGTTTCATTTTTTAAGGGCAGGCAGTGGTCCCTGGGACCACTGCCTGCTCTTAAAAAATATTTTCGCATCCATTCACAAAGGGGAAGGGGTCCCCTGGGGATCCCTTCCCGTTTGCGAATGGTTTACCACCTACTTGAAGTAGGTGGTAAACTTCGAGTGTTTTGCAACCGCAAATGCAGTCGCAAAACAATGGTACATACCATTTGGACTCGCTATTAGGAAGGGACGCCCTTGGCACACCCCCTCCTAATAGCGAGTCGCAAACGCTATTTTGCGAGTCTGTGACTCGCAAAATAGCGTTGGTACATACCACCACCGTTTTTTTAATAGGTATTCAACCCTTTTGCGACCGCAAGAAATGGTCGTACATCTGGCCCTCAGTGTTTTGTATTGTGCTTAAAATGTGTGAAAGCTCGGATGCTCAAGTGCTAGCTGTTAGTGTATTAATGGTTAAGAAATGTTTGAGTGCATTGTGGCCTAAGTGATTTGGTGTCATAATTGTATGGCAGAGACTGCCGAACTCATGTGATTATGGCAGTACCTATGCATTGGGTGTAGGAGAAAGTGTGAGAAGAGATGCAGTAATGCATGTTGTTAATTACCATCTCTGGATTGTTTTGCATCATACAGTTTATTACCCATTAACTATGGTTCCTTGGGTGGTACCTAGGGATGCAGGATATTACCTAGAAGATTCAGTCAACTGTAGTATATGGTCTGAAGTCCAGACAGGAGAGGTAAAAGTACAACCTATAGCAATGGACATTATGAAACCTGTGCATAATTATCTCGGCCAAGGGTGGAGGTGTCCATTCAGGAGTGGCAGGGAGCAACCCGTAGAAAAGGGCATTAACTACCAGCCATGGTATATGCTCTCAAGGGTTCATCATAGAGCGAACAAAGAAGCAATCATTGTACTACCAGTCATAGCAAAGTGTGGCAGAGATTAGTATAAGGCCAGGAAATCTTACTTGGGAACTCCCTTCCCCTTGCTCTAAAGGCTAAATCGAACCAATTATAGTTCAAGAAGGACTTTAGACTTGGCTGTGTGAGTTGGACTAGATATTATTTATGCTGAGTTTCAGTAGTTCTTTGGAATGTTCATGTGCCTGTCTGTTCTCTTCGGCTAATATCTAGCAAGTGGCATGTAGCCTCTTGGGTTGAAAAGACAGCACTATATATGTATCCCCATCGATAAATAGACCCATGACATTGGGTATTATATGTTACACTGGCAGCACTCAAGTACCTAGAGTGTGTTCTGCACCTGTTCGATGCCGAGCATCTTTGCAGTGGTGTTGCAGACACACCCTCTAAATCACTTCAACCTCTAGGCCAAGAATGGACTCATGAAAACAGTTGTTTTTCGTTCCTAACGGTCTCTTAAGATACATGCTGCTCACATTTATCTGGTAAACAATGCATTTTTAGCTTTTCTTTTAGTTTTATATAGCGCAAACTCGACCCAAAGGTATTAGGAGTGCTTTACATGAGCACCGGTTATGTTACAGATGGACACATTCATTTTGGGTAGGCACAGGGAGATTAAGTGATTTGCTCAGAATCACAGGATGTTGAGCATCCCTGCCGAGACTCGAACCCAGTTCCCCAGCTTCGAGGTCGACCGCTCTAGCCATTAGGCCACATCCTCTCCCCTTGCTTTTGTTTTTACACCAATTGTTAATTTCTACCAGGACTACTGGATTTATGAGGCAGGTCAGTAGTCAGAACCAAATTATGTGACAGACTTGATTAAATTATGCGTCAAGAAAAGGTAAATTATGTTATGCAATACATTTTGTGATAGTAATATCTAACATTATTGTCATTTTACACATGTTAAGCATCTGGGCCAAGGTTTCAGCTCATTAGTACCAGTTTGGTACCCAAATACATGTATTTATTTATCGAGTTTTGTAGAGCGCGAACTTGACCCGAAAGTATCAGAGCTCTTCACAAAGTTTGAATGGGAGCAATTGCATTTGGAGTAAATATAACTACATAGTGACAATATGTAAAGTAAGTCTACAATAGACATTAGGATAAGTTAACGATACAGATTTGAGGTATATATGATAGCACTTTACAGAGCACAGCAGCAATTGCACGAGATTACATGTGGAGTGAATACAAATAAATAGTAACAATATATAAAGGAAAATTACGACGGACAGTATTATAGATGGACGATATAGTTCTGAGGTAGCTAGGCTAGGGTCTTGTGAACAGCGGGGAGAGTAGAAGCATAGTTTTCCCATAGGTAGTGATGCACAGATTTAGTTAGAGGGTGCAGGAAGGGAGGTACAGACCAGTCAGATGGTTTAAGGAGGAGAGTTTAGATATTTGTTAAAGAGAAGAAGTTTCAGTTTCTTCTTGAAGTGAGGGAATGATTGCTTGTCACGTAAGTCCTGGGCCAGTGAGTTCCAGATTCTGGGGACGTTCCCAGAGAAGGAGCAGCTACGAGATTTCTCTTTCTTGAATTTCAATAAGCAATGGAAGGGTGATGAGTAAACCTTTACGAAGGGCCTTCCACTGCACGGCAAAACCCATGTTTTAGCAAAATTTGATTCATATGAGCTAGAAGCAATTTTAATTTTTGCTAAACTCTGCAGATTATGCAGTGGATGATGGAGTATGTGGCAAATGTGGTAAATCCATAACTACACAAAAAATGCCGCAATTCCAAAATCGCCTAATTCCAGTGGTTCTGATGTTAGCCCTCTAGCATTGAAGTATTCCACGTTAATATCAACTCCAGAATATTCTGCTACCAGAATATCATGAACAAAAAATATTATGAGGGTACGTTTATACAGGTAAGTAAAGGTTTACCTTATGTAACTCTAAATATATGTACTGTTATGAAATATATATTTTCAAGGTACGTAGATGTGGAGTTAAGGATAGTAAATCTATACTTACCGATATGCACTTCCGTTCTCGATATTTTGGCTATGATATTTTGGTACAAAAATATCATGAGCGGGAGTGAAGAGGAAAAAGGTAGAATCGTCCACCTCTCAGTATCGCAATTCAACAAAGAGATTCTACTACAAAAACATATAAACGCACGTAGGTGTGTGCTTAATCTTAATTGCGGTGTTTTAAAAAAAATGGTGGTGATTAGAAAAAGGAATACTTTCTCATGCTTGTAGGAAGGACAGTGTTCAAAAATTGTAAAATACCCCTCACACACTGAAACCTGATTCAGTGTCATGCTTCATCATTGGGGTCTTCCCGCCCCTCTACGGGACGGGGCGTGCTACTACCTACGTGGACGCGGGAGCACTTACTTTAGTGATTAGTGTATATGTGTAGTGCGTGGGATCGTGAAATATAAATATATGTGATGGTTTAAAAATTCCCTGGCTAGTGGAAAAGAATACAGTTTATTAGCTTCCCTAGCTGAGAATGGGAAAAAAAGGGGGAAAAAAAAAAAAAAAAAGTAGATGGTGTACTATAATGGGTCACTTTCTACAAGGTCGACATGTTTCAGAAGCCATCCCCTAGGCTTTCTTCTTCAGGACCGAAACGATCCCTATAACGCCTCACTGGGCTGTATAAATGTACATAGGCCTACTGATCACAAGTACTCTTCTCTGCGCCCCAATTGCGCATTTAAAAATTATATCATTAGTATATCCTATGAAAAAGAGAACAAGGTGGATAAATAGTTGCTTGTATCATTTATCACTTTGTATATTCACATCACCATCATGTGTAAAGGAAAAAACTTATCATCACTGTGATATATTTTTCTCACCCTGATATGGGTGTTTTTTACTCATATATCAATTGCTACAACACTCCTGATAGTATTAGTACCCAGTTTTTACATACATTCAGAACTTTCAAACATCCAGATGGGTGGTAAAAAGTTTTTTATTTTTTTAAAGCATTCATTCATTCATACACTGTTTTTAAACATTCATACATTCATATTTACAAAAGTAAAATAATTTAGAATTGTCCTAGTTCTGTGAAAAAGCGCATGTGCCTTCGTTTTTTTTCTTGCCTAGCGCTTTAGAATGGTAAGTTTTCAGCATGTATGTGCATTCACTCACTTATAAATAAGTGCTCCCCTAGCATGCAGTTAAACATGGGATTCAAAATCCAAGCTCTCAGAGAGACATGCCGTTAAAGATGTTTATATATACATACATTCGTATATTAATGTGCCCTCTCCATGAGATGTCACGAGGGGTATAGGGGTGCATTCATACAGACACCGTAGATTTTAGGAAAACAGATTGAAAAAGCCAAGTTCATACTAAAGTAGTTATTTTCTTTATGCTGAATGTGATCTCTCGGGCTTTTTAAAGACATGCCCTTGTCTTACTTACATGCTGCCGGCTGCTAGAACACCTGGGAATACCTTCTCGTGGCTCTCCGGAAACAGAATGATGTGTTCACAAGCCCGGTTTATAAAGGGTGTGCCTTGCTTAGAAATGCCCACGATTAGATGCAGCTGGTGTTACGACAACTAGACTGAGAAGAAACAAAAATGGCCGCCACTGAATGGCACAAAAGGAGCTATATTCAGGTCCACTTCCTGTTTGAAGTTTTTGATGAAAAATTCTGGGATCCTTCTTTTTCGTGTTACGATGATTAAAAAACTGGCAGGGACGCCAAAACATTTTTCAAAAAAATTATATAATTATATTGAGATATTTGAGAAATATGAATATATATATATATATATAATGGCGGAACTTATGAATATTCTAATAGGCTGTTTTCAAGTGGATTCACTAGGTCGATTACAGACCGGTCATTTGCAAAAGCATGTGTAGGTGTGCCTTAGGTTACAGATTTTGCCATATGGCAGGTTCTCAATTTGTTATGTAGTGTATATTTGTAGTATCCTCAATGTCAGAGTAGATTCCAAGGAATATCATCATTTAACCCTCTTTCATTGGTTCTCAGACGGAACACCCAACGCTGTTCCTTTTCAAATAAATACCTTTCATTATCGATTTGTTCGATTATCGTCCAAGAGAGATCCTCCCATTTATGACCTTTTTCCAAAAAATGAGCTGCCATTTTTGTTGTGCTTTTTTACATTTTATGTTGCTTTTGTGTTCGCCTATCCTTAGTTTCACTGGGCGTGTGGTCATTCCTACGTACTCCAAGAGGCACGGGCAGGAAATAAGGTAAACCACATTTTTGAGTTACATGTTGTAAACCTCCTTTGGTCCCATCTGGTTCCATCTTGGAACCATATCTCTTGCTCTTCTTTGTTAGTTTACATGCATGACACATGCCACAGGGATAATGGCCAGAGACCGGTGGCAATAGGCTAGTTTGTGTGCTATGTCCATCTTTTGTCTCTTTTGGTCTGGTGTGTACGACAAAATCTCGGATACTCTTCGCTCTTTTGTGTGAGAAGATAGGTTTTGGTAAATTGATGCCTCCACTGTTGAGGATTCGCCAATGTTTGTTTACAATTTTTGTAATCCCATTGGAATTGGTGTTGAAGGTTGTTATGCACACTGGGCGGTTTTCCTCTTCCTTGCGGATTTTTGGTTCTAAAAGGCCTTCTCTGCTGTTGTTACGCGCCCTTTTGTATGCTTTTTCAATCACTTTTTTAGGGTATTGACGTGTCTCCAATTTCTTTTTCAGGTCATTAGATTGTTTTTTGAAATCCTCAATTTCCGTGCAATTTCTTCTAAGCCGGAGAAATTGCCCATAGGGGAGATTGTCGCGGAGATGTCGGGGGTGGAAGCTGTTATACAGTAAAAGACAGTTTTTAGAGGTCTCTTTGAAATGGGTGGTAGTTGTCAATTTTCCGTCTGTTGCATAAATATTTAGATCAAGGAAAACTAATTTTTCATTTGAGATGGTACTTGTGAAATTCAAAAATTCATCTTGGCAGTTCAGCCATGTCAAGAAACGTTTTGCGGTCGTCTCATCTCCCTCCCAGATGATCAATATGTTGTCTATGTATCGTTTCCATACATGTATATGGTCACGGAATGGGTTTCTGGGATTCAAGATTCTTTGTTTCTCTAGTTGATGGACATAGAGTCCAGCTATACTGGGAGCAAAGGTGCTCCCCATGCTGGTCCCATGTTTTTGCAGGTAAATTGTATCCTGGTACTCAAAAAAGTTCTCTTTGAGTGCCAATTGACAGCACTCCATGACCATATTTCTTGGTGTTTGGTAATCCCAATCAGTATCAAAAAGGACGTCTTCTATGATATTCAAAGTCTCATTGTGGGGAAGGCTTGTATATAAGCTCTCCACATCGCAGCTTATCAATAGTTCTCTTTCAGGGTTGAAAGGTAGACCTTCTAGCAGTTGTAGGACGTCTTTAGTATCTTTTAGGTACGTAGATGTTTGTTGTACTAGCGGCCTTAGGAAAGCGTCTGCAAATTTTGAGACCGGTTCCAGGATTGACCCAATCCCAGATACTATTGGGCGGCCCGGCGGTGAGATCTGGTTTTTGTGAATTTTAGGTATAGTGTATAGATAGGGTGTTTTGGTGAACTTGTGGTTAAAAAATCACCTTCCTTTTTGGATAGCCACCCATGTGATCGTGCCTCTTCCACCATGCTTGCTATTTTTACTCTTATTTTCTCGGTGGGGTCTTGGTTGAGGATTTCATAGTTCCTTTCATCCCGAAGGAGACGTTTGCACTCTTGGTCGTATTTTTTGGCAGATTGTATTACAATGGCCCCTCCTTTGTCTGCTGGTTTTATTACCAATTCAGTATTGTTCGCTAGTTCTCTGAGAGCCTCGTTTTCTTCTCTGGTTGTGTTGTGAAAGACTTTCTTGGTTTCTGAATCCATTTTCTCTAGGTATTTCATCACAGCCTTTTCGAAGGTGAGCAGTTCTACTGGTAGGTTGGCCTCAGGTGGGGTGAAGGTAGATTTTGGTCTTAAGTCAAAAAAACAATCCCTTTGGGAGCAGATATTTTAACCACAAACACCACTCTTACATACACTGCTCACTCAAACAGGGTGGATCATACTCAGAGGAGTAGAGAACATGAACCAGGAAAGTCAAATCAGTGCAAAAAATCTTTTCGTACTTGACCCAAAATTTATTAAAATAATGTATATACATACAATGTCAAATTAAAACGTTTAAAAATCATTCATTTAAAAAAACAAATTAATGTTCAAAAGTATCATTCAACGAATCACAAAAATCATCAGTACAGGTTAAAAAACCACAACAAGTGGGACAAACAAAACTGCAAGGAAAATATGTTCTTGTCAGGAAAACATCACGATAGTCAAACAGCCAATCAATAAAGTTACAATGCACACAACTGAGACAAAAGCTCCAGTCGAATATTAATCATGTAGTGTAACATTAATCATTGATCCGTGATGTATTTCAAAAACAGAGCGTCCGACGCGTTTCGGTGGGTCCAATCTTATATCTCCCCACCTTCTTCAGGAAAGCAATAATTCTTCCCACCTCATTTAGATAATTCTAAAAAATACAAAATACAACACATATATATATATTAAAACAACATTTTGAACTGATCTGACTCAAAAAGATCATAATGACACTCCCAGCAGATACACACCCTGAGTAAACTACCAATCATTCAAGACATTAGACCACTACCCACTTCCTGGCACTTGTATCACACATACTTCATTCAAACAGAATTTAAGTATCAGGAGAATACATCTCTCAACATACTTTAACTCCCTGGGAGGGATGAGTTAGGGAAAACGGGCTATGTTAAGCTTCCCGTAGACATTCTCAGACATATAAATATCATTCTGCAACAATGTCATGAATGTTCCGCTGGGTCTATCCTTAATCACCAATCTCAGCTAGCACACTTGCTCGTTTACAAATAAAACAAGGGAAAAATTCCCTTTTTACCTCCTAGTTCACGTACTCCCAAACTCGGATATACTGGAGAGGCGCAGAAAAATCCTCACCATCCACTATTATGGGGAATGTAAAAAGATAGAACACAATAAGGATCATCCAGTGTATCTAAATGTCACAGTACTTCTCTACTAAGAGTTGCCTAGACTTTTACCTTATCAAGAAATAGGCATTTACTCTTGCTTCTGGCAGTATCAAATCAGTGGCTTCTAGTAGACAAGATTCACTTCCCAGTGTATGTTGAGAGAAGGAAAGACAGATGTGCTGCCAATCTACATGGACACACACAATACACGAGAGAATTAGCATTACGTGTTCTTCTTCCAATAGGGTCATTTCATCAGAAAAAACCACCCAAGGAGTACCTTTTGTTAAAAAGTGGTGGTTTTCAAAACATTGTCGTCTCGCTATCAAATCCAAAGGAGGGACGATAAATTCTCACTCCGTATGATGCAACTAAAGCAAATAAACACAAAACATAGGTGAAATATACTTCACCCACCATTGCAATAGCTCTCCAAGAATATCAGATACTATATTTTAAAAAAAGGGTAGTGAAAAACATACCCTATTATACTACTATCCTACCTAAATGTGATGTTTATACTGCACTTAAAAAATGTAGTAATCGTAAAGAGTCATATTCTACGGCTGTACTATCTAAATATGATGTTAACACACCAGGTGCAATCAATCAATCAATCAATCAATCACGGCATTTATAGAGCGCGCTACTCACCCGGGAGGGTCTCAAGGCGCTGGGGGAGGGGGTAAGTTACTGCTCGAACAGCCAGGTCTTGAGCTGCTTCCTGAAGGAGAGATGGTCCTGGGTTCGCCGAAGGTGAGTGGGGAGGGAGTTCCAGGTCTTGGCTGCCAGGTAGGAGAAGGATCTTCCTCCGGCGGTGGTTCTGCGGATGCGTGGTACGGTGGTGAGGGCGTGGCTGGTTGATCGTAGCTGGCGTGTGGGCGTGTAGAAGGTCATGCGGTCGTTGAGGTACTTTGGGCCCAGGTCATGGAGGGCCTTGTGTGCGTGGGTGAGGAGTCTGAACGTGATTCTCTTGCTGACGGGGAGCCAGTGCAGGTCTTTCTGGTGTCCGGTGATGTGGCTGTGTCGGGGATGTCCAGGATGAGTCGTGCGGAGGCGTTCTGGATGCGCTGGAGTCTTTTTGAAGTTTGGCTGTGGTTCCGGCGTAGAGGGTGTTCCCATAGTCCAGTCGGCTGGTGACGAGTGCCTGGGTGACGGTCTTCCTGGTTTCAGTGGGGATCCATCTGACGATCTTGCGGAGCATGCGCAGGGTGTTGAAGCATGAAGATGAGACGGCGTTGACTTGTCTGGTCATCGACAGGGAGGAGTCCAGGATGAAGCCCAGGTTGCGTGCGTGGTCCGTTGGCTTGGGCGCGGTGCCCAGGGCCGGGGGCCACCAGGAGTCGTCCCAGGCGGAGGGTGATGAGCCCAGGATGAGGACTTCCGTCTTGTCTGAGTTCAGTTTAAGGTGGCTGTTCCTCATCCAGTCGGCGACGTCTCTCATCCCGTCGTGTAGGTTGGCTCTGGCGGTGGTGGGGTCGTTGGTGAGGGAGAGGATCAGCTGGGTGTCGTCGGCGTAGGAGATGATGTTGAGGTTGTGTTGGCGTGCGATGGCTGCGAGGGGGCTCATGTAGACGTTGAAGAGGGTTGGGCTGAGTGAAGATCCTTGTGGAACGCCGCAGATGACTTCGGTGGCTTCGGATCTGAACGGGGGAGGCGGACTCTCTGGGTTCTTCCGGCGAGGAACGAGATGATCCATTCCAGTGCTTTCTCTCGGATTCCGATGTTGCTGAGGCGCTTCACTAGGGTGCGGTGGCAGACGGTGTCGAACGCCGCGGAGAGGTCCAAGAGGATGAGGGCAGCTGTTTCCCCGTTGTCGGTTAGGGTTCTGATGTCGTCGGTGGCTGCGATAAGGGCGGTCTCGGTGCTGTGGTTGGCCCGAAACCCGGACTGCGAGGGGTCGAGGGATCCATTCGTCTCGAGGAAGGCGGCAAGTTGTCTGTTGACGGTCTTCTCGATGACTTTGGCCGGAAACGGAAGGAGCGAGATGGGACGGTAGTTCTTGAGGTCGGTGGGGTCCGCCGTTGGTTTCTTCAGGAGGGCGGTAAGCTCGGCGTGCTTCCAGCTCTCCGGGAAGGTGGCGGTGTGGAAGGAGGAGTTGATGATGTCCCGGAGATGGGGTGCGATGGTGGCGTCGGCTTTGTTGAAGACGTGGTGTGGGCAGGGGTCGGTTGGTGATCCGGAGTGGATGGAGTTCATCGTGCGGGTGGTGTCTTCGGTGCTGATCGGGGTCCAGTTGCAGAGGGTGGTGGTGGCGGGCGTTGGTTCGGCGGTAGGGTGCGTGGTTTGTGCGTCGAAGCTGTTATGTATGTTGGTGATCTTGCGGTGGAAGAACGCGGAGAGTGAGTTGCAGAGGTCTTGTGAGGGGGTGATGTCGTTGTTTCCGGCGCTGGGGTTGGAGAACTCTTTGACGATGCTGAAAAGTTCCTTGCTGTCATGGGCGTTGTTGTCCAGTCGTTCTTTGAGTGCCGACTTCTTGGTGGCACGGATCAGCTGGTGGTGTTTGCGGGTGGCGTGCTTGAGGGCGGTCCTGTTGTCTGTGGTCTGGTCGAGTCGCCAGGTTTTCTCGAGAGTGCGGCAGTTCTTCTTGGATTCCTTGAGTTCGTTGGTGAACCAAGGGTTTTCTTGCTTCCGGGTCTGCTGGGAGGGTTTTTAGTGGTGCGAGGTCGTCGGCGCAGGCGGTCAGCCACTTGGCGAGGTTGCTGGCTGCTTCGTTTGGGTCCGTTGTGTTGGTGGGTGTGTTCTGGCTGAGGGAGGCGGTGAGCTGCTCGGCGGTGATCTTGCTCCAGCTCCGGCGGGGAGCCTGTTGCGGGTGGTGGTGGGTCGCAGTCTTTCTGAAGCTGAAGTGGACGCAGCTGTGGTCGGTCCAGTGGAGTCCGGTGGCGTGGCTGAAGGAGATGTGCTTGCTGGACGAGAAGACGGGGTCAAGCGTGTGGCCGGCGTAGTGGGTGGGCGTGTTCACCAGTTGCTTGAGTCCGAGGTTGGCGAGGTTGTCCAGCAGGGCGGTGGTGTTTCTGTCGTTGTTGTTCTCCAGGTGGAAGTTGAGGTCCCCTAGGAGGATGTAGTCGGCGGAGGGCATGGCGTGCGGGCTGATGAAGTCTGCGATGTCTTCGCTGAATAGTGTGCGTGGTCCCGGGGGTCTGTAGATGAGGGTGCCTCGGAGGGTGGTCTTGGGGTCAGTGTGTATCTGGAAGTGTAGGTGTTCGGCGGCGGTGAAGGTCTCGTCGGAGTTAGTCGAGATGCGGATGGTGTTCTTGTGTACGATGGCGATGCCTCCTCCCGTCTGGTTGACGCGGTCCCTCCGGGTGATCTTGTATCCGTCCGGGATGGCTATGGCGATGTCGGGCGCTGAGGAGGCGTTCATCCAGGTTTCGGTGAGGAAGGCGATGTCCGGTGCTGTTGCGTCGAGCAGGTCCCAGAGTTCCACGGCGTGCCTGTGGACGGAGCGGGTGTTCAGCAGGATGCATTTCAGGTGGTTGCTGCTGGTGCTCGACTTGGCGGAGGTGGTGCACGTCCGGGGGCAGGTGAATCGGCAGGTTTGGCAGGTGAAGGGTCCGTGGGTGCGTCTCGGTGAGGCTCGGTAGCAGGCAGGGTTCCGGCCGGCATTGAGTGCGGTGAGTGTGGCGGCGTCGTAGGTCCGTCGAGTGGTGTTGCATCGGTGGGATCCAGGGGTTCTGGCGCTGTCCAGTCGCGGACGGGCGCAGACGGGCTTGCCTTAGGCGCGCCTTTGGCGCCAGCCAGCGCGACGCGCAGCGGCCGCCATTTATGGGGAGGTGGGAGGGAGGAGCAGCTGGGAGGCGGGAGGCAGGGGCAGCGAATGGGCAGTCAGGGGGCGGGGCCGCAGGGAGCGCAGCGGCGGAAATGGCGAGAGGCAGCGGGGGCACAGAAAGGAAATGGGGGAAAGGCAGACAAAATCACGGGCACAACGACAATGGGGCAGCGAGGGGCACAGAAGGAAAAAGGGGAGAAAGCAGACAAAATCACGGGCACAACGACAATGGGGCAGCGAGGGGCACAGAAGGAAAAAGGGAGAAAGCAGACAAAATCACGGGCACAACGACAATGGGGCAGCGAGGGGCACAGAAGGAAAAAGGGGAGAAAGCAGACAAAATCACGGGCACAACGACAATGGGGCAGCGAGGGGCACAGAAGGAAAAAGGGGAGAAAGCAGACAAAATCACGGGCACAACGACAATGGGGCAGCGAGGGGCACAGAAGGAAAAAGGGGAGAAAGCAGACAAAATCACTGGCACAACGACAATGGGGCAGCGAGGGGCACAGAAGGAAAAAGGGGAGAAAGCAGACAAAATCACGGGCACAACGACAATGGGGCAGCGAGGGGCACAGAAGGAAAAAGGGGAGAAAGCAGACAAAATCATGGGCACAACGACAATGGGGCAGCGAGGGGCACAGAAGGAAAAAGGGGAGAAAGCAGACAAAATCACGGGCACAACGACAATGGGGCAGCGAGGGGCACAGAAGGAAAAAGGGGAGAAAGCAGACAAAATCACGGGCACAACGACAATGGGGCAGCGAGGGGCACAGAAGGAAAAAGGGGAGAAAGGCAGACAAAATCACGGGCACAACGACAATGGGGCAGCGAGGGGCACAGAAGGAAAAAGGGGAGAAAGCAGACAAAATCACGGGCACAACGACAATGGGGCAGCGAGGGGCACAGAAGGAAAAAGGGGAGAAAGCAGACAAAATCACGGGCACAACGACAATGGGGCAGCGAGGGGCACAGAAGGAAAAAGGGGAGAAAAGCAGACAAAATCACGGGCACAACGACAATGGGGCAGCGAGGGGCACAGAAGGAAAAAGGGGAGAAAGCAGACAAAATCACGGGCACAACGACAATGGGGCAGCGAGGGGCACAGAAGGAAAAAGGGAGAAAAGCAGACAAAATCACGGGCACAACGACAATGGGGCAGCGAGGGGCACAGAAGGAAAAAGGGGAGAAAGGCAGACAAAATCACGGGCACAACGACAATGGGGCAGCGAGGGGCACAGAAAGGAAAATGGGAGACAAGCAGACAAAATCACGGGCACAATGACAATGGGGCAGCGAGGGGCACAGAAAGGAAAATGGGGAGACAAGCAGAAAATACGGGCACCGGGGCCACAAGCGGAGGGCGATCTTACCTGCAGAAGCAGCGGGCAGACAACACAGGCGGAGTTGTGTGGTGGGGAGCGACCTACCTGGCAAGGTCAAGGGTCGCTCTCCTCACCGCGCAGCGGCCGCCATTTATGGGGAGGTGGGAGGAGGAGCAGCTGGGAGGCGGGAGGCAGGGGCAGCGAATGGGCAGTCAGGGGGCGGGGCCGCAGGGGACGCAGCGGCGGGAATGGCGAGAGGCAGCGGGGGCACAGAAAGGAAATGGGGGAAAGGCAGACAAAATCACGGGCACAACGACAATGGGGCAGCGAGGGGCACAGAAGGAAAAAGGGGAGAAAGCAGACAAAATCAAGGGCACAACGACAATGGGGCAGCGAGGGGCACAGAAGGAAAAAGGGGAGAAAGCAGACAAAATCACGGGCACAACGACAATGGGGCAGCGAGGGGCACAGAAGGAAAAAGGGAGAAAGCAGACAAAATCACGGGCACAACGACAATGGGGCAGCGAGGGGCACAGAAGGAAAAAGGGGAGAAAGCAGACAAAATCACGGGCACAACGACAATGGGGCAGTGAGGGGCACAGAAGGAAAAAGGGGAGAAAGCAGACAAAATCACGGGCACAACGACAATGGGGCAGCGAGGGGCACAGAAGGAAAAAGGGGAGAAAGCAGACAAAATCACGGGCACAACGACAATGGGGCAGCGAGGGGCACAGAAGGAAAAAGGGGAGAAAGCAGACAAAATCATGGGCACAACGACAATGGGGCAGCGAGGGGCACAGAAGGAAAAAGGGGAGAAAGCAGACAAAATCACGGGCACAACGACAATGGGGCAGCGAGGGGCACAGAAGGAAAAAGGGGAGAAAGCAGACAAAATCACGGGCACAACGACAATGGGGCAGCGAGGGGCACAGAAGGAAAAAGGGGAGAAAGGCAGACAAAATCACGGGCACAACGACAATGGGGCAGCGAGGGGCACAGAAGGAAAAAGGGGAGAAAGCAGACAAAATCACGGGCACAACGACAATGGGGCAGCGAGGGGCACAGAAGGAAAAAGGGGAGAAAGCAGACAAAATCACGGGCACAACGACAATGGGGCAGCGAGGGGCACAGAAGGAAAAAGGGGAGAAAAGCAGACAAAATCACGGGCACAACGACAATGGGGCAGCGAGGGGCACAGAAGGAAAAAGGGGAGAAAGCAGACAAAATCACGGGCACAACGACAATGGGGCAGCGAGGGGCACAGAAGGAAAAAGGGGAGAAAAGCAGACAAAATCACGGGCACAACGACAATGGGGCAGCGAGGGCACAGAAGGAAAAAGGGGAGAAAGGCAGACAAAATCACGGGCACAACGACAATGGGGCAGCGAGGGGCACAGAAGGAAAAAGGGGAGAAAAGCAGACAAAATCACGGGCACAACGACAATGGGGCAGCGAGGGGCACAGAAGGAAAAAGGGGAGAAAGGCAGACAAAATCACGGGCACAACGACAATGGGGCAGCGAGGGGCACAGAAAGGAAAATGGGGAGACAAGCAGACAAAATCACGGGCACAATGACAATGGGGCAGCGAGGGGCACAGAAAGGAAAATGGGGAGACAAGCAGAAAATACGGGCACCGGGGCCACAAGCGGAGGGCGATCTTACCTGCAGAAGCAGCGGGCAGACAACACAGGCGGAGCTGTGGTGGTGGGGAGCGACCTACCTGGCAAGGTCAAGGGTCGCTCTCCTCACCGCGCAGCGGCCGCCATTTATGGGAGGTGGGAGGGAGGAGCAGCTGGGAGGCGGGAGGCAGGGGCAGCGAATGGGCAGTCAGGGGGCGGGGCCGCAGAGGCGCAGCGGCGGGAATGGCGAGAGGCAGCGGGGGCACAGAAAGGAAATGGGGGAAAGGCAGACAAAATCACGGGCACAACGACAATGGGGCAGCGAGGGGCACAGAAGGAAAAAGGGGAGAAAGCAGACAAAATCACGGGCACAACGACAATGGGGCAGCGAGGGGCACAGAAGGAAAAAGGGGAGAAAGCAGACAAAATCACGGGCACAGACGACAATGGGGCAGCGAGGGGCACAGAAGGAAAAAGGGGAGAAAGCAGACAAAATCACGGGCACAACGACAATGGGGCAGCGAGGGGCACAGAAGGAAAAAGGGAGAAAGCAGACAAAATCACGGGCACAACGACAATGGGGCAGCGAGGGGCACAGAAGGAAAAAGGGGAGAAAGCAGACAAAATCACGGGCACAACGACAATGGGGCAGCGAGGGGCACAGAAGGAAAAAGGGGAGAAAGCAGACAAAATCACGGGCACAACGACAATGGGGCAGCGAGGGGCACAGAAGGAAAAAGGGGAGAAAGCAGACAAAATCACGGGCACAACGACAATGGGGCAGCGAGGGGCACAGAAGGAAAAAGGGGAGAAAGCAGACAAAATCACGGGCACAACGACAATGGGGCAGCGAGGGGCACAGAAGGAAAAAGGGGAGAAAGCAGACAAAATCACGGGCACAACGACAATGGGGCAGCGAGGGGCACAGAAGGAAAAAGGGGAGAAAGCAGACAAAATCACGGGCACAACGACAATGGGGCAGCGAGGGCACAGAAGGAAAAAGGGGAGAAAGCAGACAAAATCACGGGCACAACGACAATGGGGCAGCGAGGGGCACAGAAGGAAAAAGGGGAGAAAGGCAGACAAAATCACGGGCACAACGACAATGGGGCAGCGAGGGGCACAGAAGGAAAAAGGGGAGAAAGCAGACAAAATCACGGGCACAACGACAATGGGGCAGCGAGGGGCACAGAAGGAAAAAGGGGAGAAAGCAGACAAAATCACGGGCTACAACGACAATGGGGCAGCGAGGGGCACAGAAGGAAAAAGGGGAGAAAAGCAGACAAAATCACGGGCACAACGACAATGGGGCAGCGAGGGGCACAGAAGGAAAAAGGGGAGAAAAGCAGACAAAATCACGGGCACAACGACAATGGGGCAGCGAGGGGCACAGAAGGAAAAAGGGGAGAAAGGCAGACAAAATCACGGGCACAACGACAATGGGGCAGCGAGGGGCACAGAAGGAAAAAGGGGAGAAAAGCAGACAAAATCACGGGCACAACGACAATGGGGCAGCGAGGGGCACAGAAGGAAAAAGGGGAGAAAGGCAGACAAAATCACGGGCACAACGACAATGGGGCAGCGAGGGGCACAGAAAGGAAAATGGGGAGACAAGCAGACAAAATCACGGGCACAATGACAATGGGGCAGCGAGGGGCACAGAAAGGAAAATGGGGAGACAAGCAGAAAATACGGGCACCGGGGCCACAAGCGGAGGGCGATCTTACCTGCAGAAGCAGCGGGCAGACAACACAGGCGGAGCTGTGTGGTGGGGGAGCGACCTACCTGGCAAGGGTGCGAGAGCAGATCTCTCTTCCTAGCATTGTCGGCCCACTACTAAGCCCAATTAGAGAAAAAACTATGAGGACACTGTACAAAAACGCCCATCCCTTTCAGCTTACCTGCAAAATGGACCCACGTTCCTTGTATTCGGGATTCTAGACGGGGTACTCTGCCTCCGTGCACGTATCTGTATAATGGTGCGAAACCTCTCTATTTAAACTAGAAAAATCCCACGACTTTCTAATTGAACTATCACAGCTGTGATAAGAAAATCACGTGTTATCAGGAATTTTCTAAGGGCGCCATCTTAGAGAGGCTTATCTCAATCGAAATGCCTTAACGCTTTCGTTCATAGGAGGCCCATATCTGCCTCTATATTACACCACTATATCCCCAACTTGATCGCAAAAAAGTTATATATATTTACGGAAGAAACTAGAGTCCAAAACGGACCGAATTCCTAACACAGATTGAATTCAATATATCCATAATTAACAGAGATACAATGGCGCCCTCTTGTGGGAAAAAACACCATCGGTAAAATTAAATCAAGAAAAATAACCTTACAGAACGGCTTCGCGTTCAGACACATATTTACAGTATCAGAGGAGTTTATAATACCAAACCAGAATAGAAAAGAACATACTGGTAAGGTAGATATCATAATGCGCACATATTCGCAGTACCTAAAAACTACATAATGCCCAACCAGAATAAAGATGAACATACTGGTGAGAGTGATATCACAGTAGGTAAAATAATACCGGACTGTATAAACTCACTTATAGAAAAAGCCCAAAACATTTCTTGCTACCTATATCAATAACTACCTCGAAAAACTGCATTTAATAGATGTCTACAGAAATACCAGATTAGCAGGGGCCAATCAGACGTTCCCATTCTTCTTTGGAGTTAAGGCCCTTGCGCATAGTATTGAGAGAGGAAATATACCATTGTTCCCGAGATTTCCTTTTCTTCTCGAGGTTACCACCTCGTCTACCAATGGTTACTTTTTCCAATATGAACCATCTTAAATCATTTTCCTTATGCCCCATTTCAATGAAATGGGGTGCTAAGGGGGCATTCTCCTTTCTTGTTCTAATGGCTGATCTATGTTCCTGAGTCCTCACACGTAGTTCTCTGCTGGTCTCCCCCACGTAGCCTAAGCCACATGGGCAGATCAGCAGGTATATCACACCTTTGCTTTTGCAGTTATTGAAAGTTCTTGATCTAAAATGTAGGCCATTAAATTCTAGATCTTTTGATTGTATACACATGGCACATATGTTGCATGTACCACATTTTATATTACCTATGGCTCTGGTATTATCAAAAGTGCTTTGAGTCTCTCTGCGATCCTCACGGTATGTATATTCCAACTCATTTCTAAGATTCTTGTTGCGTTTAAACCCAAACATAGGTTTCTCTAAAATACGGTCTTCTTCATGGTTAAGAATATGCCAATTCTTATTTATGACATTCTTAATTTTGTTGCTCATACTGGAGAATCTACTTACAAACACCAGTTTATTTTTGCTTTTGCTGTTCTTGTTTTGTTCATTTTCTCAAACATAGCCTCTCTGTTATAAAACCTAGCTCTCTTTTATGAGTGGGAGATCAGTTTTTAGGATACCCCTATCTTTGAGCTTCTTCTTCAGGATGTCAGAATGTTTATAAAAATCCCCAAATTAGAACAATTTCTCCGAAGACGAAGAAATTGGCTAAAGGGGATATTATCCTTCTGAGCCTTAGGATGATAGCTAGAGTAGTGTAAAAGAGTGTTTTTGTCCATCGGCTTCGTAAACAACTCTACTTCTAGACTATCATTGACACATTTAATCGTAATATCCAAAAAATCCACCCTGGTTTTACTAATCTGAGATGTAAATTTCAGATTAGGATCTCCCAGGTTGAGCCAAGTCAAAAATTCATAGAGAAGATCGAGATCACCATCCCAGAAGAAGAATATATCATCAATGTAGCGGTACCAGCCCGCTACATTTTCAAAAAAGGGGGCAAGACTCAGTGTCTGGTTACTCTAGACATTGAGTCTCTCTACACAAATATCCCCCAAAATGACACCATAGAAGTGGTACGTGAAATATTGACGAAGGTAGATCTGGAGGGGGTCAATAAAATGTTTATTGTTGAGTGTGTTAAAATGATCTTAAAAAACAATATCTTTCTCTTTGGTGATCAACTCTTCAAACAAAAGAAGGGGACCAGCATGGGGGCCACATGTGCCCCAAGTCTGGCCTGTCTCTATGTTGGAGAGTTCGAAAAGAGACACATTTTTAATGACCTTGCCCCCTTTTTTGAAAATGTAGCGGGCTGGTACCGCTACATTGATGATATATTCTTCATCTGGGATGGTGATCTCGATCTTCTCTGTGAATTTTTGACTTGGCTCAACCTGGGAGATCCTAATCTGAAATTTACATCTTAGATTAGTAAAACCAGGTTGGATTTTTGGGATATTACGATTAAATGTGTCAATGATAGTCTAGAAGTAGAGTTGTTTACTGAAGCCGATGGACAAAACACTCTTTACACTACTCTAGCTAACATCCTAAGGCTCAGAAGGATAATATCCCTTTAGCCAATTTCTTCGTCTTCGGAGAAATTGTTCTAATTTGGGGATTTTTATAAACATTCTGACATCCTGAAGAAGAAGCTCAAAGATAGGGGTATCCTAAAAACTGATCTCCACTCATAAAAGAGAGCTAGGTTTTATAACAGAGAGGCTATGTTTGAGAAAAATGAACAAAACAAGAACAGCAAAAGCAAATATAAACTGGTGTTTGTAAGTAGATTCTCCAGTATGAGCAACAAAATTAAGAATGTCATAAATAAGAATTGGCATATTCTTAACCATGAAGAAGACCGTATTTTAGAGAAACCTATGTTTGCGTTTAAACGCAGCAAGAATCTTAGAAATGAGTTGGTATATACATACCGTGAGGATCGCAGAGAGACTCAAAGCACTTTGATAATACCAGAGCCATAGGTAATATAAAATGTGGTACATGCAACATATGTGCCATGTGTATACAATCAAAAGATCTAGAATTTAATGGCCTACATTTTAGATCAAGAACCCTCAATAACTGCAAAAGCAAAGGTGTGATAAACCTGCTGATCTGCCCATGTGGCTTAGGCTACGTGGGGGAGACCAGCAGAGAACTACGTGTGAGGATTCAGGAACATAGATCAGCCATTAGAACAAGAAAGGAGAATGCCCTTAATACCCCATTTCATTGAAATGGGGCATAAGGAAAATGATTTAAGATGGTTCATATTGGAAAAGTAACCATTGGTAGACGAGGTGGTAACCTCGAGAAGAAAAGGAAATCTCGGGAACAATGGTATATTTCTCTCTCAATACTATGCGCAAGGGCCTTAACTCCAAAGAAGAATGGGAACGTCTGATTGGCCCTGCTAATCTGGTATTTCTGTAGACATCTATTAAATGCAGTTTTCGAGGTAGATTATTGATATAGGTAGCAAGAAATGTTTTGGCTTTTTCTATAAGTGAGTTTATACAGTCCGGTATTATTTTACCTACTGTGATATCACTCTCACCAGTATGTTCATCTTTATTCTGGTTGGGCATTATGTAGTTTTTAGGTACTGCGAATATGTGGCCATTATGATATCTACCTTACCAGTATGTTCTTTTCTATTCTGGTTTGGTATTATAAACTCCTCTGATACTGTAAATATGTGTCTGAACGCAAAGCCGTTATTTTTCTTGATTTAATTTTTACCGATGGTGTTTTCCCCACAAGAGGGCGCCATTGTATCTCTATTGATTATGGATATATTGAATTCAATCTGTGTTAGGAATTTGGTCCGTTTTGGACTCTATTTTCTTCCGTAAATATATATAACTTTTTTGCGATCAAGTTGGGGATATAGTGGCGTAATATAGAGGCAGATATGGGTCTCCTATGAACGAAAGCGTTAAGGCATTTCGATTGAGATAAGCCACTCTAAGATGGCGCCCTTAGAAAATTCCTGATAACACGTGATTTTCTTATCACAGCTGTGATAGTTCAATTAGAAAGTCAGCGGATTTTTCTAGTTTAAATAGAGGGTTTCACACCATTATACAGATACGTGCACGGAGGCAGAGTACCTGCCTAGAATCCGAATACAGAACGTGGGTCCATTTTGCAGGTAAGCTGGAAGGGCTGGGCGTTTCGTACAGTGTCCTCATAGTTTTCTCTCTAATTGGGCTTAGTAGTGGGCCGACAATGCTAGGAAGAGAGATCTGCTCTCGCACCTGGTGTGTTAACATCATATTTAGATAGTACAGCCGTAGAATATGACTCTTTACGATTACTACATTTTTAAGTGCAGTATAAACATCACATTTAGGTAGGATAGTAGTATAATAGGGTATGTTTTTCACTACCCTTTTTTAAAATATAGTATCTGATATTCTTGGAGAGCTATTGCAATGGTGGGTGAAGTATATTTCACCTATGTTTTGTGTTTATTTGCTTTAGTTGCATCATACGGAGTGAGAATTTATCGTTCCTCCTTTGGATTTGATAGCGAGAGCGACAATGTTTTGAAAACCACCACTTTTTAACAAAAGGTACTCCTTGGGTGGTTTTTCTGATGAAAATGACCCTATTGGAAGAAGAACACGTAATGCTAATTCTCTCGTGTATTGTGTGTGTCCATGTAGATTGGCAGCACATCTGTCTTTCCTTCTCTCAACATACACTGGGAAGTGAATCTTGTCTACTAGAAGCCACTGATTTGATACTGCCAGAAGCAAGAGTAAATGCCTATTTCTTGATAAGGTAAAAGTCTAGGCAACTCTTAGTAGAGAAGTACTGTGACATTTAGATACACTGGATGAACCTTATTGTGCTCTATCTTTTTACATTCCCCATAATAGTGGATGGTGAGGATTTTTTCTGCGCCTCTCAGTATATCCGAGTTTGGGAGTACGTGAACTAGGAGGTAAAAGGAATTTTTCCCTTGTTTTATTTAGTAAACGAGCAAGTGTGCTAGCTGAGATTGGTGATTAAGGATAGACCCAGCGGAACATTCATGACATTGTTGCAGAATGATATTTATATGTCTGAGAATGTCTACGGGAAGCTTAACATAGCCCGTTTTCCCTAACTCATCCCTCCCAGGGAGTTAAAGTATGTTGAGAGATGTATTCTCCCTGATACTTAAATTCTGTTTGAATGAAGTATGTGTGATACAAGTGCCAGGAAGTTGGTAGTGGTCTAATGTCTTGAATGATTGGTAGTTTACTCAGGGTGTGTATCTGCTGGGAGTGTCGTTATGATCTTTTTGAGTCAGATCAGTTCAAAATGTTGTTTTAATATATATATATATATGTTGTATTTTGTATTTTTAGAATTATCTAAATGAGGTGGGAAGAATTATTGCTTTCCTGAAGAAGGTGGGGAGATATAAGATTGGACCCACCGAAACGCGTCGGACGCTCTGTTTTTGAAATACATCACGGATCAATGATTAATGTTACACTACATGATTAATATTCGACTGGAGCTTTTGTCTCAGTTGTGTGCATTGTAACTTTATTGATTGGCTGTTTGACTATCGTGATGTTTTCCTGACAAGAACATATTTTCCTTGCAGTTTTGTTTGTCCCACTTGTTGTGGTTTTTAACCTGTACTGATGATTTTTGTGATTCGTTGAATGATACTTTTGAACATTAATTTGTTTTTAAATGAATGATTTTTAAACGTTTAGAATTTGACATTGTATGTATATACATTATTTTAATAAATTTTGGGTCAAGATACGAAAATATTTTTGCACTGATTTGACTTTCCTGGTTCATGTTCTCTACTCCTCTGAGTATGATCCACCCTGTTTGAGTGAGCAGTGTATGTAAGAGTGGTGTTTGTGGTTAAAATATCTGCTCCCAAAGGGATTGTTTTTGACTTTGGTCTATTGGTACCCTATCCTTTTGGCGTTATAGGGTCCCTCTCTCTTTTCTTCAAGATTTTGGTCTTAACCTTGTGTCCCCATCTTGCTGGTCATCTCTTTGTTTGTCTTTGAAAAAGATTTGCAATTTGAGTCTCCTCATGAATTCCTTCATCTCTTTGCATAATTGGAAATATTCCAATTTAGCTGTGGGCACAAAGCCTAGTCCCTTTTCCAGGACTTTGATCTGTGCTGATGTTAAAATGTGATCTGAGAGGTTCACCACCAGATTCATTTCTTGCTGGTTGAAGCCCCTGTCATGCTTCTCGTTGCCATCCGAATTTGTTCTTCGTTTTGTGGGGCCCAGTGGACATTGATCCCTCTCCGGTTTTTTCCTCTGTTTCTCCCTTGGCGTAGCCCTAAAAAATGTGGCTGTTCATAGTAGGGATGGTCTTGCGCGGGGTAGTTCCATTGTGGGTAAGTACCTTGTTGATGTGGGTACATTGGAGGTCCTAGGGGGTATGGTGAATATTGGGGAGGGTCTTGATAGGGTCCCCATCCTTTTTGACCATGGAACCAAGGACGTATGTAATTGCCCCTCCTGCCCCGATATGGTTGGTATCTACCTTTTCCTGAGTCTGATCCACTGGATCCTGAGTCAGATGAATCGTCATCAGTTGTCATTTCCTGGCGGTTCTCTTGGGGTTTGTAATCATCTCTTATGTAAGGATAAACCCTCTCATGGCTGAAACGAGAGACGTTTTTTTTAAGTTTATCGTACTTGCTTCTTTTTAATGTTATTTCAAAGTCATTGAGAATTTTGTTCAGCTCTTCAAGATGTTTTTGAGGGCACTCGGTGTTTCATAGCTTTTGAGACGGATTTCTATTTCTTGAATTTCAATTTTGAGTTCTTGTGCTATTCTGCCAGCTGTCTTAATAATCAGCACAAGCCAGTCTCAGTGTGCAGTGCCAACTTATTAGTGACCAGTCTTTTTGAAAATTTTTGTCATTTTGAAAGATATATGGTTCATTTTTGACTATTAGTCCATTTGGTGCTGCATTTCCTTTAAGATATTCAGTCATAAGAAGACCATGAAGGGCAGTTTGTATCTGGGTGCGTCTTAGTTGTTCTATCTCGTCCCAGTCATTGTTTGTTGGTATTGGATCAGGTGTATTTAATCCTTCAAAATTATTTAATGAAGCTATGATGCTGTCTATCTCCTCTTCTGTGAAAGTCAAGCCTATATTTTCTGTCATTGTTGTAACTGGTCTTAGGTGTGTGTTTTCCTGAAGTGAGTTCTGTTAGCATGTACTGGGTTGTTAGGGAGTAAATATAGCTGGATTAAAGGGGAAAAAAAGGGGAAAAAAAGGAGGTACTAATGTTCCTCCCCATAGGGGACTTTATCCCAAGAAAAACTTTTTCAAAAGAAAAAGACTCCCACAGCTGTGCGCTGTCAAGAATGAACAAAAATATCATGAGCGGGAGTGAAGAGGAAAAAGGTAGAATCGTCCTCCTCTCAGTATCGCAATTCAACAAAGAGATTCTACTACAAAAACATATAAACGCACATAAGTGTGTGCTTAATCTTACTTGCGGTGTTTTTAAAAAACGGTGGTGATTAGAAAAAGGAATACCTTCTCATGCTTGTAGGAAGGACAGTGTTCAAAAAATTGTAAAATACCCCTCACACACTGAAACCTGATTCAGTGTCATGCTTCATCATTGGGGTCTTCCCGCCCCTCTACGGGACGGGCGTGCTACTACCTACGTGGACGCAGGAGCACTTACTTTAGTGATTAGTGTATATGTGTAGTGCGTGGGATCGTGAAATATAAATATATGTGATGGTTTAAAGATTCCTGGCTAGTGGAAAAGAATACACTTTATTAGCTTCCCTAGCTGAGAATGGGAAAAAAAGGGGGAGAGAAAAAAAAGTAGATGGTGTACTATAATGGGTCACTTTCTACAAGGTCGACATGTTTCAGAAGCCATCCCTAGGCTTTCTTCTTCAGGACCGAAGCTTGATCCCTATAACGCCTCACTGGGCTGTATAAATGTACATAGGCCTACTGATCACAAGTACTCTTCTCTGCGCCCCAATTGCGCATTTAAAAATTATATCATTAGTATATCCTATGAAAAAGAGAACAAGGTGGATAAATAGTTGCTTGTATCATTTATCACTTTGTATATTCACATCACCATCATGTGTAAAGGAAAAAACTTATCATCACTGTGATATATTTTTCTCACCCTGATATGGGTGTTTTTACTCATATATCCAATTGCTACAACACTCCTGATAGTATTAGTACCCAGTTTTTACATACATTCAGAACTTTCAAACATCCAGATGGGTGGTAAAAAAGTTTTTATTTTTAAAGCATTCATTCATTCATACACTGTTTTTAAACATTCATACATTCATACATTCATATTTACAAAAGTAAAATAATTTAGAATTGTCCTAGTTCTGTGAAAAAGCGCATGTGCCTTCGTTTTTTTCTTGCCTAGCGCTTTAGAATGGTAAGTTTTCAGCATGTATGTGCATTCACTCACTTATAAATAAGTGCTCCCCTAGCATGCAGTTAAACATGGGATTCAAAATCCAAGCTTTCAGAGAGACATGCCGTTAAAGATGTTTATATATACATACATTCGTATATTAATGTGTCCTCTCCATGAGATGTCACGAGGGGTATAGGGGTGCATTCATACAGACACCGTAGATTTTAGGAAAACAGATTGAAAAAGCCAAGTTCATACTAAAGTAGTTATTTTCTTTATGCTGAATGTGATCTCTTGGGCTTTTTAAAGACATGCCCTTGTCTTACTTACATGCTGCCGGCTGCTAGAACACCTGGGAATACCTTCTCGTGGCTCTCCGGAAACAGAATGATGTGTTCACAAGCCCGGTTTATAAAGGGTGTGCCTTGCTTAGAAATGCCCTCGATTAGATGCAGCTGGTGTTACGACAACTAGACTGAGAAGAAACAAAAATGGCCGCCACTGAATGGCACAAAAAGGAGCTATATTCAAGTCCACTTCCTGTTTGAAGTTTTTGATGAAAAATTCTGGGATCCTTCTTTTTTGTGTTACGATGATTAAAAAACTGGCAGGGACGCCAAAACATTTTTCAAAAAAATTATATAATTATATTGAGATATTTGAGAAATATGAATATATATATATATATATAATGGCGGAACTTATGAATATTCTAATAGGCTGTTTTCAAGTGGATTCACTAGGTCGATTACAGACCGGTCATTTGCAAAAGCATGTGTAGGTGTGCCTTAGGTTACAGATTTTGCCATATGGCAGGTTCTCAATTTGTTATGTAGTGTATATTTGTAGTATCCTCAATGTCAGAGTAGATTCCAAGGAATATCATCATTTAACCCTCTTTCATTGGTTCTCAGGCGGAACACCCAACGCTGTTCCTTTTCAAATAAATACCTTTCATTATCGATTTGTTCGATTATCGTCCAAGAGAGATCCTCCCATTTATGACCTTTTTAAAAAAATGAGCTGCCATTTTTGTTGTCCTTTTTTTACATTTTATGTTGCTTTTGTGTTCGCCTATCCTTAGTTTCACTGGGCGTGTGGTCATTCCTACGTACTCCAAGAGGCACGGGCAGGAAATAAGGTAAACCAAATTTTTTGAGTTACATGTTGTAAACCTCCTTTGGTCCCATCTGGTTCCATCTTGGAACCATATCTCTTGCTCTTCTTTGTTAGTTTACATGCATGACACATGCCACAGGGATAATGGCCAGAGACCGGTGGCAATAGGCTAGTTTGTGTGCTATGTCCATCTTTTGTCTCTTTTGGTCTGGTGTGTACGACAAAATCTCGGATACTCTTCGCTCTTTTTGTGTGAGAAGATAGGTTTTGGTAAATTGATGCCTCCACTGTTGAGGATTCGCCAATGTTTGTTTACAATTTTTGTAATCCCATTGGAATTGGTGTTAAAGGTTGTTATGCACACTGGGCGGTTTTCCTCTTCCTTGCGGATTTTTGGTTCTAAAAGGCCTTCTCTGCTGTTGTTACGCGCCCTTTTGTATGCTTTTTCAATCACTTTTTTAGGGTATTGACGTGTCTCCAATTTCTTTTTCAGGTCATTAGATTGTTTTTTGAAATCCTCAATTTCCGTGCAATTTCTTCTAAGCCGGAGAAATTGCCCATAGGGAGATTGTCGCGGAGATGTCGGGGGTGGAAGCTGTTATACAGTAAAAGACAGTTTTTAGAGGTCTCTTTGAAATGGGTGGTAGTTGTCAATTTTCCGTCTGTTGCATAAATATTTAGATCAAGGAAAACTAATTTTTCATTTGAGATGGTACTTGTGAAATTCAAAAATTTATCTTGGCAGTTCAGCCATGTCAAGAAACGTTTTGCGGTCGTCTCATCTCCCTCCCAGATGATCAATATGTCGTCTATGTTTCAGCAGCACACATGAAAGTGACAGAATGGCATTTCTAGGATTGTTTATGTGCAGGAAGGGACACCTTCCTACACATAAACAATCCTCCCATGCACGCAGACACCCTTGCACTCTGATGCAAGGGTGCCTGCGTTGGCGCTAAGTTGCTTAACTTAGCGCCATCGCAGGGGGAAAACGCAAGGCTGCACCACCTTCTTGTAAATATGGTGCAGCCTTGCGTTTCAGAAGTGGAGGAGAGAGGCGTTAAGCCAGGAAGGCTAACGGCTCTCTCCTCCACTTCCTTGTACATATCCCCCTAAGTTTTATTTTGCATTTCATAAGTCTAACAAGTGACACTATGACATATGGTACCATCAACTATTCCTGGCTTCTCAGCCAGCAGCATGTTGCACGTGGGGCTTGTAGTTTTGCTTTTAACTCTGTTATTATGATCTCAAAACTCCAGTATGCAAAGTGATGTTGGCTAAAATACCAGTATTGGCATTATACATGACATGAAGTCACTTGTCAACTATTTTTAAAATTTTTACAAAATAGTCTAGTTCATTTCAAAAATTGCTTGTTTCACACATAGAAATGCATACTTTCATCAAATTGACACAATGACTCATTTTGTGCTAAAATATAGGGTTAAACGATAAATTTGCAAGGTGCGCAAAGGGGTGGAGGGAGAGGCATTTGCCCAGTACGGCCATTTAAAGACAAACATGCAAAAAGAAAAAAACATGATGCTGTGCTGCTCTTTTTGTTCTCCCCTTAATTTACTTTTGTTTTCACTCTCATACCCTCACCTCTCAATGAAATGCTCCTCTCACAAGCAAACATGCGCATATTACCTTCTCTCTTTCAAATCCTCCTTTCCCTTGCAAACTCCAGTAATGTGCCATTTTCAACCTCTTAGACACCTTTCTGTACATTCTGAAGATCATATTCCTCTCTTTCTCACCTGCCTGCTATTCCTCACAAACACTTTCACGGTTTTGCTCTCTCCCTTACACGGATGCACACACTCAAGGATGGCTGTGCTTTTTATGCTTCTGATCATTGGTTCAAATGTTGAATGATCACTGTCATTGTGTTTTTGGTTAAATTTGTGTAATATAGAACCACACTTTGACGGAGAATTTATACTCATGCTGTGTGTTGTCTATGTATTTTTCAAATTAACATCCTGATGACAAATGTGATTGTCTTTTAGAGTCTTTTCCAGCTTTTATGATTCTGTGTATAGATTTTATGAATTTCTAATGTGTATTATGATGTATTTTATAGAATGTTTTTATTAAAATCTTTTGATTTTTATTAAATTGAACATAAGTGTTCCCACATCTGGTGTAACTGTGCACCCTTGGGTGATATATAGGTGTATGCGAGTGGTAGTTGAATTGATTTTGTGAAGTGGTTCCAAAGGGAAATATATATTTGACATTTTAGTTATTTTAGACATAGCCATCTCAAAAGGTATCTCGTTCTTCATCTGGACAAAACATTAACACGTTTTTTGGAAAATTCCTCTTCTTTGGTGAGCCCATTTAATTTGTGAAACTGCCTTTTTCGGAACAAAGTACAAAACCTCATTTCAGTCTCAGCGTCAGCCTAACATATGGTAATCTTGGGTAATTTACACTGTTTATGGCCCATTCACTGTCAATCACAGGATAAGATCTTTCACAGGAAAGAGCTAGCCACATTGTAACACAATTTAACAATGCTTGGTTTTCACTTTGATGCGTAAAGCATATGCTTCATTTATGACATCTGTGGCAACTCGTTTTAGAGAGTTGGATACATTTAAAGGCACTTTTTATGAATGCTTTTGTGTTTATGTTTACCTACACAATAATTATTTATTCCGTCTGCAACTGTGTCTTTTTTGGAACACATACATTACTGGATATAAACGATGTTCTTATTTGTCCTTGCAGGCACTAGGGCCATGATTTTGAATGGTGCAGCAGGTGCAGTTGCACAGGGGCAAAAAGATCTAGGAAACCCACTGAACACCGATTATTGCTATATGTTATTACTCCACAAGCAGGCACAAGTGCCGTCACCTTGCAGGTACTAGGGCCATATTTGGATGGTGCAGCAGGTGCAGTGGCACAGTGACCAAAATCTCTAGGAAACCCACAGGACACCGCTTATTGCTATGTTACTACACAAGCAGTAACAAGTGCAGTTACCTTGCAGGCACTAGGGCCATGATTTGAATGGTTCAGCACGTAAAGTGGCACAGGAGCCCTAAGCTTTAGGAAACACACTGAACACTGAATATTGCTATATGTTACTACTAAACAAGCAGTCACAAATGCAGTTACCTTATAGGCACTAGGGCCAAGAGTTGAATGGTGCAGCAGGTGCAGTGGCACAGGGGCCAAAAGGTCTAGGAAACCCACTGAACACTGATTATTGCTATATGTTACTACTAAACAAGCAGTCAGGAGTGCTTTTTTGGTTCTTTTGTAACCATTGTACCCAAAGTAACGCATAGCCTAAAGCATCACTGTAATAAAAGCTGTAACCTATTGGACTTTTCTGTCAGCCTACAACTTATGTTACATTCTGCGCATTTATATGGCACATTTTCATAGTTTTTGTATGGTCCTAAAATGCTTCTGAATCTGGACACACTAACACCTTGGCAAGGACATTCCCCATTCTATAACATTGACACTCCAGCCATTGTAAACACTATTGAATACTTATAACTTACCATATGGCATTCCATACCAAGCATTGGCAAAGCCAATAGATCTCGCCAATGCCAGATCTATTTGCTTAGTCAGTGTTTTTTTAGCCATATTATACAGCAGCGCTAGCTTCAGTGCAGCATAACTGAAAATAAAAAAAGCGCTATAACATGGATAATGCTGGCTGTGTCATAAAGCTTTTTTACATTACTTTCAGCCATTTGCAACATAGCTAAAAAACATTAGCAAAACCAATAAATCTCGCATAGGCAAGACCTATTGGCTTTGCAAATGCTTGTTTAATTATACCACCTGCCATGGTAGGTTGCTGTGCGTCCACAAAGTGCTTCGGCGCATTGCTGGTGGTACAAAACTCTATATAAAATCAACCAAAATAAAATACTTTTTCGCATGCGTAGCACAAACCCTTTACGCAGACATTCACAGCTGTGACACTTTGGGTTTAAAATTGTGAAATACTGGGTCTGGGGCCTGTTGCATCCTACATTCTCTGTCAGTCAAGACTTGTTTCACGATTTCTTGCCAGGCATGGGCGTGCATACAGATCAGGAGTTGTTTCTTTCCACTTGTCACGGGAAGGAAGCGTGCCATCAGCAAGCACATATTCCACCCGTCCTCCCCCCTCCCAGACGAAGCCATTTATCATCTGTTTCCTTCACGTCCAGAGTTTGTGCAGCTCTGTTACTGTTGCCTGGCCTACGTCCAGGGCCTTAAACGAGACCCCAAGCTGCACGCGATAATACACCATGAATGGATGAATCGTCTCATTTGTCAGCCTATTGTCTGCCGCGTGCATAGGGCCCGATAGTCTTTAGTCGCAGGGAAAGGGTGCGTGAAGCCAGACACATTATTCCGCGCATCTGCTCAAAGAAAAGCTTTCTTACTGAGATTTTTATTGCCTTCTCGGATGCTTTCTAACTGAAGCAAAGCCAGTCGTGCTGTCTATTTTCAGCTTGGCATGTTTGATTTATATGAGTACTTTGGGGCAGTGTCAAACGATCTGGTCGCTGAAACAGGTACAGAAGTTTGAGCACTTGCATCCTGAGTTTACTTTTTGTTACCCTTTTTTTATGATAGCTCAAGTATACAAAGAGATTTGATTAAAACCCCCTACTCTTCCCAAATTAAGGTAAGCAGATAATTCAGTGGCATCATGGATACCAGTTTTCCATCCTGTTTTTTATTTTTTAAAACAACGGATTCTGGGAGTTGTAGTTTGGTCTCTACAACTGAACCAATTGGGATAATGTTATACATCACAATGATTGACGTTTAATCGAAGGGGCGCCGTGAAGGCAGGTTGGGGCTGTGGCAATGAGCCTTATGGTGGTTATCGTTTATTTTAAATGAAGACTGAAAAAAACCCACATTCTAAAATTCACATGAAAAGCCCGTACCTTCGTTGTGAGTTCAGGAGGTCCAGGGTTCGTGCAGAGGAGAGGAATCCACTGCAGCAGAGAAAAGGGTGAGGCCACTGTTGACGTATTAAGTCGGGTAGGATAGGATCTTTTTTCAGGTTCATGGCAGGATCATTTTTGTGACTAAATAGTTGGATTTTCTGAAGAAACTTGATAAAATCCGTGTCTTGCCTGCTCCCCTGTTAACTTGAAACAGATGGTATCACCCACAAAGTGGTGATGAATGATGACCAGTTCAGATTTTTCATTGTGACTGTTCTTGGTATAAAAGGTTGGTAACCAGGGAGCTGCAGCATTGCACACAAGGACACCGGATGGACAGGTCCATTGCTGGCGGCTAAGCTTGGGGACAATGAGAGGCCAAAGGTGCAGCAGGTGCACCGGCTCCAAAAGACAGAGGGCTGGGGTGGGTGCAAGGGGACAGGGTGAGTGAATAAACCAAATGAAAACTGAACTGATAACCAAACCGAACTGAAAACTGAACTTAAAACCCAAACTGAAAGCAAATTTGAAACTGACATGAAATTCAAGTTTGCCCTAATCCTTAATTTTTTCACCCCCATACTTTGACTCTCATTCATGAAGCCACACCAATCCCTTCCTTTCTCTCTTTAAGTATTTATTGCCTTCCACTTTCATCTGCTTCTCTTCCTTCTCTAACTCTGCCCCCTCTCCGACCTGTCCTTCTCTTCCCGTCCCTTCCTTCACCAAATGTTCCAACTACCCCCAACTCTCTAATTTGATTCCTACCATTTCCTTTCTCTCCTTAGACTTTAATTCCATTTCCTCCCTCTCTTACCCCTACTCCCATTCCAAATCATGCAGGAATTCGATACCCAATCCACCTCTCTCCTCCTAGCACTTTTACATTCCCTTTCACAACCAGCACTTCCCTTACCATATCCACTATTTTCTTCCCTGTCCTCACACCCACTTACAGACCCTTTCCGCCTCCCTATCTTTTCTCATTCTTTCCGACTTTCACCTTTTGTCCATTCCACCTTCCTTTCCATCCACTGCCTTAGACTGTACACACCATCCCATGCCTTCCCTCCCATTTACTTCCATTTTCTTTCTCCTCTATACTCTCCCTATCTCTCTTCTCTTGTCTCTTCCTCCCTTCTGGTCCCTTCTTCCCAATCTCTCATCTTCCCTTACCTTCCATTCCCCTTCCATTCCCCTTCCCTTCTCTTCCCTTCCCTCCCCTCCCCTTCCCTTCACTTCCATTCACTTCCCTTCCCTCCCCTTCCCATCACTTCCCATAGCCTTCCCTCCCCTTCCCTTCCCTTCCCATCACTTCCCATGGCTTCCCCGCCCCCTTCCTGCCCTTTCTCTTCTATCCTCATCCCTTCTCTGCCTTTACCTTCCCTACCATTCTGCACCCATGTCCCCCCTCTTAGCATTTCCTTCCCTCTGTTCCCTTGCCAACCCCGTCACCTAACTTTCCCTTCCCCAGTTTTTCTTTCCTTTCATCTCCTCTCACATTTTCTTCCTTCCCTTCCCTACCTCTTCTCTCCTCCCCTCCTCTCCTCCTCTCCTCTCCTCTCCTCTCCTTTCCTCTCTTCTCCCCTTTTCTCTTTCCATTTCCATTTTCCTTTCCTCCATTCCCTTCCCTCCCGTTCCCTTCCATACGTACGTCCCAATCTCTTTTCTCTCGTTCACTTCCCTTCCCTTTCCTATCTATACTCCCATTTCCAATCCTTCCTCTATATTTCTTCTCCTTTCAAACTTCCTTTCCCAACCTCTCCCTTCCCTTCCCATTCGTCCCGTCCCTATCTCTTCTCTCTCGTTCATTTCCCTTCCCGTTCTCATCTATACTCTCCATTTTCATTCTTTTCTCTAGATTCTCCTTTCAAGTTTCCCTTTCCCCTTCCTTCCCTCCTGTTCCCTTCCATCCGTCCTGTTCCAATCTCTTCTCTCTCATTCATTTCCCTTCTCTTTCTCCTCTATACTCTCCATTTCCCTGTCCATTCCGTTCTCTTTCTTCTCCTTTCAAACTTCCTTTCCCAACCTCTCCCTTCCCTTCCCATTCATCCCATCTGTATCTCTTCTTGCTCGTCCATTTCCCTTCCCTTTCTCCGCTATACTCTCCATTTCCCTTCTTTTCTCTATCTTTCTTCTCCTTTCAAGTTTCCTTTCCTTTCCCTTCCGTCCCATCACCTCCCCTCCCTCTCCGTCTCCTCCTCTCCCCTTCCCTTCCGTCTTGTCCCTATCTTGTCTCTCTCGTTCATTTCCCTCTCCTCCCCTCCTCTCCCCTTCCCTTCCCGTTCCATCAGTCCCGTCCCTATCTCATCTCTTTCATTCATTTCCCTTCCCTTTCCCCTTTCCTTCCCTTTCCCTTTTTCTTCCCCCTTCCACGTTCCCCTTTCACCTTGCCTTGCCTTCCCTTCTCTATTCCCTTCCCACTTCTCTTCCCTTCCCTTCCCACTTCTCTTCTCCCCTCATCTCCTCTTCGGCCCTCTCCTCTCCTCTCCCTTCCCCTCCCTTCCCCTCCCCTCCCTTCCCTTCCCTTTAACTACAGATACATGTATTCCATAGTGCACTGCAATTATCTTCAGTCAGCAGTCATGGCGGCAACTACAAGAAAGGAGGAATCAGGAGGCAATTGTATGTGCAAAGAAAGGATTCCAAATTTATTATCAAGCAATGTGCAAACACAGAAACGCACACATGGGTGCAGGAAAAATACGCTAGTAACGGCTGACGCGTTTCGGCTACACGCCTTCTACTGGTCCTATAGATATATATATTACCTAGTGGTGGTCACCACTAGGTAGCTATAGTTTGGTCAGCGTTTCCATAGACGGAGCGTTTCTTGGCTTGCTAATAACTTTGGCCCCATTTGATGAATCTTCAAGAAACTTTTTTTAAAAAGTTCATCCACCTCAGCTCCTTCCTGGAAAGTTTTGGGGTGATCTGTCAAGCAAGGCTTGAGAAAAAAGGGGGTCCCAAAACGCAAACTCCCCATGCATTTTCCATAGACTTCTTTAAGACAGGTTACAGCAAAAACTGCTGAACGGAATTGCACCAAAGTCGTCAGGAAGCTAGATCTTGGTCCGTAGATTGTGCTTTTTGTAATTTAATGTAAATTTGTTCAGTTTTCGAGATATTTAGGGTAAGAAACTAATTGTGAGCGCTCTGATTGGCTACTAGCAAAATGAGAAAAATGTTGTGGCAGCCATTGCAGAACTCTGGGAGTTAGTCCTCTGTCCTGAAGTTGTGTTAAAACAAAGATATATGGGGGAGGGCAGGGACACCCTGACCCCATAAGCCACATGGGGGGACCAAGAGGGCCTACCTGGTCCCAAAAAAAAAAGAAAACTGCAAAAATTGCCACGATTCCTCGAGACTCTCGTGGGATAGAAAAAAAAGATGGTATCCGGGCCCTATTTTTTTTTAATATAAGCCCGTGGGAGCCTACCACCAGTGCAAAGTACAGCTTTTATAGGGGACCGCCCTCCTTGAGCCATTAGCGGCCACAGAGAGCCCACCCCCAGGGACGATCTTATAATTTATGGGGAAGAGGCAAAGTGGCCCCCCTCCCCAAGCCTCTAAGGCACCTCTCTGAGGCCAAAAATAAGCAAATGGGGAGGGGAGCTGAGTGCCCATCTTTCCAAGCCTGAAAAGGCCCCAGGGAGCCCACCCCAGGGCTGCAAATGCATAAAATAGGGAGGAGACCTGTACCAGTCCAAACAACCCTTATGGTGATTTAAGAGGTCAGAGATAACCTTTGAAAGCTATCCTTGTGGTAGCTGTGGAGAGCAGCCTTCAGGCTTAGTCTTGAAGGAATGTTAAGCAGCTTGTTTTACCAGAATGCAACCTTATAGTATTGGTTAAATGAAAGGAGAACCACACAGTAGTTATAAAAATATGTATTTATTGATATAACACTCCTTAAGTACGACACAGTGTCTTCTGCACAAAGATACTCACAAAGTTCGCAATACTGTGGCACAGAAACAATAGTAAATAGCACTAATACACCATGGGCTCCAGGGGGAGACCAAACCATATACTAAAATAGTGGTATAAAAACCACGACTCGGGTCAAGACAGTGTCTAGAGGATGTAGAATCGCTGGGACCCCAAGGAACCACCCAAGGTGAGTAAGTAGGGACCCCACGAAGGACGAGTGCAGTGTTGGAACACGACTGCGTGCTCCGTACAATTCTATGGGAGAGTTGCGGTTGAAGTTTTAAAGTTTAAGTACCCTTCCCAGTGGACTTCGAAGAAACCCTGTGGAACTTAGGAGGTTGGAGAGCCACCCCACCCTTGGATACCGTAGTACCAGAGTTACCTATCCCAGGGAAGCCGGGTGCATAGGGCTGAAGTGGCAGAAACCGCCATCGATCTCAATGGAGGACTTCAAGAAAGTGCCACTGCTGGAAAGAAGAAAAGTGTCCGTTGGAATCCAAAGGTGGATTCTTGCTGAAGAGTACCCGAAAGCAGAGGGGACAGAGTCTGTGTCACTCAGGAGTGACCAGGGGCTCGGTAGACGAATGCAGACCGATGTCGGGTGCTTCAGGTGCGTTGAGGGGGTTCTTGACACTGCAGCCACCGGGACCAGGAGACATTAAGGACAACCAGGAGCCGGATGCGGGTAGGCCCATGAAGGATGTCGAGTACTGAGGGGTCGGTTTCAGGCTGGAGCACCAACAAGCCTTGGTAGCGGCAACGTATGGAGAAGGTCAAAGAAGGTTACGGTTTGGACCAGCAAGGTCAAGGATACTCACCAGACACAGGGAAGTCAGGGCAGGCCTGGAGCAACCAGGGGAGCCCAAGAAAAGCAAAGTTGACCCTCAAGTGGACCCACTGGCCGGAGGCACAGGAGTCGCAAGGGGACCTCGAGCGATTTCACAAAGTAGCAGCCCACGGAGCACTCGGTGCGAGGAGGCTAGAGTTCTTTGGAGGAAATGGTGCCAGAGGTTGGGGCTACTCGGAGCCCAATGCACTTGCTCGGGAAACGCCAACAAGCATATGCACTTTCAAATGGACGTGGTGCACAGGGGTACGGGTATTGCAGCCCCCACGTGGGATTCTGACCTCAAACTTGGTGAGAGGGCAGCTCGGACCTTGAGGGACTTGAAAACCCACCTGTGTTGCTGGAGCCTTCGGAGTCCGTAGGAGCTCAGGAGCTGCAGACCGGTCAAGCGTTGCAGGGGAGTGACTCCTTCACTCCAAGGGAGATATCTTCAGTTGTCCTTGATGCTCCACAGGGCCTGCACGGAGCCTGTATGGTGCACAGGCACAGACGATGCTTCAGACTGAGAGGGAGATGAAGTCCGGCCCAAACGAAGTCCAGTGAAGTCCAGAGTGTCCAGACGGTCGAAGTTCAGTGGTTTCTGGTTCAGAATCTTGTCCACATCGAATCTGGGGTCCTACAGCCAGGTAAGCCCTTTTGTACCCATGGGAGAGGGTTGGACAGATTCAGGGGACCCTCCCAGGGGAGGGTCTGGACAGTGAGGAGGTTACTCCTATGTCCTTTGTCCAGTTTCATGCCAGAGCAGGAGCCAACGGCTCCCAGGACTGGTTTGAACTGGACTATGCACAGGGACACCAAATGTGCCCCTCATGCAGACTTTTGGTCGCTGGCAAGCGCACCCACCCAAGCCTAATACCCTAAATCCTGTCTGGGAGGTGGTCACACCTCCATGTGACAGGATGCCTATTGTTCTGCCTTCCCCTGCTCGAGCTTGGCTCAGCAGCAAGAGGGCAGCACTGTGTCTCTGGTCGGCAGCAACCATTTTGGGCTGGTACCGGGAACACCAGGGACCTCACGAAGCTTGTTTCTGAGGGGTGGGATTATACCTCCCACACCGTTTACCAGTGTGAGGGTATGATTCCACAATGTTTGACACCAAACACGATAGGGTTACTTTCAGCCGTTTTAGAGTTGGTCATCACGCGTTCGCATAATGCCACTCTATATGTCGTAAATGGCTGCAGTACTAACAAACCAGGAGAATGGACTCTGTAGGCTGCAGGGGTGTCCTGCTCATGCAGTGGCATCCTCTCACTTAGAACCAAGCACCCTGCCTTCAGTATTGTAAAGGCCTGCTATAGGGGTGACTTATAGGTTTTAAGTGTAGTGACCCTTAGATATAGTAAACCTATATCTAAAGTAAGTGGTGCATGCACCATCTTACACAGGCTGCAATGGCAGGCCTGTAGTTCCATTTTGCATGGCCTCTCGTGGGTGGCATAATACATGCTTCAGCCCATGGGAGGCCTCTGGGGAACCTATGCCCTGGGTACATGGGTACCATATACTAGGGACTGACAAGGGTACCCCAGTATCCAATCTGGTGTGTACCTAAGTACATAACTTAACCAATTTAGGGAGAAAGCAGATAGACTGGGGTCCTGATTAGCAGGATCCCAGTCAGACTAGTCAAAAATCAGCACAGCACCAGGCAAAACGTGGGGGTAACTATGCAGAAAAATCCTACCTTACTACACAGATCTAAATATGGTACCCACCTGCAGGGAGCAGCATTATTAGCTGCTCCCTGTGGGCAGCAGCAATGCCGGCTCCCACTGGATGCGGGGAACCAGCTGAGGCCATGGGGGTCATGGAGTTCCCCCCAAGTTCCCAAATGGGGATATGGTGGGTGCCCAGGGAGGGCACCAGGGCACCCACCTTGTATTAAATTAAGCAGGGCCCCTGGGGGATGGGGTCCCCGGGCCTATAATTGACCCTGGGAAGGGGGCCACATGCCCCCCTCCCCTTACTATAGTGCTGGGAATGGGGTACCCAGGGCCAAAATCATCCCATGGAGGAGGGCCGCGTGTCCCCCTTCCCCTTGTATATAGTGTCAGGCCCCAGGGGATGAGCTACCCGGGGCCGAAATCAGCCCAGGGAGTGGGCCACATGCCCTCCTCCCCCTTTAGAATATGGCTGGGCCCCTGAGGATGGGGTCCCTGTTGCTAAAATTGGGCTGGGTGAGGGGAGCCACGTACCCCCCCTCCCCTTCAAAATTGTGCCGGGCCCTGGGGGATGGGCTCCCTGAGGCTGAAATCGGCCTGGGGAAGTAGGTTTGTGTGTGCCCCCTCCCCATAAACATTGCACTGGGCCTCAGGGGAGGGGATCCCCAGAGGCCAAAATCAGTCCAGGAATGGAGGCCACATGCCTTCCTCCCCAAACAAGTATGCCAGGCCCCAGGGAATGCGGTCTTCAGGGCCAAAAATCAACCTGTGGAAGGGGGGCTGTGCGTGCCCCCCTGACATAAAAATTGTGCCGGGGCCTGGGGGATGAGGTTCCCGGGGCCGAAATCGGCCTGGGTTCGGGGGCCGCGTGCCCCTCTCCCCATAAAAATTTCAATGGGCCTCAGGGAAATGGGTCCCTGGGACCGAAATCAGTCTGGGGAGGGGGCCCATGTGCCCTCCTCCCCAAACAAGCCCTCCGGACCCCAGGGGATGGGGTCCCCGGTGCCAAAATCAGCCTGGGGAGAGGGGTCTTGCGGCCCTGTTTCCCTTTACTTAAAAGAAAATGGCCCTAGGGGATGGGGTCCCCAGGGCCAAGCTCTATGGACAACCCCCCATTGCACACGGCCAAAGGCCGTGTGTAGCGTGGGGTTCGCTGTAAGGGGGATGTTGGCTGCAGGGCCTGGCTGCAGGTCAGGCCCTGCAGCTAAACCCTTCGGCCGTGTGCATCGGGGGGTAGCATTTGTATATGGTAATTAATTATTACTTTACTTAAAAAAAAAAAACCTTAGAAATTCACTGAAAGACCCAAAGGTAAAGGTAATGTTATAGTTAGGTGTGATGAAAGGATCTGTTTTTTTTTGTTGTTTTTTTTAAACGTTAGAAATTCACAAAAACAAAGGTTAAAGTAACATAGTTAGGGGAATTTGTCATTGTCAACATTAACATTTTGAACTTTAAAAATACACAGAAGTTCACCGAATATATGTCGTTATAACGCATGCGATACATCGCATACCATTACAATGCGGTTGTTTCAATGACTGCGCTGTTACATCGCATACGATTACATCGCAAGTTGTTACAACGACTTGCTGTAGGGGGCGCGCTGGACTTAGGAATCGTATAATTTACTATTCCCACTCCAGTTTGTGCAACAGCAGGGAAGGTGTTGGATTGTAAATCCAACACCTTCTGCCCCCTACAGCAAGTCTTTGTAACGACTTGCGATGTAATCGTATGTGATGTAACAATGCGGTCGTTGTAACGACCGCGTTGTAATGGTATGCGATATATCGCATGCTAACTAAACGATGTCTCCCAGTTCACCAGTTATAGTTAACGCTAAGTATCACTTGCGCCACTGCCATGCATTGCTTATGACCTCACACATGACATCACTCATGACATGTTTTGACATAATTTATGACATCACTGATGACATCTCAAATGACATCATAAATGACATCTACGATGACATCATCCAAGTTTCATTTTCCCGCATATTACTCTATAATTTGCTATGGCTTTACATGTAGCATAGTTCACATTAACAGACAACCACAGATATATGGAAAACCATCATTGAGTGCGGTGTTCAATCTGTATACAACTGTCAGAGGAAGCCAAAATAGTGAATGCCAATTCCAAAACAAATGCCCTACTATGGTCAGCTTTTATCTGTATCAAACCCCTGCCCACTGAACCTACATTAAGAAATGAAATTGATATCAATAGAAACCTGAGAACTGTAAACAGTGTACACTGTTTGGCAACAGTGAAACTCTCGTGAGAAATACACCACAGAGTATTTAAAAGAATTTATTAAAAACAATGTACATTCTATGCAAAAGTTGTCAAAAAAGACACTATGTGTTAAAAATAACCAACATCTGAATGTGCTAAATATCATACTACCTGCACCCTTCATACTATGGTACAAACTTTACAGATAGCCCTTTGTGTAAAGCAAAACATGCACATGTACATAGGTTAGTACCTGGTGCACACACTGTTGCTTGTTAAGTATAAATTATTATGCTGACACAATTCTCCCTAATAACTCAAGGCCGCTTACAGAAGTTAGTATCTACTATGTAGAATCTTTCTCCTGTTGAAAACTTTTCCTGCAGAACCAAAAAGTTGTGTGGAGTATAATGAATACAAGTCAACTGTCACTTGCATACAAAGTTACTCTTGAATGCAAACATTTATAACATGTTCAATACCTCTACACACCTGCGGTGCATTAGGAGCACACACGTTTTGCAAACACCTACTCCTATTAGCTGCACCCAAGATGGACACAATTAGGTTGAGAAGGACTGTGGTAGTTACCCACCACTATGTAAACTATAAAAACAAACTAACACACTCATTGGATCATGTCACCAGTGATGTCATCAAAGATATCATTTGAGATGTCATCAGTGATGTCATAAATGTTGTCATAGAACATGTCATGAGTGATGTCATAAGCAGTGCATGGGGGTGCAAGTTATAGTTAGCACTGCTAACTCAAACTAGTGGATCTCTGTGTTTTTTTGTTCAAAACGTTAATGGTGACACTGACAAATTCGCCTAAATAGAACGTTACTTTAACCTTTGGTTTTTTCCAGTAAAAAAATAAAATATACATATATATATATTATTTCTATTTGCCCTGTCTCCTGGCCCAAAGGCTTTGGAAGAAGAAAACACACCCACCTTTCTCAAAAAACATGAAGAATGCATTGATTTGAGATTGATGTATTCTTTGTACTGCTTCTGGAGAAAGAGTGTGGTCTTTCAAATTCTATTGGTGGTGAGCCAGGTCATTCCTTTTTTTAATGTCTCCCACCACCTGATCCACTGATCATACTTTGTATCTAGTGGAAAGGTCAGGCAATCATATCCCACTGCGATTGCCTGGCGCTTCACACAACGTGCACCAGTATGGTTGGAAAGTTGAGAGTCTCAGCTTCAAAGAGGTTCTTCCCTTGTGGCACACTTTCTTACAAGCGTGAGGAACAGGGCTCCTCCACCCTGTTTGCATCCACAGGGAAAACAGGAATTTATTTTCCTGGATACCCAGTCCTGCAGCTAAGGTCACACCTCATCTGTGGTGCGATCATGTCAGTTTCAGGGTGCCACACCACCCCTCAGCTAGGACAGGAGAGTCTTTTTCTCTAGCTGAGGGGGAGGTGTGTACCACGGACGAGTGGGTCCCGGGGCAGCTTGAAAAAACAGCTGCTCCTCTGCTTTGGCATGACCGTCATGTCAGCAGGTCCTGGCTTAGAGTGCTGTTGATGTGACCGTCACGTCAACAGCACCAAAATGGTTAAGCATGCAGTTATTATGTAACTTCAGCAATCCAATTGTGATGTCTTCAGTGTTAAGGCCATGTGACATCACTTCTTAGGAAAATTCAGGCTCAACGGTCATATGATGTCACTTACTGTGATATCACTAGAGTCAAGAGGTGTAAGATGTCACTCCTATACCCTTCAGTACAAAAAGAGAGCGTCACAGTGGAAAAGAGTCTAACAACATACATATAAGCATTAATCATATATAACTAAATTAAAGTCATACACCACCTTAGAATATGGCCAAAAATGGCTACAAATTTTATTTTGTCAAATTTAGGAACAAATCCAAATGTAAAACACAGTCTGTAAAACAATATCAATATCAATTGAACAATTGGAGAGGTGCATGGGCAAGGGATAATAGTGCGTGAAGGATTAGTGAAAGTGATAAACAAAAGGGAAAGGTAGTGAGCATATATACATCAAAAGCAAAATTTGAAACCTATCCGGCCAGAAAACTGGCATCCATATAAATGATAAATCATAACACAAAAAGAAGAATGCAGATGTCTAATCTCTGTCATCCATGTTTGATAGGAACAAACAAAGTCAACGTTTCGACCCCTATAGAATACAGATTAAATTATGCCTTGAAGGTGGGGTCTTCATCAGGACTGGGTAGAGAAGGGGAAATGCACCTAAACTACAGCAAAAAAACTTCGAGCTGGCGATGAACATTGCAGGGCCGCGGAGGCTCGAGGGTAGAGGATAAATCCGTAAAAGGGAAGGCCTTGGTTGTTCAGTAACCTGAGGCTGCCGGTTGCTGAGCAGTTCTGACAGCTAACCGCGGCCCTGCAACGTTCATCGCCAGCTCGAAGTTTTCTTGCTGTAGTTTAGGTGCATTTCCCCTTCTCTACCCAGTCCTGATGAAGACCCCACCTTCAAGGCATAATTTAATCTGTATTCTATAGGGGTCGAAACGTTGACTTTGTTTGTTCCTATCAAACATGGATGACAGAGATTAGACATCTGCATTCTTCTTTTTGTGTTATGATTTATCATTTATATGGATGCCAGTTTTCTGGCCGGATAGGTTTCAAATTTTGCTTTTTGATGTATATATGCTCACTACCTTTCCCTTTTGTTTATCACTTTCACTAATCCTTCACGCACTATTATCCCTTGCCCATGCACCTCTCCAATTGTTCAATTGATATTGATATTGTTTTACAGACTGTGTTTTACATTTGGATTTGTTCCTAAATTTGACAAAATAAAATTTGTAGCCATTTTTGGCCATATTCTAAGGTGGTGTATGACTTTAATTTAGTTATATGCGATTAATGCTTATATGTATGTTGTTAGACTCTTTTCCACTGTGACGCTCTCTTTTTGTACTGCTCTTTACCCGAGTCCAGTGGTCTTACGGGTTACCCTATTGATATATAACTCCTATACCCTTGGCATATTGGTGAATGGACACCCATAGGTACAGCAACCAAATTTGCTGTGCTGATTAGCACAACTTTTAATATATCTTCCACGCCGAGTTATATTTATGTGCTATGGAGAGATTGGCATTGAAACTCGTACCTAAGCACAAAGCAGCTGGAACAGATGCAATACCAACTGAATTGGTCAAAATAATGGAGGACGCCTCAGGCAATGACGGCTGTTTGTCAGCAGATATGGTAGAGGATGCAGTGGGCGAAAGACTGGAAGAGATCCATATTTGTACCTATCCCAAAGATTGTGAATACAAAAGATTGCTCAAACTACCGCACAGTAGCATAAATATTTCATTCCAGTAAAACAGAGGTCTTCAAACTGTGGGGCATGCCCTCCTGGGGGGCTGTGGCTTTGCTCCCAGGGGGGGCGCAAATGCTTTTGTAAGTATTTGTAAATGAAGATGGGTTAGAAGTGCCACTTTCTTTATTTACCGCGTTTCCAAGCTGTCTTCATTTACATTGGGCAGGTAAAGGGCATATAAAACTATGGCAACTTTTATTCTTGACATCGTGGTGGCGGGGTCAAAGACGTGGCTAAGTGGCTAAAAAGAAAAGAACAACATTTTCTGTAAGTATTTTGTTGCTTTTTCACATTTAGCCAGCTGCATATAAAATGATGCACATACCCTAAATGAAAAATATATGCAAATTAAACTAATCCTTGGGAACACTTTCTTTTATGTTATCAAAGCTCAGTTCATTAATGCTATCACTGCAGTTGTCTGTGAAACCAGAGAGTCACACAACTGAATCCTGCTTGGCACAGTGTGGAATCCTGACTTGTGTATTTATAATGCTATGAAGTCCGAGCCTGTAACACAAAGCACTATGAATATGCAAGTCATTATTTAAAAATTGTATTATACACTGTATAAGCAAGGCTGCTGAAATTATGTGGTGGGAAGGACAAAATTATGTGGCAGAGTTGACTAAATTATGCAGCGAAAAAAGACAACATATGTGGCATACTGCAATGCTTTTTGTGATAGTGTTACTTCATTATTTAATCAATTTTACACATGTTAACACTGTGTGGGCAAATGTTTCACCTCATTAGTGCCAGATTAACACCCTAATACAGCAATAAGCAACAGAGAGGTGACCGTCAACCTTTGCGATGGGCCTTTCACTGCGTGCCAACATGTGTTGTTTCCTTTTTAATAACTTTTGACCTGTTTGAGGTAGAAATACATTTTTGTTTGTTTAAATCTGTACAATGTGCAGCAGATGGTGGATTATGTGGCATGTGGATTTTAAATGGCCATCACTACCATTAGTGCAGCAGCTGCAGTGACACTAGGACAGGGCACCCCAATTTTGTCTGTGTTACTAGCAAAATGGTGGATGGGAACCCTTTTTTCCTTGCTAGCATTAGGGCCCTGGTTACCCTTGTTGCACAGGGGACAGGTCCAAAGTATCAGGCTGTAAGATGTGATATTTACTCCCTTTTTTTGCACAAAGGGGCAGACAACCTGCTTTGGATCTCATGTCTATGAGTAATGGGCAAGTGGAGAGAGTGGGCAGAGTAGTAGGTATCATTTGTGCAACAGATGCAGTGCCATGGGGCCTAGGGTGTGAGGCATCAAATAAACCCCAATTAGTATTGTTTTACTATCTTTGCTTGATTGGGGCCCAGTGCACCATTGTTGTGCCAGTGTTGCTTTGGGCCTCGGACCAATGGCCCAAGAGAAGGGAAAATGGAATCAGGGGAAACACATAGCTTAGGCCTCAGAGAGATGATACAAGCAGGGAAAGGGACAAGATGGAGGCCCTTTTTTACAATAAGGGGAAGAGAAGACCGCCATATCGCAAGGCAGTTGATCTCATTACTGAAGCAGATGAAATGGCACTTGGGCCCAAGAGTGATAGCCCCACTGCATAACAATTCTGACTGCCTTCATTTATAAAAGAGGATCGGAGGCTCACTTTTCTTACTAGCTTTAGAGGTGAGGGCACCCTGCTGCAAAGTGGTGGGCAACATGCCGGAGCTAATTTTATTCTGAAAGGGATAGATAATCTGTTCCCAGATTGGAGTGATGGCCATGCATGGTGGGGAAGAGGTGAAAGAGGCAGAGTACACAGTCAGCTACTCAGGGCTGCAGCTATCATTAGTGCAACAGGTGCAGTTGCATTGGGTCTCAGGGGTATGAGGGGCTCACAACACCCCAATTATCAAGAGTCGTGTTATTGCTTGATGTATTTGCTCTTTTATTTATCTCACATTTGGTGTGGATTATCAACTACAGAAAAAGTACTCCTGAAATGGTAATCCCACCCCCTGCACTCAGCCCGGACCTTTCCGCTCCCCCAAGTACTACAATAAAGTTTTGGAGGGGGGCCCGACTTGAAAACATTTTGCTCAGGGGGCTCACAGCAAAAAAGTTTGAAGACCTCTGCAGTAAGATCATAGTGAAAATCATACAAGCAAGACAACCGCCATACATGGAGTGCGAATTGCCAGATGTACAAGCTGGATTCAGAAAAGGAAGAGTAATGAGTGACCAGATCTCTAACATGCGATGGATGATTGAAATAGCCAGAGAATTTCAGAGCAACTTCTTTTTCTGCTTTTTAGACTATACCGAGGCCTTCGACTGGAATGATCATGGAAAACTGTGGAATGTATTAAAAGATACATGGGTGTGCTAATCCACCTGATCAGCCGGATGAGTAATCTGTACAGAAGCCAAGAAGTGACAGTGAGCACCGACTATGGAGAAACAGAGTGGTTCAATGTGGCAAAAGGTGTTCAACAAAGTTGCAGCCCTGAAATCAGAAGACGGCTCCTATCGGGAAGAAAAGCAATGACGAGCATGGACAAAGTGATAAAGATCAAAGACATTGTGCTGACAACAAAGATATGAATTGTCGAAGCAATGGTCTTTCCTGTAACAACATATGGGTGTGAAAGCTAGACTAGTAATAAATATGATCGTTAAGGAACTGACTCCTTAGAACTCTGGTGCTGGCGAAGGCTTTTGCATATCGCATGGACTGCTAGAAGAACGAATCCATCAATGCTTCACTAGATCAAGCCGGAACTTTCACTATAATCAACCTTATAATAAAAAATGAAGCTCAAATATTTTGGCCACATAACGAGAAGACTCCTTGGAAAAAAACATTATGTTGGGAATGGTGGAAGGAAAACGGAAAAGAGGAAGTTCAAGATCACAGTGGTTAGTTAGACTGGCTGTACGACGGAACAACGCAGGGAAATAGGTCGCAAGTTTTAACCACGCATTTTTTAGCACGCATGTTTTTTACAACGTGTATGTTTTTACAACGGATGCCATTACCACACATTGTTTATTCATTTAAAAACAATTTATTTGTGGGGGGAGACACCCCACTCCCCTAACTTACCTTAAATGCGTGGTAAAGGCATCTGTTGTAAAAACATACACGTTGTAACAACATGCGTGCTTAAAAATGCGTGGTAAAGTCACAACGTGGTAAAAACCTCGTTGTAAAGGCTGTTTCCTGTTAGACTCAGTCAACAGCGATACAAACAAGAATCGCCAAGACCTAAAGAATTCCGTTATCAACCAAAACATTTGGGGAAATTTTATCCATTGAATCAACAAGAGTCGGGCACGACTGAATGGTTAAAACAACTAAGGATAGAGAAAACGCATAAAAGCAGGCATATGGCTCTGCACTAAGCTAGCACATTTTTTGTAATATAGCCTCTACAGTGGTTGCATTTGTCCAACTAGCCAGCAGAAGTAGGTATTAGTGTAGCACAAGTCATCATTTCAGTGAGCTGATTTAGCATTAAGCAGTGGCCTACACAAACTCTCCCGATTATTATACTATGGGATTGTGAGTTTATGAGTACTTTAGTGCTTTAATGCACAGTCGATACTGAGAATACCCATAGGTATGTTGGAGAATTACAGGGCCTCATTTATGAGGAATTGGCGTAGTACCGCAAGTCTTCTTACTGCGCTGCCCCACACCAATGTGAAAGGGCAGGAATGCACCGTATTTATGAAATATGGTGCATTGCTGTCCTTTCCCCCTGTGTGGGTGCACAATTTGCTGCCTAGCGCCAACGTAGGCACCATTGCACCATGGTGCAAGGGTACCTCTGTTGCAGACAGTATTGTTTTTGTCCAGGAAGGGACACCTTCCTGCACAAGACACCTTCCTGCACAAAAACAATCCAGAGAGGCGTTTTCCTCTTTCCATGTGTGGAAAGAGAAAAAAGACGTTAAAAAAGAGGAGAAATAGAAGTATTTCTCCTCGTTACACCTGCTCTGGGGAGGCGTAAGGTTTTAGGGCTGTCCCAGGTTTACTTGATCAAGTAAATCTGGGGCAGCGTCAAAATCCGTGGGTGTTGCATGAGAAAACCCACTGCAACGCTCATGGAGCGGCTCCTTGACGCAGAGTAAGGCAAGGCAGTGGCTTGCGCTGCTTTGTCTTACTCCATATTTATGAGGCCACGCAAAGCCACGCAGAGTGTTTTGCCTCGCCTCATAGATATGATTGAGAGGCTTGCGCAGCCGGAGCATCAAAAAGTGACTCTCCAGCTGCGCAAGCCTCCCATACATACGCCCCGCAGTTGACCTTTGCACTGATTAGTTTTGCGTGCATGTGCGCGTGAGCAGGCATGTAGAACGTAAAGGCTTGTGCACGCCTCTACCACTGACTGGTGCGCGACTGCTGCAAGTACAGATGGGTCTGTTTCAGGGCATATGAGAGGGTGGATTATAGCCATAAAATAATTTTGAAGTTGAACATACTTGTCACTTTTAAGACTTAAACTTTTAATTGTAATGCTAGTGATAGAAATGATAAGTGCATTCATTTCAGCGTTTCCGCTGGTCGCCGTGGGAGCCTCTCGTCCGAGACATCAAGGAGACGAGTTTGCTCTGCCGTGCCCTGACCCGCGCGTGTCTCATGCATAAAAGATTTCCGCCTGTAGAAGTCTGCATCCTTCACTCTTTCTCAAGCAGCACATTTATCATTTAAATGAAAATGTACCATTAGCCGCAGGGCGCTGCGGTCTTTCTGTGTATTATGGGCACCGGGAACCGCAGGGAAAGGTCTCACTCTCCAGGTATAGGGAAGGGGACAGCAATTTGTCAAATGAATTTGAAAACATTTCACCCGTGATCAAATGCCCCTTAGGAAGTCGTCCAGCTTTTTGTGGGTGTCGCGTTCATTTCAAATATGCCCGTTTGACCAACCACTGAGTCTTTCACGCGCGTCAGCTTCGGAGCGAAATATATTGATTTTGTCCGGCTCTCGAACGTGCGATGTCTCGTATTTCGAAGACTATAGAAGATGGCCAGACATTCGACGCAGTTGGAAAGTCAGAACTGCCATACATGGGCCGTTCGACGTTTTACCTTTTTTTCTGCCTGGAATTCAGTGCTTAATTTGTAAAATAATAAGTGCCAGGGCCCTGACCAGGAATTCACTGCAGCTTGCACCACCCATCGCCCTGTCATCGCTGCCAATGACGGACCAAAACAACTACTAACCATCTCTCTCACCTAGAAGTGCGACAGTTCAGATTATTCCAGGCCCCCAAAGCTACATGGCTAGGGAGGCAGGTATTATTTATTTTATATTTATATTGTATTCATAAACAACAGTTGTTCTGCTCATCTCTAAGGTAGATGAGCAGCGCCACCATGAGGCAGACTGTCACAAATGCGATGTTGACAATTAAGTGCCGGTGCGAGCACAGGAAACCAATTATGTGTGGGTGCCGAGCACCAGAAACCACGGGCTCAAATTAAGCACTGGCTGGCCTTTTCCTTCAATAGTGGACACAGCAAAGTCCCCACCATTCAAGACGATTTGACATGTGAGTTGTGTCCACATGGTACATGCTGAACAGCACTCTAGACAGAAGCTGTGTCAGTTCACCTGGTCTCAAGTTCCACGACCCCATTTTTGGGGTGTGACACACCCAAACAAATGCATTCTTGACTTGGTAGTTGGGTTTACTTTATTGGTATTTTAACGATGACTTGCGCCCAGTACATTTTACAGCAAACATTAGAAATAAAGCACACTTTTTAACAGAGACACATTGTAGAATAACATTCACTCGGCCTGTAGAACTGAAAGCAAACCCAATAAAATATTGCAGGGCATTCCAACTGAGGAAAGGCGGTTCAAGGCTTGCTCCTAGCGTACGGGGCATTCATTGCCTATTAGTTGTGCAGCTTAGCGGCCTAGTATCCTGCTGGTGTGGCATGGTGAGCAAAAGAACATGGATTTAAACCAGTTCTCTTGACTGGGGTGAATGTTTGATTTGCTCTGCATTCTGTCCATCATCTGTGTATCCTTTGCTTTCTCGCTTTAAGTGTGCCGGGTATGCCCAGACGTGGGTCCCAGGCTCACTGTGTCATTGGATTCAAGCAGGCCTGGCTGATGTGGGGTGATGCCCCGAAACCAGTCCCAGGATGCTTGTTTCCGGTCCAGGGAGGACCTGGCTAGGCAGTTCGGGCTGGACTGTTCCCATGGGGAACAGGGTCAAGACTGATTTGCATATGACTGGGTCTAAACTGGGGTGGCATGGTGAGCAAAAGAACGATAAATTTAACCCAGATCTCTTGACTGGGGGTGAATGTTTGATTTGCTCTGCATTCCATCCATCATCTGTGTGTCTTTTAGTATCCCGCTGTGGCAGGAGATAGTAGCTAAAGAACTAGTTAAATGAGTCCCAGGTCGCCCAAACCACCCCGTGGTGTTATGTGTAGTGGATGAGTGAGGTTCTGTTGCCAGTCCCAGCATACCCCGCAGGTACAGAAAGGGTTCCTGTACCTAGGCACAGGCATCCATTTTGTCATTACTCTCGTAGATGATGCATGCACACTCCCCAACTTTTGGCAGTTTGGAAAGCCAGTCGGCTCCACTGGATACCGTCTGTTTCCACCTGTGATGTAATATACAGAGCTTGGCTGCACCCAGTCCCATCACTAGTTACCATTTCCAGTGATTTGTGGGTATTTTCAAATTCAGACATGTCGTGTAAAAGAGCCAGTCGAGTCGAGGTTGTCAGATGTGCTGTCTCCGAGTCACCAAGAACGGCCAATACCACCGACCAGTAGTTGACAAGTGTCGGGCAGAACACCACAGAATGAGCACCATGTCACAATCTCCGTGTCTGCATCACTAGCAGTCATGGTGTGGCATCAAACCCGCCTGTGCAGTTGCACAGTGGACCAGTACCAATTCTGGAGTAGTTTAAAAAAAGCAAACTTTAGCCTGGTTTCCTGGAGAAAAGATTTGCATGTGTCAAGAAGTGAGGCCCAGGCTTTTAGAGAGTATGTATGGCCTACAGTTCCCTGCTGATAGAGCTGAGACATTTCCAGGGTGGATTGTGAGAAGGTAGCGTTGATGAATAAGCTATAGAGTCTGGACAGTCCCAGAATCGGAATTCTTGTGTATCCCCATTTATTATTTGCCAGGAACACTGCCAGTCTAGGGGTTGTTGGTTGATGAGCGATGGCTGCTTCCGATCTGCACCAGGTGTGATGAAAGGGACAATGAGGACGCTGTCCGTAGTGTGCTGGCTTAAATGGCCTGCCAAGGCTTCCCTGCACCTGTTGATGATGTCGCCAGATGACCCTCCACTCCTACACTTCCTGTGCAAGGCGGGGCTCCCGCCCGTGGTGCGAGAAAGGACGCTCCTCCTCTAGTGGCGGGGGTGCCTGCTCAATTGATTGAGTGTTTACATACTGAGCTCTCTCCAGGATGACCAGTTGATCACCTAGCTGCCGATACATATCCTTCCATTGTTCCAGATAGGGACTGCTGTATGAATCCACAGATCCACCTTGAGAGACTCATGTTCCTATTTCCAGACTTTAAACATAATATTCATAGTAATGGGATTATTAATCGCTTGCGTCTCGGGCTGTGCAGCATAACGGACATAGAGGATGGCCCCGCAATGTAGTGTGGTACTCTCAATCCAATTTATACCATAGACTCTCAATCCTGCACCAGAACGGTGGGTCCGTGTTCCCCCCTGAACAGCAGGCCATTTGTGATAGATGATTTGCCAGGTACTATATGCCAATGTGAGGAAGGCGTAATTCTCCCACCCAGAGCTTTAAGTGGGCCGGGTCCCTCCGGGTCTCAGACTCAGTAGTAATCTAAAAAGACATTGAAACAAGTCCCTTTTGGGTCCTGTATTAATGTCCTTAACCTTTGAAGTAAAAACACTGACCAATTTCTGAACAATGAGTTTACAAAATGTTAAGGTAATCCATGTTGGTCCTGCCTATACTTCACATGGGTTACTTAAGCTTGCAGTCACTATGAATGTTTTCCTTTCTCCAGGATGTTGTATTACTTTTCTTTCAGGAAGCATGTTACTCTTGTCTAGTGCATAATTGAAACTGAGTCACATTTAGGTGTTTATAATGGGGCACAATTGAGTTATGGCTGAAGGCAGTGCCTGTCAGGGTCAAAAAGGTGTCAAGAATACGTGGTCATCCAATCCTTGGCATCTCTGCAAAGTGCACAGACCAATTGTCACATATGCCAATTGCAGTTGTGGTTCTATGCAAATGTGTGGGTAGGGTGGCACACTATGCAAATTTTAGTTTATATATTTGCGATACACCCTTAATTATATAGGTCCACCCCTTTCACAGAAACCCCAGTTTTTATATCCCTTATAAAACCATGCTCCCGCCTCTGTATGGGCATAAAGTTTGGGCATTCGAAGACAGGGCTTGTACACACCCCATATGAAGCTATTAATCGCTGAATCTATGGAGGCCAAGAGGGAGCCGGGGACGTGAATCTGCAGCATCCCCAAAACATATTTCAACTGTGGGGTCGTGACCATCTTCTCAGCCTGCACATGGCCCCACAGGGATAAGTGGAAATGGGGCCATTTCGCAAAGTCCAGGGGACACCTGCCATCAAAGGTAACAGTTTGTCCTATGCCAGGTATTGCAGCCTTCTGGATAGATACACGCCTAAGTATTTTGGGTCTTTCGGTATCCATTTCCTTCCCACTCCCAGCACACAGGCTGAGGTCATGACTATGGACATTTGCATTACCTCACATTTTTCCCAATTCACTAGGTGCCCAGAAAAGGCAGAGAAAGAATTTAGATGGGTCATCAGTACTGGTATGGACGTCCGTTGATGGGAGAGTATCATTAAAATGGCGTCAGGATAGAGGAATAAGTTTATAGGCCCTTCTCGGTGGGTATACTCTGTATGAGGGGTGGTGTTCTGATAGAAGTGGACAACAGCTCAAGAGCCAATAGGAAAAGTAAGGGAGAGCCGGCTGCCCTTGCAGGTACCCCGCTTAATTTGAATCGCATGGGACAGGTGACCCCCACAATTAACTTGCGCCACTGTTTTTTCCTAGAGCCGTTTAATTTCATCGATAAACTCCAGACTGAGGCCAAAGTGTTCTATGACTCTGTACAAATAGGGCCATTCGACCCGGTCAAACACTTTCTCTGCATCCAGGGACAGCGCCATCGGTTCATCATCTGCATTTTGGGAGTCCCAGAGAGGTGTGCCAAAGTATGCATGTGGTTTTGTGAGTAACGCCCTAGCACAAATCCCACCTGTGATGCATGGATCAAGGGAAGGCATCACCTTCCGGAGCCTGTTGGCAAGGATCTTGTCCAGGATCTACACGTCCATGTTTAGTAGGGAAATGAGATGGAAGGACCTGCATTCAAGAGGGTCTTTCCCGTCTTTAGGGAGGACCGTAATCACCGCTTTATTAGAAAAGGGATACAGGCTCCCAGACTTGGATGCTTCTTGGAAGGCTCAATGTAACATTTGTGCCTGGTGTGGTTTACAAGCCTTGTAAAATTCCCCGGGGAAGCCAGCTTCACCTGGCGATTTTCATGTTGGCAGGTTGGCTATGGCATCCTCAATTTCTTCATGGTAGATGTCCCCTGCCAACAGAGTCATCCTTTCATCCGATAACACCGGAAGGAGGATGGAAGCCATGAACCTTTCTTCTGCTGGTGTGGGGTCACCACTGTCAGAATCATAGAGTTACTCATAGAAGGAAGTAAATGCACCGTTATATCAGTGGGATGGGTACAAATGCAGCATGCAGGGTCCCGTAAGGCTGGAATGAAGAGCTGGAGAGTTGATCCACCCGTTGGCATAACTGGAAGGCTAGAAGGTGGCCAGCTTTTCACCACACTCATGGTGTCTCCATTTAAGCTTCATGAGTGCCTTTTTCCACAGCAGAAAAATAAAGTGTATTATACTCCCATTTGGTGGCTTCTAGTTTGCAGGGATTAGTGAGTGAATTGTAATCTTATGTATGGGTGAACACCTCTGTCTCCAGGTGTTTCCTCCTGGTGGAATGTCGTCACTTTGCCAATGTGCTGTCTCAAATTAAGATGCCCCTTCAGGTGGCCTTCCAGTCTACTCAAACCACCTGCTGTGATACGACTGAGTGTTTATTTTCCACTCAGTAGGCTCTGACATTTGCATTTGATGTTTCTTTTTTTTCTAGGAGACTGTATTAGGAGGCTTGTATGCACCACAGACTGACCGATGAGAGTCTGGTACCTAATGTCACGTCCAGGAGTATCGGACTGCAGTTCGAGAGGCCTCAGGGAATGATGTTGGAGTGGAATGGGAGGGGTAGGAGTGAGTGACTCCGTAAGAAATAATCAAGTCTAGAAGAGGTATTGTGTACCGTCGAGGTGTAAGTGTTGTCTTTGCCTGAGGGATGTTTGAGGTGCATCCACCAGTCCATGATCTTCAGCAAGTCTGCAAGCTGGGCTCTGTCTGATGCATTTTGGTGGCCAGGCAGATTGGTCCACTCTATGAAAGCATCAGGTGTCAACTTCACATCCAGTTGCCCTCACTACCAACTTGGCTGTGCCAAAATTTGTAATGAGTCTGTTCAGTCTACTGAAGTAGGCGACCTTGCTTCCCATAGGAACATGGACCAAGTCCAAAATGACAATATGGGACTCAAGTTTCAATTTTGCAAAGACATACCTGCCCTCAGGTTCTGTCAAGGTCTTCAACAGGATATGTGGGAGTATTTTGTGTGTAAGAATGGCTACCCCACGCTTTTTATGTGGTTGGAAAGAGGCAGGGTCACCAGGAGACCCAGAATCCAGGTCTGCTGTGTGGCCTCGTCCCATCACCCATCCCACCCAGTTCCTTAACAATTTATCCACCTCGCTGGTGGGTAAGTGTAGTTCCTGTAGAAGTGCTACTTCTGCCTTATGGTGGCAAAAGTAGTTAAGGATCTTTTGCATTTAACAAAGATGGATAAGCCATTAACATTCATGGACATGATACGGAGGGGTTGGGTCCGTGTCTGTGGAGGAGGCATCACTAGGCGACAAGAGGAGGTCTCACATATATTATGGTCCTGGAGGTTGACACTCTCATTCTAAGAGTAGGTATGTAGAGAAATGCCAGCTCTAAGGTGTTGTGTCTAAGATCTGCTAGTCAGTTGTGCGAAATGTAGTGTCTGTGATGTGTGTGGATGGAGCTGTGAGTTATGTGAGACCTCAGCTAACGTGTACAGAAAAGTAAGGATAACTAGCAAACTGTGATCTGCGGAGCTAACCCTGACCGTCTGCTGCTGGGGATCTCCTTGGCCAGCATATTGCCTTAGAATGGAGTAGGTGACTGGTCTAGGAAAGGGTAGGGAGGGTAGTGGCTGGTCATGGTGCATGCCCTCCATCCATGCCCGGACCTTTGGGTGGAAGGGGGTTGACGCCTAGTCCCATTGATCAATGTCCACCCTAATCTGCCAGTGTTAGAAGGCCCATCCTCCTGCTTGCAGTTGACTATTTTGGGATGACTCTATCTAACAAAGCAGACAACAAGAATGCAAAATTTCAACAAGGAGCATAACAGTAACGACATTCGTAAATAGAGTGGGCCATTTCCAGAAATCATATTAAAGGATATCTGGCAGTAGTAAGAACCACTTCAAATGTCTTAGGTGAGTGGGCAGATTGCATCCAGGGCTCTCCATTTTTTAGGCATTGTTGGTGGCCGGGCTAGGTGTCTTGGGATATGGCAGAGTGGTCTTTCAAGGGAGATCTAGATTTATCCCTGCCGCGGTCCTGGTTCAGAACATCTATCACCCGGTACAGACCCTCTCTGTCTGACGGTGTTGGGTGGAACAATGCTTGCCTTGGTGGTGGGCAAGTTTCGGGCTGGAAGCCCGTGCAGGGCCAGAGCCCCACTCTGCCTGGAGGGAGGACTTTGCATATTCAGAGATAATGTCCATAGAATAATTCATAGTGTCGAAGTAGGTCGATAGCCAGTCCTGGTCCTCGTAATCTGTAGCTCGGCCTTGTATGGTCATAATCCTCATAGCCCGGTCTAGGAGGCTGAATTTGATCTCTGCTTTCTGCAGGTGTGGGCGAAGGGCCAGTAGTTGCTTCCGTTTAACTGCTGTCTCATGTGAAAAATCTGCTATGACGTGGATTGCGGCTTCTTCATATTGGAACAGCTCCCAGTTCTTTTTGGCCACCTGCAGGATGGCCCTGGTGTGCTGGTGGCATAGGAGGCATGCTATGAGTGCTCTGGGGTTGTTGGAAGAGCATGTTGAGTTGGCTCGTAGTCTGTGTGCCCACTGGAACTCTATTGGTTCCATGAAGGTCAAGCGTATTATGGTAGGTAGGAGAGAGATGAGGAATCCAAGCATATCGGCACCCTCCATACCCTCCGGGACTCCATATAGTCAGATATGGTCCCTCCAGGCATCGTTCTCCAAGTCTAATGCTTTTCTTTGTAATCTCTGAATAATAACCCCAGTCCGGCTGTTGGCCATATAACCTATTTAGTGCATCCACCCTCCTGTCCGTGGAGTTGAGATGCAGTACCATGCGGACAGTTGTTCCACGGGTTCAGTCAAAGGACTGACAGATGGGGTATGGTTGACTTGAGGAGAGAGTTTCACCCAGTAGACAGTGAGTACTCATACTACTTAAGTGCACCTGGGCTGTACACTAGAATCAATATGTACATGAGGTATGCTGAGCTCATATACTCTTTATATAATGCTAAATACCTTTGGCGTACTGATTTTGACCATAACTCCCTATTACTAACATTGCTCTTTGGGAAGATTCTCCTGGCGATTTCGGCATGGTGGCTGCAAGCAGATGCATTATTAGACCACCCCTCTAGAACCACGATAGAAGGTGCAATTGACTCATATTTTTGGGATAACAAGGGTACAGCTTCCCATACCAATGTGGAATGGGATGCCTCTAAGTCTGTCATCAGAGGCATATGTATCAACTCTCCTATCGTAATAAAAAAGAAGATGTGGAGACAGAACAACAACTCCATATACTTAAAACCTCTGTAGTAGCGACTCCGGCAGATAGGCCAAAGCTCCTAAAAATGACTAACAGCTACCAGACATTAATGGAAAACCTTTGATGTCTACACTACAATGAATATTTAACACGTCAGCATGGAGAGGCTAATAGGGCGGGTCGATTACTGGCCTTGCTGGTGAGACTGAAAATGAACTGTGCATTGGGGACAGACTTTGGACTATTAGCCACTTCCCCAATGACATATATAAGGTGTTCTTTGGTTACCAATGAACCATGTACGATGCTCCGGAGGCACCTCCTCCCACAGGTATTGCCCATTTTATGTCTTCCATCCTCATACCGAGTCTTACAGCCTCACAAACTTTAGCCCTCAATAGAGATCTGGATATCCAGGAAATTAAGGCTTCCATCAACTGGCTCCAGGGAAGACACCAGGAGTTGATGAGTTACCCCCTGAGTTGTATACCACCTATAGGTCATAGCATTTTGCTAATCTTTGCACTATGTACACTGAGGCGTATTGCATGGGGGTGTTACTGGAATCAACTAGGGAAACCATTATTATTGTTTACCTAAGCAGGATCTAGACCCACTGGATGTCCGGTCCTACAAGCCGCTGTCACTACTCATTCCAGAATATAAAATTTTGGGCAAGGTTATTACTAACCCACTGTTACCTTATCTACCTGGATTGGTGCATCCAGACCAAACAGGGTTTGTTCTAGGGCAGAACACACACATTAACCTGTGCCTATTATTGCATATGATGAATTACACTGCTTTACCCTAGGTTCCAAACACGTGGCCTCACTAGATATTGAGAAAGCCTTTGATACGCTGCTATGGCCCTATCTATTTGTGGTCCTGAACATCCTTGCGATTACAGGTAATACCTTGAAATGGATCCAATTGCTGTATGCGTGCCCACTGGCCAGGGTATGTGCGGGCAACATTTTCTCTGAGAGATGTTGGACATGCAGAGGGACTAGGCAAGGCTGTCCTAGTCCCCATAGCCTATGTGTATTGGCCCTAGAGCCCCTGGCATGCCTGCCAAGAGGTAAATGCCAAGTATGGGGTAATAATATCAGTGGTAAATGCCAAATAGTGGTTTGGTACGCAGAGGATCCCTTGCTATGTCTGAGGAACCCGGAAACAACTCTCCCATAGCTGCGCCTTCTGTTGAATGACTTTTGGTGATGTAGCTGGCCTCAACATCACCTGGGATAAATTCTGTCTATTTCCCCTCAAGGACCCAATGCTCTCGGGTGGCCTGAGTATTTAGGGGCATCCTTGCCATTGGAGCCAAACACTTTAAAAAACCTTGGGGTCCAGATTTATCATGCGGATGCTGACCTGGAAGGGGGAACTAAGGTGTAAATGTGTTTCTAACACCTGACAGTCCCTGCCATTCTGGCTTAAGCTCCCAATGTCACCTCTTGGCAGGGTGGCCATTATTAAAATGATTGCATTGACCTGATTACTTTACTAGTTCATGGTTCTCCCTTAGCCTCTACTGGGACCCTTTTTTTGGGATCTGAGATTTATCTTAGCCAACTTAATATTAGGTCACCAGAAATGCCGAATTTCAATAGAAAAGGCTGTGTGCTCAATAGATGGGGCGGGATTAGTGTTGCCAATCTGGACATTTATTATTTGGCTCCTCAGCTGGTCTGATTGGAGAGATGGGTGGCAGTAGAGCAGTATTCCGAGAGACTGGATGTCAAGAATCTCATAGGCAGTGGAAATCTCATACTAGAGTTGTACACTAAGACAAAACGAGAGAACCCTATCCGGGGGTGTAGCTTCAGGGGAGTGTTTGGGGTGGGACACCCACCAAATAAATGCATTCTTGGCCTGAGAATTGGGTCTGGGCGCCCTGAGTTGGGTCTCCTATGTCTTTGTTGGTTTTTTTCTTCGTCCTTATTTGACAAAAATGTTTTAACTTGGTAATTATTTTTATCAGGAACTTAGAGAAAGGCCCACCTAATACAAGTCAGTATTGAACCTGTTCCTCATGGGAACAGTGTATCCCAGCCCTTGGTCATCTCATCCCATCACCCTTTGGCATACTGTTTTTAGTAGGAAATTTGTGATTCACACCAACCAAAATCTCACTGACTAAGCTTCGCCCCTGACCCTATCCTAGTACATTGAGAGTAATTAGGATATGTCAGGCTAGGTATACAAAAAAATGTGGGAACACTTGTGCCCTACTCTTCGGATCTCTCAGTGTAGTCACTACTGAGATGGGTGACAGTAGCGGGGAAAAATCATATGATGAATGCTGAAGCGCTCCTTACATTTGAGGAGCTTGTAGATGGGGACAATTCTTGATGTACAGGGCCCTGGTGGAGGTGAATGGAGAGAAATGGCGCAATGGCGCGGCTGAATCTTTTAAGTCAGAGGTGTTATCTACTCTCTTGAAACATGGAGTACCATGTAAGGCAGTGAAACTAATGCAAAGAGCATTGGCATCCACATTCTTTTTACCCATAACCACACTGAAGACAATGTGGGAGCAAAAGATGGTGGGAGACATGCCTGATAAAGAATGGACGTGGATCCCTGAATATACCAAAAGAGTAAACAGAAACCCACGCTTTAAATTGACACAACTCATTTATCTAATCTGTACCTCCCTATCTCTGGCTCAGCTGGTCAAACTGTATCCAGGAATGATGCCCTAGATGTCAGACGAACCTCGCAGAATCTTTCCAGATTGTATGGGAGTGCACCCTCATTCAACCATTTTGGACTTTGCTCTTGTCAATACTGATGAAGCTCACTGGTAGACACCTAGTTAACGCTATTGCAACATGTTTACTGGTGCTGGTTCATAAGACTAAATCTATTGACCTGCCATTGCTGTAGTTCTAATGGAGTATAGCTATGCTATGGAAGGTGCCTGTGTGTGGACTGCTATGCGAGTAAGCAGTTAACTTCCTTGCTTTTAATTATTTTAACTCAAGTTCGATCATTGTGTGTACTTGCTGGGCAGAGGGCTATTGTGGCAGTGCATCTCTGCGTGTTGCAGGGTGCACTGCTGGGGATACCAAGGCTCTGACTCTATTCTTCACGTTATTTTAATTACTGAATTTACTGAGATTTGTATAATTTTAGCACTATTTTAGCCTAATTCCTACACTTACCTGTGAAAGTGGGCACAAGCTTGGTCTTCCTGCTCTCGGTTCCCATGCGGAGTGCCATCTTTCCTACAGGGGCAGGGACACATTTTAGACGCCATTTTGTCAGGTGAGCAGTCTAGCTTTTGGTGACTGGCTCCCCGGCGCCTATTTAATGCAAGCCCGTCTGCGTCCGGACCAAGGCCAGCGCCAGCCACTCTGGTCAAATTGCAGGTGGTAAGACCAGAATATGGTCGAGAGAATCGCTTATGGCCTTAAGGGTTAACTCATGCTCAGGTAATCCTTGCGCAAACTTGGAGGATGGACTCCCTGAGTATCGCTGCCAAGAGTGTAGTTTTAAATTCAACGCTCGTGTTGGGTCTGAGGGGAGAAAGGGAGCCTCTATTGAATTTTTGAATGTGAAAGACACTGCCGATCTCTACCTAAACATGCTGATGACATATGGGTGGCTCTGATGGATAAATCATGGGACTTGTGTTCCTAACGGAAACATGGATAAAGGAGGACTCCAATCCAATACAGACCTAACCCTGGCTATCCCCCGGTTTCCGAATCATGTGCGCCAATCGGAGTGGTGATAGGAGGGGGTAGGAGTGGCTATTATTTTGAAGGACTCCTGGGAGATCTCTATATCGAAACTGAATAAATTAGGCAACATTGATGGTTTAATCTTCTGCATTAAGATCTCGCCAGCCTGCTCCTTTGCTGGGCTGTTGCTATATAGGCCACCAGACTGCCCTCATACCCTTATGCCAGAACTGTGTAATTCCATTGCCCAGTTGTCTCTACACTATGCCAACTTTATTGTACTAGGAGATTTTAACTTACATGTCGATGACGTGTTGTACCCAGGCTTCTTACTTAATTTCGACTCTTAACGGTGTCAACCTCACTCAGTTTGTCACTTCTCCTACTCACAGGGGAGGACATACATTAGATCTAATCTTTTCTAACATCCAAGATCTGGAAGTGGAGGACCCCCTTCGTTTAGTTTGAACGGACCATTTTCTTGTTTCTTTCTCTGTTGACTTGGAGACCAAGCAATTGCCTAGTAGTAAGCAAAGTGAGTTAAAGATAAATTGGAAAAAGATAAATATAGATACATTGGGGTCTACCTTACAGGCAACAGAGCCACAGCTGTCGGATGATCCTGACAGAGACTCCTCCTGTTTTAACTCATGGATTACATCCACCCTAGATACAGTGGCTCCACTTAGGTCAGTCACCTCCAGGAGAACATCACTGCCTGCCCCCTTGTTCTCCGTTGAACTAAAAATGGAAAAGAGCAGTTGTAAAAGGTTAGAGCGCTGATGGAGAAAGAACTACAGTCCCGTTGCAAAGGATATGTATATGGAGGCATTGAAGGAATTACACAAATCAATGCAGAGGGCAAGGAGAGAATACCTTGTTAACTGCATAGAGAGCTCAGGAAACTCTGCAAAAGAAATGTTTAAGATTGTCAGATCTTTCACCAAACCGGCAGCATCGGAGGGTATCACCCACCCGTCCCCCTCCCTTTGCGCAAGCCTGTCAGACTTCTTTGAGGAAAAAATTCAGAAATTGTATTCCTCATTCCCGGCTAGGGCAAAGGCTGTGACTATACAGCAGCCTGCTACTTATAACCCCTCGAGCTCCTTTATGGTGTTTCGCTCTATCACAGCAGAGGAATCTCTGGCTGAACTGCAGAGATGCAAGTTAGGTTCTCCTGGAGATCCTTGCTCCCCACAGATTTTTAGATCTTGTGCCTCATTGCTAAACCCAGTGTTGAACCATATTTGGAACTCCTCACTGAAAGAGGGCATCTTTCCAGCTACTTGGAAACAGGCATTCTTACTTCCACTGTTGAAGAAACCTAACGCTGACCCAGCCGTGCTTAGAAACTTTCGACCAATTTCCCTTCTGCTGGCACCCGCAAAAATGCTGCAGAACATGGTTCAGCGACAGCTATCTGATTTCATGATACCCAATCGGGTTTTCGCACTAGATGCAGTACAGAGACAGCCCTGGTTGAAGTACCTGAATCTGTGAGGATGACTGTTGATGGTGGTGCATCAGCAATGCTAGTACTGTTAGACTTATCGGCAGCATTCGACACGGTCTCACACTCAATCTTACTGGAAAAATTAAATCAGTCCGGCATTCGGGTGGTGGCTCTCTCCTGGATCCGATCTTACCTTGAGGATCGTTCACAACAGTTTTTCCTATGACCATTTCAATCTACTAAAAAACGCTAGCGTGCAGAGATCCTCAGGGCTCTGCGTTGAGTCTGTTGCTTTTTAATATCTATTTGGCACCACTGTTGGCACTCATTGCAGCAGGGGGGTGAAGGCGGTCTCCTATGCGGATGATACCCAGCTGGTGTTCTCTTTTAAAGAACATTCCGCGGACGCCTTCCACAATTTCAAGGAATGTCTGACAAATATCTCAAGCTGGATGAATAGTAACTGCTTGAAATTAAATGCAGACAAGACGGAGGTCCTGTTTTTTAGTCAGTCACCACCTCCTGCATCATGCCTCTGGTGGCCCACAGACATGGGACCTCCGCCGATTCCAACAGAGGCAGCTAAAAATCTTGGCATTACGTGGGAAATGGACTTATCTTTTACAACACAACTACGTCAGATTTCGTCAGCTTGCTTTAGGAGGTTGCGTTGCATTAGGAAATTCCTCCATTTGCTTCCGGAGGCGAGGCGCAGGATAATAGTCCATGCACTGGTGACTTCCCAGTTCGATTACGCCAACAGCTTGTATCTGGGGCTTACCAGCCTACCTGATACATAGACTACAGGTGGTTCCGAATGCTGCGGCAAGGCTGATTCGCCGGGTCCCTTTCCGGCAGCATATATCCCCCCCACTGGAGACACCTACATTGGCTCCCAGTGGCTAAGAGGATTGAATTTACGGCTGTGACCTTTGCTTTCCGAGCTATGGGTGATAGGAGCCCAGGTTATCTCAAGCGCCGGCTCAGCCCATATCGACAGGAACGGACGCTTAGATCCAACCACCAGCGACTGCTCTGCGTCCCACGATATGCTAAGGCCAGACAAGGGGGTAGGTCCTTTTCGGTTAGGACCGCAAGACTGTGGAACTCTGCCAGCATACTTGGAATCGGAACACGAGTTTAGGAAGGCCTTAAAAACTTGGCTCTTTAAGCAGGAATAATATCTGTCTGTTGCGAGGTTGCAGATGTAGTCTGCTTAGCGCCGGAAAACCTCTGTTTGAGGTAGCTGTGCGCTTTATAAAGGTTTATTAAAAAAAAAAGATAGTTCCTTCTGTTCTGGCATGACTGCGAGAATTAATAAAGTGGACCTCTATGTAAATAAACGTCATGACACAAATGTCATTAAGGGTTGCCACAGAATGGGATACAATCCTGCCTGCATTGCGGGCCGAGACGGATGAGATGCCTCTGTAAAGAGGGATATATAGGTTTGAACCCTTCTATTTGATAAACAGGAGACACAACCCTGTTAATTGTGACCTCGCAGTGGAAATCGGAGGGGAGATGCACCTCTATTAAAACGAACGAGTGATGGGCGGTGGAACGGTGGACGGAGGGGGGGACAAAAATGTGTGTCGGACTGTTAGAATTGGGGGTCTCTAGTTGGCACAGGTAGGTACTTGTGACAAATAGGGACCCTCGCCTCTAGTCAGGGTAAAGGGGTACACTCCTAAAATAACCCCTGCTCACCCCCTTGGTAGCTTGGCACGAGCAGACAGGCTTATCTCAGAGGCAGTGTGTAAAGCATTTGTGAACACATACAGTAATCTAGGGACACACTACAGATGGACACCACACAAGGTTTATATCAAAAATAAGTATTCTTTATATAGTTTTAACACAAGACCATAACGACAAAAATCCACAATACTGTACTTAAAAATGGTAGTTTTAGCTTAGTTCAGTTCAGTTCTTACGATGCGACACTTTAAGTCAATGTACCTTACGATGCGGGACGCTTCCACAACAAGCAATGTTGCAGCGATGGAAATGCGACAAAGTTCTGGTGCAAAGAAATAAAGACGTCAAGTTCTTCCTGATGCGGCACGCTTCTCCGAGGTTGCGAGAAGTCTCGACTCGATGCGTCAGCTACAGCGGCGACACCCTTGTTCAGCGATGCGACGACAGCGGCTTTGGCGGCGACCCTCTTCTCCGACGTTGCGAGACGCTTCCGCTCGATGCGACAACTGCAGCGGCGACACCCTTGTTTCGTGATGCGACGGCAGCAGCTCCGACGGCGGCACGCTTCTCCGTGGATGCGAGGCGCTTCTCTTGATGCGGTGCAATGCGACAGCTACAGCGGCGACACCCTCCTTCGGAGTTGCGACGGCAGCGGCTGCGACGGCGACACGCTTCTTCCTCGATGCGAGACTCTTCTCTTGATGCGGTGCAATGCGACAGCTACAGCGGCGACACCCTCCTTCGGAGTTGCGACGGCAGCAGCAGCGACGGCGACACGCTTCCTCTTCGTTGCGGGACGCTTCTCTCGATGCGGTGCAATACGACAGCTACAGCGGCGACACCCTCCTTCGGAGTTGCGACGGCAGCAGCAGCGACGGCGACACGCTTCTTCCTCTTGAGTCGCGCTTTCAGCTCCTTGCGACACGCAGTCCCTTCAGAAGGCCCAAAACAGCAGCAGGCACTTCCAAAGGATTCTTGGGGAGCTGGTGGTTGAAGTCTGTTGTCCCTGAGACTTCAGCAGGAGGCAAGCTCTTTTCTCAAGCCCTTGGAGATACTTTACAAGTTGAATAAAAGTGCACACAAAGTCCTTTCTCCTTCCTTTGGCAGTCAGGCAACCACTGCAGGCAGATCCCTCTAGCTTAGGGATAGTCTTCTCCTCAGTTCCTTCTTGGTTCCGCTCCTCAGCAAAGGTTTCTTCTTGTTTTCCCAAAGTGATCTAATTTCCTAGGGGTCTGGGTCCCCTTTTATACACAGTTTTCCTTTGTTCTCTGAAGGCAGAGAGGCCTCTGCCCAGCCCAAAACCAGTTCTGGTCAGTCCTGGAGCACTTTGTTTTTCTGTCTCCTTCTTTCCTTTCAGAATGTGGGGCAGGGTGCTCAGCCGCCCGGCAGGAGGTGGAGCCAGCATTGTGGAAGGCAGGCACAGCCCTATTCAGACCCAGGTGCAACTCCTCCCTCCACTCTGGATGCAGATCTTTCTATTCAGCCCTGTGCTGACTCACCCTGTCTCCTGTAGCCACCCCCAGCCCCTGTCACTCAATCTCCAGACAAGGAATACACAACCTAGCAGAGGCAGGCTTGGAAGTTTAGGCAAGAAAATACCCACTTTCTAAAAGTGGTATTTTCAAACACAGAATGTTAAAACCAACTTCACTAAAAGATGTATTTTATCATTCTGAGTTCAGGCATACTAAATTCGTTTTTCTACCATGTTCCCTGGGTCAGTTCTGACTATAAGGTGTAATAGTCAGTCTGCCCATTCTGGCCTATGGGGAGCAGGTAGCCTTGCAATAGTGAAAAACGAAAATGGCTGTAATTCACTATTAGGACATGCCACACACACCAGGGCATGTCCTACCTTGTACTTACAATGCACCCTGCCCTAGGGCCTACTTTAGGGGTGACCAACATGCAGTAAAGGGAAGGTTTAGGGACTGGTAAGTGGGTGTACTCACCAAGTCGACATGGCAGCCCTAGGCTGCACACAGGCTCTGAGATGGCAGGCCTGAGACACATTTTACAAGCCGCTTCTGTGGGTGGCACAACCAGTGCTGCAAGCCCACCAGCGGCATTGGATTTACAAGCCCTGGGCACACTCAGTGCACTGTACTAGGGACTGACAAGTAAACCAATCATCCAATCATAGAGTCACTAATCCATAACACAATTTACAATAGGAGAGCATATGCACTTTAGCACTGATCAGCAGTGGTAAAGTGCCCAGAGTCATAAAACAGCCAACAACAGGTCAGAAAAAATATAGGAGGAAGGCAAAAAGTTTAGGGATGACCCTGCAAAAAAGGGCCAAGTCCAACACAACCCCTTCCAGCCAAAAACGCAGGGGAGACCAATCACTACCCTGATGGGCTTCCCTGCTTTGGGCGATAGAACCTGGACCCTGGCCCACAACAGCAGGGGCATATTCCAGTTCTACGCCAATCTGAACCTATTGGAATCACTCTGTCCATACTCTCAGGGCCCACCAAGCTAACCCATGGGGAACCCTTCTCCTCAACTGTGGACACCACCTGTGCAGCACCTAACCTTAGCTTGCTCACAGGTGTGTCCCAACAGACAGACAGTACCCACATGGCCAACACAGAGGTGTGGCCTAGTCCACCCCGGGGTGTGACTTCTGTCCCCCTCCCAGGGGCAACTCTGTCCACCAGGACAGCAAGCCACAGTGGCCACTGACAGCCGTCAGTGATGAGAGCCAGGCCCCAGGCCTTTCATGGCTCTCCAACCTCTGTGGTGTCAGAGAGCGGGGGCAGTAGCCCCAGGTGCCTGGCACCCTTTGTCCACTCTCCCAACCGTCAGGTCAGGTATGACATCCTGACACTGACCCACCAGCCCCGGGCCTGTAACCGGCGGCTGGACAGGAGACTGGGGTGGGCTCTCCCACACCCGGTCCTCCTCCTTGGGGCTCTGTACCCTCCCACCTGGAGCGGTACCCCCTTCTAGAATTGTCAGGGCACCTGTGGTAGGGGTCCTGCACAATTCGCCCACCAGTTCAGGGGTTCTATCCTGCAACTGGGAACCCAGCTTAGGGTCTGTACCCTTAGACTGGGCAGAGGTCAGGAGTGAGGCTGTCCTCTCCCTGCCTCCCTCAGTGGGGCCCTGCACCCTCCCACCTGGAGTGGTGCCCCCAGAAGACAAACTGGTAGGGGCACTGTTAGCAGCTGCCCCTTCCTCCAGGTCAGGGGGACACCCTGAACCTGGCCCTCCAACCCAGGGTCTGAACCCTTAGGCTGGACCTGTGCCTGGCAACCCAGGACTTCCGGGAGGGTACACCAACCCCCCAAGGGAAACACACTCCTCTAGAGTTGTGTAATAATCTGCCTGGCGCACCAGGACTTCCTGGGGAGCACGCATGCCCCCAGAGGGTAACACATCTCTCATGTGTTGTGTGACAGTCCGCCTGGCGCAGATCTCCCGACCCCTGTCCATCTGACAGCGCGGGAAGATCCCCCAGGACAGAAGTGGTGTTACCATGGTCATTCACTGGTGACTCAGCCCTTCTGGCTGGTCCCTGACCCACTGGTTCTTCCACTGGGGACTCTCTCCCCTCTCACCCCTCACTCTGGACTTCTGCACCCTCCCAACTGGAGCGGCACTGCCAGACACCAGAAACACTGGAGCTCCATTTACAGACGCTCCAGGTTCTCTAGACACTAGGAGATCCTCCTCAACAGGCGGCCCATCAGGACAGCCTAGGCTCCCTACCTGGTGTTCCCTTGAAGAACCATCCAGGCTCTGAGACTGGGTTTCGGGCACCTTGGGACACGCAGCCCCACACTCACTCCTTCTCCACTGAGACAGGACGTGAGTCCCTACACCCCTCCCATTACCACGGGACCTAGCTGGGCTACACTGAACCTCTCCCACCACTCTGGGTTGGAAGACACCTGAGCCACTCCTCTTAGGGTCACTCCCCAATGCCTCTTCAGACCCTCTGGAATCCACCAAAAGGTCTGCCTCCAATGTGAGCTCCCTGAGGTCAGAGAACTCACACTCCAACAGGTGTTGGCATAGCTCTGGAAAACAGGGACTTACAATATGCTCTCCCCAAATTGGATCACACAGTCCCCCACAGGGGTTAACCAAACTATCCTTCACCTCACCATCCAGTGCCTCACACACGTACTCCACACCACTCTCCTGAGACTGGCAAGACAGTATCTGACTGTCTCTGTCACTCAACCCACACTCTTCTGGGCGGTCTTCACACTCACATACCAGGACTTCAACCATGGGGAACCCCTCTCCTGCCCCTCTCATCTAGAGTCAGTAGAGTGTCCCTCCCACCACTAGGACCATGAATCCCTGTGTCAGTTTCCCTATTCCTCTCAGGGACACTGCGCACTACTGGAGCTACCTCATGTCCTTGAACCTCCTGGTGTATGTTAACCCCCTCCAAGTCAGGCGCCACATCTCTGGGTGTGTGCACTACTCTCTCAGCACTGAATAACTTAATTTTGCTGCCACCATCTGAGCTGGACTCCACCTCCAACTCAGCAAAGCTCACTTCCTGAGCTGCCCAAATTTCTTCTTCTTGGGCTAAGGCCCTCTGAGCCTCATCAATCTCTCTCAGTTCTTCATCAATCTCTTTCAGCTTCTGCTCATGAGCCAGAAGCCAGCTATCTTTTCTGTTTCTCCCTCACTTTTAGAGAATTCCTCCTCCTCAGACTCAACTGGTAGTGTTGCCTTCCAGCGGGGTAACTCATACTGAAATAGGGATGCCTCTAGATCCTCCCTGGACCTTCTCTTCACAGGCAGCCCTCTTTCCTTGCAAAACACACGTAGCTCCTTCATTGTGTAGATAAACATGTGCCAGAAGTTGAGTTCCATTTTGCAACAACTAACCAGAGTCATGGTATCAAAAATACCTCCAGGAGGACACCATAAAACAGAAAAACAGTATGTGGTCGCGTTTGGTCTGCACTCACTAGTAGTGTTCACCAATCACTGTACATGAGTCACAAATGCAAGTCCAGAATCCTCACCGCTGACCACCAATGTTAGAATTGGGGGTCTCTAGTTGGCACAGGTAGGTACTTGTGACAAATAGGGACCCTCGCCTCTAGTCAGGGTAAAGGGTACACTCCTAAAATAACCCCTGCTCACCCCCTTGGTAGCTTGGCACGAGCAGACAGGCTTATCTCAGAGGCAGTGTGTAAAGCATTTGTGAACACATACAGTAATCTAGGGACACACTACAGATGGACACCACACAAGGTTTATATCAAAAATAAGTATTCTTTATATAGTTTTAACACAAGACCATAACGACAAAAATCCACAATACTGTACTTAAAAATGGTAGTTTTAGCTTAGTTCAGTTCAGTTCTTACGATGCGACACTTTAAGTCAATGTACCTTACGATGCGGGACGCTTCCACAACAAGCAATGTTGCAGCGATGGAAATGCGACAAAGTTCTGGTGCAAAGAAATAAAGACGTCAAGTTCTTCCTGATGCGGCACGCTTCTCCGAGGTTGCGAGAAGTCTCGACTCGATGCGTCAGCTACAGCGGCGACACCCTTGTTCAGCGATGCGACGACAGCGGCTTTGGCGGCGACCCTCTTCTCCGACGTTGCGAGACGCTTCCGCTCGATGCGACAACTGCAGCGGCGACACCCTTGTTTCGTGATGCGACGGCAGCAGCTCCGACGGCGGCACGCTTCTCCGTGGATGCGAGGCGCTTCTCTTGATGCGGTGCAATGCGACAGCTACAGCGGCGACACCCTCCTTCGGAGTTGCGACGGCAGCGGCTGCGACGGCGACACGCTTCTTCCTCGATGCGAGACTCTTCTCTTGATGCGGTGCAATGCGACAGCTACAGCGGCGACACCCTCCTTCGGAGTTGCGACGGCAGCAGCAGCGACGGCGACACGCTTCCTCTTCGTTGCGGGACGCTTCTCTCGATGCGGTGCAATACGACAGCTACAGCGGCGACACCCTCCTTCGGAGTTGCGACGGCAGCAGCAGCGACGGCGACACGCTTCTTCCTCTTGAGTCGCGCTTTCAGCTCCTTGCGACACGCAGTCCCTTCAGAAGGCCCAAAACAGCAGCAGGCACTTCCAAAGGATTCTTGGGGAGCTGGTGGTTGAAGTCTGTTGTCCCTGAGACTTCAGCAGGAGGCAAGCTCTTTCTCAAGCCCTTGGAGATACTTTACAAGTTGAATAAAAGTGCACACAAAGTCCTTTCTCCTTCCTTTGGCAGTCAGGCAACCACTGCAGGCAGATCCCTCTAGCTTAGGGATAGTCTTCTCCTCAGTTCCTTCTTGGTTCCGCTCCTCAGCAAAGGTTTCTTCTTGTTTTCCCAAAGTGATCTAATTTCCTAGGGGTCTGGGTCCCCTTTTTATACACAGTTTTCCTTTGTTCTCTGAAGGCAGAGAGGCCTCTGCCCAGCCCAAAACCAGTTCTGGTCAGTCCTGGAGCACTTTGTTTTTCTGTCTCCTTCTTTCCTTTCAGAATGTGGGGCAGGGTGCTCAGCCGCCCGGCAGGAGGTGGAGCCAGCATTGTGGAAGGCAGGCACAGCCCTATTCAGACCCAGGTGCAACTCCTCCCTCCACTCTGGATGCAGATCTTTCTATTCAGCCCTGTGCTGACTCACCCTGTCTCCTGTAGCCACCCCCAGCCCCTGTCACTCAATCTCCAGACAAGGAATACACAACCTAGCAGAGGCAGGCTTGGAAGTTTAGGCAAGAAAATACCCACTTTCTAAAAGTGGTATTTTCAAACACAGAATGTTAAAACCAACTTCACTAAAAGATGTATTTTATCATTCTGAGTTCAGGCATACTAAATTCGTTTTTCTACCATGTTCCCTGGGTCAGTTCTGACTATAAGGTGTAATAGTCAGTCTGCCCATTCTGGCCTATGGGGAGCAGGTAGCCTTGCAATAGTGAAAAACGAAAATGGCTGTAATTCACTATTAGGACATGCCACACACACCAGGGCATGTCCTACCTTGTACTTACAATGCACCCTGCCCTAGGGCCTACTTTAGGGGTGACCAACATGCAGTAAAGGGAAGGTTTAGGGACTGGTAAGTGGGTGTACTCACCAAGTCGACATGGCAGCCCTAGGCTGCACACAGGCTCTGAGATGGCAGGCCTGAGACACATTTTACAAGCCGCTTCTGTGGGTGGCACAACCAGTGCTGCAAGCCCACCAGCGGCATTGGATTTACAAGCCCTGGGCACACTCAGTGCACTGTACTAGGGACTGACAAGTAAACCAATCATCCAATCATAGAGTCACTAATCCATAACACAATTTACAATAGGGAGAGCATATGCACTTTAGCACTGATCAGCAGTGGTAAAGTGCCCAGAGTCATAAAACAGCCAACAACAGGTCAGAAAAAATATAGGAGGAAGGCAAAAAGTTTAGGGATGACCCTGCAAAAAAAGGGACGGAGGGGGGGACAAAAATGTGTGTCGGACTAATGGTTTTAGCTGGATTTAGGTGATTTTAGACTTGCAGACAAGAGAGATACATGTGGCATCTGAGGGAAGATGTGGGCATATAGCCTTTGCATGATGATAAAGAAAATGGGATCTTGTTATGGTTATACAGTGTTATGAAAAAGGAAAACGTCAATGGGTCATTGTATTCAATGTTCTGCTGTATGTATGAAATATAGACATGCTTAAGATATTATTGCTGCGCTGCTATAACAAAGAATGTATGCTGTACTCAAAAATCCAATAACAGCTATAGAAAAAGAACTTCGAAGTCACAATGCAGGGAGACCATATCTCGAAGTTTTGGTGTAGCATTCCTGATGTTTTCCTCTGGGGGGGCTGGAATCCCAAGGTAATAATGTACAAGATTGTGAGTCATGTTGAATGGCTGGCAAGGGATGGGGCTCCAAGTGATCCTAGAACATGTTACTATGCACTCGTGATGGAGCAGAAACAAAAAAGCAAATGTTGCTTGTCACCGGGGTAAAGGCGTGTATGTCTCAGGATACCTGCGCATGCAGCATTAGTTAGTTATCAAGGAGGAATGTTCACTGTGATTGGTTCTCTGGTTTAATAAATAGAGGGGCATATTCACAACAGAATGGCGAAGGGTGGCATTAAGCAAACTTTACTTACACCATGCTCTCTCATTCTGAAAACGCAGGGAATGCGCCGCATTCACAAGAATGCGGCACACCCTTGCATTTCCCCTAGCGCTGGTACTAAATCTAGCTGCCGAGCGCCAATGCAGGCACCCTTGCACCATAGTGCAAAGGTGTCTGCGTTGGGGGGAATGATTGTTTATGTGCAGGAAGGAGTCCCTTCCTGCACATAAACTATCCAGATTGGCGAAATGTAACAGAAGTTGCAAATCGTCCCTTTTTAAATGATTGTTTATGTGCAGGAAGGTACCCCATCCTGCACATGAACAATCATTAGTGGCGATTTTCTGTTTCCATGTGTGCTGCACAATTCAGCACACATAGAAACAGCAAAAACTAGCAGAAAATAAGCATTCCTCCTCTTTTTACCATGGTAAGACCAGTTTTTCCCTGGTCGTAATTTTGGCGCTGCCTCCTATTTACGCCACCCTTGTAAATGGGGGGCAGCGTCAAAATCAATGGGTGTTGCAGCAGAACGCCCACCGCAACACCCATTGCCTACCCCTTTCATGCTAAGTGTAGGATGAAAGGGGTCCTTTTTTACAAGGCTGCGTTAAGCCGGCGCCTTGTAAATAAGGCAAAGGACTTAACGCCACAGGAACGTCACAAAAAGTGATGTTCCTGTGGCGCTAAGCCCTTGTAAATATGCTCCCTAGGACTGTGCACAAGGATGCTCTGTTTATGCCTCATAGCCAGGACCACTGGAATTATGCGACTGTGCGGCTGCGGCGATTTTCTCCTAATTGTAGATTTGCCGCATTTGCCATATAATCCATCATCTGCCACACAATCTGCAGATTTTAACAAACAAAATGTTTCTAGCTCAAATGGTTCAAAAGCTAGTAAAAATACAGCAACACATGTTGCTGCACAGTGAAAGGCCCTTTGCAAAGGTTAATTGGTCACCATTTTGTAGCTTATTGCTATATTTGGGTGTTCAACTGGCACTAATGAGGTGCAACTAATGCTCCGAGAATGTTAACCAACTTAAAAATGACAAAGCAATGAAGTAATACTAACACAAAATGTGTCGTATAATGCGTCTTTTCTTGCTGCATAATTTACTCACCCTCCTGCATGATTTGACCCTTCGCTGCAGCATAATTCCAGAGGGCCTGCTCACATTAGAGGGAATGTTTACATGTTGGACCTTTAGATACTGAATTTATGTCTCACAAAAGTCATTATGCCATGGAAAGGCTGTTATCTTTACTTTGCTAATCATGGATTACAGTCAAGCAAACACATGTTGTTGCACAGCGGCTTCTTGTGCCGTATGTTCCTTCAGCAGCTCTGAGTCTTAGGGTCGTCCTGTGTAATGGTCCAATTTTATTTGTTATCCTTTTGTCTTGAATCCATGCCACTCGGTCAGTTAGACCAGCCTTCTCCAAAATGGCGTCTGTGAACCCAGCTGCTTCTCAACTCATCACGCACTCTGTTGTTCCTGCAAAAAGCAGTCCCCACTCCTGAATTTATCATTTTGTAGTGTGTCTTTATCATGTTTTTTAGTGCAAAAGAGGGTCGTATGATATTCGGTCCGATGTATGAAAAATATGACTAATGCATAATCCTTCATATCATAAAAATATTGCATAGAGGTATGAACAGTATATTCAGTTCACAATAACATGCTGCTTAAAAGGAAACAACAGTGAAACAGGAGGGGGTGAGCAGAGGGTGGGGAGGGGGAGACGAGAAGGTCGAATATTTAAATAAAAATCCCCTATTTAGAAAAGCGTTTTGTCAAATAAATCAGTTAATGCTCATAAGAAATACTTTTTGCTCTGTAGTGCATTTCGTCTACTTAGCTCGGCAGTCACCTCAGACTTCAGCTGAGGTGATGTGGCCACTGATGATCACAGTCCCTCGTTCAATGAGTCCTAAGTGTGGCCAGTACTCAGTGCTTAATTTGTAAAGGAATATATGCTGGGGCCTAAAGTTTTTCTAAGAAACCCACAGGAGCAGTATCGAAGGCAATGGTGTCCGATACCAAGGCTGCCTCGTGTTCATTCCTCCTCATGCCGCTTTAATCCAACACCAGACACTCCCTGCCCCAATATCTCATTCTTGCAGGTTCTTTTTATCCCTGCTTTCTTACTTTATCATTTTTTGAGTCTTTGTCTTCCTCCCTCTTTCCCCTTTTTGTGTTTATTTCTCTCTTGCTATGGATCAAAGTCTGATGAGGAAAAATAAGTTCCGGTTGGCCTTGCCTGCAACCACCGGCTCAAATTGAGCGGTATTCCAACAGAATATCAACTAGAGAATACCGTGGGGTCAAAATATCACGGCAAAGATATCGAGGACCAAAATACCGTGTAGGTAAGTTGATGCAGGCAAGCATAGGTTTTACTATACTTAACGCCACATGAATGTACCTTGGCGATATATATATATATGTCTCTTTAATTAATGTTTTTCACCTAGCACGCAACTATGAGTTTCTATAAATCTTATAAAGTGTGTCATGTACTTATGGGTACTATACCCTGATTAGCTGTGAATTTGCTTTTGTGTTAAATTATTCACTCTATCAAATTAATTTATGTAATTTCATTGCCACTCCGCTGATGTAATATTCAATGTTACAACTGTGTTGTCACTTTGTCCTTGGATCCTGCAACCAATAAAGTTGCCTATTTGGGGCGTTTACTTTATTAGGTCGGCCGCAAAGACAAACGGAATTGAATTAAAGATTAAGAATGTTTTCTTGTGAGCAACCGCAATATTGTCACAATTACTAATTGTACTTTGTATTGAATTAATGCTTTACGAGGTAAAGGAGGATGATGTTGTATACTGTTTTCTATATCTATCCTCACACGTCGAGAATTACGTTAAAATGTGCCCCTTTAAAAACTCCATGATGCCGGCTGGGAGTCATGTGATCAAGACCACATGCTTGTGGTCGAAACGCGTCATCCTAACAGGCTAAGACAATAAATTCTCTTTATTGCATCTTCAACTGGAGTCTGCGCCCTTGTTTGGCCCACCGCGGTCGTTCTTTGGGATCCCGGTTATATATATATATATATGTATATATATATATATATATATATATATATGTATATGTATATGTATATATATGTATATGTATATATATATATATGTATATATATGTATATATATATATATATATATATATGTATATATATGTATATGTATATATATATATTTATATATATATATATGTATATATATATATATAAATATATATTCAAAGTACATAGATGTGGAGTTAAGAACAGTAAATCTGTACTTACCTATTTGCACTTAGCTTCTAGATATTTTTCTCCTCAATACTTTGGCCATTTTATTTTGGCCCTACAATACTTTAGTCCTCGATATTCTGTCATACAACAAAATTAGACACTGACAGAGCTCATCTTTGAGTCACTGTTACACCGACTTTGTGTGTGATCTAGCCGTTCTGGGGTCATTCCATCATTATCTTTCCTTCACCCGCCACTCAGCCTTGACATATATCTTAGTTTGTGAGGTTTACCTGTTCCTGTGTACATCAACACCTCATACTTTAATGCGACTATAAGTCTCATGGTTCGCTTCTCCGTCAATAGTTAATGTGATAGGGCTATCGGAGTGAGGGTAATTGGGGCTTTAAGATCCTGGATTGACATAAAAGTTAGCGCTCCTCACCTTGCCATGATTCCCTAAGTCTCAAACGTCATCATGGAAGTAAGACAGCGCCAGACTGGGAACCCAAAGCAGCCCTGGCATTTTTGTTCTTTGGGTATCTACCACGTTTAGAGTTATTCATAAGGCCTGCCCTCATGAGCTTGTTCAGAGTCCAGTCCGAATTATGAATATTTTAGGAATATTTTAAACTCGTTGCATTCCTTGATTTGATCTCTACCCAAATTAAATTCCTCCTGTAGGGTGACAAAGGTCTGAGCAGACCTTGGTGATGGTAGGTGATCCAGAGTATCTATACCTTGCCTCTCCAAAGGGTCCCATCTAGCACTGCTCCCACCTATCTCAATCATGGAGTTCCTCAATACCAAAGCCCCTTAAGGATGAAAGAACTAACTTTACCTTTTTGTGACTGCTAATCCATGCTGTGAATGTTGACAAAGATCAAATTATTGGTTATTGTGTAAGGCGACCTCACTAGAGACATGTAGGCTATGCCCGAAGGAATGTTCTTTAGGTTATTTTTTAGGTTGACCCAAACGGGGGAATGAGTTTGAGGCACAGGATCAGCCAGTTAGGAAAGCTCATGAAACTAACAGTCAGTTGTCATGTGGTGTAGGTATTGCAAGCATGTGACTGCCTGTAGTTTGTAGGCCATCAGCCCTGATTTGACTGGATCTCATACAAATAGTAGAATGTCCTGGTCTATTTGAGATAGTAACTTCTTTCAAATTACCTGAAGAAGCTTTCAGAAGGGGTAGTTAAAATGTGGTTCTACAGCCATCAATCATTTTAATATCATTTGTTCTTCCCATAAGGGGCATGTTCTCAAGGTCATTTTAGATATCAGTGGATATAAGTTATCCTCTATCATGTGGTCAATGCCCCTACTGATTTCAATGCCGAAATACAGCAGCCCATTTTGTTTCCATTGGAAGCAGAACCTCTCAAACAATGTATTGACGATGGACTTAGACCTGGGTAGGTAGGGCCCAGTTCACTTCATAGACTCAGAAGGTGATGGAGAATTCTTTGACAAGAGAAACGTGGAAACACAGGATTTTCCTTGGTCTAGTAAATGTCAGGTAAAGCAGTCTTTGTATTTCCCTAACTCAGGTATTTATGCTCTTGATTGTTTCAGATTGTTGCACGGCCACCACCACCAGTTTCAAGGCCAAACACAATAATAGAGTGGATAGTAGGCAGTGCTGCCATGTGGCCCTATACACTTCAAATGTAAAAGCAAGGGTACCCCCACTTCACCTGTTCAGTCTGTGTATCTATAGCCAGTATACATTAGAACTATAGTCAGTGCAAAGTTCCTCCCAAAGTATTTAAAAGAGATAGCCCCATTCAATCCTAAAAATGGCTTCTAAGTGTCCATTGAGAGAGCTTTAGTGTCTTTTGTGGAATCTTTAGAGTGCCAGAGTAGGTGAGACAATGTTCTCAGATGGTTTTGTGACAATCTCCGAGGAACAAAACCCGCCCGAGAGGGATGAATAAGATGGATTATGCCCAGTTTAGGTCACTTATTCAGTATTTTTGCTAGTATTGATGTTGAGGAGAGAAACAAATGTTAGCTGGCACAGGAAAGAGGGTCAACCTCAGACTTGGAAGTACTGAGATTAGAATTTGTTGGTTGTGAAGTCAAATGACCCACTAGTCTCTGTTTCTTGGTATGCTTTAAACAGGAAGTCTGCCAGTTGTGCCTTCTCAATTTTATATAACTCTCCAGGGATGCCATCCTCAGCAGGAGATTTATCGTATGGTCAGTCAGTGACAGCAGAAGCAATTTCTTCCTTTGTAATTTTGCTATTAAGCACAATTCTTTCCTCAACTGGAAGGAACAATAGTTCTAACCTGGAGAGAAAAGCATTTTCTACTGTCATTCTGATATCTTCATCAGGTTCGTCAATTGTAAATTCCATTATGTAAAGTGGCAAACATTTCAGCTAAATCCTGAGGGCCTATATTTAGTTTGCCTTGATGCAAGGAAATTGGCCACTAGTTGTGGGGCCTGCACAATTAATTGGTCTACATTTGCCCTCCACTGGGAACTGGGAACCATTGCGGCGCTTGACTCTCTCAGGGTAGCGGAGCAGAGTAGTCCAAGGCCTACTCAAGAGAGGTGGTGTGGGCTAGTAATCACCATTCGTGGGCACACAATAATGACACTCAATAAATGATTGTCCAGTCTGTGCTTTTTCTTTTGAAAAAGGAAAAGTACATTTAATACACCCATATCACTCAATTCCTTCACTAATTTACAAATATACATAAGGCTAACGGAAATACCTTTTGAAGACATAGCGTAATCACCTCTGACCCCCTAAAGGGGTCATACAACCACATCAGTTAAGTACCTTGACTTGGTCAAAGGTTCAAGATCAACGAACCACATTTCAAAATATCTTCATTTTAGAAGAAAATGCAGTTATCAACAATAACCATGAATTAATACGCTTATTACTGATAATAAAGCATATACATTATGATCAGTAATCACTGTCAACGTTTTTGTCTCAATTAAGCATTTCAATAAAGCATTTAAAAGAATGAACTTCACATGCGTCTGTGTGCCTTTTAAATACTTTCAACCTTTGAAAACGCAATTATAAAAACAGCCCTAGAGGGTGACACATTTTGATCACAAACATGTAACCATAAACCTCACCCCTAGAGGGTGTTGTACAACCTGTACATTATTTTAGACACCTTCAGGCCACAATGATTGTGACCCTACTAAGCCCCTAGAGGGCATTACATTTCGATCACAAACATGTAACCAAAAACTTCACCCCAGATGCTGTTTCACAACATGTCCATTTCTTTAACTCCTTCAGGTCACAATAACTGCAACCATAACCTTAGCTCCTAGAGGGCGCTTCATTCCCAGCTGAAGAGCACATGCTCCAGCCTGGGAAATGCTTGAAAAATGAGAAGGAATCCAAGGTAGTTATCTCCTCAGGAACCCTCCAAACCTAGGGTCAGCACTTAAGAAAGCTTCTTTGGGCCCTTGGGGGAAGTTGCTGCGCTTCTGCAGCTTCCCTATATCTTTGGGGTATTGTTGGTGGTGGCCCTGCCATCCTGGGGCCACCACAAGGGGAGAAAATGAACCAAATTGTAAAGCCCCACAGGGCATTATGAGAGGCTCCTTCCTGGGAGCGTGCATAGTTGATGAGTAGCTTACCCGCTGCGTCTGGGAGAGCCACTCTCCTCCTTTTTCTCTTTTGACGTCGCGCGGCCGCGCACCATGTGGCGTTTTTCTTTTTTTTTATGGAGGGGCCTGGTCTCTCCCAGACACCCCTCACACAGTCCGAAATGGGGGGGCAGTCCAGGGAGCCCACCCTTGGCTGCCATCGCCGGCTCCCCACGCACACAGCACTCTTCTGTTCTGTAGTGGAAGACTGCAGGTCTCTTCTTCCCTGCCCACTCCTGCGGACAAGGCGCTGGTGGTTGTGGTGGACTACTGCTTGGCCCTCGACATGGGATCAGGGAGCAAGATAGGCCAGCCACTATGTGGGAAAGTGCAGCATTGCTCCCCCATCATTGCCTTGATTATGGGGCCCAGGGATGGGGTGCTGGGCCCCTCCTAGCTCTTCCTTGCTTGGGGGAAGCACGGCAATGGTCCACCCATCATCGCTCCCATCGAGGGCCCGGAGTTGGGGTCCCGGGATCCCAGAATTGCTAATCTAGCCTGGGTGATGGGCTCCTCAGGCCCTCAGGACGCTGGGGAGGAAGCCCTACGCATGCTCCCTCCCAGCATATGAAATTTTGGACTTCTCTTTCATGACCCCCAGGCTCTGGCCCACCCTGGAGGGATTAGAACAGCGGCGTCCTTTGTCCTTGGTTCCTCTGAGCCTTCTCCTCCCTGGCGCAGAAGCCCAGTCTTTCCCTGTACAAGTCCTCAAGAGGTGTAAGGGAACCAACTTCCCTGGTCCTGGGGAGAGCTCACTGGTCCTGGGGGGTCAACTGAAGCCAGTCCTTAGTTAAGATGGACATCAGGGGGTTCTTCCTTCCAATTGTCCATGACAGTCGGCTCCAGTCCCAGTATCCAGCAGAAAGTGACAACTAAGAGAGAGCTCTCCCCCTTTCGGAAGACCTTTAAGTGGGGGCGGTAGGTTCCAGAAGTGAGGTAACTCTGGCCTATCCTGACATGCCACATCACCTCTCCGCCCCTGTCCCAACCCTCCTGCACAGCCTGCTGGCACATTTAACAAGCATTTACAATGCAATAGGTCTCGCATTTGTTGGAGTTGGAGCTATTGGCATTGTAAATGACAATGCCTTTTATTTATCTGTTTAAATAACCTGCAATAATAGAAGGCATTGTCATTTACAATACCAATAGGTCAAAGTTTCTAAAATGCGAGACCTATTGCATTGCAAATGCTTGTTTAAATTGTATTTACCGTCCCGTTTCCAAACCGCAAACGCACACGACCCCCCCGCCCCCACACACACCTCCACCCCCCATCATGCCGGCCACGACTGGTTGTTTCTGATTCTAAGTATTACTTGCAAGGTGGAGTTGGTGTAGAAATAGTTGCCACTAGCTGGTACTTGATTGGTCCATAAACTTTATGATTGATGCCGATTATCACTGCTTGGGACGGTGATGACGTATCGTAAACAGACTTGGCTGGAAAGTAAGAATCACATTGCATGCTGGGATATTGAGTACGGAACACCCAAGTGGGGATGTAATGAACACGCTTGATTTAAATACACGATGCAATTTTTTTTACTGTGGGGCATGAGAAGGACGATGGTGCACGTTTTTGAGCCAGTCACATTGGGTGGCTTGGATTTATTTCTGACATTGCACTTCAGGAAGGATGGGTACATGTCTACATTTTAACCACTTACACAGCTGTATTAATCTTTCCTTACATTGGCCTTTTGGGAGTGTCACTACTGTTTAACTGATTCGTGTTCATGCTGAAAAAAAAGCCTGAGAGAAGCTGCAGTCGGATTGGTTAGGTTCGAGAGGAAACAGAGTTTTCCTCGGATCTCGGTTGGGGTCTGCAGCCTCACAGCGAGGTAGAAGTGCTGCTGGGCAATGCATCGTCGTTGGTAAGCAGGCAGCGCAGGTAAGTAGCCGTCGGGGTGCCCACGAGCTCCATGCACAGGGCACTGCTGTGCGGGGGCTTTATTGTATAGTACCGTGCCACCAGGGCTCTGAGGGCGGGCCTCGGCTGTGCAGGGGTCTGTGGTTCTGCGACAGAAATCTTCGCGTATCAACTGTTTCCCTTCTCCCCCAAGCACTCTCCCAGCTGGCCACTTGAAGTGCAAACAAAGAGAGGGAGAAGCGACACTTAGAACTGAAGCACACTGCTCTCCAGTATACACACGAACTGTAAACAAACAAAAATCCATAAACAGAATACCGCCATACAGTGGAAAACACCAGAATATTAAACGCACACAAAATGCTCACAGCGTTTGCAGACAAAAAACGCATTGACACAGAAACAGAAGTATACAAATAAAGAGAAAAACAGTCACAAACAGTATGCACATAAATACATATGTGCACAAATATACACAGAATCAGTAACACTAACAGAAAGGAACATACACAGAAAAGACAAAAACAAATTAGGAGGGAGAAACATACACGTACACAAAGTGAACATACATGCTAATGCACACAAACAGGTTAAGAGTAGAAACGTACATAGAGACACATACAATCATGCTTACACATGGACAGTATACAGAGAATAAGACGGCATCCACGTAATCCCTCTCAGGCACTGAAATAAACATGCATATCTCACCCGACACACATACAAGCTAGTTCTGTCGTCGGAGCACTGTAAGCGGGCGCCTACATAATAACACAATGGAAAATCATCCACTGCGGTGTACAGCACAACCTCATCAGAGAGCCAAGTGCCAGGAGCATTGTGTTGTGATGGTCACGGCTGACTTGTCCCTGTGACGACCAGGAGAGATAGAGGCACCAAAAGACTCGTTCCCTGCACATGCACCATCTTTTATAATGACGGCACCCGCGCTTAGACTTTGAACATCTTAAGCTAAAGCGCGGGTGCCGCGATTGCTGTAAAAGTAAAGATTTTTTTATTTCTTTACTTTTAAAGCTATTGCGTACACCCGCGCTTTAGCTTAAGATGTTCAAAGTCTAAGCGCGGGTGCCGTTATTATTAAAGAAAAGTAAATAAATAAAAATAAAAAAAGGTTGCCGCCAGCTTCCGGGACTGTTTTCTGAACGGAGGAGAGGAAGTGAGCATTGTGTTGTGATGGTTGCGGCTGACTACCCTGTGACGACCACCAGGAGAGATAGAGGCACCAAAAGACTCGTTCCCTGCACATGCACCATCTTTTATAATGACGGCACCCGCGCTTAGACTTTGAACATCTTAAACTAAAGCGCGGGTGCCGCGATTGCTGTAAAAGTAAAGATTTTTTTATTTCTTTACTTTTAAAGCTATTGCGACACCCGCGCTTTAGCTTAAGATGTTCAAAGTCTAAGCGTGGGTGCCGTCATTATTAAAGAAAAGTAAATAAATAAAAATAAAAAAAGGTTGGCGCCAGCTTCCGGGACTGTTGTCTGAACGGAGGAGAGGCAGCGCCGTGTGTGTGCTGTGGAGTGCGAGGGCTGCCGTAAATAAAAACAAGGAAGTAGTCCCTACATGAATGGATAACGCCATACAGCGGAACGAAACTGTAGTTGGTCTGTGCTGCTTCCTGCAAAACGGAAGCAAAACGGAAGTGCCGCATCGGATCGCAAGCCAACGATAAGCCCGCTAACAAAATAAATGACAGAGTTAACGAATGGCAAGAGGCAGGAGAAACTACCGGCAATAGGCGGAGTTTCACCCAACACATACAGATTGATGCCTCGTAGAGGCAGCGCATGCGCTGCCTATGCGAGACCTAAAAATGGCTTCATCCAGGAGTCACTAGTCACATCTGCTCTGGGGGCCTAAGATCCGCCCCTCGCTGACATTACTGCCAGGGTCTTTCCCACCAAGTCTTCAAAGGGAACCTCCTCCTGTGTTGGCTCCAGAGGACTGGGCTCCCTCCTTTGTTCAGTGGGCTTGGACTGGCCCATCTCTGCCTGATTGATGCAGACCCTTCATTCCCACCCCTTTCTTCCTCAGGAGCTGAGTCAGTTACTGTTAATTGCTCCCATTGTGTGGGGAGGCCTTTGTTCCTGCCGGTGAAATGTAACTAACTTAGCACAGCAGGGTGACAAAATCCCTGGGCTCTGATCCTGAGCTGAGCCAGACAAATATGACATTCGTGGATGACCCATAAGCCGTACAGATATCTTTTTGGAACATGCAGAATTGGTTTTCCCTTACAGGTTACACCCCAATTAGATATGTGACTGGTCTCTGTAGGCCAAATGGAAGCGAAGCTGCACTCTAAGGCAGCTTTCCCCTTAGGTGTATAATGGAGTGCCACTGCAGACAAGACAGTAAACCACACTGACTTTACCTATGAGTGTACACTAACATTATGAGGCCTACCCCAGGTCCTGCAGAGTCCCCTCTGTGCCAGGCTACCTTTACTTAGCTACTGGGCTGCGCACGACAGCAGTGTCCCACATGCAACCCTCATAATTGTGCACACACATGTGCACACGTGTTCACGTGTAACCAGCCAAGTGCCCCTTACCCTCGCTGCATCGCAGCAGCCTTATCTTAAAAGGTGGACACTGGCGGTAAACACGCGCAGTCCATTTACCATTTACCATGAGTTTACAGTGGGTGAGTCATCAGTTTTGAGGCTCACCCACAGTAAAAAGGTCAACAACCAGATGTCCAAAAAGCAAAAATATCCGGGTGGATTTGATGGGTAGAACACATTTCCTTACACTTGATTATTGTAAATGGCAGGTATTTCCATTTGTGATTCCCATAGCTCACGTTGCATGCCAGCAGTCTTACTGCTTTCTCCACCTTTTCATAATAGCACCATTGTAAATGCTCTAAAGCATACTCACCTTTGAGAAATGAAAATAGAATTCAAGTTGAATTTTGTTCAGTCCAGCACTCTTCTGTTACGCTTGGAGAGAATTTACTCAATAGGTGTTTAATAGAAGATTTCAGTTTGATCTGTTCTAGTTTACACTTCGTATTTACAGTGGTGTTTCCCATGCTTTTGCCTCTGACTGAGGCTTTACCAGCCACCCAAAGGGTTTCCTCGAAGGATACCGAGCCTCTACTTCCTGATAAATATGTTCAGATGTGATCTTGTATGGGTGACTTTTCAGCTGGTATTTTGTATTCAGAGATGTTTATTCTCCATGGTTTAGCTGTTAACCCTACTAGACCATAGTAAAAGCCTCGGGATGTCAGAGAATGATCCAATATAGCTTTCTCAAGTATTCAGCAATTGAACACCCTTAGCAAGAGGGAGCAGAAATGAGGACACAATTGATTTTGGAAAGGGTGCCAGCACACATGAAGGAAAAGTATTCTGGGGTATATTTACAAGAAATGATGCATCGCTGCGTTGTGTCAGTGATGCATCAAAACAACTTGCGCTTTGGTATGACAGAATCCTACGCCATGGATGCGTCGTATTTACAACATGGCGCACCATGATGTAAGGATCTGTGTGTATTAAAAAAAGGACTTATCCGTGTGTGCCATGTCTTAATGAAATCTGTTGCTTCTGCTGCAAAAGTGACGCAGGGCTGAATGCAATTCAGCCCTATGTCACTTTTGAGTGCAGAATGCGTCAAAAAAGTACAAAGACTGACGCATTGGGGAAAATAATGGCACACTTTACAGAAGGCAGCTATGGAGCAGAGAGAAGGCAGCAGAAGCAAGGGCAAGAACTCCAGCATCAGCCAAGAAGTCTAGGCAGACTCCTATGGGAAGAGGAAGTCCAACTTCAGTGAGGAGGAGAATGACAAAATGATCACATAGGTGCACCAACATCAGCTCTTTGTCTCCTCCAAATTTCCACTAGGGAGGAAAGAGGCCATTTGGCAGTCCATTGTGGAGAAGATCAACAGTGTGGGGCAAGCGAAGAGGACTGTCACCAACTGCAAGAAGCGCTGGCATGATAAAAGCATCGGACGAAGGAGAAACTGGCCAATAATCTGAAGGCAGCAATGCAGACGGGAGGAGGGAGTTCAGCGCCCCAGGAGGAGCTGGATGCCATTGAGGAGTGGGTGGCAGCTGTCATCCCAGATGAATTGGTGGCTGAAGTACCAGGATACAACAGTGCAGCACACGAGGAACAACCACAGCTGCAGGGTAAATGTTAACAAGGGGCAATGTGGGCAAAAAGGTCAGGTTGTGCAGTGCACCCAGCTATTACCCAGTGCTCCACTGTGCTGTGTGCAGTGTACAGTGCAGGAATCCGGATCATGTCCCGTTATAAGGCTCAGAAATGTCACTCACACTGCCCAGTTACATGTTTCACAGCTCTGTCCAGCTCCGTCACGTTTCTCCATTCCATGTGTGAAGTGCAGCACCAGTCCCAGTCCACCGTTGTATAGTTGCACACCTAATTAATTGTACAAATGAGGGGCTTATATACTACAATTTGACGCAGGGCAGCGATGCACGTCAATTTGCTGTGCTGCCCTGTGCCAAAAGAAAAGGGCAGGAATGCACCATATCTATGAGATATGGAGAATTCCTGTCCTCCTACAATGTACTGGTGCACCAATGGCTGCCTAGCGCCAATAACGGCCCCCTTGTACCATGGTGCAAGGGTGACTGTGTTGATATCAGTTTGTATTTGTGCAGGAAGGGGCACTTTCTGTCACAAAAATACCCCATCCCTGCGGAGGCGCAGGCTTTTGACACATTCCCAGGTGTACATATCCTTGTAAATCTAGAAATGCATAAAAACCCATGGGTGTTGCATGGGAAAACCAACCGCAATGCCCATGGTATGCCCCCCTGATGCAGAGTAAGGCAATGCAGCGACTTGTGCTGCCTTGCCTTACTCCATATCCACAAGGCCATGAAAAGCCATGCAAAGTGGCTTTGTGTGGCCTTGTAAATATGGGTCCACAGCCTGCTCTGCCGGTGTGTCACAAAAAGTGATGTACCGGTGGCGCCAGCTGCATGTAAATATGTATGCCCCATGGACTAGAACAACACATCATGCATGAACACTTGAACCCTACACAACCTGATGGAGACAATGCAGGCCACCTTGCACCATGAGGCAACTGTGTGTTACTTGGACCCAGGCACACAAATCTGCACTGTAAAGCAAACAAGTGGCATGGGCTTGTCAGAGGATAAACATTCCATCTGAGAGGGGGGTCTGGTGTGGGGCATGTGAAGTATCAACACAGAGGAACGTGCCAAGAGCCACGTGTACGTTATCTGACATGATAATACATAGTGCACAGCTGTCATGACATGCGAGGTGAAACCACACTGGTGTCAATTGCCATGGTAGGGACCACCAGAATCATGCCATGTACTAAATCTGACTGGATGAGGGTTAATGCAAGTAATGTACACCAGAGGACCATGTGTGCTGCAACCAAAGAAGATGTGTGGCCCTGGTGGGGCCCTGGTTTTGGAGTGCATTGTAAGTGCTGGCTGAGTAGGTTGAACTGCCACTGTGTCTGAATGGGGAGACATTGCATAGCAAGGAGGTCAGAATGAATATGTGTTCGGCAAGGTAGCCTAACTAATACACATGCACTATTGTGTCTGGCAGTGTCACGCTTGTATTGCAGCTGGGAAGGGATGACAGAGAAGAGCCCATTGGGGTCCAACATCCTACATGTGATGTGGTCCTGGGTGAAGATGTAGCATGTACTGGGGGGATTCTGAAGGGAAACGTTTCACCATGCCACATATGTCTCAGTAGGAGAATGTGAAATAGGGATCTGCCAATGGACATGAAAAACTAGTCTGCCTCCATAAAGGCAGGAGTCAGAGATGATTGGAGAATGAGGTGGATATGCCCAGTTATGTTGTAAACCTGGGTAGATACAGGTCACCAATTCCAGCACTACCACCATGTGGGGTACAGCTTGACCCATAGCCCTCAATAAATGCCAGCCATGTCAGTACATTGGATAGGGTCACACATATTGATGGTGTTGTAGACACATGGGAGTCAATGTGTAATCTGGGTTACATCACTGTGTGGTATTAAGTTGAGTAACTGGCACAAAATGAGGAGTGGCCGAGGAGGCATGTACATGTATTAGTGAGCATGCCTGACTCACATGATGTGTTATACTATGCAGATACCCAACTCTGACAATTTCCAACTGTGGTGAGTGTCAGTGCTAGCAATCTACCTAGTGTGACAGGGCCCATCCCCTCAGATTTGGAACACAGTGTCCACTGTCCACACGGATGAAGCCAAATGTGGGTCTAATCAAAGAAAATTAGTATTCACAAATATGAAATACATGTTAAGTACATGCCCTAACACATTCCTGCAGTGTAGCAAGGTTGGTCGGTGTGTAGAGTTGTGCAAGACATGTGTTCCAAAATCAACCCTTGCCCAATGAATCCACAATGTGCATGCAAGACAGCACAACAAGGCAGAGTGCCATAGTGTACAGTTTGAAAATGACCAGACCAATATCACCTGCAGAGAAGCAGTGGGCTGAATACTGGCGACAGGGAATGCAGGCACCCTGGGGATCAGGTGAAATGTGGCCAGTAGTGGTGTCAATATGTCAAAACACAATCAGCATAGGTATCATGAAAAATACTATAAATCACCTTGGCAGATGGGGACCAGACCTCTTCCTATACGTCCAGGAATGGTAGGCCCAGTGACCTGTGTAACTGTGTTGCAATATGTGTCATGAGACAAAAAGTCAGCCTTGTCCCACAGTGGTTGTATGAAGTATGCAGAGATACTGCCATCTGAAAGGCAACTACAGTGCAATTTGGACTCTATACCTCCATGTAACAGACATCCAACTCATCAATGTTGTATAGAAAGTCAAATATTTGCAAGTCAGATTGTCATTCAGATCACTCATGTAAACATCTAATATTGAACACCATTAACATTTCTCTATTTCATTGTAGAGGATATACTTACACCTCATGACCAGCTGCCTATCTGGGATGATGATCTGGCTGAGGAAGACAGCTTGCCAACACTTGATCAAGAGACCTTCCGGCAAATCATGGCCTCCTTTGAAACACCATCTCCGGTTGTAGTAAGGGCCAACGGCGTTGCGGGGTCTCCAGTGGATCCACCCATCAGCCAAAAGTCACCACCTGCCAGCCCACCCCCATGGCTGGACTCTGAGGACCCCGAAGTTGAATTCCAACGTTGTGCGGTAGGAGTCCAGCGGAAGATAGTAGATGTGGTGCGGGTGGGGATGGAGACTATGGCGGGCACTCTAGAGGCAGTCTGTAGGTGTCTCAGTCCATGAGGACACCTCGGTCGCTAAAAGAGGCAACTACCCTTCGCTTTGTGGACCCGAAAAGTCCCTGGCTGATATCGTTGGTTTCATGAGGCAGAGGCATGAATAAATGCCCTACCAAAGTGGCACCAGCAAGGTTACCAAACAGCTGGGAACCATCCCCAACATCCTGGAATCCATGGAGCTTAAGGAGGACACATACATCACAACTATGGGTGCCTACTTCTGCGATGTTACTGCTGTGCTGGCAAACTAGCAAGCCCTTCTCAGTGCATTGCTGCATCACTTGTTGGCACAGAGAAATGCTGCTGTGGACAGAGGCTCCACATCTTCAGCCCCTAATGTTTGTATGCCTCTGTTGCCTCTGCCACCTACAACACACACCCTCACGGGAAGCACCACAAACATCAGAGGAGGAAGAGGAGGACTTCAGCACTTTCCAACGTAAATCTGCCCAGTAGTGTTTCTCTGTGGCAAATTGCCAGTTTCTCCTTTGCCCAGTGCTGATGACCATTCTAGTGTACTTCTTAACTGATACTGTCCTCAATTTGCTGTCCCACCTGTGGATCTCATCCATTTGTGCATTGTCAATGTGGCCTATCTTCCCTATTGGCAATATGTTCATCCTCTTCCTCACTGAAACACTCCTCTCCTCCACATGTCCCATTCAGTGTATTCCCCATGGACTCTGTCTGGACATCCAATGGCTCTACAAAACTGTTGGGGTTGTTTCAGAAAGAACTGTGCTTGTGATCCTAAACAATTTTGCACATGTAAATAAATGCACTGAGTTCAACATGTGTGTTGTATGTCTGTTGGTGTCTGGAGTAAGTACAACACGGTGGATTTTGTGAGCCAAAGACACCAACTACTGCACAAAGGGACAAGTGTGTCATTGAGCCATGGACACAGCTACACAGGCCGAGGGAAATATATTTGGTGAACCCTATGTGTACCAAGACTAGCAAGTAGTTACTCAAGGCCACAAGCACAAAGTGAAACAAGTAGCATGCAGTCAATGTTAATGGTGAATGAAGTCACAGCACTGGTGGTGAGCACATCCATGGATACTAGCCTGCAAACAACACTGCTGTGACAAGAAGTGTATGCAGGGGGATTGTCATTGATTCCACAAAATCATTGGGAATTGTGCTAGATAAGAACCTAAATATGCTAGATCATATCAGAGCTTCCACCAAAGGAGCGAACTTCCAACTTAGCATACTTAGAAAACTCAAACCCTACCTTCCGCATGATGACTTTAAATCTGCTGTTCAAGCACTAGTCATCTCAAGACTAGAATACGGCAGTGCTACGCTATGCGGACTTCCGAAACTCAGCTTAGCCCCCCTCAGAGCATCTCTGAATGCCGCGACTAGGCTCATTACAGGCTCCAAGAAAACAAACCACATCTCTCCGGACCTCAAATCGCTTAACTGGCTTCCATTTGAATCAAGGATCCAACTAAAAATCGCCTGTATGACCCATAGAGCACTACACTTCAACACTCCTCTTTACCTGGCAAATAAGCTCGAACTTTCAGGAGGCTCCCGGCCCTCAAGAAGCACCAGCACATTGCTGCTCAAGCCGAAGAAATTCAAGAAGATGAAAACCTACAAGCGGACATTCTCTGGTATTGCCCCGAGAATCTGGAACTCCCTCCCTGTGGAAACAAGACTGATCCCCTCAACATTTGCCTTCAAGAGGGAATTGAAAGCACTACTGTTGAAGACTGCGCTGAACTAGATGACTTTCTCCTTTTATCCCCTTCCGGGATTAGTCGACCAATTTGCTACCTGTCATGTTTTACAACCTCAGAGTCGCCAGCTATTATTTCATTCTTTATGTATCTCTCATTCTATATGTATATGTTTCTTATGCATTCTATCCGAAGTCTTACGCAACATGTATGTAAAGCGCTCTGATACCCGCATAGGTCATGTTCGCGCTATACAAAACTTTAAATAAATAAATAAAAATAAAAATTGTGTACATGGCAAACATCAGTGTGTGAGGCAAAACGTCCGGAAATACTCACATTTGTTTGACATTATCATCCATACAGCACATGTAGCACTACTCACATACACACTGCAGCTATGTGGGAACCCCTGTTTAGGCCTGGTATCCATCCACAGCAAGAGTGACACTTACATTTTACAATAATGTGTGAGGATACCTTAAGTGAATCCATTGCAAACTTGACTGGACCATTTACGTAGGTGTTCTATCTAGTAACACATGTAAACAAACACGGCATGTAAACCTCACTGCATGTGTCTAACACCACTTAAGAAGATATGTCAACTCCTACGCAGTTAATCACAGAGCATTTGTGAAAGTAGAAAACATTCTTTATTTGTATCTAAATCTAACTTACGAATCCTAAACCTACCTACACTAACTTATCCTACCCATCCTAACTACAATAAAATTAATCTAGCCTAACCTATCTAACCTACAGTAACTCATCTAACCTTAACTACCTAGCCTTACCTTACTCTATTCTACACATATACCACAATAGACATGTAAAACATCAACCCCCCACCCCCTTAAAACACATTTGCACACAATAACTACAAGAACTACTCTTATGCACAAAAGAACTATACATTTAAATCTAAACAAATATATATATTTCAGTACGTTTTTGGAAAATGTTTGTAGTTTTTTGTCATTTTCATTTTTTAAAGAGATGAAGTAAACATCATCCCCCCTTAAGAAACTACCCACCCATATCCCCACCTAACAAGATAAAAGCTATAACATCTTAGATTAGAATAGTTGATTGTTATTTGTTTTCTAACACTTTGCTAAAGTCTAAACTAAGTTATGCTACAGTATCTATATATAATTATCATGAAAAAACAAATGGGGATTTAACAGAGTGGATCAAATTTGAGCAGCCATCCGGTCCATCGCCTGCTGCAAACTGTTAATGTTGCAGATTATAATGTCCAGCTGCTGCTCAACACCTCCCACACGTCTTTTGAGTTCAGTCAAGTCGTTCAATACATATGGATCAGTGCCAGATGCCTGCCCAGGGATTGCTGGTTGTGCATGTGGCGCAATGGGGATTTGTCCTGTGGAGGTTCCCTGAATGGGTCCATCTCCCCCACCATGGGGCACATTGGCTGCCCAAGCTGGGTTCTGTCTTGGATGCTCCCTGTTGGGCCTGTCGGACAGCAGGCCATTTGTCGGCTGCCTTTTTATCCACATAACGCTGACCCATCCTGCAGTATGCCCGGGAAACATGCCTGAGGTGGCGGTAACGGTATTTTTGGATCCCATGAGCCTTGTCCTGGTCTGGTGTCTTGTTGTCTGTTGTAGAGGATGGAAATATGTATCAGACATAGCTAACGCTGAACAGATTTCATTCAACAATATCCTTTAGTAAACAAAAACCTCACATGGCATGTTCAGACCATACAATGACAGTTAGCTTTGTAAAAATGACAATTAGTCTTCTGAAATACATACTCATCCAAAAGTAATGAGGCAAAGGTACCCATGTTATAAGATGGCATGAATACAAAATGGCAGCCTATGCACAAATATACCTGTACACCTAATAGTACTGAGACCGAGTAGAATATGTGATGGCATGGCCCTACTCAATAAAGGCATGGCACATATTGTCACACAGGGTACTCCCTGTGGTGGTTCAAGGAGCATGTGAAAGGGTTGAAACATACATGGTGGGTGGCTAGCTATCCACCCTTCACATTGGCCTGTTGGACACTTCAGCAATCCTGACATATGGGAATACATGAAACCATACAACAGGCTCCAAGTACTGATTTTCCACCAAAACCATGTGGCCCTATACATCCCCTAGTGTCTGCTGCCACAAGTCAGTGTAGATTGTGGGAGTGATGCGCATCACCTGAACCCACTGCCATGTGATGAGTGTGTGCATGAATGCTCTAGTTCTTACAAGTATGAGTGTCCTGTGCTGTACCGTTCATGCCTTTTCCTACAGATATTCAAGGCAGACAATTGTCATGATGACACAGTATGGATAACGGCACCAGTATTTTGACTGTGTAATGCTCTGTGTGCTGACAACACAGCATACACATGTATGTGTTGGTGCGCATTGTCCTCTCACTTACAACATTCTTCAAATAGTATGATCACGTGTTGCTTAGCAGTCTTTGGGCAGAGAAGGACATGAGTCATGCCTTTCATGGTATTACCCTTTGTGGACTAGTGACATGTGCCATATCTAGTCATACCTAACCATTCTGCACTGAGGTATGAATCCTCACTTCCAGTGTGGCCCTGGCTCAAATTATGACCATGAATGTCCATGTGTATGACCACAGTAGCAACATGCAACACACAAGCAGATGGCATTTGAGCCGTCCAAACTCAGGTTCACATAGTCGTTCTATCATACATAACCAAACACACCAAGTAATGTTGGACATTCATCCTCTGCCTCTCCTTCTCATATTTCACGGAGAGGCAGATCACTGAGGACTGCTCTGGTACCCATGATACAGAATGACAGGTCACACATATCCGGATACATGTGTCTAATAAGTGTTTCCATAAGCATGTATTCCAGAAGAAATAACACACAATCCTCACATAGTACAGAAAACATTTAGATGACACTCACCGGAATGTTGCCACCTCTCCGGGCTGTGTACGGCTCAGGTCCACTTACAACACAAAAACATGGAACAATGTTCTGTGAAAATGGCCATGGTACACTGTGTACAAAATAAGCTCAATACATTTACGTTACAAATGTCTCCTCCAATCTGCACATTGGACATGGAGCATAAGGCAAAGTTCAAGTGACTTAATGATGAACAAAGGTATGGCATGTTGCTATGTCAATAGGCAAAACCAGGGATATAATGTCTCAGCTGCACAGACTGCACACCAAGTACAAAAACATCACTCATTGTGACATGGTGCAAGGGGGCCTGCCTTTGATGGCTTTGTAAACCAAATAAATGGACAGACTCACTCAGCAGACAAACTATGTAGCTGACACTTTCTCAAAACAATACATGTCCTTTGCTATGCTACACATATCAGACAGGAGCCATTCGTGTTCCTTGGCTCCACTTTGCTCATTACATGTCACTACTGCACAGTGAATGACCATTGTACATTAAGGCCATGTACAGGTGCACTATGGATTATTACACATCAACATTTTTATTTGCATGTAAAATCGTTTGTGGTGCAAATCAGAACCTCTCCAACCTGGACGGTATGACATGTGAGTGTGATCCCCTGCAACATACATGGAGGTGGCCCACCCAATTTGAACTCAGTCATGACCTGCCAGGCCAGGTAACAGTCCATGCACATTGCCGGATTGCAGTTTGGGCTACTGATAGGCAACTATGAACAATGCTCTGTTGCATGTTTGAGACTGAACAGATTTGGCTGGTAGCCTGGCTTACTAAGACCAAAACATATCTGCCACTTGAGTCATGACATCAATGACAGATATCTGTCAAGGAGACATGTCTATCAGCTCTTGGTATATCTGTACTTACTGGCAGGCCCACAAACTTCCATGCCAAGATGATCGATCATATCCTGGTCCCAGCTAACGACATCCGCCCACTGCTGCGCCAGTTGATGGATGCTGCGGTCCACCCCGAAAACACAGTCAAGATGGAACTGCACCTTGGACCACCGCTCCATACACTCGCGGGTAGGGTACCCCTGGATGACCCTACCATCTGAGGCTAACATGTTTAGCAGGTAGTGTTCTATGAGTCAGAGGAGGTGCCCAAACTCATCCTCCGACAGGTTATGTGATCTGCCCCTCCTTGACATGGCCCTCAACAAAATGAACAGCCTAAACTATCTAACACTACAAGCACCCTCTACCCCTACAAGTATGAACCCCGATTAAGACAAACACCCAACAATACACTACACAAAACAATACAAAATACAATCACAGGACAATAATGACACTTTGGGAACACAACAGAAACAGCACAAACACTATCAAGACCAAGAAACACCTTCAAAATCACAAGCCACCAAAAAACACCTCCAACATTAAGCACAGACAAATACTGTGAAAGACTGTAAGGGAAAAGTGAAAGTAACTTCACACTTCCTGGTTTGCAGCATGGCAGAGCCTTTGCATCATTTCCGGGGTGGATGCATCACATTTTCACAAGAAATCGACCATGCGTGATTTACGCCCCACGCATCTCAATGCACAATGCTACATTTTTGATACATTGGCATGGATGCGGTCCTTCTGGATGACACGACAGGTGCAATCCATCATGCATTAGGCCAATGCATCAGTTTAAACTGACTCATTGGGCCAAATTTGAGTTTTACAGTGTAGTGTATTTTGTAATGCATGTAAAACAATTCCAGGGATCAGTGTATTGCCTGTGAATATTTCTGGTGACATTCTTGAGGTCTTTGAATGTGTTGCACGTGTATGTTGACAGTGCACATATGTGTTAAATCTTGCATAACCAGGGCCCTATAACGCATAGGGCGCACTTACATTGTTTTCTCACTGGCACACTATACAAGAGGTAAACCGTGCACAAAATGAGAAAGTGCACCCTATTGCATTTGATGTGCTTCCCCAAGGCTGCAGCAACTTGTGCCGTCATAGGGTTCAGCGCATTCAAGTGTCAAACAAAGCAGCTTTTTTACAGCCACTCCGTCTTTCACTGTTTAGACGGCAAAGTGTCTGCACTTTTATGGGGGATTGCAGATCCACTTGCAGGCGAGTGCAGTGAGTGACTGCACCCACCTGCAAGGGGATGTCTTGGGTGGGGACATAGGCCCCCCTTTCGCCCCTCCAGAGGGCTGCCATCAGGGGGTGCACTGACATCTTCATTGTCTCTATGGTCTTGTCTGTAATACGGTGCAGAGGCAAAGAAATTCCCTCATTTGCATAAGGCCATCCCCCTCCTACAAATGAGGAAACAACCTCTGGTGATAGCGCTGGTGCTATCAGTGCCCCTGCGCTATCAATATTACATAAGGGTCTGTCAAAGCGTATGCAGCCCCTTCTGTGATTCAAATGTGTCCCAGGGGTGCAGAAAGTGGGTGCAAATGCCATTTGCACCCTGCGGCACTTCCATGATATGGCCCCTAGTTTGAATACTGTGGCACGCAAAGTTGCAATTTTGTATTCCTTGCCATGTTACAGTGCCTATAAACTACTCTTTGAACGCAGGGCAGCAAGTCAAGTTGATACACTGCGTTGCGTGACAGGGAGAGGGCAGAAGTGCCCCATATTTATGAAGATATGTGGCATTTCTGCTCTCTCATTGCACTGATGCACTTCAGGCTGCCTAACGCCAACACAGGTACCAGTGCACCATGGTGCCAGGATGGTGGAATTGGGAGGAGAAATGTTTGTGTGCAGGACGGGATACCTTTGTGTAAAAATAGCAATCTCTCAAATGTATTTTCCTCATTCTATGCTTGCAGCAGAATGCAGCACACGTAGCTTGAGGAAATTACAAAAGTCCTAAAGATATTTCTCTGCTTGTTACGCCATCCTCCGTGAGGCATGGATAAATCACGCAATCCCAGTTGTACAAAGCTTTGCAAATGTAGGATTGCATGAAATCCATGGATGGATGCACAGGAATGCCCATGTTCTCCCCATGGAACGCCTTCCAGAATGAAATGTAACGCAGTGCAGCACAAGCCACTGGCTAGCATTCAAAATGTTTTCTCGCCCACACAAGGACGGTGCAAATTGCCCGTTGCCTGGCTTTTCCCTTCTCTACTAACATTTTTGGTCATGGCTGTCCAATAACAGTGGTGCAAACATGATGCAAAATGGGTTAATATATGGCCATGAGTGATCTGAAGTAGTTTACATTAGGAGATCATATACAAGGGTCCTGCTGCGCTGGCAAGTTACTTTTTGTAAAATTCATGGGGCCCAGGACTCTCACTCATGCTGATAGTGCAATGCAAAGCCATCATGCATTGCTTGGCATTACCTCATATTTATTGAGGAGGGCAAGGTAGCGTAAAGCACTGCGTTGCTTTACTCTCGTTGCTTTACTCTAAATCAAGAAGTTGTTGCATGGGTGTTCACATGCCACACCCATGCATTTTGACACTGACTGAGATTATCACGTTCAGCTGGTGCAGCGCAAAACAATTACACATCCCCAGTGGAGCCGTAACTAGAAAAAAATTGACCATTTCCTTGGGCCTTCCGTTTACCTGTGTGCTGCATTCTGCAGCACAAATAGAACACGCAAAAACACTTCATGGATGGTATTTGTGCAGGAAGGTGCAGGGAGAACTATGATGTAACTTGACCACAGATTGGGTGAAGGCATAAGCCTTTTCCACAGCACCAGGTTTCCAGCCATGAGTTAACATGAATCATCCTGAATATCCATGGGTGGTGCCTTGCAAAACCCCACAAGCACCCTGCAAAGCACACATGGCACAAAGTAAACCAAGGCAGCCAATTGAGGTGCCTTGATTTACTATATAGCAATGAGGCCAGGATGAGCCACAGAGGGCGACTTTGCGTGGCCTAATGGATATGTTTGAGAGGCTCGTGCCATATGAGGTCCAAAAGTAGTGAGACACCAGCGGCACCAGCCTGTGGTACATAGGCCCATATCTGTCTACATTGCTATCCTAGGATGTCTTGTGGATGCATTACCCACTCAGGGGGTGACATACACTGTCTGGTTCAGCCAATCTACAGTGTATGTGGCATCCAGGGGACACATTGACTGTCTGGATGTGTAATGGATGTGACTAGGCATATATCACACATGTTGATATGTGCAAACCAACAGGTTCCATAAAGTGATAAACAACAACCACCATATCATGTCATGGGACGCACACATCTGCTGTATGGGCTTGGTTCTGGAAGAATATGTGTGCACATGCACAGTGCCAATGCACATTAGTGTTTGCATCAAATCTTTGCCTATATTTTGGCGATCACGAGCCCATCTTGGGTAGCCAAAATAGGTCAGATTTATTCCAAGGATGTATTTGTGTGCTATTATCATGCATCACAGTATGTTGCTATATTGAGGGGTTACTTGCACTTATTATAGGCCAATTACTATCATGTGTGATGTGAGTGTTTTGATGTTTACGCTGACCATGAAGTAAGATTGCTTACACAATGGAGTGTTCATACATTTATTACATTTTTAGGACACTGTTTTCATGAAGTCCATATATTTGTGTTCATTGATAGGACACATGCATCTGCAAAAAAAGTCTGTACTATTTGGTCTCTCCGCCGTGTCCCAGCAATTGAATGTACATTGTGGATGTGGAGTTGGTGCTCGTCTTCCTCATCATCATCTTCCGGGCCTGCATGGTCCTCATTTCCCTTGTAGCATGGGACATTGGTCTGCAAACATATGTTGTGCAAATGCAGCACACAAGTATGATCTTACATACCATGGGGGGGGTGTAGAGCAATCTCCCCCAGACATGTCAAGGCAGCGAAAGCGTAACTTAAGGACTCCAAAAGTCGGCTCCACTATGGACCGGGTCCTGCAAAGTGCATGGTTGTAGCTCCGCTGGGCCTCCGTCTGGGACTGTGCTTATGGGGTCATGGCCCATTCCTGCAGACCATATCCTTGATCCGCTGGAAAGAAAGGAGGGGAACAATCAGTCAATGGTCATGTCTGTTGGTAGGCCCACATCCAAGTACATCCTGTTATATGTCCTGAATGACTCATACACTTTTCAGCTGGTATGGGCCGTGCACTGACATTGTTTGGCATACACATGTGTTGATTTTTGGTATGACTGACATTGTACTACACATACAAGAATACTGGCCTGTGTGATACACTTACTATTTGTAATACTTGTAAGTGCCAATGCCATGAACATACTGAATCTTTACTGGTATGGGGAGTCTGCTAGCCATTGAGGTGACACTTCTCTCACACTCCTCTGTTGTGTTGGTTTGGGACTACTATTGGCATTTCTGACCTACAACATGTCTGCTTTTTCACAATTTAGCCCGTGTAGATGATGTTGTCCCCTTCATTCACACATATTTGGATGGGACAGTAGTAGTCATTGTTATACATTTACTACTGCCATGGGGAGATTAGTCGGTGCATGTCAATGTGGGACATGATAGTCTACACATGGCAGTGCACTGTGTCCACTATGTTGACAGAACACAAGGGGAGTGATATGTGGGAGTCTTGCAATGTACAGTGCAACTGGTAAACTATCAACACTGCACTGCCTCACTGATTGACAAATGATTCAACGTGATGTAGTGTCCTGGGTTTTCAGCCTTCACTCGCAGCAGTGCACCAAGACAGGCACATTAGCAAAATGGTGAATGTGTGGCTGCCTGTCCTATGAGATGTCCTTTGTGCATGAGGGTCTACCTTACTGCACAGTCTGAACCCTTGGAGTACTGATAGAGTAGCTCTGTGTGGCACAAAATGGACCGCGCATAGGATGGCAAGTGTGTATATGATGACTAATGTAAATTTCCATGGTACATTTATTTGTAACATACCTCAGTTTGACAGGGATTGGATACTTGACAAGCCTCATTACCATGGGAGTTACCTGTGGACACACAGACAGCAGAAATGGAGGCCCTTCCTTCAACACGGCGTTGCAACACAACATTTTACATAGTGTTGCATTTCTGAGGATCTTTCCATCATTTCGGGGCACACACAGGGCTTCATTTATGAGTGGTTGCCACAAGACAGCACAGGAAGTCACTTAGCTGCGCTGCCCTGCATCAAAAGGAAATAGCAGGAATGTGTCATTATAATGACATACAGCGCATTAGTGTTCCTTCTGCATGCTCAAGATCACAAATTGTTGTCTAGTGCCAACACAGGCACCGTTGCACCATGGTGCAGGTGTGTCTGTGTTGTTGCCTCAATGTTTTTATGCAGTAATTGACACTTTCCTGCACAAAGACAATCAATGCAGGTTTTTTCCTCTTTCTGTGTGTGCTGCAGAATGAAGCACACAGAGAAATAGGTGATAATGAGGAGAAGTAAAGATATTTTGCCTCGCTACTCATCCCCTGGGGAGGCACACAGTTTTGACACATTCTCAGGTTTACATATCCTAGGAAACCTGAAATTGTGTCAAAACTCATTGGTGTTGCATGGGGAAAACCACCACAAGGCCCATGGAACACATCCTTGACATATAGTAAGGCAATGTAGCACTTTGCACTGCCTTGCATTACTCCATATCTATGAGGCCAAGCAAAGGCACACAGGGTGACTTTGCGTTGGCTCATAGATATGATTAAGAGAACTGCTTCACCAGAGTGTCATGGAAATTGGTGCTCCAGAAGCGCAGGCCTCTTGCACATGAGGTCCACAGTGGCTAAGCAGGTTTTGACATGTGTGACTTGCAGGTTTGTATAGCACATGTGCTATGTAGTATGCTGCAAGTATGAGGCCCACACCTGCTATGTATGCACTGTCTCATTCATCCAACACAAATATGGCTATTTTATCCAACATATTTTACTGTCATGAGGTTGGTCATGTGCTTCAGATGTACTTACCAACCAGTAGGCCATTCCCATATGTCCCATTCTGGAAGCGCTTGTTTATGATGGAATGTCTGAAGATGCATGCATCATGAGCACTCCCAGAGTACTTTGCCAGCACATTGATGAACATCTCCAGATGGTCCACTATTCCCTGCACATTGATTGAATATGTGTACTGCCGATTGCGGTACAGGTGGGATGTAGCAGCATGAGGCACCAGTTACACATGAGTGCTGTCCATTGCCCCGAACACATGGTGAAATCTTGCAATGGCATAGAAGCTCTGCTTGTTTTCATGTTGTTTCTGCTGTGTGTTGGGAAATATGAGGTCTTGGGGTGTGAGGCTTATGATGTCATCAAGGATGGAAGGGAGGGAGGCGGAAAAGGATGGCTGAGATATTCCTGCCACTCTGGCTATGGAAGTTTGGAATGAGCCTGTTGCCAGCATGTGGAGTACTGACATCAGATTGGCCTGCAGAGAGATGTTGGTGCACCTCTGGGATGTTGTCTGTAGCCTTGGTGCAATCTGATGCAGGAGCTGGACAATGGACTCCCTCCTGAGCCTGTAATAGGTGATGACCTCCTCCTCCCTGAGGTCAATGAGGGTATTCCTTCGCCGGTATGTCCGCCTCCTTCTCCTGCGCTGCCTCGTGGTGATGGTGGTGGGGGTCATCGTCTGCTCTGAGCTGCAGTATGAGTAGCTCCATGGCGTAGTTTAGCTTGCCAAAGTCCTCTGGGTAGTTTCTGATTATGTACCAATGCATCATTTTTACACCTGGGTTGCCGATGCGCTAGGATTTTGTCAGTTCGAAGGCAAGTTGCAAAACTTCCTCTCGTGCCCTTCAGGGCAGTTGGGTTATGCCACAGGATGTGGAATTGGCAGCCTGCATTACGTTCTCTGTTGTGTCAGTCTCCCAGTGGCGGACAGGATGACATAGTCATCCTGGCTTATACTCTGAACTCTCTAATGCTTCTAGCCAACCATGAATAGAAAGGAGAGTTTCCCTCTGCAATTGTACAGTGACTTGAATTGGTCGGTTGAGCAAAGCTTTACCTGGGATCAGACATTTTGGTTGCAACCTAACTCCGCCTTCCTGAATTTATCATTGTGTGATTCTTTACAACTTCTTATCAGTGCTAATATTTATTGTTTATGAAACCTATTCAATAAAGTCCATCAGTGGTGGTGCTCACTAATGGAAACAACGTAGGAGTTGTGTAGAAATGTAACTTACCAAAGTCCGGATCTTCAGCTACTCTAGAACTTTCAGCAGTAAATTGATTACTTTTACAACCCTCACAAAGGAATACATAGAATTTAAAATATTTCAACATAAGGAGTGTGCTGTTTTTATTATCTTGATCTGTCAACATCATGTGCAATCAATGTGGGACCTTTCTCCTCTAGCAAAAATCAAGAGAAGATCTTCCAATTAAAAATCCGTTCCCTGAACAAAGATTACTTTTTCCTGTGCCAGCACTCTTCTCTTAATTCTAAGACAGCCTTGGAAGGATGACAAATGAAAAAGAAAGTTGTCTACGTTGATATTTTAAATGGAGAGTGTAAGGAAAGTGGTTTATTATATGGTGTGGTTGTGCAACCTCACCATCTAATAAAGGCACTAATCCGTATTGGGCCCGGTCAGTATTAGCTCAAACCTGGGTAGCTTTGCCTCTGAGCAGTCAGACTTTGTCAACAGAACAAGTTTAAAGCATTAAGAAATACTGACAGTTGAATAAGAAGGAACACAATACAATAAAAATCTGATAGCAATTTATAAAAATAGGTTGTATTTTTATCTTTAAATAGAAACCTCAATGACAGCGATCCACCGGAGGGTTCAGGAGATATGAATTTAAAAAAAAACAGTAAATCACAACTTTTCACTGAGTGCAATAAATCATTGTAATGGACTGTGATAGTGGTAAACTTTTCCTAAACTTTTATTAAGTTGTAAACAACTACTTTGGCACTCTTGCAATAACCAACTCTGGCAGGGAGCTAGTTACATGGACCAATGAAGTCCAGTTGAACTTTTCTCACAGTCAAAGCAGTCTCTAGTCCAGTTCCAGGTTCTATGGGCAAACCATAGCAAGACAAAAAGATGATGGACGGAATGCTACCCATTGTCAAGCATTCACCCCCCCAGTCACAGATCTGGGTTAAATCCAGCGTTCTTTTGTTCACCACTCCACCACTGTTTGGACCCAGCAAAATGCAAATCAGTCTTGACCCTGCTCCCTATGGGAACAGTCTTGCCTGAACTGCCATGCCAGGTCCTCCCTGGACCAGAAAACAAGCATCCTGGGACTGGTTTCCATGTATCACCCCTCATCAGCCAGGCTAGCTTGAATCCAGTGGCATAGCGAGCACGGGACCCACGTCTGGGCATACCCTTGCCACTAAGGGTGACTTATAGCAACACAAAAAGATGATGGACGGAATGCTGAACATTGTCAAGCATTCACTCCCAGTCACAGATCTGGGTTAAATCCATCGTTCTTTTGCTCGCCACGCCACCCCAGACTTTAATGGAATGGTCCTGATGCAAGGGATATAGGATGCTGAAGATGTCCAGGATGCTGAGCCAGTGATGAGGGTCTTCCTGGGGCTCTAGGTCCACAAACATGGTGGGGCAGCTTTGGTCACAGGGGTCTATGTCCCTCGAAGTCTGGATAAAGTCCAGCCAAAAAACTGTTGCCACTGGTCTACAGTGAAACCAACGGTTCCCTTTAACTGATAATAACTTCCTTGCTGGGTGACCAAACTGCACTCCGATAACTCTCCTGGGTCCAGCAGACTCTTGCGGGTCAGGACTCAGTCTTGCAGGAGCCACTTTGGCTTACATTCCTAGCAAATGAAAATAGTGTTTTCACAAACTGACTTGCTGTTAATAAGAACAAAAATCTTATGAAACATCCTCAATCCTGGATTACTCTTGATGTAGTGGGGACATTATAGCAAAATCTGCCTGAATATGGCTCTGTATTACAGTAACAAAGGCAATACTCTCATCTCAAGCAAATATATTTCGTTCAATCTTCGATCAGGTAAAAAAAAAAGCAATTTGCAGTTGCGGCCATTTGAAACAGACTTCTGGAATCTCAACGCCTCATCAACTCTCCATCTCGCTACAAATCTCATTTTTAAAGCATGCCTTCCTCTCTCCTCTGTGCATCAATTGCTCTTCCGCGGCTGGCCTGAGCGCTGTAATGTATGCAGCATGCACCACAGTCCCTCCTTTATTACCACATGAATGACTGCGTTATTTAATTGTGTATAGAGTTTTGTGACGCTGCTCAACTAAAAAAACACTGTATAAAACAATTAGGCTGTATAAAGCACTGAAAGCCTTCGGAATATAAATGATGGTGTTTATGGCGGACTCGCATAGCACAGGAGGCTGATGATCTGGCTTAGAAGAGAGCAACAATAGAGAATCCGCCTTCGGTGTGCACCTCTCTAGCGGCTCAGTCTCCCAATCAAGGGTGATGAATACGCTGACAGGGTTGTATGACAGAGGCACGCATGGCAAAACCGCGCCTGCCTCTACAACGCAGCCCTAATAACGAATGTGTCTGAACTACGCATTCCTTTACCGCGCATGCCTTTACCACACATGCCTTTAACCACGCAATTTCGTGGTACAGGCATGATTGGTAAAGGGATGTGTGGTACAGATAACACCCCAGCCCCTCCGCCCTGACCCGACCCCCGAGCCCTAAAAACCACCTTCACCCCTACAACCTATAACTGCCCTGACTCCCCCTGCCCTGAGCCCTAAAACCTGTCCCCCTGCCCTACAAACAACCCGGAGCCCTAAAAACTACCCATCCCTGAAACTAGACCCCCCCACCCCCCAAATCCAGCCCCTCTTACCTGTACACGTCGAGCTTTCTGTCCCGATGCTTCCTGTTCGGACATCTAGACCGTGAACTGCCTTAACCACGCATATGTGTGGTTAAGGCATATGAGTGGTTAAGGCAAGCATGGTTGCACTTGCGGGGGAATGGCATGCATGGCTCTGCCCGCGTTGTAAAAGCTGTTTCCCCGCTGACATATATGGCACAGTTAACCCTATTGGCAATGGATATGGCTTGGGGCTTATAGGAAAGGGTAGTATGTTGTCCTGAGCATGCTGGGATACACCACCCAACATGTTAGAGAGCACTGACTATGGATCTGGAGTCCAACCCTAAATGCAGCATACTTTCAGCTACCACCTTGGCAGAGGTCATGAGTCCACCAATAAGATTGATAGAAAATCTAACAATCAAACTATGTCTTTAACGTGGAAAAAACACAGCAAAGGTTTGTTTGTCAAAATCAAAGACAGAAAAGTCGACCTGAGCATATATCGACTCCAAAATATTGGCTACCACAATATAATCAAGATAAGAATAAAAAGGGAAGCATAAAGTTACTATTCTGATGCAGCATCCCCACTGTTTCCCTGGGTGGCATTACTGCACCAAACTACCGCCCCAGTGAGAGGCAGGCACCAAGCAGTTACATTATATTGTTCATATGATCACAGTTGCATGTCATTCTTTTGTCAAAGTAATTCATCCCATTAATCCCAACCCTTCTTTGTATTTGTGTTATATTGTACTCCACAGTCAACACATGTCGAATAACCCCAACTTTTCTTCGTATTTTTGGAGTTGTGCTCTACAGTCAACAAGTAACTGTTCTTTGTATTTGTGGTGTGTTGTGCTCTACAACCAACATATGTTGAATCATCCCAACTGCTCTTTGTCTTTGTGCTGTGTTGTTCACTACAGCAACACGTGTTGAATAGCTCCAAGGTGTTTCCTCAAGTCTCACCACCCCTGTCACTGCTGGCCTTTGACTATCCTCTGTATTACAGTCGATTTGCACTCCAGGCTCACGTGTTGAAAGAAAGCCAATGTTTAAAGAATTACAACAGTATTCATTCAGTCAGTATTCATTAAAAGCTTGCAATTCCAAACTGGCTGTATTTCGTACTCCAAAATAATTTACTTATGTTTTGGGGGATGGATAATCATTTTAAAACTTGGGACGCTGAGTAGCATTTCATCCCTCATAACAGCTTTCTCTTCCAAGTTTGAATAGCTTGAAAAAGTATTGGCCTTGTTTAGAATGTAAAAAAAGTGAAGGGTGGAATGCTTGATTTAATCTCAGCCATTAGTAATTAATTGCTCGGGGTCGCAACCCAGCCCATCGTTATTTTGCACACCATGTCACCTGAGATTGGACTCAGCCATATGCAAATCAGTCTTGACCATTCTGCCCAAGTAATTACCAGTGGCTGAGATTAATTCAAGCAATCCATCCATCAATGGTTTGTATACTTCAGGGTGACACCCAAAGTGGGATGGTTATGTCCAGACCTGGGTCCTTCCTGTGCACACTGTGTCAGACCAAGACCCACTCACCTGGAATGCAGGAGTCTTCTGAAGCGAAGATTATCCACCAACACCCCACCAGGCCCTCTCTCCACACACACAGTCAGTATACCGCATAAGCTAGAAGTGGCCTCGAGGATAATGGAGGTTGGCGATGAGAGATAGAGCGAAGTATCTCCAATCGACCTCGATTCTTGAGTCTTCACTGGAGGGTTCTTTCTCTTGGGATCTTCTGGGTGTAGCCCTTTCTTCTATTCACACTTTTGCTATAATGGGGAAACACAAACATTAATTAAAGCCTGTTGCAGATTATGCCCACTCTCGGTTTCTCAAAAGTGACAACTATCAGCACTTGAATACAATGCCTTTTTACCTTGCGGCAGATTTTTTAACCGATACTGCCCTCTTGATATTTCCCTCTTTCCAAGGAAACGCCCTTTCTTTTCTAAGTACACCTGAAAAGAGCAATATAGCAAGCCAGACAATCAGTTTACAGTTCCTTGTACTGGGTCTCTCAGTTACATTCAAAAACCTACCTTTCATAGTTTTAAATGTCTCTTAAACAGAATCATCAAAGTGGTAAGAGTTTCTCTTTCAGTTCAAAGTCAGAGACAAGAGAATGAGTGCATCCACTGGAACAGCACTACCATGCACATCCCACAGACCTACAAGGCTAAATCAGGTGTCCAAAGTAGTTCCAGGACGGCTGAATACTATTCAGATTTACAGGATATCCGCAGAACCCTTTTTTAATTTACATTTACTAGATGGTGGTTGATCTTGGAGTGGCAAATTAAATAAAAGGTGCAGAAAATCTGTTTTTTAGAAACAAGCATCCTATTAGCAATTTGCAGCTGTCGGGACCATCAGAAAAAGTTTGGGGAAAAAAACGGCCGAGGAGTGGGGGGGGGAGTTGCGCTTGTGAAGTCCGGTGGGAGGAAGCAATGGAGGTGGAGTAGTTCTAAAAATACAAAAAAAAGACAAGCAGGATGAGGGGTGAAGGAAGCAGCGGGCAAGCTGGATGGAAGGCAACTACCTTTGGGGGGGGGGGGGACCAGCACATCGGGGAGAGATCACAAAAGACATGCACTCCCACCATGGAGTGCTAAATAGCAAAATAAAAATCGTAGTTCCCTGAATATAAGCAGCTGAATGATACAACTACAAGCCATCTAATCAAAAGGATAGGAAAGAAACTATGATCTAAGAGCAGGACAAGAAAAGATGAGGAAAACCACAGAAGAAGATAGCACGAGACTGACCAGAAAGACAAACCTACGGACTGATCCAAAAGTTACTTTATCTATGCAGTCCACAGCAAACACTTGAGGCATTCTACTGGCAAGACCTAAAAACAGTGATTATTACAGACCAGAAGAAATCATTCAAGGTTCAGATTTCTCACCTGATGACTTGTGCCCGCTCTCAACACATTAATAAATCTAACATCAGCCCCGAGAGAGAGTCATGCATGATTAGAACTGGCCATTATCCTAACACGTGGGGATCACAGACACCTTGTGTGGGGAATGAGCAGGTTTTAGAGGCCGGAAGAGGTGCCCTTCTTATCAGACAGAATTCAGATCCACCTTTCCTTAACGGTCCATCCGACGTCTGGTGGAGGGACAGACCCAGGAGCAACGCCATCAGTTAAGCAGGCCCTGGCAACGCATGCCCGAAGATGACAGGCAACTATCAGTCACTTAGTGAAAACTAGGAATGTAATCCCATTCATTATAAAAAGTTAAACGAGCTATCGTTTATTCGTTTAAAAATGTAAAAAGTTGCCAAAATATTGTCACTGGCTAGTGTTGCTCGTTAGAGAAGTTCACAGGAGCCAACACTGTGGAACATTCAAAAGACTAGTGAATTTCCCACCAATAACTAGCCAATGAAAGAAATATGTCATTCAGGGCAACCTTGTGAAAATGTTCGCTTTACACACCTATCAGCGGAACGTGTGCTTTCAGGGCAGTGCGATCACTGAGGGCGCAGACTGAGCAAGGGAGTGATTACCGGTGGGCAGAGCTGGCACCCATCTCGCCCGTCAAGGGGAGTCGCAGCGAGCTGACCGGGCTGGAACAAAGACACATGGAGCAGCACATGCCCGGGAGGGGCTTCACACCGCTAGAAAACGCCTTATTTCTCTATAGCGCTTCAAGCGGGCAGCGTATGTCCCTAAAATCTCCTACTTGTTAGGACCGACAAAGCTTGCAGACACTGGCATCAATGTCCTCACCCTTAAGGGTGAATAAAAAAATACTAGAAAACACCGTCACGCATTCACAACCCGTACCTCTTCAGTGGCAGCTTAGCGCCATGAAGTGGCTGTAAAGGTCACACCTTAGCGCTCTCAAACACCAGAAAAAACCCTGAAAACAAAAACAAATAACGTTGGATGGACTCCTGAAATACACTTGAAAATGTGCAGAGCACATGAATCCCTCTAAACCTTTCACAGCGGCGCAGAACACTTTTAGCAAGCAGCGACAAAGTTCCAGTTTGAAGCAGCGCCAACTGTGCCTTTTTGATTTAAAAAAAGCGCGGTCCCGAAAGTGAAAGCGGACCGCGCTGCAGCCGGAGCATGGGGATCTCTTGTCTTTATGGGGCCATGTGTTTCTAGAAAGACATGGCCCCATAAAGATAAGAAAGTGCTTTGCGACAGACGCAAAGTAGGCCACCGAGTCCGGCTCGGAGGCGAAAGGGCGTCTACAGAAAACCCTCATTTCCAATGGCAGGCCACCGTTTAGCATAAACGGTGACGCCAGCCAATGGAAATGAGGGGCGGGGCTTAAAGCCCTCTTCTGAAAGTCCTTGTTAACAATAAATCTCGCGAGGCGAGCAGCGCATGCGCTGCCACGCCACGCGAGACCTAAAAAACATGACTGGATAGGAGATTTGCCTGCTGTGATTTCACTTGACGGCTCCTACTTGTTTTGATTGTGGTTCTAAATCTACATCTAGCCAGGCCAACGGCAGGGCCTCCAGCTGGTCCCACATGCCACAATGGTTCATTGGCAGACGCGGCTGCTACCTGGATGCAGCAGTGCTAGGGATCAGGTTTAAAAAAAAAACAATTACCTTCCGGCCGGCCAGCTGGCCGGCCACCGCCGCCTCTCCTGTGTCCTCTTCCTGGATTCTTGGGAGAAACAGGAAGCAAGAGCACCAGGGCTCCCACGTTCCCCGCAGCCAATCTCAAAGCAGCAATGTAGCATTGTGATTGGTCTGAGCGCCGCGACACGGCGCTCAGCCAGGGGCTGGAGGGGTGGACATGTTCTCCACGCAGGCTGTAATGCAGCCTGCATGGAGAACAGGGAAAGTGCGCATGACTGTTTTGGGCGGCCCGAGAGGGCCGGCCAAACAGTCATTGCACACTTAGGAGTGTTCTACCACTCCTCCCCTGCTCTGCAGTCCCACCCCCTCACGCAAGCTGCCGCAGCAGGAGGACAAAGTAAAATTATAATAACATTACGTTATTATCATTTAATTGTTTCCTTTCTTTTGCTGCTTCAGGCAGTGGGGAGACGCTCCTCCGCATTTAGCGGAGGAGCCACCACTGTTCAGTGGGAGGGGCACTGGAAGTATTCTGCTAGCCCTGTCTCATCTAGCCCAAATCAGTCAATGAGAGGTGACTGACTGGTGCTCCCTTCTTGGGGATGTGGCGGGACCTCGGAGAGGTGTGCCACCAGGGCCACTGTCCATGTGCCCTGGTAACAGTGATATTCTTGAAACAAGCATTGGCAAATCCAGTAGGTCTGACCTTGCCAAGCAGGTGCGATGGTTCATTTTTTATTTTTTATTGCAAACATATGCCACAATAACTGGTGACCATATGCTTTAAACAAAACTTTAAATTGAAAAAAAGTAACCATGACCTTTAACCTTAATAGCACAGTAAGCGCAGTAAGGTTTCACCCTAGCAAGCAGGTGTGCTTAGAACAGGTATAGCAACCATTTTAAAATTTGAATGCACAACAGGGAAAATAAGGTTATTATTGGTGCAAAGAAAAGGTACTATAGGCTTAGAATCATTGTGGCCTGAAGAAATAGTTTAACTTTGTGAAGATTAATTAACAAATTAACTGGATACAGAATGGAAAGAAAAAAAGCATTGGCAAAGCAAAGTATTGAGCCTCCATCCCAACACTGAAGACCCACATTTTTAGGTGGGCGTGCACTTGAAATCAGGAAAAATGCTGCAATCCACAATGCAAGAGACCCGATGGCTGAAGTTGGCTGATCCATTGCCCAATGCTGTTTCCTGTGGTAAGCGGGATCAAAATGTGAATGATGATTTTTTTTTTTTTACTTGTTTTTATTGGCAGTAAAATAACATCCAATACAATGCGTTTAGCATTCAAGGGCATAACAGATAGCAAGTGATACAATCCAAGCGTATAAACAACCAGCACTTTACGAAGGCAGTATTCTAAATATACAATGTGTATACATATAATCTATGTAAGGGACTGACACACTAGATTACAAAATTATGAATGCATATTGATCAGTACTATATACCAGGAAAGCAAGTCAGCCATCTATGTTCTCTCCACTGTGTTCGGGTGTATCGGGGAGCGCCGCTCGTAGCCAATTTGCAAACGGGCCCCAAATGTCCTTTGGCCTGGACGCAACCGGCATCAAGTCCCAGAAAGCAGTTAGTTGTTGTTGACAGAACGTTACATCCAAAATCCAGTCTTTTAGCAGGGGAGGGCTCGATCTGCCCCACTTCTCAGCAATTCTACGTTTTGCTAGCAGCAGCAACATAGCTAGTAGCTTGCGGACCCCAACTGGGGCCTCCTTTACATATCCCAATAACTCCGTCAGTGCCCTGGGTTCTATCTGTACCATGAGTATTTCACCTATGGTTTGGAATATCTCTCTCCTATACGCCACTATCTTTGGGCACTCTCAGGCTAGATGCAAGAAATTCGCCTGATCTGTGTGACATCTCCAGCACTCCGCACTAGGCCTAAGACCCATGCGGAACTACTGGACTGGTGTTCTGTAGTATTGGTTGAGGAATTTAAAGTGGATAAGCCTAAGCTTGTAATTTGGGGACAGCTGTTCAAGCTGCGCACAGCAGAACTTCCATTCCTCTTCTGTGATGGATGGGTGTAACTCAGCATTCCATTGTTCCCTACGGCTCAGTGTTATCACTGGGTAGTTTGTTTGCATAGAGGTATATAGTCTGGTAATGAGTTTTTTCGCTGATGGAGTTGTTAGGATATTCTCTAAGGCCTGCAGAGTCTGTGGGGGGTCCGGAAATGTGCCATGCAACCGGCGGCAGACTGTCCGTATGCGATAGTAAAGCAGTGTATCGAAAAAAGAAGGGGGTGGTGTATCAGTAGGAGCTGGCGGTCCCAAGAATCCCTCCTCCCGGTATAAGTCTGCATAGCTACAAATGCCAAGTTTCCGAGCCCTCGCTATAGCACCTTGATCCTCCAATGGAGGCATTTGTGGGTTTTTAGCCAAAACAATCGAGGGGGCAAATAGAATGTGTGCATTGGCTCTCCTACGGAGGTTGTCCCAAGCCCATCGCAGTGTCACTGTGGTGTCAATAGTATGACGGGGGCGTTTATAGGGGCGGTACACTGCCACTTCTAAAGGGGTAGGCGCAACAATGTCACTGTAAACTGCCACGTGTGGTTGGAAGGGAATCAGGTGTATCCAAAAATATAAAAACTGCGCTTGAGCGCAAAATGCGTAAAGAGGAAAATCCGGCGCTTCCAGTCCTCCCTGCCTCTGGGGAAGTGTTAGTGTTTCCCAGGTAACTCTAGCCTGCCCGCCCACACCAGCGAATTCAACAATGACCTTAGTTTAGTGAAAAATGTTTGAGTGAGTATGAGAGGAACGTTGACAAAAATGTACAGAAATTTGGGAAGGACAACCATTTTAGCAATTGCTATTCTGCCCGCAAGAGACAGTGGCAGTGTGGACCAAAGTTTAATTTTCCCCTCCAGCCAAGTAATAGTGCGACCCATATTCATGTTCCATAATTCTTGGGTGTCTCTGCTTAACCAAATTCCTAGATACTTTACAGGGCCTGTTGCCCAGCTTAGCGGGTAATCTAATTCAAATGGGGTAGTGTCATCAGTAAGGGGGAGCAACATGGATTTTTTCCAGTTAATTTGTATGCCTGACAGGCCCCCAAAGTGTGTAATCTCCCTAAGTGCTGGCTGTAAATTAGTTTGGGGGTGATTAATATATAAAGTGATATCATCTGCATATTGTGATATTATTACCCCTCTAGATGAGAACCCCAGTCCTTTCTCTGCATGGTGTTAACGCAGGCGTGCTGCGAGCGGTTCCATCGCAATCGCGAAAAGCAGGGGTGAAAGGGGGCATCCCTGTCTCGTTCCGCGGGTTATATGAAAGGCCTCTGTAATTTGCCCATTGACAAAGAGGCGCGCGGTGGGGTCAGTGTATAGGAGTCGTATCTGCTTTATAAAGAGCGGGCTAAATACCAGTCTTTGAAGGATGGCAAAAAGGAATGACCACTCGAGAGAGTCAAATGCTTTAGTGGCATCCAAGAATGCAGCCACTGCAGGGAAATGTGGCTCAAGGTAGTGTAGTATCGCAAAGAACGTGCGCAAGTTATGTGCAGTCGATCTCCCGGGAATAAATCCTGATTGATCCGGCCTGGCTATGAGCCGTAGTAATGGCTGGACTCTATTCGCCAGTAATTTGGCATAAATCTTATTGTCCGTGTTAATTAGAGAGAGCAGACGATATGAATCACAAGTGGTAGGTGACTTGTCAGGCTTGAGTAGTAGCAATATACCTGCTTCCCTGAGAGTGGGGGGTAATACGCCCGTGTCGAGTGCCTCTTGATATACAGCCATAAGGTGTGGAACAAGAATAGAGGCATAGCATTTATAAAAAGAAGCGGGCAGGCCGTTTAGTCCAGGGGCTTTATCAGGTGGTAAGCTATTGATAACACGAACCACATCTTCCTCAGAGAATGGTTCGTCCAGATACGCTCTGTGGGAGTTGCCAAGCCAAAGCAACTCTATCGATTCAAAGTAGGGTTGTAAGCTTTCAAGCGAGTTGGTACATTTTGAAGTATATAGCTCAGAGTAAAACTCTATGAGGTGGTTCGTTATCCCTTGTGTGCCCCTAATTGTTTGTTGTGACTTGTCTTTGAGTTCTATGATGTAGTCTGTGGTGCGTGGGGGCCTAAGCAGAGCTGCTAAAAATGTGAATGATGATTGAACAGGCCAATTGAAGAAAAGGGCTAGGCCAAAGCAACTCTGCATATGTATGCATGCATGTTTTAACTTTGCAATTGATTACCTAAAGCTAACTAGACTTTTAAAGCTGATTCTACACCATACCTAATACAAATGTGCGCCTATCGCTTACAATTAGATATGCACCCAACAGTAGCAGCTTTCTCGTGGTTCTAAATCTGCTACTATCAGGCCACTGCATATTCAGCAGAATTATGAATGCAAGCACCTCATTTAAATCTTGGTGCTGTAAAATGGGTTCAGTGGGTGAACCAGTGGCGGCTCGCCGAGGGAGTGCTGCTGGGCGGCGGGGCGGGGGGGGGGAGGGGCAGGGTGGGGGGGTAGTGGAGTCCGACATACAACGGACAGGAGTAAGGTAAGTAATGAAATAAATAAAACAATTTACCTTGCACGCGCTGCATCACCAACTCGGCGATGCAGCGCGCGCAAGGTAAATTGTTTTATTTATTTCATTACTTACCTTACTCCTGTCCGTCGTATGTCGGACTCCACTACCCCCCCGCCCCACCGCAGCACTCCCTCGGCGAGTCGCCATTGGGGTGAACCCAGGCAAACACCGGCTCAAGTTGAGCTCTGTGGAGCAGTCCCTTGTTCCATAAGATGAGGTATTCTTTCATTAGGTTAGGCGTCTCTTTGGGTCATTGCAATATCACTTAATTAGAAATAATTCATTGACAGAATTGGCAGAAGGCCAAGCCTCCAGGAGTGGTAGAGCTGTCAAGGAGGCAAGTTTAGTTGACTGGGCAAAAAATCACGAAGAACTCGGGTTTCCGTTTTGATACATATGGGTTACTTGCATCTGATGGGATACACCACGGGGACATTGTAAACGGTTTACCACTACTTAACCAGTGGCGTAGCTGGGGGGGGGGGGGTGGTCCACCCTGGGCGGCACTGTTTTTGGGGGCGGCGGAGGTGAGCAAGTCGTGTCTGTCGACTACCACCATCATCCCCCCACCCCGAGAACAAGTCGTCCGTCGGCCGCCAGACCCCCCCCGCCGGAACAGGTCATCCATCGCCCGCCACCTCCGCTCTTACCTGCACTGGGCGGCAAACTTAGGGTCCGCCCCGGGTGGCAGTAGGTCTAGCTACGCCACTGGACTTTTTTTTTTTACAACTTTATTTTTCCATTTCCATAATACAGTACATTCCACATTTGTTACTCACTGTATACATCAATATACATATGGCAATTTTAGTGCGCTACAAAGAACAGTAAAATACATACATTTTAATCCGTGTTCACTGACCATCCGGTTTATCTCTGATAGCAAGGCACCTTTTGATGTAATCCTGCAAGCCTCAAGATGACCCCTCTTGAACCCACTTAAGGTTGGGAAAAATCACCACCCATCAATACAATGTAATGTAAGTAACAGTAAATGCTTGTGAATACTTCACCCTCCATGTTGCACACTACCCCACCCCAGTGGGGACAATACCATCTAACTGTTGCGAGGCCGGGGAAGTATTCAATTTGTCCAAATAGGCCTTAAAAGGCCCCCATATATCTTTTGGGCGGGATGTCAGCGGTTGGGTTTCTGCATACAGGTCACTATTCGTATTGCAATAGGCCAAACTCTGGAGCCATGTTTTTGATGTAGGCAAAGATTTGCAGCCCCATTTAATAGCTATCACTCTCTTTGCAAGCAAAAAGGCCATGGCGGTGAATTTACGAACACTCTTGGGGAAATCCAGCACACATCCCAGGAGGGTGGAGTCAGGGGTAGGTGTCACCTCCATCCCTATCATCTTAGTTAGTTCATTGCAAACTGAACGCCAATAAGCCCCAATCTTAACACAGTTCCAGACAAGATGTGCAAAATCAGCATGCGGAGCCCCGCATTTTCGGCAGGATTGCGGTCTATCTGGGTCAATGTTGTGTATTCTTTCTGGAGACATATAAACTCTCCATAGGAATTTAAAATGCAGTAACCTGTGTCGACTGTTTAAGGAGATTTCTTTGATTTGTGCGCAACAAAATTCCCAATGTGGGTCTGATATTGGATGCCCCAAATCTCGCTCCCACGCCTCCCGAATCTTAGTGTCTTTGTTGGGGACTATAGCCATACACGCTCTGTACAGCTTAGAGACCAGGGGTGGTAATCACAGTGGTCAATGGGCCGTAGCCAGCTCGTTCAAGGGGAAATTCAGCAATAGTAGCTGTGAGTGCGGACCTGACCCAGTTCAAAATGAAATGGTCCATAAAAGTAGCCTCGCTGAATCTATCCTCCTCTGACCCTGAGAAAACGTGGCCACCAGTAAAAAGGTCCCCGATCTTACTTATCGAGAATTTAGTTAATGTGCGTTGCACTAGCTTTTCTTGCATGATGGGGATCCATGGGTTATTTAATATCGGAATATCCGGCGAGTACAGTGTAGGCGTCACAGTAATTCGAACCAGCTTCCGCCATGCCCAACTGGTGGTTGATACGGTCTGGATGTCACGGGGGTCTCTGGGGAACCCCTTAGGTAATATTGTGAGTAGCGTCTCAGGTAGAACTAGATCTGCCTCGGGCATAGTATAGGGAAGTCGAGCATCTGGATAATACCAAGCATGTGCAAAGCTGCACTGTGCTGCTAAGTAATACATTTGGAGATCAGGCACCCCAAATACCCCTCTCTTGTAAGGCAGTGTCATGGCGTCCCAACTGACCCTGGGCCTCTTGTCGCCCCATGTAAGCCGGGTCAAGTGAGAGCGGAGCGTAAGAAAAAAACTATTAGGAAGTGGGATCGGAATATTGTTAAAAAGATACAGAAATCTCTGGAGAACTATCATTTTTATCGATGCCACACGACCTGCGAGGGAGAGGGGGAGACGTAGCCATCTGTCTACCTGTAACTCGAGGTTATGTATTGCGGGACCATAGTTCAATCGGACAATTTGATCTGTGTCCATGTGAATGTGGATGCCCAAATATCGTGTCAAATCAGTGCACCAGTTGAGAGGGAACTCGCAATCCCATTTCTTGGTGCATGGAGTGATGGGAAATATGACTGATTTGCCCCAATTGATCCCCAGGCCGGAAAACCCTCCAAAGCGAATAATCTCCCTGATAAGAGGTTCCAGATTTTCTTCAGTGGAGCGCACATAGAGGATGATATCATCCGCGTAAAGAGAGATGAGTAGAGGGCCCATTTTAAACTGAAGTCCTCTATGTAAATGGCGCTCTTGAAAGTGTCTAACCAGGGGATCCATTGCTAATATGAAAAGCAACGGGGAGAGCGGACACCCTTGCCTGGTGCCCCGAAAAAGGCAAAAGGACCGTGATATTGTACCATTCAGCCTGAGTCGGGCTGTGGGGCCACAATATAATAAGGCGGTGAGGGCAATAAATCCCTTTGGCATGCACATCCTGCGCATCACTGCCAAAAAGAAAGGCCACTCCAACGAGTCGAATGGTTTTTTAGTGTCGAGTAGTATTGCCGCTGCCGGCACCTCCGGTGATATTCTGTGTAGGACCGCGAATAGAGTCCTCAAATTGAGGGCTGTCGATCTATGAGGGATAAAGCCCGATTGGGCAGGGGAGATTATCCAGTCCAACAGCAAGGCTAAACGCATCGCTATAATTTTCGCCAAGATTTTATAATCCAGGTTCAGTAGCGATAGGGGTCTATATGACCCGCAGGACATCGGATCCTTTCCAGGTTTAGGAAGTAGTATGATTACCGCTTCCCACAGTGTAGGGGGTAACTCACCACATTCCAAGGCCTCGTTATAGACCTCCAACAAGCGTGGGGCTAACAGATCTTTGTATGCCTTATAGAAATCCCCCGTGAAGCCATCTAGTCCAGGTGCCGTGGAGCCATTCATGGCGTCTATTGCACTAGAAATCTCCTCCGCCGAAAAAGGTTCAGCGAGGAACTCTTGGATGAATTTTTCGAGCCAGACTAAGGCAATCTCTGATAAATATTCCTCTTGGTCTGAGCTATTACAGCCCCCCCGAGATGTGTACAGATTGGTGTAGTATGACAGAAATTCGTCACGTATGTCCGAGGTGCTCGTAAGGACTTGGCCTGTCGCAGAGCGAAACTCAGTTATGTAAGCCCAGCCTGATAGGGGTTTCAAGAGACGGGCCAAAGTCCGCCCCGGCCTGTCACCCTCACCGTAGCGGCGGGCCACACTATATTTGGTTAAAAAAAGAGTTTCCCGCTCTGCAGCCTCCCTGAATTCAGTCATTAACCCGTTTGTTGCTGCTGTCGGCCAACGGCCGTCGCAAGCACTACCTCGGTAGTGCTGCGCACGTCTGTTGGCCGATGCGGCCCCGCCCGTTTAATAGAACGTTCCGCACTGGCGCGGAACGTTCGAAGCAGCAAACGGGTTAAGGCCAGTAGTGAGTTATACTTGGTTGTATCAGGTCGCACCATTTGTTCCCTGTCTAATGCGTCCAATCTCTGTTCAACGCCTGCTATCGTGGCTCTGAGATCTTTCAAAATCCCCGCATGTTTAGAAATACAGACGCCACGCATGTAGGCCTTGAAGGCCTCCCATAGTGTAGCCCAACTAGCAACGGACCCCGTGTTGATTTCAAAGTAGTCTACAATAGCCTCTCTAAGCTCAGTATGAAAAAGATTATCCAGCAAGGCATGTCCAGGGAATCTCCACTGCCTCTCGACGCCCTCGGGCCGAGGAATGCAAAGCTCCAAGACCACCGGAGAGTGATCCGAATACGTTCTGGGAAGGAGTTTAATCGTTTTGTACCAGGTAACTAAATTCGGGGTGACCAGCCAGTAGTCCAGTCTGGTCCAGGTGTCATAGTGGGCTGCATAATGAGAGTAGGCGGGCCTGTTCGGGTGTCGGTGTCGCCAGACATCAATCAGCCCAGTGGAGTCGCATAGGTCTGTCAGAGCCCGACGCGCACGTGGCTTAGTGTCAGGGGACCTTGAGGAGCAATCTAGTGATGGATCCATTAACAAGTTAAAGTCTCCCCCCATACAAATAAGCTCAGCTTCTAACTGTAAAGTGTGAGAGTGTACATCATGAAAATACTCCGGGCAATCGGTGTTCGGAGCATATACATTTACCAACGCAATGCGATGACCCATTAGTTGCCCCGTTACCATTGTGTAGCTCCCTTCTTTGTCATTGCGCACTGCGTGCAACTGAAATGGTATACGTTTATGTATTAAAATTGCGGTACCCCTTGTGTATGTGCTGTACCCAGCGAAATACCTGTGTGAACCCCAACTGGTCGCAAATGTGATATTATCAGCCCTGGGGAGGTGAGTTTCTTGCAGAAACGCTATGTCAATCCCGTGTCTTTGCAAATAGTGTAAGACACTTCTCCCTTTCTTTGCATTGTTCAGCCATCTGACATTCCAGGTGGCAAGCGAAATGTTGGAAAAAGTGGACAAGTTATCCAAAACCCAGCATTTGTACTACAAAACAGTGAGTACTGACGTGTAGTGTCGTTGGTATTGTACGATGCAAAGTGAGTAAACCATCTCAACAATGTTTGGAACCATATACTGAGCAAAGCCCCTCCCCCCACCAATCCCTGCTCAACCCCATGCAGGGAACATCCCCAATGAGTATACAATCACATACCTCTTGCAAAACATTCAACATTGAATATACTTGGAAATCGAAACACTCCATGAACTTCTTACACACTTAACTTGCTAAACACACAGGGGGTGGCAACGCCACGCTGGGTACCCCACTTTTATGCATATCTAACTAGCCCAACGTGCACCCAGAGGCGTACATGGCAAGGCCATACGTATGAGAGTTTTAGCTGTGACCAAGGCCTTTGTATATTTGTCACTCGGATGAAAAAATTTCAACACTGGCGACAGAGCCACTGTGTGGGGGGGAAGTTCTGGCTGCATCCTTGCTTTTCTGGCTACCGCTGCCCTTATAGCCTCTGCAGAATTCCTGGACTGCCGCTGGGGATTCAAAGATCCGGAATCTGCCCTCGAAGTCCACTTGAAGCCGTACTGGGTATAGCATCCCATATCTTAGTCCCAGATTTCGTAATGTGGCCTTAACACCATTGTATTTGCGCCTCGCCTCTTGTACCATAGTTGTAAAGTCAGGGTACAGGGACAGCGTGGATCCCTGCCAATAAATTGTTCCCTTCTCTCTTGCAAGGCGCAACGCCGTGTCCCTGTCGAGAAAGTTTAGGAGGCGCGCAATTATAGGCCTGGTAGGACAGCCTGGATTGGGGTGGGGACCTAGTGAGCGATGAGCGCGCTCGATGATACAACCAGAGATAAAGGCGTCTCTGCCAAATATGTCGGTTAGCAGAGATTCCACAAATTGGTCCATGCGACCGATGTTGGATGATTCAGGCACACCCAAGATGCGGAGGTTGTTGCGCCTACTGCGCGCCTCCAAATCTTCATTTTTTATTGCCACTTCTTTCAGTAGTTTTTCGACTCGATCCAAACGTCGGACTGACTGAGCAGATCCATCTTCCAGGTCCGACACCCTCCCTTCAACTGTGTCTAGGCGCCTGTCATGTACATCCAGTTTAGCGCCCAGGCAGTCTAATTGCTTGTCTAAGGTGTCAAATCTGCTATCCAGGGCCTTGAAACCCGCTCTCAACTCCTGCAGGAGAGAACTCGAGCCTGCTGGCGGGTCCACTGCAGGACCTACGTCAGAGCTACCCTCTGCCATATCTGCGTCTGTTTCTGGGCCTCTCTCTGTGGTTTTGCCAAACTGTAGGAGTCGCTGTTTGGGTTCTTTATGACCCATGCCGTCTAGCCCACATCAACTGGACAGCTACTATTGAGCTGTGGATTGGAGCATTACCAATAAGGGGACTAGGAAGGTGGAAGCAGAGGGCATCTGTAGCACCAGTCACCAGGCTCCGCACCGTAATATTCACTCAGGAGCGTCTCGAGACCTAATAAGCAAATCTGCCCAACGTCACACCAGGACTCTATGTTTCCGCCCCGAACCTTACTATACGGCCTGCTTCCCAGCTCTTACAAGCTCGATTATCTGCGCGCAGCCGTATCCTGGGTGGAGGTAGAGGATCACAAAGTCCACCATGCACTCTGCGCATTCAGAGGAGGGCGGTGTAGCTGTGAGGCCTGGATTTGCGGGCACAGCCCCTTCCGCGTGCGCGCCCCACAGGACAGATCCCGCAGTCCGCTAAGGCACCATGGCGAAGGTTTTCAGTGGGTGACTGTCCCCCCCTCCTTGTGGCCCGCCCGACCGGCCGGATGGCTGTGCCCCAGGCTCTCCCGCGGCCCCCGTCGCCGCGGGGCCTCCGGGACTCAGAAGCGGGCAGGGCTCTGTGGGATCGGAAGAAAGCCCCACAGTGATGAGTGTTGCAGCTATGGGAGGGGGGGAGCGGAACGATACCCCTCTCACCTCGCCAGTTGCTTGTACAGGGCAGCGCGTCCCAATGGCTGCTTGGGGGAGTGGGGCACGCCGCTCGGTTATCTCGGCTCGGTCGATTGTTGTTGGGCCTCTGTCCGGGGCCTAGCTCCTGCACCGCGGCGGGCTCCGCCCAGTCAGTCCTCGCGGTCTGAATCGGGACGGTTGTTTCGTCTCTGATGGCTCATCCTCGGATCTCCGGAACGCTGACCTTTTGCTCCATACAGCGGATGCTTCTACAGTCACTCTCCGTGAGCAATTGGGTCGGATTTCAGAGGTTTATCAGGGTGCTCCAGCGGAGCTTCAGTGCCGTGCGGCCATCTTGATCGGCAGCCTGGCCACGCCCCTTATGCTACTGTACTTAGCATCTTGTGCACTCTGTTACCTATGCCAGAGACTTGTGCAGCCATAAACACAGAGGACATACTAATGCCCCAATGGTGAAAGATCGGTAGTAAAGTTTAATTCCTCAGGGCACAGGGAGGCCTCAAAAGAATACAATGAAATTCCTTTATTGTTTAAATGAACTATTCGGGCAATGATGTCTCAGTAGATCTCAAAACCCAAGCAGACGTCGTCTAACAAAGCAACATTTTGGAAAACTGTTTTGCTGGTGATTAGTGGAGATGCAGGACTGGGAAAAGAGAATTGTTTTTGAATGGCCTCTTTACAGGGCAATTGAGTCCTGAACAGTCCTTCAATGTTTCTAAGCGCACAGGGAACATTGAACGAAAAATTACCCTTGAACAATGGGATTTAACCCCTTTGCTGCTATTCCTTTTCCTCCCCTGTGCTAAGCCTTTTTTTGGCTATTTGGGGTAGTTCGCGCTTAGGCCCCTGTAACGTTTTGACCACATAAGGTATCCACGCCAAATTTGCGTCCTTTTCTTCCAATATCATGGGAATTCTAAAGGTACCCAGGGTTTGTGGATTCCCCTGGAGGGGACCCAGAAATTAACCAAAATATCGCTAATTTTTATTTATTTTTTGGGAAAAATGGGAAAAAGGGTTACAGATGAAAGCATCTGGTTTTGTCCCTGCAAATGGTATAAACAAACGGGTTGTGGGGCTGAAATCACCATTTTCCCAGCTTTCAGGCACAAGCAGACTTTTCTCAGAAAACCAAAATTTTTTACACAGTTTTGGCATTTTTCTGGGACATAGCCTCTTTTTGCTATTTTTTGTGCTTTCAACCTCCTTCCAGTTAATGGTAGAAATGGGTATGAAAGCAATAATGGATCCTGGAAAGCTATACATTTTAGAAAAGTAGACAACATTCTGAATTCAGCAAGGGTCATTTGTGTAGATCCTTCAAGGTTTCTTTATAGAACCTAACAGTTGAATATAGAACAAATTGAAAATTAGTTGAAAAAAAGCAGCATTAGTGTCAACGTTTTCACTTGTAACTTCTTCTAATTATGACAGCTGTTTGAAAGCAATATACCGTTACATCCGCTGGACCTTTCTGGTTGTGGGGATATATAGGACTTGTAGGTTCACCAAGAACCCGACAAACCCAGAGCCAATAACTGAGCAGTGTCTTGCAATGGTTTTTTATTATGTACCGGGTATATAGCAATTAATTTGGGAAAATATATACATGGAAAAATCAGTATGAAAGACACCTATGTTATGTTAATTTTAATTTGTAAGGTGCAACAGCTACCCAAAAAGGGTTTCCCGGCGCCAACCAGAAGGGGAACAAAACAAGTTGAAGATTATTGGATAAAAAGCCAAGTTTTTAAGGATTTACGAAATTGGACATACACAGTTTCATTACGAATCGATATGGGAACAGAGTTCCATAAGGAGGGACCGAGACAGGCAAAAGATCGACCGCCCATCCGTGACAATCTAATTCTGGGCACAAAGAATTTCACTTGAGTAGATGAGCGGAGGAGACAAGAAGGCACATAAGGATAAACCAAGGCCTGCAGGTACTGGGGGGCCACTCCAGTTTTGATTTTGAACATATAGCTCAGGGCTTTGAACTTAATTCGGTTCTCCACCCTGAGCCAATGAAGATCACGCAGGTAGCCAGAGACAGAGGCAGCTCTAGGAACCTGGCATATCAATCTGGCGGCGGAGTTCTGGACCACCTGCAACTTACGTGTCACCTCCTTGTTTGTCCCCAGATAGAGAATATTACCGTAGTCCAGTCTAGAGGTGACAAGAGCCTAGACTACGGTTCTCTGGGTATGATCCGGCAGCATCCAAATAATCTTTTTAAGCCATTTCAGGATGGTAAAGCATGTAGCAGCCACCTTTACTGCTTGATGTTGCATAGTTAATGAGTCATCGATGATGAAGTCTAAGTTACGAACTTGGCGGGAGGGCTTAGGAAGGGCACCCATTTCAGTAGGCCAATGCTGGGGACCCCAAAGATCTTTATTCTTCCCCAGAACCAAGACCTCGGTCTTCTCTCTGAAATTGGAACAAAATATAGAGTTTAGAAACAGTAGATATTTGCACATTTCTGAAATTGTGAGTACCCATACTAGCATGAGAATTATAGGTCATTTTTCAAAATGACTTCTTTTTTACACATTGTCTTTCATTTGGAAGGCAGAAATGCATCGAAAGTCAATAGGTAATAACAGTTTCTCTACAATTCTGTGTTACCCTAAGTCTCCCGATAAAAATGGTACCTCACTTGTGTGGGTAGGCCTAGTGCCCGCGACAGGAAACGGCCCAAAACGCAACGTGGACACACCACATTTTCACAGTGAAAACGGACCCTTTATTTGCAAAGTGCCTAGCTGTAGATTTTGAACCCTACCTCTGCCGGCACCTAGGGAAACCTAGCAAACCTATACAGTTTTGAAAACTAGACACCCAGGGGAATCCAGGATGGGGTGACTTGACTGGCTCTCACCAGGTTCTGTTACCCAGAATCCCTTGCAAACCTAAACATTTGCAGATCCTTTCCCCCCTACTAGATCCTTTCCCCCCTACTAGATCCTTTCCCCCCTACTTTCCAGCAATGGCTTGCTCGTTTACTTTCTCTATATACAATGGAGAGAGCAATTTACGAAAGAAAGGGAAAAAAGTCGAAGCTGCTGGGACAGCGCATCTTCGCTCCTCTAATAAAATGGAAGGAAAAGAATAATTAAAGCCAACTAGAGGGCAAATTTAATGTGATGTTGGTATAAATTGGTCAAAGTAAATCTCTCTATGAAATATATTTCTGTTAATGGGTTAGATTTGAGTCTTTGTAATCGAATTGATGATTTTTTTTCTTTTTCATTATGTTATTTTAATTATTTGTCCGTTTATGTGATTTATTTCCTTCCTTCAAACCTTGCATCTTCTTTTGATTTTCTTTTTGATTGATATGTATTTGTGCTGATACCCTTGCAAGAAAATGTGGAAAAAAATTTTAATAAAGAAATTTAAAATAAAAAAAAGCAAACCTAAACATTTGTAAAAAACCCCACATTTTCCTCACATTTCTGTGGTGGAAAGTTCTGGAATCTGCGTGGATCCACAAACTTCCACCCACCCCGCGTTCCCCAAAGTCTTCCGAGAAAAATGGTACCTCACTTCTGTGGGTAGGTGAAGTGATGAATGACGCAATCAGGTAAGTCCAGTAAATACTTTATTCACGAGTTTAAGAAATATCACCTTCAGCTTGCCAGAGTGAAGACACAAGTCCCCACAGCCAACATTCTAACTCAGGCTCTCACTGAACATTCTAAAGGGAGAGACTAAGAGGGACAGAGAGGCGGGGGAGGAGGGAAGGACCAAGTGGAGAAAAATCACAACACATCTCCCTCCGGGGAGGGAATGGAACAGGAAGAAGGAAACGGGAGAAAGAGAGAAAGGGAGGAAGAGACCAAGAGCGAAAAACATGCAAAACAAAATACAGTATACAGAATGCAAAATACCAAAAGATAACTATGCATGAGATACAAACTCCAAAACTGTGATAGGAAAATTTCTTTACATTTCGTAATCTTTGTGCCATGAAGGAGGATGAGCGAGTCTCACGCTCCTTGTTAGAAATGGGATCTCTAGTTGGCAAGGGCTTGCACCTTTGTCCAAGTAGGGACCCTTCTTCCTAGTCAGGGTAAGGGTTGTTACACTTGTGAAGTAACCCCTGCTCACCCTCGTGGTAGCTTGGCACGAGCAGTCAGGCTTAATTCAGAGGCAGTGTGTAAAGCATTTGCACATAACCAACAGTAATACAGTGTAAGCACTACAAACGGACACCACACCAGTTTAGAAAAATAACCAATATTTTATATACTCAAGACAAGACCAATTACGACAAAAATCCACAATACTATACTTTACTGAATGAATACTTGATACGTTAACTTCTTCTTTGCAGGAATAGCACAAAAGCAAAGTTCGTACGAGTCGGTAGCTCCGTCCGAGCCTACCGTGATGCTGAAAACCACAGAGTCTAACAGTTCCAGCCGACAGCGTCGATACGGGCCAGCAGAGTCATGAACAGACTCGGTCACAGTACCTTTTCTCGTTGTGGCTGGTACGGAGTGTACGAGCCGGTCGGCGTTCGTCGCGGTTGCGGTGCAAGACGGAGTGATGCAAGGTGCGGTGTCCCTCGATGCGGTGCAGGCAGCGGCTCGATGAGCGTCGTGCAGACGGAGTCGGTGAGTCCAAGGCGTGCGATGCAGGGCGAGACGATGCTCGATGCGGTGCTGACAGGTTGCGATGCAGGCGACCTAGCCGGAGTGCGGGAGCTGGCGTCGGACAGCAGTGCGAGTCGGGGCGGTGCGTCGCAGACGTGCGAGCGGTGCCCCAAATGCGGTGCGGTCTCGACTCTTGAGCCAGTTGCAGCGACAGTGTCGGTCTGGTCCGGCTGGCCCAGTGAAGCGATGCGATGCGAACTGCGGTGCCCACAGGTCACAGTGCAAGCAGCGGCTCGATGTTGGCGGCGTCGGACGTCGCCCACGGTGAGACCAGTGTTGCGATGCGAAGCGGGGCGATGCGGTCTGCGGTGCAAACAGGTCACCGGCCAGGGATGGATTCGGTTGACGGAGTCGGTTGCAGTTCCCTTCCTCTGTGGCGACTGAAACAGCGTTCCAGAAGCGGTACCCAGAGGCTTGTGAAGTCTTTGTAGTCCCTGAGACTTCTTAACAGGAGGCCAGCTCGGTTCCTGGCCCTTGGAGATACTCAGCACAAGTTTGTAGAAGGTTCAGTCCAGTCCTTTCACTGCCCAAGACAGAAGCAGCAACTGCAGGCCAACCCAACAAAGCAACAACACAGCAAAGGGGCAGTACTCCTCCTGGCAGCTCTTCCAGCTCTTCGTCTTGGCAGGTTCCTTGATTCCAGCGAGATCTAAATTCATGGGGTCAGGGCCCCAATATTTATATCCCAAATTCCTTTGTTCTCTGAAGGCAGAGAGGCCTTCGCCTAGTCCAAACCAGTTCTGGAGCACTTTGTTGACAAGTCTCCGTCCCTTCTTTCAGTGAGTAGGCCAGGGACATCAGACGCACCACAGGAGGTGGAGCCAGCATTGTGGAGGGAAGGCACTGTCCTATTCAGGGCCCAGGTGCGACCCCTCCCACCCATCTACAGGTCGATCTGGCTATTCAGCCCTGCGCTGACTCACCCTGTCTCCTGGCATCCCCCAGCCCCTGTCACTCACATTCCAGACACGGAATACACAACCTCGCAGAGGCAGGCTTGGATGGTTAGGCAAGAAAATACCCACTTTCTAAAAGTGGTATTTTCAAACCCAGAATGGTAAAACCAACCTTACTAAAAGCTGCATTTTATCATTCTGAGTCCAGGCATACTAAACTCGAATTTCTACCATGTTCCCGGGGTCAGTTAGGATTATATACTGTAATAATCAAAACCGCCCGTTCTGGCCTAGGGGAACAGGTAGCCTTGCAATAGTGAAAAACGAACTAGGCTGTAATTCACTATCAGGACATGCCGCACACACCCGGGCATGTCCTACCTTTCGCGTACAACGCACCCTGCCCACAGGGGTACCTTGGGCCTACCTTAGGGGTGACTAACATGTCGCAAAGGGAAGGTTTAGGGACTTGCAAGTGTGTGCACTTGCCAAGTCGACATGGCAGCCCCAGGCTGCGCACAGGCTCTGCGATGGCAGGCCCGAGTTACACTTTACGGGCTGTTTGCGTGGGTGGCACAATCCAGTGCTGCAGCCCACCAACAGCATTTGGTCTATAGGCCCTGGCACTCGCAGTGCACTTTACAAGGGACTGACACATAAACCAAATAGGCCAATCATGGAAACACCAATCCATAACACATTTTATACAGGAGCACTTGCACTTTCCCACTGGACCGCAGTGAGGAAAGTGCGCAGAATCATCACACCAGCAAAAACAGAGTCAAAACCGGGAGGGCAGAAAGCAAAAAGTCAGGGGAAACACGCCAAAAGATGCCAAGTCTAACACATGTCCCCTCCAGCTGAAAGTAGGGAGAACTACCCAACCCCATGGGAGTTCTCTTCACTAAGGCGGAAGAACCTGGACAGACCATCTGCGTTGGCGTGTTCTGTACCAGGACGGTGCTCCACCGTAAAGTCCATTCCCTGTAGGGAGATGGACCACCTCAGCAGTTTTGGATTCTCACCCCTCATTTGCATCAACCATCTGAGGGGCCTGTGGTCTGTCTGAACCCGGAAGTGAGTCCCAAACAGGTATGGTCTCAACTTCTTCAGTGCCCAGACCACAGCAAAAGCTTCCCTTTCTATGGCACTCCACCTCTGTTCCCTGGGAAGTAGTCTCCTGCTAAGGAAGACTACAGGCTGATCCAGGCCCTCTTCGTTCAGTTGTGAGAGCACCGCTCCCACATCATGCTCTGAAGCGTCAGTCTGCACGACAAATTCTTTGGAGAAGTCAGGTGCCTTGAGCACGGGCGCCGTGCACATGGCTGCCTTCAGGGCATCAAAAGCTTTCTGGCAGGACTCAGTCCAGATCACTTTCCTGGGCTGCCTCTTAGAGGTCAGCTCTGTTAAGGGGGCCACGATGGTGCCATAGCCCTTAACAAATCTCCTATAATAACCGGTGAGACCTAAGAAGGCTCTCACCTCTGTCTGGGTCTTGGGGGCTCCCAAGCCAGAATGGTGTCAATCTTGGGTTGTAGGGGCGCCACCTGGCCGCTTCCTACCTGGTGTCCCAAGTATACCACCGAACCCTGCCCGATCTGGCACTTACTGGCCTTGATCGTGAGGCCTGCACCTTGCAGAGCCCTCAACACTTTCTCAAGGTGCTGTAAATGTTCTTCCCAGCTGGAACTGAACACAGCAATGTCATCCAGGTAGGCGGCACCGAAATCCTCCAGCCCAGCCAACACCTGATTGACCAACCTCTGAAAGGTGGCAGGGGCATTCTTCAACCCAAAGGGCATCACCCGGAATTGGTAATGACCTTCTGGGGTTGAGAATGCTGATCTCTCCTTGGCCCCATCGGTTAAGGCAATCTGCCAGTACCCAGACGTTAAATCAAACGTGCTGAGGAACCGGGCAGCTCCCAACCGATCAATGAGCTCATCAGCTCTGGGGATGGGGTGCGCGTCAGTCCTGGTGACGGCATTGAGCCCACGGTAGTCCACACAAAACCGGAGTTCTGGAGTGGCACCGGGCGCCGCAGCCTTTGGGACCAAGACCACTGGGCTGGCCCAAGGACTGTGGGAGGGCTCAATCACCCCTAACGCCAACATCTTAGAGACCTCCTCCTTGATGCTGGCTCTGACCCGGTCAGTCAACCTGTAAATCTTGTGCTTCACAGGATGGCTGTCACCGGTGTCCACGTCATGGGTACACCAGTGAGTAACACCGGGAGTCAGAGAGAACAGTGGGGCGAACTGTCCCAACAACTGGCGACAGTCCCCCTGCTGCTCCTGAGTCAGAGTAGGGGAGAGGATCACACCCTCTACTGACCCATCATGCTCCTTGGTAGACAGGAGGTCAGGGAGAGGCTCGCTCTCCTCTTCCACCCCATCATCTGTCGCCAAGAGCATACTCACTTCGGACCTCTCGAAGTGGGGCTTGAGGCGGTTCACGTGAAGGACCCTCAAAGGGTTCCTTGGAGCCTGCAAATCCACCAGGTAGGTGACGTCACTTTTGCGCTCCTTTACCTCATATGGCCCAGTCCACTTGTCCTGCAAGGCACAAGGTGCCACTGGGGCCATTACCCACACTTTTTGCCCAGGTTGAAATTCGACCAGAGTGGCGATCTGGTCATACCATCTCTTCATTTCTTCCTGGCTTGCTTCTAGGTTCGCCTGAGCGAGTTTCCTGAAGCGGGCAGTTTGGTTTCTAAAGGCCAGCATGTAGCTAAATACATCCTGGGGAGTTTTCCTGGGAGCCGCCTCCCAGCCTTCCTTCACCAAACTCAGAGGTCCTCTGACAGGGTGGCCATACAGGAGCTCAAAGGGGCTGTACCCAAGAGACTTCTGAGGCACCTCCCTGTACGCAAAGAGTAGGCATGGCAAGAGGACGTCCCACTTACGCCTCATGGGTTCTGTTAGACCCTTGATCATGCCTTTCAAGGTCTGGTTGAATCTCTCCACCAGACCGTTTCCTTGTGGGTGGTAAGGAGTGGTGAACTTGTAGGTTACCCCACACTCCTTCCACAGGGATGTCATATACTTCGATATGAAATTGGTCCCCCTATCGGAAACCACCTCTCTGGGGAATCCCACACGGGAAAAGATCCCCATTAACGCCCGGCCCACCACTGGCGCCGTCGTTGTCCTGAGAGGGATTGCCTCCGGGTACCGGGTGGCATGGTCCACCAAGACCAGGATGTACCTGTTGCCCATGGCTGTCTTGGGATCCAGTGGCCCCACAATATCCATCCCTACCCTTTCAAAGGGTGTTCCAACAACCGGAAAAGGTTGGAGAGGAGCTTTGACCTTCCTCCCACTCTTACCACTTGCCTGGCAAGTTTGGCAAGACCTACAGTGTGCATCTGACTGCCTTCGCATTTGGGGCCAAAAGAAGTGGGTGACAAGCCTGTCAAAGGTCTTGTCCTGCCCCAAATGTCCTGCCAAAGGCACGTCATGAGCCAGACCCAGTAGGAAGGTCCTGAAGCGCTGGGGTACCACCAGCACACGGGCTGACCCAGGCTCAGCAACCTTAGGCTCACTGTATAGGAGACCACTCTCCCAGTAGATCAGATGTGACCCGGACTGATTACCAGCTGCCTGGTCTGCAGCCTGCCGCCGCAGACCCTCCAGAGTAGGGCACTCGTTCTGCTCCCTGCAGAACTCCTCCCTGGTGGGACCCCCTTCTTGCTGCCAATGGGTCAGCTCAGAGATGTCTCCCAGTTCGGCTACCTGCTCCCCTGTAGGCACCGGGGCGTCCCCCTCGAGGTCCGCCTCCTCCCGGTCCGTGGGAACTTCGGGGGCCGGTTTCCCGCGCCCCTGCCCTTTCTCTTGGCAGGGACTTGGGCCACTGTTTCAGGCTCCAAGTCCTCTTGATCACCCTTTCTGGCCGCCATTGACCGAGTAGACACGCATGCCCACTCTGGCAACCCAAGCATCTCCAAGTGAGACCTGAGCTCAACCTCCTTCCATGAGGACTGCTCCAGGTCGTTTCCTAGCAGACAATCGACAGGCATGGTAGGGCTCACAACCACCCTCAAGGGACCTGAGACCCCCCCATTCAAAGGGAACCTGCGCCACCATACACTGGCGCTCAGAGTTGTCGACAGCAACTACTTGGTGGAATGCTCCTGGGACTACTTGCTTCTCAGACACCAGGTGACACCGGACTGAGGTCACACTGGCTCCAGTATCTCTGAGAGCCTCTACCCTGTTCCCATTAATGGTCACCCAGGTGCTATATTTCTTTGTGTTAGGGGGCACCTGGTTTCCTGGGACCATCTCACTGTCCCCGAGTGAGACAAGGGTCATTTCTGCGGGATCCCCACCCTCCTGTGGGCACCCCTCCTCCCCAAGCGCTACACTAGCCAACACTTTGGATTGTCCACCGGTGGGTGGCTGTGTCCCCTTCGGGCACTTGGGGTCCCCCTTAAAGTGACCTACCTGGTCACATGCATAACACTTGCGGGGGCCGGTCTCAACAGGCTTCCCTGTAGAGACCCCTTTCTTCTTATCACCGGGGGCTGGGAACCTTTACCCTGGGTACTAGTTTGGGGCCCTTTAGAGAACTCCTGTGCTTTACCCTTGTCCCCCCACCTTTCTGCTGGGGACCCTGCCCACCTTTGGCTGAGTCTCCCCCAAACGCTTTCTTGTGGACCCTGGTACTCACCCAGCGGTCCGCTTCCATAGCAAGCTTCCTGGGGTCAGTTAGCTTACTATCCACTAGGTGCTGGCGCAGATCTGCAAAACATAGACTAGACAAGTGCTCCCATGCAATCAAGTTGTAGAGCCCCTGAAAATCTGTTACACTACTGCCCTTCACCCAACCATCCAGAGACCTGCAGAACACATCCACACATTCCAACCAAGTGTTGACATCAGACTTCTTACTGGACCTGAACTGATCCCTGTACTTTTCAGGAGTAAGACCATACTTCGTGAGAAGGGCATCCTTCATGTCAGCATAGGTGAGGTGATACCCCTTACCCAAAGCTATCAGAGCATCCCTTGCTTCTTCCGGGAAAAGTGGCCACAATCCTGCTCCTCAATTCTCCTCAGGGACCCCATTCATGTGTATGGCTGCCTCATAACCCTGGAACCACCTTTGTATGTCATCCCCCTTCTTGAACTCCTTGCCTACGTTCTTGGGAATGTGCACAATCCTGTCTGCCTTTCTGGACGAATTGCTGCCACCATCTGAGCCTGACTTACTCCTAAGTTCTAGCTCCTTCAGTTCTCTCTCATGCTCTAAGAGCATCTTCCTCTCCTCTATGGCCAATCTCTTCTCCTCCCGCTCACTCTCCAGCCTGAGCTTCTGCAGCTCGAACTGCCTTGCCTCCCGCCTGTCCTCCAGCTCCTCTGGGGACAGACTGCTGCTGCCTGACCTGGCGGGTTCCCCCTACCCAAAAGCACATCCACCCTGGAAATAGGCTCCTCCGCCTCCTCACTGAGATCACCAGGCTGCCCATTGGCATGTCTGGCTGCTACCCAGGCCCTCAGCGCCTTCTGTAGCTCCTCCTTCCTTGTGAGGCCTTTAATTTGGACTTTCAGGTTTTTACAAATCGCTCGTAACTCCTTTACGGCGTAGGATTCCAACCTGTCCTCCTCAAAGATAACTTCCAGAGATGCAACGGATGATGCAATTGATTCAGGCATGACAAAAGTCGTGAGTTGAAAACTGGCAAGATCAAAAATAGGCCAAAAGAAAAAGAACCAGTATGTGGTACGTAATGGTCTGCGATATGGTAGTAGTGCACACCAATCACTGTAAGTCAAGTGCAAACGCAAGCCCTATCCTCACCGCTGACAACCAATGTTAGAAATGGGATCTCTAGTTGGCAAGGGCTTGCACCTTTGTCCAAGTAGGGACCCTTCTTCCTAGTCAGGGTAAGGGTTGTTACACTCGTGAAGTAACCCCTGCTCACCCTCGTGGTAGCTTGGCACGAGCAGTCAGGCTTAATTCAGAGGCAGTGTGTAAAGCATTTGCACATAACCAACAGTAATACAGTGTAAGCACTACAAACGGACACCACACCAGTTTAGAAAAATAACCAATATTTTATATACTCAAGACAAGACCAATTACGACAAAAATCCACAATACTATACTTTACGAATGAATACTTGATACGTTAACTTCTTCTTTGCAGGAATAGCACAAAAGCAAAGTTCGTACGAGTCGGTAGCTCCGTCCGAGCCTACCGTGATGCTGAAAACCACAAAGTCTAACAGTTCCAGCCGACCGCGTCGATACGGGCCAGCAGAGTCATGAACAGACTCGGTCACAGTACCTTTTCTCGTTGTGGCTGGTACGGAGTGTACGAGCCGGTCGGCGTTCGTCGCGGTTGCGGTGCAAGACGGAGTGATGCAAGGTGCGGTGTCCCTCGATGCGGTGCAGGCAGCGGCTCGATGAGCGTCGTGCAGACGGAGTCGGTGAGTCCAAGGCGTGCGATGCAGGGCGAGACGATGCTCGATGCGGCGCTGACAGGTTGCGATGCAGGCGACCTAGCCGGAGTGCGGGAGCTGGCGTCGGACAGCGGTGCGAGTCGGGGCGGTGCGTCGCAGACGTGCGAGCGGTGCCCCAAATGCGGTGCGGTCTCGACTCTTGAGCCAGTTGCAGCGACAGTGTTGGTCTGGTCCGGCTGGCCCAGTGAAGCGATGCGATGCGAACTGCGGTGCCCACAGGTCACGGTGCAAGCAGCGGCTCGATGTTGGCGGCGTCGGACGTCGCCCACGGTGAGACCAGGGTTGCGATGCGAAGCGGGGCGATGCGGTCTGCGGTGCAAACAGGTCACCGGCCAGGGATGGATTCGGTTGACGGAGTCGGTCGCAGTTCCCTTCCTCTGTGGCGACTGAAACAGCATTCCAGAAGCGGTACCCAGAGGCTTGTGAAGTCTTTGTAGTCCCTGAGACTTCTTAACAGGAGGCCAGCTCGGTTCCTGGCCCTTGGAGATACTCAGCACAAGTTTGTAGAAAGTTCAGTCCAGTCCTTTCACTGCCCAAGACAGAAGCAGCAACTGCAGGCCAACCCAACAAAGCAACAACACAGCAAAGGGGCAGTACTCCTCCTGGCAGCTCTTCCAGCTCTTCGTCTTGGCAGGTTCCTTGATTCCAGCGAGATCTAAATTCATGGGGTCAGGGCCCCAATATTTATATCCCAAATTCCTTTGTTCTCTGAAGGCAGAGAGGCCTTCGCCTAGTCCAAACCAGTTCTGGAGCACTTTGTTGACAAGTCTCCGTCCCTTCTTTCAGTGAGTAGGCCAGGGACATCAGACGCACCACAGGAGGTGGAGCCAGCATTGTGGAGGGAAGGCACTGTCCTATTCAGGGCCCAGGTGCGACCCCTCCCACCCATCTACAGGTCGATCTGGCTATTCAGCCCTGCGCTGACTCACCCTGTCTCCTGGCATCCCCCAGCCCCTGTCACTCACATTCCAGACACGGAATACACAACCTCACAGAGGCAGGCTTGGATGGTTAGGCAAGAAAATACCCACTTTCTAAAAGTGGTATTTTCAAACCCAGAATGGTAAAACCAACCTTACTAAAAGCTGCATTTTATCATTCTGAGTCCAGGCATACTAAACTCGAATTTCTACCATGTTCCCGGGGTCAGTTAGGATTATATACTGTAATAATCAAAACCGCCCGTTCTGGCCTAGGGGGAACAGGTAGCCTTGCAATAGTGAAAAACGAACTAGGCTGTAATTCACTATCAGGACATGCCGCACACACCCGGGCATGTCCTACCTTTCGCGTACAACGCACCCTGCCCACAGGGGTACCTTGGGCCTACCTTAGGGGTGACTAACATGTCGCAAAGGGAAGGTTTAGGGACTTGCAAGTGTGTGCACTTGCCAAGTCGACATGGCAGCCCCAGGCTGCGCACAGGCTCTGCGATGGCAGGCCCGAGTTACACTTTACGGGCTGTTTGCGTGGGTGGCACAATCCAGTGCTGCAGCCCACCAACAGCATTTGGTCTATAGGCCCTGGCACTCGCAGTGCACTTTACAAGGGACTGACACATAAACCAAATAGGCCAATCATGGAAACACCAATCCATAACACATTTTATACAGGAGCACTTGCACTTTCCCACTGGACCGCAGTGAGGAAAGTGCGCAGAATCATCACACCAGCAAAAACAGAGTCAAAACCGGGAGGTCAGAAAGCAAAAAGTCAGGGGAAACACGCCAAAAAATGCCAAGTCTAACACTCCTACAGCTGAAATCTGAATCCCCACGGGTATTAGTGACATTCATCTCCCTTGCACCACTGGGAATCAACTTTGTGGGACAATTGGTAATTCTATCCGTGCTCCACATTTTTCCATTTTCAAGTATGACCACATTTTCCTTGACCTCTTTGATTTTCTCAGGAGCATAGAATTTATCACCTCTACTGCCTGCAACAAAAGGTTTCCTGACAAGAACCCACTGTCCCTCTTTCCAGAACTTGCTAATCCATTGTGCTATGCACGCGTGGGTTCGTATCCCATCCTCGTCGCCAAAAATGAAGTGATGAATGACGCAATCAGGTAAGTCCAGTAAATACTTTATTCACGAGTTTAAGAAATATCACCTTCAGCTTGCCAGAGTGAAGACACAAGTCACCACAGCCATCATTCTAACTCAGGCTCTCACCGAACATTCTAAAGGGAGACACTAAGAGGGACAGAGAGGCGGGGGAGGAGGGAAGGACCAAGTGGAGAAAAATCACAACAGTAGGCCTACTGCCCGCGACAGAAAACGGCCCAAAACGCAACGTGGACACACCACATTTTCACAGTGAAAACGGACCCTTTTTTTGCAAAGTGCCTAGCTGTAGATTTTGAACCCTAACTCTGCCAGCACCTAGGGAAACCTAGCAAACCTATACATTTGTGAAAACTAGACACCCAGGAGAATCCAGGATGGGGTGACTTGACTGGATCTCACCAGGTTCTGTTACCCAGAATCCCTTGCAAACCTAAAGATTTGTCCAAAAAAACACATTTTCCTCACATTTCTGTGGTGGAAAGTTATGGAATCTGCGTGGATCCACAAAATTCCACCCACCTCGCGTTCCCCAAAGTCTTCCGAGAAAATTGGTACCTCACTTGTGTGGGTAAGCCTAGTGCCCGCGACAGGAAACGGCCCAAAACGCAACGTGGACACACCACATTTTCACAGTGAAAACGGACCCTTTTTTTGCAAAGTGCCTACCTGTAGATTTTGAACCCTAACTCTGCCAGCACCTAGGGAAACCTAGCAAACCTATACATTTTTGAAAACTAGACACCCAGGGGAATCCAGGATGGGGTGACTTGACTAGCTCTCACCAGGTTCTGTTACCCAGAATCCCTTGCAAACCTAAATATTTGTCAAAAAAACCACATTTTCCTCACATTTCTGTGGTGGAAAGTTATGGAATCTGCGTGGATCCACAAAATTCTACCCACCCCGCGTTCCCCAAAGTCTTCCGAGAAAAATGGTACTTCACTTCTGTGGGTAGGTCTAGTGCCTACGACAGGAAACGGCCCAAAACGCAACATGGACACACCACATTTTCACAGTGAAAACGGACCCTTTTTTTGCAAAGTGCCTAGCTGTAGATTTCGAACCCTAACTCTGCCAGCACCTAGGGAAACCTAGCAAACCTGTACATTCTTTAAAACTAGACACCCAGGGGAATCCAGGATGGGGTGACTTGACTGGCTCTCACCAGGTTCTGTTACCCAGAATCCCTTGCAAACCTAAACATTTGTAAAAAAAAACACATTTTCCTCACATTTCTGTGGTGGAAAGTTATGGAATCTGCGTGGATCCACAAAATTCCACCCAACCCGCGTTTCCCAAAGTCTTCCGAGAAAAATGGTACATCACTTGTGTGGGTAGGCCTAGTGCCCGCGACAGGAAACGGCCCAAAACGCAACGTGGACACACCACATTTCCACAGTGAAAACGGACCCTTTTTTTTCAAAGTGCCTAGCTGTAGATTTCGAACCCTAGTTCTGCCGGCACCTAGGGAAACCTAGCAAACCTATACATTTTTGAAAACTAAACACCCAGGGGAATCCAGGTTGGGGAGACTTGTCTGGCTCTCACCAGGTTCTGTTACCCAGAATCCCTTTCAAACCTCAAAATTTGTAAAAAAAAAAACACATTTTCCTCACATTTCTGTGGTGGAAAGTTCTGGAATCTGCATGGATCCACAAAATTCCACCCACCCCGCATTCCCCAAAGTCTTCCAAGAAAAATGGTACCTCACTTGTATGGGTAGGTCTAGTGCCCGCGACAGCAAACGGCCCAAAACGCAACGTGGACACACCACATTTTCACAGTGAAAACGGACCCGTTTTTTGCAAAGTGCCTAGCTGTAGATTTTGAACCCTAGCTCTGCCGGCACCTACGGAAACCTAGAAAACCTATACATTTTTGAAAACTAGACACCCAGGGGAATCCAGGATGAGGTGACTTGACTGGCTCTCACCAGGTTCTGTTACCCAGAATCCCTTGCAAACCTAAAGATTTGTCAAAAAAACCACATTTTCCTCACATTTCTGTGGTGGAAAGTTATGAAATCTGCGTGGATCCACAAAATTCTACCCACCCCGCGTTCCCCAAAGTCATCCGAGAAAAATGGTACCTCACTTCTGTGGGTAGGTCTAGTGCCTGCGACAGGAAACGGCCCAAAACGCAACGTGGACACACCACATTTTCACAGTGAAAACGGACCCTTTTTTTGCAAAGTGCCTAGCTGTAGATTTCGAACCCTAGTTCTGCCGGCACCTAGGGAAACCTAGCAAACCTATACATTTTTGAAAACTAAACACCCAGGGGAATCCAGGATGGGGAGACTTGTCTGGCTCTCACCAGGTTCTGTTACCCAGAATCCCTTTCAAACCTCAACATTTGTAAAAAAAACCCACATTTTCCTCATATTTCTGTGGTGGAAAGTTCTAGAATCTGCGTGGATCCACAAAATTCCACCTACCCCGCATTCCCCAAAGTCTTCCGAGAAAAATGGTACCTCACTTGTATGGGTAGGTCTAGTGCCCGCGACAGGAAACGGCCCAAAACGCAACATGGACACACCACATTTTCACAGTGAAAACGGACCCTTTTTTTGCAAAGTGCCTAGCTGTAGATTTTGAACCCTAGCTCTGCCGGCACCTATGGAAACCTAGAAAACCTATACGATTTTGAAACCTAGAAACCTAGGGGAATCCAGGAGGGGGTGACTTGACTGGCTCTCACCAGGTTCTGTTACCCAGAATCCCTTGCAAACCTAAATATTTGTCAAAAAAACCACATTTTCCTCACATTTCTGTGGTGGAAAGTTATGGAATCTGCGTGGATCCACAAAATTCTACCCACCCCGCGTTCCCCAAAGTCATCCAAGAAAAATGGTACCTCACTTCTGTGGGTAGGTCTAGTGCCTGCGACAGGAAACGGCCCAAAACGCAACGTGGACACACCACATTTTCACAGTGAAAACGGACCCTTTTTTTGCAAAGTGCCTAGCTGTAGATTTCGAACCCTAACTCTGCCAGCACCTAGGGAAACCTAGCAAACCTGTAAATTTTTTAAAACTAGACACCCAGGGGAATCCAGGATGGGGTGACTTGACTGGCTCTCACCAGGTTCTGTTACCCAGAATCCCTTGCAAACCTAAACATTTGTCAAAAAAAACCACATTTTCCTCACATTTCTGTGGTGGAAAGTTATGGAATCTGCGTGGATCCACAAAATTCCACCCACCCCGCGTTTCCCAAAGTATTCTGAGAAAAATGGTACCTCACTTGTGTGTGTAGGTCTAGTGCCCGCGACAGGAAACGGCCCAAAACACAACGTGGACACACCACATTTTCACAGTGAAAACGGACCCTTTTTTTGCAAAGTGCCTAGCTGTAGATTTTGAACCCTAGCTCTGCCGGCACCTACGGAAACCTAGAAAACCTATACATTTTTGAAAACTAGACACCCAGGGGAATCCAGGATGGGGTGACTTGACTGGCTCTCACCAGGTTCTGTTACCCAGAATCCCTTGCAAACCTAAAGATTTGCCCAAAAAAACACATTTTCCTCACATTTCTGTGGTGGAAAGTTATGGAATCTGCGTGGATCCACAAAATTCCACCCACCCCGCGTTTCCCAAAGTATTCTGAGAAAAATGGTACCTCACTTGTGTGTGTAGGTCTAGTGCCCGCGACAGGAAACGGCCCAAAACACAACGTGGACACACCACATTTCCACAGTGAAAACGGACCCTTTTTTTGCAAAGTGCCCAGCTGTAGATTTTGAACCCTAACTCTGCCAGCACCTAAGGAACCTAGCAAACCTATACATTTTTTAAAACTAGACACCCAGGGAAATCCAGAATGGGGTGACTTGACAAGCTCTCACCAGGTTCCGTTACCCAGAATCCCTTGCAAACCTAAATATTTGTCCAAAAAAACAGATTGTCCTCACATTTCTGTGGTGGAAAGTTATGGAATCTGCGTGGATCCACAAAGTTCCACCCACCCCGCGTTTCCCAAAGTCTTCTGAGAAAAATGGTACCTCACTTGTGTGGGTAGGCCTAGTGCCCGCGACAGGAAACGGCCCAAAACGCAACGTGGACACACCACATTTTCACAGTGAAAACTGAACCTTTTTTTGCAAAGTGCCTAGCTGTAGATTTTGAACCCTAGCTCTGCCAGCACCTAGGGAAACCTAGCAAACCTATAAATTTTTGAAAACTAGACACCCAGGGGAATCCAGGATGGGGTGACTTGTCTGACTCTCACCAGGTTCTGTTACCCAGAATCCCTTGCAAACCTCAATATTTGTAAAATAAAACACATTTTCCTCACATTTCTGTGGTGGAAAGTTCTAGAATCTGCGTGGATCCACAAAATTCCACCACCCCGCATTCCCCAAAGTCTTCTGAGAAAAATGGTACCTCACTTGTGTGGGTAGGTCTAGTGCCCGCGACAGGAAACGGCCCAAAACGCAATGTGGACACACCACATTTTCACAGTGAAAACTGACCTTTTTTTGCAAAGTGCCTAGCTGTAGATTTCGAACCCTAGTTCTGCCGGCACCTAGGGAAACCTAGCAAACCTATACATTTTTGAAAACTAAACACCCAGGGGAATCCAGGATGGGGAGACTTGTCTGGCTCTCACCAGGTTCTGTTACCCAGAATCCCTTTCAAACCTCAAAATTTGTAAAAAAAAACACATTTTCCTCACATTTCTGTGGTGGAAAGTTCTGGAATCTGCGTGGATCCACAAAATTCCACCCTCCCCGCATTCCCCAAAGTCTTCCGAGAAAAATGGTACCTCACTTGTATGGGTAGGTCTAGTGCCCGCGACAGGAAACGGCCCAAAACGCAACGTGGACACACCACATTTTCACAGTGAGAACGGACCCTTTTTTTGCAAAGTGCCTAGCTGTAGATTTTGAACCCTAGCGCTGCCGGCACCTAGGGAAACCTAGCAAACCTATACATTTTTGAAAACTAGACACCCAGGGGAATCCAGTATGGGGTGACTTGTCTGGCTCTCACCAGGTTCTGTTACCCAGAATGCCTTGCAAACCTCAAAATTTGTTAAAAAAAAACACATTTTCCTCACATTTCTGTGGTGGAAAGTTCTGGAATCTGTGTGGATCCGCAAAATTGCACCCACCCCGCATTCCCCAAAGTCTTCTGAGAAAAATGGTACCTCACTTGTGTGGGTAGATTTTGAACCCTAGCTCTGCCGGCACATAGGGAAACCGCGACAGGCAAGGGCCCAAAACCTATTGAGGCGACATCAAAATTACCTATCACAAAATAACCTCGCTGGACTCCCCCGGGTGTCTAGTTTTTAGAAATGTGTGGGTTTGGTAGTTTCCCAAGATGGCCGCCGAGCCCGGGGCCAAAAACCCAGGTGAGCCCCCTTGCAAAACCAGGTTGTTTTGTGATAGGTCATTTTGATGACTCCTCAATACGTTTTGGGCCCTTGCCTGTCGCGGGTACTTGACCCACCCACGCGAGTGAGAGATCATTTTTATCGGGAGACATGGGGGAACACTGGGTGGTAGGAAATTTGTGGATCCACGTAGATTCCAGAACTTTCCCACACAGAAATTTGAGAAAAAGATGATTTTTTTCAGCAAAATTTGAGGTTTGCAGGGGATTCTGGGTAGGGAAACGTTGGGGGATCCACGCAAGCCATACCTTGCTGGACTCCCCGGGGTGTCTAGTTTTCAGAAATGTGTGGGTTTGGTAGGTTTCCCTAGATGGCTGCGGACCCCGGGACCAAAAAGGCAGATGCCCCCTATGTATCCGAAAATGACCTGGTTTTGCAAGGGGGGTCCCATGAGTTTTTGGCCCCGGGGTCAGCAGCCATCTAGGGAAACCTACCAAACCCACACATTTCTGAAAACTAGAGACCCGGGGGAGTCCAGCGAGGTATGGCTTGTGTGGGTCTCCCAACGTTTCTCTACCCAGAATCCCCAGCAAACCTCAAATTTAGCTGAAAAAAATCACTTTTTTCTAAAATGTCTGTCTGGGAAAGTTCTGGAATCTACGTGGATCCACAAATTTCCTACCACCCAGCGTTCCCCCAGGTCACCCGATAAAAATGATACCTCACTCGCGTGGGTGGGTCAAGTACCCGCGACAGGCAAGGGCCCAAAACGTAAGGAGGAGACATCAAAATGACCTATCACAAAACAACCTGGTTTTGCAAGGGGAGTCACCTGGGTTTTTGGCCCCGGGCTCGGCGCCCATCTTGAAAAACTACCAAACCCACACATTTCTGAAAACTAGACACCCGGGGGAGTCCAGCGAGGTATGGCTTGTGTGGGTCCCCAAACATTTCCCTACCCAGAATCCCCTGCAAACCTCAAATGTAGCTGAAAAAATCACTTTTTTCTCACATTTCTGTCTGGGAAAGTTCTAGAATCTACGTGGATCCACAAATTTCCTACCACCCAGCGTTCCCCCAGGTCTCCCGATACAAATGATACCTCACTCACGTGGGTGGGTCAAGTACCCGCGACAGGCAAGGGCCCAAAACGTATTGAGAGACATCAAAATGACCTATCACAAAACCTGCACCTGGTTTTGCAAGGGGGGTCACCTGGGTTATTGGCCCCGGGCTCGGCGCCCATCTTGGGAAACTACCAAACCCACACATTTCTGAAAACTAGACACCCGGGGGAGTCCAGCGAGGTATGGCTTGTGTGGGTCCCCCAACATTTTCCTACCCATAATCCCCTGCAAACCTCAAATTTAGCTGAAAAAATCACTTTTTTCTCAAACTTCTGTCTGGGAAAGTTCTGGATTCTACGTGGATCCACAAATTTGCTACCACCCAGCGTTCCCCCAGGTCTCCCGATAAAAATGATACCTCACTCGCGTCGGTGGGTCAAGTACCCGCGACAGGCAAGGGCCCAAAACGTATTGCGGAGACATCAAAATGACCTGTCACAAAACAACCTGGTTTTGCAAGGGGGGTCACCTGGGTTTTTGGCCCCGGGCTCGGGGGCCATCTTGAGAAACTACTAAACCCACACATTTCTGAAAACTAGACACCCGGGGGAGTCCAGCGAGGTATGGCTTGCATGGATCCCCCAATGTTTCCCTACCCAGAATGCCCTGCAAACCTCAAATTTAGCTGAAAAAACCACATTTTCCACATGTTTTTGGGTGGAATCACCGTGCCGGCACAAATGTCCTACCCCACAGCGTTACTCTCAGTCTCCCGAGTAAAATGATACCTCACTTGTGTGGGTGGGGCAAGGGCATGTGACTGGGAAGAGCCCAAAACATAGGGATTTAGGGTATAGCACAGACAATTCTAAGCGCTACATTTTTAAAAAAATGCGTTTTTAGCCAATTCTGCATTGAACACCCACACAAGTGAGGTATCATTTTACTCGGGACACTAAGGAGAATGCTGTGGGGTAGGACATTTGTGCCGGCACGGTGATTCCACCCAAACATATGTGGAAAATGTTGTTTTTTCAGCTAAATTTGAGGTTTGCAGGGGATTCTGGGTAGGGAAACGTTGGGGGATCCACGCAAGCCATACCTCATTGGACTCCCCCGGGTGTCTAGTTTTCATAAATGTGTGGGTTTGGTAGGTTTCCCTAGATGGCGGCGAGCCTGGGGCCAAAAAACCAGGTGCCCCCCCCAAAGCCAGGTTGTTTTGTTATAGGTAATTTTGAAGTCTCCACAGTACGATTTGGGCCATTTCCTGTTGCAGCCACTATGCCTGCCCACACATGTGAGGTACCATTTTTATCGGGAGACCTGGGGGGAACGCTGGGTAGTAGGAAATTTGTGTCAGCCCGGTGATCCTATAACTTTCTCACACAGAAATGTAAGAAAAAATTGTTTTTTTCAACAAAATGTGAAGTTTGCAGGGGATTCTGGGTAGGGAAATGTTGGGGGACCCACGCAAGCCATACCTTGCTGGACTCCCCCGGGTGTCTAGTTTTCAGAAATGTGTGGGTTTGGTAGGTTTCCCTAGATGGCCGCCGAGCCCGGGGCCAAAAACTCATGGGACCCCCCTTGCAAAACCAGGTTGTTTTGTGATAGGTAATTTTGATGTCGCCTCAATAGGTTTTGGGCCCTTGCCTGTCGCGGGTACTTGACCCACCCACGCGAGCGAGGTACCATTTTTATCGGGAGACCTGGGGCAAGGCTGGGTGGTAGGAAATTTGTGGATCCACGCAGATTCCAGAACTTTCCCACACAGAAATTTGAGAAAAAGTGATTTTTTCAGCTAAATTTGAGGTTTGCAAGGGATTCTGGGTAGGGAAATGTTGGGGGACCCACGCAAGCCATACCTTGCTGGACTCCCCCGGGTGTCTAGTTTTCAGAAATGTGTGGATTTGGTAGGTTTCCCTAGATGGCCGCTGACCCCGGGGCCAAAAAGTCATGGGACCCCCCTTGCAAAACCAGGTTGTTTTGTGATAGGTAATTTTGATGTTGCCTCAATAGGTTTTGGGCCCTTGCCTGTCGCGGATACTTGACCCACCCACACAAGTGAGGTACCATTTTTCTCGGAAGACTTTGGGGAATGCGGGGTGGGTGGAATTTTGTGGATTCACACAGATTCCAGAACTTTCCACCACAGAAATGTGAGGAAAATATGTTTTTTTTTTTACAAATTTTGAGGTTTGCAAGGGATTCTGGGTAACAGAACCTGGTGAAAGCCAGACAAGTCACCCCGTCCTGGATTTCCCTGGGTGTCTAGTTTTCAAAAATGTATAGGTTTGCTAGGTTTCCCAATGTGCTGGCAGAGCTAGGGTTCAAAATCTACAGCTAGGCACTTTGCAAAAAAAGGGTCCGTTTTCACTGTGAAAATGTGGTGTGTCCACGTTGCGTTTTGGGACGTTTCCTGTCACGGGCACTAGGCCTACCCACACAAGTGAGGTACCATTTTTCTCGGAAGACTTTGGGGAATGCGGGGTGGGTGGAATTTTGTGGATCCACACAGATTCCAGAACTTTCCACCACAGAAATGTGAGGAAAATGTGTTTTTTTTTTACAAATTTTGAGGTTTGCAAGGGATTCTGGGTAACAGAACCTGGTGAGAGCCAGACAAGTCACCCCATCCTGGATTTCCCTGGGTGTCTAGTTTTCAAAATGTATAGGTTTGCTAGGTTTCCCTAGGTGCCGGCAGAGCTAGGGTTCAAAATCTACAGCTAGGCACTTTGCAAAAAAAGGGTCCGTTTTCACTGTGAAAATGTGGTGTGTCCACATTGCGTTTTGGGCCGTTTCCTGTCGCGGGCACTAGGCCTACCCACACAACTGAGGTACCATTTTTCTCTGAAGACTTTGGGGAACACGGGGTGGGTGGATTTTTGTGGATCCACACAGATTCCAGAACTTTGCACCACAGAAATGTGAGGAAAATGTGTTTTTTTGGACTCATTTTGAGGTTTGCAAGGGATTCTGGGTAACAGAACCTGGTGAGAGCCAGCAAGTCATCCCATCCTGGATTCCCGTGGGTGTCTAGTTTTCAAAAATGTATAGGTTTGCTAGGTTTCCCTAGGTGCCGGCAGAGCTAGGGTTCAAAATCGACAGCTAGGCACTTTGCAAAAAAAGGGTCAGTTTTCACTGTGAAAATGTGGTGTGTCCACATTGCGTTGTGGGCCGTTTCCTGTCGCGGGCACTAGGCCTACCCACACAAGTGTGGTACCATTTTTCTCGGAAGACTTTGGGGAATGCGGGGTGGGTGGAATTTTGTGGATCCATGCAGATTCCAGAACTTTCCACCACATAAATGTGAGGAAAATATGTTTTTCTTGACAAAGTTTGAGGTTTGCAAGGGATTCTGGGTAACAGAACCTGGTGAAAGCCAGACAAGTCACCCCATCCTGGATTCCCCTTGGTGTCTAGTTTTCAAAAATGTACAGGTTTGCTAGGTTTCCCTATGTGCCAGCTGCACTAGGGCCAAAAATTCACAGGTAGGCACATTGCTTAAAAAAAGTCTGTGCCTAGTGGGCTTTCTGCCGCCCTGAGGGGGAGTCGGGAGGGGGGGGGTTTGCCCCGATATGCCCCCAAGGGGGGCAGAAAGACTGTGGCTAATTTTTGGGAGGGTGGGGGCATTGGTATGCCCATTCTGGGCAGCCCCCATGCATAAAAAAGCCAGCGTAATCGCTGGTGCCTAGTGGGCTTTCTGCCCCCCCCGGGGGCAGATCAGGGGCCACTGCCCCCTTCTGCCCCCCCGGGGGGGCAGAAAGACTGGAATTTCTCTGGGGGTATTGTCATGCCCATTTTGGGCAGTCCCCACCCTACATGAATAAAAAAAAAATCCCTGGATTCTAGTGGGCATTCTGCCCCCCAGGGGGGGCAGAAAGACTGGAATTTTTGCGGGCGGGGGTGGGGGCATTGGCATGCCCGTTTTGGGCAGCCCCCACCCCTCATTCAAATTGGCAAAAAAAATCCATGGCGTCTAGTGGGCTTTTTGCCCCCCCTGGCATTTCAGTTTCGGTTTCTATGAAATGACGTCAGCGCGACGTGCGCGCTGATCGTCATTTCACAGAAACGGGGGGGCCTCGGGAGCTGGGGAAGCTCTTCCCCAGCTCCCGAGGCTTTAGGGGAGAAAAAGAAATCCCTCTGGTGCCTGCACCAGAGGGATTTCCGGTGCCATGTGCCAGGACGGCCGGGAGCCGTCCTGCGCACACGAGCACTGTTGCGCACGACAGCTCTCGGCCGTCGTGCGCACAGAAGGGGTTAAGTCCCAATAATAAAGTCAAAATCGAATGGGTGATGCCACAATAAAAGCTTGTTGATACTCAGGATGGGTGTCAGCTCTTAATGCATACATCAGCAAGTAATACCTGGCTCGCCCATAAGTTAACCCTACCTATGCTGTTATGTTGAAACAAACTTGCTTTTCAGTAAAAAAAGTAACTTTATGTATGATTTTGCAGTAATAAATAATAAGAAAATCTGAGGTTTATGCTGGGTAAAGGAAAAGTGTGTGTAAGATGCTACTGAAAATTCATATTTGGAAAGAAAACTCTGTGTACAGAGAATCATGTTCTTCCAATGGCTTTACTTATAACTGTGAATTTTAAATTTAGCAGTAAAGCACCTATTTAAGTCTCTTTGGAGTGCAATTAAAGAATTGGTAACTTACACTTGTTGTACATTTCAGTAGGGCATGTGCTAGCTGTTTATTCCAAAGCACATCACATAGCATGACACTTCTTTTTATGTTCTTCTTCATGTGGAAATGATTCTTATAAGAATGTATTGTTTTTAGGTCTCGACTGAGACAGCACTTGCGATGTCACTTGCAAGATCTCTTGTAAACAAAAAACGCCTAAAAAAGGGCTTAGAACCCACCATTACTTGCCATTGGTTGGCTTTGAAGGCACTCTCATTTCCTTGCCTCTCATTGGTCAGCGCTTCTTGCCTTCACTTTCTCTTCCTGTGTTTGTCCGTTCTGTGGAGCATGGACCATGTACAGCTTCCTGCCTGCAGCCAGTGTCCTTGCACTGGCCGCACACTTCTAGAGATACTTTTTCTATTTTCTTTGTTGCACTCCATAAGAGTGAGTGTGTTTGCAGTCCATCTCCCCTGCTCTGCACCCTTGCTTGCTTTGTTGCCCTCATACCTTTCTCCCTCTATCTGTGGTGTGACTTGATCACCTCCCTTTGTCGTTTCTTGCCCAGCCCCCACTCTCCTCTTGCTGTGTGTGCTGTAGTTCGCTCCCTCCCACTGCCTGTGGTGTAGATTGTTCCATGCCTCCCTCTTCCCGCCGTCTGTGATGTTGCCTTTCCTGCCCTTCTCCAATACTGTCCTCCGTTTCTTGCCCCTTCCATTACGCTGTCCCTCCTCTCGCTGATGGTCATTTTGATGGTCCTCATCCCACCCTGTGTACCCTTCTGCCCCATCCCACATTGACTAAGGCAAATAGCTCTCTCATACGCAAATGCTGTTTGGCTTTGTCAATGTTTTTTTTGCCATGTTGTACAGCAGAACATCGGCTGTGCAACATGCCAGAAAGTAAAGAAAATATGATGTGGTCAGCACTGACCATGTCATAGCGCTTTTTTTTAAACTTTCATCCATGTTGCACAGAAGCTGCATTGCTGTACAACATGAGTAAAATAAATTCACAAAGCCAATAGATCTTGCATAGATGAGATCTAGTGGTTCTGCCAGTGCTTGTTTTAGTTAGTGGTTATAGTGCATGGGGAATTGAAGCACAGTAAATAGTAGGGGTTATATTACCTATTCATTGTGTGACTGCACCCACCTGGAGGGAATCGCCTGGGGTTGGCGTCCCCCCATACGCCTCTTTCCAAGGAGCACCTGGCGATGCACTGATTGTGCACCACATCTTAGATGGCTCTCGTTGTGGTGCTATGATTGGCTAGTTTTCCCCATCTGGGGATATTATTTGACATGGTTCCAGCCTTTTTCTTCACATTCCCCATGCTGTACCAACACCCAGGCATCCTTTGTTTAAGGTTGTCTGAGGTAAAGGGTGTCTTCCTTTGATCACTCCACTATTTGGACTCGTTAGGACCTGGAATGTCCTTGAGCCAGAATCCCTGTTCTTGGATAACAAGTCACACCTCTCGTTGAAAGGGCCATCATTTTGAAGACCTGCAGGAGGCAATCCGCTTCTTCGCTTTAAATGCACAACAACCTTTCAACAAGATTCCTGCTTATGCTGTATCTAATTATATAATTGTGTTTTCTTTCTTGCTCCTCCTGTCTCTCTCCATTTATTTTATCTTTCCTTCTTTTCTTACTTCTCTGTGTCTCATTCTCTCTCTCTCTCTCTCTCTCCTTGTCTCGCCACCTTTCATTTTCTTTTTCTCTGCCTTTCTCCCCAACCCTTGCTCAAGCCACATAAAAAATCCTTCCTCCAGTGTAGTCTGGGACTTCCCTTCTCTTGTTGCCCCTTCCTCATGTTTATTTATTATTCACTTCTCACAGCAAAGAGCGCCCCATAATCATAATGCCCATAAGGCACATATTTTCTTGCTTGTGGTGCCCCAGAAGAGGCAGAGGTGCCAACAAACATTTTAATGTTGTGGAGGGCTGCAAGGAGTGCAGGAGTCACCACAACAATATTATTTTTAAAACACTGTAAGTTTTAGGGATCATTAAATCCATGACCCCAGGAGAGCTTACCATATTTTTTAAAAACACTCTGAGCTGGAGCCATATTCTCTTCAGCAGGAGTCCATAGCACCCTTGTGGTGGCTTCTATGGCTGCATTTTGTAGCTTCAAAAATGTTGAGAGACTCAAAGACATAATGATGCTTTTATTTTTTAAATAAAACTTTGTTACATTTTTTATGGCAATCACTTTTATTAAAAATTGCTCTTCAAAATTATTGGTCCTTTGATGAAGTCAGTAGGTCTTGTTACTTAAAATGCCACCCAGGCCCTGTGCCCAACCCCCCACTGTGCCTGGTTTGTGCGCCAGGCCCTGTGGCGAACCCCACGGCCAATCCTATGCCAAGTACGCTATCAGGCCCTGCAGCCAACCCTATGGTGTGCACGGCCAAAGGCTCTGTGCCGTGTAGGGCTGGTTGCCTACAGGGGGCATAAAAGATGGCTAGGCCGTGGAGCAAGCCCCATGCTGAAGGCCGTGTGCAGCGTGGGGTGGGCATTATGTATGGTAATAAAATATCAATTTATAGTAAAAAAAACCCTAAAAATTCACCAAACAAAACAACAGTTAAAGCGATGTTATAGTTAGGTATTATAATAATATCTTACTTAGCATTACAAAGAACCTTAGAAATTCACTGAAAAAACAAAGGTTAAAGGGACATTGTAGTTAGGTGAACATGTCAGTTAAAGCTTACCATTTTAATGGAACAAAAGCACTGAAATTCACCAGCTATAATTATCTTGAGTATCTATAACTAGTGCCCCAAAGTAACTATAACTTGCACCCCTGCCATGCACAGCTTAAGACCTCACATATTACATCACTCATGAGATGTTCCATGACTTCATTGATAATATGACTGCAACATCTGAAATGACATCATTGATGACAAGACGATGCCTTTTCTCTGCTCTCACTGCCTAAGGAGGCATGGTATTCCTACCCTCCCCCCACTATATATTTTTTTCAAACAATATTTCCAGGACACGGGCGTGAGCCTCCAAGTCCTAAAATGGCTGCCACAACATCTTTGTTGATGTGGTGTCAGCCAATCAGGTCTCATCTTTAGATCTGTCAGATCTTTGGCTCCTCCATAGCCTGATATATACCTACATTTTAAACTTTAATTTTTCGAAACCTACTCAACATCTCTACACTAAATCACAAAAAGGACGCTTTCTGCACCAAGATTTAGCTTTCTGTCAAGTTTGACATAATTCTATTGAGCCGTTGTTGGGTATCTCTACATAGGGAAAACTTATTTTGGGACCCCCCTTTTTCTCAGCCCCTGCCTGATGGATCACCCAGAAACTTTCCAGGAAGGAACTGAGGCAAATGAGAGAGACTTTTTTGGATTGTTTCTTGAACATTTGTCAAATGGTGCCCAAGTTATTGGAAAACATTTTATTTTTTTATGGAAACGTGGTCCTAAATGTAACTACCCAGTGGTGACCGCAAAGAAGAAATATATATTTATTTATTTATGTGTGTGTGTGCGTGCGTCTGTGTGGGTATATATTTGTATATACCTTTGAATAAAAGAACCCTTCATCAAATATCTTTAGGGCTTATTATAACTAACATTAACATTTTGTTTCCCACTGCCATAGCTCAAGGCCATGGGCTTTAACATAAGCAACAGAAGTATAGTGCCACTCAATAAGCAGTTTGATATGGTTAAAAACGGTTGCATTAAACATTGACTGCTAGTACTTATGTTTCCTTAGTAAACTTCACAAGTGTTCTTTAATAATCAAGACATTTATTGAAAGTTGCAATATTCATCATCATATTCCAGAATTAGCATATTTAGTTATCCTATAGAAAACCAGCACTATTCATTAGAGTTGCAAAAATGTATATGTACATTTGTTTGCTGAAGCTACACCCCTCACCTTTGCATCTGACTCGAAAGGGTCCTCTAGTAAATTTTTAAGAGATTCAGCTTTGTTAGAGACTCCAAACTGTTGCTTCTGACTCCAGAAGGACATCTAGTAATGACTTGAGGTACTGTAACTATGTGAATGGCCAGACCAACTGGCTTTGCCAGTGCTTGTTTTCCATTGGAAGCAAAAGCGGAGTCGTCTGCCAGAAGCCAACTAAATCATAAATAGTAATGAACGGCTCTCGCGGACAATGTAAACCAGAAGTATCTGTAGGCAGCAGAAAAATCCCCAGTGCAGGCCGGAGGGTGGTTGATGAGGGTAAAGAGACAGAACAAGCCCCGGGCCTGGCATCCACTGGCACAGCTCATTAGGCAGTAGCATGTCAGTCAGCGTTAGCTATCTGCATGCAGTCCAAGCTGCTGGTTCACTGCATGCATAGTGCTCATTATTATTAGCACCTGATCTGAGAGCGTCTGCTCAGACAGTGGGAAAGCGTGGTGTGCAATGCAGCCTGACAGGCAGCAAGAAGGAGCCTCATACATGACCAGGGGCCTATTTCAGGTGTAGTGTGGATTGTGGCCTCATGGTCGACATTGCTAAGTTAGCTTAGGCCTAGCTGCCATGATGCCTCCTTTGCACATGTTACTCCGTGACTTTGTTTTTCCAGACTCTGCTTGTGACCGTTCACATTAGAACTGTCTGCATTTCTGCCTTTCACCTTTTCTGATGTTCTCTGTGGTTTTCGTCTGCACACAATGTACAAGGTCGAAAAACAACGTCCCTTGTTGTTGCTGTTCTGGTCAGCCCATCGCACTTAGACATAACATGAAATACAGATGCACTGGAGAAATTCGTGTGCTTTTAATATTGTGATCTCCCTGTTGGTGGCACTTGGAGAAAAACCTTTCCAGGGAGAAGAGCTGTGCTTGTCTGATGATGTAAACCTTGCATCTAGTTCTTGAGGTATGGGGTCCCCCTGACAAAGCCCAGAGGTCTTCTATTTTTATAATAAACTAGTTACTAGCACGGGGAGGGTGGCAAGGCATTATAGTCCTTCATCCCCTGTCTTTATAAAATGCTGTCCCCGTTTGTATTCTATGGAATTGTAACTATGCTTACTATTTTGTCTTTATGCATTATGCTGCTAGTACTGGCACGTTGTAGGAGAGTAGGATCTGCCTCTTATGTTGCCCCCACTTTTTTTTCTGATGTTTACACTGGTTTCTGGCTATAGTCTGGCTGGGACCCTGCCAATCAGGGCCCCAGCCTCTCTGTTCTCTCTAAACGACTTGGAGTGCACTCTAGGTGCACTAGTGATTGGATACTGTGGTACCTTATGAGTCCCTAGTATATGGTACCTTAGGTACCAAGGGCATAGGTACCTAAGGCCTACCAGGGGCTGAAGCATGTATTATGCCACCCCTGGGAAGCAGACTAAATCTGACACCACAGGCCTGCTACTGCAGCCTGGGTGAGGAGGTGCTAGCACTCCTCACTGAGATATAGGTCCCCTGTATCTCCCCTGCACACACATTTAAACTTATCAGTCACCCCTAAGGCAGGCCCTATCCATCCTGAGGGCAGGGTGCTTAGTTCCTATGTGAGAGGGTGCCTCTGCCTGAGCAGGACCCCTCTGCAGCTCTCGGAGTCTATTCTCTGGGGCTGTTTGTGAATGCAGTCAAACCATATACTCTTAAGTGCATTATATCCTCGCAGTAAATGCTAACTTTGGAATGGCTGCATCAAAACATGTCGTGTTTGGTGTCAAACACTTTGGAATCATACCCCCACACCAGTAACTGGTGTGGGAGTATGATCCCACCCTTCTAGAGGGATAGACATGTGCCTACTGTGGAAACGCGGTAGAATCCTAAAGAGCCCTGGCATCACAAAATGGATGCCACCAGTCACAGACACTGGGCTGCCCTCCTGCTGATGACCGACACTCGCAGTGGAGGAGGCCCAACAATAGGTATCCTGCCCAAGGGGGTGTGACCACCTCCCAGACAGGGTTTAGTGTATTGGGGCTGGGTGGGTGCACTCCTAGAGTGCTTTGCAGTCCTGCACTGGGGGAGCAGAAGGCTCCTCTGTGCATACACCAGTTCAAACCGGCTCAGGGGCTACCTGCCCCTGCTCTGGCGCGAAACTGGACAAAGGGAAGTGGGTGTAGCCACCCACTCCCCTGACCCTCCCATAGGTGGGGTCATAGAGCTAGTCCCTCCCTTCTTTTTAGTATAAGAGGGGGAACCTGTGCATTGCAACCTAGATACCCCTGGACGACGCTCTAAAGAAGAATCCCGGACCTTCGATGTTCTACTACCTCTGGAAGACTGAAGAATCTCCCTTGGAGTCAAGGAGTGACTCCCCTGCTTGGCAGGCACCAAAAACTGCAACGACGGTCGCAAACTACGCCGCTCCCGCTAGAGCCCGAAGTCCCTGCAGCCCAGGAAAAGGATTTCCTGACTTCTCCAAGGCCATCGTGAGTCCACAGCAAAGCTGAGGCAAGTGGACCCCACGAGTGATGAGGAACCGCAGACCCTGGGTAATGTGCACTATTTTCGAGTGCAACCCCTTCACGACGTTCTACGAACTTGTGCTTTAGACCACGTGTGGTCCCAGCCTCTAGCAGAGATCCCTCCCAAGATCAGAGGCCTACCCCGTCCCGAGTGACTGTGGGCCCCTGTTGAGTGAATCCTCCCAAGGCGTCTTTGCGATCACTTGCCAGCCGGCTTGGGGGTCCCCTGAAGACTTTTCTACAAAACCAAAGGGCTCCCCTGGTTGCTCCAGGCCTGCCCTGACCTACCCTTGCTGGGTAAGTTCCCCAGACCTTGCTGGTTTGCACCATTGACTTTTTATCTTCTCCACAAGACTTGCTGCTACCAAGGCTTGTTGGCTCCAATCGGATCGCCAACACCGCAGTCAGCTGCAGACTTCGTGGGACACGCTGAATCCAGCTCTTGGTCATCCTCGACGCCTCCTGGACCTCGTGGTCGAAGAGTCAAGACACCCGTGATCGACCTGAATCTGTCGACGACGGTGGGCACTCATCTTCCTTGCCCCGGGTCACTGCCAAGTGACTTTGAACACTGTCCCCTCTGCTTTCAGGTCTTCCTTCTTCCGAATCCAGGCTTGGATTCCACCGGACACTTCTCCTGTCGTCGCAAGCAGCAAGTCTTCACTGGCTCCCATTGAAAACGACGCCGCGACCCGACACCAAAGGACACCTATGCACCCGGCTTCCCTGGGTGAGGTAACTTCAGCACTATGGTGCTCCTGTGGGTGTTGGCACTAGAACTACTTACCCTGTAAGTGACTTGCTTGTAGCTACTCTAGAAGTGCCCTAAAACTCCTGTTTTCCAAGTGCGACTATCGCATTGACTCGTACAGGGTTCGCGTCGGTGTTAGACACCCCGCGTCCTTCACCCTTGCAATTCTACCCGTAGCCGCGTCCTTCGACTCATACTGGGTTTGTGTCGGTGCTCTCGCCTCGAACACGCAAGGGACCTTTAACATTGATATCTCAATCGCGTCCTCTCGCATAGACTCGTACAGGACTCGCATCGGTGTCTGAACACCGCGTCCGTCCCCTGTGGGTCCCCTACAACTACCTGGGGTGGTTCTTTGGGGTCCCTCGATTCTACATGCTCTAGGCCCAGGTCTAGTCAAGCTAGGGTTGTGATACTTGATTGTGCTAACTTATTTTTAACCCATTGATTTGTACATATGTTCCTGACTTCTAATCTCATAAAGAGATTAGTAGAGAGTTGTTTAGTAATAAATACATATATATTTGATATATATCCCTGTGTGGTGTCCTTTCATTTGGTGATTCAGGAGATTGTGTGGTAAAACAAGCTGCTTTACATTCCTCCAAGACTTAGCCTGAAGGCTGCTCTCCACAGCTACCACTAGGATAGCTTTCTATAAAGGTTGTCTTAAACCTACCTACCATAAGAGTCGAATTGTACTGGTGCAAGGTGCCCACTTTAACTAGTGGACAGCATATACCAGGCCAATTTCTCACATTGGTGGCAGCGGTGGGATTCCAGCTTGCTATTGTTTTACCAGAAAATCTCTATTTGAATTACTAACTGAAAACCACTATAGGTACTCAAGGTACATATAAAGTCAAGCTTAGTATCAATAAGTTCTACTGAACTTAGAGCTGTGTGCCAAGGGATAGCACACCCTTTCTACAGCTCAAGCTAGTATCAGTAGGCCACAAACTAGTGTAGGTAGTACAACACTGCACAACACTAGAATGTCCTTAAGGGGTGGACCCAGTGGATCCACTCAGCCTCAGTATAAGGACATGACTTTCTTTGACTTGAAAGCCATGTGTGCTGCAAGGCACCTGAAGCTAGGACAGAGTCCCTCCACACTACACCTGATAGATCTTCTGACAGCAGATGATCTTAGATTAGCTCTAGGAGCTAATGGGTCTGAATCAGTGAGTGGGTCATTTACAGTGTCTGGGTCAGATGATGGACATCAGGATGACCAAGACTCTGTGGTTGTAGGGCCAGGTCCCAAGGGGTCTGAACAGGACAGAGGAATTCTCCCTAAGAGACCTGACAGAGTGGGAGAGAAGCCTAGGTCCCTTTCTAGGGACTCTGACCACTCCTATCACTCTGGCAGAGAAACTGTCCACCAGAGAGACTCCTACTTCCTAAGAAGAGAGAGTTCCTCTGAAAGACTGTACAAACTGCTGCAGTATGAGGAAGCAAGATTTGCCCTCAAAACCAAGCAGTTGGCATTAGATAAAGAAGCCTTTGAGTTCCAGAGAGCTTCTAGAAGAGAGGGGTTAGAACCCCCTGGTGGCAGCAACAGTGTCCCTAGAGGCAGAGAAAATATTCCAGACCATAGGAACCTGAGCAAGGTTGTTCCTCCCTACCAGAGTGGGGATGATATCCATAAGTGGATAACTGCTATGGAAAGGGCCTGTAGAGTACAACAGGTTCCCCAAAAGCAGTGGGCAGCAATCTTGTGGCTCTCCTTTTCAGATAAAGGTAGAGACAATCTCCTCACTGTTAGAGAAGAGGATGCTGATGACTATGAAGTCCTGAAGAGTGCACTGATAGATGGGTTTGGCTTAACCACTGAGCAGTACAGGTTGAAGTTCAGAGACACCCAGAAGCCACAGACTCAGGACTGGACTGACTTTGTGGATTGTGCAACCAAGGCTCTGGAGGGTTGGCTGGTTGGCAGTAGGGTTACTGATTTCAAGGGATTGTATAATCTAATGATGAGAGAACAGATCCTTAATAACTGCCAGAACCAGTTGTTGCATCAATACCTGGTGGACTCAGATCGGACCACTCCCCAAGAATTGGGAAAGAAGGCAGACAAGTGGGTCAGAACCAGGGTGAGGCAGAAAACCCAGAACCAAGGGGGTGACACAAAGAAGCAGGATTCTAAGGGCTCTGAGAAAAGTGGGGATAAGTCAAAAGACCAGAAGTCTTCACAAGGGCCCCAAAAATCTGCATCTGGTGGGGAGTCACAATCCAACAAGGGAAAAGGCCAAAAGAAGCCCTGGTGCAAATTCTGAAAACAGAAAGGGCACTGGACTTCTGATTGTAACAAGTCCAAAGACCAAACCACCACCACTCCTGCCCCTAAGGCAACTGTTCCCCCTAGTTCAGCTACTGGTGGAGGTGGTACTCAGAATAAGGGTGTAGTAGGGTTGACCCTGGGTTCTGAAGTGGACTCTGGCCTAGTCAGAGTACCCACTCAGGCAATGCTGATTTGTGATGGAGACATTGACATGTCCTTCCTGGTAAGTCCCAGTAATCTGGGCAAATACAAACAGCAGCCTGTAATAAATGGCAAACAGGCTTTGGCATTTAGGGACACAGGTGCTAGTGTCACCATGGTGGCAGAGGATCTGGTGGACCCTGGACAGATCATCCTGGGCGAAATGTACCAGGTGACCAATGCAAGCAATGTCAGGACCAACCATAGTCTGGCAGTTGTGAATTTCTCCTGGGGAGGGGTAACTGGCCTCAAGAAGGTTGTAGTCAGTGCAGACCTCCCTGTAGAATGTCTATTGGGCAATGATCTAGAAACTTCAGCCTGGTCTGAAGTAGAGTTATGGACTCATGCTGAGATGTTGGGCATCCCTGCAGAGGTATTTGAGGTGACCAGGTCACAGGCCAAAATGCATGACACTGAACCAGCTCTGGATCCTGAAATTATGGACCAGATGCTTCCCAGAAGAGGAGCAGTAGGGTTAAGGCAGTGCCTTCCCCTCTGTCTCAGATCACAGATTCCCCTCTTGAGGGAGGAGAAGCAGATCCTGAGGAAGGAACTGCCCCAGAGGGACTTGAGCCTGACCAGGTTGAGTTCCTGGGGGCAGGGGGCCCTTCTAGGGAAGATCTGAGTAAGGAGCAACAGTGCTGCCCCTCTCTTGAACCCCTCAGACAGCAGGCTGCTGCTGAGGCTGCTGGGAGTGCTAGTGGGTCTCATAAAGTTTATTGGGATGAGGGACTCCTATATTCTGAAGGTAGAGATCCAGCCCCTGGAGCCACCAGGAGGTTGGTAATACCTCCGAAGTTTAGGGGTTCCTCTTGACCCTAGCACATGACATCCCTTTGGCAGGTCACTTGGGCCAAAACAAGACCTGGGACAGGCTTGTTCCACATTTTCATTGGCCACATATGTCAGAGGACACAAAGGAGTTTTGTCGCTCCTGTGTCACATGCCAAGCCAGTGGCAAGGCAGGTAGCACCACAAAGGCCCCCCTGATACCACTACCTGTGGTGGGGGTACCCTTTGAAAGGGTAGGGATTGACATTGTTGGTACCCTTGACCCTCAAACTGCATCTGGGCACAGATTTATCCTGGTGGTAGTGGATCATGCCACCAGGTACCCAGAGGCAATTCCCCTGAGGACCACCACAGCCCCTGTGGTGGCAAGAGCCCTCATTGGAGTTTTCTCCAGAGTGGGTTTCCCAAAGGAGGTAATCTCTGACAGAGGTACCAACTTCATGTCAGGATATTTGAAAGCAATGTGGAAGGAGTGTGGTGTAACGTATAAGTTCTCCACCCCCTATTACCCACAATGCAATGGGTTGGTTGAACGCTTCAACAAAACCCTTAAGGGAATGATTAAAGGACTCCCAGAGAAGCTTAGGCGGAAATGGGACCTTCTTCTTCCCTGCCTGTTGTTTGCATACAGAGAAGTTCCACAGAAGGGGGTTGGTTACAGCCCATTTGAGCTTCTGTTTGGGCATCCTGTAAGAGGTCCATTATGTTTGGTAAAAGAGGGCTGGGAGTTACCTCTCAAACCCCCAAACAAGATGTGATGGACTATGTACTTGGTCTCCGCTCCAGGATGGCTGAATACATGAAAAAGGCAACCAAAAACCTGGAGGCCAGCCAAAAATTACAAAAAGCTTGGCATGACCAAAAGGCTGTGCTGACTGTATACCAGCCAGGACAGAAAGTGTGGGTGTTGGAGCCTGTGGCCCCAGCAGCCCTCCAAGACAAATGGAGTGGCCCCCATACAATAGTTGAGCAAAAGGGAGAAGTCACCTATCTGGTGAATCTTGGAACTCCCAGGAGCCCCCTGAGGGTGCTCCATGTCAACAGATTGAAACCATATGTTGACAGGGCTGACATGGGCTTGCTCATGGCAACTGATGAGGAACAGGAGGAGGAGAGTGACCCTCTCCCTGACCTGCTCTCACAGAACCCTGATGATGGGTCAGCAGATGGTGTTGCTTTGGCAAGCAGCCTCACTGACCATCAGCAAACTGAGTGCAGACAAGTTCTGCAGCAGTACAGACATATGTTTAGCCTGACCCCTAGTCAGACTACCTGGTGCACCCATGAGGTGGACACTGGAGACAGTCTGCCTGTCAAGAGTAAAATCTACAGGCAACCTGACCATGTCAGGGACTGTATCAGGACTGAAGTCCAGAAAATGTTGGAGTTAGGTGTGATTGAGCCTTCAGATAGCCCTTGGGCTAGCCCAGTAGTCCTAGTACCCAAGCCTCATACCCAGGGTGGTAAGAAAGAAATGAGGTTTTGTGTAGACTACAGAGGCCTCAATGCAGTCACCAGGACTGATGCCTATCCCATACCCAGGGCAGATGAGCTGATTGATACTTTGGCCTCAGCCAAGTATCTGAGTACATTTGACCTAACAGCTGGCTACTGGCAGATCAGGTTAGCTGATGATGCAAAAGCCAAAACAGCATTTTTGACCCCTGGTGGGCACTACCACGTTGTGGTGATGCCCTTTGGATTGAAAAATGCACCTGCCACTTTTCAGAGGTTGGTGAACAAAGTTCTGGCAGGGATGGAAACTTATTGCTCAGCTTATCTAGATGATATTGCTGTCTTTAGTTCCTCCTGGCAGGATCACCTGGTCCACCTCAGAAATGTTTTGGAGGCTCTGCAAAAAGCAGGCCTCACTATCAAGGCCACTAAGTGCCAGATAGGGCAGAGTCAGGGTGTGTACCTGGGCCACCTTGTGGGTGGAGGCCAGGTTCAGCCTTTACAGAGCAAAATCCAAACCATAATGGAATGGGTTGCTCCAACCACCCAGACACAGGTGAGAGCCTTCTTAGGCCTGACTGGGTACTATAGGAGGTTTGTGAAGGGATATGGATCTATAGTGACACCCTTGAATGATCTAACCTCAAAGAAAATGCCAAAAAAGGTTCAGTGGACAGCTAGCTGTCAGAAGGCATTTGAAGACCTAAAGCAGGCCATGTGCACTGCCCCCATCTTACAGAGTCCAGACTACACCAAAAAGTTCATTGTCCAAACAGATGCTTCTGAGCTGGGTGTGGGAGCTGTACTGTCTCAACTGAATGATGAAGGTCAAGACCAGCCAGTAGCTTTCATTATCAGAAGGCTGACCCCTAGAGAGAAACGTTGGTCAGCTATAGAGAGGGAGGCCTTTGCTGTGGTATGGGCCCTGAAGAAGCTGAGGCCATACTTGTTTGGCACTCACTTCATAGTTCAGACTGACCACTAGCCCCTCCTATGGCTTAAACAGATGAAAGGAGAAAACCCAAAACTTTTGAGGTGGTCCATTTCCCTACAGGGGATGGACTATACAGTGGAACATAGACCTGGGACCCAACATGCCAATGCAGATGGACTCTCAAGGTATTTCCACTTAGAACACGAAGACTCAACTGGTCAAGGTTAGTTAAGTGCCCCTGCGTTTGGGGGGGGGTTGTGTAGGAGAGTAGGATCTGCCTCTTATGTTGCCCCCACTTTTTTTTCTGATGTTTACACAGGTTTCTGGCTATAGTCTGGCTGGGACCCTGCCAATCAGGGCCCCAGCCTCTCTGTTCTCTCTAAACGACTTGGAGTGCACTCTAGGTGCACTAGTGATTGGATACTGTGGTACCTTATGAGTCCCTAGTATATGGTACCTTAGGTACCAAGGGCATAGGTACTTCACAGGCCTACCAGGGGCTGAAGCATGTATTATGCCACCCCTGGGAAGCAGACTAAATCTGACACCACAGGCCTGCTACTGCAGCCTGGGTGAGGAGGTGCTAGCACTCCTCACTGAGATATAGGTCCCCTGTATCTCCCCTGCACACACATTTAAACTTATCAGTCACCCCTAAGGCAGGCCCTATCCATCCTGAGGGCAGGGTGCTTAGTTCCTATGTGAGAGGGTGCCTCTGCCTGAGCAGGACCCCTCTGCAGCTCTCGGAGTCTATTCTCTGGGGCTGTTTGTGAATGCAGTCAAACCATATACTCTTAAGTGCATTATATCCTCGCGGTAAATGCTAACTTTGGAATGGCTGCATCAAAACATGTCGTGTTTGGTGTCAAACACTTTGGAATCATACCCCCACACCAGTATCTGGTGTGGGAGTATGATCCCACCCTTCTAGAGGGATAGACATGTGCCTACTGTGGAAACGCGGTAGAATCCTAAAGAGCCCTGGCATCACAAAATGGATGCCACCAGTCACAGACACTGGGCTGCCCTCCTGCTGATGACCGACACTCGCAGTGGAGGAGGCCCAACAATAGGTATCCTGTCCCAAGGGGTGTGACCACCTCCCAGACAGGGTTTAGTGTATTGGGGCTGGGTGGGTGCACTCCTAGAGTGCTTTGAAGTCCTGCACTGGGGGAGCAGAAGGCTCCTCTGTGCATACACCAGTTCAAACCGGCTCAGGGGCTACCTGCCCCTGCTCTGGCGCGAAACTGGACAAAGGGAAGTGGGTGTAGCCACCCACTCCCCTGACCCTCCCATAGGTGGGGTCATAGAGCTAGTCCCTCCCTTCTTTTTAGTATAAGAGGGGGAACCTGTGCATTGCAACCTAGATACCCCTGGACGAAGCTCTAAAGAAGAATCCCGGACCTTCGATGTTCCACTACCTCTGGAAGACTGAAGAATCTCCCTTGGAGTCAAGGAGTGACTCCCCTGCTTGGCAGGCACCAAAAACTGCAATGACGGTCGCAAACTACGCTGCTCCCGCCGGAGCCCGAAGTTCCTGAAGCCCAGGAAGAGGATTTCCTGACTTCTCCAAGGCCATCGTGAGTCCCCAGCGAAGCTGAGGCAAGTGGACCCCACGAGTGACGAGGAACCGCAGACCCTGGGTACCCTGCACTATTTTCGAGTGCAACCCCTTCACGACATTCTACGAACTTGTGCTTTGGACCACGTGTGGTCCCAGCCTCTAGCAAAGACCCCTCCCAAGATCAGAGGCCTACCCCATCCCGAGTGACCGTGGGCCCCTGTTGAGTGAATCCTCCCAAGGCGTCTTTGCGATCCTTGCCAGCCGGCTTGGGGGTCCCCTGAAGACTTTTCTACAAAACCAAAGGGCTCCCCTGGTTGCTCCAGGCCTGCCCTGACCTACCCTTGCTGGGTAAGTCCCCCAGACCTTGCTGGTCTGCACCATTGACTTTTTATCTTCTCCACGAGACTTGCTGCTACCAAGGCTTGTTGGCTCCAATTGGGTCGCCGACACCGCAGTCAGCTGCAGACTTTGTGGGACACGCTGAATCCAGCTCCTGGTCATCCTCGACGCCTCCTGGACCTCGTGGTCGAAGAGTCAAGACACCCATGAACAACCTGAATCTGTCGACGACGGTGGGCATTCATCTTCCTTGCCCCGGGTCACTGCCAAGTGACTTTGAACACTGTCCCCTCTGCTTTCAGGTCTTCCTTCTTCCGAATCCAGGCTTGGATTCCACCAGACACTTCTCCTGTCGTCGCAAGCAGCAAGTCTTCACTGGCTCCCATTGAAAACGACGCCGCGACCCGACACCAAAGGACACCTATGCACCCGGCTTCCCAGGGTGAAGTAACTTCAGCACTACGGTGCTCCTGTGGGTGTTGGCACTAGAACTACTTACCCTGTAAGTGACTTGCTTGTAGCTACTCTAGAAGTGCCCTAAAACTCCTGTTTTCCAAGTGCGTCTATCGCATTGACTCGTACAGGGTTCGCGTCGGTGTTAGACACCCCGCGTCCTTCACCCTTGCAACTCTACCCGTAACCGCGTCCTTCGATTCGTACTGGGTTCGTGTCGGTGCTCTCGCCTCGAACACGCAAGGGACCTTTAACATTGATATCACAATTGCGTCCTCTCGCATAGACTCGTACAGGACTCGCATCGGTGTCTGAACACCGCGTCCGTCCCCTGTGGGTCCCCTACAACTACCTAGGGTGGTTCTTTGGGGTCCCTCGATTCTACATGCTCTAGGCCCAGGTCTAGTCAAGCTAGGGTTGTGATACTTGATTGTGCTAACTTATTTTTAACCCATTGATTTGTACATATGTTCCTGACTTCTAATCTCATAAAGAGATTAGTAGAGAGTTGTTTAGTAATAAATACCTATATATTTGATATATATCCCTGTGTGGTGTCCTTTCATTTGGTGATTCAGGAGATTGTGTGGTAAAACAAGCTGCTTTACATTCCTCCAAGACTTAGCCTGAAGGCTGCTCTCCACAGCTACCACTAGGATAGCTTTCTATAAAGGTTGTCTTAAACCTACCTACCATAAGAGTCGAATTGTACTGGTGCAAGGTGCCCACTTTAACTAGTGGACAGCATATACCAGGCCAACTTCTCACACACGTGTACTGTGTCTTAGAGCACGTTAGTTGAAATAAACATTTTAAACTATACTGTGTCTCTTAATACGCACGTTGTGGACAAGTATGAGTGAGTAATGAAAGAGTGTTCTTGCTCCCGCGATTCCTGAAAGAGTCCGTGTTCTGGGATGTCTAATCATTGGTAGCTTCGCTGTAGTACGGAGAACGAATGAGACACTATAGCTAGTCGGATTGGGATTTTGGGCACTAAGGTGGATGGTTGGTACACCACTATACACAGAGGTCCTGTTTTCCTGCGCATAGTTCTGTATATGTGCAGAATCCCCGCAACATGGCGCCACCAACGTGTGGTGGGCTTCTTATCTGCGAGACGCTTGAGTAGTACTTGTGCTTGTCTACAATTCCCTTCACTTATGTTTCCGGAAACATATGTGAGGGTGTAACCTCCTATATTGATGTTTTTATAGGTTCTTTCAAGCTTGAAGTTATTAAAAGGTGTTCTCTTTTATGTTAACCCTCTATTACGCTGCCACGCACTAGGTTGTTCTACATTCTTAGTCTTGATGGCTGTGAATGTAAATATCCCGGCACTTAGCCGCGCCGCACTCCGTGCTCATTTAATGGCCTATGGAGTACCCGACGCGGGTGTCGCCCTCATCTTTGTGGTCCAAGCTGATCCGGCTTACCACTTTGAGGTATTTTACTCATGGGTTACTTTTCCGGCGGTGGAAGGCGCTGACAATTTGTTCCACGCTTACGCTCCCACCGCCCTTCCTAATGTTTATCGGCCTTATCAGGCTCTTGAAGTACCTCTCACGGCTTGGCAACACCGTGTTTGGTTTAATGGCGCCCTCCCACACCCGGTCACCCCGATTCGTTTAGGCCCCTTATCGATAGATGGGGCCGCTTGGCCTGTTTTGGCCGGATATACCCCCCATCCACGTTATTTAGCGGTTCCAGTAGATGAACTGCGCGTGCTGAGTACGTCTTTAATCCGTGTGCACAGAGCTTTGGTACAATATGTCACAGGCAACGTCCAGATGGCCCCTCCTGGAGTTGCGGCGCATCCAGCCGGACTTGGCGGTGTGACTATAAGTCCCGTCATGGTTAATTCGGTGATGGGCAAGCGCCCACAGAATAAGGATGATTTGCCTTATTGGCTTGCTGAAAAATTTGACCAGCTGTTGGCGGTGTTTCCGAATACCTCTCCTGTGGGAAAACACAGGATTTTGACTATTAGTTTGCCAAAAGACTTAATTCCCGAGTTGACAGAATGCAACAACTGGGGTAAGGTATTTGCAGCAGTGTATGCGAAGTGTTTCGGCACTCCATCCATGACGGTCCTCCCCACCGTAATTAAGCGTGTACAAGACGGACATGGCCCTGAAGCGGCTGTGGAATTGGGGATGAGATTGGTGGGAGTGTTCGATGTAGTGGCTGATCTATTCCTTGCGAATGTCAAGGGTGATGCAGTTAACTTTCAAGTCGCTAATGCTTTGGCTTTAGTCCCAGAACTGGACAAGCCTCGCGCATTACCAAAAATTATTGCACAGGCTTATAAAACCATTGGCCGCAATAGTTTGGGAGTTAAGCCTTTTGCTAAAACGCAAACTCAACCACAATCACAACCAACATCTCAGTCTGGTAAAGACGAGAAACCATTCTTTTCTAAACAGAACTGGAAAATAAAGAAACAGGGAAAGCAACATCCAAAACCAGGGTCGCGTGCTGCGTCACCGGTTTCTGTATCTTCTGAACGCACTTAAGATTTGCGCGACCGAGCGAGAATTAAGTCTCCTGATAGATTTCAGGTCCCTGACCAGCGTTCTCCTCGTTCTTCACAGGCACCATCGACCTCACAGGCTGGTGGAGGAGATCGCCAGGAAAGAGGCAGGGGTCGTGACGCCCCACAGGGACGAGACCAACCTAGACAACCTGGCAGAGGGAAACAAGAAGAATTTCCACGTTCTCGCCCACAGTTTCAGAAGAAAAAAGTTGCAGCTTTAACAGCGAGATATGCCACAGACGGTGAGTACGAGACTCCTGAATTGGACATGGGCAGTGACGCTGCTAGACAGCGCCGCAGAAGTTACCATAGTGCGGGAGGCACTGCGTCCTCATGTGGAGGCGACAGCAACTGACACTTTCATTACTGTCGAGACAGCTGACACCCGAGTGGCACCCCCTGACAGACTATTTAATATTGTCCTTCAAATTGAAGGTGACATTGAGCGTGTTGTTAAAGGGATTTTTGGGGAAAATCTGACCTCTTCTTACGACATTTTGTTGGCGGAGGCAGATTGGCTGCCCCCATTTGTTCTTGCTGCTCCTAGAGGGGAGGAAGTAATCCTTCCGAGCTTTTCGCATCATGTCCCCAAGGACTAAGCGGAGGCTTTAGCAGCTGAATGGGCTGTGGCCCAGGCCCCAGCACTGTACCGTAATCACGTGGGCTGGGATGAGGATTCTCCCCCCCATGATATGCCATTGCGGTCTCTGCCACAGCCTCAACCCAATATCCCCTCCGGCAGGAAGCTACGGGTCCCGTTTCCGACATTCTGACACAGTTAGAATATCAAGGAGTAATTGAAATATGCGTGTCACCAATGAATAATCCCCTTTTTGCGGTTTCTAAACCCGATGGGTCTTACCGTTTGGTTTTAGACTACCGGCATTTGAACTCTCATTGTCGAACCTTTGCGGTACAGAATACCCATAGTTCTGCGCTTGTAGACAGTCTTGTTCGTAAAAGATATAAAACGACACTTGACCTTTCCAATGGTTTTTACACTCACAATTTGTCCCCGGACTGCAGTCAATGGACCGCGTTCACTTCCGGTGGAAAACAATTAAAATTCCGACGTTTGCCAATGGGCTGCAAGAACAGCCCGGGGGTCTTCGCCGCCCGTGTTGTCTCTTTGTTAGACAGCATAGACCCAGATGCGTATTCGTACGTGGATGATATATATCTGACAGACGGCGACCTATGGCCGCATCTTTCCCGAGTAGACCGCATTATTCTCGAGTTCGCGGTCTTAGGTTACAAGTTTAATTTTGCCAAATCTCACATCGCAGAATACACTGTGTTGTTTTTGGGCTATGAGCTCAACAATGAAGGTAGGGGCTTAGCTCCCCACTTCCTGGAGAAGTGCGCGCTTCTGCGCCCTCCAACGACCCTGAAAAAACTTCAGTCTTTACTGGGATTTTTGAACTTTGGGCGTTCTTACATTCCCGAATATGCCCAGGGTATCAAGCCTCTCTATGCCTTGATACAACCTACCTTTTCCAAGTCATGCTGGCTTCCGGAACATTCGCTTATTCTGCAATCTTTGCAGTCTGATCTGCTTGTATCTAAGTTCTTGTTGACTCGTGATAACCACACGAACCTGGTGATTAGAATTGTGCCAGGGGCAGTGGGTTTCACGTACTTGACATTTAACGAAGGTGACACATTACCTATTGCCTACAAGTCCCTTCTATACACTTCTGCTGAGTTGCGCTTTTCGACTGTGGAGAAAGTTTTGACTGCAGTGCAAATGGCGATTCTTAAAGAACGCGCACTGGCACAGGGAAAACGCATCTTGGTTGTCACACCCTATCCTGCCCTAGAGGCAGTGACAAAGGCAAGTGTACCAAACTCTAAGGCTTTGCACCCCCGTTGGATACAATGGGCTACTTCTTTGATGTCTCCGGATGTCACCTTTGTCTTTGATTCCTCTCTTCAGACACAGGAGTTCCTGCAGTATGGATTTGTTCATCCTTCTCCTCTGTCTTTGCTGCCGCTTGAGGAGTACAAATGTATCATTTACACCGATGGTTCGGCGCAACCCCAAGGGTAGGCACATAGTCATGAATTCCATCAGCAACAGTAGCACTGCCAAGTCCTTTCAAAATGTACCATCACTCTCAACCGAGCTAGTGAGTCAGTATGAGCCTAGTCAAAACCCTCCAGTGGAGCCAGAAGGACTAGTGACCACATGCTATGTATTTGGAAGTGCTGGTAATGCGATAGTCCACAGGGGTAGCCACACAGTCAGGGACTCTAATCGTATTAATAGATCTACCAAGTCCATCCAAATGGCAACCCTACCTTCTCCTCAGCTAGCGGGCCAGAGTGAGTCCAACCAAATTTCATTAGTGGAGCCACACGGCCTATCGAGTATTTACCACACCGCTAGCCAATGTTCAATAATATCATGGAATATTGCGGGGTTGAGTTCTAAACTCATATCTCCGGATTGGCTGACTTTCATTAATTGTTTCAATATTTGTCTCTTTCAGGAGACATGGCTCTTGGCACCACAATACTGTGTAGGTTATTTAAACTATCACATACCGGCAACAAAAGGAGCAAAAGGTCGGCCATCAGGAGGCTTGACCATATGGGTTCGCCAAGACCTGGACATTAGCATAAAGGAGCTCCCCTCCAAGAGCAATGACATTCAGGCACTAAGGCTAAAAATAGACCCGCTTGAGAGCATTGATGTCTATAATATTTATGTGAGGGGAACTAGAGGAGGAAAATCCCAAGTTTTTGCGGCTTTGGACGAACTCCTCGAGTTGAACTCATTGGACACCAATGCTATGGTTGCGGGTGATTTCAATTCAACCTTCGAACCACTTGCCAAGGGAGAATGGCAACTCTCTGCCGATGAAGATGCTCAGTGGGAAATCCCGAAATTGGAACTTGATCCTGTAAAAAAGTGGTCGGAGATAGTTGTCCAGACGAACTCCATTTGCCTAGAGTATGGGCTAAGGGCATTAAATGGCAGGACGCAACAAGACAGACAGGGGGCGAATACGTTCAACAATGGATATAGCAAGAGCAGGATAGACTATATCCTTATGAACCTAAACTTTTGGCATACAATCATTGACATGGATGTTAGAGACCGCCCTGAAAGTGACCATAACCCCCTGTATGCATCCTTCAGATGGTGGAAGCACAAGCGAATGCACGGGGGCGAGGTTGAATTGCATGGTTCCCACCAATGACATGAGACGTCTCAAATGGGAAAGACTAGCAGAACATCTTTAGATCCTGGATAGCATCTCCAAAGACGTCGACAGTGTCTTATTAGAGCTAGGAAAAATTCTGTCCACCAAAGTCCCAATGGAGCTCGTCACGCAGTCTCATGAAAGTTTTTTTTATCCACTTAAGAGCCTATTTTGTTAAGTATTGTAAGCCAAAGAAACCTGTAGGCCAGAAGCCCTGCCACTGGTATAACAAAGAATGTAGACAGGCAAGAGTGCTCCTTGGGCAGGTGATAAAAGATGGAGACCTTGCGCTGGTACGTACAGCCAGGCAGGCATATAAGAGTGCTATGTACAAAGCCAAACACTCCTGGGACGAGAAACGCTGGCAGGACCTCAAAGAGGCTAGCATCCAGAACAATAGTAAACTGTTCTGGAGCATCTTAAAATGGGATTGTGGGGGACAACCTGAACAACCCCAAAACCATGTTATGAAGGAAGATTGGGTCAAACATTTCAAACCACAATATGAGCAAAGTCAGTTAGTGAACATCATTGTTGACCCCAGTCATGTATTTTATACAGAAGACGTTTTTAACATTAATGATGTGGTGTTAGCTCTCGATGCAGTAACAGGCGGGAGAGCGCCTGGCCCTGATGGCATTCCCGCTGATGTTTTTATATATGACAAAACAAGATGGGGAAGATGCATTGCCATAGTGGCCAATGCAGTTGCCCAAGGTGCCCCTGTACCGGACTCCTGGAAAGAAGCGGAAATAATTCCTGTGTATAAAAAAGGAGATAAATCATTACCGGGTAATTTCCGACCCATTAGTTTGATCGATTCACTGCAAAAGATTGTGGGCAGAATGATTCTCAACAAGATCAACGATTGGATAGACGAACACAGTATACTGTCCCCCCTGCAGGCTGGGTTCCGGGCTTATACCAGCACCATTGACCAGGTGTTTCGGTTCATCTTATTATTGTGGAAAACAGTGGTCCTAGGCAAAGGCAGTATATATGCTGCCTTTGTATATTTAAAGTCCGCGTTCGATCTCGTTCCCCGCTCCTGTTTGTGGGTGAAGTTGCAGGAAATGGGGTTGCCTAAAGAACTCCTTACACTCATAATGAGACTGCACGAGAACAACTATGCCAAAATTTGTTGGGGTACCCAGGGCATGGTCACCAGCCCGTTTCCAATAGAACGAGGGGTACGACAGGGGTGCGCCATGGCTCCCACCTTATTTTCCCTGTTCATTAATGGAATAGTCGATCGCATGGCACCCGAGAATACTGATGCCCCGATTCTAGCAGGTGTTAAAATACCAATCCTAATGTTCGCCGACGACACATTGATAATTTCGAAGACCCCGAGCGGGCTCCAGCAAGCCCTATTAATTTTTGAAAAGTTTTGTTCTGATCGTGGTCTCGAAGTCAATGTGTCGAAGACGAAATTTATGGCTTTTAACCCGCATAGAGCTTTTAAAGGCAGTATATTCATGAATAATCGACCATTGGAACAGGTAGGAGCGTTCACATATCTGTGGGTACACATACAGAGTAACCTAAAGTGGAACCAGCAAATTGATCTGGCAACACTTAAGCACCGGCAACTGGCGGGAGCGTTACATCTGGAGCACAAAAAGACACTTACTAAACCCATTAGACCAGTGCTCCAGGTTTACGACATGAAAGTGGTCAGCTCAGCCCTCTATGGTGCTGAACTATGGGGGCTTGAGAACACGTCTGAACTTACTGTGCCTGAAAATAGGTTTCTACGTAGCATCACTAATCTCCCCCAAAGCACACCATTGTGCCCGCTACACTATGATCTTGGAAGAAAGTTTTTATCAAACATCGTAAAACTACGCCCAGTATTATACTGGCGCAGGCTATGGACAACACCGGAACTAAAAGTTTATGCTGCAGGTTTTATGGATATAATCAAATCTGACAGTTTCCATAAGATTAGATGGCTCCGGGGTGTTAGAGACATCCTGGCTGACCTTGGTTTGAAAATGTTCTGGGACGATCCGTCAACGGCTAGTTTTCCTTCCAAAAATGTATTTGAAGGAAAAATATTGGGAGAGGATCACTTTTAACACCTTGAGACATAGTGAATCAGCCACATTGACAGGAACATTTCTAGAATTTAAACATATCACGCACCTCGAACCATACTGGGACATCATAGCAAAACCACTAGAAAGGAAACTGTATTTCCAGTTGAGGGTGGGCTAGCTACCCTTAAGATCTTTCACGTCAAGGTGGTCTAATCCAACTGACAATAAGTGCTCCATCTGCCCGGCCTACAAAGAAACAGTAGCACACATGCTTTTTGCCTGTCCAGCCTATGCAATTCCCCGTCGGGTTTGGCTGAGACCTTTATGTAAGCTGCTAGGCACACGCAGAAGTGCGGAAGCCGAAAGAATGATACGCACAATCACTTCATCCACCATCTTAACAGCTGTTGCGAAATATCTTGGGTGGGCGTGGGCAATAAGGTCAAAATCAATGCCATCATAAAATTTATATGTTCAACTGCAAATACTGATCTAGTGCTGTAAATATTTTTAGTTACCTGTTATCTGGTTTCTTCGAGCCTTTAGGTCTATAAGAAGAAGTTATTCTCGCTGTGACCTCCCAACTTAGAAATGTGCATGACCTTTTATCTTTTTTTATAACATATGGAGTTTTTAAATGTTCAGTTTTATCAAAAGTCGACATATGTATTAATCGCACCTTAGGAATTGGGTTTTTATGCAATGATGGAATATTTTGATACATGCTTTTATGATTATATGTCGAATAAAGCTTAACAAATGGCAAAAAAAAAAATGGCAACCGGCCACGGGGTCTAAGCATGCATACTCAGCAGCATGTGTTATTGTGGCAGGTACCATGGTGAACGGTGAGTTCAAATCGAGTGTTGTACACACGCAGGCACTGGGAGGCAGTACCGCCCAATTAGCTGAGCTGCGTGCTTTGGTGCTCGCACTTGAGTTTGCGAACCCGGATGTGACTACACTTATTGTATGTGATTCTTACTACTGTGTACAGTCTTTTAATGACAACTTATTCTTTTGGTCTCAGAACGACTATAGAGATTCTAAAGGCAGCGCAATTAAGCATAAAATGCTTTGGGTTCGGGTAGCAGATCTTAAACAACGTCTGCCTCTCACACAGGTGATTCACACTCTTGGCCACCAGCGTGTGGACGCACACGCGGTCGGTAACGGTTTGGCAGATGACGCTGCCAAATCAGCAGTAGCCACGTGCTTAGTAGCAGCCGTTACAAGATCCATGACAAAAATAGATAATGAGATTTTGGCAGCTATTGCTGCAACCAAGGAAGGCTCTAATTACCCACAGGGTTTCCCTTCCAAGTACTCTTATCACTTAAGTCCCGACCATGTTCCTTATGTAAGAATTCCGAACGTTGGTGATCGGCTGATTCCCAACGCGGACCGCAGAAATTCATTGATAACAGCTGCACACGATGGCTTGGCTTCGGCCCATACTGGCGTGTCTGCAACTGTTTCACTCTTGCAGCAGCGTTACTGGTGGTGTGGTTTATATAAACAGACCCGTAATTATGTCCTTTCTTGTGACATTTGTCAGCAGATTAAGCCCTCTACGGTTACACGTCCGCCACAAACACAGCTCTGCATTTCTAATAAACCTTTTGGTTGTGTATACCTTGATCACTGCGGTCCATTTTCTTCTGATACTGCATATAAATATATCTTAGTTGCAGTTGATTCGTGCACACGTTTCATCTGGGTTTGGCCACAACGCAGTGCTGATGCTCAAAATGTCATCAGGGATTTCCGTTTCTTTGTAGGAATTTTTGCCTGTGGCACCTTCCATTCCGACCAAGGTCCAGCGTTCGCCTCTAAGGCGTACAAGGACGCGATGAGGTCTATGGGGGTACTGGTGCAATTTTCGTCTCCATACAGGCCTGAGGGCAACTCAATTGTGGAGCGAATGAACCGTGACTTAAAGCAATCCTTGACAGCTAGAGTCTTAGGTACTGGCAGGAACTGGCTGGCCCACTTGTATGGCGTGCAACGTGCACTTAATAATCTCCCTAGAAGATCTCTGGGTGGGCGGACCCCATACGAAATGCTCTTTGGCATACAGATGTTTGTGCCAGACCTTGATGGTCTAGACATGGCGGCGACCGCCGCAATCTTTGATGTAGACAATCATTCTACTATGTTACAGGACTTACAAGAGACCCGTGACAGACTTGCAAGCGAAAACTTACCCTCAGCCACAGACGCAGCGCTGCAGATTCCGGTTGCCGGCTGGCTTCCAAAGATTGGAGATCTGGTCCGAGAGAAGGTGGAGAACAAAAAATAATTTGGCCCCTCTTATCATGCACCGGTTCCAGTTCTTGGCTTGAAGGGTACTCGTACAGTCATCTTACCACCGCTTCCTGGTCGCAAAGACAACAGATACATCTCAGTGGACAATGTCAAGCTACAACATCTGGCCGATTCTGAATAGTGTATCACCTGCGGTATCATGTCCAGCAATTTCAAGAAATCCTGTTCGTGGCCCTCCAGTCTCCACAGGTGCTGATGTTGCCATTGGGATGGTCACTTTGCCAGATCGCCTGCTCAACCTCCCGGCTTCCTCCTACAACGAGGAAACCGAGAATACATACCCCGCAAGTGAGTCAGTGGCTCATTTACCTACAACACCTCTGAACCCGACTCGTTTTTCCTTTGATTCGTCTTCCACCTCATCATTTGTCCCAACCAAATTCAGTATTTTTGTATCATGGTTCAGAGACAACTTTTTGGTCCCTCGCTGGACATACATCTGGTTGGTGCTATTTCTGATTTTCCTGTTCATGTCCATTGGCTTTGTGACAGTTTTTTTCTTGCTCATCAATGGTCACTACTTGCCAGAACGCTCTGCAGTGAACTCTGTGGCTGGAACTTTGGCTCCACATTCTTCTTCACACATCATGAAACGTGACCACACATTTGTGAACATTTCCGCTTTTCCAGTTGCAGATGGCATCGTATGGGATGCAGTGAATTACCAAATTCATGGACCGACAGAAATTATTAATGTCCCGAATGTGCTTCGTGTTTCCATGGGTGATGTGGTAAAAAGGAATATTCATTCGGATGATTGGGACGTGCATGCAATTGAATCGTTATTTTCTGATTTGAAATATTATGCTGCTTTTAAGGCTGAAGATTTGTACTTAAATTCTGCTAACTATGCCGATTTATATTGCTACCAGCATTACGGTAACCATTTTCTGCATAAACCAAGTACACTTCGAGGTAGTTTCAATTATACCCAGTGGGAACATTGCCCGACCCCTCTGCAAAGTAGCTCCCAAACACTGATAAATAAATTTACTTACTTTACAGACTTTGACAGATCAAACCCAGGGTCCTATTATTTTAAATTGAACATTTCTTCAAATCCAAAGGTTATGTTGACCCACACCAAATTGCTATATTCCAGTTCCTTTATGGACGCATTAGCTGTTGGGGGATATGAACACTGGAAAAACACCATTGACATGAAATCTATTTGGGGCACTAAATCGTGGCAGGTACGCGGTACAGAAGCCTTGCACTGCGCTTGCCTTATCCCCACACAAATGTTATTTTTAAACAGTACTATATATCAAACAACTTGTTTTGGTTTGGCGACTTCCAAACAATTAAATGCACCTTCCACTCCTGCGTTGTCTTCCTGGCCGAACAAAAGCTTGCATTTAAATATTTCCCTTGAAAGTTTGCAAGCGTTGTTTCAAAATAACTCATTTAATGTCTCTACACTAGATCGCTCAGCCTGGTTGGTGTGGCCCATAGCTTCTAATGCCTGCCAACTGCGTTTTCATAACTCTGCTTCTGGTTACAAACAGGATAGACCAGATCCACGTTTTTCTGATTCACGTTCAATCACAACATATTCTGTTGGTAAATTATGTAAACAGTGGTTGCAGCACTCTACCTTAGATTCCGTAAAACAACATTTATCCCTGCTCTCCAGCAACATCGACCTGGCCGACTTTGTTCTAGGACCTAGAGGTCCAAGACCTAAAAGATTTGTTTATGCGACTTACAATGAAATTTGGAAGCTTTCACAAATAGAAGCTGCTTCCCGTTTACGGGAAATAGATCAAGCGAATCTAGAAAAAGTGCTTGCTGTTGTCGACAATAGTATTAACACCCTGTCTTCCCGCATTTACACATTAGAGAATATTGTTTCGTCTGTTGTTGATATTGTACAGGATGACGTGTCTGTGTTATATCATGGTCAGAATCAATTGCGTTCAGTAATGCAGTTTGCATGGACTTTGCAGACACTGAAAATGGGGAAGGTTCCATGGCATTTTTTAAACACATCTGCCTTGTTCTTGCCATTTAATTTAACTGAGAAACAGCAGTTCATGTCCATGAAAGATGCAATATACACTCTCCAACATATCGAAAAAATAGATCCTTTACGATTCTCTGTGTCGGAGACTGACTCTGCAGTATGACTAGTACACAGGGTTATCACTTTGCCTTTTTCTTTATTTGAATTCAGTTCATGCATAAAACATTATCCTGTTGGCCGTTTTGAGCCTTTAGGCAGTGCCTTTTTGCATGAACTTTGGTCCCTACCGTTCACATACAGATGCCTTATGGATGACAAGGAGGTATTTCTCACAGGAGAGTCTTGCGATTTCACAGTGGGTCATTCCCTTGTTTGTAAAAACATTAAATTGCACGGGGCTTGTAATGTTTCTGCCCCGAATCTTGCTTGTGTTTTAAAGGGCATTCCTGTTCCGGTTATATCACCTACTTTCACTATGCTTGCTAATGGTAGCTATCTGCTTTTAAATAATCAAGACTGCTGTGGGTTGCAGGCAGGCATACCCTACATTGTAACAGTTTCACAAAGCGTAGTGTGCTGCAAAAATGTGCTTTTTCCACCCCCGCGTGGGAAGTTAGATAGTTCCATTTGGCCTTACATACCTACTTTGAAGGCGGATTTCAATAAATTGAGCAGAATAAAGGCACTATTATTAAACCAGGTCATGCTAACTTCCGCACGGGAGACCTTCGTCCTCCAGGTGGCCAGCACCCACAGTGAAATACAGGCCCTTTTGAACACAAACCTCCCCCAACATTTCGGTGAACTGATTCACCGTATATTTAATGCATCTAATACCGAAGGTCTTGTACACTTTTTTAAAGTTGTGAGCTCTGGCCTTTTGACCTCCTTTCAGACTATATTTGGTGTAATTCCGGCTTTTATTCATTCTATTTTTTCCAGCGTCTTTGGTGGCTTCCCATTGATCCTGGCCTTAGCTGCTGGAATATTGCTTTTACTTTGTCTGTTGCGCAATGGCTGCACCTCTTGTGGGCCAACACAACCCAGGTCGACTGCGGATGCTCCGTGACCGCATGATTGACAGCTTCGGCGTCCTGCCGCTGGCGACACTCAGCGTGGCTTATGGTCTATCTTTTCGCTTTGCGTATTTCACTTGCGTGCAACCTGTGATGTCCTGCTTACGATGTCCGTTCTCTTGGTCCTTGGATGTTTGCCTCTCCAATACGTCTTGTTCTGACCCGGATTTCGACCAGTTGATGGGCCCCTTAATGGCCCATGAACGGGAATGTTCCGGTGATGGATTGATGGCGCGTGCGGCTGCACTTGGAGTCTTGGCACAATGGGATATCTGGGCGGCTGCTCAGAATCTCCTACAACAAAGTTATATTGAGTATCACGCAAGTTGTCCCGCAATGCTGATCGCTGCTCCCTATTGTGAGGAGCATGAATGCAGTTTTGATTTGTTGAACTGGATGGCATCTCTTTTTTCAGACGATAACAATGATGTCTTTTTGGAAGGTGTTGCAGTTTTCTGCGCATACACTCTAATGGATTAGTTGCATTGACTCTCAATGAACTGCATAACTGGATTTTTTTATTCTCTTTGAGTGACCTATTTCCTGCCCTATGTAGAACTTTTTTATCCACGTTTTTTTTTTTTCTGTCGAAAAGACATTTCCCACCAATAGACGTTTACATTCTGCTCCATCTATTTGAACTCTGTTTTCGTCCTATGTCTTGACCTATGGACTGACCAGGGGAGGGTGTAGTGTGGATTGTGGCCTCATGGTCGACATTGCTAAGTTAGCTTAGGCCTAGCTGCCATGATGCCTCCTTTGTACATGTTACTCTGTGACTTTGTTTTTCCAGACTCTGCTTGTGACCGTTCACATTAGAACTGTCTGCATTTCTGCCTTTCACCTTTTCTGATGTTCTCTGTGGTTTTCGTCTGCACACAATGTACAAGGTCAAAAAACAACGTCCCTTGTTGTTGCTGTTCTGGTCAGCCCCTCGCACTTAGACATAACATGAAATACAGCTGCACTGGAGAAATTTGTGTGCTTTTAATATTGTGATCTCCCTGTTGGTGGCACTTGGAGAAAAACCTTTCCAGGGAGAAGAGCTGTGCTTGTCTGATGATGTAAACATTGCATCTAGTTCTTGAGGTATGGGGGTCCCCCTGTCAAAGCCCAGAGGTCTTCTATTTTTATAATAAACTAGTTACTAGCACGGGGAGGGTGGCAAGGCATTATAGTCCTTCATCCCCTATCTTTAAAAAATGGTGTCCCCGTTTGTATTCTATGGAATTGTAACGATGCTTACTATTTTGTCTTTATGCATTATGCTGCTAGTACTGGCACGTGTACTGTGTCTTAGAGCACGTTAGTTGAAATAAACATTTTAACTATACTGTGTCTCTTAATACGCACGTTGTGGGCAAGTATGAGTGAGTAATGAAAGAGTGTTCTTGCTCCCGCGATTCCTGAAAGAGTCCGTGTTCTGGGATGTCTAATCATTGGTAGCTTCGCTGTAGTACGGAGAACGAATGAGACACTATAGCTAGTCGGATTGGGATTTTGGGCACTAAGGTGGATGGTTGGTACACCACTATACACCGAGGTCCTGTTTTCCTGCGCATAGTTCTGTATATGTGCAGAATCCCCGCAACACAGGGTCCCCACACATGCTAGCCATATTTCAACATGCTAAAAAAGTGGTAAACCCTTCTCCAATATTTAGAGTAAGAAGGTCGAAAATAAAGTTTCTACTTACAGGTTTTTTAGCCCTGCCTTGACATTTCACTTTTTTTAAATAAAAAAAGAATCTAAGAAACATATTCCATCATTAAAATAAATGTATCAATAGAAATTTGAATGTAATGCTGTGTTATAAGCATTTACATAGCACTTTTGTAACGTTATGGGCCATATTTGTCAAAAAATGATGCAGTTCAATGCAGCAAGCCATCTTGCTGTGCTGTGTTAAAGGTAAAGGTAGGAATGAATAGTATTTACCATTATACGGCACATTCCTGTCCTTTCCTAGCACTGGCACACTTTGGGCTGCCTAGCGCCAAAGCAGGCACCCTTGCATCATGTTGCAAGGGTGCCTGCATTGCAGGCAGGATTGATTTTTTGCACACAGGGGCACAAAAACAATCCTCTGAGGCTTTTTCCTCTTTCTATGTGTGCTGCAGAATGCAAAACTATGATAAATCTGGCCCTATATATGTAGCTGTAGGACTTTTAGAGTCTGGGCACGCTTTCCATTTTGTTCTTGAATTCTATAGAGGGAATTCTACAACAAAATGAAATCATATTATATCATTAAGCTTGTTGAGTGAAATTTCCCAGTTTATTATTTTTACATATTCGTTGTTGTTTGTTCAGAGCACAGGTTGAGTACTACTGTTGCAGACATCTTGGAGAAGGACTATGTCTACTTTATTGCATATTTTTAGTCTGCTTACTTGACAATGTATGACCTCAGAAATCCTGTGAGGCATCAAAAACTAGGGTTTCTGTCAATATGATGTCACTGAAAGTACTGTGATAAATGCATCACTGAAAGTACTGTGAAAAAATGTCACAGACAACCTGTGGGTCCTACTGCTGAAAGAACCTGCAAAGCACCCGATTGTGTGTGCCCAGAAAGGGAGGAATCCCAACAGCCACTCGGGACCCAGCCAGAATGCACCAACTCTTTTAGAAAAAAGACTTTCATGGAAAATGAGTGAATGTCCAAGCAGTCCTTCAAGGCAGGAAAGGAAGGCTTCTATGGCTGCACCCCCACCACTTAGGGAGAGGATGTGGTATTACCACTAGAGCTGCTGACTTTTGAAATGGGGAGCCAGATTTGAGTCCCAGCATCACTCAACATTCTGTGATTCCGGGCAAATCACTTAATCTCCATGTGCCTAAAACAAATTAAAAAAAATATGACCTTGTGTAATGTAATCGGGGCGCATGTAAAGTGCTCCAATGCCCTTAGGCCGAGCTTGCGCAAAATTAACCTGCAATTAAAAATGTTAAAAAATTTAGTAGGGGGTCTGAATTACTCCCTCTCTAAAAGCCCCCTGTAGATTTAGCTAAATGTCTGCTACATCTTTGGTTTGTATATTCACCATGTCCACATGGAGGGCCTCATTTATGGCATTTCGGAGTGGTGCAGCACAGCAAGGCACCTTGCTGTGCTACCCTATGCCAAAGAGAAAGGGCAGGAATGTATCATATTTAAGCAATATGGTGCACGCCTGTTCTTTTTAGGTCGAGCCTGAGCCAGTGCGCATGCTCTGCTCTGCGAGGCTTCTTGTAAGTACTCTAAACTACTCCGTGTGGGTCTGACTCCTCCCACACATAGGATTGGCTTTTGCGTGTGTCTTTCAATAATGAAAGCACGCAAATGGCTAAAGGCGGGCGCATGTCCCGCCTTCTTTTTTAATGTTCACTCCCACTGCGTTTTGCTCTCTGGAGCGAGCAGCGGCGTGCAGGGTGGCAGCTGTATTCCTCGTTCTATTTCCTTCCTGTGAACAGCTGTTCACGCACGTTCGAGTGATTCCCTCTATCAGCGGCGTTTTGCACTCGGGAGCGAGCCTTCCTTTCCCTAAACATGCAAGACTGCTCTAGCTTAGATCCTCCAAACTCAACTTTTAATTGCAACCTAAAACACAGGCCTGGAGATTCACGCAAAGAAAGAAACAATTGCACTCAACATGGCTACATTTATAGCATTCATTTCAGCTGCCCTAAGACGCCTCAGCGATGCTGTGCACTGGGTCTAAAGTACCGGTATCCACATATTATCACACATTTCTTCACGGTTATGTGCGACACTTTTCAGATATTCTACACGTAGTCTGTTTATTCATGTCACATGGCCCGAAGTGTGTTAACAAATACAAATATTACTTTATTGCTACAGCCCAGTGCGTTTTCGTGCTCAAAGGCCGATAACAAACGTGTTTCTGAAGGCCCATAATGCCCATCCATCATGTTCTGTAGGTCACCGGTAGGAGTAAAACTCACCGAGTGTGATTAAGAAAGAGGGAGCCGCGAAACTCACGACCACGCACCACACGTAAACATGAGTTTCAACCCCCCCCACATGTGACCCGTGGAATGGGGCACGTGACACAAGCTCCGGGCCAGCATCATAGAAGCAATCATCTGCAGGGAAACGTCCGACAGAGTTACACAGCGTCACACACACAGGGGCTGTATGTACACTCTACTAGCCGCTGAGAATGTGTCAGTTCGGTTTCTCAGTGCGGTTCTTTCGGTCTTGTTAGCTAATAACTGCACACGTGGAGCGCAGTTTATTATCAGTGCTGCTCACTGGCCTACAAACTATTATCAAAGACAACAGCTGCATGTAAAGGGCATAGTATGACTGGAGTCATCGTGACTGAGCTGGCCTGTACTGTGGTGATGCTCGCTCTGTCACTCACACTAGTGCCAAAGCTAAACACTTATAAGGTCCCAAAGGCGAGACCTATTGGCTATGCCAATGCTTGTTTTCCTGTGCTGCAGTGGCGTAACAAGGGCCCCCACAGCCCCCACGGTGCGGGGGGCCCCCAGGCATACCCATACTGGAGGGGGTCCCTCAGGCCCCTACTGAAGTGAGTGTGAGCAGCATATCTTGCAAGGGGGGGGTCAATCGCGTTTTGTTATGCCACTCACTGCACCTGACCCAGGGCACTTGAAGACCTTTCGGTCGAATAGGCGTTGCGCGTATAGGATTCTGTTTGGTCTGACTGGCCTCCCCTCCCCCCACCCCACCCCTTCGTGTGCCACTGCCCGGGCTGCTGCAGGTTCAGTAGACAGACACACAAAATACTTAACGTTGCCACGGACTGGAGTGGGCTGAAGCTGAGGACTGACAGTCAGCCCTATTCAGAGTGTTTTCTGAAACCATTTAAGGATTGAAGTGGCTTTGTTTTTCTTTCACATTCTAGGCCCCTGCAGTTCCCACTCTCTCCCTTCTTATCAGTCCAGTTGCACTGTCATAAAGATGGGCGAGCCAACAGGTTGCCAGGGAGAGCCAAGCAAGCTAAGGGTCTGGCTTTGCCCTAAAACCCTATGCACGAGCCGAGCTCTGAAAATATTTGGCGAGTAAATCACGCAACAGATATGTACAACTATGCAATATGTAATGGATATTCTGTTCATGCAGGCTAGAGCCTTAGCCCCAACGGACGGCTCCGTCTTATACACTTTAAGTTTCCGTACCGGGTGTACCACTTAAACTGCTTGCTTGGGGGCTGCGCTTGGATTCCATGTGCACCTGCTGGTAGTGAATGGCTATGCCCGCCCATAGCTAATTACTAGACTAAGATATTCCAGGCTCTATCCGAAATGATTGGCCTGGCAGCGACACCACCCTCCAAACTGGCCCTTATGCAATGCACAATAAATATACAACGGACGGCACGCAGGTATGCGTCTTTTGTGCTGTTGATGGCAAAGAGGAGGGTTGCCTGCAACTAGGGGAAGAAACAGCATCCACTGTGAAAACGTGGCTCCGCGACCTTTCACACTGTATGGAACAACCAGACACTTATTACGTCCTGCTCCCACTTGCGAGCAGGCCAAGACACATATGGGATCTCCTGCGTGAATACCTACTGGCACTACACTTGTCGTGCGCTGCGATCATTAGCAGAAGCAGGGTCCAGACTGAACTTCAATGCTGCAGCTGAGGTCAATAGGGGCCCAGACAATATTTTGGCGCCAGACTTACATTAATGTGCTATTGTGTCTGCCAGGGTACTGCGGCGTTGGTCTGCTTGGCTGTGACTTTTTCAGACTGCTATTGTCTGCTTCGCCAACCTGATCAGCTGCTTATATTCTCTACTGAATTCTTTCTCTGCTATAGTGCAATGCATTGTTCTGGGATATGTGTAATGTTTTGTTACGTTATATGTTGAAACCATTAAATAAAACATTAAAAAAATATGTTTAGCTATGAATGCTAAAGTTTCTCCAAAATTCAAAAACAGTCTATTTCTTTAACGTGCAAAAGTGTTTCACTTTAGTGCATCGTATTTATTAAAAGTGATGAACTAAGAAACATTCGTGCCACCCTCCTCTTGATGATAATGCCACAAGTAAACTATGAGGCAAGTCAATTGTCACATGTACCCTATATTCCTTGATTTATATTATTTTGTACAGAGCATATTCTAAACTCAGACACTTGAAGGCGCTCTCATATGTAATAATGAAGAAAAAGAAGGCTCCGTAAAGTAAAATATTTTCCTAGGATCACACAATTTGGAGTAGCAGGGAAGTCAAGATTGATCCCAGGTTTCTTTTTTCATCCAGCTACTAGATGGGTATTGCCTATTTTTTTTTACATTAAACGTCATTACTGTGTCTTTAATTCTTTGTCAAACATAAAAGTTAAATCAAGCACACAAAAGGTGATGGAAGGAATGCTTGCATTTTGTTTAACTACTGGAAGTCGCTCGAGGTAGCATCCTAACCCATCGTTCTTTTGCTGACCAGCCACCTCAGTTTGGAGCCAACCATATGCAAATCAGTCCCGACCCTGCTACTCAAGGGAACAGACCAGCCCGAACTGACAGGCCAGGTCCTCCCTGAACTGGTGCACAAGCAACCCAGGACCGGTTTCCCCTAGTTATGGGCTCATCAGCTAGGTATAGCTTGGTTCCTGTGACACAGTGAGCATGGGACCCACGTCTGGGCAGCACCGTGCCACTCAGGGCGGTACATCAAACACCCAAAAGGTGATGGAAGGAATGCTTACAATTTGCAATCACTCGGGGTAGCACTCCAACCCATCGTTCTTTTGCTCACCATGCCACCTCCGTTTGGACCCAGCCATGTGCAAATCACCTCATTGCACATGAAGTTAGAGCGTGGCTGCAGGCAGAAGCCACATTAAATCTTAGAAGCCACATTGAATCTCAGCTTGTTTTGGGGTCCAGGGTCTAAGAGGGCCTCAAATTGAGCTAGAGCCAGGTATCCTTCTGGAGCCTGGCTAGAGCAGTGGCGTAACAATACTCCCCACAATACTCCCCGCAGCCCCCAGGGTACAGAGGGCCCGAGTTCCAGGGGGTCCCCTCCGACACGGTGAACAGATGGGCCTGAGAGCTCCTTACTGGGTCCGTAGCGTGGGAAGCCCCCTCCATGCACTTTGCATTGGGCCCCCGCATGTTTCGTTATGCCACTGCTGTGCTGACGGCATTTCAGCAGCCTAGCAACAACGTAGACACCCTTGCACCATGGTGCAAGGATGCCTCCTTTGCAGGCAGGATTGTTTTAGTGTAGGAAGGGGCACCTTCCTGCACAAAAACAATCCTAATACTCATTTTCCTGTTCCCATGTGTGCTGCAGAATGCAGCACACATGGAAAGAGGAAAAAACGAGGAGAAATTAAGTTATTTCTCTTCGTTACGCCTCACCTTGGGAGGTGTAGAGATTTGGTGCTTCCCCAGGTTTACATGTCTTTGTACATCTGGGGCAGCGTCAAATTCCATGGGTTTTGCATGGGAAAACCCACCTCAATGCTAATGGAACGCTTCCTGGTAGCAGAGCAGGGTGACTTTGCGTGACTTCCTAAACCTTTATGAGAGCCCTGCGTCACGCATGTACCACTTTGCATGGTGCTAAAGTGATGCAGGGCTCTCATAAATAAGCCCTGGAGACTCTTTATGCTTGCCCATGTTTTCTAATTGACGCTGGAGGCCCTCTTATGACTGCGTTGGTGCATCCTTTACACTTGCGTCATTGACATTACCTAAGAACCTATGGGCAAGCATGCAGCAATCTGCAATACCAAATTGCACAGAATGTGCCAGGCCCAGTGCTAGTTCCTGTAGCTGTCCCTTCAAACGTTAAGAAAAGTAGGCCTACATCTTTATGAAAAAGGCAGCTCTCTGGCATTCAATATTTAGGGGCATATTTATGAGAGGTTTGTGTCATGCTTGCAACACGCAACGTGGTACATGTGTGAAGCAAACCTCTAAGTCAGATTTATGAAGCCACACAAAGCCACTTTGTGTGGCTTTAAATGGCTTCATAAATCTGGAATAATACAACACAGTGCAAATTGCTGCGTTGCATCACTCTACGCCAGGGAGGCATTCCATGGGCATTATGTGGGTGTTCCCACATAACTCCCATGGTTTTTGACGCATTTTCAGATTTACCAAACCTGGCAAACCTGGGAATACACCAAAAAGATACGCCTCCTCAGGAGAGGCGTAACGAGGAGAAATATGCTTATTTCTCCCTGTTTTTTCCTCTTTCTATGTGTGCTCCCTTCTGGGAGCACACACAGAAAGAGGAAAAAGCCTCTCAGGATTGTTTTTGCACAGGAAGATGCACAAAAACAATCCTGCCTACAACACAGGCACCCTTGCACAACGGTGCAAGGGTACCTGCCTTGGCGCTATGCTGCCAAAATGGCGCCAGCACAAGGGGAAAGGACAGGAATGTGCTGTATTGGATAAATACGGCGCATTCCTGCCCTTTCTCTGTCACACAGGGCAACGCAGCAAGGTGACTTGCTGCTTTGCCCTGCGCCACAAGGGTAATACATATGTACCTTAGTATCTATATATGACCTTATGTTCGGAGTGAGGCAAGCAGGCCTGTAACAGGTCAAAGAACATTTTTTCTTTTTACTTTTCCATGATTGATATGTTTTGCTAAAGTGAGGTAGCCCATTTGGTTCTATCTGGAGTGATTATAATCTGGAATATCAATGGTGGAACATCAGGTTGTCTCAATATTATGACAAAAATATTGAAAACCAAAATAACAAAATATTGAGGAGGTAAGCACATATAGGTAAGTATAGATTTACTATTCTTAACTCCACATGTATGTATCTTGAAGAAAAGTTATATATATATATAGCTATATATCTATATATATTCACTGAAAAAAACCAAAGGTTACAGGGACGTTATCGTTAGGCTCAGATTTAATTTGTACAAAACCCGTGAAATTCAGCAGTTATAGTTACCTGAGCTAACTATAACTTACACCCCCGCAATGCGCTGCTTATGACCTCAGATATTACATCACTCATGACATGGTCAGTGACATTGCCACATTTTTAAACTCATAAGAGGTCCCTCAGACACCCCCTACAATGCACCCATAGGGTCAGGGTACCTCTACCCTGACCCTCTCTACACTATTAAGTCTCAAAACCCATCCCTGGCACAATGGGGGCCGCAACTTTCTTCACAGGCTGCGGCCATCCAATCACAGAACTTCTGGCACGAGGGGTCGCAAAGCTCCGCTTAGGCGTCGCGAAGGGTCCGCGCCTCTGGATATCTAAGTTTGTATTTCATTTAATCTCTCCAAAACGGCTGAAATGATTTACACCAATTTACAAAAAGGTCACTTTCTGGACCAACAGCTACCTTTCTGCCAAATCTGGTGTAATTCTGTTCCGTTCGGGCTGCAGTCATGTCTAAAATTCCTATGGGAATAAACATGGAAAATGCACATTTTTTTACCCCCCTTTTTCTCAGCCCCCGCTTGACGGATGACTCCGAAACATTCTAGGCACAACAAGAATCACAGGCACACTTTTTTTTGGTAAATTTTGTGAAGATTCGTCAAAGAGGCCAAAGATATAGGCAAGTCAAAAAACGCTTTTCCTTTGGAAACAAGGTCCTAACTATAACTACCTACTGGTGACTGCCAGTAGGTTATATATATAAATATCTATCAACAAGGTACATGTGTGGAGTTAGGTATAGAAAATCTATACATACCCACCTGTCGCTATTTTGGTCCTTGATATTTTTGTCACAATATTGCTGTCACTCGATATTCCGGATCTACACCATCTGGAGCTTACTGATCCTCTCGGACACATGCTGCTGATTCATTAAATTACAGGAATACCCGTTCCAAGAATTACAAAAAAAAACAGGACTGCTGGCATAGGCTGACCAAGAGCTGTGCCTAGGAAGTCAGTGGTGCAGCTCTGCCAGCGCAGCTCTCTGCCATATGTGATGTAGACTCCATTAATCTTTCATCAAGGACAAATAGCTCAAATATTTTTCAAGGTTATTCCAACATCCTGCATTTATGATATCTCTCTGCTGCTCAAATATAAACCAGAAAATTCTTCTGCTTAAGCAGTGATCTCACAGAGTACAATGACAAGGCCAAGATTATAGAATAGGTTTTTGTGGGAGATTTGATAACCCTGTGACCTTCACCATCCTCTCCCCAACCACAAAATATTTTTCAAGAACATCTGGATTCTTTCCTCCAAAAGTATAATTCATAGATTAATAAAATGTAAAAATCACTTTAACTGATTGGTCGGTGTTATACCCCAAGTATGTTTTCAAAATAATTAAAAGTAAATGGTGCATTTTAAAAGACACTAGGCTAGTGCCTCTAGTTAAAAAATTTTTTACAAAGGAAGTGGCTATATTTAAGGGTTCTTGTGAGAAACAGAATTATTAGTTGGGGTGGGTGGTAGTCCACCGAAAGTAATAAGGTCACTATCCTTAGTAGCTGTGGCGCAGAGCAAACAGGCTTATCTTAAGAAAATATGTAAAGCATTTAGAAGTACCAATTAAAATCCCACTCTAATTTATAAATATAAAGAATAAAGAATAATTTAACAAGCAAAATGATACCAAAATGACAAAAATACAAGGAGAACTAGAGACATGAATTTTTAAAGTTTTAAATAAAAATGGCACCAAATATCATTAAGGGCCAAACGCGGTCAAGTAGTTGCTGTAGACCGGCACCTAGGTGCAATTTGAGGCTGACTGATGAAACGCGGGTCAGATACAGGAACCGGGTTTGACCAGGTCGGAGGTTTCACCCTTGCCTTTTTTTCTGGAAGTCAAAATCGGCAGCAGTCTGTATCCAAAGAGGGCTAAATGACATCATATTGGTGTTGGACAAGGTCCAGGTAAAGTTTTTGGTTTCAGCGGGAAAAGCTCAGAGCGGGAATAATTCTGATTTCACGCCCAGTGAAGTCCTCTTGCAGGCCAGATACTTTTGCCGCCTTCACCCGGTCAAGAATTCTACTTTTGATCTTAGATTGCATGAACTGTAAGTAAATATCCCCCTAAGTTGCTGCGCTGTGTTGAGTGAAAGGGAGACAGCAGAAAGCACCATATCAACTAATATATGGCACATTTCTGCTGTTTCCTTGTACATGCGCACTGTATGCTGCCTAGCGCCAATTCAGGAACCCTTGAACCATGGTGCAAGGGTGCCTGCATTACAGGCAGGATTGTTTTTGTGCAGTAAGGTAAACCTTCCTGCGCAAAAACAGGGCATGTTCCTCTCTCTATGTGTGCTGCAGAATGAGCACACATATAAAGAGGGAGTAACAAGGCGAAAACAAGATATTTCTCCTCATTACGACTGGTTCAGGGAGGCAAAGCATTTTGATGCATTCCCAGGTTCACTTACCACAGTAAATCTAGGAATGCAGCAAACTCCATGGATGGTTGCATGGGAACACCCATGTTCCGCCCATGGAATGTCTCCCTGACGTCATGTAATGCAAGACAGCGCTATGCTAGGTGGCTTTGCGTGGCTTAGTGAATCTCTAAAATGATTTTGCGTCAGGGCTGCGCCACAAAAGTGATGCAACCCTGATGCAAGACCTTACTAATTCTGCCCCCTAGTCTCTTTTTCAGAGCTCGGAACCCTCCAGCGGGGCAAGGCTGTTTGCTGTAGCCGAAGAGGACTCAGTGAGGCCAGATACCTTCCTGATGAGGTATCGCTGAATTGGATTTGTTGGTACCAAGAAGCTTAGAGTGGGAGAAACCTGTTTCTTCTGCCGAGCGGCAACGCGCCTCAAACCGATTAGCTTGGGAGGTCTGTCCCGGTCTTCTGGAGGTCTAGAGTCCAAAAATGTTCTAAGTCCCAGGTTTGTCAGAGATGTTAGGGGAAGTACACTTTAACAGTGCCTCGGAGACAGCACTTGGGATGTCAAGACTTACTCCAACAGAGGCCACTAGCAGGGTCCAGGTCAGGCCCAGTTGAAAACGTCAGGTGGGCTTTTCATGGAAAAGGCGTATTGCAGCTTGTTGTGGCTCTGTATCTTTCACAGAAGGTCAGTCAACTAACCCTTGGAATCCACTTCTTTGTCCAGGGTACAACTGTGAGCAGGCCCCACCCCTCAGGTGTCCTCACAGGTATCAAATGGCAGGTTCAGTCCTTCTTGTGTTCATCCACATGTCCAGAGTGTTCTGAAGAGGGTCCCAGGCGATGCCATATTTATGCCTGGCACTAGCTTGTGGCTGAGGGTGACCCTCAGCCACTCTCTAAAAATAGGGATAAAGTTCCCAGGGCTAATCTTACCCACCTTTGCAGCACTCCCTGCATTCTCTACTGCATACAATCCCACAGTGACCCTCTCTGCCTAAATCCAAGATGGTGAAATCCTTCTCCCCTTATGCAGAACCTGTCTACCCACCCCAGAGATGTGGCCTGGGAAATGAAAAACCCCTCCACTATGGTCACTTCAAACCAGTTCTGGGGTCAGCTCCCTCCCTTCTATAATTAGAGACTGCCTGACTGGGGAACAGAGACCAGATCTTTGTGGGTGTCATCTGACATCTGCCTGTAACAGGGAAAGCCCCTTTGAAGTTAGTCTAGTTCCTGGGTACCCAAATGGTCATCATGCCGGAGGAACAGAAACAGCATCCCACACCAAGGCCTTTGTCCCTACTCTGAGAGCAGTTTTCACAACTCATTCAAGGCTTGAGCACTCAGAGGGCTGCAGCTGGAAGCTAATGCAAATTAGCATTCAGAGGCTGTAGGCAGGAAAGAGGTAACTTTCTAAAGGTACCTTTCACTTAATTGTTATTTAATTGTTATCAAAAATTAACTTTGCCAGATTTCGGCTTTTAATAAATATCACAAAGAGTCCAAGAATAATATTTCTTGGTGTTTCCTAACCACAAATAGTATTATTAAATCTAAAGGTGCATCCCAGTGTTTTGTTATGGAACAGCCAGCCTTGCTACAGTTAAAATAGCTTTTAGGTACTACTTAATGCAAGGGTGACTGATTAATATTCAAAAAGAAGAGTTTCTCCTGTAAAAGGGTTTATTTTGACAGACCGGGTCGCAGTTTTAAACTGCAGCTGCCAGGCTGCTGAGGCAGGCCTGGAGTCATGTTTGCCTGGTCACACTAGTGAATGGCACAGTAGTGTTGCAGTCCATAGGTGACTCTTAATTTTCCATGCCATAGGTGTACTTTGGACTTATAGGAACATTAAACAAGCCAATCAGGTGTTAGCCACTTAAACATATTTTTAGGGTGTAGAGCAAATGCACTTGGACCAGGTTAGCAGTTTCCCAGCACTTAGAATAAAAAAAACAGCAGGATCAGTCCACAAAAATGTGGGTGACCACATAAAAAGAGACACTTTTTACAGTCAATCTTTGGGGAAATTAGTTGTAAACAAAGGGTTTGAAAGCATCCGGGTCCAGTGATCAGGCATCTATTAGTGTATGATAGCTCAGCTAGGCAGCATTAGCCATCAGAACAATCAGGCAGCATAAGCAATAATAACTCATCAGGCAAAGCCTAAAGTAGCACAAGCAGTCATGAACAATCAAGCAATAGAAACAATGAAGACTGTGATCCATTATTAGCACAGGGGACCCAGGCAATGTATTAGGTTGTATTCCTAGAACAGTACAAGCAACAATGCTACCAAAAGCAGTATTTATTAATCTGACCCAATGATGTGGCATAAGAAATAATAAACCTGCCTTTAGGCAATATTAGCAATACTGTTCTCTCCAGGCTTTAAATGAGAAAATATAAGAGATAATGACCATTATACAGTTTGAGCAGTAATGACTTATTGGGGAAGCAGGGGCAAGGGCGAGCCCCCAGCCCATAACCTCCCCCCCCCAAGTTTTTGATTTTTAAAGTGAAAAAGGCAAACTACACCCTCAGAGGCTAAGCAGGGTGTGTTTAAAAGACTGCTTTATGGTTTAAACTCTGTTTGGAAAGTGTATGTAGAACTCGTTTTTGGCTAGAAAAAAGTGATTTGTTTAACTGCGCGAAAAGCAGTATATTAAGTGGCCTTGATTTAGGCCTTACCTGCAGGGTTAAAACTTGAATCTGCAAAGTGTGGATTGAGCCTGACTGTCTCCAAGGAGATTCTGGTCTTAACTAAGGGTGTGCGGACTTCACAGAGTTTCACTCCGCAAAATTCTGCGAAGTCACAAAAACACTGCAGAATTCCGCGGAGTTCCGCCGGTGGGCGGAGTACTATTATGATTTATGAATAGGAATACAACTACCAGTACCAGCGCCTCCTCTGCACCTCTTTGGCAAAAGACTGTCTCCATACACCCTCATACACCCGCTAGCTGGCAAATTAATGCCCCCTCTTACCGTTCTAGTGAAGTCCTTGACTCCTCGTCTGGGCTGAAGGAGGAGCTAAGAGGGTTGGGACTCTGACTCGGTCCAGTGAAAAAGAGAACCAAGTAGCCCCTGAGGACGCCAGCTGTCCCTGGCCTCTGTCCACCAAAGCACCATGTGACACTGACCACTAGGCAGCGAACCACCGCCTAGGTCACCAACCAACCGGCCCTCCAGTTTTTGGCAAACAAGGCTGGCTGCCCTTTACTGAAATATCAGGAAGATTTTCAAGCCCAGCGAGCAGCGAAGTAAATACTCAGGAGTGGCTCCTTCTCCTATGCTCAAAAGACTGATGCTAGAATCAGGTGCGAGTAGATATCGGTTCTTGGGGGTGTGGGGGGATGTGGGCTAACAAACTATGCGGCGTGCGGGGTGGGTTCTGGTCTGTTCAGATTTAATTACTGCCAGATTCTGGCATCTCTGATGTCAAGAAGAGTTCACATGAGGTGGGATTACATTCAGCACTGTGATACATAAGTGAATGGCCAAAGGGTGCGGAACCCTCCACCCCCCAGAGGAAAGACTTGGTTTGCTCCATCATTCTACAGGGTGAGTGGAAACCTGGAAGTGAGTTTTTGTATGCATGAAGCCATTCCAGGAGAAACAGGCAAGGGGAGGATCGCGTCCTTGCGTTATTTAACCAGCTTACTGAGGACGTGGCCTAAGATCGATGGCAGCTTTGTTAACTTAATGGCAGCTGCTTCCCCATGTCACATGCCAGAAATGGAGTCTTTTAGCCCTTGACTCTTGACGGGATGAAATGCACACTGTTCATCAGCAGGTGTGAGTGGCGAGGGTGCCTAACTCCGCTCCACCAGCGGTAGGCGAAGGTATTTCTACGAACTCCGCACTCTGCCCAAGCACGGGGTTGCAGAAACTCCGTGAGCTCCGCTAGCGGAGCGCAGTTTGCCATCCACCCTTAGTCTTCAGGAGCAGCTTCCCTGCCCCCAGGCCATCAGCCTGTGCCTTGCTGATTGGCCCTCTAGCTCTCAAGCAACCCTGAGCACTCCTTCTCTCACACCTGCAGAAGCTCTTTAAGGTCTGTGAAAGGAACCCCAAGACAGGCACCTCCATCTTGTAGTCCCAGCCTCTATGTGCCCTAAACAGCCCAGTGAACAAACAACAAAGAAGGTGATAAGAACACAAACTTGTACTGTGAATTTCGGAAACGTAAAAACTGCTGTTTTTCCACCCGTGACTGTTTGAATTTGTGTCCTAGTTTCCCCTGTACTGTGCTTAGGCCTGCAGGGACAAGCCCCCAGCCCATACCCACCTGCCCCCCCCCCCATTTTTTGATTTTTAAAGTTAAAAAGCAAAGTACACCCTCAGAGGCTAAGCAGAGTGTGTTTAAACGATTACTTCATCTGCTTTATGGCTTAAACTGTGTTTGGAAAGTGCATGTAGCACTTGTTTTTGGCTAGAAAAAGGTAATTTGTTTAAATGTGTAAAAATCAGTATATTAAGTGGCTTAGATTTGGGCCTTACCTGCAGGGTTAAAACCTGGACCTGCAAAGCCTGTCTATCTCCAAGGAGATTCTGGTCTTCAGGAGCAACTTCCCTGCCCCTGGGCCATCAGCCTGTGTTTAAGGTCACATGCCCCTTATTTACGTTTCCTATTGGTTGTGTTACATCTGTGCACAGATAGGTTCCTATATCGGGGGTTCCTATTGAACTTAGGACTTAAGGTTAGGGTTCTGATTGGCTGATAGGATTGGCATTCTAATTGGTTCCAGAGGCTAGGTTTTCTATTGGACTTAGGGTTAGAGTTTTGATTAGTTGCTTGGACTAGGGCTGTGATTGGTTGTAAGGACTTGGTCGTCTATTGGTTGTAGGGCTTAGGACTAGTGTTCTGACTGGTTAAGGTTAGGGCTAGGCTTCCTATTGGCCGAAGGTGTCACCTGATCACTAGGGCTATTTAGGTTTAGGTCTCACGGTGTCTCAGCCTGGGTGTCGAGGCTAAGGGCGGAGAGGACAAGGGTAATTGCCTTTTTGGCCTGTTCCGGACAAGTCTGGACTAGGGCCAGAAATGCTGCCCTTTTTTCCATTCACCAGCACCAACCTTAACCCATCCGCAAACATATTAACACACTAACAGCAAATGCACTCGACTCATGTACTGCAAAAAACCCTAACCACATTTCCTTGTTACAACACCACTGCAAAGCCCCACAACCCACACATATACACCCTTCTACCCCACCTACCACACAATGGTACCTTCACTCTCCCACAAAGCACCACTCTGTCCTATAGCTCCAAGAAATCCACATATCACCAACACAACACAAAGCCACATTATACATAACTTGAATCCATCCAGACACACATTCCCTTTTCATACAAAGCACCAGCTCCACCCTCTAAGTGCTCTTAACAGAACCCTTACTGTCACCACCAAACCTATACTCAGCCCTGCATTATTTCATCCACCAACACCATACTCTTCTTTTTACCAAAAACACACAACGAAACAATCCTCACACTCCACTCCACCACACATATTACCTCCTCCAGATATTAAATCTAACACAAACACTCGCAACATACACTTTTTTCCATAACACGTCACCACCCCTTTACAATTCAACTTCCACTCACCAACAATACTTCACATACAAATCCTTCTCAGAAAACCACTAAGTCATCATCTCCTGTCACTACTCCACAAAAACAACATAACACACACACCAGCCTAACAAAATAACACACACACAATATTACATAATACTTTCCATCACAAACTAGAAACATACGCCCACTCCCCCTCCGGACTACACAAATAATACACATCCTAAACCATCTTTACTGTCAACCTTTCTCTCTTCTCCCACACCTAACACAAATACATCAACACAACAATTCTTCAAACGCCTCTCATCTATTGCACAATTCCGTGCCTTACAATATGACTCATATGCTGCACCACCACCCCTAACTCATACACCTTCAACCCTAAACAGACGGAAACAAAATAAACAACATGCTACTCTTCACAACTTTGCATCTCCATGTCTATTATACAACAAGGCTACTCTACAAAAACAACACAGCTCACCAACTCACTCTCAAACACCATCTCCACAACCGACACATGCAGGCCCATCAAAATGCCTTCTAAGCCTGCCGGACGAGGAATATGATATAGAAAAGCAAGACAATTGCTAACTTCATACAGCTAATAGCAGCACTAATGACACACCTGCTACAAGTTCAAAAATACTGCTGACTCTTCTACAAAACAAAGTCATACCATCACCAAACACAATCTCTAAACTGCCTACTAATAAATGCTCAATCACTCTCTAAAAACAAGCATCACATCTACGACCTACTCACTGACATACAACCTGACTTACTCTTCATAACTAAAACATGGTTGGGAGATGACATGGCTCCAGTGTTGCATTAAGCCATTCCTCTAGGTTATCAAACTATCAGACAAAATCGTATAGGCAAAAGAGGAGGTGGACTAACTGTTATATTCAAGCAAATAATATATCTCATTAAAGCAGACAACACTTTTATACCAGATTGTGAGGCCCTCTTCACCAGATGCAACCCTAAAACCAGCTTCCTCCTGACTTCTCTCTCCTTTGCAGACCTCCACCTAGCAATGCAACATTCCCAGACACATTTCTAGACACAGTTTCAAACCTGATAACACTACACTCCAACCTACGCATTCTGGGTGACTTCAACATTTGGTTTGACGAACCCAATATGCCCCATCCAAAAACCATCATAACTGGCCCTGACACACTGAACCTACATCAGATCGTCCACAAACCCACACACATTGCTGGACACATCCTAGATTTTATTTTTACAAATCGGGCAACTAGTAACCTTTCAAACGATTACTCCAGTCACATGGTCAGACCACCATTTGCCTGATTTCCAACATAAAACACCCCAAAGCAACACACCTAAAACCACCTTACAAGCATTCACCTGTCGAATGTGGAAAAACTCAATTTTGAATACTTAGAAACACAACTAACATCCAACACAGATCTAGACACAATAGATTCTGTTCAAAAGCTATATAAGTGGCTACAGGAAGCTTTTGTTATCCTGATACCACTCAGAACAACAAAACAGGACAAAAGAAAACAGACACCTTGAAGAAATACAGAACTAAAAGAGATAAAGCAGCAAATAAGAAAGCTGCAATGCACCTGGCTCAAAACAAAGAGCAATCAAGACAAACCTCACCTACAGAAACTTAACAGATTATACTAGCCAACTATCAAAAAAGCTATAAAAAAGTACTATTCAGACAGAATTGCTAAATGTGCAAATAAAGAATTTTACAAAATTCTCACAGAATTTCGTAAACCTAAATGCATCGAAAGAACTCATCCCATTACTCAAGAATTCACAGACAAACTGGTAAATCATTACATAACCAAAGCAGACATGTTGGACTCCTTTTTAAAACAAAGGAAAATCACCAGCACCAACCCATTAACCAAAATATCCTTCAAGAACAGGCTAACCCAGCCTCTCCATTCCTTAAAACAAATATCACAAAGTGAATTTATGGACCTGGTCAAAGCAAGCAGGCATGCCGGCAGCCCTTCTGACCCTTGTCCACCACAAATATTCAAGAACATTCTTCTAACTACCTCTGCTGCCACACCGGTAAGAAGAAGAATCAGTGATTCCTTAACTACGGGAATCTTTCCAGAAGACCTAAAATAGGCATACATACGTCCATTATTAAAGAAAACTAACCTGGACTTGCTTGAACCCGACAGCCACAGACAGATTACAAATGGACCTTTCCTGGGCAAACTGACACAAAGAGCAGCATTCGCCTAGATGTCACAATTCATTGAAGATAACTCCATACTTTCTGACTTCCAAACAGGATTCCATCCAGGAAGAAGCACAGAATCTCATCACCATCTGGGATGACCTCACAGTAGACCACAACAGGATTGCTGCACTACTTCTCTTGGACCTCTTAGCTGCCTTCAACATACTTGACCATGACACTTTAATCCAAAGACTCTACAAAGCCGGCATAGAGGGGACTGCCCGAGACTGGCTCTACCTTTATAACAAAACAAATGTCATGCATTCTCCACCTTTCTCCTCCAAACCGTACTTCACAAAAGCAGGGGTCCCTCAAGGCTCTATCATCTCACCCATGCTTTTCAACATCTACATGAACTCATTACCGACAATCATCAATGAATTTCAGCTCACATGCTATAACTACGCAGATGACAGACAAATACTCCTTAAACTGGAACGCCCCAAGGACATTGGAAACTCACAAAGCTTCAGTTGCCTCAGAGCCGTTGATCAGTGGATGACATGGAGCCATCTCAAATTGAATGCTTCCAAAACGGAAATACTCACATGTGGCCATTGGAAAAATTATTACCCACATTGCGTCTGGTCTGGCATTCTGGGACCACCTTCTAAAATATCTAAGGAAGTATGAAACCTTGGAATTACCATGACATCCAAGTTATCAATGAATGCCAAAGTAGACAGACTACCAAGACCAAGCTTCGTTACCATCTTCCCCCACCTGGGATTTCCACACATGGTTCAAGCCACTATCTCTCTTGTACTTGATTAAGCCAATGACCTCTGCCACAGATCATCTTTAGCAACTATGAAAAGACTACAACGGATTCAGAACTCTGCTGCCAGTTTACTCCTTCATGTAAAGCCACAAGCCCACATCTCCCCTGCCTTAAGGGCCTACATTGGTTACCAGTACCCGGAAGATCCACATTCAAACTGCTTTGTATCACCCGCAAAGCAATACATGGAACAGGACCGTTTTTCATCAGGAATAAAATCACCAAATACATTGAACAAAGGAACATCCGCTCCAGATTGCCACCTCGCCTCAAAATCCCACCATGCAAGAAAAAACCATAGGTGGCACATATTTCTCTGTTCAAGCAGCCAAACTTTGGAATTCATTACCCCTAAACATAAACTACTCAAACGCTGGCTCTTTCCTACATAACCACCATACTCAAACACAAATGTACTGCACATTCCTGTGTATATAAACATTTCATTTGATTATATGTATGTATCTAGATATGTGTATTTCTTGATATAAATATGTATAATAATATGTACTTATGTATCTATATATTTATTACGTTACTTCTACTGTAAAATAAAACAAAAAAGCAAAAAAACCTTTAACTCTCTCCAATGTACTACCCTATATTTCACCCTATACCTCTCTCAATATATCCTCTACCTCTACTCTTTGACTCATCCCAAACCTCAATCTAATACTATGATCTACAAAGTAACCCTTTCTAGACTCTTTCCTCCACTATCTCTCCTTGGATCACTCCAAATCTCATTTTAATACTATGATCTCCCAGACAACCCTTCTAAATTCTAATTATCTCCCAATAAACACTTTCTAGATTCTTCCCTCATTATCCTTTTAAATCCAACTAACAGACTCACATGTCCACCACTTAAATTAACTCGAATTTCACTATACTAATCCACCACTAATCCTTTTTGGGTTCCGGAGTAGCATGCTGCTTGCAGAAAAAGCTTTTTGACGCCTAATCAGGGGTAGTAAGCGCTACATAAATACAATTACAATTGCAATTACCCTATGATAAACATGCTGCTTTACAACTTAGTCTATCCATTGATGTAAGGGAAGTTGCCGCAGCCTTTTGGGAAGGCTCCAGGACTGATGGAGTCCCAACGGACTTCTTTAAGAGTACAGTGAATTTTGGGCCCCTTTGCTAACTAACGTGATAAGGGAGGCTATAATAGGGAAATCTATAGCATTTTGAAAGGAGGCTATTGTAGTCCCAATTTTTAAAGAGGGGAATATGTCCTCTCGTAGCCGCTACCATCCAATTTCCTTACTAGACAGTTCACTTAAAAATTTGGGCAGAATTTTAGCTGCTAGGATATAGACATGGCTCGAAGAAAACCGGATCTTATCTAAGATACAGTACGGTTTCTGGCCAGGCTAGGTGCGATAGAGCAGTGTCTCAATTTACAGCTCATCATTGGGAAATATATCAAGGCCAAGAGAGGGTCCTTCCATTTAGCATTTATGGACCTCTCTTATGTCTTCGACTTGATTAATCGATTCTAACTTTGGGAGGTTATGAAGGGACTAGGATTTAATCAAGCTCTTATAGATATCCTTAGAAGGATTCATTGGGATACCATGGCAAGGATTCGTTATAGGGTAAACGGCAAACTCTCCCCTAGGGTTAACTCTACTTTGGAAGTTCGACAAGGCTGTGTGATGGCCCCATGGATTTTTATTTTCTATATAAATGAGTTGGAAGATTTCTTATGCCGTTCAGGAAGCGATCTGCCTCTTGAGGGACATAGGGCTGTACCTGTCTTACTTTACGCGGATGCAGCCGTCTTAATCTCTAGAACTGCAAATGGTTTCCAGACCCTTTTGGATGCCTTTGCAACTTTCATGGATGATCTAGGCCTTAAAACTAATCTTAATAAATATTACATTGTAGAAATTAGGTATAGAAATATCAAAACAAGGAAATACAAACTAAGTGGAGTCAAGCTTGCTAAAGTGTCAAACTTTATGTATCTTAGTCTACATTTGATCCCCGGCAGAATTGAGATCTCTCAAAAAACTCTAGGGTGAATCAACTCCAAAGGGTCATGGAGTCGGTTTTCAATTTTGTACGTAGATTGGGGCACAAGCCAGTGAAGTAGATTATGAGTATTTACAAAAGTAAATGTATAGGTTGGGCGAGCTAAAGGGCTGAGATATGAAGCTATAAGGGTGCAGAACAACTTTAACTAGTTGAAAATAAATTCTTGAAAAGATTGTTGTCCCTACCAAAAGCCTGCTCAAATTTTATTTGTCACTCAAAAGTCAGGTTTGATTTTCTGGAAGATGCTGTCAAAATAGCCCTTTTACTGTTGTGGATAAAGATTTAGAGTAATCAAGAAACTGAGTTCTCAAGGGAGATCATCAGATTGTTTACACCTTGTTAATGCCCTAGTGATTCCTTGGCTACATTATGTGAAGACCGTATTAAAATAACACTGTCTCTCTGAGCTGTTTCATAATCCAGGGGTTATTGATGCACGCTCAAAAGCATTGGTTAAAGCGTCCTTCTCCCAGAGACAGATGAGTAGTCGTTTGCAGGACTTAAGACAGCTGAAGTCAGAATCTCCTATCATCTCATTTAGCAGTCTCCTGGCCTGGAGTATTATTTACAATATGTTTTTAGTACTGAATATAGATTTTATCTGACTTGTTTATGTTTTACTAATAAGCACTTTTTCTTTGCATTTCCACAACAGGGCTCCTGGTTCTCAAGTCTTTCTTCTGTCCATGTGATAATATATCTGATCAAAGCACTCTGCAATGTATGCTCTTCTGTGGCCTTTACACTATCCATCACAAACAGTTTTGCTAATATAAGGCAATATAAGTTGGCTCTCATTTTTTTGCAGCAGTTAAGCAATGACAGCTTCTGTATAGCAGTACTGAATTACATCCAATGTACTTTGGCTACTAGGAAGAGATATGGGACCGCATTCTGAAGCTTAAATGTCTTGTATTTTTATACTGAATATTTTTATCTATATACTTTTTGTGGTGATGATCATATATTATATGGCAATCAACATTTTACTGCATGTTTAAATAATTTGTAACAAACTTTTTATATGTATTTTAATACAAGTGACCAATGATTCAATTACCATGGACTCCTGACGCGATTATTCCATCCTCATAAACTGAGGCAATATTAACTTCTAAATCATTCCTTATGGTATCGCCACCGGATTTAAATTTGCTGTTTTGGAATGTGGCCAGTATTACTGGTAAACATAAGGATGTCAACTGGTAGAGGTTGATAATGAATTACCATATTGGGTGCCTACAGGAAACTTGGACGTCTGACAGTGTTCATATTAATGGGTTTTATTCTCTTGAGACACCAGCCATTGGATCTAGGTCCGGGCATCACAGGGGAGGTCTGTTAACTCTTCTGTCTGTCTCTTTAGCAGATACAATAAGCAAAGACTTTCTTAACAAGCCTTGTTTTCAGATTATCTGTTTGTCTCTTTGTGCTAGCTTGACACTTGTTTTGGTTAATTTTTTTCTCAACAATTTTAATTGCAAGAATTGTGAAATAACAAACTAAGTCAACAGGGCTTTACTTGCGACACTTGAAGATTTAAAGGGTGCCTCTGTTGTAATATTGGGGAGGGGGGTAATAGCAGACTTTGTCCTATCTCAAGGAATGATGTGTGTGGTACAATTGGCCATGATGATGAAGTGAATCATTTGCATTGTGAGCATAATCTTTGTGAGGATGTTTTTAATAAGATCATGAGCAAGTTGAATATAGTACTAACAGTAGACCTCGCTCCAGCTATGGCCCTGGATCAAGTCACCTTCACTGTAAGACTAATCATAGGCCTCACTCAATCAAGGCATACCCACGTTGCTCCTCCAATTGAGGCAGAAAAGAATAGAGGTACTTTGCACAAACGAGCCACTGTAGATTCTGGCCATTTACTAATAGAACTGGCAGCTAAGAGCCTAAAGCATCTGATGGTATGTTTGGGGACTGGGTGGATCCTGCTCACTTGCTGACAGTTTATAACGAAATATGTAAATCTGTCACTCAGCTCCTGGCTCTACCGCTATCTTGTAGGGAACCAAAGAAAAATAAATTATTTGATTGGGCCTGTTCTTCCGTATATAGCTGTTTAATCAAGGCCCTCAAAAGGTCACCAAGAATAATGAAGGAGGTAAGGACATGTAGATCACGCTATAAGGAAGCAATTACAGACAGAAAGAAAGTTACTAGGCGGGAAGTTTGGGAGCAATTATGAGAGACCAGCGATAAAAATGAGCTGCGGTAACCAATGATGGACGGAATGATGAATGAATCAAACATTTACCCTCAGTCAAGAGATCTGGGTTAAATCCATCGTTCTTTTGCTCACTACGCCACCGCAGTTTGGACCCAGCCATATGCGAATCAGTCTTGACCCTGTTCCTCATGGGAACAGTCCAGCCCGAACTGACAAACCAGATCCATTCTGGACCGGAAACAAGCTTCCTGGGACCTGTTTCGGAGAAACACTCCTCATCAGCCAGGCTAGCTTGAATCCAGTGGCACAGTGAGCAAGGGACCCACGTCTGGGCATACCCATCCCACTTAGGGTGAAAAGAGCTGCAGCAACAAATGATGGACGGAATGCTAGATGAATCAAACATTCACCCCCAGTCAAGAGATCTGGGTTAAATCCATCGTTCTTTTGCTCAATACTCCACCCCAGTGTGAACCCAGCCATAAGAAAATCAGTCTTGATCCTGTTCCTCATTGGAACAGTCCACCTCGAACTGCCAAGCCGGGTCCTCCCTGAGCTGGATGCTTGTTTCTGGTCCTGGGTGGACCTGACCTGGCAGTTCGGGCGGGACTGTTCCCATGGGGAGCAGGGTAACGGCTGATTTGCATATGGCTGGGTTTAAACTGGTATGGCATGGAGAGCAAAAATTCTATGGATTTGGGTCCAGATCTTTGTACTGGGATGAATATTTGACATTGTTCAATATTCTGTCCATCAATTGTTCTTTTTGCATTTGTCACCCCGAGTGGGACGGGTATGCCCAGACGTGGGCCCCGTGTCTCCATGCCACTGGAGACATGTTAGCCTGGCTGATGAGAGGTGAAACCCCGAAACCGATCCCAGGATGCTTGTTTCTGGTCCAGGGAGGACCTGGCCTGGTAGTTCAGGCTGGACTGTTCACGTGGGGAGCAGTGTCAAGACAGATATGCATATGGCTGAGTTTAAACTGGTATGGCATGGGGAGCAAAAAAACGATGGATTTAGGCCCAGATCTCTGTACTGGGGTGAATGTTTGACAGTGTTCAACATTCTGTCCATCAATAGTTCTTTTTGCATTTGTCACATAGAGTGGGACGGGTATGCCCAGAAGTGGGTCCCGTGCTCTCCATGCCACTGGAGTCAAGCTAGCCTGGCTGATGAGGGGTGAAACCCTGAAACTGGTCCCAGGATGCTTGTTTCTGGTCCAGGGAGGACCTGGCCTAGCAGTTCGGGTTGGACTGTTCCCATGGGGAGCAAGGTCAAGACTGATTTGCATATGGCTGGGTTTAAACTGGAATGGCATGGAGAGCAAAAAAACTATGGCTTTAGGCCCAGATCTCTGTAATGCTGTGAATGTTTGACATTGTTCAACATTCTGTTCAGCAATTGTTCGTTTTGCAGCGATAAAAATGATGCATCCCATTTGTGGAAAATTATAAATGCACCTTTTTTTGCAAAGGACCACTATACTAGCTTGAACACAATCACCCCAACGCATTTGTGGGTGGCACATTTCTCTAAGGTGTATGGTAGCACTATGTCCCAAGACATGGGCGAACAATGCCCTGAATGGTCAATCCCAAACAAATAGAAATTTATTGGGAATTTCCTTGAAGGAGGTAATCCTTACCATTGAACGAAGCCCAAGAAACAAAGCACCTGGCCCGAATGGGGTTCCTTTTGACCTGTTCAAAAGTAACATAGATCTATGGCCCCCAGTAATATTGAATGTGCTGAGGAGTGCAACACATGTTGGCCCACTCACCTCATTGTCCAACTCAATCATTGTGCCTATAGTCAAGAAGGGAGATTGAGAAGATCCTTGTTGTTATTACCCTATCTCCGTTTTTGACTCCACTGCCAAAGTGCTTGGCAAAATTATTTTAGATCGATTGGAGGTGTGGGCCACTGAGAAAGGTATACTTTCTGAGGCACAGTATGGGCTCAGACAAGACCAGGGTGCCATAGACCAATGCTTGATTCTTCACCTTTTAGTAAATATGCTAAGAGGGGTTGTTTATATCTAGCGTTCATGGAACTGTGTTCCGCGTTCGACTGTGTCAACCGAGCCAACTTATGGGAGAGGATGCTAGAAATGGTAGTGGATCCTTCGATTGTGCATTTGTTGACCCAACTTCACACAGATGTGACAGGATGCATCAGGTACAGTGAGTGCACCTCCCCAATTAAGATCAGATGGGGAGTTAGGTTTGTGTTTTGGTGCCCTTTCTTTTCTGCCTGTACATTAATGATCTTGTTACATCTCTGCTACCGGTAGAGGCAGATACACCTAGGGTGGGAGCAAGGCAACTACTGGCTTTGTTATATGTCGATGATTGTGTCATACTCTCCAGAACAGGGTAGGGCTACAGAAGGTACTGGACAACTTTGCTTGTTTATGAGCAAATTGGGCCTGCCCATTAACAACTCTTATCTTATCTTATACTATAGTCTCTGGCTGGCCTTCTAGTAAATTGCGATCTCATTATGTGAACAAGACTAGGCCGCTCTGTGTACTCACTTTTATATATTTGGGGGTTCCTTTTGAAAATATAGGCCTCTGGGCGCATGTGGTGAAAGTTAGGAAGACCCAACTTGACAGGTCTATTGTTGCTGTCTTTAAGTTTGCTCCCGAACTAGGCTCTAAACCCCTGGATGCAATGAAAGACGTATATAAGGTCAGATGCATCTCAGTGGCCACATATGGTTCGGGCAGCTGGGGAATCTCTGACACAAAACAAATTAATTTCAGCAAAAATGCCTTTTTAAGAAAGTTGTTATCTGTCTCCTCTGCTGTCATGCAGAGTTGTGGTTATTGTATATCGAGGATCGGATAAAACCTGCACCCTTAAGGTTATGGCTTTCGATTTAGACCAAAACAGAAACATTGCTCAATGAAGCCATAATTATTGACTGTCTGAAGTTTGATAAAGTCAACAACGCTCCATGGCTGACATATGTCACCACCTCCCACCTGAGGTCAGCGGGCGAGAGGCTCTCGTACTACGGCCCCAACCTGAATCCCAGTAACACTAGTCCTTCAGGGATGCCTGGTTCTAAAATGGCGCCCGTCAGACTTAGCGGCTGACTCTGGGAGAGAGGAGAGTTGCGGCCCAACACCGGAGCACTCTGGCCACTGTGAAGAGGTAGGCTGCTGCACCCCGAGACGACCGCTGCCCGGGGGGGGGGGCTTCGCACCCCTACATGCGCCAAGTTGCTGCATTAACTCTGGAAAATGCCTGGCCTTAAAATGGCGGCTGCACGCCCGCGTTGGATCTGCGAACTGGAAGCCTCCCCCTCCCAGAAGCAATTGGCGGGGATATTATCTAAAACAGCTGGGATCGGAGGGGGGAGAGCATCGGCCGCCCCCTTGTTCACCTTTGCGGACTCTGCCTACTTGGTGTGGCCCAGCACAATCTGTATCCAGCATGCTGCTTCCCTCACCACCATCCGGCCTTCTACCCCTATGGACATCTCCAATTCGGTGGATCCCTCCAGACCCAAGACCACCACCCTTGAATGCAACACCACCTGAACACCTGGCTGAACGATGGCAAGAATTTCCTGCTCTGTAAATATGTAATATATAATTGTCCTAGCCTAATCACTGTTAGAATGTAATCCTGAGTGAATTTGTAATTTGTATATATTTATATCTCTAACTACTAGTATATGTAGTAGACCTTTGTTCTTACTACCATTCCTATGTGATTTTAGAGTTTATCTGTTTGTATCTCTTCCTTGAGTGACTTTACAACTTGTACATTTGCAATTTTTTCCCTCCTTTCACTCCACTTGTATATATAACTCTAACCACTAGTATATGTAGTAGACCTTTGTACCTACTGCCATTCCTATGTGATTTTAGAGTTTATCTGTTTGAATCTCTTCCTTGAGTGACTTTACAACTTGTACATTTGCAATTTTTCCCTCCTTTCGCTCCACTTGTACATTTGCAATTTTTTTCCTGTTTATATCTCTTATGTAACTCATGTAATTCAAAGTCCTTATGTAACGCAACTGGTTCTTTTGTAAAGCGCTCTGACACCTTCGGGTAATGTTCGCGCTATATAAAATCGCATTAAATAAATAAATAAATAAATAAAAACCTACTTTGCTCGATTGGGCGTGTGGTTCTCTTTAACACCCCACAGAGCATTAGTTCATCATCCAAAAAACATGTCAAAGATGGATTTCTTGTAAAATTTACGAGAAGAAGAGAAGCCCAGGAGTGTAGTAAGAGAATGGCGGTGGCATACCAGCTATTAACCGCCACACCTGGTATGGAGCCCTATTTAAAATTTGTGCCAAGCCAGCATCATAGGCACCACTTAAATAGATTTATCACTTCCTGGTTTCTTATCCTAGAGATGCGTTTGGTGAATCAGACCTTGTATCGTGTCCATATGATTCAGAGTCTGAACAATCTACATTACACTTTTTATTCTTTTGTAAACTTGAGGAAGCTCCAAGGAAACTTTTCTTAATTCCACTTCTTAGACAACTGAATATTAGAAGACGCAGGCCAGCCTTGCTTTATTTACAACTTCTGCACTCCGAATTTCACAGCTACAGTTACGTTACGAAACCTGGTAGACAAGTAATTTAGGGTAGTGATATGATCTGCGGAAAGTGATTATCGACTCTAATCATGTCGTGCTGTGCATTATAGGTATGCATGAGATAAATGAGTCGATAAATTGAGGCAGGGCCTACATTCACAAATTCCTATTCCTGTCAGCTTGTTGTTATGATTTTGCAGAATTTCATGCACTAGAAACTTTGCTACCTGATCCTCAAAGTTCTGATCGCTGCTATATCTTTCTTCTTGTGGCTTTTAACCTGTTTTAATGCTCAACTAATTGGTGGTCGGATTTTAAAACTATTTAACATGATTTTTACACGGTGTTGTTATATTATGCGTAAATGAAATGAAATTGTGTATTTTTTAAGGTTTTTTTTAACCGACTAAAGATTGATTGATGATGATGATGATGATTAAATATTGGCTGAATAAAGAATCTTTGACTTGACTTATCGGGCAATGTGAGTAATAACAACCCATAAAGCAAGCTGAATGAAATTGCATATGATTACCGATCCACTGCCTTTATCATATAATTCAGAATATGCTAGCAAGCGCTATATAAATGCAAATCTTTTTCCCTCTTCTATCCCTCCGCTATCCTTCTCAATCCAAATAACTGACTAACCTATCCACCACTCAAATTACTTTCATATTTCACTATACTAATTCACCACTAATCCTTTATGGGTTCCGGAGTAGCCTGCTACTCGCCGAAAAAGCACTTCAACACCTCATCAGGGGTAGCAAGCGCTATATAAATGCAAACCTTTTTCCCTCTTCTATCCCTCCACTAGCCTTCTCAATCCAAATAACTGACTAACATATCTACCACTTAAACTACTTTCATTTTTCACTATACTAATTCATCACTAATCCTTTATGGGTTTCGGAGTAGCGTACTACTCGCCGAAAAAGCACTTCGACGTCTCGTCAGGGGTAGTAAGCGCTATATAAATGTAATTGCAATACAATACAATACACATCCCTCACATATGAATAAACTAAGGGCCAAGTTAAGAGTTTGGTGGAAGAGTTAGTCACACAAACATGACGGACTGACCAATATCATGTCTGCCTTAATGTGTGCATTATATCATATGTCCCCCCCAGGAAATGTTCATGCTAATTCATGTTCACATGGTAAATGTTGTTATAGCAGCAGTTCTTTGTATGAGCTGAGAAAGAATTTAAAAGAGCCTCAACTTTTTTCTGCGCTTTCTAACGCCTTGTATTTTGAATGGTAAAGTGCCTTCTAGTCAGTAACTTACATGAGACTGATCTGATGTTCATATTGTTCACGAGTGCTGTTTCCTCTTCTACTAGAATGCTTCTAGAAGCCACATCGTGCAAGCACCGAAAAAACCTTAGGCAGATTTATTTTCATTTTGCATTTTTCTACTGTGCTGCTCTACCTGGCGGTGTCAGTGCTCTTTACAGTAAAACATAACAAGGGAGACAATGATCTCGAATGACATTGATATAGATGGAGAAAAAAAACCATAACTAAATTGTGCCACATGATTAACAGTTAAAAACTCACACGCTGTGGGGTGGGAGGAGTTAGAGACAGTGAGAGGAGAAGAAACACAATAGGTTGAGGAGAGGAGAAGATAGAATGAATGAAAAGATGGCGGAGAATGAGGGAAGAAGGGAAGGACCATACGGAGAAAGATAGCAAAAGAGATATGTGTCGACTGTGTCCAGCTGAGCTCAACTGCAGGATAGATTATTTTAAGGTGCCAGTCAATTCAGAAAATTGAAAGCTTTTCAGTTTCTTGGGGAAAGTTAAGCGGTCTAAAAATCCCTCAGGAAGCCTCATTGACAATGACCCCAGGAAATATAAACAAAATGATTCATCAAGCAGTAACAATAATAATCAGCATTAGGCTGCATAATGTCGGTCTCATGTGAATCCTGTGAAAATCAAACCTAGTGAAACCCTTCTGGGGCCGTAATACACATGGCTGCGCCGGCGCTAGTTGTCACTGTGCACCAGAGTATGTTTGTGTTTATGTGCGTTTGTGTCTGTGCGCTAATACAATATGCGCACAGACGCAAACACACATAAACACAGGGGGAGATTTACTAAGCTTTTGCGCCGTGTTTGCGTCACAAAAGTGACGCAAAACGATGCAAAATCTTTTTTTTGTAATTTACTTTCCAGCGCTAAACTTGTTTAGTGCTGGAAATAGCGTAAAAGTAATGCGCTGCTGCTTCGCGTTACTTTGCGCCATGGGGGCGTACCAAGGGTGGTGCATGGGCATTCCCATGCAACCACCCAAGGTTTCTCACGCTAAACCCAATTTACTAAAAACAGTAGATTGGGATTAGCGTGAGAAAACTGCGCCCTTTTCAACTAGGTGCAAGCAAGGAGAAATGTTTAAATTTCTCCTTCCTTTTCCGACTTTGCATGCGTGCTGCACTGTGCAGCATGCATACAAAGTGGGAAAAGCTTTCCCTTGTGTTGAGCATAGTATTTTGTACAGGAAGGGTACCCTTCCTGTACAAAACCTATGCTGGACTCATGCACACACCCTAGCGCTGCGGCACTAAGGTGTGTGCATGGCGCACGGCAGCTGTAATCAGCGCCGGCGCAAGGGAAAGGGGAGGAGCTAGCCATATCCCTCCCAGTCACGCAAGGCAGCTCAGCCTCGCGGGGGGCTACGCTGCGTTGCACGACTTTTGTGTAAATCTCCCCAACAGAGCTCAAAGTCTGCGCCAACATCACGGCACATTACAAACCGATTCTATGTAATGCGATCGGGCGCATACTCTGGCGCACAGCGACAACTAGCGCCGGCGCAGCCATGTGTAATACGGCCCCAGAAGTGCACAAATGCGTAATTGGTTCATTATTACTGCTGGACATTCCACTCAACTCTGGAAAAGGGTGTCAGTGTATCATTCCTGTCTCTTTAATTGTGCTTAACACAGTCGTGTAGGCAAAGTACTTGCCTTAACTATCCAGCAAACAGTGTCCCAAATGGAAAAATTTATTTACTTATAAACCTTTGGATCTACTATAGAAAATGTGTGAATTTTAAGGCAGTGTCAATCTAAAGTCCAAACACTTGTCATCAGAATTAGACAAGTGTGCCTATATTTTGGTAAATGACTACTTAGTGCAATAACGTTTTATTCATGTGACTTAACTTATAAACAGGGACACTGGAATTATGCGGGAAACATCCATTACAACAAATTCATTAGCATTCTATTAGATAGCATGCCATTACAACACAAGTGCTATTACAACGCACTACCATCACAACGCATGCCATTACAACGCATATGCTTTTACCATGCAAGCCTTTATAATGAATTTCGTTGTAAAGGCATGAATGGTAAAGGTATATGTGTTTTACATGTAAGTATAAGGTAAAGTATATGTCGGGTAATTTTAGGGTTCAGGATGTGTATGGGTTTTGGGGTGGCAAGGGTAATTTTAGGGTTCAGGGTGGGTATGGGTTTTGGGGTGGCAAGGGTAATTTTAGGGTTTAGGGTGGGTATGGGTTTTGGGGTGGCAAGGGTAATTTTAAAGTTCAGGGTGGGTATGGGTTTTGGGGTGGCAAGGGTAATTTTAGGGTTCAGGGTGAGTATGGGTTTTGCGGTGGCAAGCATAATTTTAGGGTTCAAGGTGGGTATGGGTTTTGGGGTGGCATGTCTAATTTTAGGGTTCAGGGTGGGTATGGGTTTTGGGGTGGCAAGGGTAATTTTAGGGTATAGGGTGGGTATGGGTTTTGGGGTGCTAAGGGTAATTTTAGGGTTCAGGGTGGGTTTGGGTTTTGGGGTGGCAAGGGTAATTCTAGGGTATAGGGTAGGTATGGGTTTTGGGGTGGCATGGGTAATTTTTGGGTTCAGGGTGGGTATGGGTTTTGGGGGGGCAAGGGTAATTTTAGGGTTCAGGGTGGGTATGGGTTTTGGGGTGGCAAGGGTAATTTTAGGGTTTAGGGTAAGTATGAGTTTTGGGGTGGCAAGGGTTATTTTAGGTTTTGGGGTGAGTAAGGGTTTTGGGGTGGTAAGAGTAATTTTAGGGCTTAGGGGTGGGTAGGTGTTTTGGGGTGGCCAGGGTAATTTAGGGTTTAGGTAGGTACAGGTTTTTTGCTGGCAAGGATAATTTTAGGTTTTAGGGTGGGTAAGTGTTTTGGGATGGCAAGGGCAATTTTAGGTTTTATGGTGGCTAGGGGTTTTGGGGTGGCCCGGGCAATTTTAGGTTTTAGGGTGGGTAGGGGTTTTGGGGTGGCAAGGGTAATTTTAGGTTTTAGGGTGGGCTGGAGTTTGGGGGTGGTAAGGGTAATTTTAGGTTTTAGGGTGGTTAAGGGTTTTGGGGTGGGAAGGGTAATTTTAGGGTTTAGGGTAGGTATGGGTTGAGGGGTTGTGGGATTTTAAGGGAATGTGTATATATTCATATGTATATATATGAGTATATATATATATATTTATATATATATATAGGTTACAGGAACGTTATAGTTAGGCTGACTATTAACTTGTACAAAACCTGTGTGTATAACTGTATAGGTGAGTAAATGGTAGTGTGATTGACTCTTTGGGTGACTGGCTAGGTGTGTGAGTAACTCTATGGGTGAGTGGTGGTGTGTGAGTGTCTGTATGGGTGTATGAGTGGATGTATCAGTGGCTGTATTGGTGAGTGACTGGGTGTATGAGTGGCTCTATGGGTGAGTGAGTGGATGTGTGTGTAGACCTATGAATCAGTCAGTGGGTATGTACGTACTGGTATTGGTGTGTCTATGGTTTCGAGAATGATAATCTGAAATTTGGAGTGGGTGCATGAAAGATTATATTGGGGTGTGAGTAGGTGCATCAGAGATTATGTGGATGATGTCATCAGTGATGTCATTTGAGATGTCATCAGTGATGTCATCAGTGATGTCACTGACCAATGTCATGAGTGATGCAATTTGTGATGTCATCAGCAGCGCATTGCGGGGGCACGAGTTATAGTTAGCTCAGCAAACTATAACGGCGGAATTTCACAGGTTTTGTACAAGTTAAATGTCAGCCTAACTATAACGTTCCTGTAACCTGTGTTTTTTTCCGTGAATTTCTAAGGTTTTTTAAGTGCTAATTCCTAACTATAACGTCCCTGAAACCTATGTTTTTTTTCAGTGAATTTCTAAGGTTTTTCAAATGCTAATTCCTAACTATAACGTCCCTGAAACCTTTGGTTTTTTTCAGTGAATTTCTAAGGTTTTTTTTAAGTAGTAGTCGCATTTGCAGAGTGGTGGAGAAAGGGTCCTGGGCCTTCGACCAGCACTCAGGAATTCCGTTGCCTAGGACTTACAGGAGGGGAGGTACCAGAGGGCTGCTTGGCCCCCAAAGTCCCTCAGAGGTAAAGTGGACTTGCAGAGTGGTGGAGAAAGGAGGGGCGTGGCCTCCGAAGACCTCTTAGCAATCCCACTGTGTGGGACTTACTGGAGGTAACAAGAGGGGTAGTTGGCCCCAAGGACATCCTTGTGGGCCAACTACCCCTCCTGTTACCTCCAGTAAGTCCCATGCAGAAAGATTGCTGAGTTCTGATAGCAGGCCATGCCCCCTTTCTCCACCAGTCTGCAAACTCTCCTCCTGGCGTGCTCTTGGTTGGGGGATGAAGTCCCCTTCACTGCTGGGGGTCCTTAGGGGCCAAATAGTCTACCTGTTACCTCCAGTAAGCCCCACACAGTGGGATTGCTAAGAGGTGGTCGCAGGCCACGCCCCCTTTCTCCACCACTCTGCAAACGCACCTCCTGGCGCACTCTTGTTTGAGTGATGAAGTCCCCTTGCCTCTTGAGGGTCCCTGGGGGCCAACTAGTCCTACTGTTACCTCTAGTAAGCCCCACACAGCTGGATTGATGAGAAGTGGCCAGAGGCCATGCCCCCTTTCTCCACCACTCTGCAAATGCGCCTCCTGGCTCACTGCTGCTTGGGGGATGAAGTCTACTTTACTCCTGAGGCCCTCAGGAGGCAAGGCGACCTCATCACCCCACCAGCAGTGAAACAGACCAGAGTTTGCTATGCTTGGCGGGAGCAGTGCTCCCACCAAGCCATAGCAAACAAATTGTCCCAGGGTGGGCACCCCTGGACATTGCTCGAGCCGGCCCTGGGGGGTGGCGGTCCCCAGGGCCACTTACGGCTCCATGAGGGGGGCCGCATGGGCCCCCTCCCACAGTATAATAGCCCCGGGGAGGTGGTGGTCCCCGGGGCTGTGTGAGGGGGGCTGGAGCCCCCCACACTTTACTTTTACATATAGCCCTGGGGAGGTGGCGGTCCCTGGGGCTCGGAGCCCCCCCACACATCTTTATGAATTTAGCCCTGGGGAGGTGGCAGTCACCGGGGCTGTGGGGGGCCATGTGGCCCTCCCACATTTAAGATAATTAGCCCCAGGGAAACCTTTTGCCAAGCCTAAACCTTCCCTTTAATACGGATAGGTTACCCCTAGGGTAGGTCTTAAACAGCCCATAGGGCAGGGTGAATTGTATTTAAAATGTTGGACATGTACTTTTAAGTTTTACATGTCTGCTTACTGAAAAACTCTTAAATTCGTTTTTCAGCAGTACAGGGCATACCCCTCCCATAGGATAACATTGTGTTACCTTATTACATTTAAAAATCATTATCTTTTGATTCAGAGCAAGTAGGAAAGTCAAGTTTGGTCTCTAAAGTATTGTAATTTAAAACCACCTTTAATTCAGACGTTACCCTAGTGTCCCTGGGTGACGGAGAGATGGTGCCAAAGGTTCACATGGCTTGCAATACTAGAAAGAAGTGGGCAGAGGGTGGAGGTTCTGAGAGACACAGGAGCCAGTATGACTATCGTCAGGTGCCATCTAGTGTCCTCAAAGCAGGTAATCCCTAATGTACTCCACCAGATTATAGTAGCTGACAACCATGAGAGCCACTACACTGTGGCTCTGGTTTCCTTTGAATGGTGGGGAGACTCTCAGGTTCCTTGAGGGTAGTTGTGAGTCCATCCATGCCTGTGGATTGTCTGCTCGGTAACAACATAGAGCACACCATCTGGCATGAGGTGGAGCTCCGTTCCCACTTGGAGACTTTAGGGTTGCCTGAGTGGGTGGACCTGACCTCACGGTACTTGGCCACCCAAGAGGGTAGTCAAGAGGACCTGGAGCCTCGAAGAATGATCCAGGTCCCTGCCAAAAAGAGGAAGGGGAAAGGGTGTGGGAAGCCCACTCCTGAAACTTCCACTGTCTGGGTAGAGTCTGAGCCTGAGAGCGATGCCTCAGAACCTACAGGCGAGGACATTGCCTCCCTGGGAAACTTGCCTGAACTGGCCATTTGGCAGAAGGAAGGAGGACCCAGCAGGGAGGAGTTCTGCAGAGCACAGAAGGAGTACGCCACTCTGAAGTGCCTACAGCGCTAGGCCTATGAAGCTGGTGACACCTCTGGTGATCACCTGATTTGGTGGGAGAATGGTCTCCTGTACAGCGAGCGTAAAGTTCCTGATCCTGGTGCAACCTGTGGGTTGGTGGTCCCCCAGTGCTACAGGACCTTCCTACTGTAACTGGCTCAAATTGTTCTTCTGGCATGTCATCTAGGGCAAGACAAGTCATCTGGCAGGCTTGTCACCCACTTTTATTGACCCCAGATGAAGGTGACATCAGATGAATTCTGCAGGTCATGACCCAATTGGCAGGCCAGTAGGAAGTCACAAGGAAAGCGCAAGGTACCCCTGGTCCCTTCCCATCAAAGGGCGGACATAGACATTGCTGGGCCTCTGAATCCTAAGACAGCTCTAAGCAAGAGGTTCATCCTGGTGTTTGTGGACCATGCCATCCGGTACTAGGAGGCTATAACTCTGAGGACAGCAACTGCACCCGCAGTGGCCAGAGCACTGGTGGGGATATTTACCCATGTAGAGCTCCCCAAGAAGGTAGTATCTGACCGAGGTACCTACTTCATGTCAGCGTACATGAAGTACATGTGGGACGAATGTGGGGTAACATACAAGTACTCTGCACCCTAACATCCCCAGACCAATGGGGTGGTGGAAAGATTCAACAAGACCCTGAAAGGCATGAGAATAAGCCTATCAGAGTCCTTGAGGCTGCAGTGGGACACCCTCTTGCCATGCCTGTTGTTTGCTTACAGGGAGGTACAGCCGAAGGGGGTTGGGTTCAGCCCCTTTGAACTTCTGTATGGCCACCCTGTCAGAGGACCTCTCAGCCTGGGAAAGGAAGGTTAGGAGCAGGCTCCCAAGAAAGATGAGGTCATCTATATGCTGGCCCGCCACACTCAGATGAAGAACATCTGAAACACGCTGATAATGACTCCCGCCCAGTGAGATGCAGCTCATCCTCGACGCATCTCAGGGCAAGTTCTCGCAAGCCCCAGTGGCTTCTTTGATGCCGACGCAGCCCGACGTCGACACCGGGCCAGTGTGACTCATCTCATCCCCTGCACTAGTCTCCGCAAGCCCCATCGGTTTCCTGGATGACAACGACGGACCTCACATCACAACTCCTCGTCGAGGCTCCCTGATGCCAGCCCACACTGCTCGACACAAAGACTTCGCATCTTGACACACTGGCCAGAAGGTACATTTCAGCAGACTGAACTCAGTCTTGTATCCGACTCGCACTTCATCGCGGTCAGCCTGAACTTGTGACTTGGACCTGGTCTAACGCAACCAGACAACCGCGGTTGGCACTTTTTGCTTGATTTCTTCAAAATCTTTACAATTTTATATCTCCGGTCCTACAAATTGGATTTTTGTCCTTTTGGTGACAAATAGTTTATTAAATGTTACTCTTTTTTTCTTAATTGGTGTGGGAGTTTTCTTGTGTTGTGTTTTCACTTTATTAATGTTTGTGTGTTGTATAAATAGTTTACACATTGCCTCTAAGTTAAGCCTGACTGCTTTTGCGGCAAGCTACCAGAGGGTTAAGCACAAGTTAATTTGGGGTTTGCTTGTGTTTTGCTCTGACAAGAATTGTGGTTGCTGCTTGAGTAGGGTATCACCTCCCCTCAACCAGTAGCCCAATGTCCTACAATCACCAAAAGTCATTTGTGAAGCCAATAAGTCCCATAGAAATGACCTATTGGATTTGCCAGTGGTCGATTTGTTATTGTCATGTATGTTTTTCCACTAAGTGTGAGAAGGCAAAGAGTTGTCACACCAACGTTTTGTAAGCAGATGTGTGCATGTGAGAGAAATATGTGCTTCCCATTTCAACAATGTGATAATTTGCTACCATTAAATACTTGCTATTCGCAGTTGCACTTTTTGCTATTTTGGGCATTGTCTATATAAGAAAGTGCCTTCTTTTTGCATGGTTGCCCCCACTTTTTGCCAAACTGCTGATGTACTTTGACTGAGTGTGCCCTGCGTTCCTGCCAAACAGGTACCCAGGGCCTATGTTCTTTCCCTAAAACTGCATTAAGACAAAACCCAATTGGCACTCTTTGGCCACAGGTCAGTCCCTTGCAAATGGTACCATAGGTACCAAGGGCACTGTGGCCAGGGAAGGCCTCTAAGGGCTGCAGCACTTATTGTGCCACCCTTAGAGGCCCTATACCGTTACACACACACACTGCCATTGCAGGCTGCGTGTTTTGTTACAGAACAAAGTGAAGAGTTGACATGGCACACATCCCTGTGTGCCATGCCTACAACCCACTGCCCTGGCATAGGTCAGCCACCCCTCTAGCTGGGTGCACTATACCAGTGGTGAGGGTACAGGTGTCTGAGCCAATTCTTAGACATTGTAAGTGCAGTAATGCCATTAAGAGTATATGGTGCTGGGAGTTTGTCATTACGAACTCCACAGCACCATAATAGCTTTACTGAAAACTGGGAAGTTTGGTATCAAACTTCTCAGCACAATAAACCCACACTGATGCCAGTGTGGGATTTCATGAAAAATGCACTCAGAGTGCATCTTAGAGATGCCCCCTGAAAAACGACCTAAGTCTAGTGTCCTGGCTGAGTGGCTGCTCGCCAGCTGTCACCACCAGACATGTTTCTGGACCCCTGGGTCGAGAGCCTGCTGCTCTCGGGGTCCTGAAACAATGCACATCCTGGGACGAGGTGCCAAGCCTCCTCCACCAGGGTGGGCAGGGTCCACGAAGGGAAAGCTTCAAAGGCTTACCGCCTTTGTAAGCTACCCCAGCCATTTGCTGCTTCCAGCAACTGGCCCCCACCAGTTCTGACCCCCACTTTGGGCGGAGAATCAGAGGGAAAACCAAGTGAGAAAGGGAGGTGTGCCCACCTTTGCCAACCCCACCCCTCAGGTGGGGGAGGCGAGGTGAAGCACAACTCTCAGTCTCCACCATCTTGCAGATGGGAGGACCCAGCCTACCAGAGAGAGGCATATGCCCTCCTCCCACTGGACGGTGGCATAATAGGGGGTGTACCCACCCCAAGGAAGGGGCCCATTTACTTACCTGTAACGCCCCTAAATCTAGTATTTAGGGGCAACCCCGAACCTTGCCTCCTCAGACAAGAACCGACCAGAAGAAGAGAAGAAGAAGGACCAAAGAAGCCGTGCTGAACTAAGAAGAGGAGGACTCCTACTGACTTGGCCCCAGCCCTACCGGCCTGTCCGCACCTCGAACCTACTCCAGTGAAATCCCAGTGTGTCCTGCAACCAGCAGCCCTCAAGAACCAGAAGGACCTGCCTTGCCTTCCAAACCCAAGACTTTGTCTCCCGTGAGCACCGGATTTGCTCACCAACAGACTTTGGCCCCAGCCAAAACTGTGAGTCTGCACCACTCTGCACCCGACACCCACTGCCCAAGTTCGAGTGGCCCAACACCACGAGGAGGTCTCCCCGGCGATCCTGACCTGAGATCTGGTGATCTCTGACCTGCCTCGAATCCCCAATCGACGCCTGCAGCCTCTTTCTGGAGGATCCCCCCGACCGCGACCGGAACTGGTAAGAACACCCGACGCATAAAGACACCCCTGCACCCAACGTCCCAAGGCCTTGGGTGGCCCAACCGACGGTGTCCCAGCATCCCCAGGCATCCCAACTTACCTCTCCAACCGGTGGTCACCTCCAGAAGATCTTCGCCCCCGACCCTGCAGTCTTTGTTGCAACCGGAGAATCCCCATTGAAAACAACAGGGCACCTGACGCCAAAACAGCACCCGGCACCCAGCAACCCCTGCGCCGCTGCGGGTGTACTTTGGGTGCTAACTCGGATCCCCCTTTGCCCTGAGCCTAACAGCAGGAGATTTGCTCCCACAACCATGTGGCCTGCTCGTGAGTAGCCACCAACCGGAGGCCCCCAATCCCACATTGGATAACATTGGGCCTCAGCATTCTGCACCCGCCCACCCTAGTGCCGCTGAGGGTGCTTTGAGAGTGCATCCTTGACCCTGGGGGAACCCTGGTTCTAACCCCAGAAAACCAACTCTCAAACCCAAGTACTTACCTTGAAACCGATAACCTCATTACCTCCCAAAGGACTGCATTGACTGCTTTCTTGTGAAAATTGTTTAAAGTGTGGAGTTGGTTTTGTATGAGAACTTGAAAAACTGCAAATATCTAAAAACTACTTTACTTACCTTTTCTCTAGGAAATGTCCCAGTGTGATATCTAGGCATATCACACTGAGTAGAAAATGTAATCGGTAAAGTAATCTGAAAAGTAATCAAAAGTAATCTAACAGTAGTTTCCACTGTATTCAAAGTATTTACAAACCTGTAACAAAGTCATTTTCATTCAGCTTGCTTGTATCGTTCAACCTGCCTTGAAAAGTACCATTTACACTTACCTGTGCCAGGCTTTCTTGGTTCTGGAAAATAAATATAACTAAAAAATATTTGTATACAAATTGGTCTGAGTTCAGTCTTTGAGTGTGTGACATCATTTCTTGCCTGAGTGTGTACAACAAATGCTTAACACTACCCTCTGATAAAGCCTTACTGCTCGCCCACACTACCACAAATAGAGAGTAAGGTGCTATCTACTTTTACCTCTGCCTACCTTTGGGGTTCCACTGAACTCTGTGCACACTATACCTCATTTTGGTATAGTATATAAAGAGCCAGCTTCCTACAGTCTACACTTAAAAACCTGAAAAGAAAACTTTTCATTTTTCTTTTTGAAACGCATCCCGTTTTCCTTTAAGGAAAACAAGCTGCATTTAAAAAAAAAATCCTTTATTGAAAAGCAATCACAAAGATTGCGGTCTGCTCACCCCAGCAGGCCACCATCCCTACAATGTTTGCGATTCCCAGTGAGTTGCAAACAAAGACCTACCTCATGTATATTAATGAGGTAGGTTTATTTGCGACCCACTGGGAATCGCGAAAAGTGTAAAGCACACTTTCGTACATTGGTGTTTGCGATTACCAAATAGTGAATCACAAACATCGCTATTTGGTAATCAGAAACCTTTCCCTACGTACATCTGGTCCCAAGATTCATGAAAAAAGCATATTTCTCTTCAACCACAGCGCAACCTATTTGAGATTTTTATACCAAGTGTTCTGCTATGGGATCCTGTAACACCTTTTTAAGTCTTGCCTACCAAACAGCACATGCGTTGTCTGTTGCGAGACACATTGTTAGCCTACAGTGGTCCTACAATCTGCGCATGGTTTGGCTTATTGCCACTTTCATTTGCTTTTTTCTTATTCAGTAGATCACATGGGCTTTTCTTCCTCTTCGTGTATTTGTCCCTCCCCCAAAACAAGGAGGCATTACTTGTGTCCTTCCACTGTTCGCTTTTCATGCACCACTTTTTTCTTTTTGTTTAGGCACTCCATGAGAGTGTATTTTCCAGGTGTCTCCCTCATACACCTCTCTCTCCCCTTCGCTGTGCTCTGTGTTCCTCTCTCAACCATGTGTTTCCCCAATCCCCTGGGCTTCTTTCTTGCCCGTGTGCTTCTCTCTGCCAGCTTCACGTTGCTCTTTTGCCCCTTTGCTCCCCCCTCCTGTGCACTCCATATTGATTCCCCCCACCCATGCCCACTGTACTGTTTTCACCACCCACATCACGTATTTTGCTTCTGCCTTACACCTGTGCTCCACTGTGTTGCTTCCACCCCCAAACGTGCCCCTGTAATGCTTTCACCCACTATTGCTTTCACCGCCTGCGTTGCCTCCACCCCACCCCTTTAAAAACACTTTGCATATTTTTTTATTTTTAGTACTGATCCAGCAAGGATGAGTAACTAAAAATAGAACAAAGCAGCCGATTCATTTTGCAGATTAGAGCAAAAAAAAAAATTCTTTAGCCAGGCTGCACAGCAATAATGGTGTGCATCATGGCTAAACGCCATTGGCAAAGCCAATTGGTCACAAAGTGAGACCTATGCTTGTTTTTGGTAGGAGTGATGATCGCCGAGGGGTTCTCTTGTTTCAAAGAGACACCTGTGAATTGTAAACAAAACTACAAAGCTATATTTTTATATTAAACACACACTAGCAGACAGGGTACTGCATCTCTTTTGCATAGTCAGTGACTGTAATGTCTGCTCATACCCGCTTCAAGCTTTTCATCAGGGCTGGACTGGCCGTAGCGGGCACCGGGCATTTCCCCAGTGGGCTGCCAGGGTGGGGGCCGGTTTTGGGCCCCTGGGGGGCCGTTTTTGTTACCGGGGGCCTGCAATATCGGCCCCCGGAAACAAAATCGGCCGAAACAGGCCCTTGCAAACAGCTCCGCAGCACCCCCTCAGCCTCCCCAGGGGGGCGGCCGAGCAGTTTGCCAGGGCCGGTTTCGGTTCCCAGTCCGGCCCTGCTTTTCATGGTCTGCATAGGGGGAGGTTAGTTGACGTAAGTGATGGAATTAGAATTGTCACCAAGTTTATACACTGGGGGGAGATTTACTAAGATTTTAAGCCGGTTTTGCATCACAAAAGTGACGCAAACCGTCACAAAATCTTTTTTTTAAACCTGTTTAGCACTGGAAATAACGTGAAAGTAATGCAAAACAGCGCGTAGCGCTGCTTTGCATTAGTAAGCGCCAAGGGGGCGTACCATGGGTGGTGCATGGGCATTCCCATGCAACCACCCATGGTTTCTGATGCTAAACCCTATGTACTAAATAAAGTAGACAGGGTTTAGTGTCTGAAAACTGCACCCTTTTGAAGTAGGCGCAAGGAAGGAGAAATGCTTTCATTTCTCCTTCCTTTTCCGACTTTGTATGTGTGCTGCACTTTGCAGCACATGTACAAAGAGGGAAAAGGATTAAAGTTAGTCTAAGCATGGTATTTTGTAGTGGAAGGGTACCCTTCAAAGTACAAAATCTATCCTACACTCACGGAGACACCCTTGCACTATGACACAAAGGTGTTTCCGTGGCGCACAGCAGCTGATTTCACTGCCAGCACTAGTGAAAGGGGAGGAGAGTGCCTTATTTCTGTAAATATGGCGCTCTCCTCCTCTCTCCTTTCGACGCAGCACAGCATTTGCGGCTGCTGCACTGCGCTGTGTGAATAAGTGTTAAATCTGGCCCTGGATGTCTGTCAGGAGCCAACGCATTACAGAACAAACAGAGTAAATAGATGTGAACCCACATTGCTAAAAAATGTTGTGCTGCAGTGGGATTACAATGAACACTAGTCAGTGCTGTATGGCATTGGATGATACCAATGGATCGTATTGTGTTCACCTATTCACGACCTGCTAACCCTGCATCGTCTTCAGCTTTACCTTTGCTGCCTGGTGCCAGCTGCGCATCCTTTGCATGGCCAAGGCCCTCTTGGCTGTTTCCTTTTGTGCTGCTTCTTCCGAAAGACCATCTTCAACATAACTTCAGATACTAACGCCCGGGCACAACTATTTCACAGTTGAAATATTATTGGTTTGTGTCTCCTACTGCAGGGCTTCCCAAATGTTTGTAGGTCAAGACTAATACCCAAAATTAAACAAGCACTGGCAATGCCACTCGGTCTCGCTTGTATGTAAAGGTAAGTGAGAACAATTGGCAGTTTGTAGTCAATACATATAAATGTGAAGAAGGCCTGCTACAGTGATGATGTCTAAGTACAGATTAGAACTCTGTTGGCTGGACTCCGTGCCAGGATACAACAAGCATTGACAAAGCCAATAGGTCTGGCTTAAGCAAATTTACAATGTTTTTTTCAGGCAAAATATAAAAATAAAGGGGTAGCATAGCAGCCTAGGAACACCATCCCTAGCACTGAAGTGCACCTTTTTTTCAGGTAGCTGTGCACATGTGATCAGCCAAAATGTGTCAATCACCGTGCAAGACAGCCAATGGATGAAGAGGGCTGATCTGTTACCCCATACTCTATGCTGTGGCGGATGGAAGCAAAGTATCAGTGATGCTTGAACAGACCAATGGATGAAGACGGCTGACCGAAAGTCCTTGCATGTATGTATGTAAATTTGTCATAACACATGCGGCACGAAACAACTAAAGCTGTCTCTAGGCCAAAGTAAAACTGACTTCCACGGTCTACATCTGGGGTCTCCAACCTTTTCTGAAATAAGAGCTACTTATGTTCAATAAAAATCCGCCCGAGCTACTGATATTATTGTAGATGTAATAATAACCACATAAGACAAGATTACATGAGTGGCCACCATATGCAAGATTACCAACTGTGATCACCCCCTTGCATCACGGGCATGGTTGCCAGCAATGATGTAAAAATGTTTTGTCAATGTGAAATGCCTCTGCCTGTGTAAAACGTAGCAGTCAATGCTGCACTGCTCCTAGTACCTAGTTAATAATATTAGTAATAAGTCTCCCCAATACCGTTTTACTTTTATCACTCAAAGTTCAGCCTTAAATATATCTTGGAAATGTAAACCATTTTTCACCAAACATCAACTTATGAGTTCTAAAAGTACACACATTTTAGTCTCGAAACACATGCTTTTCAATTTTAGGATACATACACTATTTCAGCCAATCAAAGCTTCTAATTTAGTTCACAGTGCTGCCCACAGAAGAGCTACTTACATTAGCTCACATCTACCCGTTGTAGAAGCCTGGTCTACACTCACGGTGGCTGTTGTGACCGGCTCGTCATTGGAAGTTCGGCTTGTATATTCAATGTACATCAATGCGACCCTCTGTAATTTCAGACCCACATTATTGAGTTCGTGGAGGGGGCACGTCCACCCCTCTGTGCTGTTTCCCTGCTGCAAAAACAGACATACTTGGAAACAAAACCAGGATTGGACCTGCTGAGAATCGCCTGTGGTTTGTAAACACTACTATTCGTTAAAACTCCGTTGAATGAAATGTCCGACTGAAGGGGGAAGCTATTGTGAAAATAATCTTTAAATAGAAACAACTGGACGCTTGATAATCCCTATTTAGACGTCTTTAGCGTTTTGGTGGCTGTGCGTCTATTTATATCCCCTGAGGAGACGGCTCTTCGGCATGAAAAGATGCGCAGCGGCTATTTCTGGCGCCAGCCGCGCGCCAGGCTGATCTTTTTCATTCAGGAGTGGGTTTAAATATAACTTCAAGCTCATAGAGCAAGGTCGCAGCTATAATTATCCGCGCCGAAGCACTGTTATTACGGTCTGGTAGTCAAGCTGTTGGTTTCCAATCTGATCTGCACGAACATATTTGCCTTTCTATCTGTACAGCGTACCTGTTAGATGCTCTGCACTAGCTAAGCCACTTAAAATATTTCACTAGGTTTTAGTTTTGTTTATCTCTGTGTGTGCGGGGGCTGTACCGTGGTTAAGGCAGAACTTCTTGTAGGTCCAAGTTCACAGTACCGGATGTGGGGAAGGAACACCGACGCTCTTTGTACCCCAGGGTACGTGCTGCCTCTTAATGCCTCTCTGTGTGTGGATATTTACTGTTCTTGCATTGCAACACATGACAACGCCACACGCAAGAAAGATAGGGTGACCAGATTTTCAGAATGAAAAACTGGGACGGGCACAGACATAGAAATAGGACTAAATGTCCTATTTAGGTTTCAGGGCTCCTTATTTACAAATATATATAACATAAAATTATATTTATATATATATATATATATATATATATATATATATATATATATATCCACAAAAAGTCCAAGGTATGTGCGCTCTCAGGAAGAAAGGGATCCGAGACAAAGTTAACTTACAAAAGCGTTTGATTACACGACGCGTTTCGACTACAGCCGTAGTCTTGGTCACATGTAAAGTGCAAAAACTCATGATTGGCTTAAATAACATCACATGGTACATGTACACAGGAAGTGGTGTATCGAGTGACAATGGCAGCTATGATGGAGTGGTGAAACGGTAACTGTAAAATACATCGTAGCATTGTAAACATTGGCATGCATGGATACAGCTTAAAATTAAGCGTAAGCAAAGAAATGTAGAAGGAAAGCCAAGTGGATACGTAAACGCAAAGTGCGATACCGCTGAGGGCTGAGACAACATACTATGGATCTCCCAATGTAATGTAAGGTACACATCTGCCGAGACAACTGTACACAACAGGACGAATGTCCTGGCGTAAGATGGGTGAACATACCTCATTAAAGGGAGTGAGTTCAAGCCCATGTGGGCGAAAGGGAAGTAGCATGAATCCGTACACCCAGGATATAAGACGAGGAAAAAGTCTCAAATGTGAGACCCCAGCACAGTGTCGTTAAAATCAAGGGCAAGTGCCCGAGTGTGGACTACAAGGGGTGAGGTGAGATCGAATTGTATGCAGCTTAAGAAGGGTTCCACATAAAAAACAAAGTGCTGATAGCAAACCAATTGTCCAAGGTGTATGATGGGGCTCCATCAGCACACATAGCATGGAATCAACAGGCGGCGCCCCGCCTGTCACCACTCTTAAGGAATTACAATGTGACGAGATCAGCCAGCATAGGTGATAACCGAAGAAAAGGTTAGGCGGCCCGTGTTCGTGGTGTCAGGTGAAATGTCAGGTGAAATGGGCCCCTTCCTTTCCTCCTGCAGAAAGAAACAGAAAAATACAGATATTAAAAACTGGACCCCAAAAAGGACAGGGATCAAGTATAAAAAGTACCTTTCTAAATGCACTGATGTTAGAAGGAAGGAAAAAATCAGAGCAATAAAAATGATTACATCATTGGAAAAGGGGAACATATCACAGAGAGTACAATGGAGAACATGTCATGGTGAGACACAGGCACACTCTAGTCAGACAGACACATCCCGAAAGTGATCTTACAATAGGTGACATTGACACTCTCGTAACCATGCTAGAACTCCGTAATGAAATAGAGAATGATGCCACTGATGTCAGTGGGACTCAAATCCTAGCATATTTAGATGTCACATATGACACTGCTGCTGCTACGCAATTTAAACCACGTTCCACATTTTTACCCATCTTACCGCACGATGGCATTGACACATTTCTACGAGAATGTCACCAAAGCACTCACGGATTTTAGACGCAAAAAGCATAGGAAGCGAGAACAATCACACAATCTCACTTTCAATCAGAGAAGAGCACTCAAGGGTCTAGCAGAAGACAATGATATTGTCATCCGCCCAGCAGACAAGGGCGGCAATATTGTGATCTTAGATAGAGAGCATTACATCAGTGAGGCCCAGCGTCAACTCAATGACAACAACTTTTATCTTCACATTACCCATGACGTGTATCACAGCAGCATTACCAACATTTGGGACAAACTTTCAGAATGGAAAGACAAAGGTATTCTGACATGGGAAGAGTACTGCTACTTAAAGAGAGACTATCCCATTCTACCTGTGTTATATCTTTTGCCCAAAGTGCACAAAGACTCGACTAACCCACCAGGCAGACCGATTGTTTCGTCCAGGGGGAGTGTGGCTGAACATGTGTCCAAATACATCGACCATTTTTTAAGGGAACATGTCATCAATCTCCCCAGTTATATCAGAGACACCAAAGACTTCCTTGTGAAGATACAGGATGTCGTTTGGTGTGATGATTTTATGTTCATCATACTTGATGTAGATTCCCTTTATACCATTATTGATCATCAGCAGGGACTGGCAGCTGCAAACACTTCCTCAAGAAGAGACTTGTTAGATTCTGGGAGCACAGCAACATGATCCTTGACATGACGGAGTTCTGTCTGAAAAACAATATCTTTCTTTTTGATGGTGAGCTGTTCATTCAGACCACCGGTACAGCGATGGGATCATGCTTTGCTCCCAGTTTCGCTAATCTCTTCATGGGACTCTGGGAGGAGGAGATCTTCCAGGATCCGGATCTCTCTCTGGAGTTTGAACGGGTCGTCATGTGGCTTTGCTACATTGACGACCTGTTCATTGTCTGGAGGGGCTCCGAGCCTGAAGCCAGAGATTTTATCAACAAATTGAACACCAATGACCGGAATATCATACTGACTGGCAATATCAGTAAAACAGAGGCCGAATACCTTGACGTCAAACTAGAGATCACACACAATGCTATCCACACTACACTGTTTCGCAAAATGACAGCAGGCAACAGCATACTACATGCCCTCAGCAGTCACCCAGAAACGCTCAAATGGAGTATTCCGTATGGGGAACTGCTGAGGGCTAAAAGAAACTGCAACACCGAGGAATCGTTTACACGAGAGAGCACCGCCATGCTTGAGAGATTTAAAGAAAGGGGCTACCCTAACTGGGTTTTAAAGAAAGCAAAAGAGAAAGTAGAGTGCATTAACAGAACTGACACACTAGCAGACAAATCCCCACCTGACGGTATGACTGAAGAGGATGGCACTAGAATAATACTCTCATACCACTCTGACGCTAACGACATTAGACGCATTTTTGCCAGAAACTGGAACATACTCAGAAATGACAACACCATAGGTGAGACGATTCAGGAGAGACCTAGCATCTCGTTCAGACGGAGCAGGAACATGAGGGACATGCTTGTACATAGTGACGTCACCAGATACACTACCAACAGTGATCACAACCTACAGGGATTTTTTCCCTGTGGGCACTGTAAAGCGTGGAGGCACAGCACTTTCCACAAAGAAGTCACATTAGGTTCACGCAAAAAGGTCATCTCACAATTCCTCACCTGCAGCACCACATATGTGATATATGCAATAGCGTGTCCATGTAAACTTTGGTATATTGGCAGTACCATTTTGATGGCCAAAAAACGGATACTTGAACACATGCGGGCCATAACCAACAAGGACCCCAAATATCCGGTAGCCCGACACTATCAGGCCAAACACTTTTCCGACTCCTCTGTCCTTAGTTATTGTATTCTGGAACAGATCAACAACAACCCTAGGGGAGGGGACAGAACTCTCAGATTAAGACAGAAAGAGTCCAAATATATAGTAGACTTTCAAACTAAGATGCCGGGGGTTGAACCAAGATGAGGAAGTAGCCATTCACCTCAAAGAACAATAGTTTGCCAACCTGTGTCTCACCATGACATGTTCTCCATTGTACTCTCTGTGATATGTTCCCCTTTTCCAATGATGTAATCATTTTTATTGCTCTGATTTTTTCCTTCCTTCTAACACCAGTGCATTTAGAAAGGTACTTTTTATACTTGATCCCTGTCCTTTTTGGGGTCCAGTTTTTAATATCTGTATTTTTCTGTTTCTTTCTGCAGGAGGAAAGGAAGGGGCCCATTTCACCTGAAACCACGAGCACGGGCCGCCTAACCTTTTCTTCGGTTATCACCTATGCTGGCTGATCTCGTCACATGGTAATTCCTTAAGAGTGGGGACAGGCGGGGCGCCGCCTGTTGATTCCATGCTATGTGTGCTGATGGAGCCCCATCATACACCTTGGACACTTGGTTTGCTATCAGCACTTTGTTTTTTATGTGGAACCCTTCTTAAGCTGCATACAATTCGATCTCACCTCACCCCTTGTAGTCCACACTCGGGCACTTGCCCTTGATTTTAACGACACTGTGCTGGGATCTCACATTTGAGACTTTTTCCTCGTCTTATATCCTGGGTGTACGGATTCATGCTACTTCCCTTTCGCCCACATGGGCTTGAACCCACTCCCTTTAACGAGGTATGTTCACCCATCTTACGCCAGGACATTCGTCCTGTTGTGTACAGTTGTCTCGGCAGATGTGTACCTTACATTACATTGGGAGATCCATAGTATGTTGTCTCAGCCCTCAGCGGTATCGCACTTTGCGTTTACGTATCCACTTGGCTTTCCTTCTACATTTCTTTGCTTACGCTTAATTTTAAGCTGTATCCATGCATGCCAATGTTTACAATACTATGATGTATTTTACAGTTACCGTTTCACCACTCCATCATGGCTGCCATTGTCACTCGATACACCACTTCCTGTGTACACGTACCATGTGATGTTATTTAAGCCAATCATGAGTTTTTGCACTTTACATGTGACCAAGACTACGGCTGTAGTCGAAACGCGTCGTGTAATCAAACGCTTTTGCAAGTTAACTTTGTCTCGGATCCCTTTCATCCTGAGAGCGCACGTACCTTGGACTTTTTGTGGATATTATTGCCGGTACGCTCTGCCGGCGTGTGCGCCACTTCTCACGGGACCCTGTGATACCGGAAGGAGCTACTTTGGGGAATATATGTATATATATATATATATTGTCCAACAATTGCCCAAAAGCTATTTGGGAGGGCACACAGCAGCTCACCCACCATCCGGTGTGACACATCCCTACTCACACCAACTCCCTGGTGAATTCGTCCTTCGCCTTCGCGGCTACCAAGGTCGTAGGGGAGGAGCACCATCCCTTTAGAAATGCAAATGGGAGACTGCAGTTTGGAACTGGCTCCGTACTGAATACAGCGCAGCAAGCCAATGCTAATGACATTCACCCCAAGTCTCTGGACCTTACTATAAGGACTGTAATTGTTCAAAAGTACAAAATTACGAATGCACCCACTTAGGGAAGATTGTTAATCGCTTTGGGGACCACACATCCCAGGATGCATCATTGTAATTTGCGTAATTAGCAAGGCCTACTAGGAGGCCCGGAAATAAATAAATACCGGAAGTAAGATGCCAAAGCGAGTCGCATTGCTTTTTGTGAACCGCCCAGAAGAAGAGGCGTTGAAGCCTTGAAACGCGTCAGCAAAGGACAAATTCACCAGGGAGTTGGTGTGAGTAGGGAAATGTCACACCGGATGGTGGGTGAGCTGCTGTGTGCCCTCCCAAATAGCTTTTGGGCAATTGTTGGACAATGTTTTCGCGGCTACCAAGGTCGTAGGGGAGGAGCACCATCCCTTTAGAAATGCAAATGGGAGGCTGCAGTTTGAAACTGGCTCCGTACTGGATACAGCGCAGCAAGCCAATGCTAATGACATTCACCCCAAGTCTCTGGACCTTACTATAAGGACTGTAATTGTTCAAAAGTACAAAATGACGAATGCACCCACTTAGGGAAGATTGTTAATCGCTTTGGGGACCACACATCCCAGGATGCATCATTGTAATTTGCGTAATTAGCAAGGCCTACTAGGAGGCCCGAAAATAAATAAATACCGGAAGTAAGATGCCAAAGCGAGTCGCATTGCTTTTTGTGAACCGCCCAGAAGAAGAGGCGTTGAAGCCTTGAAACGCGTCGGCGAAGGACGAATTCACCAGGGAGTTGGTGTGAGTAGGGAAATGTCACACCGGATGGTGGGTGAGCTGCTGTGTGCCCTCCCAAATAGCTTTTGGGCAATTGTTGGACAATGTTTTCGCGGCTACCAAGGTCGTAGGGGAGGAGCACCATCCCTTTAGAAAGGCAAATGGGAGGCTGCAGTTTGGAACTGGCTCCGTACTGGATACAGCGCAGCAAGCCAATGCTAATGACATTCACCCCAAGCCTCTGGACCTTACTATAAGGACTGTAATTGTTCAAAAGTACAAAATGACGAATGCACCCACTTAGGGAAGATTGTTAATCGCTTTGGGGACCACACATCCCAGGATGCATCATTGTAATTTGCGTAATTAGCAAGGCCTACTAGGAGGCCCGAAAATAAATAAATACCGGAAGTAAGAGGCCAAAGCGAGTCGCATTGCTTTTTGTGAACCGCCCAGAAGAAGAGGCGTTGAAGCCTTGAAACGCATCGGCGAAGGACGAATTCACCAGGGAGTTGGTGTGAGTAGGGAAATGTCACACCGGATGGTGGGTGAGCTGCTGTGTGCCCTCCCAAATAGCTTTCGGGCAATTGTTGGACAATATATATATATATATATATATATATATATATATATATATATATATATATATATATATATATATATATATATATATATATATATATATGTATATATGAACAAACAATCCAGCTTCTTTAGAAACATCCAATGAAGGAGGCACGGACTCGAGGCTGTAAAAGATAGTGCTTCTTTTATTGTAACAGGTCACCCACAACCCGGAGATACGAGAGACGCGTTTCGGCTTCACAGAAGCCTTTATCAATCTGATTGGCGCCAACATCAAGTGAGTATATATAGTATCCTTCCCACTTAAGGCTTTGGTAGACACAGAAGAGATACTATCGAGCACAGTGCTTCAATATACATATGCTGTAACACGTAAAACAATGAATGCTTAACATAGTGAATATGTGTTTTACTGTTATTCTAAAAGCATGGATAAATGAAATGCATTTTAAAACTGTGTCAAGTTTCCGCCTCGATAGGAATATTATATGCATAAAACATATGGCGCCAATCACTCGTATTTATAGCCTATAAATTCAACACTTCGTGTGTGTAATTAATAAAATAAAACAAAACGGCACTGCTACGCGTTACAAAATTGTCACTTTGAAACTGCCTTTGACCCAAAGCCTGCTGCTTCAACAAGTGCCCGAACCTTCAATGACGGCCCTCTGACCTCATTTGCATGGTGAATATTCATGACTAATTACTGCAAATACATTGATTACATCTAGGCACATAAAAGACAAGAGGATTATAAACATGCTCCAGGGCTCAACTATGAATAGTTATAAATCTAGGTAGACTGTAATGTCAATATATATATATATATATATATATATATATATATATAATGTTATAAATACATTTTTTTAAAAGAACACAAATATATATATTTGTGTTCTTTAAAAAAAATGTATTTTCACATTACCTCCCGTTCTGCGAAGAAGAGCTCCAGGGTCCGGCTGCTGGTGGGCCTGGCCGTGCCCTATGGCCTCTGCAGCCCTGATTCACACCTCATTAAATCCTGCTGTGCTGCTTAAATGAGGCGAAGCAGCATAGCAGGAGAGTTTAAAGAAGTGAACTTCTGTCCCGGTTTCTAAGAGGGCGGTCGAAATGTGAGCCTGCATGACACTGATTAACGTGCAGGTTCATCCGACCCTCCCTTGAAAACCGGGACATTTTTCTAAATAACCCAGGCACTACCCAAAAACCGGGACATTTCTTCAATTTGGAGAAAAGTGTCGGGGCACCGGGACACTTCTCCAAAAACCGGGACCGTCCGGGAAAATCTGGGACGTCTGGTCACCCTAAAGAAAGAGGCACAGTACTGGGTATGAGTGACATCCTGCCCACATTTCTTAACTACCAGGCCTTAATTTCTTAATTTTTTTTTTGAAGCGCAGGGGCACAAAAGTGTTTTTAGAAGCCCACCAGCTCCGTCAAACGCTGGGTGTACCGAATACTGAGGCTGCCTTGTCTTGATTTCAACTCTGTATCAGAGTACCTGCTTGTTTCTGAGAAGTGCCAGTACTCTCCAATTAAAAGTATTACATTTTTCTTGAGAAGTGCAGGTACTCTCCCTCTCAAAATAAAAATGTCCCGGTACTCAGTACCGGGTAGTACCGGCCCATGTAAAGAACTGCCTATGCTGTCTTCTTATCTCACCATTGCAGACTTTTTCTTCCACGATTTCTCCCCTTGTTATTGTTTTCCAATCTTTGTCTTCTTTTTTTTCTTTTTACGGAGTTTTATATAGCACGAACTTGACCCGAATCTGGTATCAGAGCGCTTTGCATAGCACCAGTTGCATTACATGAGGACACATTCATTTTTGTTAGGCACGGGGAGATTAAGTGATTTGCCCAGAATCACAGGATGTTCAGCGTCATTGCCGAGACTCGACACCAGTTCCCCAGATTCGAGGTCGACCGCCCTAGCCGCTAGGCCAACTCCCTCCTCTTCCTTCTTTGTCCCGTTTTTGATTTTCTCTCTCTTTTGCAAAGGAAGTCTGATGATGAAAAACAAATTCTGGCCCTCAAAAACAAGTACCGGTGCACACTACCTGCATTCACCAGCACAAAGGATGCACTGTCTATTATCAACAAACCTCGCGCCACTCTGAAAGGACCACCATCTAGTGTTGTGAGAAAATCAAACCGAGACCTTCCAGTTTTTAGGCCTCATGTTAGGCAGCTGCTCACCAGCATCGAAAGTAAGGTCGACATTCTGTTTTGCTTCAGCTAGCAGTATCAAAAATCACCAAGGAGTCACAATGGCACAAGATTTGGGGAAGAGAACATGGCAGCCGGCTAGCGGCGGGCAGGGTCGGATTGGGATCACAATTTGGCCCGGGCACTGACGAAAAAAGTAGCCCACATTCGCGGGGCGTGGCCCATATTCGCGGGGTGTGGCCCACATTCGCGGGCGTGCCCTTTTATGAAACACACAAGGAATGTAAGTGGGAGGATATTGTTCTTGGGAAGGACACAGGGCCAAGGTGACAATGTCCTACAAGCTGAACAACTGAAAAACAGCGAGGCCCCTTTCTCTTAAAAAATTATTCCCCAGCCCTCCAGCGCAGGAGCACCTGAAAAGCAGCGAGGCCCCTTTCTATTACAAAATTATTCCCCAGCCCTCCAGCGCAGGAGCACCTGAAAAACAGCGAGGCCCCTTTCTCCTCCTAAAAAATTATTCCCCAGCCCTCCAGGGCAGGAGCACCTGAAAAACAGTGAGGTCCCTTTCTTTTAAAAAATTATTCCCCAGCCCTCCAGCGCAGGAGCACCTGAAAAGCAGCGAGGCCCCTTTCTATTACAAAATTATTCCCCAGCCCTCAAGCGCAGGAGCACTTGAAAAACAGCGAGGCCCCTTTCTCCTAAAAAATTATTCCCCAGCCCTCCAGGGCAGGAGCACCTGAAAAACAGTGAGGCCCCTTTCTCTTAAAAAATTATTCCCCAGCCCTTCAGGGCAGGAGCACCAGAAAAACAGCGAGGCCCCTTTCTCCTAAACAATTATTCCCCAGCCCTCCAGCGCAGGAGCACTTGAAAAACAGCGAGGCCCCTTCGTCCTAAAAAATTATTCCCCAGCCCTCCAGCGCAGGAGCACCTGAAAAACAGCAAGGCCCCTTTCTCCTAAAAAATGATTCCCCAGCCCTCCAGCACAGGAGCACCTGAAAAACAGCCAGGCCCCAGCTATTTGTAAATTACTCAGCCCTCCCCAGCCCTTCACTGCCTCGGGGCAATGGCCTGGCAGGAGAGGGGATAAAGCAAAAAACACAGCTGCTAGGCCATCCATGGGGGTGGGGGGGAGGTTAAGGTGAAGATGGTGCCAGTTCCCAACATTACCTGGCCCCCACAGCGAGACCCATTCTTCCTCGCCCACTATGCCTTGAATGAGAAGGGCTGTGGGCGAGGTGTTAATGAAAATACTGTTTCAGGGCTGCGTGGGCCCCAGGGGGGCCGAGGTGAAAATGGCTCAATGGCCTGAGCAACACCTGGCCCCCAGGGAGGCCGATTCTGGCACACAATCACCCCTCCCCAGCCCACCATCAGCGTGATTGCTTGGCAGGGCAGGGGGTCAAGGAGAGGCCACAGCTGATCATCGCTGAAGGGCCGCACAGCGAGGCTGCTTTCCTCTCCCTGTCAGTGCTCTCTGTGGACTGGGAAAGGGGGAAAAAACGGCCCACAGAGGGCACTGAGACATTGGCCCTTCGGCCAATGCCCGAGTGCCCGCATTACCAATCCGTCCCTGGCGGCGGGTCGCGGGAGCTCCTCCGAGTGTGCAAGCAGACAGGACTGCGGGAGGCATGAGGCGCGAGGCGGATTATAGTGAACGAGGAAGCTCTCTAATCAAAGGGAATTAGGAGAGCACTGCAAGCGATTCAGAGCCCAAGTTTTGAATTACCTCGGAGCGCGGACTGGGTCGAGGACTCTGCGCGGTGTCTTCTAGGCGCGTGGTGTGGCTGGGGTGGCTCCGGGTTTCAGCCCCTGAGTCGAGGTTCCTTGGCTGTTACCGACGCTAGAGGCTCCGCTTAATTTTTTGGTATTGCGAAGCAGTGGCCGGAGAGAGACAGTAAGCGGCAGCCTCGACGGGTGTTGACGACAGCGAGCAGCGCTGGTCAAGAGCCGCGCTGGGGGTTAGGAGAGGGAGGCAGGCTGCAGCGAGGATTTCCTTCCGGGGGAGAGGAGGCAGGGACAGTCTCAGAGCTTCACCAAGGATAGACCCGGGGGACTCGGGGGATACGGAGGAAACTGTTGCACGGCATCAAAAAGAGCAGCAAGGGCTGAAGGTCAGAGGAGAGGGGAAAAAGCGGCTCCAAGAGGCTCAGGGAAATCTAGCAGAGTCAAGGAGTAGGAGCAAAAGTGAGTTTAATCAGTTGGGTTTGGGGAGGTACATGGTGAGAAGTGCGAAGAGGGGAAAAGTCCTGTTTGAGCAAAGCTTAGCGGGGGGCCTCTCTTAGGTGGAAGCGCAAGGGAAGAGAGTGCGGAAAGGAAAGCCCCAGTAGTAAGTAATCCTGTTATAAAGAAGCAGAGGTCAGATAAACAAGAAGGGCTGGTGAAGAAGCGCATGAACACATCCCAAAAGGTGAAGGTTACCCCCTCTCTTAGGACTTTTTTCAAAGTACTCCCAAAGACTCTAATATTAAGTGAGGTGGGGGATGTCAGGGAAGGAGGGGAAAGGGAGCAAGGGAGGAGAGGGACAGCCAGATCTCCCGGTAAAGGAGGCACTGGCTGGGTGGGGGAGTGTTTGTACCCCCAATAGGTTTGAGTCCCTATGGGTAGATGATCTAGGTGATTTAGAGACCCCTGAAAATTTAGACTGTAGCAGTTCCCCTCAATCAGATCCAGAGGTGGGGGAGGCCATTATGGTTGGGTCGGCTGGAAAGTCTGGTTTAGAACATGGCTTGAGTTCGGAGGGGAGGAAGGACGAGGTACAGAGCGAGCGGGTGGAAGCAAGTTCAAGGAGGGCAGTTTTGGGAGAACTGATTGCAGCTCTCACCTTGGAGATAAGGAACAGGTTTGAAGTTTCGGAGGGGAATCAGAGAGAGATCACGTCAGCTTGTGAGGTGCTAGAGAAAAAGATCAATGACCTGGCAGGGAGAACAACAGTCCTTGAGGTAACAGTGGGGAGCTTAAGGGCAAGGTGCAAATAAATAAAGAGGATATAAAAGCCTTAAAGTTGAAAGAACAGGGACGCCAGGAATGGGAGGAAAGGATGGAAAACAATCAAAGGAGGAACAATCTGCAGATTTTAAATGTGCCAGAAGGGGCGGAGTGAGACGATCTGAAAGGCTTTGTAGTCAGGCTGATTAAAACAGGTCTACATCTGGAAGAGTCAGATCAGGAGATTGGCAGGGATATACAGAGAGTTCATAGGGACCCTTTCAGGCTTAATCCAAATAGAAGTAAGTCCGTTTTTATATAGCGCAGCTACTCACCCTTACGGGTCTCAAGGCGCTGGGGGCCGGAGTGGAAATTAAGTGAGCTATTGCCCAGAGTCACATGGTGCTGAGCTGCCGCCGGAGCCGGGGATCGAACCGTGAACCCTGTGCTCTGAAGTCAGCTGCCCTGGCCGCTGCACCACACCTCTCCACCAACCAAGGAAGATCCTGGTGAATTTCCTTACTTACTCCATGAAAGAGAAGGCATTGTCTTGAGCATTGAAAATGAAAGCAGTTAAAGTAGAAGGGCTCTCTTGCGAAATTAGGTCAGATATTTCCTATATCACTTCCAATAGGCAATGGGAGTTGGGGAAGAGAATGGACCGATTGAAGGAGTTAGGTGCCTCAGTACAGATGAAGTTCCCAGCAGTGCTAAAGGTGGTGATGAACAACAAGATGCATAATTTTAGAGCAGTGAGCGAAGTGGATGACTTCATAGAGTCTTGTAAATAGGTAGCTTGAATATAAGGCGACTGAACATAGTGTTTAAGAATAGTCCTCCTGACGTTTATCTATTTATTTTTTGAGCAAGGCACACTCGGAGGGTTACCCACAGGCTAAGGCCATCGTGATGGGGGGTAGGTTCTCCATGGGGGGGGGGGGTGAAGGGGTCACTGGGTGGGGAGCATTCAGGGAGAAAAGCAGAAAAAAATTCCTCAGAAGCCGCTGATTTGCCATTAGTAGAAGGCAGCAAGAAGGAGTATGGGAAGCAAAATCTCAAGATTATATCCTGGAACGTAAATGGGTTAACCCCTTCGGTGCGCATGACGGCCCCCGGCCATCATGCGTCACAGTGGGCGTGTGCGGAGGACGGCCGGGGGCCGTCCGAACCCCGCCCACTCAATAAATCACCAGCACCGCGGCGGAATTCGCGCCACGGTCAAGGTGTTAAGGGTGAGGGCAAGGAGGGAGCGGATCTTACAATACATTAAAGATTTCCCTGCCCAGGTCTTTATCCTACGGGAGACACACCTGACAGAGAAAGAATGCAGGGAGATATTCAAGTCTCAAAGGTGGGTGCAACAACTGGTGTGTACTAAGCACACATTGGTAACTAAAGAGGTGGCGATTCTGGTAAAGCGAGATTCAAAGATCACTATTATAGATAGTATTTCAGACAGTAGAGGTAGATGGATCGTAGCAAAATTAAAAGTGGGGGGACAAGGCTTTACGCTGGCAGGGTATTATGGGCCAAACACAGACGATATAACACCCTTAAAAGAGCAGTTGGCGGAGTTACCCTGCTTTTTTGACCCGATTATTCTGGCTGGTGATTTTAACGTGGTGCTAGATAGTTCGTTGGATAGATCAACAAGGAGTAGAGCGATTGTTAATTATAAGATGGTGGCGCAGATAAAATTAATGATGAATCAATTAGGGCTGTGTGATATCTGGAGATACAGAATGGGGGATAAAAGAGGGTACACATATTCCAATAGGAAGTACCGTCATCAGTCCAGGATAGATTACTTTCTATTAGACTCCGGATTAAAAGAACAAGTACAAGTTATTAAACATATTGGGGCTCACTTCTCAGATCACTCTGCGGTTTTGCTGGAGATATCTCTTATGGAGGATAGTATATCAACTAGGTGGACTATGGATCACACTCTGTTGCTGGATCAGGCAGTAGTGGAGAGATTGAAAGAGGAGACTGTTGAGTTTTTTTTACTTTAATTGGGGTTCTGCCCCTGCCGGAGTAGTGTGGGACTCGTACAAAGCTTACCTGAGGGGGAAGTTAATAAGCTGTTCGGCAGCTAAGAGGAGAGTCTTTCGGGAAGAAATCAGGAAGTTGGAGGAAAATATAAGACTAGTAGAAGAAGAAATGGTAAGCACAAATCAGAGAGAGTCTAGACAGCCTGAACTATCCAATTTGAAGCTTAAACTAGCTACCATTCTCGAAAACAGAGTCAGGGAGAGTTGGGAAGTAAGCAAACTAGCGCAGTTTGAGTATGGGGAGAATTGTGGGAAACTTTTAGCATGGCAAATCAAGAAAGACCAGGTGAAGAATTTAATACGAGAAATAAAATGCCAGAATCCCGGGAGGGTGTTAACAAACAGAAAAGAGGTTGAGGGTGTTTTTTATAGCTACTTTATGAATCTGTATAAAGAGGACCTGGTGACTTCAGAAGAAGAAAGGGGTAATTGGTTGAATCAGGGTTCAGTAGACTCTTTGGATGGGGAAAAAACCTTGATTTTAAATGCCCAATTCCAGATGGGGGAAGTGGAGCAGGCACTGAAGAAGAGCAAATGGGGGGAAGCCCCCGGTCCAGATATTCTCCCACTGGAAGTGTACAGTGTATTAGCGGGTATATTGATTCCGATTCTAACCAAACTGTTCAACGAGATCTTTATGGAGGGGGCACCTCAACCAGAGTCTTGGTCAGAAGCCACAATCTCTTTAATTTTGAAACCTGGGAAGAGCGAAAATAGTTGCGATTCATATAGGCCGGTGTCACTTTTGAACAGTGATTATAAGATTTTTGCTAAAATCTTGGCGGAGAGACTCAATGGGGTCATGGGGGACCTCGTTCACGAAGACCAGAAGGGTTTTATACAAGGGAGGGCACTGCATGAGCTCACTTACTCCCTTATAGGGGCGATTGATTTGGCTACAGTAAATAACGTTCCCCTAGCAGTCATAGCTTTAGATGCGACCAAAGCTTTTGATCGTGTGAACTGGGCCTTCTTGCAATCAGTTTTGAAAGCCACCAATATAGGGGACAGATTTTGTAGAACAATAGCGGAAATTTATAAGGCACCAAGGGCAAAAGTTCTTGTGAATGGCATATTAACATCAGCATTTAAGATCATGAGATGGACAAGACAAGGGTGCCCTTTATCTCCACTGTTGTTCGATCTGTATATGGAACCACTGGCGAGAAAATTGAGGGCAGAGCATAGGATTGTACCTTTCCAATGTAAGGGTTGGGCAAAGAAACTGGCACTATATGCTGATGATTTGATGATTTACACTGCAGATCTGCAGACTTCAATGACTCAGGTAGTTAGAATTGCTAAGACCTTTGGAAGAGTTTCAGGATATGAGATTAATAGGGGGAAAACAGAGATTATGACTTGGAACATGGATGGAGGTGTAGAGGGAATTAAAACCGAGATGAGATATTTGGGAGTTAGAGTGACACAAGACATTACGAAACTTGGAGAAACAAATTTTAATAGAGTAAAGAAAGAGGTATGTGATTTAATGGCAAGCTGGGCGCACCTCCATTTAAAGATTTTTGGGAGAGTAAACTTAGTGAAAATGGTTATACTCCCGAAGTTTATTTTTCTTTACAATGCAATACCACTGCCATTTAAAGAAGGCTGGCTCATGAAATTACAGGGTAAAATCAGCACTTTTATTTGGGCAGCAAAAGGGCCACGCACTTCCTGGAAGAAATTGAGGAGGAGGAGAGAAAAAGGAGGGTTAGCTCTTCCGGATTTGCAATTCTATGCATGGGCTTTTCTGCTTAAAAATGGTAGGATGCTTCTTGACAGACCCTCATGCTCGGAAATTGGGAGGCTATTTTCAGAAATGCTGAAAGGAGTAGAAGGAGATGGTTTTGGCTTTATGATGAAATTTGCAGACCCAAGATACATTATAAAGGTGAGGCTAAAAATCCTCCAAGGCATGGCGGAAACCTGGTATAGGATCAAAAGGAAACTGAAATTGCCGTACTATATCAATCCGGCCCCTATTTGGGATTCACCAGGATCGCCGACTGGACAAAGGATAAATTGGCAGGGCCGCTAAGGAAAGCTGGCATTGAGAGATGGGAGGACCTACTAGAGGGACAACAATTAATCCCATGGGAAGAACTTCAACGCAAAACGAACCACCAAGTTTCAAGGTTTAAATACTTACAAATCCAGAGTTGGTTCCAGTCATCGGACAGTAGGATAGGGGGCTCGAATGAGCTTGAAGAAAGTTTGATTTTCGACATACCGAAAAAGAAGGAAACATCACATTGGGACTGGCTTATGATGGAAGAAACGGATGGAAAGTTTACGCTGCCACAGGAGCTGTGGGGGAGATGCTTGCCGGGAGCAACGTTGGAGAAGTTATGGCAAGTATCTTTTTCTATGCTTTATCAAGTGATTAAGCCCGGCTATTTAAGAAGAAACCATCTTTTTTCAATTTATAGAGTGTACTGGACGCCACATAAGCTATCAAAATTTGGGAACAGAGGAGTGGTGGCATGCCCCAAATGCGGTCAGAGGATGGCGGATGACCTGCACATGTTTTTGGAGTGTCCTGTGATACAGGTATTTTGGGGTGATGTGAATAAGGCTATTGCCGACATTCTGAACATACAGCTTCAGGTAAGCCCTCTCCTTGTTTTCTTTGGTGTGGCTTCGGAAGTAAGGGAATCTGATAAGGACAAGCTAAAACTAATATTCTATGCAGTACTGCTGGCATGGAGAAGTGGACTAGTCCTAATCCCCCTATGTATAATGAGTGGAGGGCATCCTTGGAAAATACATTCAGGTTGGATGCAGTTCCTCTAGAGAAGAAGAGATATGCCTTTTGGCTTCCTGTGGTGGATTGGCTGGGAAGGAAGGGATAAGGGATAGGAGGGGACTGTCCAATGATTATGCCTAACCAGACCTCAAGATAAGCACATGCTACTCCCACTCTTTCGCTCTCCTCCTCGGTCTCTTTCCATTTGGTTCAGATGGGAGAGCTGAATGGAAGGGAGAATGCATTGATGTGCATCTGGCAGGTTTGGGATGTTGGGGCAGTATCTGAACCTCCTGCCCCGGCACAAGGGCAAGATATTCTGACAAAGGTGCTGTGGAAGTTGAATCTGAGGCTAATGAGGACAAAAAAAAGGAGTCACAATGGCTTATGACTTGATTATTTACCGGCAATCTCATTACTCCAATTCACCCTTCCTCATTCCAAGTCTTACTCAGTGCTTAATTTGAGCCGGTGTTTGCAGGTGGGGCCCACCAGCCCTTTTTTTGGGGCAATGCCACTTAATTTTCCTCTAAAAATAAGATATCTAGCTGACCATTTGCGATGCTGCCAATTATTTAAACAGACTAAGACCAAAATCTTTAAGTATGATGGTCTACATCATTTAATTATTCAATGTTTTCAACTAATACTCTTTTTGTAAGTTCACAAGACAGGTTTGGACTACACTTCACAATTACATAACATCAAGACAAACTAACAAAAAACATCAAAACAATGTTCAAAATGGCAAATCAATGTAAACTGATACCAGTCAAGAGAAACAAGGTAACCCACATTTTAATCAATTACAATTTTAGTGAAACAAGCTGGGGTTACCAACCATCGGGGGTAAAACATTTGCACAATAGAGGGATTGTAAATTTTGAACTCATTATTCCCCTTTGTTGCTATGCATATTTTCATGAGAAACTCTTCCCCTGGTGGTTGAGCGTGCCGACGCGTTTCGAATCCCACTATATTTACAGGGATTCTCTTCAGGGCTGTGACTGGATTCTGTAAGACCAATAAAGAAAAGGATATTTTTAAAGTTGCCCTCCTTGTCCACTAGAGATATAAGGCTCTTAGGAATAAACAACAAAGGGGTCTGTACCTGTTGTTGAGTTTGCAAATCACTTCTTCGTGATTGTGAGTAGCCCGATTTACACACGTTGCTCACCAATTGGCCTGAAACATGAACGGGTGTTACAAAGTTAAAAACAACTTAATTGAAATGTGGGTTACCTTGTTTCTCTTGACTGGTAACAGTTTACATTGATTTGCCATTTTGAACATTGTTTTGATGTTTTTTGTTAGTTTGTCTTGATGTTATGTAATTGTGAAGTGTAGTCCAAACCTGTCATGTGAACTTACAAAAAGAGTATTAATTGAAAACATTGAATAATTAAATGATGTAGACCATCATACTTAAAGATTTTGGTCTTAGTCTGTTTAAATAATTGGCAGCATCGCAAACGGTCAGCTAGATATCTTATTTTTATAGTATTTACTGGCCCAATCTAGCTGTGTGAATTAGGGCCCACCCCTCTTTATAGCTACTTAATTTTCCTCAGCACACTTTGACGCTGAACAAAAGCGAGAGAAACACAAAAGGTGAAAGAATGTGGAAGTGAAATTCAGAAAAACAGTAACAAAGGGAGAAGGCAGAGACAAAAAAGAGCATGCAGGAGTGAGCTAGAAGGGCAGGGAGTGTCTGGGGATGGGTTAAAGAGGAATGGGATGGAATCAACAGTATACCTCCTTGGTAATCAGCACTGCGACCTTCTGCAGCATTCACAACAGCTTCTGAGCAACAGTTTAGGCCCCAGCACTTATTATTTTTACAAATTAAGCATATGGCCTTACTAATGAGAAGGCCCCATCATTTTATTTTATTATTTTTTCCCACCCCTTCCAGAATCTCCCATGAAGGGAACTATTCACCACAACATCCCCCGGTTACATCTATCCATGCTTAAAACCCGAAGCTGTAGAACCAGAACAGAGGGAGGATGAGACTAAAGTGTGATTAAGGCCTTGGGCGAGGCAGGGGAAATCTGAGTAATGGTATTACCTTGAATTTATCTAGTCATTACCTCCTCGTCCTTCCTCGTCCCCATCCTTACTATGAAAGATATAGCCTAGCAGGTAAGCAGCATTGGAATCAGACCATACCAAATTAAATACAGGTACAAACATGATGAAAACCGCTGAAACAATACCAGCAAGTGAAACGTGAAACAGCAGGCAAGGCACCAGCAATGAACAATACATGGTCCTGAGAGCTCACACCCAGCCAGAAATTGGACACACATATAGGGAGAACACCAAGTAGAAACCCTGCTAATGCCCACAATGCAATCTCTGCAAGAACACAACTACAAGTCCCCCTTGATGGTTCACATAAGCCTTGGTGGTGGTGTTTCCTATCCTCAACAACACAGACTCCACAAAAGGCTGTACTACTGTAGAAAGACTCTTCCAATTGCATGAGAGGGACAACTCCTCCTGAGCCCAGAAAGGTGATTGAGTGTCACACTCCAGGCTTATCCTGTGGGATAGGCTCTGGGATCAGAAGAGGAACTTCCCTCTCTAGATGAGTGGATTCCGAGCAGCAACACAGTTCCTTGACAATATCCTCTGACACCAGAATTCTGCTGTTTTACACCTTCAAGCCAATCTCGTCAGTGAAGAATGGGATGACCACCCAGACCTAAGTACAACCGTGCCCGGTGTATCCTAAAAACAATTGAAGTCTGCAGAGGGAAGACAGATAATACAGGCATAAGGACCAAACCGTTTTGAGAGAGCCAGAAGGCTCCCTGGCCACTGGATGGAGGCTAGAGTTCACCAGATCCTCTTCCACCTGCATTCATGTCTGAGCTGATTCAGAATGCTGATGTAGACAGCATAACCTAAGAATAGGGAAACACCTTGCTACTGAAATCTGACCCTGATGAATTGTAGATCCAGGTTAAGAATCCACCAAGATTGAATGGCATTGACCAGAAATCCCAGGGAACCCAAAAGCTGGCACACCACATCCGCACCTGAAACTATCTTGTTCCTAGAAGGTGAACATATTAAACAGTTGTCCAGGTAAGGATGATGACCAATCTGCTAGTTGTACAGAATCCCTAGCACTGGAGTAAGCACCTTTGAAAACCTCCTTGGGGCACACTTCAAACTAAGGTGACCACCTCTCTCCAAGTCCTTACGGAAACTGTTTCCAGCCCTTAACTTTTATGTGATAGTGATAGCTGTTGTCTTATTTTGCTTCCATTAAACCAAGTAGATGAACACATTTGTAATCAATGATTTGCAGGTTGAAATATCAGGAATGGAGGAAGTGTTTGTAATTACATCGAGGGAAGTGGTCACCCTACATCTTATGCATGCTGTCTGGGGCCACCGATGGCATCTGGCAGCCCACCTAACATAAGAGAGCCCTGTATGGGTAAATGACCCATACTAGCATAATGGTGGTCTTTCTGGGCATATTTGTATACAATTCTTGGTTTGCTGGTGCTCACCCTAGGCATAGGCTAGGTTTTTTCCCATCCAAGTTAGCTTGCTATGCATATCCTTAGCATCAGGGACATGGCCCCTGGCATAATGGTGGCCAATGTTGGCACATTTTACATATAGGCTACTGGAAAGATAGCCATCCTAGACATTACGGGGGCTGTGACCGGCATACTGATGACCCTGGCACAATGATGGACATTCTCAGCATTTAGTGAGCATCCTTGCTCATAGTTTACCCATGATGGGCCTCAATGTTGTTTGGTGGATATACCTGGGCATGTGGACATCTAAGGTAGAATCTGCCCATGTGTGGCAAAAATGAATGCAATGACTTAATGAAAATGACAAACTTATGTTCAGGAAACAAATGTGGATTTATTACAAAGAACAAGCAGTATTTGTATGGCAAAAGCGTCTTTGTGAAAATGGCAAGCTTTTTTGGAAATGAGTTTTGTTTATTTACCCCAACTAGTAAGCTTATATGAGATAATTTGATAGCAAAATGTTTTTTTCCAAATTGTGATAAGGTAATTACTTTGGTAGAATGTTTTAGCACATCTAGCACTGTAAAAAGCAGATTTTGAGTGAGGTGATAATTAATGCTGAGGTAGAGGGATTTGTTGCTGATGTTCATTTCCTGGTGCTCAAGGACTCTTGCTGGTATGTCTGGTATTTCATGACTCGTGTAGTGGCATTTCATCATCTGTAATCAAAAGCTTTTTGTGACATTATCACTACTACTGTCTGAAACAGGAACATCTAAGTCTGGTGTATCCTATCTGAACCTTTAATAATTTTGTAAAAGTAGCAATTGCTATGCTGCCTGAGCGTGTGAGATCTGTTAAGCTTTGTTGTAAATTTACATGTGTAGATGTATTCACATCTAATTCTACTACTGCACCTAGTTGTAAATCTACCATTTTTTGGCTTTTTGCCATCTCTAGGTGTAAATCTACACTTTATTGCTAGTCACAATTTCTGAGTGAGGATTTACGCCTAAGCTTAGACTTACACGGCTCCACCCCCGGGTAGAGTCTCATATAACAGAATTTACCAGTGTAAACTTACTACTAGTAACTTATCGCACATAGGTAGAGATCTCTGTCACCATGGGGAGATCTCCCTTTGGGAAAACTGAGGGAAAATATTAAAGTTTATTAATCTTAAAAATATATATTTTTATATAAAATATAAATGTAAAATACTTTAACATATTTATTAAAACCCTTGAACTACTACAATAACATCTTATAGTACATTAACATTCAATTTTAAAATAATAAAAGAAATATTTAATAATTTTCAATATGTTTAACACTAAACAAAATATATATATATATATATTTTAAAAGTCAAAATAATTATATTTAATTAGCATTTGTTCCTATGGAGTATTGTTGTAAGTCCCCGTCTCCATTATTTTCTATGGGAATGTGTTGCAGTACCTATGATTGGCTATGTGTGGTGCTTGACTAACTCAAAGGCTGGGATGTAGTACATTTACTACTGTTTTGTCACCTTTAGAGCTGTTGTAACTTTAGGAGTGCAGTTTGTAACTACAATAGGATTCATGTTTTTGGAGTGGGTGGATGTTTGCAGTAACCTATCCCTTCTTTAATACCTTGCTACTTTTACCTAGACTGCTCTCATTTTGTAGTAAGCATTCCAAATTTTCCAGACATGCCCCTACTCCCACCCACATTTGCTACTAAATTGTAGATTTCAAGTGTGAAGATCTCTGCCACCATGGAGATAGAAGAGGAGGAGGAGAAGGCAGAGGCTAGAGAATAGCATTTTGCACTACTTGGTAGTACAAAATGCTATGGGTGGCCCCATTTTTTCTCAGGGCATAGCTTCGGAAAGGTACCTTGGACAAAGTCATCTCTCGTTTTTTTTTCCCAATCAATACACTTCTGGGTGAGCATTTTGTCCAAAATTTTCAAAGTTTTCTGAAGTATCACAAAATGAATTTAGACATACCAGATAGGTCCTTTGTTTCCTCAGTGAGGGCCCTGGGCTGTGGGGAATGTGCCACCACAAAGAAATAGTTTGCAGAAGTGGTGTTCTTTACTTGCTTTAAGGACAGATTATCAGCCTCGGATTATGACTCCTTGCACCTTTTGCCCATGGCGTACATGCTAGCCCAATCTCCAAGAGTTTTGTGGCTTGGCCTCCTAAATCTCACCTAACAGCAGAGGGAAACTTAACTCACCACGCATTGTGCTTGCTGCTTATACATAAGCAACCCCAGAATCCACCAATGTTTTTCTTGAATACCTAATCATTTTAGAATTGGATAATTTAAGTAAGAATTATACCGGTCAACATCCTTTTATGTCTGCATGATCCCTAATTTTTTTTTGTGTGTGTGTGTTTGTGTGTTTCACATGTTTAACCCATGCTATGAGGACTTAATAGGTCCTCATAGTGTTGGCAAACCGTGACAGAATCAAAATGAGGACCGGTGCGTTATTAGGACTTTTGAGTAAGTGTGTCAAAAAAGAAAAAGTGCAGTTAAAATTGCTTTGGTCCTCTTTAAAACCTGCGGTAGTATCAAAGCACTTGTGGAGTTAGAATATTAAATACACACTCTATTACGGTCAATGGCATGTGTATGTGTGTGTATGTTCAAATGTGTGATTACTAATGTTCTTGAAATCATTTTTCTGGTGGGAGAGTCGGTGGTGATGGGGACCTTTTGTATCCTCTATATATTGTTTTCCTGCATATTCGTTCCAGATTTCCAGATTTGTGACCTTGTTTGCAGGGCTTGTGTCGCATTCCTGCTTTTTATTGTTTTCCCCACTCTTACCATTAGTGCAAATACTATCAAATCTTCATAGAATTTTCATTTTTTTTCTTCTGTCATAGGGGTGCAATGGCCAAGAGAATGGAAATAGACTGTATTCCATATTAGAGATTTTTTTGTTTTTTAAGGCTACCTGCGTGTGCTGCTATGTTCTAGGAAGGGCCGTCATTTTCTCAGGGCTCAAATGTTTGAGTCTAGTACTTACTTAACAGTTTCCTGTTCGATGGCCGTTATCCTAGCTCTCTTTTTCGTAAAGACGTCACTATTGTGGTGTTTTATTTGTTTTTAAACAATGTAGTGTGCTTTGTATTTTGTGTTTTGTATATAGTTGCAATTGTATGTGACATATATGTTGCTTATGTTGGTGTATACATGTTTTTTAACAGCCCTGAAGAAGTCCCAATGTGTAAGGGGTGAAACATGTTAGTTGAGGCCATGTCCTTATCGTGTTTAGCAAGATGAAAATAAAGAACAAACTTTGAAACATACTCCTGTACTTATCCGTGGTATCTTGACCAACAAATTGGATCTCTACACAAGCTGAATTGTATTAATTAATCAGAACTCTTACGCTGGGTTTATTTGTGTGTCTTTCAAATATTGCGTTATGGTTTTGAAAAGATTTTCTTGGGACTGATTTGTACAGAGTGCTCCTCACATTTCTTTATGCAGAACTGTTTAATAATTGGGGTGTTGTTGGGACGGTTAGCCCTGGCATTGGAGCACCTGTTCTTTGGGAACGACTGACTGTGCGGTGACTCATTAAATAGTGTAACTCCCTCGCGACCTGTATTTCTTCAACAAAAAGAGTTAATCTGAATGGGTTATATATATTTTGTAGACCCTTATAGAAATCGCACCATTTTGTTATTCAAAAAATATGTTTTTATTTATTTTGCTTTAAAAATTGCGTACATTTAAACATTGCTAGTATCAAAACAGATAGAGTTAGATCTAAAAAGACAAAAAAGTTCATAACATTCTATTTTTCACAACATTCTCTTTTTTGTGTGTTTTTTTATACAATTTCTAAAAAAGCCAACAGTTTTATATCTTTATATACATATATTAATTCAATGCTGTTCAGTGGACCCCTATGATGACAACATATACTCTAATCTAATTGTCAGATTCACATTCACCCTCAATCACACCAATCTATCTACCATTCAACCCAAAAACACATACACATCCTGGTCAGAAGGGGACATAGATGTTGAAAATCTCCATGACCATGTTGTGGGCTGAGCGCATCCAATAAGGTTGACGCGCGTTTCGGAGGTGTATGTGGAATAAGCACCACCTTCTTCAAGACCTTCTCAGCGAATACTTCATTCACTGAACGGTAGGGGTACAGCAAAAGACGTTGCAATAAATATTCTCGAAAAGTGGTCGCCTACAGACTTCCCAACTATGAATATATCTTCTGGATCAGATGTGGGTGCCTGCCATTAAGATCAGACGCTATGTGACGTTTATGGCCAAGAAGAGTCCTCTCTACTTAGTCTTTCAAAGAAAAAATGGGGGATTTTCTATTTTTCTGTTGTCAAAAGTGCTCATTTGTAAAATGATATCGATACCTATTATCCAAATTGGTGACCCCACATTAGACGTAGATTCACGTGGGTAGTTTTATAATTTACAATGTTCCATCAGAGTAAGCTCAAACTTCCGTGATCGATGAGATTTAATCGCAGACGCTCAACTTGTGAACCAAGAGACCTTAACGAATATGGCAGCAGGTTGCCTGCTTACTCTGATGGAACATTGTAAATTATAAAACTGCCCACGTGAATCTACGTCTAATGTGGGGTCACCAATTTGGATAATAGGTATCGATATCATTTTACAAATGAGCACTTTTGACAACAGAAAAATAGAAAATCCCCCACTTTTTCTTTGGAAGACTAAGTAGAGAGGACTCTTCTTGGCCATAAACGTCACATAGCGTCTGATCCTAATGGCAGGCACCCACATCTGATCCAGAAGATATATTCATAGTTGGGACGTCTGCAGGCGACCACTTTTCGAGAATATTTATTGCAATGTCTTTTGCTGTACCCCTACCGTTCAGTGAATGAAGTATTAGCTGAGAAGGTCCTGAAGAAGGTGGTGCTTATTCCACATACTCCACCGAAACGCGCGTCGACCTTATTGGATGCGCTCAGCCCACAACATGGTCATGGAGATTTTCAACATCTATGTCCCCTTCTGACCAGGATGTGTATGTGTTTTTGGGTTGAATGGTAGATAGATTGGTGTGATTGAGGGTGAATGTGAATCTGTCAATTAGATTTGAGTATATGTTGTCATCATAGGGGTCCACTGAACAGCATTGAATTAATATATGTATATAAAGATATAAAACTGTTGGCTTTTTTAGAAATTGTATAAAAAAAACACAAAAAAAGAGAATTTTGTGAAAACTAGAATGTTATGAACTTTTTTGTCTTTTTAGATCTAACTCTATCTGTTTTGATACTAGCAATGTTTAAATTTACACAATTTTTAAAGCAAAATGAATAAAAAACATATTTTTTGAATAACAAAATGGTGCGATTTCTATAAGGGTCTACAAAATGTATATATAACCCATTCAGATTAACTCTTTTTGTTGAACAAATACAGGTCGCGAGGGAGGTACACTATTTATTGTTTATTGTATGTTTTCCCCCTTTCTCCCTGACCTTAACTTGTTTTGCTAAAGGGGGTTCCCTTCTTCAGAAGTGTGCGGTGACTCATGCCACAGCCCTTCTTTAACTGAGATTGTGATACTCATATCAGCAGCACTTTCAAGGACAGCACCACTCCCAAAGATTGTGTGCTCGTGGAGCAGATGGAATCTACAATTCTGCACAATCAGCAGTTATACCACTTTTAAATGGGGTGGGGGAACCATAAGTGTGATGGAGTGGGAGCTGCTATCTTCTATGTCAATGCCCACCATGTGCCAAACTCTGATGAGTTCCTTAGCCTGGCAGTTCAACAAATATCTGATTGTTCCAAGTTCAACAGAAGTTGTACTCTTTGTGATGTGCAACTACATTCATGAAGTAGAGGTAGGGTGATAAACCAGTGCATTATGCGTTCACGTATAGCCACATTTGTGCTCTTCAAGGCATTTAGAAGGTGCCAGAGATACTACAGTCCAAGTTGTACAACAAACCTACCCCTCCCAGATTCTGATGCAAAACTGCTTAATGATATCTGTGAGGTTTCTTCACGGCAGCAATCTAATGTTGCATGACGTAGTCACTCAGCCAAAGTTCAGAAATAAATTAAATGCAAATGCCAATAATTTATATTGTAAGGCACTTAAGTGATGAATAGTTGAGGTAAGAAGCCAAGTTTTCTGTCTCAAGGCAAATATTAGCATCTTGAATATGATTATGGCAAAAAGCAATTGTGCACTAAAATGCAACGAGTTGCGATACAGGGGCTTTTAGTTTTTTGGGGGACTATGTCCTGCTGTCACTGGCGGCCCCCACATACAAAAAGAAGTGGGGTGGGTGAGGGCGGGGACGGGAGGGGGAGCGCAGGGGGATTATAATAAAAAAGAAAAAACTTACCGTAAGTTGTCGACCGCGTCCCGTGCCATGTCGGGTGTTTCCTCTTCTGTGTCCCAGCAGACACTGGGGCTGCATCAGACTTCCTGTCCAATCAGCACGGGGATTGGCCTGAGCGGGCAAAAAAGACGCTCCACTCAGGTCAGGGAGTCTGTAGGGTTTCTCCAGCCCGGCTGCTCAATGCAGCCGGGCTGGAGAAACCTAAGTGGGCATGCGTGTTTTGGTCTGCCTGAGACAGCCAGCCAAACACATATGCGCAGATAGAGAGTGCACATAGAACTCCTCATAGCTCCTCCCATGCCCCGGACCCGCCCCTCCCTGCACACGCTGGCTGAGCCAGCGGCTTAAAAATAAAACGAAAATCAAATATTGTTTTATTTCTTTGCTGCTGGCTCTGCCAGTGGGGCGACGCTCCTCCGCCACTACGGTGAAGCCGCCTCTGCCTGCTGTATAATACAACGAGTACCAGAGAAGTCAGTTTTTTGCACAGTACTGTGTTGCAGCCTGATCTTTTTTTGGCGCTGAGACAAATGTACTAAAATGTTGCAGCACAATTTGGCAATCAATCGTATTCCCAGAATTCATGCCTCATGCATGTAAATGGGGCAGGATTCACTCTGCAAATCCTACTGAAGGACTGCGAATGCAGGTCAGGGATGGAGACCTGCGATGCACACCAGATCGTCATCACAGCGTTTGAATTCACAAAATGATATGATTGCAGCTCCTCGACCTTAAAGTGAGAGGGGCTGCAATCAAAATAAGCAGTTATCATGATGCAAAGGATCCTGAGGGGAGCATGCAGCGATCCGGCGACCACTGTCTGCTCCCCACAATATTTACACCTATAACCACAGGGTGGAAGTTGTCCCTCATGTGCAGCTTTTTATCTTTGAAATCCAAACCGTCTTCTTTTAGGTATCGTTACTGCCGCAATATGTGCTGTTGCAATAGTGGTCTCAACCACTGATACATTTTTTTGTGAGTCACAAGGAAGGGGAACTCTCCATTTATTCTCTATTTTCTTTGCAAATTGCAAGGAGTCCTTATATGGGCTTTGTTACTGTGTGTTTTTCACTCGCAAAGCCTAAACTTTGCATACGGAAGGCTTGGTGAGTGAAAACCATTTTGTATATGGTTATGCTGACAAATTCCCAAGTTGGAGCATCCTAATTAGATGAACACAGAATGACTAAATTCTAATTTGGCAAACTCAGCCCCAACAAAATGCTAAAATGATGCTATAGGTAAAAAAGAGCCGGATATTGGTGGGGGCAGGATCAGAAAAAATGGCTGACCTAGTTAGATTGCAAGCGTAAGTGTTAAACAGAACCTCACAATTAATCAAAAGAGCTAGTTGAGACAATCGTTTTATTGACATTTATAAAATAAATTGATTAAAAAAAGTTTGTCCGCCTGTATTTGTTTCGTAGGGTCGGCTCTAGGATGGTGCGACTGGTGCCACCTCACCTGGCGCTGAGTTTGGGTGGAGGGCGCTGTATATTATGGTTTTAAAAGCACCTGCTGCTGCGTTCTTTGCCTCCAACAATTTTCAGGTAACAATAAAAATGTCATTATAACTCTGGTGATTAATATTCTTCCAGGAGAAAGAGAGATCGGAGTTTTGGCCAGTGGAAGTTTTTTGACTCACCGCAAGGAAGCGCAGAGGGTTAATATGCCTGCTGCAAAGAACGTGTACCATGCAGATCAGAAAGTTCATATAATAAAAATAGGTCAGTGGGTTACTGCTTTTGTCAGAGAGATCCTTTTGCATTTATACGTTAAAATCCTAATGTAGAACAGTGAGCAATTAACTGTCATCAAAAAGCTGCATGAAAACTGCAAGGTATAAGTTAGAGCGTTATAATTTTTCCCCAGTCTTATATTATCCTAATGTTGCAAAACATTGAGTAGAAATCAAACTTTATTATTAAAGAGAACCCCCAACCATGGTGTTGCATTTCAAATTCTAAGTTTGTGCTTCTCCAGACCAAGAACTCTTAAACAATACTGCCTACCAGTATGGATGACATGTGACTCCTACACCTTGTAGTCCTCTGTAACGTTTCCTATACACTGATTTACACACTTATGACTGATTGTTTCTGTGTAATATGTGTGTGATGTAAAGTGCTTTGACACCCTACACTGGTATGAGTGGCGCTATAAAACTAATTAAATGCATCTGAGAGAGAGGGGTTATGGAGACTGGAGGGGCACTGTTAAAGGGTGGTAATGAGGGAATCTGTGGCAGAGGTCGTCATTGGGAGGGCGCGAACAAACAGTGTCTCACCGGGCGGCACCAGCACTAAAGACGGCCCTGTCTGTACATCTTGTGCTCTAAGAGCAAATTTGCTGCGTTATTAGTGGACGCCTGCCAACTTTATTTATGCAAGAATAAATCTGCAAAGTTCTCCATTATTTACCTTCGTGCAATTGAGAAATTTTCTAGTTTGAACTTCCCCTATACACAGGCAGAGTTCCTCACCCTCTCCCCCCACTATGAAACTCATTCACTCCTGTAGCCTCCCTGCCCCCTCCTCCTTTTCCTCACATATCAGTATTGTTTGGTGATGCACCACATTCATCATTTGTAACTCCATATGGGCCCATGTAGGGCTTGCATGTCGCTGTAGTTACTGTTATTTCTCTGAACTTTATTCATGCCAATCAAAATAATTGCTAAAGAAAGTCATACACGCCATAAAGGATAAACAAACAAACTCCAGATAACACAATAACTTTTCTTTTCACTCACAAAATATGTTGGTGGAAGCTTGAAGATCAGCATTTCATACACAAGTGTATACGCTGTGGAGCTTTCACTTGCGGGTGACTTGCGAGGGGCAGATACGCCAACTGGTACTTGCATACAAACTGGTGAAAATGAGAAGACTGTTTTGTACAAAATGGTGAAACTAGGGAGTAAGCAATAATTGCAAAAGTCACTATTTTAACTTGAAAGCCAGATTGCACATGACTTTACCACATTACCATATTTTTCTTAGGTTGGGTGAGAAATATGCAGGGCTCCTGAGAAAAAGATTTGCAACTTTACTTTGTCATTATTATTTACTTTTGCTATGGTGCAAAGATAGAGGTCAAATGTCAGGCTATGGGGCTTATTATGATTCTGGCGGTCCACGGACTGCCAGACTCAGGGGGGCGCGGCGGTGGCGGTCTTCCAACCGCCCTATTATGACCAGGGCGGTCGGGACGCCCTGGGACCACCGCAACCGCCAGGGATCAGAGATCTCTGATCCCTGGCAGTGGTGCGGCAGTCTTGAAGCCGCAATATGCTTAAGGGGGCCGCTGCATCCCGGCTAAGCATATTGCATGTTTCCTCACCACCACACTTTTCATGGTGGTGCTACCAGTGCTTTAAATGGGCCGGTACTCACCGGTACTGAGTACCGGCACTTCTTATTTTTACCGATCAGATTACCGGCACTTCTGCACTGCTAAGGAGAGTACCGGTACTCATTGAAGGTAAGATAATAGGTGCTAGTGCTGCGGAGCTCGAGGCAGTCAGAGTGCAGCAGATCTGTTCGGCACTCTGACAGCCAAAGCGCCTCTCTAGCTCATAGGTGAGTAACTGCTGAACCATTCAGCAGCGGCTCATGTGCGTTATGCAAAGGATGTCCACGTTTTGAAATTTTCACGCCCTGCTGTGTTTGATAGAGAAGGGCCCATTAAGGCTGTGCTTGCTGTGCTGTAACAATCCCAAGTGAACCTTTTTTGGTGAGTATTTGTCTGCTTGTGTGTGTGTGTGTGTGTGCGCGTGCGTGCGTGTTTGCCTGCTTCTGTGTATGTTTGAGTGTGAGAGAGAAAGCGAGCTCAGAGAGGAAGAGAATCTGGACACTGTCAGGAGGTAGTTTTAAAGAAATGCGTGGAATGCTTTTGTGTATGCATTGTCTGCTTGTTTCTGTGTGTATTAGAAGTATTGTGCCAAAAGCAACCAAGTAGGAACAGTATGACAGTGAGAAGCTTCAAATATTGCAAAACAAGGAAACCTTAACATATCGTGTTAGGTCTTTATTTTGTGTAATGAGTTAACACGTTTTGTTTATATTGATACTTTTCTCACATGTTTTACTATGTCCTGCAACTGGCGTAGTACTCATTATTAATGCTGCTATTCCAAAATCTCTTTTGTTCTGAGGCACACTGCTAATTAGCCTGAATAGTGCTGTTGATGGCTTGACTGCATTCATTTAAAAGCTCCTTCTATTATGATTTAGGGCCTGCTCCCAGCAGGTATTCACACCACTCTTTATCATCATATGCAGCTGTTAATCTGCATATATGGGAAGTTTGAAACTACTATCAAAAGAAATGCACTGGCAAAATGAATACTCGATCGAAATGTCTTAGTATCATCATGTCTCGCCCCGCCTCTAACCCCGCCCACTAGCCACGCCCCTAGCTCAATTTAATGAGTACCTACACTTATTTTTTCCCATTTAAAGCACTGGGTGCTACTGCCATGAAAAGTGTGGTGGTGAGGAAACAAAAGGGGCCCTTTAGGGCCCCCTTGTGCCTCTACGCCATGTGGATGCACACAGGGGGGCACAACATGCGCCCCCCAGTGTGCATGCACCCCAGTACCTGCACTTCATGGACTGCAGCAGTCCATGCCGTGCAGGTACTGATTTTGACGTTCCCATTGGGAATGCCAAAGAACCGCCCACCAGACAGTAGAAAACTTTTAACTTGGCGAGCGGCTCAAACATGGGTTTGGCGGTGCATGACCGGGGAGGTCCCGGTCCCGCATCGCCAAACTCATATTAAGGCCCTATGTCTTCTGACAAAAAAATCTGCTTATTCTGTTAATATGGAGATTGGTGTTTACTATTCTTTCTTTGACTGCAATTTGGAGGCTTTTGTAAAGTGAACTGTCTTACAATCTTGCTGAGATATAGGGAGTGTGAAAGGAAAGGCTGTATGATGTCAGTTTTTTTTCTAACAGAACAAACTTTAAATAGCTGTAAATGTACAAATATTTTTAAATGAAGCAAAAACGAAGCACATTATTTGTAATTCTGAAATGTGATGGAATGAAAGATTTCAAAAGAAACATAGCAAATCAAAACACTTTACTTGTTGACATAAATTATAACTATTTGTAGAAACCCGAATTCCAAACATTATCGTTTATGAGCTATATAGGGGCATATTAGCAACAACAGGCGAAAATTATCGCAAACCGCGCTTAGCGCGTATTTTTTTAACGCCGCCTATCGCTGGATATTATCGCGGAGATAACATGCTATTAGCAACGTTTATCTCCAATGCGATAAAATATCCAGCGATAGCGGCGAAATGCGTGAATATCACGCATTAACGCCATGGTGGACTTAGCCTGACAATCCATCTCCTATTCAACAAACAGGTAAGTCATGTTTTTAGCAGGTGTTAAATTCTAGCGATAATCGCGCTTAGCGCGAATTTTTTTATCGCTTCGCCTGCGTTGCTAATAGGGGGAAGTTGTGTTAGCGACTGTTTCCAGTCGCTTTTAGTTGGGAACGCCTACCTTGCATGTCATTAGCAATAATTATCGCTGGCATGCAAGGCGATGGGAAAACCGGCCGCTATCGCCAGAAAGCTGTCGCTAACGCCTGTTAGCGACAGCTTGCTGATAGGGCGATATAAAAATCGCTGCTTTAGCGGCAAAAAGTGCCGCTAAAGCGGCGGTAAAGCCCTTGCTAATATGCCCCATAGTTTTATGAGTAAAGCGTAAAGAACCGGCACTGCAATGCATGCTAGTCTGTGATGCAACTGGTGCTCATGTAAAGCGCTCTGATACCTTCGGGTCGAAGTTGCGCTATATAAAACTGCAAAAAATAAAACCTGCGGCATCCGCAGAAATACCTACGTACAGCAGCCAGGGGTCCCCAGCTCCACCACTCTGCATTACAAGAACTCCCACTATCACAAAGGATGTGCGCCCTTTGATGCGTCGCTACTGGGAGGCAGAAAAAAAATGGCGGTTAAGATATCCCTTCCTTCCAACACCTCTAACTCATCTGGCTGGCATGACAAAGAGACGACGACTTCTTCAAGACACCAATTAAATATCGAACACCCCTTAAGCGCGCGTGCAGTCAGAGTCAGACAGGGCAAAACGTCATGCGATGAAACGGGCAAACACAGCTGGGCATCTTTACAAGTGTGAGGGACCGAATTAGAAGCTCTTAGCGGACCCTAATAAATGAAGGTGTGCTTTGGTGCATATTAATGAAGGAGCTAAAGTGGTTCATGCTGACCTGAAGCGAGATGTGGTGGGTAACAGCATAAATAGCGAACACTTCCCTGGGGCTCAATATGGCAGCCTAAATGTAATCCTCTGCTTCTCACTGGAGCTGTAGGTTTCTGCGGATTGTGTCTGAAGGCCGTTCTGTCCTTTGGCTGTCTGAGCTGATTTGCTGGGCTGTGGTTTGTGACTCTTGCTTCAATCATATTGTCCATTATGCAAAGTATGCTAGCTGTGGTGCAGATCTCCCCTCATAAGAAAGCAGAATTCCCCAATAGAACAGAGAATGACAAATCATAATGATAAATGTATAATTTCCTTCTGTTCACCACCACCCAATGCCACCCTGTCTCTGTATTATTGCAAAAGTGTACCATCGATTGTTTAATAAAAAGAAAGTTTAAAACAAACAAACAAAAAAAGAGAATGACAAATCCGGATGCAATCTGAAAAGACATGGGTAACCAATGAAAAACAGGTGCCATTCAGGAGAACAATAATATAAACATTATATCTACATTTACCCCTTAGTCTGGAACAGAGAGAACCCAGGGTTAATAACTTGTGTGCTTGCAGGGGGGAGAGAATGTGGCTTAACGGCTTGAGTGGCCGACTTTGAAGCTGGGGAACCAGGTTCGAGTCTGGCGGGAGGCTCAAGCACCCTGTCATCCTGTGATTCTGGGCAAATCACTTAATATCCCCATGCCTAAAATGAATGTGTCCGTCTGTAATACAACTGGTGCTCATATAAAGCGCTCTGATACCTTCGGGTTGAGTTTGCGCTATGTAAAACTGCAACAACAAAAAACATGCACTTTTTATAAAACATGGCGCAGGGCTTCCCCGGCAACCCCTCCCTATCTTGCAGACAGGGCGCCTTTCTCAGGTCCTTCTCTGATTCTTTCTGTAGAACTTCATTCGTGGCATGATTACTCCACCAAATGTTCACCCAAGAAGTCTCCGTGTATGGATACAAGTGCTTCCTCAGCTGTCAAGGTTGGCTATACAGGGATTTTTGCAAATTTCGAGGATATTGTGGCTAAAGATGTTTTCACAGTCCTGAAAATGACTGACTGGTTATCTTGGAGACGGTGTTGCATTGAGTACGGTTCATATAGTACTCAACACCATTTACTCCGACTGAGGAATGGACGAGCCATTTAGCCTCCTATTTCCATGAGAAGATAAAAACTATCCAAGACACTTTCTCTTTGCTGCCCATGATTGAGGGTGAGTGGAGAGGTGTGGTGCAGCGGCCAGGGCAGCTGCCTTCGAAGCACAGGGTTCACAGTTCGATCCTCTGCTCCGGCGGTAGCTCAGCTCAGCACCATGTGACTCTGGGCAAAAGCTCACTTAATTTCCACGACGGCCCCCAGCGCCTTGAGACCCGTAAGGGTGAGTAGTTCGCGCTTTACAAATACTGATTTTGAGTTTCGAGCGTTCCTCACCCCACCTATGGAGCTACGGAACCCGCTTCTCACGCAGTTCCCCCCTATATCTTTGGACAACTCTTTGGAAATTATGAAGGCCCTCAAATCGGGCTCTCCATCCGACCCATACCCAGCCAAAACTCTGGTGTCACTAGCCGAGGTAATTAACCCTGCGCTAAATCGGATTCTCAATACATCCTTGGAGACCGGGATTGTCCCGGACAGGTGGAAGAACGCCAAAATACTTCCCCTGCTAAAAACCAAGAGCAGACCCAGAGTCAGCCTCTAATTATAGGCCTATATCCTTGCTCCCCTTTTCTCGAAGGTCTTGGAAAAATATGTCAATGGGGTCATTACCACTTATGCTGAAGCCAATCAAGTTTTCCACCAGAGTCAGTCCGGTTTCAGGTCAAATTTCAGCACGGAAACCGCGCTTCTTGAGGTCTCGGAGACCATTAAAGAGACCCTAGACCAGGGAGGGAAGGCTGTGCTGATACTCTTGGACTTATCAGCGGCCTTCGATACCGTGTCCCATGATTTGCTCCTTCGGAGGCTTCAAGAATGTGGCTGAGGGGGCACGGTATTCCGATGGTTTGCCTCGTTTCTGGACAATCGCCAGCAAACGGTTTGGTCCCCTCCTTTCGCAGCACCCATCCCCCCCCTCAAGGTGGGGGTTCCGCAGGGCTCAGTCCTTAGTCCCACACTTTTTAACTTGTATATGTCCCCCTTGGAGCTTCTGGCTGAAGCCCACGGAGCGAAAATTGTATCTTATGCGGATGATACGCAACTGCTCTTCACCTGCGACAAGAAGTCAGACTTCAGAGGAGAGGCAATAAATGCCTCTCTGAGGTGTTTTCCTGGTTCCAACTTCACCAACTTAAGTGTAATCCCGATAAATCGGAAATTATACTTTTCGGCCTTCCATTAGACAATGTGTGGCGGAATTGGTGGCCACAGGACATGTCCCCCCCCAGCACCTCGGTCAAGACTGTTAAAAATTTGGGAGTCAGGATGGAGGATAATCTATCCATGAACTCCCAAATACAATCCGTGGTGGGCTCATGTTTTGGAGTGCTTAAAATGCTTAGACAGGTCCTGCCCCTTCTGCCGTTAACACATAGACAAACGGTGGTCCAGGCGTTAGTCCTATCCAGGTTGGACTACGTCAATAGCCTTTACCTAGGAATCCCCGATTACATGCTGACTCGATTACAGGTGGTTCAGAATGCTGCGGCAAGGGCTATTTTTATGCTAGGGCCCAGAACTAGGATGTCCGCTCACTTGAAATCTATGCACTGGCTACCGATCCGCAAGAGGATTATGTTTAAAGCCATGGTTCTAACATTTAAATCCCTTCATGGGATGGGGGCCCCCTACCTCAGGAAGAGATTTCAATTCTATTCCCGCGTCGTGCTCTGAGGTCGGCTGCACTTCAGTTGGCTCGCATCCCTAAATCTTCCCATGCTCGCATTGGGGGCCGCTCTTTCCAGGTGCAAGCAGCACGACTCTGGAATAGTCTCCCCCTGGTACTTAGGCAGATGCAGGATCTTCTCCCTTTTAGAAAGTCATTGAAGACCTGGCTTTTTCAGCAATAGTGTGACTTATGCAAGATAGTGCCCACGGTTAGCCCCACCCAGACTCTGTTGCGCCGGGACACTCTATCGAGTAGCCGTGCGCTTTATAAGTCCCTAATAACATAACATAACTGTGCATCATTATCGATTCGGCTTCCAAAGTCCATCTTTCGTGAGACAGACAGCCTCTTGCTTTACCTCATTTTTGGTACGGGATGTTAAAGGTTGGCATTGGCCAAACTCTGGCTCTCTACTGATGGTGGAGGCCTGGCAGTCCCAGACCTATTATTATCTTGTGGCGCAACTAAAATGGGTGGCTTACTGGAGGCATTGCAGTTTGGAGTGTATATCTCCTGGGGCACGTTTTATGCTGAATCGCACCTGTCTGTTGACCATTTGATTACCCCAAATGCTCGACAGGGTAACAACCACCCCAGACTCTTGTTGGACACTCTATGGTGTGCATGGGCCAGGGCTTCACAATGAACGTGGACAGGAACCCCCTATGTGAAGGACCTCCCCTTTACTGTGCTACTATATCTCCCACATGAGGGAAATTGGTCTGGGTTACGAGACTGGGAGAGGAGAGGTACGGCATTGCTTGGAAACTGATTTGTGGATGGGAAACGGTGGAATTTGCAGATGTCTTCGAAAACTGTGCACTACCTCACCACCATTTCCTACTATATGAAGCATCTGCAGCAAGCGTTGGTCAGACATGGGGGAGATGGACAGGAACCCTCAGACCATACAGTCCTGGAGACTATTTGTTCCATCACTAATCCATCACTACTCAATCTCATACAACTACTCTTATCTACAAAACGCTGACGGCACAGACTCAGAGCACACTGACTGACTTGAGAGACAGCTGGTCCCAAGACATGGAACAAGTACTCACGGATGAGGAATGGCAGAAAACTCCTTTGACACACACCACGCTCATCCTGTAATGCCCGATAACATCTCATTCAAGTCTACTATATACATAGAGCACATCTCACACCTAAACACATTAAACTTGTGTTCCTGGGGACACAGGCAGCACTCCCCCACTGCCGAGAGGGTGAGGCAGACTTCTTTCATGTGGTATGGGAATGAACAGCTTTTACCTCTTTCTGGAAAATAGTGGTGGACTTCATCAGCTCTGCCACAGTATGCAACATGGTTAGATCCGCAATCACCTGCCTATTGGGCCTGTATCCTTGAACTATAGCCATTATGATCACCTTGAAATTTGCTGACCTAGCCCTGATCCTTGCACAACGTCAGATTACTTTGTTTTGGAAATCTTCCAGGGGACCTACACTCCAGGGATGGAGTATGGAACTATCCAAATGGGTTGCATGCGGGGAAGTGCTGCTTAAATCTGAGGCACAGAAAGGCCTGTGGAGCCCAGACCACGCCCAGGCATGGGACATGATTCTTCAGGATTGCCCCTGTATAGATGACACCGGACAGCTAATGCCAACCTCAGATGACGTTTCCACTGAGGAAGACTAACCCACTGTACCCTAGACAGTACAGAAGTATGGTCTAAAATGTCAGACCCAAGGGAATCCCCCACTCTTATATACCAGATTTACCCAACAACCCACCACCCTGCTTTGCTTTCGATGGATGCTTTGAGTCTAATATCCCATTTTCATGGTATCACCTCCCTGTTAAATTGTCCGCTCCCCCTTACCCTTAATAGCGAATACTCTCTACCCCACACACTGCTTCGCCTCCAATTCATGTATTTAAGTTCTTATTTACTGTGTGAAGTTATCTATACGTGAATGGGTGCACATACTCTGACTCTTGTTATCTGCTCTGTATGGAGGTGTTGTGGCACTGGTACCCCTGTGTGGGCCCGGTGGACTGTTTACTGATCCTTTCTGCTTAGATCTATATTGCCATGATGTTAATAAAAAATGTTCAACAAAAAAAACACAAAGTACCATCAGGGGACTGTTTGATCAGAGAAGGTCTTTCTGCAAGACGTTTTCTGCTAAATCAGCCCCCTTCAAGCCACAAATGACGCAAAAATGTGTAATCCTGAAATTTCATGAAATTAATTTCGTGTAATATAAAACATGCAATTTTCACAAATTTCGTGAACATAATCAAAATTTCATCCAGGACTAGCAGAAAAAAGTAGAAGCCCCACACTAGTTATATCCCCAACAGGCCCTCCTCGTTCTGCTCTTTTCATTCTCTGCCTCCACTCAGTTACATAGGGGAGACCAATTTCTGATAATGCCAGATTTCAGACTCTCTGAAACCCTCCTTCTGCCCCCTCAAACCTCATTTGTTTCTGGAAGTTCTTCAGGTCGTTCTCTTCACAACAATGGATTCCCTTACCAGCCTCATCGTGGTGAGTGGGGGGAGGATCCATAATATTCTACTGATTGACCAGTCGTACTGAGGCCATAGTGCCAATATCGGCAACACTCAGTTCTCATACAGCAACATACATAAATAAACCACACAACACCTTTTTAGTGGAGAAATGTTGCTGAAGGTTTATTTGCATAACCAATATGCCAACATGGTGGGTTATCTTACGGGCGATCCCAGGGCAGGCCAGCCCCTATGCCGCCTGCCCGTCTGATGAGCCAAATTGCACTGTGGCCGTCGCCAATCGGTGGTTACCCATTATTGGGAGAGGCCACCTCTCCCATCAGTGGACCGCCAGTCCACTCCCTTACTCACGCCCCCAAAAGGTGGGCGGAGCGTTCCAGGCAGCCCCCGGTTGCTCAGACCCACAACCGCCCATAGGGTAACGGGGCGCCGTAGTTCTTCCAGGGGACACGCTAAGACACCCCTGGGTATCCTTGGCTTAGCACCCTTGTTGTGCTGCTGCAATATAGTACCCTTCTGTACCTTGCAGACTCTGGATCGCCCTGTAACTCCTCCACAGCTCTGGGGGTGGCCACCGTCACCACCAGGGCCCCCCACCAAGGCAGATATTCCTACCTACAGCCTGTTGCTTCCAAGGCCTCCCCAAGGCCCAGCAAAATTAAGTCCATGCCTACCCTTGAGAGGTGAATCCCATCCACTTCCCAGCATCCAGTAGACTTGGCATGAAGAAAACCATGCCTGATGAAGCCAAATCCCCTTTGCTCCGTGAATTTACGCCTGGCGCTGTTCACTCTCCTACGTGATATCTCAATGGCGTTTCCAGATCGGGCTCCTTGCCAAACTGGGCGAGGTAAAATTTCAGACCACCACAGTTCACATGCCCCAAGCTGATTACTCAACTGACACATGATGTCCCTCATGTCTTGGAGCAGTACTCTCCTCCCCAGAGTCGTCCGGTCATTCCCTCCCAAGTGTATGACCAGAATAGGAGGTGGACCGATCCCTCCCCCAAGTCTCTGCTGCAGCTTCCTCGTTCCAGCGCCTACCCGGGTAACCTAGCCACGTTATCTCTGTGGCGGAGAAGCCATGTCACCACTTTCTTATCTCAGCCCACTGTGCCACTCTAACGATACTTGAATGGCCAATTACCCAGACCTTGGTTCCTGGTAAATAAAGAGATGTTGTGTTTGAAACCCATACTTATTGTAACGTTTATATTCTAATAATCTCCAATTGCACAACAAAACCACATCACTGCAACATCCTTTGGCAATCCGGGCCAAAACCGTACACCTTTAAACACCTGTCGGTTGCCACATAGTACCTAAGAGTCCTCTCGCCATATCCTTCCGCTCAAGGCCTTATATATCGTTTGTAGCATTGCGACTCCCAGCGCCCTACTTGCTTAATTCGCTCTGGCGGCATCCCTGATAAGAAGGCAGTGGTTGCCGCCCCAATCCTGAAGGAGTGGCTGCTGAACTCTTGTCTCCCCCTGTCTGTCCTGACAATTGCAAGCATGCCTGCATGATGTGGTCTACTTGAAACTGTGTAACCGGAGACCCGTTGGACCAAAGCACACTTGTTGTATGACAACTTCCACAACCTGCATGGCTGTCAGCCAAGGATAAAGGGCGGGAGAATTTGCACATGTTTATTGTTACTCAACTCAGTGGTACTCGATATATCGACCGAAGAAGGATGAAATGCTATGTGAACCTACCAGGATCTGAACCTGTGACCCGAGGTCGAACCCAAGCCCCTTTCAGTTCTACCGCTCCACATGCCTGTGAACTTGTCTCCCAGGGCAGACTTCAAGCACCTTGACCCATACTTGGGCATGCCTGAGCTAGAAACACACATCTAAAAGGCCTGCCAACCGGCTAACCACCAAAATTGCAGTCCGAATGTTTGCTGACAACTCCCAAGGAAAATTGCTTAACTGGAGCAACTGGTAACATGCAATTAATTTAACCATAACTATGACTGCAGCATGTGCTCTCGTAGTTGTCCGTCGTATTAGTGCTCCATCCCCTCCATATCAGTACTATCAAGGTAACCCGCACCCTCTTGGGAATGGCACATTCACGCCCCAGCTGACAGAAAGTGCCTATTCGTGTGTAGCCCATAACCTTACGTTTTTTGTTTTTGTTTTTTACAACGGTATACCAGGATTATGCTGAAACCTACTGCTGAGTGCGCGTTGTACAATCCCAGGTATGCCTATCTTTGCCTATTCTGTTTCTGTCTGCAAAGTTTGATGACCCTGCCAGCCCCAAACCCAGGCGAAATAAAAGGAAGCTATACCGCTGCCCATGTGAGTCGCTGCTGGTGCTAACAATGGTCCAGTAAGCACCGGTAAACTAGATGCTGTACTATAGTAATAGAGGGCCATTGCAGCACTTTATTAAAGTCCATGGCTAACCTACTCACAGTATGGCAGAGACTAGAGAGGCTGTAAATTAATGCCCATTGAGATGATCGATAGACCCAACAGGGAGTGATCCTGTGTACTGAGGTAGCAACCACCACCACCACCACCACTCCCCGCATGAGACTCAGTCCAGGTTTACTTTGCCCTGTGCAGTAGTGTAGCCACCATTCGCCGGCATCTAACCTGTGCAGTCCCCTGTTCTGTGCAGTCCCCCTCATGTGCTTCCACTGGGCACCTCTGCCTGATGTGCGTGACCTAAGACAGTCCCCTAGCATGGCGGTCTGTCAGAGAGACAATACAACAAATGCCCCCAAAAGTACCGCTACTTGCCTTCGCTAGATTCTTGCCTGGCATTCCTTCATGCCCAGAATACCAAGCGATAATGCCTCTATTGCCTCTACTTGGTCAAACGACCCGGCCACGCATCAAACCCACCGAGACAAGGTGCGGCCCGTTACCCTGCCCCAAACTCTGCGGGAACAAAAGAGCAGGATCTGACATAAATGAGGGGATCCCCAGTTGCACTTGAAACTTTTTGTACTGCCCAACCCGGTGTACCCCTTTGAAAGATACCACAACCGCTTTGGCTTTGAGCCTCACCAAGCCCAACCTTTTATCCTGGACCTACCTCCAACATGACGTGTATTTTAGCGCGCTGTCACCCTAGGGGTCTGCTGGCTCTGACAGAGCAGTGACAAGATGAAGCCTGCTAACCTGCCCCCAAACTCAGTGGGACACCCACATGTGCGAGCTTGCCACAAACGTCTGTAAAAGCATGCCAACCCATATAGTGTTTTACTTCCCTTTGCTCAAGGCGGGGGGGCAGTCCTGTCTGGAGGTGTGTGTATTGAACGACATGTGTCCTGGCCGTACCTATGATTTGAGTACCAATGTCTACTTCATAGTACCTGGTGCGTTGAATAAACTAATAACAGGTCTAACAAATCAATCGAGCATCCTCCGCTTACTTTAGGCTTGTTAGCTTGAGGGGATCCAGTGAAATCTGGAAGATGTCTCCCTCGGCATGCCATCCCCTTAGCACAACATTTACAGCTTTTAGGCATGTCACTTAAATCGTCTCCATCATGTATTTAGGCTAATTAGTTTGAGTTCTGCTCTTGACAACATCCCTTCTAACCAACAGTGTTGAGTAACCACTCAAGTATGTTTCTTGTTCAAGTCGTCCCCGTTAGCCTGGCACTGTTAGACCAAATGAAAATTTTTACCATCTCTCTTTCCAAAAGTTTATCCTGTTGTGCCAATTAGGACACTATTACTTCATCACTACGTGCGTTCAAGCATTAAAATTCTGCCAAAGGTATCCCCACCTTAGTACCGGTTTAACCACTAAATGAATACTGTATAAGGGAACAAAAGATTACCAGTGCACCTAGCCCTGGGCCTTAAATTACTGACACCAAGTAAGGACCCTCATGTGTGCCTGTGCAAAGCTGCTAGGTTGGCTGTGGGCAAGATGCCACCAAGTAATGTCATTTCGGGTCCACAATTGACTGCCCTAACCGTCAGGAGTACGGTAAAGGTGGAGCATAGGCACATATGGGTAGTATAATAGTACCTGAACAATCTGGAATGCAATGTCACTCAGCCATGCTCCACTAGTGTTATCCGGTATCCCCGTGCTAAAATTGGAAATTTAGCAGTGCAGTTACTCTGACCAGAGTACCTGCTTGTTTCTAAGAAGAACGTACGTCGTCAAGCCACCCGCTGGCCCCGTGATTCTGGCCTGGGCGATGGGCCTCTCCTAGGCATTGGGTTCAAACATTAAGCTGCAATCTTTTCCTAGCGTAGTGTGCCACACAGTTCTGGGCCGTCTGTCCAGTTTCCCTCTAATTGAACAACCTGTAGCCTTTGGACCCCTCGCCCGTCCTAACATTGCCTTTGTCAAAGGTTAAGAGTTGCATAGGCCAATAAGCAACCGATATGGCTTCCTAGAGAGAAATTGCAAATCGCTGCAGTACTGAATCAAGAGACTGTGCAAGATCTAGACTGCAAAAGTTAGAGGTTAATCTGTCTCCCACTCCACCCTTACAACTTTGTCACAGAGTTGCTCCAGTGCGCGCCTGCTGCATGTGGGCCACTGCTGACACCCTAGTAAAAGTCCTCCTTTAGCCTATCCCATAACTGCAAACCAGGCCTGTTTACACCCATGGGAAACCTTGAAACAACATGCCATCCCCTATGCACTAGTCACGTTACACCTATATGCCCGAGATGACCCTGCATTCTGGATGAAACAGAGTTCCTGTGCTGTAACCTTTGCCATCTTATGTAATCCTGCTGGTACCAATTAAAATATATATACTCCCCTATACAAGTACAAGCATGATTCCAAGCCTGTGGCCTGAAGTACGCCTTGTACTGAAATGCACAAACGCCCAAAACGCTGGCTACAACACCCCCTACTGTCACTCCAAATAAGCTAATACATTCTATATTTGAAAAACGAAGGGACTTCGTTTTCGGTTCCGATCTCTGGTTGCGTTTACCCGCAGACAACACAATAACGCTGTAATAATAAACGCCCCCCGAAACCATAATAACCGTTTGCTTGCGTTCGACCATTACCACCAAGCCCGCAATACTACCCCTGAACACACATCACATGCCTCTCCACAGTGAGCTCCGGCACGGTTACCGTCAAAACTAGGCGCTCAATGGGTAAAGGGGAGCAAATACGACCAGACTATTCTCCCGGCACCACACTGCCAGCAACAAGGTAATCAAAATTCACTTCCGGAGTCACCGCACCTACACCGGAAGGCATTTCCTAAACCATGGGCGGCACCCTTTTAGCGAACAAACAGAAGAGGCCCGGGCTGCTAACCAATCATGCGTGCCCCTGTTGTAATGGTGGAAGTGTCACCCCTAGTCGCTGAAACGTCACATTATTACACTTAAATCTGGAGCATATCACCCGTAGCAATCTGCCTTGGCAGCTGTGTTAAATCATTTTGACTAACACGCAGTACCCTTGTTGTCCTGCTCGTTGTAAAGCCCTCTGATGCCTTCGGGCCAATTCCGCGCGAAATAAGACTGCAAATAAATTAAACAATCCGTACGCACTCCGCCACAGGACAGAGCACCACGAGACACACTCCTTCACCGGTAACCACTCAGGCAGCGGTTGCCCCGCTACAACTGGCGCTAGCAGCGCGCATGCGCATTCCAGGTTCTACCGGGCCAGTTTGTGCAGAGAACCTGCGACTAACCTTCCGTGCCTCGTCCCCCTGCGAAGAGTGGACCTCGGGTCCATGGCAACGCTCACCGCGTGCTCCTGCCAAAAAACTGCGAAAATAACTACAAGCACCTGAGAACGAAGGAGGGGTGAGGCCTTCGCCCCCATGCAGCCCAGCACCAATATGCTCACCCACACCGACGACAGCCATAAACACAGAAGCCTAAGCCCGTCAGGGAGGTAATTTAGGTTTAATGTCTGGCGTGTACTGGGCCCCTCTTGATTTGGGGGACGGAAAATCAAATAAATGGAGCCGGGACTCAAACCTCAGCCCCCCATTCCATGACATAAGTTTGGCCCGTGGGTCACCTATACCTCCTCGAGATTGGGATCATGGCGCTTTACGTGCAGTACCCTATGCCTGGAAACACACAAAATACTATTCCAGCATAACTGCACCGTAAATCTGCCTTAAAGAGGGGGGCCTGTGACAACCAATAAATAAGCCCCTGTCTAGGAGCACAGCCCCTGGGCTGAAAACATACTGCTCGACTTGCCCGTCTTGCATTACGGGTAGGCACCGGCCCGCTGTGGTTAAAGCCTCGACCCTGGCATCACACACAATCGCTTGTACGGTGACCAACCGGCCCGCCACGCAGTGCCCACATCTATTCCTTCCGTGTCACGTGGGAACTGAGGGCCACACAGCCCACTGCTCAATTGCTCCTCTGCTGTCAAATCCCCGATCAGACAGCCCCGTTCTACAGAAACCCCCCCCTGCGGCTGGATGAAGCACGTGGTCACATCCTGTTGGTGTAGCCCATTGCGGAGTTTGCCAACGGCTGCTGTGTATATGACCAACCTACCCCTACCATGCCCAGATGTAACTTAGGTGATGACCCCTTGGACCCTGGGTTTAATTGAATGTTGTGTGCGGAAGGAACTGACGTGTCTATCTGGATGCTCATCGTAGGTTCCCATACCTCACCCGTTCAGCCACTTTCCAGTTCAATTGTAATGGTGGCTCCCATAATGCGGTTATACTCCGCATATTGATAGGCTGGCTTGCTAACCTGACTGCCAGCTGACACGGGGCAAGTGTACATAAACAGGGGGGGGGGGTGTTCCCCAGGTCATTCAGCTGTGCATAAATAAAAGTGATCCCTTCATAGGAAAGTACTCAACCACTTTCTTAATGGGATGCTTCCTCTCGGTTTGGGTTTAACTTAAGCTGACTGTTGCATTCTAAATAAAATCAAGTGTCGCTGTGCTATAACCTTTAACTGTATACAATAATCCTGCCAATCTACAATAAATATCCATACCCTTCTTACTCCGACTACAAACGTGATTCTATGGCCCAGGTTACTCCTTTTAATGACATGCAGGAGAAAACCCATTAATTGGGGATGACAAAACTCTGGCGAGGAATGAGAACACGCAAAACAGAGTGGCAGTGCCATCCGGTGGCCTAGACATCTCACTGCACCCGGAGTAAATATTAACGACCAATCTGAAATTGCCCTTTTGGAAACTTCCTTAACCCCGGTCGGGCGAGGGGCCGGTCCTACAAATCCATGTTTCGTGAGCCTCCCGGTGTTGGCCTCAAACTGCTGCCCGTGTTTCAAGCCGGCACAACACCAAGATTATTCAAGGCACCTATAATGGCACGGGCAAAGCAGACCCAGCAAGGGTTTCGCATCCATGACCTCTAATCCAGATACGAGTGCCGCAAAGACTGGAGTTCAGTGAGCGCCGTTCTACCCAAATGTCTCCCATGCTCCGCTCACCGCCGCAGCCCTCGATAACGCTGCACCTTAGCCTACAAAGATGGTCGCCCCAACTACGGTGTCGGCCGATGCCTCCTACCACCGGTCCGGCACAGTGGACTTAGACCTCAAAGTACCCCTACCGGCGGTCTACACCCTACACGCAGAAGAAGAGCAGAGGCCACAATACTAATAAGAGACGGGCGAACAGAAAACCCCAAGCCTGCTCACCTTAAACAACAAAACGAAACTGCCTGCCTCTGCTCATCTCGACACGACCAAACAGCGAGACGGGTAGCGGTCAAGAGACCGTACAGTGGGCGGGGGAAGGCTTTTGTACCCCTGTCCCCCTCCCACGGCCGGAAGTGACACGGCCCGCAGACCCCCTGGTCCCTAGCCCAGGGAGCCTAGTCAGCAGACTTCTGTGCCTTCCTGTGGCACTAAGGCGGCCGCCCTGTTGGAGGGTCCCCTACGTGGCCCCCCTGGGCAGCCTTGGCAGTTCTGCACATTCGTTTGTCTAAATGTAATCTTTGAGCAAAAATGAACTCTTTATAGCCTCTCCACAGCCCTATATCTTCTACTAACACATGTAAGAGCTATTGCCACCTTAACCATGCCTTGAGACAATTCACAGTGCATGTGATGCAAGCAATACAATACGAAAAATATTGAATGGATCTTCTGATTGAAAAAATCTCACCTAATACAACCCACTACTTTGCCAGAATATCTTTTGTGCAGGATCACAAAAGGATCTCCATGAAAGAATTGTTATCATCTTTGAGTGAACGATCCAGTTCTCATTGATGACACAGCTTTGAATGCCTGACGTATATTTGTCTTTGAACTGCACAGGTATGGTTTAATTTCGACCACCCACCTTTAGTGGTGAATCATTAATATTAGGTTTAGTGAAAGAATATATAGGAATATCTTTTCAGGATCACACTTATTCTTTTCCTCTTGTCTAATGTTCTATTTTCATGCAGGGCACCTGCTGGAGGTGTTGTGGTGGTAGCTGGACAAGACATCAGAATGAGGCTTTGCCTTGCTTCTGACCATAAAGAGATCTTAATTCTTACCATGCTTTTTCACTATCTGGCTCAAGAGTAACCGCACCTACCCCACGTTCCAGGCAGGTAGAGGTATCCTGTCAGTCACGAAAGGGTAGCCAATGAGCAAAATGCTGAGTAACTTAGGTCCCTCCTAGTGCTATACGTACCCCAGTTATGATGCACTACAGCAAGGGTGAAGTTGCTGCATGGTGCATCGGGAGAGAGCGAGGTCACAATTCCTTACATCAGTAAAGAACAGCAACCTGAGCTTCTAAGGAATGTGATACAGATTCTTACGAATTGGGAGTATATAACTATACAATGTACTGCAAGTTCCTAGTGTAATATGCAAACAAATTTACAAGTCAATCTGCGTTTGCACCTTTTCTTTGCATTATAGACAGAGGCTCTTTACTTCCAATTACTCTGTGTAGCTAAACATAAAAAAATGAGGTCCGTGGTGTAACACAAAATGATGTGGCTCTGCTGCAAAATGTGGTTGCCCCTGAAACTCCCATATGTCAAATTCATTGATTATGCTAATTTAAAGCTGTATGAACTTAGTATCTCTCCTCTTTCCTGTTTCTCTGTTTTTCTGCATGTTTGCCCCTTACTGGCTCTCTCTTTCTGCCTCTCTCTTTCTCTGACTTTCTTGGTCTGGCTCTGTATACAGATACACACATGCACACACACGCGCACACACACACGCACACACACACGCACACGAGCACGCACACACGCACACACACACACACCAGTTTATTGTTTCGACCAGCTAGGACTTGATCAATACCAGTAATGTGTAGGGGTATCAGGAGTTACCCGAGGTTCCTGGGGACTCCAGGTTTGACAGAAAGTTGCTGCCTGATTCTTATCTTCTGTTCAAGCAAAGGAGGCTTGGGTCCATATACTACCTGGATTAGACCACTTCAATAGTTATAAACACACAAAGTATCCAGATAGCTCAATTACATCAAATTAATGGATAAAACGAACCTTAGTCCTTAATTCCAAAGCCAGTTGTGATTTATTTCACTTCTTTTTATACTTTTTGAAAAAACAAGATTGTCACATTAGTTTCATGTCATCTTGTCGGGCAACACTCATTTTAAATTTACAATTGTGAGTGCCAAACACTGTAAAACATTCTTAAACAGACATATCCTAAAACAACATAGTGAAAATGATAAAGTAACACCATAAACATGTATAACATTTCAAAATGTGATAAGACATCAATGACCAGTCCCTTATTTAATTTATAAACACTAGGCGGACAATGATAATTCACTAACGGAGAGTCGTTTAAATTCCTTCCAGTGTTATTAGGTCTGGGAGTTGTAATATTAAGGGGTGTTATCCATAGGGGAAAGTGATGATGCAGATATTCCCTCGTGGCACACCCTGAGTGCCTTGTCCCAAGAGCTGGAGTCAACGCGTTTCAAGCCCCATCTTGTTGGGGTTCATCACTTCCCCTATGGATAACACCCCTTAATATTACAACTCCCAGAGCTAATAATTACCATTGTCCGCCTAGTGTTTATAAATTAAATAAGGGACTGGTCATATATGTCTTATCACATTTTGATATGTTATAGATGTTTATGGTGTTACCTTATCATTTTCACTGTGTTGTTTTAGGATATGTCTGTTTAAGAATGTTTTACAGTGTTTGTCACTCACAATTGTAAATTTAAAATGAGTATTGCCCGACAAGATGACATGAAACTAATGTGACAATCTTGTTTTTTCAAAAAGTATAAAAAAAGAAGTGAAATAAATCACAACGGGCTTTGGAATTAAGGACTAAGGTTCCTTTTATCCATTATTTTGATTCTTATATTCATCACAGGATGTTATGGGTAACCGTTTGCCAAGTTTTGAAGGATGGGGGTGACTGTCACCAGGACAGCAATGGAGATTTTCTGCCTATCGCGCTCAGTGCCTTGTGCACAGTTAGAGTTCAGCCTGATTCAAAATAGCCACAGCCCAATTATGACCCCTGTTTCCTTAATGACTGATTTCCCAATCCAAGATTGCTGTCTTTGACTTCGGAGTTGATCCTTTCTGGGTCATTTCCTTGTATGTGGTGTCATCAATTCAATGGCTGTGCCATTTACATTGTCGTCATATTTGCATATCCATCATGCATTCCATGTTTTCTTGTTTCATCCACCTCCTACCGTGCATTCACGGCCTATCTCAGACCCTCCTCATTTACTGTTTTTGATACACCTGATTATAAGGTTTGTGCTGTTCTTGATTCCAGTACACATCTGGGCCAGATCTAGTATCTCATTGATTGGAAATGTTGCAATCCCTTTGATCCTTCCTAGGAACCAGCTATTTTGTGTATGCTCTACAGCTGGCTACTGCCTTCCATTGGAAGTTCCCTTAGAAACCAAGGGTGGGTTTCTGGAAGGGTGTAGAGGGGCATATGCCAGGATTTACCAAGGATTCATGGGAACTCCAGGGTTTTCAGAAAGTTTCAGCCTGTTTCTCTGTGTTCATCAGTGGGTTATAGGGATCCCTGCTTGTCACATTTTGGGCGATGTCATTGATTGGCACCAGGACAATTATGGGGATTGTTTGTCTATAGTGTCTATAGTTTTGTCCTTGGTTAGAGTTATCCTTGATTCAAACTGGTCACTGCCCTATTATCACCTCTGTTTCATAAAGGGCTGATTACCCAATCCAAGATGGTCATCATTGACTTCCAAGTTAATGAACCTTCACTTCCAGGTTAAAATTGCTGGTTCACTCACCAGGCACCTATCCTTCATGTGAACCTTTTTTGTGTTTTGGGGTCTTTCTTCGGGTTCTTGTGTAGCATCTTATTTTTTAACTCTCTCAAGTTATTCACGCAGCTTTGCCAGTAGGAGGCAGTCTCCAGCTTCCACATGGGCCTGGTCTAGGTTTTCCTTTGGACTAATAGTGGTAAGTGTGTCTGCTATTGTCTTACATTCAATGCTGTTAATTGTTTATTGTGGAATTAATTCCTGTCTTTACAAGAAAAGTTGTCCTCCTGACTTACCTGCTCTGCTGCTGAACCAATGTTTTTTCTCTGCCTACCCTAACCCTGATTCCCCTGTACATCAATGCCTTACATCCCTATCTTCTGCAGTAAAATCGTAGCTGAGGGCACTATGAAACTGGGTGGTTCATGGAAATCTGCACAGTCTTTTACTCTGGTCATGACAATGGGAGGCTCATCCACAATGGCACCATCCCAGGAGTAGAGAGGAAGAGGAGATTGGAGACTGCCCTGCTACTCTCCCACTGCCAGATCTGATAGTGAAAGTGCAGCACAACACCCACTGGACCTGAAAGAGTAGGCATCTTCAACTCTGCCCTAGTCTTGCATGGCCGCGATGTGTATGTGAGGTAGTGAAAAGTTCAAGCAGTCATTGACTACAGCAGAATTTTCCAAGGTTCAGGGCGAGAAAGAATCTCGCCCTGAACCCCTCATAAAAATAGAAGATGGTAAAAAAATATTTCTAGTTACTTGAAGTACTTGTGGCTTGAAAGAGAGGTTGTTGTCAAAAACTACCCTAGGTTTCATGCCTTTTGAATTGGCATTGCTAGCAATCCCAAGGTATTTCAGCCAGTTGACGGAGTTGGGCGTTTGGTTGACGCTGCACATTAAAAGGATATCTGCCTCAGGTTTATTCCTTGCTCTCTTCAGGTAGAGTCAGTTTTGAGACATCTAGTCCTGGACATGCCTTTAACAAACTACCTCTTGGTGTCTGTCTCCTGTTTCTGTCCTAGGTTGGCGCGGAGCTATGTATCATCTGCATGCATGTAGAACCTGATGCTGTGTATTTTAATGAAGCAGGTTCGTGTGGTCATATAGCTGGTAAAGAGGGCATACAAAAGCTATTGGGGAGAAGATGTGGTCTGACGGCTAGATTGCCGACTTTGGAGCTGGAAACCAAGGTTCGAGCCTCGGGGTCGCGTCCACATCCTGTGATTCTGGGCAAATCACTTAATATCCCCGTGCCCACCAAAAACATGAATGTGTCCTTGTGTAACGTAACCGGTGCTCATGTAAAGCGCTCTAATACCTTCGGGTCGAGTTCGCGGTATATAAATCTGCAAAAAAAAAAAAACTATCTTCGTGCAACTCCACTAATTATGATGCATCTTTAGAGACGTATGGGCTGAGCTGAATTTTTGTCTAGTTTTGCAAGAAGGGTTGTCCCACTGATTCTCACTGGTGTAGATAGATGGTCCAACGAAACGCATTATCTATGGTGTCCACCATGATGAATGAATGAATATTTTAGTTGCTTGCTTTCATTGACATCAAGGATAAAATATCGATACTCGAAAAACATATGAAATGGCATATTTCAGATTGGTGGATGAAGAGGGTATTTTCAATTTTGGGAAAGTATTGATTGTTATATGTACTAAGAATTTAAAACTCAAAATATTTTAAATATATCAGTCCCTTCCAATCCTTTGGTTGAGCCATTAAGGTTCTGCTGAGGCTATTGGCCTCAGAAGTGGCTTAGTATTGAAAATCATTGAGACAAATATGTATGCACTGTTCTGAAGTAGTTATGTTATAGAGACTGTGTAGGCAACCGGGATTATGTTGCAGTACCCCCCCCACACACACTTTTTGCCTGGTATTTGATGCAACTTTGACTGAAGTGTACTGGGTTCCTGCTAACCAGGTCCCCAGTGCCAGAGCTCTTTCCCTAAAACTGTACAATTGTTTCCCCAATTGGCAAAAACTTTAGCACCCTCTGTAAGTCCCTAGTAAATAGTACACCAGGTACCTAGGATCTGAAGTACTGAAGAGGGTCCCTAAGGGCAGCAGCACAAATTCGCCACCTAAGGGACCCCTCACCAAGCACTTGCAAGACTGCCTTTGCAGGCTGCATTTCTTGGTGCAGACAAAAGTGAAAACACGACATGTCACACATCCCTGTGTGCCATGTCCCCTAAAACTGCATGTGATATTTGTAAGCCACCCTTACAGCAGGCCTGACAGCCCTAAGGCAGGGTGCTGAATTTTACATATGAGGGAATACCTGTATGAGCAGATATTCCCCTGTGCTGGTCAGACCTATTACTGCCAGTGCAAGTGGACAGGGAAGCCATTTTAAAACATGCGCTGGACACTGGTGAAAACGAACTCCCCAGCAAAATGATGGCGTCACTAAAAATAGGGATGTTTGGTATCAAACATCTCATATTTAATAAACCCACACTGATTCCAGTAATGGATTTACCAATACATGCACCTAGAGAGCACCTTAGAGGTGCCCCATAAAACCTACCAGCCCTAATGTGCTTGCTGACTGGTTTCTGTCATCCTGCCACCCAAGACACTGTTCTGGCTTCCTAAAGTGAGAACCTCTGCTCTCAGGAGACCAAGAACAAAAGCATGCCAGGGAAGAGGGTGTAACACCCCCTCCCACAGAATGACGTACTGATTAGCCTCCTTGGTCCGGCAAGCTTTAAAGAGCTGCTGCCCTTTGAAATGTGACTCTGGCTCCCCTCACAGGAGAGGAAGCAGCCCCCCTTTGTCCAGGACCCCTTTGACACCTGGACAGGCAGGAAAATTAGCTAGTCATGTAGGCATGCCAACTCCAGGCTAGTACCACTCCTAAGGTGGGCTACTGTGAGGTGGACACAGTTTTTCAGAAGTCATCTTTGTGATGGCATACTTAGGAATTCTGGGGCAGGGTTATGCCCACTTCCCACAGGAAGTGGTCATATAGGGGGCGTAGTGGCCCCAAGGGTCAGTAGCCCATTGACAACTAACCTACACTCCCCTAACGGCCCTAAATCTGTATTTGAGGGAGTCCCTGGCACCAGATAAGCAGATCCTGATGAACTAAGAAGAGAGAGGACAATGAAGAGCCGCAAAATCAGAGAGGAGAGAAGAAGCAGCTGACCTAGTACCAACCCTGCCGGTCTGGCTGCACCCCTTGTCAAAAACTGCACCAAAGTTGACTCGTCCTGCAGCTGTTTACTCCAGAACCTTGGGAGAACTGCCTGCCTTCAATAAAGACCAAGACCTCCTGAAGAACAGCGGAGCTGTTCCCTGCATCTTGCAGAAACTCCAAACAAAAAGACTATGAGGCCTCGGAACCACCAAATCCTGACACCTGAAGCCACCACTGGACCTGTCGCCTCCAGTCCTAGTTGAAGTGGGCCACCAGTGTCAACAAGGTCACCCAGCCCACCAGAGCTTGAGTCCATTGTGGTTTCACCCCTCGTGGACTCCCCGAATTCGCCTACAGACTCTGCATGCAGGCCTCCTCGACAGCAACTTCTCCCAGTAAGAAAACCCAACGCCTAAAGATATCTCTGCATCCGTCGCCCCTGGGCCACAGAGAAGAGGACTCCAGGTGTCCCTATGTCCCTGACATCACAAGCCTTGAACTCCCCTGTTGGTTCACCCCGGCTGGCCTTCCAGCCAGAGCCTGCAGCCTCTTTCCACAGTGACCGATCTCCATAGAAACCTATTGGGCTTCCGACCCTGTTTTGCACCCTGCACCCCGTCGCCCTCATGCCGCTGGTGGTGTTCTGTTGGTGTTGCCTTAGACCTTGCCCACCACTCACCTAAACTCCTGGAGATTGGTCTTGTAATTCGCTGTACTTTATCTGTTTGCAAAACTTGTTCTTCCTTCCGTAGGATAACATAACAGAACTCAGAAATTGCAGTGTCCACTTTTTCAAGTGAAAAGAATTTATATTTAAAAACGTACTTACCTGAACAATTTTTCTCTGATGTCTAAACATATATAAAGAGGCTTGCTATTTTTATAAATTGGTGTTGGAAGACATTGTGTGTATTTGCAAATGTCTTGCACTCCTCTGTGTTAAGCCTAAGGCTACTCAACCAAACTACCCCATAATAGGGCACTTTGGGATTGCTTAGCAAGCCCCTGTCCTCTCATTAGGGAACCCCTGGACTCTTTACATGGGTTGTCAGGTTCTTATTATATCACATAAAGAGCCAGCTTTCTACAGACTTTAAACATGAGGGAGAAGGTTTATTGGATGGAGATGGAGGAGACTGACAGTGGTGTTATACATAGGCATAACTATGCTGGTGTTATAAATGGGTATATATATGCTGGTGTTATACATGGGCATATGTATGCTGGTGTTATACATGTGTATATGTATGCTGGTGTTATACATGGGTATATGTATGCTGTTACTATACATAGGTATATGTATGCTAGTGTTATACATGGGTATATGTATGCTGGTGTTATACATGGGTATATGTATGCTTGTGTTATACATGGGTATATGTATGCTTGTGTTATACATGGGTATATGTATGCTGTTACTATACATAGGTATATGTATGCTGGTGTTATACATGGGTATATGTATGCTGGTGTTATACATGGGTATATGTATGCTTGTGTTATACATGGGTATATGTATGCTGTTACTATACATAGGTATATGTATGCTGGTGTTATATATAGGTATATGTATGCTGGTGTTATGCATGTGTATATGTATGCTGGTGTTATAAATATGTATATGATTATGTATGCCGGCGTTATACATAGGTTGGGGAAAATACAGACTAAACATGTGAGGTGTTTTAATCCATTGCAAAATTCTAGGTGTCCAGACCCTGTTTATTAACCCATTAAAACAGCAGAGTCAGCAGGTTAATGTGCCCCTTGTAGAATCCTGAATAAACAAATTACTATAAGATAAGGTAACATAGCATAAGGTAAGGTGTGCAACCCAATGTAGCATAAAATAAGCTACCAGTCACAGGCGTGAATCCACGAAGGTCAGTACAGTTGGTTGGATTTCAACAGTTGGTAAAACGAGTAACAATTAATATTTGATGATATGCAGTGCTTCAGATGAGCAGGAATGTGCTAGGACACGTGACGTAAAGAATTAATTATTATTTTTATAGTGTGTCACAGGAGCCTGCAGTACGTTCCAGTCTGAGCCCATGTGATGGCCTGCGTGACATGTCTAATCATTAGGGTTTGTCCTTTTCTTTGATTTAAAATATGCAATGTGTGGATTGATCCTTTTTGCATCCCCTATTGAGTAATCTCTAATTAATTTAAGTAACGACCCTCTTCTCTGTGAACGGTAATAACCATGGCCTCTCTCCTAAAAGCTGCACATTCGTTTGAATAACTAGTATGTAAAACTGCTGCCCCTGCCACTTGTATGCTTTCAAGAAGCCTCTCCAGATGTGCCCTATCTTCTAAACAAGCATTGGCAAAGCCCAGAGATCTGGCGTATGTTAGGTGCACCCGTGGTCGTGCAGATAAGAGCGGTGGGGCCGGGTGGGGGGATTTCGACAGACGACGACGAGGGAAAATTAATGCTTTATTTCATTTTCCCTTGTGGTCGTCTGTCAAATCCCCCCCCAACCCGGCCCCACCGCCTCACCGCTCTTACCTGCACAGGCCGCGGCTGGTTAGGTGAAGTGTCTGTTAACAGCTCAATGACTTTGCGGAGCCCGAGCACTCCTAGAAAGAGATCCCATAATGAATCTACATTATACACTATAACAATATGAAGATTGGAGTGAAGTGAACAGATTGCATTAGCAGAGTTAACCTGTACCCTCAAAGAAGAGTGTTTAGAGAAGTCAGAAGATAACATGTGCTTTTCAAGTGGTGGACTTAAAAGACTTGCGCAGAAAAAAACTGCACAGTAGACACTATTGACAAAAAGCCAGTATTTTTGTTGCATCTTTAAGAAAGCCTGTCCTGCTGGCATGTCCATAGTTTGTGAACAAAAAAAAATTATAAATCCAGGAAAATGTTATCACGACCACATAGTAAAACTAATGAGCTTGCAGGGTGATTAGTGATTAGCTATCTGTCTTTATGATAGACATAAGCATCCAAATAGCCCCACTGCACCTACTTAAATTCAGAACTCGTGACAATTTCAGCAAATTAATTACATTATAGAACACGCACTGTCTTTTAAATTCAGGCTTCACATCATATTGCATCTGTAGCCTAGTTAAAGGACTGCTTGATGCCTGAGCACCAAACCCTAATGAGAATAGAAATGAACAATGTAACAATTCTTGAAATCCAATTGCCTTGAATAAAACCTCAAGAAAGCAACGGCAAACCATGAAAATATATCAAAGTCAATACCTCAAAGGGGTTTCCCAGAGGCCCATTCTCATTCTGTACCTATTATTGTAAATTTTTGGAAGAATTGATGACATAACGTCTTAAGACCCGAAAAGGCTATTTGATAGCACCCTGGCTTGGGTTTAACTAGCTGTGTTCAGCAAGGCCCAAAAGTGTTTACCTGATGGGCGTGTTGACATCACTCTCCCTTGACTCAATGCACAGTACACTTGAACCTGCTCAGGGATCTGAGATCATGCATTGCAGTCTAAGAAAACCTAACAAATATTTTATGTTTCAACGTGAGCCTTGAAAATAACTCACCCAAATTAGGTAATTGAAATCCATATTATGGTGGGCTCCTCTGTTAAGGTAACTTTGCGGATTTATGTTTAACGGCCTTCCTAGCCGTGGAGGAGTCCCGCTGTGGCAACGCAGACCTGAGCGATGCCAAACGGTAGTCACTACGAACAGGATGGGTGCATTATTTCAAGGCAGCGAGGTGCTTGTCAAAATTATGGAGGACAGCAAAGCCACCCACTGAGGAAATAATTGGACTTTATTTTTGTTGCGGGTTTAACAGCTCACTGGAGTAATACAAAGTTTGGGCACTACAATGACCAGAAGGCCGTGCGAGCGGCCGCGCCCACTGGGGCGGCGGACTTAATCAAATATCAGGTGCTCACGATGTTTTCCTGCATACGGATGTTCATAGCCAATGATTAAGGGCAGGGGCCCGAAACGCGTCTGGCGTAATGACTGCTTGCGGATCCTACCAACTTTGCAAAACAGCCTTGAATAAATTGTAAAGCAAATACTTACCCGTGTGGTGGGCTCCTCTGTTAAGGTAACTTTGCGGATTTATGTTTAACGGCCTTCCTAGCTGTGGAGGAGTCCCGCTGTGGCAACGCAGACCTGAGTGATGCCGAACGGTAGTCACTACGAACAGGACGGGTGCATTATTTCAAGGCAGCGAGGAGCTTGTCAAAATTATGGAGGACAGCAAAGCCACCCACTGAGGAAATAATTGGACTTTATTTTTGTTGCAGGTTTAACAGCTCACTGGAGTAATACAAAGTTTGGGCACTACAATGACCAGAAGGCCGTGCGAGCGGCCGCGCCCACTGGGGCGGCGGACTTAATCAAATATCAGGTGCTCACGATGTTTTCCTGCATACGGATGTTCATAGCCAATGATTAAGGGCAGGGGCCCGAAACGCGTCTGGCGTAATGACTGCTTGCGGATCCTACCAACTTTGCCAAACAGCCTTGAATAAATTGTAAACCAAATACTTACCTGTGTGGTGGGCTCCTCTGCTAAGGTAACTTTGCGGATTTATATATATATATATATATATTACCTACTGGCGGTTGCCAGTAGGTAGTTATAGTTAGGACCACCGCGATTGGAACACGGCGGGCGACGCCGAAATTAGGGAGGCTTATCATAGCCCTCGAAGCCTTACTAAAACCTTCAAGACCTTCACCTGAATCTTTTATACTCCACTAACCTACACCAAATATATGAAGCAGGAGTGATACAAAATTGCGAATATTGCCAAACCAGACTCCTTAGACAGAATAACATGAGAGGACACCTTATGCAAGTGAATCTTTTCTGAAAGACCGATCTATTCTTTGGCGTTTGACATTCACCATATGTCCCTTAATATTTGACATACAAGGCACTGGTGCTCCTTGTGTCCCTGGGAGCATTATCTACCTTTTGGACCTTTTGGACTGTCGTTTTTGGAATTTTATAAGCCTTGAAGAAGTTACTAACGTAACGAAACACGTGTCGGCTGTTTCCATCAAAGACTATGTAAAGGCTATATGAACATAACCTCTGGGAAATCTCGAATAAAAACAATATTTGTAACTGTTGATTATTTTTATTGTATTATAGCATATGAGATCACCACAATTAGTAATAAAAAATACCAGTCCTTTAAAAATATTTCGTTTTTGTTCAAAAAGATTTATTGGATTATTTGCCTGTGAATTACTATATAGATATCTAAACATACGGGTTACACTATTTAACTGTAGTGTTTTATAAACTTGAAGAGTGCCGAGGTAAATTTGTGTTACATGAACTTATAGTTAGGACCACGTTTCCATAGGAAAAGCATTTTTTGATGTGCTTATAACTTTGGCGTCGTTTGACGAATCTTTACGAAATTTTCCAAAAAGTTCCTCTTTTCGGGTCAGCTCCAATCCTAAAAGTTTGGGGGGGGATTCGTCAAGGGGGGGCTAAGAAAAAAGGGGGGTCCCAAAATGTGTTTTCTCCATGCAATTTCCAAAGGAAACTTTAGACAAGGCTACAGGTCAAACTGCTGAACGGAATTACGCCAAATTTGGCACAGAGAAAGGTCTTGGTCCAGAAAGCACGCTTTTGTTTAAATTGGGTAAATCCGTTCAGAAGTTTTAGAGAAATATCACATTTTCCAGATATCGATATTTAAGAATTCTGACATCTGATTGGCTGAGGCGTTACGAGCACGAGCTTGCGGCTCATTGGCTGCGAACTGTTGAAACTAGGAAGTGTTGGCAGCCATTTTGTGATTCAGTCCATCAGCTCACAACTCTGCCTCTACAAGGCATCAGGTCCGTAGTTCTACCTCTACGAGGCAACACTAAAAATATACCGCAGCTCTGTCTGTGCGAGATACCCCTTTCACGGTCCCTCTCCCCACATCACCAGCTCGCGGCTATGCCTTTAGAAGCCAGTCCGTCAGCCCGCAGCTCTGCGACCGCGAGCTGTGAGCCATTTTGTGACTCAGTCCGTCAGCTCGCATCTCTCCCTCTAAAAGGCATTGGATCCGTAATTCTACCTCTGCGAGGCAATACTGAAAATATCCCCCAGGTCTGTCTGTGCGAGATACTCCTTTTACGCTCCCTCTCCCCACATCATCAGCTCGCTGCTATGCCTTTAGAAGCCAGTCCGTCGGCTCGCAGCTCTGTGTCTGCGAGCCGTCGGGCCCGCAGCTCTACCTCTGTGAGCCACCTCGTTAGCTCGTAGCTTTGTCTGTGCTAGCAGGCCCGTCGGCCCGTTACTCTCCCTCTGCGAGTTAGCCCGTCGGGTTGCAGCTCGGAGGGCTCGCAGCTGTATCTCTGTGAGTCAGCCCGTTAACTGATAGCTGCGTGTCTGCTAGAAAGCCTGTTGGCCCGTTGGTCTCCCTCTGCGAGTCCGGCCACAGCTCTCCCTCTGCGAGCCAGTACGGTGCTGTGCTTTTGCGAGCCAACGGCTCGTAGGTCTCCCTCTGTGAGCTGAGCCCACGGGCCGCAGCTCTTCCTCTGCGAGCCTGCCCGACGGCCCGCAGGTGTCCCTCTGCTAGCCAAACCGCAGCTGACACTCTGCGAGCCGAAATTGGGAATATAAGGCAGCTCTAAAAAGAGCCCTTGTGTTTATTAGTTGGAGCTACATGTAAGTGCGAATGCACAGCTTCAGGTTAATCAGGAAAACTCGGTTTCCCTCATCTGTGAAGTGTACTCCATCACTTCTGTAGATATCAGCCATATCAAAACGTATGTTGTTGTAAATCGACCCCATTCTATGGTCTCTGAGGTATGCAGACACAGCTTTGTTGACATTCTTCCTAGATTTTTCAATCTTATGACAAAATTGGTTTGACCATTTCCACTTCTGTCTTTGGCATATATTGGAATATACAAACACAGTTTGAGGCAAAAGTAACATCAATTGTCCAAAGGTGTCCTTCATAAGCATTTCCAAACCTACCCCAGTCAATGTGCCTAGGTCGTTACCACCACAGTGCACAATCATGAGATCAGGGTGTTGGAGATGCAAACAGGTTTTAACCAAAGGGAGCAATTGGTGCCACTTCAATCCTCTCTGTGCAAACCATTTAATGTGCACATTTTGTAAACCTAGATCTAAGTCAATACATCTCTGTTCTGCATACCTCTTGCACCAGAAAACATAGCTATGTCCTACATTCCACACTAGCATTTTGAAGGTATGACTAGAAGATATGGATAAATGTCTGTAGCTCATGCAGTCCGTTCGTAGAATAAGAGATATGTTTAAACATGGGAACTACTTTTTTTTTACATACAAAACGTTAACCGATTGGGAGATGAAATGTATTGTGTCCTAAAAAGTAGGGTGTATATTAGTTTTGATGAAAAGCATCTTTGTGATTGGTTAATAAAAAAGCAGTTTATACGTGGAGTACATATTATAGGATGAAATTTGCTCAGCTCAACCACACCTGCTAATTGTATTTGGATGTGCAGTTCAAACTTGAAAGAATGGTGAACTTTTGACCTCCACGTGCCGTTAAATGTTGGAGAAAATGTTGCAAAAAAGAATATCGGTAGGTTTAAAAAAATGATGAACTTTGAACCTGCACGTGTCGTAGAATGTTCTAGAAAGTGTTGATACAATACCTTGAACTTTTCACCTGTATGTGTCCTTAAAAAAACTGCTTATATGGAAAGTTCAAAAATAACCAATAAAGAGAGGTTTTGCAATCAAAAGAAATAAGGAACTATTCTGATTTGTTCTTTACATGTATTTATGTGTGGAGCAACAGGGAAATTGTGACATTACTGGTTCCATTCTTGATGAAAGCGGTGCATTACATGTACTGTGTGACAAGAAAAGAATTGCATGCGTTTGTGACATTTGAAATCTGCATACCAACTACGAAGGTAAATTAGAAATTAAGAAGGTGTGTTATGTGTTTTGTAGTAGTGGTTAAGTATTTGAGATGATATTTTTAACTTTGAAAGTATTTTTTATTTCTAAATAACATAGTGTTAGTAAAGTCTGGTGTTTTATTGGTTCTAAAATATGCATAATGTGTAACTAGTTGTTAAACAAGTACTTTATAAATGTTTAGGAGTTTTTCACAAAGAAAAAGTGTAAGTTGTCATCTGTAAAATACTGTGGGCCATATTCTCAAGACCAGCGATAACATTATCGCCGCTTTAGCGGCAGTTTCCTGCCGCTAAAGCGGCGATAATGTTATCGCCATTCTTGTGAATATGGCCCTGTATGGTTTTGAAAATTCGATGTAGCTTTAATTTCGATTTGTATATCTATTCCGGCGAGATAAACCGAATGTGGCACGTTTGGGAATTATGCTCAGTCTGGAAATAGTGGAGAAGGGGTGACAGTAGAAAATTCATGTGTTATTAACTTAACAGAGATGGGAAAAAAAGAAGAAATGTTATGTGCAGACTTTGTGGTCTCATTTTTTACACTGAGAGGTAGATTTCAATATCAGTCAAGGCTGGTGTGGTACTGCGAGGCTTTGCATTTGGGTGTTCTTAGGAAATCTAAGTTGTTGGGGAGCGTTTCTTCAGAAGTCATTTTTTTTACATATGTGAGAGATAAAAAATAAATGAAAATGTTCTTTGTATATTTTCTATACGATTTTGTTCACAGTGGTAAAGTAAATGTGATTATTGGTGATAGTAATTGTCACGGTGTGTTCCTCTGCTGAATATACGCAGGCGTTTAAGTGGTCCGGGTGTTATCAGTAGTAGGCTCCGCCACCCCTTTAAGAGAGCCGCCAATTTTTTCATCCCAGTTAAAGCTGTTAATATACGTATAGTAAAGGGATGATACATAAAAAGTTTGGAATTACACCTTCATTTACTCTGTCTACCTTGTACCACCATTTTGTGCCCCCAGCAGTACTGTTTATAAAAATTATCTAATACAGCTTTTTGTATTATAAAAATAGCACTTATAGGTTTATTGGCATATTGGTAGAATTTGTACTATATAAAGAATGTTGCAATCAGTTTCAATGGTATAGAAATGCACTGTATTATGTAGGAAATATTACATATGCATAGGTTGTGATGTCATTTTTTTACTGTAAGGTACATTTGAGTATAAGTGAAAACAGGTGATATACTGCGAACCCGTTCAGAATGTGCACAGATTACATAGAGAGTAAATGGACAAAGTAAACGTGCACGTTGCTTTGTGTATGTATGCGTGGTTTGAATCATTTGATGATACTTTAAGACATAATCTAAACACTATTTCTGCTTTACAATTGGGTACAGTGCACAGTGTTAGTAGTTAGTGACTAGATGCTGGTAAAGGGATTATTTATTGCTCGTTCGTACGAAATAAAGGTGGAGAGGGGCGTTTCTTTACAAGAGATATTTTATAAATGTGTGAGAGATAAAAAACAATTAAAAATGTTCTAAGTAAATTTTCTGTACGATTTTTTCACACTAGTAAACTAACTGTGATTATAAGTGATGAAAATTGTTAGGGTGTGTCACTGTGCTGAATATACGCAGGACTTTAAGTGGGCTGGGTCTTACCGGTGCTGAATACTGCTACCCCTTTTACACACCCGCATTTTTTTCATCCCACTTAAAACCCTCAATATACGTATATTAAAGGAACGGTACAATAAAAGTTTAGGGATTACACCTCCGTTTCCTCTCCTCATGTGTCACCCCCATTTTGTGCACCAAACAGTAGTGTTTATAAAAATTAAGTAAGAGAGCTTTATCTCGTATGAAAATAGCACTTATACCTTTATTAGCATGTTCATGGGATCTGTAGTGTAAAGAGAAGGTCGTAATCAGTTTCAATGGTACAAAAGTGACGTGACATATGTTTGAAAGATTACATGGTTTTAGGAGTAAGGTATAGAGGTAACAAATAAGCAGTATAGTTTGTTATGTTTAAACGAGTATGTAGTTTTGTAAATCAGATACGGCGTTGATTTGTGCAGCACACACTACACCCACAATGACCCTGGAACATGTCCCTGAATACCTTGGCACACTGCAGCACACATCCAAACGCCAAGTAGGCCCCCATCCACAATGTGCACAGAGTGCCCCCCCTATCACCAATATTACAACCTACCCTTGCACATATGCTGAATCTAGCAAACCAGCAGATCCGTGACCCACACTGACTATGCAAGTAACACTGCATGTCGGATAGCATAGCAGCTGCGCAAAGAAAATGACATGGCCCACGAAGCGACATGTACGGAGCCAAGTGCGGATCACATCCTCAAAGGAGCAGGTCACACTCCGACGTGTCCACGTGCAACCACAACCCATGCCTTACAATACACGCAGCAGACCAACAATGCACCAGGCCACAAAATCAGTCCGCGAGCACACATCACCCAAGTCAAAAGCAAAACAGGCCCCGAAAAGCACACAATCCAAAGGCACCCCGTCTCAAGGGGAGAAGGCTACACGAAATCAGAGCTGCAGGGGCAATTCCCCCACAATGCAGCCCACACACATAGCAATCACAGAACATCAGCAATGAAGGCAATGTGGTACAAAACTCCCCTCATACGGGTTCTGTGTCCGGTGTGTGTGGCGGGGTGATGGCTGTGTGCCCCTGACACATGAGACTGCGTAGGTGATGGGGCTGCATCAGATGTCGCCCAGCACCTATGCAAAAACAATGTCTGGCTCACAGAGGCGGAGCTTGCCAAAGGGATACACCCCGTTGCACATGCGACAGTCAGTTCTTCCCTGTGTTGGGACGAGGCTCATTGTGGCACATGAGTGGAGAATCTTTACAACACACCTCACAGTTAGACACCAGTGGAGTGGCATAGGCTTTATTGGCATGTGCGTGTGAGTACGGACGAGGCAACGGCCACAACAGGCACGGACATGCTTAAGACACTTACACGCAGCATGGGTACATGTCGAGGGGCAGATGATGTTGGGGCTGAAATGGACAAGATTTATCACATATGGCAACGCTCACAGCCCACCTTGCCTTGCTGGACGAGTCATGTGTTGTTTGGCATCTGCACAGTGCCCCGTGTGAGGGGGCACGACTCACTGTATGTGGGGTCTGCATGGTGCTCTGCCTCCGGGGTGCGGCAATTGTCTGCTCTGCCGACAGTGATCAGGTGTGAGGGTCCGACTGGTTCACATGTCGTGCTATATCGCCATGTGTGTGCTCTCACCGAGCAGTGTGTCCGAATTGGCAAAGTTGCCAAACGACACTGTGTTGCTCGGACCATGGACCTGCGTCGCCTTGGACAGGTGTGTGTGCACACGCGTTATTCCACGCACATGCATCCAGAGCTCGACCGAAGGGAGACGTGTCCTCTGTTTTGGTGGGATATGTGAGCAATCCCCACTGTGCACCAAGTTGTTGGGCCATGTGCTGTGGGTGGCAATAGGATGTGGCTGCAGGTACGTAGTTACTCGTCCATGAATGCCCGTGCAGCTTCATGTGCAATGTGTTCCAATAGTACGTCGTTGTCGTGTTCAAGGAACACCAGGGTGAGCCAATCCATTAGGTGGTCCGGGCAGGTGTGCTCAGCCCACGCCGTCTCACCGATCCGCAGCACAGCCCAATAGGGGAGCACCTTGATGTGGTCACTGCACACGAGAAATTGTGCCATCTCCCATGCACAACTACCAATACATACGCAGTATGTCAAGGCATCCCATGCACGGCTGTCTCGGTTACACTCCTGTTCGTGATCCAACAGGGGGCGCAAACACAAGTCATAGTCCAATGCATCAACAGTTGTGTTGGATAGGCAGACATCCATGGGACACTCGAATGTGCATGTTCGGCAGTGGAACCAGGGCTGGACGCAGGTGACGTGGGCAATGGGGAAACTGAGCCTGTAACTGATCCACAGCACTGCCAGTGGCAGTGCACCCAGTAGTTGCAGCATACGTGCACGGTACTGTTCCACGTGACGGGGGTTGTGCAAGTGCCCGGTATGGCCTGCCATTGCGTTGGTGCGTCTCGTGAACCGGCACTCTTCTGAACTGCGGCAGTTGTGTGGAGGATATGCCACAGCTCTGAGCAATGATTCGAATGTGTGTGCAATGTTGTGGGTACTGGGTTGCTGTTTCCGTGAGTGTCAAGGGCATCCCATGCGGGGGTACCACAGGCAGGGGCTTCAGTGTGTGGGCTGTGGATAAGTCGGATGGTTCATTTGCGGAATGCGTGGTTTGGGAGTCGTCCCCATCTGCCATTGCATCTCTATCAGGGTGTTCCAGGCGCGTTCTGGACCAAGGTCAGAGGTGCAGGTGTCCTCCCGCCTTCTGCATTAGGACAATGGTGCTTTCATCCCTGATGTTTGTCTGTCTACTACTTGCGTTTTCGGAATGTGATGTGGCTTTGGCGCTGAGATTGGGACACGGCCTTGGGCTCATGGTGTACGGATGGTGATGCACACACACATGTTGGCATGTGGAGCCAGGTGCCCGAGCGGCCTTGCGCTGCTTGTGCTATCTCACTCCGTCTCTCTCCCTCGCTCTCTCCCTCTCTTTCCTTTGTTGGGCGCATGGCACACCTTCTTCTCTTGGATTTGGTCTTCCTGGCTGTGTGCTAGGGATTGTCCAGTCTCTACGTACGTACTTGTACAATGACCGAGAGAAAGTTACATAACCGAAGTTTTCCCCACTGCCAGAGGTAACATGGTTGCATACGCTGTCCACAGCACAATGTAATGTGGTAGGGCCCAGGGGCGGCATCTTGCATACATAATGAACACACGGACACAGATAGATAGTGGAACTGGGTACGGGCACGTGCGCTCAACTCATTTTTATTACCAGGGTCACATGTCCAGTGACGTCTGTGCTGAATGCGTGTGGGGTGAGTGTAAGCCAGCCCTCCGGGAATGGTTGGTGCTGGCAACAAGTACAACAGTAATCATTGGATCAGACACACAGATTCAATCATAAAGGGTCAATGATTTGTGCTGCACTAAGGTAGGGGCAACAGATGTGAAATAATACACACAAGATTGTATCGTAAAGGGTCCATGACTTGTGGTACACTGAGGTAGGGGCAGCAGATGTGAAATTATACACAAAACATTGTATCATAAAGGGTCCATGAGTTGTGCTGCACTGAGATAGGGGCATCAGAAGCATTCAGCGTTTGCACAGCCAGCGATGATGCGTGGTGCGGGTGAGCCGCACTGGGAGCAATGTCTGTTGCCTACTGGACTGAGTCATCTGCAATCGCGACTCGATGTGAATTGTGAGCCCTGCTATCCGCAGTGTAGATCGAAGGCAGTAGTCAGCACAGACATCGAAGAATGCTTTTAGTCACTTCCTGTTTACAAAATTTGAGGACATAGAGTACAATTCTCTCTGCAATAAATAAATCATGTCTCAATTTAAATTGTGAGCTCTGCTAACCGCAGTGTAGGTGTATGGAACAAAAGATGAAACATTTATGGAATACACTGTCGAAATATGTAGGTTTCAGGGACGTTATAGTTAGTTGCCTACTGGACTCTGAAATTAATGAATGAAGACTGAATTTGAATTGTGAGCCCTGCTGAGCACAGTGTAGGCCGGAGGCAGCGGTCAGGAAGGGCCTACAGCCACGTGGTGTTGACTTGAGCTGCATACAGTTAGTGGTAGGTGTGGCGCTCAGCGTGTGCGCAGCCAGCGATGATGCAATGTCTCTTGCCTACTGGACTGCGTCATCTGCAATCGCGACTCTATCTGAATTGTGAGCCCTGCTGACCGCAGTGTAGGTCGGAGGCAGTGGTCAGGAAGAGCCCAGAGCCACGTGGCGTTGACTTGAGCTGCATAGAGTTAGTGGTAGGTGTGGCGCTCAGCGTGTGCGCAGCCAGCGATCATGCAATGTCTGTTGCCTACTGGACTGCATCATCTGCAATCGCGACTCGATCTGAATTGTGAGCTCTGCTGACCGCAGTGTAGGCCGGAGGCAGTGGTCAGGAAGAGTCCACAGCCATGTGGCGTTGACTTGAGCTGCATAGAGTTAGTGGTAGGTGTGGTGCTGAGCATGTGCGCAGCCAGCAATGATGCAATGTCTCTTGCCTACTGGACTGCGTCATCTGCAATCGCGACTCGATCTGAATTGTGAGCCCTGCTGACCGCAGTGTAGATCGAAGGCAGTAGTCAGCACAGACATCAAGGAATGCTTTTTGTCACTTCCTCTTGACAAAATTCGAGGATATAGAGTACAATTCTGTCTGCAATTAATAAATCAAGACTGAATTCAAATTGTGAGCTCTGCTGTCCGCAGTGTAGACTGCCATTAAGTGTTCCTTTGGACTTGCAAGATGAATTTGGTCATTGTACTAAAGCTATAACTGATATAAAACAAGTTCTTGAAGCAAGGATACTAAAAGGATATTATGTAGGTTTTAGGGACGTAATACTTAGTTGCCTACTGGACTCTGCAATTAATGAATCAAGAGTCAATTTTAAATGTGAGCCCTGATGACCGCAGTGTAGGCCGGAGGCAGTGGTCAGCAAGGGCCCACAGCCAAGTGGCGTTGAGTTGAGCTGTACAGTTAGTGTCACCTGAAGCAACCAGCGTGTGTGGAGTCTGCGATGATGCGTGGTCCGGGCGGGCCGCACTGGTAGCAATGTCTTTCGCCTAATGAATTCTGTCTTAATAAGTCCACGTGGCGTTGACTTGTGGTGCACTGAGCTAGTGGCACCTGAAGCACTCAGTGTGTGCGCAGTCTGCGATGATGCTTGGTCCGGGCGGGCCGCACTGGGAGCAATGTCTCTTGCCTACTGGACTGCGTCATCTGCAATCGCGACTCAATCTGAATTGTGAGCCCTGCTGTCCGCAGTGTAGATCGAAGGCAGTAGTCTGTACAGACATAAGTCTGTGGTGCTCTGCTGCTGGGTTCGCAGGGTGCCTATGTCGAGGAGGCCGGCGGTCACGGCGGAGGACTCGTGGCAGTGTGAGGGCTGCCGCCCTGGCAGACACTTTGGCCTTCCCACAAGTGAACCACACCCAGAGCCCCAGCCTATTTATTCATACTCCTACGCTGGAGTGGCGTACGTTGGACCAGACCACTCCGCTTCCAGGGGAGGACAACACAGCTACATGACCGAGATCTTTCCCACTGCCTGAGGTAACATGGTTGCGTCTATTGTCCACAACACTACAAGCACCAGCAGTATATGTCCACATGGAGAGGTTTGTGCTCTGCATAGTGAGGTCTGTCCACCACATCACCGCTACACTTGGTATTGTGTGCATTTTTATTGATGTGTGACTTGCGTCCTTCACACATACTTGGTTGCCACATCTCCCAAGATTCAGCTATTGTGTGGCTGAGGGACCATGCTGTTTTTGGAAGGTCCGCTGTCCTGTTCTGCGCTGCCTCGGTGGTAGTAGGGAGGGGGTGGTCCGGGGGGAGGTCCTGAGGGTGATGGCAGTGGGTGTTGTGGCCTTCTTGGGTGTCGGAGCTGCATGGTCAGTAGCTCTATGACATGTGTTGGTCTTCAGATGTGGTTCTGGGCTGGGCTCCCTTTCACACTGTAGGTAGTCGTCCTGCTTTACACCAGTAAAAGGCAGATGTTACATTCCTACTGCTAACGCAGCTTATTGCCTGTTTTTGGATCGCACCCCAGATTTGGCTGCTCGTTGAAAATATCGGGAAGTGGTGTTTTCGTGTTATTTTTGCACGGGAACGCCTACTCTGCATATTATTAGCGTTAGTTGTCGCTCTCATTTGTGGCGAATTTTTTTGCGGAAGCTATTGTTGGAAAACTGGTGATATCGGCTGTTTTCACTAGGGTGAGAATGGAATGATAATTTAAAATCACTGAAAAAACCATAGGTTTAATGAACATTATAATTAGAAATTAGCATTTAAAAAACGTTTGAAATTCACTGAAAAAACCATAGATTTCAGGCACGTTATAGTTAGAAATTAGCATTTAAAAAACCTTAGAAATTCACTGAAAAAACCATAGGTTTCAGGGACGTTATAGTTAGCTGGACATTTCACTCGTACAAAACCATAGAAATTCCACTGTTATAGTTAGTTCAGCTAACTATAACTTGCGCCCGCAATGCACTGCTGATGACATCACATATTACATCATTCATGACATGGTCAGTGACATCACTGATGACATCACTGATGACATCTCAAATGACATCACTGATGACATCATCCATGTGACAATCTGATGCACCTTCTCACACCCTAATATAACCTTTGATACACCCACTCCAAAAAACAGAATACCATTTTTGAAACCATAGACACACCAATACCACTTGCTACATATCTAATCACTGGTTCTTAGGTCTACACACTCATCCACTCATTCACCCATACAATCACTCATACATGCAGTAACTCATCAATACAACACTATCATATGCACTCATACACCTACACAGACACTCACACACCAGCACTCATCCAGAGTTACTCACACACCTAGTCAGTCATGCAAATAATCAATCACACTTCCATTTACTGACCTATACAGTTATACACACAACACATCACTTATTCAAACAGAAAGAAACACATAATTACTCTCTTATACAATCACTGATACAAGTACACACTCATCCATACAGCCACTCTCACAATCACTAACTCTCACGTATAGTCATTTATATACTCCAACTCTCACATACACTGTCTTTTACATATGTAGTTAGTTGGACATGTACCACTGAGACATCCATTCACTCACTAACACACCCATACACACACTCACCCACGCATACAGCTGTTTCCACATGCACTCTTGAACCCATACACCCAGTGAATCAACCACTGAAACATGTATGCACAGAGTCACACACCTCCCACGCACCCACACACACACTCAGGCACCCATACAAATACTCTGGCAACCAATTAATAACCCATATAGACACTCATGTAGCTACTGACCAACCCATGCAGCAGCTTATACAACAGCAAACAGACTGATATAGACATTCACACAGTTTAGTCACTAACCCATGCATTCAGTAAGACACATGTAATAACTCAGTTAAACAGTCAGTCACACACCTACTAAATCCTCCATCCAGACACTTATACACCCACTCATTCTTCAATACACCTTGGTATATATATAATACATATTTAAACTTGAAAGAAAAACACATTCACTGGATGATGTCATCAGTGATGTCATTTGAGATGTCATCAGTGATGTCATCAGTAGTGTCACTGACCATGTCATGAATGATGTAATATGTGATGTCATCAGCAGTGCATTGCGGGGGCGCGAGTTATAGTTAGCTGAACTAACTATAACAGTGGAATTTCTATGGTTTTGTACGAGTGAAATGTCCAGCTAACTATAACGTCCCTGAAACCTATGGTTTTTTCAGTGAATATATATATATCAGGAAACGTTCCACCCATCCGTGGATAAACTTGGAGGCACTCAATGGGGAAATTTTAAAGATGAGGGTTTATTCGGCAAGTAGCGCGAAAAAAACTGACAGTCTGTCAGTTTTTTTCGCGCTACTTGCCGAATAAACCCTCATCTTTAAACTTTCCCCATTGAGTGCCTCCAAGTTTTTCCACGGATGGGTGGAATGTTTCCTGCTATGTGACGCGACTCACCACCGCGTAGGAGTGCACCCGGGACGCGTGGTGCGGCGTCTGGTGAACTTTTGTTTATGATATATATATATATATATATATATATATATATATATATATATATATAGGCGTCAGTAGTTTCCCCTTCCCTGGCCCACATAGGGCCCCAGGGACCCCATCTCCTGGGGCTGGGAAATTTAAGGGGAGAGGGTGCATGGCTCCCTTCCCAAGGCATTTTTCAGCCCCGGGGACCCCATTCCCTGGGGTCCAATGTATTGATTAAGGGGAGGGAGTATGCACCCCCCCCCCCACTCTCTGAGCCATTTTCAGCCCCATGGACCCCATCTCCCATGGCCCAATGTATTTATTAAAGGGAGAGGGCCTGCGTGCCCCCCCCTCCCTGGACTTTATAAATGCCCTGGGGATCCCATCCCCCAGGGCTGTAGGTTACATTAAAATGGAGGAGGGCCATGTGGCACTCCTCCCTGAGCCTTTAATGGCCCAGGGGACCTCATCCCCTGGGGCCAGCTCACTTACTGCGTCCTGGGGAGCCCATCCCTGACCCATAGTAGTTTCCCTGTCTGCACTACCGCAGGTCTAAGTATACCTTTGTGAATCAGGCTCTAAATCTGCTCCCAGCTTGCAGGAGCTCTAAAAATACTCCCGCCAGCTGGGAGCCGACTTGTGTTCTGTTTCTCTGCTTGCACTGATGCAGGCAGGGAAACAGAATACATATTGCTATCTCCCGGTGGGAGCAGCATCAATATCTGCTCCCTCCGGGTGGGAGCAATGCAGGCTCCCACATCATACGGAAAGCCGGCTGGGGCTGTGGGGGCCCTGGGGCTCCCCCCGGGGTACCCAACGTGTTGGTCAGTGGGTGCCCCAGGTGGGCACTAGGGAACTCACCAGTAGCGGCTGGCAGGAAATTAGGGTGGAGGTGTGGGTTGGAAGGGGGTGGCGGGGGGCAAAATAATAAAATTAAAATACAAAAATACTTACCTCATCTGCCGGCCGCATCTCTCCCCCGCTTCTCGGGAGCCAGGAAGCACACAGGCTCCCCATTGCCAATCACAATGCTGCAATTCAGTATTGTGATTGGCTCCTTTAAGCCAATCACAATGCTACAATGCAGCTTTGTGAATGGTCTGAGCACCATGGATCGGTGCTCAGATAGGGACTGGGGGCCTGGGCATGTTTCCCACCAGGCTGCATAATGCAGCCTGGTGGGGAACATGCAAAGTGCCCATGGCTGTTTCGCCGGGCCAGGACAGCCGGCCAAGCAGTCATGCTCACTTGAAGTGTGCAAACCACTGCTCTCCCTGTGCCTCCAGCCCTGCCCCGCCCTAACCCAGCCCGAACCTGCAAAATATCAAATGATAATAACTACGTTATTATCATTTTATTTTTCCTGCTCAAAGAGCAGTGGGGCTCCGCCTTAGTGGAGGATCTGCCCATGGAACCCACCTATAGCTGATGCGGGCCCCTGTAGGATGGGGTCCACAGAGCCAAAATAGGCTTGGGAATGGAGGCACGCGGATGTCATCAGTGGTGTCATAAATTAATGGAATAGTCTGAATTGTCACACTTGTAGAAGTGGCCTCTCAGCACTTCCTTATCAATTACCCTATTCATTTCTCAACATAAGACCCCTTGATTCCCTTTCAAATCCATCTCTCTCTACCTCAGCTTTGCTTACTTCCCCCAAAACATCTTTCCTCTATCCTTCTCTCTCAACAACACCTTTGGTGTCCTTGTGCAATATTTTCCCACCTATTACACAAACATTTCTCTCTCTCCTTGACCAACATCTCACTCCATCCAAAATTAGCCTCTCCAACACGCTCCTCCTTCTCTAGAGTCCTGCTTCCTTCCCTCAACATCTCTCTTCATCTCCCTGAAACTCTTACCTTCTCTATCGCCCTCATAACCTCTCTTCCTCTACGATTATTTTTTGTCTTTCCCTTTTATTTTTCTTATTTTATTTTCTTCTCTCCCTTCTTACTTCCATCCCTCTCAACTCTGGTCTTTTTGATCATCTCTTTTAATAACAACCCCTCGTCTTCCTCTACTTCCTCCATCTCCAATGTCTTATTCTAATCATCTCCCCTTTCTAACACTTCCTTTCCAGGTTCACTCCTGGGCTCTTGCTGACCCCATTCACTCTCATTCACTCTCATTCAACCTGACTATGTGTGGCTTCCCTCTCGCTGCCTGATGACTTCTTGAGTGAGTCTCATTACATCAGGAGTAGGCAAGTACATATTTGTGTCAATGAAGCACGTTATGATGAGCATTCACTCTGTTTCTCTGTCAAGGCAAATGTAAGTAAGCAGCACTATATGGTCAATGAGGGGACTGTAAGCAGGCATGAATAGCTTGCTCACCATCCGTCCAAGTATGCTAATGGAGCAATGTAATTGAGGCTCTGCCTTTTATGTCACAAATGTACATTTATACGGCTTTAACATTCAATGTGTGACTTTACTTTATTAACATGTGTGACACTTTTAAACCATTAATAATATGTAATAATTATAGTCATTAAGGATTCATATATAAGTGTATTAAATGGTCAATTGACCAATGAGGCCATGTTCTTTGCATATCCACATTTAACATTTGTTTCTATTACATAATTGTGTAACTAAAGTCCATTTTGAATCTCGAGTTAACTTAGCTTGACTTCAGGTCTCAAGTGAAATGTGTGCCTTAACCTTGCCAGCAGGTTCTTTTCTTTCTTCTGCAGGTGCATTATCATGCTTCTAGTTAGTTAGAGAAAGGCTTACTGTTTGTATTAGACGATTGATATTGACGCCTGCGGGGAGGAAGCTGGCAACGAACTCAGAGAAATAATGCTCAAAAGAGGCTTTCCATACCAGGATGGTCGGGTGCTCAAAGTTTACCACTGCGGTCCTAGTTTCAATGAGATGAGAACTTAAGGGAGTTTGTCGACTCCAATCACATTCAGCAATTTGGTTGGTTCTTGGTGGTGAAAACAGAGATATGGATGTTTTTGAAGTTACTGTTATATTTTAATGGTAGTTGCATAGCTAGTTAGGCAGACTTTCCTCTGAGTCTGAGAGGGAACAGATCTCTCTCTTGCTGGGCTTTTCCCTGAGTGTAAAGCTTCATGCTAAACACTTCTCTTATTTGTCTGAAATTTTACAGAAGTTCCATTCTATGCTGACACCTTCTATGCTTCCTTGTTAGAAATCCCCATTAGATACTTTAGTACTCAACCTATGTTTAGATTAAAAAAGGGAAGTTTCTTTATGGAACACGTGATTGTGACAATTTGCTTTATTTGCATTGTGGCTGTTACCTTCTATATCTAATATTAATATGGCTCAATTAACTGGCATATTTCAGCCTTCAAACGGTATTGTTACATTTTCTGAATGTATTTTTATTCTTTACATATACTGGATGGATTAATATCCCAAATGAACTCATTTAATCAAAATTATTGATTCTTAGCCCTTATTGTGGAGTCAAATTGGCTTCACAAGGTGGAAATTTATTTCTGATGTTTTTTCTCTTACAGCGCTTCAAGTCAACTAACAAAGGTCCATACAACCAATGGGGAAATATATTTGATGATTTCATGAAGAGATTAAGGTGTAAGTACCAGCGTGCCATCACTAATATGCACAAAATACACACTATGACAGCTTGTGCATATGAATAGGCTAGCCCAAGCATATTTGAGACCAGGCAAGGCAAGTAAGCCTTCTCTTTTGTAGCCTCTGATATGAATAACAATAGCACCATACAGGCCAATGTGTACATGCATGGTGCCAATAACGGTAGCCCAAACTGACTCATGCCTGAGTTTTGGCCACTCTGTCTTGTAGTGGCGGATTGCCCAATAGTCTTGTCCATTCCTGCAGACCCAGGCAATGCTGCAGCAGAACCAAATGCCACAGCTAGCTTTCCAAGGAAACATCTCTCAAAGACGAGAAAGCCCTAGTGGCATTTGAGACAGAAACTCTCTGAGGGTGCATTGAAGTGCAAACATGCATCATTCCTGTACACAAAAGTGGACATGAAACAAAATACCAGGAACTTCCTGTTTTCTAATGCAGCCTTTGATGCCTATTCAGTCGTTTGAAGTGTGTAAAAATACATATTTCTTTTCATAATACTGTGTGAGTGCGCGCGCGCGCGCTCGAGTGTGGCTGTGTGCGCGCGTGGGTGTGTGTAGCACATGCAAAGTCTGTTGTTAGATGATGAACGTCACCTGTTAATTTAGTTACCTTTGATTTCCAATTTGCATGACATCAGGAAGTACCGGGCCACAGCTCCCATTCATTAAACGTCTTGCAGATTGTGGTTTCTCTCAATTGTATCCTTTTTTACATGCTGTGTGTCTCTGTTACCTCCTAGCCAACAACCTGCAAAATCATTTCCTTCCTGGTAGCGTCAGCCACGCGCAGGGATTGGTGTTCTTTCCAGCGAAGTCGCGCGCCACCAGGCTCTTGCTCATCAGTACTTCTTCGTCTACTTCCAGATTGGTTCACGCTGCAGCGCCAATTCAGCTTCCTTTTCAAAGGGAATTCTGTTTACAAATGAGCTGGTAAATAGGCACTATGTTCAGCTGTGAACAATACACAATAGCTTGCACTGTTTGCCCGAAGAAGCAGAGATAATATCCCCTTTGACCCTATCATTAATGTAAACTAGCTTTCTGGCTTGTTCGTGAAGAGCTAAACAATAACAATAACAATACTGGAAACATCAATCTCAGTGCTTTATTTGAGCAGGTGTTTGCCAGAGCTCAGCCTCAGAATTTATTTTTGAGTACTTGGACTTAATTGAGGTGCGTACAGTCAGGACTGTGCTTTATTTTAAGCGCGTCTCCCACTAATCCATTCTTCGATGTGGGACCGACTTTCTCGTATGTCCTTATCGTAGCCAGGTTTAGATTCACAAACCTATATAAAAGAAATAGGGGCTCTTAAGTTAAGCCATGTGAAGTAGTCTATTACTTTCTTAACCCACTCACACCCTCTATTTCCCTTTTTTCTCACTCTCCTACAGCCTGCACTTCATGAACATATCCAGTGCTATACCTGTTCACCATCATCCTTGGTTCTTGAGCACCTTGTAGGGATTCAGTGGCGTAGGCTAGCTAGACGTTGTGCCGCCCATGGCGGTCCCTGCATTTGCCGCCTGGCGGCCGCATGTATAATAGAGATGGGAGGGGGGCGGGGGGCTGGAGATTCCTGCAACGGCCGCAGGTAAGAGCGGGGCGGGGTAGGCCGCTGCCCCCAAAACTCGTGCCGCCCGGTGCGGACCGCCCCCCTTGCTACGCCACTGTAGAGATTCCACCCTCCCGGTCTCGTGAGCAGAGGGCGCTCGTGACAGTGGCAGATAGAAAGGCGGGGCCGGCATCGGCCACGCCAAAGGTATGGCGGTCGTGCCGGCCCCCGATGACCATCCGGGGGCGGGCCTGTCGCGCGCAGTGATGACGCGACAGGCGCGCCTCACCACTAATTGGTCGGAGTCCGAGCGTGACCCGGAAGTGATTGAAACACTTGCGGGTCACGCGTTTGAGCTAACGCCAGGCCGGTTAGAACTGGCCTGGCTGGCATCTTGGCAATAAAAGGCTGGGGAGCGGCGGAGGTTGCCTCTTTGCTCGCCGCTCCCTCAGCCTCCCAGTAGTCACGCCAGCCTCGCTAGGAGGCTGGATTTTTAATTTCCCAGTACCTCGGAGACGGACGTGGTACATCTACCTGCGTGCTGGTGCGAGAAGTTTATCCGAAGATGGAACAGCCCTCCGAGGTGGCCCTCTCCCTGTCTTTAGCCGGAGGGCCCATGGCAGTGTACGAAGAGGCGGCAGAGCACTTAGAGGAGACCCGGACCCCCGCGGGTGCACTACTAGAGCATGGGGCTGTGCCGTGGACGGCGGCAGTGCCCTCCGAAGAGACCGTGCCCCTCTCGGCTGCCACGGTGGATCCCAAAGCCGGCCCCCGACTCAGCTGGTTAGGGGATTGGAAGACGGGCTCGGGTCGTTTGGAATGCGGAGCGGCGGCATTGGGAGTCGGGCAGCCTCACTTTGGGAGGCGGTACAACCCCTCTTGTTTTTGTCTTTCAGGTTGCTCCGTGGGACCGGGAGTAGTTTGGATCGGCACGGAGGATCGACCCAGGGACAGTTGCGGATGAGTGGCGCTGGGGAGTCACGATGCTTTGGAGCAGCACCTGTTTTTGGGCGAATTTGTATTTTACGGCCAGGCGGACTGAAGAGGCGTGCGATGAATCACAGGCATGCCACGTATGCCGGCTGGGGGCATCGGAGTTTGGGCCAGCATCCAAGTAGGAGGATTTCGTTTTCACAGGGTAATCGCCCTGCCCTGCACCTGAAGGGTGAGTGTTGTAATGCTCCTGGTAGCATTATTGAGCATGGCTAGAAATGATTTTGTCGGCGCGCGCATAGTCACCACAAACTGCAGCCTGTGCCATTCACTCACGGCATTGGATACCCCTGCTTCCTGCAGCCGGCTAGAGTCCACCCATCCACCGCAGCTCAACAGCCCCTCTTCCCACGGGCGTAGCATGGTGCCTCCTCTCACGCCTGGCAGGACCAGGGCGCACGTGGGCCCGCAGGACTCGTGGCCCTTTCTCTGGATTCCATCCTGCGCGGATGCGTTAACTCAAAATCCGTCGAAACTCTTTGGTTTGGAGAGCCCCCTTTTCTTGGCACTAAATGCAGTTTTCCTTTTGCTTCGGACAGGGTGGGGGCCGTAAAACCGAAGCAAATTTAATTTCCTATGTCGTCAAATGCACCGCGCCCCTCAGTCCACGTATGCTATGTACGAAGCACACCGGACTCCGTTCCCTGGAGTTGCCGGGGGTTTCTGGGGTGATCGGGTAGGAGGCTTGGCGCTACCTAGGTCTTGGCTGCAGCGCTAGGGGTACGACACTCTTGTAACCCATGAACGGACAGGGGGTTCGGGGCTACCCTTGTTTGGGGGTGCTGCCTGGGGGACACGGTGCTCTTGTGCCCTTCGGCGCTAGCAAGGCCGGGGCGCTGCTCTGCCCCTTGTGATCGGGGAGGGGGCGCGGCGGTGTTTGTGTGTGCCTGGATCCCCGCAGCCCGTTTGTCACTAACAAACCATTATCTATCCGACGATTCTCACTCGGGTAAGCAATTCCATTGTAATACGGATTTCAGAGCTGCTTTACAAGTGTGTCTATTCAATCAAAGTATCGCATTATGGCATCCAGTCAAAAAATACATCATTTATGATGACCCTTTCAATCATGCTGTGCTGCTTTTCTTGCTTTGAATAGATTTACTGGAAAGTGACGAAATATAACGTAAATCCCAGTGTTAATAATTTAAACCAGTTTAAAGAGCTGCAACTGGTAGTGTATGAGAAACGTGCAGTCTTATGTAGGTATTTACCCACACCTCCTTCCTACATGGGTAAGCTGTCTTTGAAAAGATGTTTATTACACTTATGTGTTGTTCCTGTACATCACATAGTCAATGGAAGGACTTCACCTTGTTTGCCACAGGTGTCTTCTCTAGGGTCCAAGAAAAAATGAAAGTATGATTTCCATACGCCTTATTAACACAGTAGCCACGTCTTCCCGTTTGTCTTTCCTCTAAACACCTGATCACTCATTTTTGATTACCGACAGCCTTGGTTAAGCAGAGGCAAAGGGTCGAAGATAATTGCTAGTTAAAGGGGAACTGAGCATACCATTCACAAATTTGTCATGAGCAGTTCATTTTCAATGGACCTCTTTTACATCTGGAGTTAATAGCAATAGTTACGCGGGGAGGGTCCCCTCCCCATGCGCGCTGCACTGAAAAGGCACGCACAAAGTAACCCATCATGTGCGGATTATGCCTTGATTTTCGACCAAGCGTTTCAGTAAATACTGTATGTGTCTAGACACATCTACGTTTAAAACAGGAATTGGCAATGCCAATAACTCAGGCTTAGCAAGTAATGTGCCTTTCATGCCATTAACTGGGTTTCGGCATTCCTTTAAGTAACCAGGAATGCGCTATTACACCCAACTTTGTACTCCTGGTCCATTCTTTAATCAGTTGGGTGCGCACATTTGGTACACCTTCTGAGTAGCTCGGTACATGGTATGCTGGTTTAAACATAAGCCCGTTCTATAACGGAATTAGTGGGTCGCATTCCCCTCTTGTCAGGCACGGTGGGTTAGCCATTGGCAAATCATTTAATCTCCCGCGCAAATATGAAGGGGTCCCCATGTAATGCGACGGGTGCTATGCTGGGCGCGCTCATTTGAAAGTCTGATGTCAATGCTCCTCAGGGAATACAACTGATGCTATGCTAGGCGCTCTCATTGCAAAGGCGCTCTCATTGCAAGTTAATTGCAATGATCCTCATGTAACGCAACTGGTGCTATGCTGGGCACTCTCATTGAAAGTCTGATTTCAATGTTCCTCATGTAATGCAACTGGTGCCATGCTACGCTCTCACAATCAAAAGTCTGATTTAAGTGTAAGTTTTAAAAGCCAGTTTGGGTCAGCCAGCCATCGCAGGCCGAGGATCATTCACGGTTAAAGGGTGCCTGGGCCGGATCACGAGAAACGCAAGGTAAATATTCGGCATATTGCCTTTTTACTCTTATGGTTGCTCCATGAAAAAACCCTTGCTGAAGCGAACATATCCTTGCCTTGCTAAAGAACTATGACAGCCGGGTTAGCTCGCTCGAACTCTCATTTTACATTTTGTGGTATTACTTACTCAGAGTTACGTTTAGCGTGAGAATGTGTCTGGTCAATCAGAGTGCGAAGAACTCAATGTTACACAGCCATGGTGGGTTTTTTATTGTTCGCATTTTAAGTGTGCCAGCGGCAGGCGGTTAGTACGAAATGTTTGGCCGTGGCAATTTGTTGCCGCCGGAATGGACAAGCCATTGACGTTTTTTGCAAGTTGAAATATGACTGCCCTACTGTTTTGCGTCACATCAAGACATTCCAAGCCGTTATGAGGTCACATCAATATATTCCAAGCTTTTGAGTTCAGTCTTGCGAGGCGCTTGCCTCCGTGATGTCGCTCAAGTACATTATCAGCACTTATGATGTCACGTCAGTACGTCCCAGGCCTTGTTGTCACGCCTTCAAGAGTACCTATGCTATGTTGTTGAAAAAATGACGGGAGGGTCATGGGAGTAGCTGCAGAATCCCCTTTGTCTAGCTTCGGGCACAAACCATCTGCAGTTTAGAAACAGAGGGTGAGGGACACCGGTCGGGCTCACAGTTACGTCGGTCTTAGCCTTCTGCCCAGCATTGGGCAGAGGCAAGACGCCTTAGACTCAAGGGCATTACTGATCCGTGCCGCCCATGCATAGGTCATCCGTTGAATGGTGACAGTGACTGGTGGTACCATGAGTGGCATAGGGGATCTACCGGAAAACCCTAGGTAAATGCTGGGTGTGTGCCAAGGCCGGAAAAGCAAATGCTAGTAGCGGAATCACAGCTGGTGGTGCCACCCTCACAGGTAGGCCGGTAAAGGTATCACAGACTTACCACCACTGGGTTGTTTTTGCAGGTCATTTCTATCTGTTTACCAAATGCTAGCAACGCTAATCGTCTATGTTTACGTTGATTTATTTATGGGACGGATTCCGAGTGATATTGGACGGAGGATCCAGAACAGGCGTGGTCTAGGGCCAAAGGTGTCACACGGTACTGGTGCACCCCTGTGCTTGTGCAATCAAGCATTATATGCCTGTGGTTTGTCACGTGGCATCTCTGCACCCTTGTGCCTGGACATTTAAGCAGTAGATGCCCGCGTTGGGTCACACACTATCTACGCGCCCTCGGGTCTGCGCAGTTAAGCATGCTACTCCTGTGTTGTCACACTGGTGCACCCTTGTGCTTGTGCAATCAAGCTTTATATGCCTGTGGTTTGTCACGCGGTATCTCTGCACCCGTGTGACTGGACACTTAAGCAGTAGAGGCCCGTGTGGGTCACACACTACCTACGCGCCCTTGGGTCTGTGCAATCAAACATGCTACTCCAGTGGGCGCGTGCACATTTAGTTCATTTGGTTGTCTATGTTGTCATACATCCGTGTTGTCGCACACAGTACCTATGCATCTTGGGCTGGGGGGTGTGGGTGACAAGGGGGGGGGGTACAGTCTCATGATGTATTCAATAGGTGATGGCATGTGAACTGTATCTTTTATCCAACGACTAAAACCACTAATCATATGTGTTTGATTTTCATTTATGTATGGCTGGATCCATGACTGTGATACATGGGAGGCGCTCCACACCACAATGACCGCAGGTTGTGGACAGGCAATGGGACCGGAAGATCCGGAACGTGAGTGGCAAGCGACGGCATCAAGTGCGATGAGCGATCAATAGAAAAGCTCAAGAGGTGCCAGCATACATGGGTGAGATGGTGCGGCCCATGCACTATATTGGTTGAGTATAGGTGGGTCAACCATTTGTTGTTGCAAGCCGGGGGATTTTAGCAGTGCGCTGCTCTACAGGTGTATGCCTTGCCAGCTTGAACAAACCCAGGGGTAACTGGCGGATGCAACACCTCAACGCCCCTTGTCATGAAACGGTATTCTGCCATTACGGCGCCTGTGCTCGCAGGTGCCATCATGGCGGACATTGCACGGTGTAGGGATGCTCCATAGTAGGTGGAAGAGCTTATACAGAGCCTATCCCAGAACATAGTGGTCAGGTGTAGGTTGTTCACCGATTCCATGATATGCTGATGGGAGATCTTGGGGCCTGTGGGGCACACCCGGGGGTAGCCTACCAATGGTACAGTGGCACCAGCAATGAGTACCACTGTCTGGGGCAACGTGTCTATCGGGCGCATCGTGCTGCTATTAATTGAGGCCATTTAGTGGCTCCAAGACGGTATGTCAAGTTCCTCTGAGTCAGCCAGCCCTAGCATTATTATCCTGCGGTTGGGGGGGAATGACTGGGTACGCCTGGGTAGAAGGGGGGGCTGGTCGAAACACTAATCACTGAAGTGGGTTGGTCGACACGTCTATATCCGGGGTACACCCTGGCACAGAGACTGCAGGGATTCCAATGGGGGAAGTGAGTTTGTGAGGGCATTGAGCCACTCGGTAAAAGAATTATTAACAAACGGGTGTGGCTAGCTAGGGCTCTACACCTGCAGACTATAGCCCATGGGTACATCGGGGAGTCGTGCTTCCTAATAAGACGGCGTCTATTTGTCCAAATCAGGGAAGGAAATCTTCATGGAGAATCTTCTGGCCTAATAAGTTGTGTATAGCGACAGGGCATGACCTTTCAGTGAGCTTTTGGGGGGGGGCCTGATAGTCGGTCAACTATGCAGGCCTGTTGCGGTAAGGTCATGATTGGTGAGTAGTAAATTTAAGGTCCTTAGAGGGCGGCGCCATTCTTGAATGGGGTCGCCCAAGGGGAGGGACAAGTGGTCTCTCATAGAACTCCAGGGCAGTTACAGCCGGTTGGCTGGATGGGTGCGGGGAGTGGGAGTTACGCTTTCCAGTAGGCTGCTTGGCCACCCCACACGTGCACAATGGCGCAAGTAAACGGCGCATAACTGCAAGGGCCCCATTATGGAGATAATCTACAGGGCGTACGGGGGTGACCTGGGGGGGGAAGTACCCTAACGGGGAACGGGCCCTCTGCGCATGCACTCTCTGGTTGGAGGGCGGGCATAAGGGCTTACGGGGGTGACCTGGGGGGAAAGTACCCTCACGGTGAACGGGACCCCTGCGCATGCGCACTCCGGTTGGAGGGCGTGCATAATTTGCTAAGTATCTGGCGCCAGTTATTGACCTTGCCGTAGGCTCAAAATAGGGATACGCAGAAAATGAAATATGAAATGTTATTAGTATGATTATTGATTATGATATGTTTAGATTCGGATAGGAATACCTTTGTATTAGAGATATGTTAAGGTTAGCCATCTGACATCTGTACTTATCAATGAATCAATGTAATGTAATGGTTTTCTGCGTATTGTGTAAATATTGTATATTAATTTTGTTTTAAATTTCTATGTAAATAAATACGGCCGGGGGTTTACGACCCCCTAATCCAAAATCTTCTCATGTTATTATCTTGATATTGATAAGGGAGGAGGGGGTCTAGGTAGTACCTGGCCATATAGAAAGGCGGGGCCGGCATCTGCCACGCCGAAGGTATGGCGGTCGTGCCGGCCCCCGATGACCATCCGGGGGCGGGCCTGTCGCACGCAGTGATGACGCGACAGGCGCGCCTCACCACTAATTGGTCGGAGTCCGGGCGTGACCCGGAAGTGATTGAAACACTTCCGGGTCACGCGTTTGAGCTAACGCCAGGCCGGTTAGAACTGGCCTGGCTGGCATCTTGGCAATAAAAGGCTGGGGAGCGGCGGAGGTTGCCTCTTTGCTCGCCGCTCCCTCAGCCTGCCAGTAGTCACACCAGCCTCGCTAGGAGGCTGGATTTTTAATTTCCCCACCCACCGTCCCCTAAAAGCAGGGTTGTACAGGATGTATTGTTAGGAATTTAATTTTCAGGTTGACATGGTTATGTTTATCATATGTGTGATGATTTTTCTTTCCCATTGTTTAGGGGGTTTTTTCCTTTTCAGGTTGACATGGTTATGTTTATCATATGTGTGATGATTTTTCGTTCCCATTGTTTTAGGAGGTTTTTCCATGTACAGTTTATGTTTATTGTCGTATTTTAGTGCTATTCCTTGGTCAGGCGGTAAGGTCATGATTGGTGAGCAGTAAATTTAAGGTCCTTAGAGGGCGGCGCCATTCTTGAATGGGGTCGCCCAAGGGGGAGGGACAAGTGGTCTCTCATAGAACTCCAGGGGCAGTTACAGCCGGTTGGCTGGATGGGTGCGGGGGAGTGGGAGTTACGCTGTCCAGTAGGCTGCTTGGCCACCTCGCACGTGCACAATGGCGCAAATAAACGGCGCATAACTGCAAGGGCCCCATTATGGAGATAATCTACAGGGAGTACGGGGGTGACCTGGGGGGGGAAGTACCCTCACGGGGAACAGGCCCTCTGCGCATGCGCACTCCGGTTGGAGGGCGGGCATAAGGGCGTACGGGGTGACCTGGGGGGGAAGTACCCTCATGGTGAACGGGCCCCCTGCGCATGCGCACTCCGGTTGGAGGGCGTGCATAATTTGCTAAGTATCTGGCGCCAGTTATTGACCTTGCCGTAGGCTCAAAATAGGGATACGCAGAAAATGAAATATGAAATGTAATTAGTATGATTATTGATTATGATATGTTTAGATTCGGATAGGAATACCTTTGTATTAGAGATATGTTAAGGTTAGCCATCTGACATCTGTACTTATCAATGAATCAATGTAATGTAATGGTTTTCTGCGTATTGTGTAAATATTGTATATTAATTTTGTTTTAAATTTCTATGTAAATAAATACGGCCGGGGGTTTACGACCCCCTAATCCAAAATCTTCTCATGTTATTATCTTGATATTGATAAGGGAGGAGGGGGTCTAGGTAGTACCTGGCCATATGAGGGCCATGATGGAGACTTGCTTGTAGCTCTATAGCTCCATGGAGGCAGGAGAAACATGATGTTCAAAAGATCAGACTGACTATTCTGGGGGTGGGGTGGAGCGGCGGAAGGCTGTGTTAATGAGAAAGTTGGTTAATCACGTGACCTTAATTCCTAGGGTTTCTCAATACTAGTACGGAAACGGCAAAGAGCAAACAGCACTGGTCAGGCTACATTACACTAAGCATAGAGCCACTCAGGATCAATACACCAAGGCTTCAACGTCCAACACAGGAAAGAAATAGCAGAAGGTAATATTCGTGCTGATATTTTCACAGTGCTGCTCAAATCTAGTTGAGCGCTCTATATATACCAATATGGCTGCCAACAGCAACGTCAGAGAAGGGGACAGAGCGAAAGGGGCGGCATGGGTACTGCAGTGGGCAGCGTGGGTGGTGAGCTCCTATGAAATCTTTAGGCCACTGTACCTATTATTTCCAAATTATGCACAGACCACACTATATAAAATAGCTTTCAATTGTTCATCACAAGAAAAATGGTGGATTACCAACACTGAACATTTTACAATACCATTGTATTACAGGTGTGAATTCCAAAATGGCAACAACAAATAATGGACGCTATGAATTCAATCTTGCTTCCCTTCAACTAAAATAGATGCGTGTGCCCATTTCACACTAAAATAGGCTGGTTTTCCATTTCACGTAAATTGGCACAATTCTGTGTAATTATTTGCCGAATTTCGCATGATTATGCGAAAGCAAATCACAGGAATTTCGCACACTACTACTATTTATATGGGAGGTGGAGACATCAGGGGTAGAAGACGTAAATTTGCTCTGAACTTCCCTTCTCAGAGTGGCATTTCGGGTAGGTATATGCAGACCTTTTGCCATAAAGGAAACAAGCAACAAAATGATCGAAGAAATTCTTGAATTAATTTCAGCTACTGGGGATCGCTTTCGCCCACTGAAATAGAGACCAGCTGCATGCAAATCACTCTTGTTTGTGCTCCAATAGACAGTTCAGCCCAAACCTTCAGGCTATAAAGAGGCAGGGATCTCAGTACTAGTGATTTTCAAGGGCAGGGAAGGATTTCCGGTGCCCGAGGTCTCTGCATTCACGAAAGGTATGCACCTTTATGAATATTAATAAAGCAGGATTTATGCAAGTACATATGAATAACCACTTTGCACTGTGCCACATTGTTACACCCAGCACAATTTATTTTATTTATTTATTTATTTTAGGAGTTTTATATAGCGCTGGCCAGACCCGAGGGTATCGGAGCACTTTACAACAGATTTTAATACAAGAGTCACATAATAAGACGGAGGTATATATATTGGTTCGGAAGTCCCAGCGTGCCGTGCCACATTGAGGACGGGAGTCCTGCGATAACCTCGATGGGTGCACATTGTCATTGGGATGAACCTCTTTCAGGGGGGAGGGGGCGAGGAGGTACGGGGAGCGGGAAGAGGTAGGTCTTAATGACACAGTGTCAGGGTGCTGTATAGTGCATGCTGGTTCGCTTTGGCGTCGGTTCTCGGTTCGGAAAGGCACGGTTGAGGAAGAGGACATTTAGGAGTTTCTTGAATTTTACAAAGGAAGGGATAGTCCTGATATCCGCTGGGATGGAGTTCCAGATTTTGGGAGCGCTCCCAGCAAAGGATTGAGTAGCTGTTTTTTGTTTGCGTGTCTTCATAGGGATGAGTAGTAGGGTATTGGAGCTCCTGAGGTTCCTAGCCTGACCAGCCTTCTTGAGTTTGGAGGCCAGGTAGTCGGGTTTCCCTGTGTGCAGGGCTTTGTGCGTGAGGCAGGCGGTTCTGAAACTGGTGCGCATTTCGACTGGGAGCCATTTTAGTTCTCTGAGTGTGGGAGAGATGTGTTTATATTTCTTAACTCCGGTGACCATTCTGGCTGCTGCATTGAGAGTAGTTTTGAGGGGAGCTAGGTGGGATTTTGCTGTGCCGGTGAGGACTGCATTCCCATAGTCGAGTCTAGATAGCACCAGTGATTGAGTGGCTTGTTTGAGGTCCTTGGGCGGGATGAAGGGTTTTATTTTGTTGAGTAGCTTCAGATTGAGGAAGGCGCTCTTTGCGGAGTTCTTAATGTGTTTGGACATGTCGAGTTTTGCGTCTAGGGTGATTCCTAAAGATTTTACAGAGCTGGCCAGCGTGAGGTTGCCGACGAGAGCATCGATTGCTTTTAGCCATTCAACAATATGCGGGTTTTCTTCCTTGTTGGAGATGAGGAGGATTTCTGTTTTATCTTGGTTGGGTTTTAGGTGGTTTATTGATAGCCATTGTTGGACTTCTCTTAGAGTGTCGTTGAGTCTCTGAATGTCATCGATGGAGGAGGTTTCCAGATAGATCTGGGTGTCATCCGCATAAAGGTGGAAGGGGATGTTGGCTTTTTTGAGTAGGTTGGTGAGGGGTTCCATGTATATATTGAACAGTTGAGGGGAGAGTACTGAGCCTTGGGGGACACCTCTGCTGACGGGGTGTAGGTCGGACATAAAGGTTTTGATTTTTATCCTTTGGGCGCGGTTGTGTAGGAAGGAGGAGAACCAGTGTAGGACCACCTCATCTGCACCTACCCTTTCTTGGAGAGCCTTGATGAGTAGCTTGTGGTCAACCATGTCAAAGGCTGCCGATAGGTCCAGGAGAATGAGTAGGCAGCATTGGTCAGTGTCAAGAGACTTGTGGATGTCGTCCACTATGCTAAGGATCGCGGTTTCGGTGCTGCAGCCTTTTCTGAAGCCCGATTGGTGGGGGTCTAGAAGGTTGATGCTATCCATGTGCTGAGTCAGTTGTAGGAGAACGCACTTTTTGAGGATTTTGGATAGGAGGGAAAGATTGGAAACGGGTCTGAAGTTGTTGAGGTCATTGGTGTCGAGGCCTGGTTTCTTCAGTAGTGGCGTGACTTGGCCGACTTTGAGGCAGTCTGGTATGACGCCGGTTCTCAGGGAGCTGTTTATGATCTTGCACCAGAACGGAGCTAGCGAGAGTTTCAGTTTTTTAGTCCATTGGGTGGGTATAGGATCTAGGACGTGAGATGCGGGTTTGGAGGTGGAGATCAGTTTGAGAATCTCCACTTCGGGAATGGGGTTGAAGGATTTCCAGGCTTTTCTGGGGTGCTTAAGTGTGCTGACTTCGGCCTCTGAGGCTAGGCTTTTGCAGGGGGGATTAAGGTTGATGTTAAGTGAGAGCTCAATCTTGGTAATTTTGTTGTTGAAGAAGTTGGCGAAGTTGTCGCACAGGTCTTTGGAGGCCTGCACTGAGGTTGCAGAGGGCTTGGAGGTTTGTTGCCTGATGATGTTAAAGAGTTCTTTAGGCCGGTTCTTCGTGTTGTCCAGAGCGGTGCAGAAAAAGGTGGTTTTTTCGTTGTTGATGTGTTGTTTGTAGTTCCTTTGGGCTGCTTTGAGTTGTTCGAGTAGGCATGGGGAGGGGTTGTTCCTCCATAGTCGTTCTGTAGCTCTTAGTTGTCTTCTTTCGGCGTTGATGTCCGTGTTGAACCAGGATCTGGATGGAATATTCCTGGTTTTTTTTATTTTCAGGGGGGCTAATTGGTCTAGGATGGACGTCATAGTTGTGTTGTAGTGAGAGGTGAGTTCCGTGGTAGAGAGATCACCTGCGGAGATTGGAAGAAGCGAGCTTACCCTTTCCTCTAGGTCGGCCAAGGTGATCTGAGTTAGGTTTCTCGTCCAAATTGGGAGGTCTTGAGTGGGAGGTTGATATGTGATCGGTTGGGTGATGCGGAATAGGATTAAGTGGTGGTCGGACCAGTCGACGGGTAGGATGTGGTCAATTGTGATTATGTCGCGTTGGGCGATAATGGCGTCTAGGATTGCTCCTTTGTTATGGGTTTCATCTGAGCAGTGTTGGGTAAGGTTGTTGCTGTGCAGCAGCTCGTTCAGGTTTTGGATTAGCGAGTTGCTATTTTCATTCCAGTGTAAGTTGAGGTCGCCCAGAATTAAGTTATTTGCGTCTCGGAGAGCACAATGCGCGATCAGGTCGGACAAGTGCTCAGAGAATGTTGTGGTGTTGCCAGGGGGATGGTATAGGAGATTGCAGTGTAGTGTTTTGTTGTCGGTTGTGTTAATGATGGCGGTTAGGCATTCAAAAGAGTTATAGTTGAAGGTGTTGATTTCCGTCACGGACATGTTGTTGTTGTGAATGATTGCTATACCCCCGCCTCTTTGGTCTTTTCGATCTTTGTTGATGATAGCAAAGCCTGGGGGCACAAGAGTGTCCATGATTGGTGGCGAGCAGTCATTGAGCCAGGTCTCGATGATGAAGGCTATGTCGATCTCGTGGGTAAGGATGGATTCTGCTAGCTCTGTGGCATGTTTGGAGGCTGATCTGCAGTTTATGAGCATGCAGTTGGTGGAGGGAGCCACTTTTTTTTTTGCTTCTTCTTCAGGGGGCAATGGGGATGTTAGTGAGGGAGGCTGGGGGTCTGGGGGGTTTCGGGGGAGTTGTCTCTTCTGAATCCAGTGATCACCTGGATCTTGGAATAAGGGGTGGCAGTAACTGGGGTGTCGTGGCAGTAACTGGGGTGTCGTACGAGGAGGCAAGAGCTGTCGCTTCACTCGAGGACATAGCCTCGTTAGTTTTTTTGGGTCTCTGTATCTGATTCGAGAGGGGGGTGGAGATCCAACTGAGGCGGGGAGCCTTGGGAAGCCTTTGGTGTGAGGGGTTGGGGAGGGTGGGGGGAGGGTGGGGAACGTGGGTGGTCTTGCGGTGCGTGGCGAGGTTAGTAAGGTTAACATTAAAGCCCTGGATTATGGCTGCAAGCTGGGTTTCTAGCAGGGTGAGACGCTGTCCTGTCTCTTCTGAGGTGGGGGTAGGGGGGGGTCTGGTCATCCCTAGAGGGGGATGGCCTGGCTATGTTATGTTGCCGTCTATTTGTTCAGTGCCCGTGGAGGCTTTGTGCAAGACCGTGGGCGCGGGGAGAGGGGGGTCGTGCAGAGGCTTCCATGTTCTTTTGTGTGTGGGTGTAGGGAGGTAGTTTGGAGTCTTAGATAGCGTGTTGAGGTCGATTGTAGTAGTATGGGGGAGGTTGTAGGTGGGGGTGATGTGAAGGTCAGACGGGGGAAGGGGAGCCTTGTTCGTGGTGGCAGAGGTGAGGGTGGTGTCTTGTGGCGCGTAGCTGGTGTTGTTGACAGAGGGAGTGTGGATGGAGAGTGTGCTCAGCTGGTGGGTCTGGTTGTCAGAGGAGAAGGGGTGGGTGGGGGGAGAGGTGCATGGGAGGGGGCAGTCCGAAGTGAGGGAAAGAGTGAGTCAAATGCCTCTAGGTTGTTATTGTTGGCTTGGATCAAGACAGTGCCGTTTGCGTATATGGTCACAAAGGTGTTTCCGCTCCGCTTCGTGCGGTTTGGGACTGCGATCGTCAGTTTGCAGCTATGAGGCGTGTAGGAAGTTTTGGAGATGAGGAGTTGAGAGTTGAGGATGGAGTTCCATTCTTCGGGTCTATCAGTGTGGAAGATGAGGTCCATTTTTATTTGGCCTTTGGAGGAGCAGTGATATATGTCCGCAAAAAGTGATTCTGGGTGTTGCCTAATCAGTTTTTGTTTGTAGTTTTTTCTTGCTTTGGGTGAGAGGTTGGGGGGGAAACTAATAGAAAAGGAGTTCGGGCCGTGCGGTTTTAGATAGTTCGGTGTGTGGGGGTCGGAGTAGGATGGCATGATAGAAGGCAAATGCAAACATATGTTGGAGTCACAATGCAGGTGTTGCCCAAAAACAATGCTGTGATGTTACCCGGCCAAAAATTCATCTAATGTAAAAATTTTAAATGTCCAATTATTTATATATTGCAAGTAAGACCAGCAATTTGCCCATTTCTGAGCAGGCATAATTTTTTTGGGCAGTATGTAAAAAAGGCTTTTTTAGATTTAGATTTTTGATGGAAGGAAACATGCAGTGCTTAATTTGTAAACAAATAAGTGCCAGGGCTCTCGTCAGGAGGCCACTGCAGCTTGCACCACACATTGCTCCTACCAGCGCTGACAATAATAGTAGCAACACAACTACTAATCATCACACTCCTACAAGTGTGACAATGCAGACTATTTCAGGCCCCCAAAGCTATAACAATGGCTTGGGTAGCAGGTAATAGTTATATTTAATATATATTGAATGAATAATTACCTGTTGTTGTGGTCATCTCTAAATTAGCCAGACAGCGCCACCTTGAGGCAGCCTGTCACAAGCCCCAGTGTTGACAATTAAGTGCCGGTGCCGAGCACCAGAAACCACCGGCTCAAATTAAGCACTAGAAACAAGCCCCGAAGGAACAACTCACATCCTTACATAGAACATTTGTCTAGTAAATGGGCCTCTCAAGAGATGGGGCCTTTAAACACAACACAGTTGTTTGTGGGATTTGATTAATAACAGACTACAGAAACTACAATGAGAAAGGAAAGGGGTAAGAGGCCCTGCAGGAGGCTCATATACGTCATGCAGAGCTACTTGAACAATTACGCATTATCGACTACCACTCATACACACAGAAGCAACACGCGGAAGCGGACCGGGCGGGTTCCCTTCTAGCAAGGATCATTAGGGATGCGCCGGCTGCGGTTCCCATAACGGAGATTAATACCCTAGAGGGCACATCTGTACAAGCGCAGTTAGATATTAATACAGCATTCAAGTGCTATTACGAGACACTGTATGCACCTCCAGCAGAACCCCAAGAAGAGGAATATGAATCCTTTCTTGATGGAATGCAATTCCCCCAATTGACGGATGACCATAAAAAAGAATTAGCAAAACCCATAACAACAGCTGAAATTAGAGCACCCATTAAAGATTTCCCTCGCAATAAAACACCTGGCATAGATGGCCTGCCAGTGAAGTTTTATGAGGCATACTCAGCACTACTAATGCCCCAATTGAAAGATTGTACCAAGTATCGATGGAAGGGGGCTCCCTCCCACCTACCACATTACAGGCACTGGTGACATCCCTCCCGAAACCAGGTAGAGATCCCAAGGATATGTCAGGATACCGCCCTCTCTCACTACTAAACACGGACTATAAAATATTAAGTAAAATACTAGCAAACAGAATTCTCCACTACAGACCAAAACTGATACACACGGACCAGTGCAGGTTTGTACCCGGACGGAGCACAGCTCTCAACATTAGAAGGTTACACCAAGTGATGACACAGGCAGCAATAGATACCGCCACAATGGGGTATGTGTCCCTAGACCTAAGACAGGCGTTCGACACCTTACACTGGAGTTTCATGCTACGAACACTCACGAGGTTTGGAATCCCAGACGAATATGTGCGGTGGGAAGTTTACTGTATACGAATCCGACGGCACGTGCCCGCACAGGAGCCCACATTTCACAACAATATAAAATAGCAAGAGGTACCCGGCAAGGATGTCCGTTATCACCCTTGCTTTTCATACTAGCGCTTGAACCACTGGCCATCAAGCTACGGGCAGATGCAGCAGACAAGGGAATTAGAATGGGAACTGAAACACATATTATCTCTGCCTATGCAGATGACATAATACTCTACCTCAACAACCTTAAGGGGGATCATGAACCTATTCCCACAATATTCCATAACTTCCAAATACTGTCAGCATTATCCATTAATGAGACCAAATCGTATGCATACTTTTTCACTGACACAACACAAGTAAACCCCCTAAGCTTTGGCAACTGGACGTTCCCAACAGCGCCAGTCACTTTCAGATACCTCACCATTCACATTTACAGGGAGGCGCGGGGCCTATTGGATGGTAATTTGACCCGGGCTGTTTCAGCGCTAAAAGCTCAGATAGCATTCTGGACATCCTTGCCATTATCTGTGGCAGGAAGAGTAGCCATCTCTAAAATGGTAATGCTTCCCAGGTTGTTATACGTTTTTGCAAATCTGCCAATAATAATTCCGGCACACATGTAGATACATTGCTGGTAGAATTGATCTGGGGAACGGGGCGTAGAAGAATAGGACTGTCATAACTCCAATTAGACACGGACAAAGGAGGGCTGGGAGTCCCGGACTTTAAAGCATACTGCCACGCTAGTCAATTACAATGGCTTTCGTATTGGATTGCAGGACGCCATCTGCAAAAGATAGGTATGACAAGGTAAACATGGGAAAGGGGAGCGCTCCATACACTGTTATTACCGAATAGTAGACCCCCAACGACAGCGCCCCCATTATTAAGGGTGGCTTTGACATATTGGAGAAAAGCGATCCGTTACACTAAGGGGCTGCTCCCATACGCCCCCAGTATCCCACTACTGGGTCTCCCCACACCATCTGGGATAACCACCACCAAACGTACATCCAAATTGGCAGCGGAAGGAGTAAACACTGTTAGGATGCTGTTTGCAGATAATATGCTAATGAATCATGATACATTCGTGAGGGAGCAAGGAGTCCCCAACACTTTATTTTTTCTCCACGCGAGCCTTAGCAGATATATTAGAAATACTTGGGCCCCAGACGGAAACGAACCCCCAACACATGAGCTAGTGCACATGCAATACCTAATGGGCAACGGGAGACACTTGACCAGATGGTTGTACAGGGGGATTCGAACACACGCTGCAACCTCACTACAGGCGCTTAGATATAAATGGAACGGAGTCATAGGCCGTGAACTGACAGATAAGGAATGGCGGGTAATATTGGAGTACCCAAAGAAGATACCTCGCAATCCCAAGTTTAAGCTTATACAGTCCATGGTAGTACATAGAGCTTACCTGACTCCCCATAAGCTGCACAGAATGTTTCCAGACACGGTAGACACATGTCCCCCATGCCACGCATTACGCGCGGACTTACTGCATATGTTGTGGGCTTGCCCGCGATTGACACACTTCTGGACAACGGTGCACAAAATACTGCGTGAAATATCCCCGGTGGGGGGAGTAGATACTCTCGAATATAGTATATTAGGACTAAGCCCTAAACACAAGAAAAGAGGAACGCAGAATAGGTTTGCCAATATGGCACTGATCCGGGCCAAACGATCAATCACAATGAGATGGAAAGCTGCCATGGCACCAACAGTACAGGGATGGTATGACGAGGTAGTTAGATGGAGTAGAGCTGAAAGTATGGAGATTAAACGGGAAGAAAATAGAGGATTGAGGAAGAATCCTATCTCGCTGGAATGGAATGCGATGCTGGAGGGGTTTATTGCCACGGAACTTCCAATACAATAGGATGGGTAAATCAACACACTGAATAGCGCATCTAGAGGTGCAGACGGGGAACGGCCTGGCCCCAGCGCCGCGACATTAGACGGTGTACGACCAACGGATCTTTCAAAGGAGTTAATGTGTAACATAGAATAGGCATGCTGACTAAAAATCCTATGTAAAAGATGGAATGAGTCTGAGGGAAGGTGGGAGGGGGTGGGACTCTGTTGTTTTGTTACTAGCTGTGGGTGGGGGGGATTGCCTTTCATTAAGGAAACTGAAGCACATTGAATATGCAGACGTACTCATAGCTATTGTTGAAAATGTACTGTAATTAATGTACGCATGACACTATGTATATAATGTACCGACATAAGAAACCATTTAAATGTCTCATATACTAGTAATGTGTATGCCTTTAATAGCGGCCTTTGTTGCACTATGAAAACCAATGAAATATGTTTAAAAAAAAAAGAGAAAGGAAAGGGGTGTAAAATTGGAATTAGCAAAGTATTATACAAAAAAATAGTTGTTTTACCATAAAATGTGCTCTACGTTCTATTTCACAAACACTAAGGGCCTCATTAGACCCCAGTGTAATGCAACAATAAGCTCAAATCACTTTTGCATACTCTCTTGTCCTACAGCCGAGTTTGACCAGAGAGCAAATCACGCTTTCTTGCATTAAGAACTCACATTTACCCCCAGCTTTTAAGCTCTGCATGCTATTCCCCACTTTTTGGGCACAACTCTAAATCAGGTGCAAACTTTGGAGGGCACCCATGCAAATGTAAATTGCCTCAATGTCTTTGTTGGCCGGAATCAATGGCAATAGTATAAATTACTCTTTGGCAGTTTAAAGGACAAGGAGAGACAACGATTAAACTAGAACTATGTGATTTTCTGAGCAAGTGCTGAAATCCAAAGGAGGCTTCCAGGTAAGCAACAAAGGGGCAGATTTATGAAAAAGTGACACAGTCACCTTGCTGCGCTGCACTCAGATGCAGCTGCTCCAGGGAAGCAGTAGTGGGGCGGGGAGGGGGGAGGTGGAGAAGGGGGGTTACATTTTCTTTTTTAAACAAGGTCTCTTCCGTCCTCTCCATCCTCTTCCTGGCTTCTCTGCGAGCAGGAAGCACCCAGGCTCCCCTAAGTCAATCACAATGCTGGAATGCAGCATTCTGATTGGCCAGAGCACTGTGGTTCGGCACTCAGATGGGGAATGGGAGCCTGGGCATGTTTTCCACAAAGGCTGTAATGCAGCCTGGATGGAGAACATGCAAAGCGTGCATGACTGTTTGGCCGGCCCGAGACGGCCGGCCAAACATTCATGAGCACTTAGGAGGGTGCCCACCACTCCCCTGCGCTGCCCAGCCCTGCCACGCCCCACAAAACTGCCTCAGCATGAAAAAAGAAAATGATAATAACCGCGCTTTATTATCATTTTATTTTTCCTTTTTTGCAGTGCTGAAAGGCAGTAGGGCGACGCTCCTCTGCCTTAGCGGAAGAGCCGCTCCTGGCTGCACTGCGTGACAGGGAAAGGACAAGAATGCGCTGTTTTTACAAGTATACGGCACATTCCTGCCTCTTCCCCTGCGCTGGCGCCGTTTTGGATGCCTAGCACCAACAAAGGCACCCTTGCTCCACGGTGCAAGGGTGTCTGTGTTGTATGCAGGATTGTTTTTGTGTAGGAAGGGGCACCTTCCTGCACAAAAACTATCCTGAGAGGCAAATTACTCTATCTTTGTGTGCTGCAAAATGCAGCACACATAGAAAGAGGAAGTAGCAAGGAGAAATAAGGATATTTCTCCTCGTTACACCTCTCCTGGAAGGTGTATCTTTTTGGCGCATTCCCAGGTTTACCAGTTCTGGTAAATCTGGGAATGCGTCAAAACCATAGGAGTTGTGTGGGAACACCCACGCAACGCCCATGGTACGTCTTCCCAGGGCAGAGTAAGGCAATGCAGCGATTTGAGCTGCGTTGCCTTACTCCAAATTTATGGAGCCACTCAGGGCCACGCAAAGTGCCCTTGCGTGTCTTCATAAATCACATGTAAGGTTTGCGCCGCTCATGCACCCCGTTGCGTGGGGCAAAAGCGATGCAAACCGGCCCATAAATAGGCCGCTATGCCTCTAAACCTAATATTTTCCATTGCGGGCGCTGTAGGAAGATGAGGTTGTTTGTGCAAGATGTTTCCATTTGGGGAAGTAGTAAAAAAACATTAAAACTTAAGTCTTCATGTGTTATAGATAGTAACTTTTTGTTTTTGTCCACATCTCCTTGTTTTTCGAATTGAAGACTCATGCGAAGGTTACCCAGAGGACCTGATTATAAGTGGGACTGATAGAGGTGAGGTATTTACCGTATGCAGTAAATATCTACAATTATGAGATTCTCTAGCTAAAATGAGGAATTATGACATCTTTCCATCAGATCAATGTTGTCAAGTCTGCCCTGGTGAAATCCCTGTGCAAACACAGGAAAGCGCAGGGATCAGAATTTAACAGCCCACTCAGAGTGCAATAAAAGGAAACAACAGTGACTTCAAGGCCTCAGACACTCCAGCAGTTCCAAATACAAATCCAATTGATCAATGTTAAACCTCTCCTGTAGTTTTATTCTTGCAAAACGGAAATGAGGAGAGAAAATCAAACAGCTGAGGAAGTCTTTGATGCTTTGACATCTGAAAATGCTTAAACTGGCTACAGTGATCCGAGTTGTGGCGGAAAAGTGGAACAAGATGCCATGAATCACTTCCCTCTCTGTCCTGATTCTACATCCCCAGAGACAGGCTTTCCACATCCTGCACTTGACCTCTGCCTTGGCAGACATTTTAAAATCTACTGAGCGCGCGAAGTAGAAGCCAGCCTCGGCCTCCCAAACACAAATGAAATAACATTATATTTTATGGTCCTGTACACGTGGCTCCTTTGCATAACATCTCTGTCAAGAGCAGTTTGCGTCAAAATAAATTAATTCTCACACTCTATGATTGTGACCGGTTCTCAAGTTGTTTTCTGCCACATTTCATTGAGGTCTTTTGGGTGCAACTCTTGTATAAACGTGGGGTCCTCTATACTCTTTTAAGATTTCATAAATGGTTGTTTCTTTTTTGTAATTTCTTTAATGTCGCCTGGTGTGACATTTATCAACATTAATAAAATATGTCGTCCTGAATTTGCTTTTGGAAGTATCTCTGGCACTGGAGTATAAGTAGGCGAGTAATTAGAGACTTAGGCCCAGATTCACTAAGAAATCACGGAACGCAGCGCAGCAAAGTTGCTCTGCTGCGTTTCGTGAGCAGGAGAGAGCAGAACAGCGCTATATCTACTAGAATGTGGCGCTGTTCTGCTCTCTCCCTGCACTGGCACACTTTATGCTGCCATGCGCCAACACTGAGGGCCTCATTTACAAGAGGCCTGCTTCACCGGAACGTCACTTTTAATGATGCTCCGGTGGTGTAGGCCTCTCAGTCATATCCACGAGGCCTCCCTAAGACACCCTGCGTGGCTTTTCATGGCCTCGTAGATATGGTATAAGGCAACGCAGCGCAAGTCGCTGCGTTGCCTCACACTGAATTGGGAAGGTGTGCCATGGGCGTTGCGGTGGGTGTTTCCACGCGACACACATAGATTTTGACACATCCCAGGTTTGCAACTTGGTGTAAATCTGGGAATACATCAAAACCGTGCGCCTCCCCAGGTGTGCCGTAACAAGGAGAAATAACTTTATTTCTGTTCTTTTTTTCTCTTTCTATGTGTACTGCATTCTGCAGCACACAGGGTGCCTGTGTTGGCCCAAGGCAGCCATTTGTGCGCCAGCGCAGTGAAAGAGGAGAGGAACGTGCTGTATCTTATAGATACAGCACATTCCTGCCCTTTTTTTTACGCAGGGCAATGTAGCAAAGTGACTTACTGCACTGCCCAGCGTCAAAATCTGGCATAAAAAGACTACAGGTTAATCAAGATATGTTTAACTCAGATTTCAAGTAATTTGGTGAGCTTGAATTTTAATCACACCAGAGGTGCAATGTGATGCAGGAACACTGAAGCACAATTGAAAAAATGCTAGACAAAAAGAACCTAAGGGTCAGACAAATGAATATAAAAAAAAATACTTCAAGTACAAAGATTTAAGGGTCAAAATTTGGCAAACCAGAAAAAACAGACGTAATCCTATTATAGGATTAGAGCACGGTACCATATAATAATTGTGAGAAAGCTGATTCAGGGACTACCAAGGTAATTGGATTATTCGGCAGCTATTGTTTCAGTGGAGGTGCTTACTTCTGGTGTCTTGGTGCCTTCATACTATGGACCCTCAAACTGGAATCCAAATACCTCTTTCAGCACTTGACTCTCAGCGTTCAGTCAGTGCTTCTATTTTAGAAAGGAAAAGTATTTTAATAAACACAAAGCTAAATACTATGCATAAAGCTAGAAACATTTACAAAGTAACTCGTTTCAAAACAATATACAATAGCTTGTAAAAGAATCTAGCAAGGATTAGCTCATTGTAAAATATTCTACATCTTGGATTTGTCAGAGGGATTAGCCAACACTAAAACCCTTGCCTTCTGTGTTAATTAGAGGGATTTCACACACCAAAACACCTACCTAAACATTTTAACACAGGGCATTAGCAATCTGGCAATAAAGGCCTACTGCTTGTGACATGACCTTATCACTATCTTCAGCCTTTAACATAAATATTTTATCATCAGTCACTACTTATTAACTTGATCATATAGGGCCTTATTTATGAAGGCCTTGCAACACTTTTGCGCCGCCGTTGTGTCACTTTTCGTGACGCAGTGGCGGTGTAAACAATGCGCCACGTTCCACCATATTTACAAAGTGACACATCTAGGCAGATGCATCACCTTGTAAAGCCCTGTGCCACATTATACTTGCGTCAGGTATAATGTATGCAGGGTGGGGGTTCCCCCAAAAGAATGCCTCGTAGAAGTGTCGCAGTGAAATCTATGAGATTTCACTGCGACACTTCTAAGACGCCAATGCATCAAAACCTTACGCCTGCCTCATGACAGGCGTACGGGTGAACCAGTGCCATAGGCACAGGCCTACCCCATGCATTGCTGGAGTTGCGTCATGCTTGCGACACAACTCCAGCAATGCTTAACTTTTGCGCAGAAAGATACGTCAGGGTTCCTGACGTATCTGTCTTTCCTTGCGACATGGAGCGCCATACATTAAATACTTTCTTTTCTAAATACAAAAATGTAATTAGTAACAAAGATGTGAGGGGTACATTCAAAGATAATAAAACATCATGATGGAGGATACATAAAGGAGCCTACACAATCATAGATGTCAACAACCATTCCAAATTAAATAGTAGAGGGAACATGAGTCTATAACACAGAACAACGAACCCTCAAACAAATTAAATATTGTGAAATTGGAGGTAGCAGTCGACTTTTCGGTCTGTTATGGCGATTACATCAATCAGACCATCTTCAGGACATATGATTGTTTATAAAACAAGTCCCCTGTATAAATATAATATATAAAATTACTCAAGAAGCCTATAATGATCAAAAAATACTGTAAGAAAGATAACCCGTGCAGAATAAGAAACCAAGGCTTCAAAGAAAATCAGCCTTTCAGGTGTGATCCCAACCTTAACCCGATAACTCAGAGAGAAAGATCATATGTTCACGTGAAATTAAAAAAGATGACAGAATAACTTCCACCTAGAACAGACCAAAAGAATTGTCTCTATACTCACTCTAGCCTCATTTGTTGGTCTACTTGAATCTGATTAATCAAGATTGAAAAAGATGAAGGCGAAGGCCTCACAAGTAGGTACCTGAACATATATGGACAAAGAAAAGTGTCCATTAGTACTTTAGATAAAAGGCAGTACTATACATTGTAAAATTGCTTGATTGGGGGTTACTGATTAACTATTCTATTTGAAAAGATACAAAAAAAGAGAATTGCCTGAAACTGCCCAAAAGTTATTACCCCAGGTATCACCAGTGATGGAGAGCACCAGTCAATTGTGATTCCTAAAGTGCTGAAAAAGCAACAGGTAACCCGTGTTACTTATTACTTCATAGAGACAGGGCAATCCTGCACTAGTTTGAACGTGGAGGAGAGAATGGCACTTACCAGACTGCACGCTGAAGAACACTCTTTCAGGACGTCCCGTAAACGGTAGTTAGCCGGAAACTTGGACATCGAGGTGAGAGCCTATTTATTGGCTGAGCGACGTCAGGCAAGTAATTGGGTCAATGACGGACTTCCATAGGCATGTAAACCAGCCCAAATGTGGCGGCCATTTTGAACTATGTCGGTAGTGCCGAATCAGACGCTGAAAGTAAACAAATCCACTGGAAGCAGAGCTGTTCTTTCAATATGGTAGATGCATTTCTATTGTAATTTACCAACACGATCTTTACTGCGGTATTAATATCTGTAGCAGACTAATTAGAAAAAAATTTAAAAAATTTGTAAGAATTTTTTTTATTTTCATTTGTTCCAGGAGCACTGTCGCGGATTACAGGAAAATACGAACTATATTATAAGGAGCGCATCTTAGGAAAAACACCCACAGTGTGAAAAGATGTAAATACAAATCCAGATTCAAAAGGAATAGATCTATATATACCACTTATTACAAAGATACTGTGTATACAGAAAGTGTCTAGCATTTACATACAATAATCTTTTGTCAATGTATATAGCATTAAAATACAATAATCTTTTGTCACAGTCAAAAATACAAAAATACAGCCATTTCAATCCAAATGAACAACAGCAATGAATGACATCATACATAGACAACAGCAATGAATGACATTGTGTATATTATACACTCATTCTAGTAATCAGATAATCATACATCATGTACAATTAATCCACATTCTGGCAGCAAGTGTAATGATTGATGAAACTGTTGTCCATTTGGATTGAAATGGCTGTATTTTTGTATTTTTGACTGTGACAAAAGATTATTGTATTTTAATGCTATATACAGCTACTTTAGGAGTCACAATTGACTGGTGCTCTCCGTCACTGGTGATACCTCTGAGAGTGACTGATCGTTCCACATACTGAGGTTTGCCAGGCTTGGCTTCCTCATTGATAGTAAGTGTCGAGTCTACAAATACCACTTATCTGTCTCCCTTTTTATAGATAATATAGAGTAATTACATCTCGCTATCCATCCTTTTCGATGCAAAGGTTAGATAAAAACTTTTTTAAATGGGATGAAGAAGAATTAGATGCCTATTTAGTAACGAATTGTAGCATGCACAGTAAAATTTCCTCTATGCAGACACGCACTATTGGGTCTTTGAGCGCCAAGTAGTGCCTTTAGATTTGAATGCCGTATGTACCCCTGAAACCTGTATACCTGGGGTAATAAATTTTGGGCAGTTGCAAACAGTTCTCTTTTTTTGTATCTTTTCAAATAGAATAGTTAATCAGTAACCCCCAATCAAGCAATTTTACAATGTATAGTACTGCCTTTTATCTAAAGTACTAATGGACACTTTCTTTGTCCATATATGTTCAGGTACCTACTTGTGAGGCCTTCGCCTTCATCTTTTTCAATCTTGATTAATCAGATTCGAGTAGACCAACAAATGAGGCTAGAGTGAGTATAGAGACAATCCTTTTGGTCTGTTCTAGGTGGAAGTTATTCTGTCATCTTTTTTAATTTCACGTGAACATATGATCTTTCATGACCCTCTCTGAGTTATCTGGTTAAGGTTGTGATCACACCTGAAAGGCTGATTTTCTTTGAAGCCTTGGTTTCTTATTCTGCACGGGTTATCTTACTTACAGTATTTTTTGATCATTATAGGCTTCTTGAGTAATTTTATATATTATATTTATACAGGGGACTTGTTTTATAAACAATCATATGTCCTGAAGATGGTCTGACGGATGTAATCGCCATAACAGACCGAAACGTCGACTTCTACCTCCAATTTCACAATATTTAATTTGTATGAGGGTTCGTTGTTCTGTGTTATAGACTCATGTTCCCTCTACTATTTAATTTGGAATGGTTGTTGACATCTATGATTGTGTAGGCTCCTTTATGTATCCTCCATCATGATGTTTTATTATCTTTGAATGTACCCCTCACATCTTTGTTACAAATTACATTTTTGTATTTAGAAAAGAAGATATACCTGTGCTGCAATTGTTTTAATTGCTTTGTTGAAATACTCACTGTATGAATGATTACATTTATGTTTTAATTTGTTTAATGGTTAGTCACCACTCGGGACTCAACATATCAGTAATATATTAGTAAGAAATTTGACTGAAATTAGTAAACAAAATCCCTTGCAGGCATCTTTACCTATACAATTGCTCATCTGCCCAAGCCTCCAAGGGTGTATTGGGTTCCCACAGTTTTGTTACAATACATTAAATACGGCGCATCCATCGTGTCGCAAGGAGGGCACAGTGAAAACTGTTGCATCGCTGTTTTGTCGCAGTGATGCAAGAGTTTTCATAAATGAGGCCCATAGTTTTCTTCATTATGAAACAAATGCCTACTGCATTTGCTATTACTCTTCATCATCACCATATTCGATAAAACCTAACTTCAATACCAACTATTGATACAACAAAGAAATATGGCCAGCCCAATTCCACTGTAGTGGGCTCTGTTTCATGGGTCGCCAGGCAACCTAGTCGTCCACTGTTCGTGAACCCAACTGCTCCCCACAGTCTCTCTCCTCAACAGCTGCCCAAGTGCGGGGGCAGGGGCCATAGTGTTTGTAACTGCCTGACCAGCACCTCAGACCTTGCTCTCCTAGCTCCACAGGTAGGCATTCCCAACCGTAGCTTACTCGCTGCCGGTTGGATGCTTGGGTGGTTGCATCTTGTCACTTGGCAACTACCCAAGCATGTGGAGCTGGGGGGAGAAAGTAAGCAGTGTGCTGGTGCAATGGCTCACAGAGGGTGGCACCCGCTGTGCTCAGGTCAAATCAACTGCCACTGGGCCGCTGGTTCGAGCCCTGAAGGTGGACATGGACTGAAAAGGCTCACTCTGCCCTCAGGAGTATATTCATGAAACCGCTCAGCGTGATTAAGATGATACAAGGCCAACTCACTTCAAAGATCTCAAATCTTCATGTCTTGAAATCTATGAAATGCTAAGTCTCGCTAAAGACTTAGTTTCAATGCCATGTTCCAATGATCCATATCTTTGAAGGCTAATATCATGAAAAGTGCGATTGGGCTAAAGATATTTTCTCTCTCCTGAACTTCAAAAGCCCATAGCCTGGCAGTGCAAGTCTTGCTTGACATTTTCCCACGCTAGCGGATGCCCTCAGCCAGCCAGGTGAGATAAGCACTGTTATAAATGAGTGATACATTCGAGAGATCATATCTTGACAACCACTGCAAAGATTCTTATGCAGTTTTCAATATTTTTCTCAGCTTAGTTCCCTCTAGGTACGAGGGAAGATTGCTACAGGCAGATTAAGCCAGGTGCCAAAAGGGCTAGCTGCAGATAAGGCAAGCACTGTTTCTTCCCATCTGATCCTACACAATTAGAGGACAACTTGTGCATTGGAAAGCCTGTCAGCCACACTTTCCTCCTCCTGGGAAACAGCGACCCCTCTGGTAGGGCTCTGGGCCTGCCCTTCTATGTAGCACTGGAAGTCACCTGACCTGGGGTGACACATACTCCATGTTAGAAAGTCACTCTTTTGCCCTGTTCACCCCCATTTGTGTTTGCTGAATGATACTGGTTGTAACTGCCTCTGACTGTACCCTGGGCTCTGCTACCCAGGCCCAGGGCCAGTGCTATGTATAAAAAGGTACAGGTAATAGGGTACACCTACAATTGGCAATGACAGACCCTATAAGTCCCTAGTAGATAACAGAGTGAGGGGGTTCAAACTACCTATCAGTCCCTAGTTTGTAATTGGGCATGGAAGTTTAGAGGCCCAGCAGATTTCCAGGACTTTCATGGGTGCACAGCTGAGTGCCTGCTGTCATTCTAAAGGTAGCCTGGCTTTGCAGACTGTCTTTGAGAGTAAATTGTGAATAAACTCGACTTTGGTGGTACGGGCACTTTAAAAGTGATAATCTACCTTATTTGTACATATTAGGCACCCCCCAGGTGTCCCTAGTTGTTCCGGGGTGGGGGCCGTGTAACTATAAGATGGGACCTTATAAAAGATGCTTTATATGCCCTGGTGAGAAAAAACAGCCCATTTCATTTTTCCCCATTGTAGATACAAAGTTCCTTAGACTAACATTGCAATATTTTATTTAGATATAACTATTGCTAGGAAAGGACGGGGAAAATATTATTCAAGGACTTAAAAGATTGGTATTGATAAAGTCAACAACATGCCACTGTTGAATTTATCATAACTAGTACAGAAAAGAAGTTATAGAACTTTCTCTTCTGTAAGCCACAATCCAGCCTTCTAGTGGTCTGTGCTGATTGGACAGCCTTAACAGGCTTAGCCAGGCTGCTTTGATTAGGTGATAAGTGGCCTGGTCGGAGCAGAAGTTATCTGACGGAGAGAGCTCTGAAGCTGAGGAGGATGGGTCCTGCAGAGGGGGCTGGGTAAATAAAACTGAGCTCAAATAGAGAGCAGATCAGTAAGGAATGCCAGGCCTACCTACCCCCACATCCTGTGCCCCAGCCAGATGGCAGGCTTAGGACAGGAATTTGCAGAGGTCAGGTGGAGGAGAGCTAATGGAAAAGAGCCACACTGTGGGTTGGTTTAGCTAGCTCTTACTCCTCTGAAGAGAAATCATACATGTTGGATTTTGGAAGTGCAGTGCTTTCTGGGACAAGAGGATGCCACACTTTGGAGGAAGTTATCATTCTTTTAGGTGGCACCCAGCATCTCATTAGCTAGAGGTGCCCCCTGCTTGTCGCCCCAGAACACTGAATAAATATGTGCGAGCTGCATAATCTCTCAAATCTGCTGCCTGAAACTACAAAGAAAAGAAGGACTGCCCTGCTGGAATCTGGATTTACACCTATAGGCCTGCACTCCGAATGACTGCGCCTGCTGCACAATTTGGTTCTACATCCCTGGGGACTGTGCCTTGCTTCAAGAAGGATTAAGGAATGGACTCCCTGCAAGCTACAGATTGACAGTGCCCACCTGCATCTTCTCCACCAAGTGTCCCCTTCCTCGAGTGCGTCCAATGGACTTTTAAGAATTTGGCGAGGTGCATTGTAGGAATTGTGGTCCAGTCATCCCAGAGAACATCTAGGAGATTCCAGACATTTGGATTGGGGATTTGGACACTTTGAACCTTCAGGAAGCACCTCCTGAAGTTTGGAGAACTTTTGTGAAAAAGTTCCATGAGGTGACCGACCCAACGTCGAGAGTCAAGCCAACTACCTTCAACCACGACCTGGCCAGGATTTCAGGTTCGTCCCGCAGAAAGCTCTGGAGATTCAGACTTCCAGGATTTGACTGGGGCCTCCAGGAAAGTCAAGCCTGCTGTGGAGGGTCGAGCAACGTTGGAAGAAAAAGCTCCAGAAAAGTTTCTAAGTGTGAAGGTAACATTTTGACCGGGGCCCCCCACTTAGGGCGTCATTACGATGTGAGTCAGAAAGCCTCCAACTGCAGGTCGGAGGCTTTACAACATCGTAGGTTTCAAATCCAACAGCCTTATCATGATAAAGGCTGTCAGATTTGAAACCGGTCGGACTGACTGGCTCAAGGAGCCCGTCGGACAGTTGGAGGCCGCTCATAATCCCCTATGTGCAGCGTTTACGCCGTGGGGATTATGATGTCGGTTTCCGACAGGCTTTTCATGTCGGGCTTTCTGACATGAAAAGTCTGTCAGAAAGCGACTTCTCTTCAGGCTCCAGTTGGGGGCCTGGGGGCACCTATGGTACCCCCCTGTAAATCCCTGCTCCGTGTGGCAGGCACCGTGAGATGCCTGCCACATGGTGCAGGGATATACACAGGCTCCCATTTCTCTATGGGAGCATGTGCTGCGGCCGCAGCACAAGCTCCCATAAGGAAATGGGAGTATGCGACTGCACCATGTGGGGTCACATCGTAATAAGGTATGGGGAACCACTGACCCATGGTCGGTCTGTTCCCATACCGATACAGTGTTGTCCGCCTGGCATCTTTTGGGCCACATGTATCAAATTTGGGCCACATGTATCAAATTTGGAAATTGCGATTACCTAATTGCGATTTTCTGAGAATCGCAATTAGGTAATCGCAATTTCCAATGTATGAAACTCCAAAAGTTTCATATACCGATTCCCAGTGGGTCGCAAATCGACCTACCTTATTAATATTAATGAGGTAGATCGCAAATTGCGACCCCCTAGGAATCGCTAAAATCACGGGGATGGTGACCTACTGGGGTCAGCAGACCACCATGTCCATGATTGCTTTTAAATAAAGCAATCTTTTTTTTTTTAAATGCAGCTTGTTTTCCTTAAAGGAAAACAGGTTGCGTTAAAAAAACAAAAAACCTTTTCTTTTCATTTCTTAAGAGCAGGCAGTGGTCCATGGGACCACTGCCTGCTCTTAAAAAACGTTTTTACATCCATTCCCAAAGGGAAAGGGGTCCCTTGGGGACCCCTTCCCATTTGCGAATAGGTTACCACCCACTTGAAGTAGGTGGTAAAATGTGAATGTTTTGCGACCACATTCACGGTCACAAAACATTCATGCGTACCATTAGGATTCGCTATTTGGAAGGGACGCCCTAAACACGCCCCTTCCAAATACTGAATCGCAAACCTATTTTGCGATTCGGTAAGAGGTTACCGAATCGCAAAATGTGTTTTGATACATGTAAAAAGCCTTTTTTTGCGTTTGCAAAAGTGGTTGATACATGTGGCCCTTAGTGTCAAGCGCAACCAGATGTCCCAGAATGGTGCTATATGTTTTTAAGCACTAAAAGTTGGTTAATCTTTAAAAATTAACATCTCCAGATCCCTACATTGGATCTTTGTCATTTTGGTATCTATTTGTTCATAAGAATATTTTCTATTATTATAAATTGGTGTGGGATTTTTATTGTGTGTTACTTTTTTGATGTATTTGTGTTTTTAAATGATTTACACTCCTGTCTCCTAAGTTAGGCCTGACTGCTCGTTGCCAGCTAACAAGGGTTGAGCAAGGTGCTAAATTACTGAGACCTTTATTTGACCCTATACTGTGTTGGTGGCCTTATTACAAGTTGTAGGCGCATACTTACACCTAAAAATAGCCTACTTTCCAACACACTGCTAGTCACCTGACCTGGGGTGACACATACTCCACAGCAAAACCCCACAGGATCTCAGCAGCAGATTACGCTCAGTGTCGGGACTTTATGGCAGCCCTGGCTCCCAGCCTTTTGGGTGTCAGTGTACAGCAGCAAGAGCAGACGGTGCTCACTCCTTCAAGATTCAGTCCAGCATTGCTACTCTTGACCACAACAGGTGCACTCCCCAATGGACCCAGGGAGGAATCAAGCAGCTGGTGCCACCAGCCCTTGAGAGAGAGTTCAATGAAAGGTAACAGATACAAGCCAGCAGCATTTGCACCACAAGGCCTCCTGCCAGAGGTTAAGCGGCACTTCCTCTTTCATCCAAGTCTGTTTTTCAGTTCATCTTCTCTGTTCCAATGGTTATAAGGGATGCTGAGAATTCTTTCATTGGTTTGACCCCCCCCCTCCCAATCAACTATTACCACATCATCAACTGACTGTCCTATCACAACACAGCATATCTGGAGAATGTCAAGAAGTCAAAAGACTTCACCAAATGGTTGAGGAAAGTTTCTGTTAAGCATATCGGCTTCACTTGGAGCTGTGGTATCCCCGGAAATAAGCTCAATTCTCCTGGGCAGTTCAAGGCATTTGGGTGTTAAACCAAGAGGCGCTTGTGCCCTGTGGATCATTTTTCTATTAATGGTATGCTTCATGATTCCAACTCATTTGAAATCAAGTGAACCACCAGAATTTCAAATGTAGCTCACTAAGCTGAACAAGGACATTATTAAAGAAAATCATTATGCCAAAAGTGTGGGAGGGGGGAAAAAATCCTTAAGATTTGGAAGTACTCCATGCAAATCACGAACTTGATGAGTATAGTACGTATTTGCAATTAGCTTTGGAATGTCCCCTAAGACATGGAAGTACTCCACGCTCCTTATGAACTTGATGAATAATTTATTATAATATGTCTTGCTATTAATTTAATTACTTATGAAGTATTAATATGTCTGATTTTAAAATGGTTGTCACTTCGCTACTTGCAATTATCAGGAAACCATGAAAATAATAAATAAAAAAGACTTTACCCAAAAGGAACGGAGCACAAGTGAAGTGCACAACCTTAGAACACTACGCATCAGCTAATGTTGACTAGGTCCTATCGGGCAATAGTCCAACCTGTGAGTTGAGTCAGATAACAGACTTCCTTGCTCAACTTGCACATGCACAGGCGTAATACATGCATTGTGCACAGCATAGACAGAGCTCCTTTCCCTCGCTGTCTGCAGGCAGCTGACCTTATACTAAAAGTTGGGTACTGGAGGTTGTGACTCAGGGACCAACTTCCATGTAACTTTACATTGAGTGAGATTCCATTTTGCAGTACCACATCACAGCAGAGTTTGAAAGCCAGAAGTTAAAAAAACATGAAATCAATGAATTTACTGAGGAATTTCACAGATAGAACCAATATTCCTACCAATATTATCAATAGTCACCAATCAAAGACTGTGGGAGGATAGAAGATCTCCTGCTGCTGTTACTTTTATGGGACCGGGCAGAAGGGGCAGCTCAGGAGACACTCAGATATGGTTGGCCTGTGGGTGGAGATTTGGCCGCAAGAGAAAGATATAGGATTTTGAAGAAATTATAGATTTCAGTTCAGTGAAACGAGAACTAGTCACAGTCAATGACTGAAGCTGAATTCAGAACTGGGTGTATGTCTAAAATCCAGTGAAAAAATATCACCCTACCCTAATATCATGACTAGAATATTGTTATATATTACAATATTCGCAATATTGTGAAGGTAAGCTTGTAGAGGTAAGTATAGCTATCTACTCAGAATTCTGCTAGAATACCTTTGAGGGCTTGATCATGGCCATTGGAGACTGAGGCCCAGATTTACTAAAGGCCTGCATTGTCCTTGTGTCATGCAAGTCCATTCAAGTCAACGCAGGTGCAGGAGTAATATTTACTAAGCCACACAAGAGGCCATTTGCAACACCTTGCGTGACTTTGTAAAGAAATGTAGTGCAACACAGCAGCTTGTGCTACGTTGTATTACATTTCGTAGTGATAGGTATTCCAATGGCGGAGCATGGGCATTCTCGTTCACCCACCCATGGAATCTGATGCAATCCATATTTTCTAAAATCAGCAAACCTGGGATTGCACCAAAATTGTGGGCCTCTTGAGAATAGAGATAGAGTAACAAGGAGAAATATTTACATTTCTCCTTGTTGCTGTCTCTTTCTATGTGTGTAGGCAGCACACAGTGAACAAGTGCAAGGAAGGAGCAGAGGTTCACGATAACTCAGTAGATATGGGACAATTCTGTTCTCACAGTTTCACGCAATGCAGCACAGCAAGTTCCCTTGCTGCGTTGCTTTACATGAAACTTTAGTAAATCTTGCCTGAAGTGGCTAATTTTTGGGAAAGTGACGCAGTGCAGAGCAGCAAGTCACCTTGCTGCGCTACACTGTGTCGTAGGGAAAGAGCAGGAATGTGCCATATTTAAGGCAATATGGCGCATTCCAGTCCTGTCTCCTGCGCTGGCGCCCTTTTGGCAGCCTGGCACCCTTTTGGCAGCCTAGCGCCAATGCAGGGAACCTAGCACCATGGTGCAAGGGAGCCTGTGTTGCATGCAGGATTGTTTTTGTGCAGGAATGGGCACCTTCCTGCACAAAACAATACTGGGATCCATATTACTCTTTCTATGCAGAATGCAGCACACATAGACAGAGGAAGAAATGATGAGAAATAGATATATTTCTCCTCGTTACGCTGCCCTGGGAAGGCGTAACTTTTTGGCACATTCCCAGGTTTACCAGTAGTGGTGAATCTGAAAATGCGTCAAAAACCATTGCCTTCCTAGGGCAGATTAACGCAATGCAGCGATGTGAGTTGCATTGTGTTACTCCAGATTTTTTAAGCCACTCAGAGCCATGCAAAGTGGCTTTGCGTGGCTTCAAAAATCTGACTTAGTGGTTTGCGTCACGCATGTACCACAGTGCATGGTGCAAACGCAACACAAATCTCACATAAACATACCCCTTACTGTACAAAAGACAGCAACAAATGAAGGCAAAGTGGAGAGTAATATTGGGTGATAGGTGAAGCACCTGACTTGTTACTTTTTATTCAAAGACAAGGTGGGCTTCACAGTGCTCTGGGAACGCATATGGTATGTCATTTTTGAGAGCCTCCCAATCCATATTTTCACTGTAGAACATGAACAGCTCACTGGTTTATTGGATACCTTGGAGCTTATTTACAAGCCCCAAGGCCATCAATGTGTCACTTTTCACATGGGAAAAAGTGATGTACCAGCGGCGCAAGGGGCTTGTAAATAAGCCCCCTTATTGCTTTTGGTGTACTAATAGATGTGTTTGCCCTTTTTACATTTGTATGATAGGTGGTCATTTGCACTTTGCTGTAAGTTTTGTCCTTCTTGGATATCTTTGTGCACCAACAACATACAATTTTTCAGTAAATGATTGTAGTTTCATTAGTACTAGATTTAACTATTTGATAGTTGCCCTCACAGTAAATGTGTGTGTCCTCATGTGCTCTTGTGCTGCCATGGTGTATGGTTTGACCACTTTGGGATTTATGGTGAGTAGAAGGCCATCTTGAGTTGAATTCCTGAAGGGGTGCATGGACAGATTGGAAGGCTTTTTGGAAGAATATTCTTTTGATGCTTTTGCTGGACTATATTGAAGCAAGACAAGAAACATTACTTTAACATTATGGTGCGTTTATCACAAAGGACATGCAAAAGACAAACAAGCAATTAAATACCATGATGGTGCAAAGAAGATGTCAGTTTGCAGCTTTTGGGCGACTGCCAAGCTCAGTGTGTGGCTGACTTTTTGGATGGGGTGGCCTATGAGTTTGGCGAACCTCAGCATCATCGCCAGTTTGTTGATGACCTCATTTGCCAACTGTAAACCCATAAGTTGAAGTCCACAATCAGAAGTATTTTATGGTTTTTGGAGAGAAAACACTAGACTAGGTTGCACACTTCCCCATGGAAGGATAAATCATATCCCAGGCTACGCTGTACCACTGTCATGAGAATGGGGGAATTTTATTTTATTATGCCCTGGGTCATAGTGTGTTCAATAACATGGCGTCCTAATGACAGCTTCTATTACAATCACATCTCATTGTGAATCATGGCATTCTCTACTTCACAATATCTTTGTGACTTTGAAGAAGTCTCTCAGTGAGAGATGTGAGGAGTTAATGAGTTAACTAGGTCTTTATGATGCTAAAACTTAGGAATTCTTCCTTGCTTGGTGGGTATAGATCTCTTTATGTTTAACTTCTGAAGAGCAGACCACATTTAGTGGTTGCAGTTCTTGAATGTTCTTGCGTCATTTTATGTTAATCGTATTGTTGAAGAATTTGGGGAGGATATTGGTGAGACAGCCAAGACTATTGGTGTTGCCATCACATATGTTAAATTTAAACTTTATTTCACAAGATCTGAACAACTGTGAATAATTTTTACCCAAAGATATAATGCGAGAGGTTCTCTCTACACTAATTTATGACTTTTATGTAAATATGATGCACATGAGAACAAAATGTTACATTTTACAAAAACATTTATCTTTAAAAAAGAGAAAACGCATTTCAAGTGATATAACATTATAAATGAGATCCAAGCAGGAATCATCCATCGAAGACGAGTATGTGTTACACACCCGATTGGATCCTCTCCACAAGCACAAAATAGGTGGTGGAAATTGGGTCAAATAGTTAGGGTGTTAAAAGAAGACTCAGGAGGCTTGGTGGTCATTTTGAAAACATAATATAAGTGCAGTTTCCCATGTTTTCTTAGAAGTCTCCCACTGATGCTGCCAAATGTCACAGTTGGCGAATACCAACACTGACTAGTCTGGATTCCACCTTGTGACCCTTTCTTCCACCACATTACACTGCTTGTCTCTTTATCTCACTCTTGCAAGATCTTTTTCATTGTTGTCTTTATCTCTTTTGTCTTTGTTTTCCTATCTTTCTCTCCCTCCTTCTTGCTCCCTTTTTGGCCTCTCGCTCCTGCTCGCGATCAAAGTCTGATAATAAAAATAAGTCCCAGCCCCAAAAATTAATGCAGGTGTGACCATTTGGAACTGCTGGCACAAACTGATCACCGACGACTTGAGTTTTAATCTCAGATTTCCCACTTGACCAAGAATAGGATGCTTCTGGGCAGAATTCATTGTTTACCTGTGCTGTGGTTGCTTGTCTGCAAAAGATCAATGTTCAAACACTGAAACTTAGACCCTAATTCCCAAGAAGAGTAAATCTGTGCACCTCTACTTGGACTCCTACAAATGGGTGCAGATTTACTACTTTTGGGAATTTGCAAACATTTCCAGCAGTCCATCTGGAGAGCTGCACCAGAAGCAGGTTAACAAGTGTACTACTGGGACTGTTGCCTGACATGTCCCCCGGGTTCCCACTTTCCAAATACGAAATTGTATATATTGTCGAAGTCCGCCTTTGGGAAATACTTTCCAATGTGAAATTGCATATATTTGTTTTGTTTTGCCACGCTTTAAACATTATCCCCATTGGAGAAACTCCTTCCCATACACCCCATTCAACTTTGGAGGTGATCCGTTTGCTTTCCCACCATGGAAGGGGCATTACTTCAGTCCTTTGCTCCAGTCAAACTGACGTCACTTCCACGGTGGGAAAAGGTAGTATCAAAGATTGTGAATACCAGCAAGAGCACTAGTTTCTGGCCATTCACAAATTTTCAAGACAAGTCACACCTTGATCATCCCACTCCACACTCTTTGCGTGGGGTGTCTCTGAACTCATGGCAGAGAAATTAGCAGTAGTAAAATCATTTGTGCCTTGTCTTCTGTGAATTCCTGACAGATGTACCTGGCTTCTTTGTGAATCGAACCATTAGCTTTTACTTTATGATTGACTGCCTTGGATGCAAAAGGTGAGCAAAGTCACATCAACTTCCCGTACGAGATGGCCTGCTATAAGAAACTGTGGATCTTGTTTATGAGGAATTGGTGTAGGGCAGCGCCGCAAGTCTTCTTGCTGCGCTGCCAAATGCCAATGTGAAAGGGCAGGAATGTATCGTGTTTATGAAATACAGTGCATTCATGTCCTTTCCACCTGTGCTGGCGCACAATTTGCTACCTAGCGCCAATGTAGGTACCCTTGCAACATGGTGCAAGGGTGCCTCCATTGCAGGCAGGATATCTTTTGTGCAGGAAAGGACACCTTCCTGCACAAAAACAATCCTGAGAGGCATTTTTCTCTTTCTATGTGTGCTGCAGAATATTTCTCCTTGTTACACCTGCTCTGGCACTGCCTCAGGTTTATGTGGTTCAGTAAATCTGGGACAGTGTTAAAATCCACGGGTGTTGTGTGAGAACACCTACCGTCAACGCCCATGGAATGCTTCCTTGACATAAGAAAGGCAACTCTGCGACTTGAGCTGCTTTGTCTTACTCTATATCTATGAGGCCATGCAAAGCCACGCAGGGTGGATTTGGGTTGCCTCATAGATATGATTGAGAGGCTTGCGCCGCCGGCGTGTCAAAAAAAGTGATGCTCCGGCCGCGCAACCCTCTTATAAATAGGCTCCAAAATCTCTACACGTTTCTGAAAGAAAACATAGTGGAATTTTCCAAAATAAAACACACAAAAAAGTATGCATACAGCTCATCGTGATCATAGTATGATCTGTATGTATAAGTCAAAACAAGATATCTTTGGGCTGAGTGTCCATCCCCCACACCAACTTTATGTTTTCCTCAAAACATGCTTATTTTGTCTATAACATCTGTCTCAACATAAGAGGCATATGTGATTCAGGCCAGCTGCCCTACTTCACTATCATCACATCATACGGAAGTGAGACTGTGTAGTAGACAGGGTTCATTTACTAAGGAAAAGTTAGTGCCTTGGGGTTTTTATTTATGCTTTACTGACTCACGGGTCAGTTCTGGAGGTTTGCTGGTTACATTCCATTTTTAACAAACGTAAGCCAGTGGAATTGGGTTGTTACATTTGTGGTTTGGCCACCCTTAGTCCAACATCCTCACAGCGTGTACTTGACAGAGAGGAAGCCAGCTTTTCAATAGCAATATATCACGCATCTACAAAATACCCAGGCAGACGTATTATGAGGGCAAGGGCAGATAATGGGTATATTATATTTAAGGCTCCCTGTTTTCAGTTTTTACTGATATTTACAGATAAATACAGAAAGAAACCCATTTATTTTCTTGTCTGTATATATTTTTAAATGTGGATAAAAACGGAAATTGGGTGCTTTTTGAGTGATTCTAAATACACTTTGCCATGACTGCCAGGCCAATGGCTGTGTGGCTTGATAGGTAAGGGGGTTAAAAAAAAGTAATTTTAGTAAAGAGGCTTAAACAGCAGTAGCTATGCACACAGCTGATACTGAAATGTGCATATTTTCATATAAGTGCATTTATGTTTCTTCTGCGGGTGTTCATATCACTGAATCCTGGCAGGCATTCAAGCATGACTTCATATTGATTAATAAATGTGGAAATATACCAGTTTCAGCTTCATTTTTTTCACAAAACCCATAATAAATATGGATAAATACAGATAAAGCTGACAAAAAGTAAATATGGATAAATACCATAAAACTGGGAGCCCTAATTATATTGATTACCTATCGCTTGAGGATAATCTGATATTGTTCTAATGTAGGATGCCCACACAAAGACATCACACTAGTCCCTGGGAATATGAGTTAATTGGAGTGTTAGCACCTTCTCCAGGGATAGATCCCCAATCCCATGGCTCACCCCTATCCCATGCGACATTCACCACCACACCAGGAATACGGAGACCTGTTTTCCGGTTGTAGGATGTCCCTCCTTTACATACTGGGCATGTTTTGGTCAGAAACAACCCAGTTTGCGGGTGTTACGACGGGTGAAATTTTACAACAGCAAAGGTGGAAAGGTTCTCCTGACTCCATCAATGCAAAGTTTCCAAATTGTTCTTAGTTCACAGTCTAATGTTTTATTGTTTTATCTTCACCTGGCTCTAAGGCTCTCATTACGAGTGGCCTCTTAGTTCTGATAGAGTCAACAACAGCAATTGTTTTTGCCAAAATCTCTGTGTGAAAGAACAGAGGAAAATAAGGAACTGCTGTGGAATCAGGCCTGTCATTACCGATTTCCTGGTAATTCCTCATTTCTAATTGAACCCTCAGGGTCCAACTTGTAATGGGAAGGATTTTCCCCACCTCTGGAGTTACAGTGTCAGTAACACTGTGGGCCGTGAAAATTCACCCCATTTACGGGACACTGATAATGAGGACCAAAATGCAGTGAGTATGTACATTACCTCCTCGTAAGTCTTCCTCCCCACCAGAGTTACGTAGTGAGCTGAAGCTCACTACGTAACTCATGTGGCGAGGAAGACAATACTTGGAGTAATGAAGATTACCGGTAAGTAACCGAGGCATTTCTGCTGCCTGTACAAGCAGTGTGGTAGTGAAAGATTGCCGAAGGTTGGAAGGTGGAAGAATGGTGGGTAAGTTCCAAAGGACAAATGCCAAAGTGGTTGTTGCAGGTACAGATATGGCCGAAACATGTGATCCACCAAGTCCAGTGCTTTATATGCAATTCTTTTGGCTACATGCCATGAGAACATGGGGTGGTACATCATGTAAGAATGAATGGTCTTTAAGATAAGGTACCAGAATAGCATAGATTTCATATTGTTCCTCAAAAATATTGTAGCCAGAATAAAGACTACTAAAATATTATCAAGGTGAGTATATAGAGATAAGTATAGGTTTACTCTACTTAAATGCCCATAAAGGTACATTGACAATGCATATATTTTCGTGGTAGGTAGAGGTGTACTTAAGAATACTAAGGGCCTTATTTACAATGAATTAACGCAGGACGGTGCCGCAAGCCATTTAGCTGCGCTGTGCTGCATTAATTCTGAAGCAAAGAGATGAGTCATATCTTCAACGATATGACGGATCCCTTTGCTCTCCCCCGCACTGGTGCACAATTAGCTGCCATGCGCCGATGCAGGCACCCCTGCACTATGGAGCAAGGGCCCCTGCGTCCCGGGTATGATTGTTTTTGTGCAGGAAAGGACAGTTTTCTGTACAAAAACAATCACAAGAGGTGATTTCCTCTTCCTATGTGTGCAGCACACATAGAAAGAGAAAAAAAAAGAGGAGAAATTAAAACATTTCTCCTCGTTCCGCCTCCCTACACCTCCACTGGGGAGGCATGGCATTCTGATGCAATTCCAGGTTTACGATTTCTTGTAAATCTGGAAATGCGGCAGAAGCCATGGGTATTGTGTCGGAACACCCACAGCAACACCCATGGCATGCCCCTTTCATGCAAAGTGTTGCATGTATAGGGGCCAAATTTACAAGGACACTAAAAGCCATGCAGGGTGGCTTTACGTGTCCTTGTACATATGGGGCAGCAGGTTGCGTGCGGCGCAAGGGTCTTGTAAATAAGCCCCTAAATCTATATTTATCTACATAAACTTGCTGTGATTATATACTCCTAGTCAATATTTTGGCCTCAATATGATTGTAGGGCAATAGTAAATTCAGTAATATACTGATGTGCAACTTTATTTGATACTTGCCTGCACTTCAGGATGCCTCAATAAAATTATGAGGTGGATGGGGAGGTACCCAGTGACCTCATAAATGTAGGTACAGTTTGTTAAGGTAGGTGATGTTTGATGCCTAGTGAACTGCAGAAGGAGAACAATTTGCTCTAGTAAGTAACCAAGGTACATCCATTGAGTGCTTTTTGGAACAGGCTGCCTTTGCAGTTCACCCAGTGCTGGCTTTAGCGCTGGTGGTGCCCAGTGCGACAATCATTTTTGGCGCCCCCACACCCTATGACCGCCTCCTCGGGTTCTCTCACTATCACCGGACAAAGGTTCCGCTCATTTCCCCAATCATAAGTTATTGCTAAACACAGCGCCGCCCCCCCCCATCCTCCGAGGTCAGCGCCCCCTCCACAGGTCAGAGCCCAGTGTAGCCGCACCAGTCGCACTGCCGCAAAGCCAGCCCTGAATTCACCCTTTCAGGATCCAGGTTAGTACTGTCACTGGGGTAATGTGGTGGGAGCTCTTCAGGTCAGTCAGGCTGCGTCAATTCAGGGTTATAGCAAGAAATAAAATGCAAATTCCTTATTTACCTAATGCTAAGAGCAGATGAGTTTATATCCGCTGTAAGAAAGCTTTCACTGGATCATGTTATAATGTGCCGTTCTGCGCTGTACTATGCTTTGCAAAACCTATGCAATGCCATGCTATTCTGTGCTATGCTATGCTGTGTAATATTATGTTATACCCTGTAGTGCTGCATTGTGTTGATTTGTGTTTTAATGGGCCAGGTTGCTCTGTTTTAATTGAAGATCCACAAATGGGAGAGGAGTTGTCCTTACGGCTAGGGCGGTCGACCTCGAATCTGGGGAACCGGGTTCGAGTCTCGGCAATGACGCTGAACATCCTGTGATTCTGGGCAAATCACTTAATCTCCCCGTGCCTAACAAAAAAATGAATGTGTCCTCATGTAACGCAACTGGTGCTATGTAAAGCGCTCTGATACCCGATACCTTCGGGTCAAGTTCGCGCTATATAAAACTTCGTAAAAAAAAAAAAATGCAGTATGTATATGATATGGATTGTGACAGGAGAGGGATAACTGCTCGTTTCCCATCTTTCTTGGCTTCCAAGCAAGGATATTGTGCTCGGTGTGTGGAACCAATAGGAGCAGAGGGCCTCACTCTCTTGGTACTCGGCATAAAAGAAACTCTTAAAATCAGTGTAACATTTTTCAAGTTTCACCAACAAAAATAAATGTAACTCACGGTAGTACCTCCACTCTACCTAATTAGCTCTGTTCCAGGGTTCTCCAAAGACAGTCCTGGAGGGCCAGATCCATGCCAGATTTTTAGCATATCCCCATTTAGATAAATGTAGTTATCTTAAAAATCTGGCATGGATCTGGCCCTCCGGGACCGACTCCAGCCACTATGTAGGAGAGGTACAAAGCTATTCCCTCATTTACAACATCCAACTGCATCATCTGACATAAAAAGATTAGCTTCGCACACCAATCAATAATGCATGCATGAACAGGCATTGATTTAAAACTTAAAACTGAATTAAAGTATAAATATATAACTGCTATAACAGCTATAAAACATGGGCTGGTTCGTACGAATAGGCGTTTGCCTGTTATTAATTTCTAGCATGAATAATATGAACACTTCATATAAGAATAAAAATATATTCACAAACGATTGGCAAGCAAGACACATAAGAGAACACACAAATCACACCTCGAGGTCAGCGTGGGCGCTGCTCACATCTTGGCAGACTGTAATCATATGCCTGCAGATACACACAACACCTGACTGGACTATATGGATTTTCACTTTACATCAGTGCTTTATTTCTAAATGAATGAGTGCCAGTGCCCAAAGCTCTGTACAGAATCCCTCGGCCAGCGTTAATACATGTCAGCGCGCCAAATACCAAAGTTGGTAGTCTTAAATCCACCTCATGTCTCTTTAATCCACTACTACACACTCCCTGCCACTTTATCTCACTCTCGCTGGCTCCTTCTTTCTCCCTTTGTGACGGTTTTATTCTCTTTCATATCCCCTGCCTCTATTTTCGTATGCTTTGTCCAGCACTGCTACGGGGCAATAGTGGTGGGGCGGGGGAGAAGATTAAAAAAAAAAAGAAAAAAGAACAGTAAAAAAAAGAAAAATCCACTTAGCTGCCGGCCGCTGCCTCTCCTCCATCTTCTTCGGTCGATGCAGGAAACAAGAAGCACACAGGCTCCCAGACTCCCCTAAACCATTTACGATGCTGCTGTCACCAGCATGACAGCAGCATCGTGATTGGTCTGAGCACCCTGGTTCGGCGCTCAGACGGGGATTGGGAGGCTGCGCATGTTCTCCACCCAGGCTCTGCAATACAGCCGGGTGGAGAACATGCTAAGTGGGCATGACTGACTGTTTGGCCGGCCCAAGATGGTCGGCCAAACCGTCATGCGCACTTAGAAAGTGCCCACCACTCATCACCCTGCTCTGTGGGCAGCTCAGCCCCGCACCACACCTAAACAGAGCCAATATGAAAAATACAATGATAATAACATTGTGTTATTATCATTTTATTTTTCCTGTGGGGCGACGCTCCTCCCTCTTAGCGGAGGAGCCACAGCTGGCTTTGTCCTCTCTTGCTCTCGGAAAATGACTGATGCCGAAAAAGAAGTGCCGGTCCACAAATATGAGCACCGGTGGCCCTCGCCACCAACCGACAGCTGAAGTGAAGCATTGCTTTGCATTTAAAGCAAACCACTTTACGCTCTTTTCGGTGTTGACTATCAATGGACCACTTGGGGTCGCTGTAGTAGCCATCCTTGTGAAAGGAAACTCATGGGAAAATGGATGGGCCAAAAAAGGATCAATTGTGGCTCCTCTAGGTCCCAGGAAAGGCATGCCATGGTGCCGGCGCTTGAACGTGTTGAGCCCACATTAGAACTATCCTCAAACACAAACCTATCCTAACCTACTTGAGGTATGAAGGTTAGAGGAGTGCATGCCTGCCTATCTACCTCCTGACAGCGCAGAGGCTAGAAGACTACAGTACTATTCTATCCTATGTTATCCACCTGGGGGCGAGTACTAAGGAAGGCCTAATCTCTCAAGTGACAGGGAAAATGGGATTTTGGACCTTACCTCACGCAGAACTTGAAATGAATGGCAACCTGTGTTATGCTGAGCACTGTGCGAAGTTTGTTGTTGCAAAAGCTGTCCTTGGAATACTTTGCCTTCAGACAAAAGTTCTGCAAAAGAAATACTTGACGAAGGATTTTTACTTTTACTTCAGAGTAATATTTTGAGAATTTGTCGGCAAAAAAGTACTTTGTGGAACATTTCACCGACAAGGATTTCTACTTTTACTTTTATTTATATTTCACCAAGCAAAGTCGCTAAAGGTTTAGGGAAAACGTGTCTAAATTAGCAGAAGCCAGTTTTGCACATTTTGCACACTCATTGTTTTCCAAAACAATGCTGCATTTTTTGATGTAAGATTTAGTTGAAGTTTCTCCCATTTGTTATGGCTAGGCATGATTTCTGCTCTTTCAAAACAAACTGAGTCAGGAGAATTTCATAAACCTTTTCTTACAGGAGGCAAGAAAAATCAAGAATGTTAAGAAAACTCATAAAAGTGCCTCATGCATAGAGGTGTCCTTTCTGAAATGAATCTATTGTTTCAAATGTGTAAATGGTTTTGTGATCCCTCTTTAGCATCAAACGAGAAACATTGCACCATAAATATACACAGCATGATAAGAATGGGCTATGGCTGACTTAAATCATAATTTAACATATACTATCTATCTATCTATCTATCTCTCTATCTATCTATCTATCTATCTATCTATCTATCTATCTATCTATCTATCTATCTATCTATCAATCTATCTATATCTGCCTGCCTGCCTGTCTGTCTGTCTGTCTGTCTGTCTGTCTGTCTGTCTGTCTGTCTGTCTATCTATCTATCTATCTATCTATCTATCTATCTATCTATCTATCTATCTATAAAATATAAGTGTAAATGTTATTCAGCGTAATTGCATTCATTTTATCAACCTCATCAAGAAGAAAAGCTTAGCACCCTATTGCAAGTTGAGCGTAATCTCCAATGGTTCTTGTAATGGGGGTTACCAGGCCAACTGGGATTCATGGAAATACGCTAACCCTTCAGGTCCAGATAGTTTTCACCAGGGGATCTGGCTCAAAGCAGCTAAAATCTCCAGTTTAAAATGCAGTCAAGATTAAGGATTTACTGGGAGGGAAATCAGATACTGTAAATACAATCCTCACAGTAATTCCATATTTCTTAGTGGATCCTCAGAGTCTAACTGGTAATGGCACACTTTATCCAACATCAGGTAATGGTAACCCAGAGAGGTGGAGGGGGTCAACATTTCCAGCCTCATTAAGAGGCCGCTCATAATGATGGCTTTATAGTCTCAATTATAAGTAAGCACTAATGGAACACCTACCAAAAATAGCATATATCCCAATTACCTACCTCTCTGATCTCTCACCCTCAGGAACACCTCTCTGACTCCATTACTGCTGGGGTCCCTTCTGTTTTGAGCTATAATTAAATCGATGGTGTTCCAGATAGAAAATCTTTTTCAATGTTCCCAAGCATCAGTGCCGTCTTAACGCATAGGCACTCTGGGCAGTTTCCCTGGAACCCCACGAACATAGGGGCACCAGGCAGACCAGAATTTAACACAAATTTTCTGTTAAACATTTTTATTCCTGTGAGTGGTTGTCTGGGCAGGGTAAAGTGCACTGCTTTGCCCGGGGCCCTATAATGCTGTTAAGACGGCCCAGTAAAGCACTATGAGAACATTTCTTGCATGTGGGGGCATTTGTTATGTGAATGTTGGAAATGGACCTCCACTTTATGATGGGTGTCTATTTCTGGAAGATTTGCTTCATGTAGCCATATCACTTCAAACCTACTACCACTGTCCTTTTCACTCCCAAAGTGGCTCTAGCCAGGCATACATAAGTTGCTTGGATGGATAAATAACTGCCACAACAAAACACATCTTAAATTACCTCTATGTCTGTCGTCCTCACCCAAGTCATTACTCCCGAGACAGGAAACAAACAGGAATGCTGAGATGCAAACCCTGCCCAGCATCTGGTTAAAAAATAAAAATCTAACCACAACCACAGCCATGACAGCAGAACACTAAGGCCTTGAACCTCCAACACTTTTTCGGGCCCAATTTTGTCTGCCAAACATACTCTGGATGTCATCTTTGCCCCTGGGACAGTACATAGTGGTAGACAACTCCCCAGTAATCTGGAGAAACAAAACCATCATTACCTTTTGGATCAACACCCCTATCAATAATAACACTTCAAAGAGAGTAACAACCACCAACAACACATGCACATACAGACAACAGAAAAAGTAAACTCCCATCTCAAAAGAACCCAAAACAATATGCAACCTCCCAACATGCACATCTACAACTGGGTCTCCTTTGAATTGGACAGCCAGATATTAATAGAAACCACATCCCGGACTAACCACATAAAGAAAACTACAATGATTAATCAGAACTATCAAAAGAATGAAAACACAACTCAACATACAGCAACGTAGGTGGAGAAAATCAAGAGATGAAAAAGACAAATGGCCTGATTTAGACTTTGACATACACAGTAGTATCTGTTAAGATGGCAAAGGACATTAGCTCCACTATCCCAACAGTATTCCATCCGGCAAATTTAGAGATGATTGCTGGCCCAGCGGTCATCTCTGTACCTTGAAAGGAAGCCCTGTAATAGCAGTTTCACTTCAAGGTTCAAAAATGTTTACATTTTTTTGTTTTTAGAAACAAACTCCCAAAGCTGGATTTTGTTTTGAAAAAAAATCAAATGACCCCTACACCCTGGGAGTTTTCTCCCGGTATGTGGGCCATTGTTCATTTTTTCTGTTCCCCACTGCCAGGTTTTAGCTGGAGGGGAGGGACAGAAAAAAAGGATATTACACCGTCCACCCTAATTAAGATGGGGGTGTAATGCCCTTTCTCTGATGACCCCATCTCTGTTGGGTGTTGGAGGAAGCTTTTCATAGATAGAGCAAATGGGGACTCCATCAACGGAATGCTTAGGGCTCACCCACCTGTAAATTAGCTGCATGACTTGAGAGTTTGGCGTACAAGATACTCTGTTGCATTTCCAAATGAGTACCCTGTCTGTTAAACTTCAAATCAGTCTTTGGATGATAGAAGATCCATTAAAACTACAAAATGCATCACTACTCCAGACACAATATTGAAGCCAACTGCCCTTCCAAGAAATTACACATGGTTCTTGTAGAATTCTGCAATCTAGAGTGCCACAACACAAAAACACCACAACTGTGATCCTTCTGTGACAAAACCTTCAACACATAACTCAGTCACAGTAAAGTGGGACAAAAGCAATCTTCCACCATTTAATACTATCAGTAATCTCTCAGCAAAAGACTTCCATGGCATTACCATCAAAAGCAGACCATCAGGATCACTCTCAGACCCAGCACTTGCAAAAATCTTTTGAGATATCCTTTACATAACCTATGCAGAGGAGATAACTAGAAGCTTACTTTAAAAGTCTTTCAAACCCAAGTGGAACATCTCCAACATCAGAAAAATCTTGACCCATATCACCCACCAAACTACAGACCAGTTTCTCATGGCCTGTTCCTAGGTAAAATATTTGAAAGAGCAGATTTTACTCAACTTTCTAAGTTCACAGAAATGACTTGATCTCTTACCAACAATCCCTTTTATAACCAGGTAGAAGCACAGAGTCAGCCCTTGTTCCCATTTCAATGAACTAAAACTCACAGTAGACAAAAATGGAGTGGCTGACCCATTGCTTCTTTATCTATCAGCGGCTTTTGGCACTGTCCATCATCTTGGAATACATGAAAATTCTCTAAATTTGGTTGCCTCTTACCTCAAAAACAGGGAAATCTTGATTTACCTATCATCTTTCACATCATCCCCTCACAAACACCACTGTGGCGTACCTCAGGGTCAGTCATATCTACTCTATAACTCAATATTGACCTAATCCCCTTATGAAACCTGATTAGATTGTTCAACCTCACCTGTTACAACTATGCATATGTTAGGTAAATGATTCCACAAATGGCTGACTAAGAAGACTTCTACCTCTACTTGATGACTGCCTTTCTTCCAAAAATGCATGATTGACCACCAAAAGCTCAATATAGCAAAGACATAGATCGCAACCTGTGAACAGTGGCAAAACACCAGCCTACCGCCATATGGACCAAAGAATTTGAGGCCCCTTCAACAACATGAAGAGAGGTAAGAAACCTAGGGGTATCCATGGATTGAGACCTATCCTTGATACCACATCAACAAGGTCAAAAAGAACAACTATAACACAATGAAAACACCGCAAAGCATCTTCCCAAATCTTGGATACCAACAAATGACATACGCTCTCCTCACACTAATAATCTACAAGCTTGATTATGCCATCAGTTAATCCAAAAGTGGCTTACAAGACTTCTTCTCCACATCCACCCAAGAGAACACATGACTCCAGTCCTGCAATCACTCTACTGGCTACCTGTAGCTAAACAAGCAGTGTTTAAGGCACTCTGCATTGTCAACAGAGCCTCTCAAGGAAAATGACACTGTACCTATAAGTTGAATTCAAGCAATATAAAACAAAATACAGCACTGTGCCTCAAGTTTGCCCCACGGAGCATTATACTACCTTAATATAAGAAATCCATAGGAAGCATCGCTTTCTCAGTACAAGCCGCCAAGCTCTAGAAATCACTACGAGCCATGATTTGAAGCATCGTGGGCATTTACACTTCAGAAAAGAGGTGAAACATGGCTATTTTCAAGATAACTAGTCCATCCCATATCCCGGATATAGAACCCGGAATAATAATCACTCCTTCAACTAGAATTTAAAGTCTACAGTCCACAGATAAGGAACAGCCCAACCAGTATACAATGTTTTAAGTCCAGGTTACTTATGAAGGGCTGACCTATGTCTAGCCTGGGTTTTAAACAGTAATGTCAATTCATATATTACCCTCAAGGTCCTCACTAATACTAATACCATAACACCATCAGTTGAGCAGCCAGTTTGTAGCTCATACATGCTGCATAACAATTTCCCTATACTGCTTGACCCTTTTACCCTCAAGTAAGACAGAACTCCTACAGGTCATTTCAATTACCCAGTTTTACACCAGTCCTTAGCAATAACCCTCCCGTCACAAACTGAACAAGCATGGAATAACTGAAGAGATCTGCTGTGTATCACTTTCCAATGGAGGACTCTAATTTAGTTCACCACTGAGGGTCCCGGGAGCTAAACACAATGACTACTTTTTGACAACTCACAATGACAATCATATGTGGGATGCTAGTAACAGAGCTCATCCCAGCAGATCTCTCCACTCTCTGTCCCTCCAAACTATGCCTGCTTAAGACCATAAACTTTAAACTCAAAAGTCTTAGAATGGACAGCCCAGCGCTGTAACCAGCTTAGTGGACTATGATAAGAAATACCATAAAGGGACCTGCAGAGCTGTTCAAAGCTGCCAGTTTACTGAAAACCATAAACTGTGCTCCTTTCTCTCACACATCTTCCTTCATCACACCGCTAAATGTTGTGTTGCATAGCACAACAATAATGTTCGTTTCCTGTATCTGGAGGTGGGATTAATCTCACAAACCATGACATTGACGAGGATGAATATGACTAAGACCAATGAGGAATGCCGATACATATTCCACTGAAAAGTGATTGGGACGTTATTTATAGCGTGCCTGCCACTACTATGCAAGCAGTTGGCATAACTAACTATTTCTCCCTTAGTCCGCCTTCTCTAGATTTTGACCTGCAAGTCACATGCAGGTTTCCACAGCAGTTGCTAAACCTGTTGTATCTGCTGTGACTGCATTAACAGGATGATTAACAGGGCAGTTGAAATTGCTTGGAATGCTAATGCATTCTTTGCTGGTATGGTTTTATCCTGATGTCTACACGTTTTTCTATAAAAACTGGATCCCAGTAATGACACCTTCGATCAGCACCTCTACATGTTTACCAACTCTCTTTTTCATGATGGTTAGGTACTTAGGGCTGCCACCTTGCTGGTTTTATATCTGCATGAGTTACATTTTAATGTCTATGACAGGACACAAATGAGAATAATCACATAAAGCTGGAATATTTTCAGTTTATCAGTACATACTTTAAACAGTAGGTGTTAGAAGAAAACACTTTAAAATGTGTTCTACGACTGCCCTAATTACCCCTGATTGATAATTAAAGTAACCAAAGACAGAAAGGCCATTGGAAAACCTTCGGTAAAGCTATTGGCTTAGTCAATGGGGTGGTGAACAGGTTAGGCAGGTAGTTGGTGGAGAGCAGGACGTTAAAAAAAGCGCTACGAAGCAGCATCGCTGGCCGTGTCATAGTGCTTTTTCCCCTTTTGTCTGTTGGGGGGAAGAAAAAGCAGTGGGTGGGGGCCGGGGAGATGAAACAGGAACAGACAGTGGGTGGGAGGAGAAGAAATAGGGGTAGGGCATGGATAAAAGCAAATTGGACAGGGGCTGGGCGGGACAGATAAAAGCAAAACGCATGGACAGTGGGCGGGGGGGGGGGCAAGGATAAAAGAATAACACACGGAGGGTGGGAGGAATAAAACAAACAGTACCTGAACCACAGCACGAGCAATGGATGACCAGCAGAAGGACACTAATAAAACTAAATTGATCTGTGCTCAGTCAATGCACCACAGAAAGAAAAGGAAGTGACACACGGCAGGCGCTGCCCAATTAGAAGTCAACAAAGAAGTGTGACAATGATGCCAAAGAATGGTAAACAATGGCCAAGCTCCAAGCCCATTACTCAACACAAAAGTCTTGCAAGCAAGAGCACAAGCGCTAGCGTATGCTTACGCAGGCGATAACTAAAAATGACTGAAGACAATGTCATCTAAAGTTCTACTTCAGAATCTTGTTTAGGCCTTTGCAGAATGTTAAAAGTGAACAGATGGCCAGTATTGTTCTATGGGAAATATGGCAACCCTATATGTACTGCAAGAATGGTTGCAGCCTGCCTGTTTTTTTAAGGAGCTGGTCAACATTTTTATGTTCAAGCTGGTGCAAAAGTTTGAAAAATCACTTAAAGTCAGTATTTTTTCACCTAATCCGTACATACTTTAAACAGTAAACTCAAGAAGAAATAACTTTAAAATGTGTTTTACAGCTGCCTTAATGATCTGACAGCTAGTTAATGTGGAAAAAGGCAGAAAAGTCACATTAAAAAATTAATACTGATGATTTGTATATAAAGGTGTAGTTAAATAACATGTCCGGGCGTTTGGAAAAATGTTAAATCATGAAGAAATGGCTGGTATTTTTCTCTGGGCAAGGTGTCAACCCCCACTGCAAGGAGCAATACATGTACGAAGAATAGCTTTTGACAATATTTAAAAACTTGACAACTGCCACTTGTGCCTGCTGTGCCCAGGGGCGTAGCTTCAGTGGGGGTGTTTGGGGTGTTGCACACCCTAAAAAATGTATTCTGTAGTAAATAGTTGGGTCCAAGTCCTTTTGTTCAGGTACGGTGAGGTGTCTGTCAGATTTCACCTGAGATTTCCACAAACACATAGGCAAACACATAGGCAAAAACACACACATACACACACACTCTCTGGAGTCTGTTTTGAAGGTCTTAAAAATGTTGGTTAGTTTCGAAATATAAGGGCTTATTTACAAGCCCATTGAGCCGCCGGTGTGTCACTTTTCTTGACGCACCGGTGGCGCAATGGGCTTGCCCATATTTACAAGGCCACGTAAAGACATTTCATGGCCTTGTAAATATGGGCCCCTTTCACGCATTCAATCAATCAATCAATCAATCAATCATGTCACTTATAAAGCGCACTACATACCCGCGAGGGTCTCAAGGCGCTGGGGGAAGAGGGGGGTGGTGCTGCTACTGATCGAAGAGCCAGGTCTTGAGGAGTCTTCTGAAGGCCAGTAGGTCTTGGGTCTGTCGGAGGTTGGTGGGGAGGGTGTTCCAGGTCTTGGCGGCGAGGTGGGAGAAGGATCTGCATACTCTGCATGAAAGGGGCGTTCCATGGGTGTTGCTGGGGGTGTTCCCACGTAACATCCATGGAACTTGACACATTCCTAAATTTACAACATTTTGTAAAACTGGGAATGCGTCAGAATCCTACGCCTCGAATGATGCAACGAGGAGAAATACTTTTATTTCTCCTCATTTTTTCCTTTTTGTATGCATGCTGCATTCTGCAGCACGCATTGAAAGAGGAAGGTGCCATTAGTATTTGTTTTTGTGCAGGAAGGTAACCCTTCCTGCACAAACCGAATCATCCCAGCAGTGCAGGCATCCTTCCAAAATGACGTACGGGTGCCAGGGCTCGCGAATGGCAGTCAATTGTGCGCCAGCGCAGGGGAAAGCACAGGGATGTGTCGTATTGTTAATGCGATGCATCCCTGTGCTTTGAAAATGACGCAGTACGGCGCAGCTAAATGGCTTGCCGTGCCATTTTCTTGTAGATGAGGCCCATTGTGTTTTAAGTACTCCTAACACACAGCCCCTTAAGGCCCCCGAGGGCCCTGCTTCTCATATATGTAATTTCACATGATACGTTAGGGTGATTGTTGGGACATCTCAAGTTCATCTCCCCCCCCCCCCCCTTCCCTCAAGTCTTACTGACCAAGCTACGAACCCGGATGTGCCTGGCTACGCCACCCTGTAAACGCAGCCTGATAGCCGGGGCCGGAAGTCTCGCGCTTTCGCCCTGAAGTCACTTCAAGCGGATCACCTTGCAGACCGCAGATGTTATCGGCCAGCCTGTTCCGTTCTGTTTCCATTCAGTACGTTCTTTCTACTTCCCCTGCAGCTACACACCCGAGAATAGACTTCAGGCGGCTTCCCCGCGCGAGGTTAACTGAAAAACAGACGGCAGGGAAAATAAACACCAAAATCAACTGCGGTTGCTAGTCACAACTAACGTGGAAACCTCGCCTAAGCGCAGAAGAGACATCTGTCAGCGATTAGAAATTTAAGTAAAATCTTTGATGCAAAAAATGCAATGAATGTATGTAGTGAGATCAAACAGGTGGGTAAAAGTGAGAGTATCCGCCTGCATCTGACATGGGGAAATATATTTCACTTTACAAACCCCAATGAAAAAACGTGAAAAAATATGTGAAGTTTTTGATGTTGCTTCAGAGTTTGAACGTGTCACAAGAAACATGAAGGCAATTCAACACGAGATTGTTCAACGTCCTTAAGTTCCTAACATGCGCGCGCAGCCGCCCTTTCCATTCTTCTCATCATGAGTGCCGTGATCAGACGACAAGAAGTAAATTCAGTCAAGTCCTTTATAAATAGCAACAAAAAGAGGAGAAACAAAAAGGGGGAAGGTGGTGGGTGGGGGGTTGGGAAATACCAAAGGGATATGGGGATTGAGAGGCTTAGCTAATTACGACAAGGACCTCATCTCGACACATTTCTTATGCATGTAGTGTACAGTGAATGTGTTATTCATTTTGTTGTGTGTTTTTGTCCACCTTTGTACTATTAAATGTGCAGCTCTTCTCACACCTTCTGCAACACCTGGGGGGGCTATATTACGGAAGTGCCCCTGGGGCGCGACGGGCATTTGCGCCCGCTATGCATGCCCCCGGGGCACTTTGGTATTACAGAAGGGGCCGCAGACGCTTGTGCATCCCCTTCTGTAATACCGGTAGAGCGGGCGCACATAAAGATCCAGCGCTATCATCACAGGGCGTTCCCTCATTTCCATGAGGGCGTGGCTCCATGCAAATGAGGGAATCCCTGTGCCTCTGAGCCCGCGCCGTATTATAGACACAGGCGCAGAGGCAAAGATGCTGTCAGGGGGCGCACTGACAGTGCGCACTGTCAGTGCGCCTCCTGATAGCAACCCTCTATTGGGGGGAAGGGGCTACTATGGACCCCCTAAACACCCCCTTGCAGGCGGGTGCAGTCTCGCACTGCACCCGCCTGCTAGGGGATCTCTAATCCCCTTTAGTGCAGGCGGGTTGCCGCCTGCACAGTGAAACACGGAGTGGCTGCTTCAAAGCTGCTCTGTTTTTCACCTAAATGCGCTGCCCCAGAGCAGCACGAGTTCGGGGCTGCCCTGGGGGCAGCGCATTCTATGTAATAGGGCGCACTTTCCCTGTTTGCGCCCAGCGCACCTGTTTTAAGATGCCCTGGGCGCAAACAGGGAAAGTGCTCCCTATACATAATAGGGCCCCTGATGTTTTTACTTTTATTTTATTTTCTGTTTTATATTGTGAGAACTCATCCCAAAGGCATTGGAGTGCTTTACATGAGGATCAGTTACATTACACAATGCAGATTCATTTTTAAGGGAGGGGGAGATTTGCCCAGGATCACAGGATGTTGAGCCAACCCCAGGACTCGAACCTGTAGGACCACACCCTCTCCTCTTCCATCAGTTAGATCTCATGAAATGCATCCATAGAGTCTATTTAGCGCAAACGACAACGAACATCCTCTTAACCATACACCCGAAGGGTGCCAAGCGAGCTAAAGAAAACTGGAGCACTACGAAACCTCAGCAGGGTTATGAAGCGAAATATAAATGATGCCTACCATGTAACTACTTACTCCGCAATCTATAAAGCACGTCGGTCCTCATTAAGGTTGAAAACTGCATTATAAATGTCAATACTGTACAACACTCATACTGATCATTGTCCACTCAGAGACTTAACACAAAATAGTGGAGCCCCACCTGCAGAATGTATTGTGAGTTGCTATATTCCCAACAAGGCAGGCCACCTTCCAGATAGAAAAAGATCTTAGGCTGAATGGATTCATCTGCCAACTCGGCGATGCAGCAAGCGCAAGGTAAATAGTTTTATTTATTTATTTACTTACTTTACTCCTGCCCATTGTATGTCCGACTCCACTAACCCCCCACCCAGCCCCTCCCCCGCCCCGCCCCACCGCCCCACAGCAATCCCTCTGTGAGCCATCACTAGTGTAAGCAGTGTTTATTGAGGCAAATAAATTAATAATGGTGTATATCACAAGCAAGACCCTAGCAAGCCCATCCGGATGACGAGGAGACACCTGGGCGAATTGTTTGTTCATAGATGAGTGAGAGTATCTAATCCTGTGCACGTGCTGTTACCGGATCATCATGTGTGTAGCAGCTGGGCCTGCATGCACTGCACCCAGAAGTCGGTATACACAACATATGCTGGACACCTTGATGTCCACAGCCTCAGCCTGCTGCGTGTTTATTCCACGTGCTCACCTCTGCTATGGAATTAATTATATGACACAAAAAATACATCTTATCCATATTGGAATAAGGAGATAAAGCCATTTTTCACAGTCTGTATATTGTTTATCAAGCCACAACCCCTCTATCATCATATATGGAGGGGAAAGATAACTTGTACCCCTGCACTGCTTTCCACTGCCTTTTGGCGAGGTTTGCGCTATACAAATGCCACATACATACATTGGAAAAAATATTATTTTTTAGGTCGAGGCCTACCAGACAGTGCAGCTGTCTGGTTTGCAAAGACATTTTGGGGACAATCTAAAAGCTTCCCTTGGAATGCATCACACTCATTGCTTACCTTTGGCTTTATAGTTTGTAACTCACATTTGCTTGCTTTCTATTTGCTGGCTTTATTTGTTTTAGGCTGTCCAGACTGAGTTAGTGAGTTAGTCCCTCCCGTGAAGCATAGCCTGTTCACCATCTCTTCTTGTATTCTTCCACAGTGCTTCCTTTCTGTAAACAGGCATATAAATTATGTCCTTATCTTGTCACATTTGCTGTACATTTAAAGATTGCAGTTAAATGTAAGGTTCTGTCTTCCAAGGAGCTTGGAACTTACTTTTCTTTCTCTGACGTAAAAGTGAGAGGATTTATGTGACAATCCTGCTGGCTACCCGTGTGAGAGAAAAGTCTGCAGGCTTTTATGTTTTTCTAGCACATAACAAAATGTAAATATATGTAAATGAATTGCGCAAATATTTCAGAATATATCAGAATTAGGAATGCACAAATGAAACACATTTTTGTAATTGTGAAGTGTGGAGGAAACAAATATTTTAATACGATCAAAACAAATCAATACGCTTGGTGATGCCATTTCCACACATTATCACATTGTGCCCTGTTTAGTTTATCAGTAAAACTGCGTGTGGAAATATAATGGACATTTCAATTGAAAATGTGTTGTCTGTAATGGCAGTGCGCTGTCACACCATGCATACTCCACTCTTTGCAACTCCACTCTACGACATACTTCACTCTTTGCAACTCCACTCTACAACACTCTCCTACACTCTAAGCCAGTCCACTCTACAACACTCTACTCCACGACACACTACAACACTCTACTCCCCTCCATGCTACATCGCTCCACTCTAGGCCACTCCACTCCACTCCACTCTAATTGACTCCACTCTACGACACTCTGTGCCACTCTACACCACTCCACTATACAACAATCTACTCCACTCTATGCCATTCCACTCTACACCACTCTATGCCACTCCATTCTATGCCACTCCACTCAACGCCACTCCACTCTATGCCTCTCCACTCTATGCCACTCCCCTCAATGATGCTCCACTCTACCCCACTCTACTCCGCTCCACTCTATGACACTCTACTCCACTCCACTGTACTCCTCTCTATGACACTCTACTCCACTCCGCACCTCTCCTCTCCACTCTACTCCACTCTATGCCTCTCCACTCTACACCACTCTACCCCACTTTATGCCTCTTCACTCCTGGCCACTGTATGCCACTTTACTCTACGACACTTGACTCCACTCTACGACAGTCTCCTCCACGATACTCCACTCTATGACCCTCTACTCCATTCTGCTCTACTTCACTCTATTCCACTCTACTCTACAGCACTCTGCTCCACTCTATTCCACTCCACTCTACAGTACTGTACAACACTCTATGCCACTTAACTCTAGGCCACTCCTGTCTACTCCACTCCCCTCTAAAACACTCCATTCTACGACAGGCCACTCTACAACACTCCATGACACTCTACTCCACTCCACAACAATCCAATCTACAACACTCCACTCTCCGCCACTCCACTCTACGACCTTCCACTCTATGACATTCTATGCCACTCCACTCTACAACGCTTTAAGCCACTTTACTCCACTCTATGTTACTCTACTCTATGCCACTCTACCCTCTGCCATTCCACTCTATGACACTTTAACCCATTCTAAGCAATGCTACACCACTCTAAGGCATTCCACTCCACTCTACGGCCAGTCACTCTACTTCACTTCTACTCTGCAACACTTTACTCCACTCTATGCTACGCCACTTTATGTCTCTCCACTCCACAACACTTTACTATACTCTATGCTACGCCACTCTCCACCTCTCCACCAGGGGACGCTCCTCCATTAGGGCAGAGGAGCGTCGCCCCACTGCTTTCTCGCAGTGCGAGAAGCAGAAACATAAAATGGTATTTTAAATACCATTTTATGTTTCTGCTTCTCGCGCTGCGAGAAAGCAGAATGGTATGCCTGGTTGGGGGTGGGCAGGTCGGGGAGGAGTGGCTTGCCCAATGCTGTGGGCCCTGACTGTTTGGTCGGCCCTCTGGGGCCAACCAAACCAGTCATGCGCACTCTGCATTTTCTCTATGTAGGCTGCATGCAGCCTACATAGAGAAAATGGCCTCCCTACAGGCGTCCGGCTGGGCGCTGTCCGCACCAATCACAACGCTGCCATTGCAGCGTTGTGATTGGCTTAGGGGAGGGGAGGGAGGATGCCTGCTTCTTGTTCAAGGAAAGCAGCACGAAAACGCTGGACCCGGACAGGAGCGGAGGTGGCGCGGGACCCGGTAAGGTAAGTTTTATTTTTTAAATTCCCCCCCGCCGTGCGAACACCCGTGCGACCCCCCACCCGCCCCCTACCCGTGAGTCATGCGAGCCGCGACTGCTCTCCACTCCACTCCATGACACTCTACTCTACTCTACTCTATGCCGCTCCACTCTAAGCTACTCCACTCTATGCCACTCCCCTCTATTCCACTTCACTCTATGATACTCCACTCTACAATACTCTACTCCACTCCACTCCACTCTACTCCACTCTACTGCACTCTACTCCACTTTATGCCACTCGACTCTACTACTCACTATGACACTCTATGTCACTGTAGTCCACTTAGCGACACTCCACTCTATGACACTCCACTCCACATTATTCCACTCTATGACACTCTACTGCATTCCACTGTATGAAACTGTACTCCATTCCACTCTACAACACTCTACGCCACTTCATTCTAGTCTACTCTAATCCACTCAACGCCACTACACTCTGCGACACTTGAAGACTCTCCACTCTAGAACCTTCCAAACTATGACCCTCCATGACACTTTACAACAATGTACTCCTCTCTACGACAGTCTACTCTATGACACTCCACTCTACGCCACTCCATTCTACGCCACTCTACTCCACTCTATACCACTCTACTCCATTCCACTCTCCTCTATGCCACAAACCTTTAGCCATGCTGACCTGTGGCCATGCTGGTGTACAACGTCCCTAAAAGTAAGGGAGAGGTGTGGCACAGCACCAGCGTGACTGACTTCTGAGCGCGGGGCTCACGGTTCGATCCTGGGCGGTGATGGCAGCTCAGCATCATGTGACTCTGGGCAATAGCACACTTAATCTCCAAGATGACCCATAGACAATGGATACCCTTAGGGGTGAAAAGATGCGCTTTACAAATCTGGAATTATTATTTATAAAATACAGTGGCAAAGCCAATAGCTCTTGCATAGGCGACACCTATTGGCTTTGCCAATACCTGTTTATGCAGAGATTCCTCAAACAGGCTTGACAATTAGTTGCTGCTGTTAGGAAGAGCCAACATAGCCCTGTAGGAATACAAACGAATGCTTAGTGAAGTTTTTTAACAACATTGCAAGCTTTACTACATATACAAAAATTGTAAATTGTTAATAAAAATCAAATAAAAAATATTGCATATGTAGGTTTCGAGGGAACAGCTCCACAAAACCACCTTTAACAGGAGGATTTCATCACAAAAATGTTTTGCTGGAAAATTGCAGCAAAATAATTTTTTATGTAATTGGCAAGGCAAAATTAAAACTCATGAAAGTCCAATGGCTTTTCACTTTTGAAATACTTCACTGGCAAAGATACCCATAATTGAAATGCCAAACAGATACATATTGACTGTGACCAAGCATGTAGATCTTAATTGTGTCTCTAGACTATGCGTAGTCTATAAAAATACCTTAATCTACCAGGTAAATTATTCCAGGGTGAGTTTATAAACAGTTTTCCTTCTTGGCCCAACAAGGTCATTGTTGCCAAGGTAATTTATAAAAGGAGACAAGAAGCAGTTACAATATAGACTATTCAACATAGTTTCATGCAGCTGTGACATGCGGGGACCAAACATCATCCACTCAAAAAACCTGCCCTCCACCTGCACTTTCTTCTCTTTCTCATCGACTTCTCCCACTCACTCTTTACTAGCATGGTGGTCACCGTCTACTTTAAGGAATGTTGATGGAGCAAGGACTCACAATGAGACTTGCTCGCAAGCAATTCTCTCACAATATTAATTAATTTGTACTAAAACCGTGTAATGTCTTTATTAATAATGAGCAACACAAACATATTTTATCTAGAAGATGCTTGCCTATGTGTTTTCTGCTAGTCAGTAATCCTTGTGTAATCCAAAATGGCCGCTAAAACGCGGGAATTCTACTGCGCATGTGTCTACCATGTTACATGGTATGACGTTTTTCTTTGCTTGGAGGGAATCTTTTGCTCCTGTGCAGTGTATGCTAAAATGGCCGCTTTAATGTTCTCACATGCTAAAGCTTTCGCATTGCTGCAATTAATAATGTGGTATTCTAACGCTACTAATGCGGGATAGACATTTATAATTAAATGGGATTAGGGTAGAAGTAGGAGGTATACAGTGACAACATTTATTTTTGATTTTAATATGTTTCTTCTTTGATTTTCTATTAGTTCGTAAAGTGGGTCTGGGTTGGCTAAACAGCAGCTCGAGAGTCATGTGACCTGCGCATGCGCTCTGAAAACTAACAAAGCAAAGCGATGAAGTCAACTTGGAGGATGTCCAAGGACATGACCCGCTGATCACCTTCAGAGTTCAACTAAAATGTCCTATGAAATGATACATTTTTTATATATTTTGTATTAATATTGTTGTGAAACGGGTGGGAAATAAAGCAAATGTATTAATTGAGAGGGCGGGATTCTAAAACAATGGGCTTAAGAAAATTGAACTAAATTGACATGGTGTGAGGATCAACCCCTGTCCCTATCCAATCAGAATTAGTGGGCCCATAAATTTGAAACATTAATGGGAGGTACATGGGCATAGAAGGGTATAATAGATATAAAGTTAGCAAATTAGAGAGCAGATGGACATAGATGCGGTAGCAGAGAACCGATGCTATTGCAGAACAGAACAGACTGAACCGCTGTCCGAAGAGGTCGTGAGGTGGGGGCGGCGGACAGTATTAGAGCGCGACGCGGAAGAAACCACGAGGAGGAACGAAGTGTCAGAGAGGGGAATGACGCAGGCGTCGTTGGTAGAGAGGTCATCTATCCTGTCCTGAACCTGGTCCGGAGGTCTTGGTCTTCATCCTTTCTTGGGGACCCTCTTTCCAACTCCTTGGCCAAGGGGTTTGGTTTTCACACCTTTAGGTAACTATAAATGCGTAATCTTTAGTTTGTACTGCAGTCTCTATCTTCTCCTTTCTGAGGGACCGTCATTTGTGATTAATAGGTGATTATATAGTGTGCTTCCTCCTTGATATGCGATTAAGTACCAAGTGGCTTGTATTTTACTCTGCTAAATATTTTAGATAAACATTTTAAAACTTCCTGAGTCAGTGGTTATTTCAGGTGTTTGATGAAAATATGTTTGCATGATCTCATATCAACCCCAGTTATCAAAGGTCCATTGGTAAGTCATTACTCTTCGATCAGAAAAGGTAATTGGTAGCAGGGATTTTGATAAAGAGTACAACTGACTCCCACCAGCGGTGATTACTAGTTAGTGTAAATGAATGGGCCCAGGTGAGTATCTAGTGTATGAATGCTTGTTACTAGTAACCCGCTGGATCAGTTTTATGGCTATCAGAGGATGGTTATACTTTGTTAACTGGGTAATGAGAATTTTATTTTTATGAACGAACATCCGTTTTAAAAGTTTTGTTTTATGTTGTCTAGAAATCCCGGGGAAATTGAATAGCGGATGGTAAGTGGAAACCATACTGCAGTGAGGTTATCTGTCAGGCAGAATTAGTACTGAAAAGTTAAGCAGGGCTATCAGTACTTATTAGGGACTCTGTGTGTGTATGAGTGACAGCAAAGGAATACGCTGGTGAAATTTTGATGTTATATCACCTAGAAAGGGTAACATTGAAGGAGTAACAGGTATTTCTGAAGCTTACGTGAAGAGTAAACGGAAGGGTTTTACTCGTAGTGGATGTCTAGTAAACGGAAAGGTTTTACTAAGTGTGAGAAAATCTATCCTTTAATTTAGGGAAACTGTCAAGATAGCGAATGTTTTATGTTGTTACTGAATTTTAAAGTAAAATGTTGAGAAATTAAAAGTTTGCGTATGATGTTTGTAAAGGGAGGGTCAGCTGCCGGAGTAGAAGCTGACGTCACAAGCGCCGCGCTGAGATTGGCTGAAACAGCGGGCGTGGAACGAGTCTTGTAAAGGAGGGGTCAGTAGTCAGGAGTAATACTGATGACACACGTGCCGCGCTGGGATTGGTCGGCACAGCGAGGGACAGAGAAGCGCAGATTGCAAAGGAGGGGTTGTCAGATAGAGTGAATAGACGTCACAGAAAACCCGTGCTAGGATTGGTTCCGAGACAATTGTTAGCTGGAATTTGATTGGTTGTCAGAATAGAAGTTAAAATATTAGTGGACAGTGGAGATTGTATGTGGAAACACGATCCGACTTTGATAGGAACACGTCCAGACAGGAGATTTTTAGTTTTTGCAGAATATAATTCTATACATAGATATTTACCCAAAATGTACGGAGAAAAGAGAAAATTGTCATTCTTACAAAACATTAAAAATTATTTTAAGAAGGATAAGCCAATCAAAACTAGGGAAGGAATTCTCATTCCACCAGCAAAAACGCCCGCCTCATTCATGATGATGGAGAGGGGTTATCATACTTGTGTGTGGTTAGAAAATTGGATAGAATATACAAAAGATGACGGAGTACTAGCTTTCCCAGAGAATGGTACTTTCAATGGGAGAATTCTTCAAAATTTAAGAATGAGAATGAATGCATTAGAACCCAGACCAAGATTAAAGCAGTACGAAGCCCTAGAAGAATGGGAGACAGAAGCATTTGAACGTGATAGACCCAGGAGTAATAGGGGCTATAGGGGATTTTTCCCTAGATACCAGAATGGGACAAGAGAAAGTCAGATGAAACAGTGGAGACGAGCGATGATTAGTGAAGGTTTGTATCCAGTATTTATGGCTGATGAGCAGCTAGGGAGCAAATGCAAAGAAAAGACTAAACACATGACAGGGTTTGGAGAATTCGAAGATGAATTCATGGAAGAAATATTAAAGAACCCTCCACCATACCAGGAAGAGTTGGGTGGATGTTCCCCAAGTGCACCTGTTTTGAGAACACCGTTAGTACCTCGAGTACTGCATAATCCACCAGTTAATAGAGTACTTCAGGATAAGGAAAAAGAGGCTTTAGACAGAAACAGAGCAGAATTAATACAGAAAATAACACAGTTGAATGTACATCCTGAATCTCTGACTATACCTGTAACCATTGGTCCCATGGTCCCTTTATACGGAGACAAAGTAAATTGCCCGAAGCCTCTAGCTATGACTACACCTATGGATATTCCTAAACATGAAGCTGTAATAATTGATGATCATATCAGTGATTGTGAATCTATGATTTCACTAATGGATTTGCCTATTCGAGAATCCGCAAATAGCACTCCCAGGAGAACCACACCTGGTTGCTCAAAGGATGAAAATATAATAACATCTTCAGGAACTAAAAGTGCAACAGTAGTAACTCCAGAAGACTTAGAAAGATGGGCACAAGGAATAGACAGACAGAGTTCACCCCCAAAGATCTTGGACATTTATAAACTAAAAGTCGAGTTAGAAGAAATGATAGCAGGCAACGTAGGAGTAGATCGTTTAAATACCTACAGTGAAGAAGAACTATTGTTCGTATGTAGGAGCATAACCAGAAATGTAAAAATATTCCATGAAAAGTTAACGGATTTGGCCTCAGAGATGGGAATTGAAATAAGGAAGTCAAAAGTATTGCAGAGACCATATAGAGCAGAATTTACGGACAAAAACTTAAAAAATATGAATATATCTGGTAGAAAATTACAAGTTAAAGAATTAATGACAGTCTTACAGAAATGGGGAGAATTGGATAGATGGAAAACTAGATGGACAAAGAAAAAGGAAGAAGCACGTTCGAATAGAATGACATCTGAATATTTATTGAAGGAAACAGGAAAGGTGGAACAGATGTATCCAATGCGAGAGGTTCCAGGAGGAGGCTATGTCCATGTCCCATGGAGTAGGCAAGACATTTTGTCATTTACAAATGATTTTCCAAAATTAAGAGAAAAACCAAATGAATGGTACAAGCAGGTTGAGAGGTTTGTGAAGGTTTCAAAGGTTTTGTTAAAGGACCTAGATGGTTTGTTTGACATAGTGGTACCTGCCGATTTATGGACAGACTGTAAAATTACAATCGACTGGCCTAGTGAAGAATATCCTAGGGATCCAAAGACAGGTGCCCCATCAATTGATGTGATGAAAAAGTATCACCAGGTAATAACTTATTTGAAAGGGAAAATACCACCAAAAGAAACAGATTGGGTGAAAATAGACAGAACAACCCAAGAAGCAAATGAATCGGTACATGCCTACTATGAACGTCTATTACAGGTGTTCAAACAGTATAGCGGTTTTGAAGATATTGGAGACAAAAATATGAGTCAGTTTGTCTATCGATTTGTTTATGGTCTAAAACCAGAGATTTATCAGATGATTAAGCAACATATGTTATGTTGGCAAGGAAAGCCTATTGATGAGATTTTGAAATATGCTAAATATTGTGGGGATGACATTGAGGATAGACACAAGAAACAACAAGAAAAGGTGATGTGGGCTCAAGTGAAAATGGCTGAGCGACAGGGAATTAATTTAGATAATCCATCTGAAAGTCAGGGAAAAGAATCTGGATCGAATGCTGATACAGGAAATGGTGGAAAGGTAAGAGGACGAATGAGTAGAGAAGAAGCTAAAAAGAAATTTCCTTGTCATGGATGCGGAAAGTTGGGACATTGGAAGAACGAATGTAAAAAAATTCAAAATAATAATGTCCCAAATCATAATTTAAATCCACAGACGCAGAATGACTCACAGCAGGGTGTAAATCCTCAGAGTCAGTTGCCACCTGCCCCTATACAGGGTAATGTAAGCAGAGCAAAGCACGGTACAGACATCGGATATCAAGGAGGAAGTGGTAAGAATGAATATGTAACTTCACAGTTTCTTTTACAGGATGATTTTAATCCATATGATTATCAATGACGGTGCATAAGAGAGGGGGAGAAGGAGTGCGTACTTGGCGCATCCTTGCCGGTAGATCAGTCAGGTCCATATGTTGAAGGGAAAGTAAAAGGTAATGATATCACTTTTCTTTTGGACACTGGTGCTACCCGTTTTACTGTAAGAACAGCAGACATCCCAGACCTCCCTCTCTCTGGAGAAGCTAACCAAGTGGTAGGTGTAGCCAATCGAAAGATTAGAACACCCCTTACAGAACCCATGGAAGTAAGAATCGGAAACTTCCGAGAAATGCACCAGCTTGTGGTGTGTGACTCTAGTCCAGTAAATTTACTGGGCAGAGACTTACTGTGCAAAATGAACTGCACTATTTTCTGCACACCGGATGGTGTTGCAATACAGACCCCGGATGAAGATCGAGTTTGCAAATTCATGATAGCCAAACAAGGTACGGAGGTAGATGAAATGTTCTCCTTGATAACCAAAGAGGAATTACCAGAAGAGTTAAAAACTACAGTGAGTTCAAAAGTATGGGATTTTACTGGAAAAGAAGTAGGTCTGATGGCAAATATAGACCCAGTAAAGATAACTGTAAAGGAAGGCGCAATTTTCCCAAATACCAGACAATATAAAATGAGTGCTGAAGTGAAAGCAGGAGTTACTGAGGAAATTGGCAGAATGGTGAAACAAGGTATATTAAAAGAAGTTATGAGTAGCCCTTGTAATTCGCCAATCATGGGTTTGAAAAAGCCTAGTGGAAAATATAGGATTGTTCAAGATTTACGGAAAATTAATAAAATTGTGGTACCTTGTTGTCCTATAGTACCAAATCCTGCAGTGATCCTATACCAAATACCATGGAATGCAGAATGGTTTACAGTAATTGATTTGTGCCAAGCATTATTCTCAATTCCATTGCATCCAGATAGTCAGTATTTGTTTTCATTCAAATTTGAAAATCACGTTTATGTGTGGAATCGTGTTCCTCAGGCGTACAGAGAAATTCCCTCCATTTTTAATCAGATACTGAAAAAGTGCCTAGAAAAAGTAGTAATGCCTAGGAACTCAGTCTTGGCACAATATATAGATGATTTGTTAATCGCATCTAGAACTTATGACGATTGTGTCACCGACTCGATTGTACTACTCAATCATTTGGCTGAGGAAGGTCACAAAGTGTCACCTGAGAAGTTACAATTTTGTACAACAACAGTTAAGTATTTGGGACACCAAATTGAGAGAGGAAAGAGAAGAATAACCTCTGAGAGAATCAAAATAATTAAGCAAATGAAAATGCCAGTAACACAAAGAGAGGTGAGAATGTTTCTTGGAATAGTAGGATACTGTCGACAATGGATTGTAGGGTTTTCACTACTAGCAAAGCCTTTAATTCAGTTAACCAAAAAGAAAGCAAAAGATCCAGTTGAATGGGATGATGAAAGTGCCAGTGCATTTGTAAAATTAAGAAATGCTTTGTGTGAGGCACCTGCCCTGGGCATGCCTGACTATACAAAAGAATTTACATTATTTTGCTATGAAAGAGAAAGTTGTGCACTTTCAGTCTTAACGCAAAGACATGGACTGGACAGACGTCCTACAGCATATTTTTCTGCTACATTAGACCCAGTGGCCGCAGCATTGCCAGGCTGCTTAAAAGCAGTAGCTGCTACCTGTATGAGCATTGAACTAAGTGAGTCCATAGTAATGGGACACCCTGTCCCACATGCAGTTGTGATTCTGTTGACAAGAACTAGAACCCAGCATCTTACACCTAGTCGGATGACAAAATATGAGCGAATAATTCTAGGAGCTGAAAATGTGACCATAGCTATGTGCACAGTTGTATATCCTGCTACACTATCACCAGATCCATATTGCGAAGAAGTTAGGGACGACACAGAACATGACTGTTTGGTAGTCACAGAGTTGTGTACCAAGCCGCGCCCTGACATACAGGAAATGCCTCTTAAGAACCCAGACAGGGAGCTGTTTGTGGACGGCTCATGCCTAAGGCATGAAGATGGCAAATTGAGTGCAGCTTATGCTGTATGTGAACTTACCGGAATAGTTGAAGCATCCTATTTACCAGGAGTCAAATCTGCACAAGTAGCTGAATTAGTTGCTTTGATTAAAGCCTCCAAAATTGGGAAAAATCTAAAAGTGACCATATTTACGGACAGTCAATATGGGTACGGAGTTGTGCATAATTTTGGCCAACTGTGGATGCAGAGGGATTTCATGACTTCTTCAGGATCCCCAATCAAAAATGGGCAGTTCGTAAAGGAATTATTGGAGGCAATACAATCACCAAAAGAATTGGCAGTGGTGAAATATGCCGCACACCAGTCAGGAGATGACTGGGTGGTAGCCGGTAACAGATATGCAGACCTAATCGCTCAACACTGTGCCAGAAATAGAATGGCAGTAAACAGAAAAGTCGAAAGAATGGGAATCAGCTGCCAACTTACGCTATGTTCAACACCTGAAACATGGAATGATGTGAGACGATTGCAGGATGATGCTGAGGAGAGTGAAAAGGATGTTTGGATAAAAATAGGGTGTACCCGAAGAACAGATGATGATGTGTGGGTTTATCTAGATGGCAGACCAGTCATGCCTCATTGCCTGATTTCACACATGGCCAGAATGTATCACGGAGACACACATGTAGGAAGAGATGCCATGATTAGACTTTTCAGACAAAATTAGTACAATCAAAGGTTTAGGGCTGCAGCAGAGAGCCTTTGCCAGAGGTGTTTAACTTGTCAAATGAATAATCCAGGAAGGAAAACAGTAGTTGGACTGGGAAAAATTGGAAAGGCAGAAGGCCCATTTGTGAGGTTGCAGTTAGATTTCATTCAGTTACCACCATGTAAAGGACTGAAATATGTACTTGTCATAATGTGTCTGTTTTCAAGGTGGGTGGAGGCTTACCCTACCAGGAGGAATGACAGCATAACAGTTGCAAAACTGTTATTACAAGAACTCATTCCATGGTTCGGTTTCCCAGTAACTTTGGAATCAGATAGAGGGAGTCACTTCAATAACGATGTAATTCGAATAATCTGTGAAGCATTTAAAATTGAACAAAAATTGCACTGTGCGTACTGCCCAGAGGCTTCTGGAGTGGTTGAACAAATGAATGGCACAATAAAATCAAGATTGTCAAAAATGTGTGCATCCACATCATTAGATTGGCCAGATGCGTTGCCTCTTGTCTTAATGGGACTCAGAAGCATTCCTGATAGAAATACAGGATTGAGTCCACATGAAATCATCATGGGAAGAGCAATGAGACAAGCCCATGTACCTGGCAATAAACTGCTGAACATAACTGATGATATGATTATTGCAAAGCATTGGCTGACCTAGTGCGTTCTGTCTCTCACCAGGTTGGAGAAGACGCAGTTTCCAGGCAGCCTGAACAAGAGCATGATCTGAACCCCGGAGACTGGGTGGTGGTGAAGCATCACACCAGAGAAACGTGTTTATCACCCAGGTGGGGCGAACCTTGTCAGGTTATATTGGTTACAAAAACAGCAGTGAAATGTGCAGGTTTACCTAAATGGATTCACGTAAGCCATACCAAAAGGTTGCCAGCTCCTGAAGAGAGAGATCCTCAGTCAGCATCAATAGCTGAGGAAGCAGAAGGTTGTACAGCTGAAGAATCCCAAGTGATAGATTCAGGAGTAGCTGAAGAAGAACAACCGAGCACAAGTCAGGACTGGATACCAGTGGTTGATATACCTGAAGTCTTTATCAAAACAAGGAGCAGAGCTAGATTAGAGGAAATTAGAGAGGACCAGATAGGTGAAGAAGAACAAGCTCAGGATAGGGAGGTTGAAACTATAAGAGAACCTGAGCAGGCCCAGATTGGGAAAGGGAATTGGGCTCAAATTGACAACGAAACAACAAAGTTTGAGCAGGGACAGATAGGTTCAGAAGAACACGGTCAGGCTGCAGAAGTACAGAATGCAATAAGCCCTGATCAGAACCAGATAGGACAAGAAAATCACGTTCAGGGAGAAGAAAATCAAGAAAACATTGAACATGAAAATATCAAGCAAGAAAACGTCAATCCTGAACAGGGCCAGTTAGCAGAGACTCACATTCAGGCAACTGAAGAAACAACAATAAGACCTGAACGAGAGCAGACAGAGTGGGAAACTGAAAACAAGGACAAACAATTTGTGCCACACATTAATGTGAATAAAGGAGTATTTGGAAAAGACTCGGAAGGTGAAGGTACAGTGCAAACCAAGAAAGTCTGAAAGGGTGATCATTGACCTAGTGTCATTAAAAGAGTGAAATACCATATAGTAACACGAAGTGGAGACCCAGAACAAGTAAATGAAGTAACAAGCTTAACTGGACAAACAAGTGGGACTGAAAAACGAAAAAGCATAAGATTGAAAATCGTGAACAATAAGTTTAAAGGTCCTGATTGGACTTATATAATTCTCGAAGACTGCGAAAGTTCAGAGACTAGTGAAAGTGGTGACGAAGGAACAAGTGCAGAACTGACTTATGAAAAAGAAATGAAACCACCTTGATAACGTTAAAATTTTGAGGGAAAAAGAAAGAAGAGAAATCTTCTTGGTCAAAAATGGCTGAGGACAGAGTTTCTGGGAGACCGAAACGGAAATGTTGTAAAAGATGCTGTGCTATATGCATATGTAGTCTGGTAGTGATGCTTATAGTGTGGTTAGTTGTGATTGTAGCAATTCTTACCTTATGATAATGGACAAAAAGAATAACAACGATACCAAGGGAAGGATAGATAACCTGAAAAGTGATATAGTAGAAATTGAAGCAGAAGATGAACCAGATTTTCATCACGTTGTAACAGATAACGATACTAGCTTAAATGTTTTTACTAAATTATTGTTCCAGTACGTAGATACCTTGGATGTTAGTAATTGTTATGTTTGTATGAAATTACCTGAATCAGTAGCAGAAGGTTTAACCTATCATCATTTGCCTTTAACTTATGGTATATCATGTAGGGGCAGATGTATCAAAGATTTGATTAGCGATTCTCAATTTGCGAGTTTTAGCGATTCGCAATTTGAGAATCGCTAATCACGATGTATCTAGAAAATCGCTAAGAATCTGCGATTACTTAAAAGTCTAAGAATATTCTGCGAATCCAAGTTATTGCGATTCCTTATTAGCGAAATTCGCAAATAAGGAATCGCAAAATCGGGAAGCAGCAATTCAGGTGCAGCTTGATGACATCACACCCAGGAAGTGGGAGTGATCTGCTGCACCTGAGTGCCTGAGGCTGGGTCAGAGGCTGTGAGGAGAGGCAGAGGAGTGAGCACAGCAGTCACAAACAGCAACAAGCATTGGCATAGCCAATAGGTCTCGCCTTTGGGACCTTATAAGTGTTTAGCCATGCAACAGTTGATGTTGTTGCACCAAGGATATTGTGCTGCATAACTAAACACTTATAAGGTCCCAAAGGCGAGACCTATTGGCTATGCCAATGCTTGTTTAGTTAAAAGCTTAGCAGTGAACTGTAGCTTTGTGTGCTGGGCGTTCTATAGCACAAGTTGTTAGTAGTATTTTAGCGTTCTCTGGAGCAGTCCAGTGTATTTCCGGTCTACTTGTTTAGTATCTTTGTCTGCGTATTACTTTTGCCCCATTATTGTAAGGCAGCTGTTTTACTTTGCAGCTGCGCACAATGTGCCCTGGCACGCGTGTTAATGCGTGTTTAAGGCAGCAGCATTGGTTATTTGTGACCTGTTGCTTTTTGAGCGGCTATAAAGAATGCCAAAGGTTGATTTTTACCCTTGTTAGTGAGCGTTTTGGGCCCTTGAGTTATGTTATAGTGGGAGCTATGTACTATATCTGATAGCGTTTGTGCTAGGCAACGAACACTTTCTGTTGTTGCTGGGGCCCCCTTCCAAATTCCTGTGTCTCTGCCCGTTTTAGAGAGCTTTAGAGGAATGCGCTCTTGGAGATAAGCGGAGAATTTATGGGGCGTTTGCATTGAACTCTGAAGAATCCCTGGCGTCCGCTTTGAAGTGGAGTGGGGTGCGGGGTTTTTATGGCCCTTCCATCCGTCTGCCGAGACGTGAGCTGCATATGGTGCCCTGCTCGAAGTGTCGTGGCCAGATATTTCCTGCTTGTGCTGAACAAAGGGGCTTGGTCTGCTATGAGTCCTAATAAAATATGCTGACTCATTGAAAGTTTTTCCCCCTGTGGGTGTGGGAAACCTTTTGGTCTAGGCCTGATTATGTGTTTGGTGTAGGCCTGAATATCTTTTGTGGTATCTGCTAAAAACCGGTGTCAGGTCTCGCATTTGCGAGAGTTAGAGCTACTGGCGTTGTAAAGACAATGTCCATCATTAAGCCATGCATTTTGTATTTATTGTAGGTATATCATAACATAAGACCCATCATAAAATCATACCATAGAATCCAACTCTAAGGAGCAAACGGAGAATATTTTATTGCAGCAGGAGCATCTGAAACACGAGGTATCATGCAAACAGCATGGTACCCAACTGAAACAGGTCAAAACAAGGATGTCCTTTAGTTAAGCACGACATCAACCAAAACCAAACAGAGCTACAAGTAATTATGCACTTTGTGCTGCACTTAAACACCTTTCTTCTTGTCATAAACAGCACAGATTTGTCTAGTCCTTCCAACACAAGAAGTTCAGCTGCCGTAAATAAATTTTATTGTTTCGAGCTATGAGAGGCGTCTTGTTAGTATATGTGCTAACTAATTTAAAAACATCAGGCGCCATCCTGCCTTAAGTATTGAAAAACTACAAATTCAGCCACAATGGTAAGGATAAAATAAAGCAAACAGTAATTACAAGATGAACAGTCTGTTAAAAGCTGTGCTACCACATGACAGCGTAATTGCATGATACGTGCCTTGATGGCATCTCCTACCTCAACTGGATCCTCTTTTAATCTGCCATTAATTCCCTTACACATTGTTTTATCTGCATTCCACATTGTCATTGCAGTGGCTCCTTAATTATGTATAAACTATCTATGTTGAAAGTGCAGTATATTACTACTAAGTGCTTGCTTTAACATAAAATTGACACAGAGACGCGTCTTCAGGGTGAAACTGTAGCAACAATGCAGGGCTGCGACGCAAACCTGCTACCCCGCCTCCTTTGCCCCAAAACCCGTTTGCGTCATGGTTTTGTACCGAAGGCAATAAAGGTGAGCCGGAATGTAAGAGAATGCACACGGTGAATAATATCAATAGACTAATGGAGTGTGCAGCTTTTCGCAGGGGCTGCAATGTCAATTTTGTACATTAGCGACATGGTCCTTCCCAATATTCAATTTATGCTACAAACTGCGAAATATCCCACACATATTGCGTGCTTCCGTAGCCATGCATATATACAAGGTTAGAATGCAATTGAAGAGTGGGCTCCAAGGCAGCAATTGCGCTGTCGGCCACTGTCTGTCTGGATGCTGCATGTCCTACAGTGGAACATTCCTCCCGGTGCAGCCCGCTGCATCAAAAAAAGCCAGAACTCTCCATATAAAATGAATAACATTTTATTTAGGACTGTCTTATTTGGAAGCACTGTTTATGTATGTAACATTAATGTGTCTTCCTCCTGCAGGAGCCAAGCCCTTCTCGTGCCCGCCATGCAACTGAGCGCTCGCCGACAGATCTAAGTTAGATTTTCTAAACCTGCCTATTGTGTATCTGACGGGTGGTGCTCGGTGGTTTAAAGCACCAAATATGCTGCTGCCCTGCCACTTTTCATCAATGCAGCTTAAGTCTCAGCTGTACCAGTGCCCCAAAAAGAAATATAACGAGGATTAGAAAATAAAAAAGACTTACAGGGCTGTCAAAGCTCTGTAACACAAGTGTTTATTGCAAAAGCAGGGTCTGGGGGAGGGGTGGTTTAGTGTGACGAACAGCGAGGGGTAGAAGGTGGTGGTCAGGGGAGAGCATGGGAGATTTAAGAAGTAACAAAATGCAAGCAGCAACGCGGGGATTGCGGAAGGTACGGGGTGATGAATTGATTTACGTGGACAAGGAGTAAACCACATGAGGTGGGACTAAATTTGTATTTTGTGCAGATTTATATGCCCGATGATGCAAGCGCAAGTGGGGGGGGGGGGGTTGTTGAGCTCGTGTTGCGATATAATGTCTACGCAAGAAAAGCATGCATCCTGCCTTATTGTCTGTATGAAGAGGTGGCCGTGCCGTGCAGAACAGAAGCAAGGCGCGGCCGTCAAACTTAAAGACAAAGAGCATCGTGGGGCACTGTAACAATGAGAACAAGCATTGGCCGCGCGGCCGTGAAACTGACACGGCCGCGCGGCCGTGAAAGTGAAAGTAATCGTGAGGAAGCTGGTTTTGGAAGTGCAAACAGTGGCTTTTGGTGGCGACCAGCTTGCGTTCACGCGAGCGTCCAGATGGCAAGGGAAGCCATATGGCGCCTGATCGCGCGTGCACGCTCGCGTGAACGCAGGCTAGTCGCCAGCAAAAGCCACTGTTTGCACTTCCAAAACCCGCTTACTAAAACTCTCGCCAGAGCAGCGCATGCGCTGGCTCAGGCGAGACCTAAAAATGGATTCCCAACACAAAGAGAAGGACAAGGAGAGGGCAGTGAGGAAGAGGAAAAACAAGTTCAGTGAAAGGGAGCAGGAGGTCTTGATTGAGGAGATGGTGTGCAACCATGAACTCCTATTTGGAAAAAAGGCACTCCGTGTACCTGAGTCCAGGAAGCGCAAAATCTGGCTGGCCATCCAGGAAAAAGTAAATGCTGTAGGTGTGACCCAGCGCACGGTCGAAGAGCTGAGGAAGAGGTGGTACGACATGCGCCAAAGGTCCAAAGAGAAGGTGGCAACCAGGCTGGCGCAGTCCAGGAAGACAGGGGTGGAACATCCACAGCAACCGACTCAACACCCCAGGAGGAGTTGGTGTAGAGCACCCTCCTGCCAGAAAGCATCAGTGGAGTGGCTGACATAGACAGCTCAGAGCCTGCAACCACCAGACAAGGTAAGAGGCATGCCAAATGCAGCCCGCCACAGCACCATCCCATCCCCACACACAGGAATGCACCCAACACACACTACAAATGCCACTCCGGTCCACTTATTCCAGCACACACAGCAATGCATCATGGGAGGCGCAGTCATAGGCACAACACAGTGGGGCAAGTACACACAGCAATGTTGAAGCAGTATGTGAGACCCTGTAAAGGCAGGAATGCTATAGATACCAGTTAGCCAATCCAAAATGTGAAAACTTTATTAAGTGAGAAATGTAGACAATGTCACAAAATCAATTTTCCCGCTTCATCCACAGCACAACCTGGGCCACTGGATGACAGTGCGGGAGATGAGGAGGTGGAAGATACAGCTGAACAGGCAGGGCAGGGGGAGCCAGAAGACAGCAGAGAGAGCACACCTGTCCCAAGGAGGAAGCGCACCATTGTGCCACCACTGCCACCCCTGGAGGCAGATACACAGTCCACAGGCGAGGAAGAAGCACAGGCAGAGCCAGGGCAGGGTGTGACACAGGTCCCGGCACAGGCCACACTGAGACATAGAGTGCATGGATATGGGAGACGCAGGCCACGTGCCAGCACCAGCTTTGGCACGGATGATGAAGACACAGTGTTTGCTGGACTGGAGGGCAGCATACTGCAGGTACAGCGCCTGCAACAGAAATCACTGCGGTCCATAAATCGGCAGCTGTGCACAGTGAACAAAAGCCTATGTCACATGGGGAGGGCATCATGGCCATGGCAGGTGCTATCCATAAATTGTGTGCCACATTCAAGAGGGACAAGGCAGACAGGCACAGACTGAGGCAACGTGCGGACAGCCGACTGCACAGCTACACCAAGGCGGTGAACCGCCTCTGCACTGCCACTAGCCAGCTGACACGTCGCACCATCAGCATGCAAGTGGAGATGTCCCACTGCTGCCAGGATGTGGCGAAAGGCCTGGTGCTGGTCACCAGTGCCGTGGAACACATGCAGACAGCCAACACAGGTGGCCCAGCACTTCGGGTCTCAGAGGATAGCGAGGAGGTATCCAGCAGGAGCAGCATGACACCACCAGTGCCTGTGCCAAGACGGCGCAGTGGGAGACAGGGACTACACATGTGGAGTCATGGGAGGCCAGTCAGCACCCAGAGCAGGCACCAGCAGGCCGCAACAGGAGAAGATGAGCTGCCCAAACTGAGTTACGCCAAAGGGTGAGGTAACCCATTACAACAGGACTCCTGGCTTGCTCACAGACCTGCACTGTGGACATAACATGTGCTACACATGGATGCATGGAGTCTCTCAGGCTGTGTGACGTATTCTATCCTGCATGTAAGGGCTGAAATAAACACAGACCTGAAACCAAATAACACATGCCTCATGTCATTATTACTCACCTAGAAGTAGTTATGGGTTATCTCATCCCGTCTCTGTCGTCCCGCAGCTGCCCCAAATCCAACTGCAGGTCTTCCAGGGGGGCATGGGTCTTCATCGTCAGAAGTGTCACTGTCTGACAGTTCAACTGGGATGCCTTTCCTCACCGCAATGTTGTGTAGCATTGCGCAGGTGGCCACAATCTTGCAGCTTGTCTCCGGGCTGTATTGGAGTGTGCCACCGCTTTTATGCAGGCAGCGGAACCTGCTTTTGAGGATGCCAAATGTCCGCTCTATTATGCATCGTGTTGCTTTGTGAGCACGGTTGTAACGCCGCTCCCTGGCTTTGGCTGGGTTCAGGTATGGCGTCAGGATGAACTCTCGCACCGCATAGGCACTGTCACCTGCAGGGACAATAATGAGAGGTCAGTCAATGGCCCACAGACCAGTGATGTACCTGTTTATGGGAGGTCAGACATGCACTTACCTAGGAGGTAGCCCTCACCAAACTCGCCAGCAGTGAGACGTCCGTATATCCCACTGTGCCTGAAGATGAAGGAGTCGTGGCTGCTCCCTGGGAATTTGGCAACAATGTCCGTGATGAGATGCTTGGCATTGCATACGATCTGAATGTTGAGCGAATGGTAGGACTTGCGGTTACGGTACACATATTCGTTGGTTGATGGGGGTGTGAGAGCCACATGGGTACCATCAATACAGCCAATTACGTTTGGGAAGTGTGCAATCTGGTAGAAGTCCAGTTGTGTCTGTTGTAAATCCTGTTGTGTGGTGGGGAATTGTATGTGGTTGCGTAGCCTTTGTACCATGGCATCTAGGAATGCACGAAAGAACCGTGACAGGCAACTCTGGGACACCCCACCTGCCACAGCTATCACCCCTTGGAAACTGCCTGTGGCCAGCAGGTGCAGTGAGCACAGTACCTGGACATGGGCTGGTATGCTTTGGGTCCTGCCTGTTGGGTGTTCCATGTGGGGTCTCAGCTCCTCTATCAAGTCCAGGATGCTCTTTGGGTCCAGCCTGTACTTGTTGTGGATCTCCTCCTCAGTTTGCATGAAGAGTGTGATGCGCACCCTAAACACCCGTTCTTGTATCATCCTTCTCTGTGCTGCCGCACGCAGTCGCAGCCTCCTTGCTATCAGGTAGAGTGAAGCCATTGTGGAAGTGGCTGGTGCATTGTGGGCCTCTTAATATAGCTTGCACCTGGTTACCACCTGGATTGTGTTGGTGTTAATTTTATGGTGCTAAATAGCGATTTCTTAGGATTTGCTATTAGCGAATTTTTGATACATTGCATTGCAATTCCTTACACAGCGAATTCGCAAATTGCGTATATCGCAAACATTTTGGAGCTGTTTGCGAATTCGCAAGAGGGATACGCACATTTTAAGAAATCGCTAAATAGGAAATCGCTTATTTAGCGATTTCTTATTTTGCACTGCGAATATTGCTCATACATCGGGTTTTCGCTTTTTGAGGTCGCAAACGCTGTTTTTTAGCGAATCGCTATTTTTGCGACCTCAAAATCGTTTGATACATCTGCCCCGTAGTGTACTAACTAGTTTATTTTATAGAACAGGGAAACTTCAGTATTATTATTCAAATATAGATGTGATATTTTCAGAGGTTCCTATTCGAAAGAATCTGAACCCAGTGCTTAGTAGTCAAGATGCACAGTTTATGGGAGAATTTTTCTTAACGATGAAGTCAATAGACATAACACATGCACATAGAAGCAATCTAACATGTTCATTGCGTGAAGAAGAAAAGATATTTTTAAACTTAGTTGAAGTTAGAAGACAGAATTTCCAAAAGAAAGCGTCTGAGCATAAAGCTCATCTTCCACCTTGGGCTGAGAAAGAGGGTATTTACACACCTGGCAAGGCTCAAGCTGCTATGGCTCTCGATTTTGTAAAGACAGGTAAAATTTGTCTTCATAGGTTAAAAACTGAATATAACAATGCTTTTATTGGTACCAGTGAATGTGAACACAATTTCTTAATTCTTGGAGGTTGGGGACTAAAAGGAGGAACAGATTCAGTTTTTCCTGGAATATATTATGTGTGTGGGAATAAGGCTAACTTTAGGCTTCCTGCACGGTGGTATGGAAGTTGTTATTTTGGAATAGTTTTTCCAAAAATATACCACGTAAAAAGAAACACTGGGAGCAATGAAAATAATAGTGAACTAACACGTAGAAAGAGAGCTAGTTTTTCAGAAATTGTAGGTGATATATTTGGTGCATTGATACCTTCAGTGGGAGTAATTCTGAACTCAAGGAGAATATGTAAATTATCTACAGTGGTTGATCGTTTATCAACGGATACTGCTGGAGGATTTCTAATGATTAATGCGGAGATGGTTGCGATTAGATCTATGGTTATGCAAAATCGACTTGCTCTTGATATAATATTAGCAAAAGAGGGCAGAGTCTGTAAATTGTTGAAAACAAAACATTGTTGCACATATATTCCGGACAAAAGTACAGAAATCGGAACATATATAAAGAATATTACTAAACTTGAGAAGGAACTGAAACCACTGGAAGTTGATAGTGTATGGGAAAGATTGACAAATAGCATTGCGTCAATTGGTACCTGGTTTACTAATGTAGGGAAAGGACTTATAGGTCAAATAATAGTACCCTTAGTAGGGATAGCAATAACAGTATTGTCAATAATGATATGGTGCAAATGTTGTAAAGAGAAGGAAACATATAGGGTGACAGGAAGAGGCAAGAAAAGAAAATTTGAAGAGATTGAATTAGAAGAACTAAGAAGTGAAATTTACAAGAAATTGAAGGGAAAAGATAAGAATGGACAGTGTAAAAATGAAAATGTGACTGAAATATGTTAAAGCTGGCATCTGGTTGTAGGTAATTTTGATGGCTCAGAAACGCCATCAGAGAGGGGATTGATGGAGAAAGGACTCACAATGAGACTTGATCGGAAGCAATTCTCTCACAGTATTAATTAATTTGTACTAAAACCGTGTAATGTCTTTATTAATAATGAGCAACACAAACATATTTTATCTAGAAGATGCTTGCCTATGTGTTTTCCGCTAATAAGTAATCCTTTCTAATCCAAAATGGCAGCTAAAACGCGGGAATTCTACTGCGCATGTGTCAACCATGTCACATGGTATGACGTTTTTCTTTGCTTGGAGGGAATCTTTTGCTCTTGTGCAGTGTATGCTAAAATGGCCGCTTTAATGTTCTCACATGCTAAAGCTTTCGCATTGCTGCAATTAATAATGTGGTATTCTAACGCTACTAATGCGGGATAGACATTTATAATTAAATGGGATTAGGGTAGAAGTAGGAGGTATACAGTGAAAACATTTATTTATGATTTTAATATGTTTCTTCTTTGATTTTCTATTAGTTCGTATAGTGGTCCTGGGTTGGCTAAACAGCAGCTCGAGAGTCATGTGACCTGCGCATGCGCTCTGAAAACTAACAAAGCAAAGCGATGAAGTCAACTTGGAGGATGTCCAAGGACATGACCCGCTGATCACCTTCAGAGTTCAACTAAAATGTCCTATGAAATGATACATTTTGTATATATTTTGTATTAATATTGTTGTGAAACGGGTGGGAAATAAAGCAAATGTATTAATTGAGAGGGGCGGGATTCTAAAACAATGGGCTTAAGAAAATTGAACTAAATTGACATGGTGTGAGGATCAACCCCCTGTCCAATCAGAATTAGTGGGACCATAAATTTGAAACATTAATGGGAGGTACATGGGCATAGAAGGGTATAATAGATATAGAGTTAGCAAATTAGAGAGCAGATGGACATAGATGCGGTAGCAGAGAACCGATGCTATTGCAGAACAGAACAGACTGAACCGCTGTCCGAAGAGGTCGTGAGGTTGGGGCGGCGGACCATATTAGAGGGAGACGCGGAAGAAACCACGAGGAGGAATGAAGTGTCAGAGAGGGGAACGACGCGTCGTTGGTAGAGAGGTCATCTATCCTGTCCTGAACCTGGTCCGGAGGTCTTGGTCTTCATCCTTTCTTGGGGACCCTCTTTACAACTCCTTGGCCAAGGGGTTTGGTTTTCACACCTTTAGGTAACTATAAATGCGTAATCTTTAGTTTGTACTGCAGTCTCTATCTTCTCCTTTCTGAGGGACCGTCATTTGTGATTAATAGGTGATTATATAGTGTGCTTCCTCCTTGATATGCGATTAAGTACCAAGTGGCTTGTATTTTACTCTGCTAAATATTTTAGATAAACATTTTAAAACTTCCTGAGTCAGTGGTTATTTCAGGTGTTTGATGAAAATATGTTTGCATGATCTCATATCAACCCCAGTTATCAAAGGTCCATTGGTAAGTCATTACTCTTTGATCAGAAAAGGTAATTGGTAGCAGGGATTTTGATAAAGAATACAACTGACTCCCACCAGCGGTGATTACTAATTAGTGTAAATGAATGGGCCCAGGTGAGTATCTAGTGTATGAATGCTTGTTACTAGTAACCCGCTGGATCAATGTCCGACTGCCCACAGCAACCTAGGTCAAATTGTTGCAGAGCAAATGAAGAAAACAGAAGGTACATGTAACAATTTGAAATTATAGTAATGTCACTCTGTCTTTGGGCATGATTACAGTAGATGTATGCTGAATGATGTTCACAGTGAATATAGTTTTCTGCTTGAACCAGTCTCCCAACAGCAAAAAACAACATGAAATTGAGCAATGCAACTTTTTAGTGAATTTTGTGAATTTTGCAATATTCAAAATTTGCAAAAAAAAATTCATATAGGACTAGGGTGTGCCAAATTGTAGCATTTTTCTAAAGCAGTACTAATTGTAAATACGAGTAAGCTGGCTAGATCCTGCTTATGGACAACTGTCAGATATGATGCAAGTTCTTAACGCCCTGTGTCCTCCCAGTGAAATCTAGAATATTTCTCTGAGTACACTGCTTCACAGCCTCCTAGTTTTATGTTGTGTTCTTCTTCCACCACAACTTGTTTTAACCTACGCTGTGGTACAGAGTTATCTCAACATACTGAATAACAGTATTAGAAACACTAGGGGCATATCTACAAGGGCTTTATCTCCGCTTTTTGGCTTAAAAGCCAAAAAGCGGAGATAAAACTATCGCCCTATTTACAAGAGGGTGCTAACATGCATAATCGCATGTTAGCACCCTTTTCCCTAACGCCTCCCTTTGCATCTCTAATGAGATGCAAAGTGGGCGTACCCTGGATGGACTACCTTGCAAATATCGCTGATGTTCACATCGCGATATTTACAAGGCAGCCCACAGAACTATAGCAGACGTTAGATTTTGGCGAAAACGGCCGTTTTCGCCAAAATCTAACGTCTGCTAAAATCCTGACTTACCTATGTTAGACATAGGGGTGGATTATGCTGATACGACCACAGGGTCGTATCAGCAAGGTTATCGCCGTTTTGCAGGGAACATCGCTGGAAAACCAGCGATGTTCCCTGCAAAACGGTGATAACCTCGCTATCTCTGGAATTTTTATCGCCCTGGAGAAACGCGTTGTTAATAACGCGCTACCAGGGCGATAAATTCCAGAGATAGCCTGCGATAGGAATATTATCGCTAAGCACGGCCAGCGATAATTATCGCTGGCCGTTGATAATATGCCCCACTAGTTTCTTCATTGTGGAACACTACTAGGACTGAAACAATGAGCACTTCTTCTTTGCAGATATTACTTGATTGATAGCACCTTGAAACTTGTTCTGTCACTTCAAGAATGCTGTTAGCAGTTAATCCGTGTTTGACTTAAGCTCAACGTTTGATTTCTGTATGTCTCTGCTCGGAGTGACATTGTCACCAAAATATAATCTCAAAGAGACCTCATGTCGGGGAGGCGCGTGGAAGCGGCGAGACAAGATGGCCTCTTCCTAGAGCCGCTCTGTGACTCTGGGACTCTGACGGAGTTGAAGGGCTTATTTCCCGATTATGGTGCGACGACCAAATGATGGATTAGCACATCGGAAGTAGTGTGGAGCGCTGAGGCAAGATTTTTAGACCTTCAAAAGGTCTCTTTGGGCATTTGTTCTTCCTTTTTCTCCGCCTCTATGGTGCCTCACATTGCGGCCGCCATTTTGAGAGTCTGCATCTCTCATTTTTCCTCAGACGTCAGCATTGCGGAAATGCCCTTCTGGTCGGCGTCTCTTGGCCAATTGCGCTAGTTTCACTGCAGCTGAGGCTATTTTGCTTTGAAAAATGTTTTTTTTAGCAACGGATAACTCTTCCTGTCATCAAATGCCCATACCTTCTTCTTTTATGTAACTCAGGATATATACGCAGACTTCTACAGTCAGGATCCTCGCCCGAGTTATTGCGCATTTTCCAGTCATACAGCAGTGTTTGTGGACTTAGATTATTGCGCCCTATCTGATTTAACTATTCAGTCTTGTCGAAATATCTTGATTCCAATATGGATTCCTTGCATACAAACAAGCCCCATGGGGCTACTGGCTCTACTACGAGTGGTCGTAAGGATTCGGTCGGCAGTACCAACAAACGAGCTAAAAAGGACCCGTCCTCCCCAATGAAATCGCCTGTTCCTCTGACTCTGGAGGACATTATGGATGAACTGAGAAATATTCGACCTTTTATGACGGACACCACTGCGACACTACAAAGAATTGAGGAGAAATGGTCCAGTCTGGACTCAAGGCTTTTGGATGTCGAAAAAAAGATTAGTGACGCACAAGATGTTGTTGCCAAAGTTGACATTCTTTCCCGTGAGGTTGCGCAACTTAAAAAAACTACAGAAGATTTGGTAAATCGAAATAGGCGCAACAACCTGAGGGTGTATGGAATTCCGGAAGGCTCTGAAGGCTCTGACATGATCTCTTTTCTGAAAAATCAAGTTCCTCAGATAGTTGGTTTGCCGAAAACAACAGACCTCAACATCCAAAGGGCTCACAGGATTGGCCCCCAGAATACATCCTCATCCAACAAACCTCAGGGAATTATTGCATATTTCCTACTACACTGATCTCATGGCGATTCTCAACGCTGCTAAGCAACATAAACAGATGCTTTGGTCAGGCCACAAAATTTTCTGCAGCCAAGATGTATCTAAGCCAACTGCTAATTGTCGTAAAGAATTTCTAGACCTCAGACCTACATTGCGATCTATGAATGCCTGTTATGGTCTTATTAATCCCTGTTTCTTCAAAGTAACCTACAAGGACAGAACTTTCACTCTTGAGGATCCTGCAGAACTGAGGAAATGTATTTACGTTCACAAAGGAGAAGCTATGGAACTGAGCAAAACTTAATCGCTTTCTCACATGTTCTCTTTTTGTTCCACAGGTCTCCCTCTCGTATCTTGTTCGACGTTGATGTCCCTATTCGCGTTGTTTATCTGTTGTGTTGTCTAGGCTTCAATCCGTTGCGTTGTTTCCCTCATTGTTCGGTATGTTCCCTTCCATTGTGTTGCTTATGTTTATGTTTCATGATTACAGTCATCCGATTTTTCTGTTGTCATTAAACTTGTTCCTTCCCGGTTTCCCCTATTTGGGGCGGCCTCTGTCCTTCTCGCCCCCTCCTTCATCATTGTTCTTTTTGTTTGTGACCTTTATGGCTAAAGTCTTTGGGCTTTGTGTCATCTTTTCTTCGATTACATCTCAATGGAGACTGCGTTCTTCTTTCGCTCCTCCTGCCTATTCCCTATATCCCCTCCTTTTTCCCTTTTCTTTTTCCTTTCCTCTACGTCCTCCAGCTTATTGCAGCTTCTTTCCGTTTTTTTGTATATGTTCTGGTACATCAGGTTGTCTGCTTTATTCTCCTTCTTAAATCCTTATTTTTTCTTATTCCCTGGCTCATATCTGTTTTTCTCTTACTTCGACTATCTTTCCTTCAGGAATTGTACTACTTTCCGATATTTTGGTTTCTGCAGTTCAATTATTCTATTTATTTTAAGTTTCATGTATTTTTTTGCACAATTTTGAAGAAGTGTTTTCGATGAGTGGATTACGTATTATTTCATGGAATGTTAAAGGTATCCGTAATCCAGTGAAAAAACAACGTGTATTATCCCATCTTGCTAAATTGAAATGTCATGTAGCGCTATTACAATAAACACATCTTAAAGAGCAAGATTTACTTTCCTTGCGCAAATTGTGGGTTGGACATGTTTTCTGTTCCCCAGCAGTTAACAATAAGAATGGTGCAGTAATTCTGTTTCACAAGTCACTGAATGTTCTTTTGCAAAATGAGGTCAAGGACGATAATGGTAGATGGCTTTTATTGAATGTTAAGGTTAATAATAGTCAATTCTCTCTCTGTAATGTATATGGCCCTAATGGCACTGATTTGGTGTTTTGGAATGAGTTCTCTACTCTCCTCTCTTCTCATTCCTCAGAAAATTTGATTTTGGGAGGGGATTGTAATCAACTTATGGATCCTTTTTAAGACCGGAAATCTCAAACCAAATTCATCCCAAATAGAATGCAAAAGTCCATCCACAAAGCTATCACATCTAGAGGGTTATTGGGTGCATGGAGAGTTTCCCACCCTGATGTCTTGGAATTTTCCTTCTTCTCCCTGCTCACAGGTCTCATTCACGAATAGACTACATATTTCTCACCCAATCTTCTCTTCAATTCATGACTAATGTTGAGATTGGCTCTATTCTTATCTCTGATCATGCCCCAGTCATTTTAGATATGGACTATCCCACTTTCACACCTTATCACGCCGTTGGCGTTTTAACAATGCCCTTTTATTAGATACTCAATTTGTTGAACAATTTTCGCTGTTTATACAAGAATTTTTCAGTACTAATCTTTCATCTGATTCACAGTTTAATTTTATTTGGGATGCTTTCAAAGCCACCGCTAGAGGATTTATAATAGATTTTGTTTCCTGGAAAAAAAAGAAGGCGCTTAATGATGCAACATTAATTTTAAAACAAATTAAGAATCTAGAGCATGAATATTTTGCCTCAAACCATCCTGACACTTTATCCAAACTCCTTAAAGCTAAAATACAATACAATAAACAATCCTGGGATAATGCTTGTAGCAATCTCCTTAAATGTAATGCTAAAATGTACGGAGGTCGTAACAAAGCTGGCAAATCCCTAGCCATCTACCTTAAAATTAAAAAACAGAAGTCCAAGATCGTTGCCATCACAGATAGCTCAGGAATCAGACATATTTACAGATTCTAAGATTCTTGAGTGTTTTACTGAATATTACACTTCCCTCTACACTCCAGAGTCAACTCCTTCTGCTGACCAAATTGAATCATTCTTCCAAACCATCCCCAAACCCTCCGATAACCACGTTGATTTAACATCCCTCGATAGCCCAATACTAGAACAAGAAATCATAAATGCTATTAATCAGCTTCCAAAAGACAAGACACCAGGCCCAGATGGTTTTACTGTACGTTTCTTCCTTCATTTCAAGCAACTTATGGTCCCTCAATTGTTACTCCTCATAAATAATTTTTTAGCCTCTGGTAGAACACAAGGTTCCTTCACTCAAGCGATGCTCTGTTTGATCCCTAAAAAAGATAAAGACCCCTCTCATTGTAAGAATTACAGACCCATTTCCCTTATTAAAACGGATTGTAAGATCTATGCCAAATTACTAGCCCTTCATATAAATCAGGTCATTCCGGACTTAATCAATATATATCAGTCAGGATTTGTGAAAGGACGTTCGATTACAGATAATTCCAGGACTTTTCTAAACATTATTCATTTAGCCTCCAAGTCAGATTCACCAGTTGACGCAGTTACGTTAGATGCCGAAAAGGCCTTTGATTGAGTTAATTGGGAATTCATTTTCGGAGCATTAAAATGGCATGGCTTCAGCCCTCCCATCCTTTGTTACATCCAGTTGCTATACCCTGCACCCTCCACCTCCATTTGGGTGAACGGTTGTCAATCCAAATACTTTTCACTCCACAGAGGCACTAGGCAAGGATGCCCGCTATCCCCACTTTTATTTATTCTTGCCCTTGAACCTTTTTTTGAAAAACTGCGCCGTTCTTCTCAGTTTATGGGATTCCAATTCAAACACATGGAAATTAAATTTACGACATACGCGGACAACATTTTATTATACCTCTCCAACCCCATTACCTCTTTGCCAGCATTTTTTTCTTTGCTTAAGGAGTACTCTCTAGTTTCTGGTTACAAACTCAATATTGACAAATCTGAGGTTTTGCCATTAAATAAACGTTGTTTTCCCGATATGTTTAAGGATACGGGATACAAGTGGAACTCAAAAAATATTAAATGCTTAGGTATCCTGTACACTAACAATATTAAAGAAACCATTAAAATTAACCTTGCAGATATCCTTATAAAACTTTCAGCACTCATTGATAGTTGGTCCCCTTTATTTTTGTCCTGGTGGGGTAGAATAGCTACAATTAAAATGATGTTGCTTCCGATCATCAATTTTTATCTCTCCATGCTCCCAGTCACTCTCCCGCTGTCTTTCTTTAAGGTCATTTATCGTTCCTTGACTAAATTCCTATGGAATAATTGTAAGACCAGGATTTCACTAATTCGACTTCAACAGCCCAAAGATCTAGGAGGGGTTAATTTTCCTAACCTTAAGTGGTACCACTCTGCATTTACCTTGAAACAAGTTTGGACCTTTCTCTCGGACTCCTCACATGCACCATTGACGGCCTGGAGTTCATTAGAACAATCCCCATTTACACCATTGTTTTTTGCTGCTCTCACTCGTTTTTCTCAGCCCCCTAGACGTTTTTTCTCTCCTACCCTTACCCACTCTACTGCAGTTGCCACCTCCTTGTTTAAAGTTCACCTTTCTCAATGGGATAATTTTGCCCATACTCCTGTGTGGTACAACAAACATTTAAAGATTAATAACAGAGCCCTATTTTGGAAAGAATGGATTGATAAAGGCATCATTACATTTGAGCACTAGTTGAATGACGGATCTTTTATGGACTTTTCGGAGATCCAAGGAAAATATGACATATCCCCTTTACATGCCCCTCATTACCCTCTTCTCAGATCTTCTATAATTCAAATCCAATCCCAGAACTCTTCCTCAGACTCACACGATCAGATACCCATTCCTTCTCTGGACTTCTCTACTCAGTTTAAGGCATCCGTTATTTATAAGATTTTGTCTCGCCCTACGGTTATGAGAATCAAATCCAATGTAGAAATTTTGTGGGAAAATGATTTGGCACAAGAACTCTCACTTCAGACCTGGGGATCCATATGGACTAAAATACACACCTCCTCACGATCAGCAAGTACAACGCAGACTTTATATTATTTCTATAATAGGCTTTTTCTTACCCCTACAGACCTCTATAAGTTTAAGTTGTTGGATACCCCGACATGCTGGTCTTGTCCTCACAGAAATAGCGATTTACTTCATATGTTCTTTCTCTGCCCTTTAGTTAAAAGTTTTTGGTTACTCATTTGGAAGAAATTGAATGAAATTCTAGTCACCAATATTCCATTTGACATAATCCACGTTTTTCTGGGTGGCTCATCCCCTATTTGGAAGTGTGGGTAAGTTTATTGACTTGTTTATAGCTATTACCTTCCAGATTATTACCACGAATTGGAAGGATACTGCTAAACTCTCGTATCAAGCCTGGTGGAACCTGCTGTGTCATCATCACAGACTAGACCCGTGGTACTCATAGTACGGCCCGCGGGCCGCCAGCGGCCCGGCAGGCCTTCATTGGCAGCCCACGTACCTTGCCTTGCAGTTTCCACGGCCGGCAGTAAACACAGAAGATGACCGCAGGAGCATACGTAGTGAATATGTATTAAATAGGTATTCACTATGTATGCTCCTGCGGCCATCTTCTGTGTTGACTGCCGGCCTCTGTGACGTCAGGGCACCTTCGGAAAGCTTCTCAAAAGGCCCTTTAAATGTCAGCTGTAAGCACTTTCACAGCTGACTTTTAAAAGGGCCTTTTGGGAAGCTTCCTAGTTTGGACAAAGACAGATAGAGGCGCAGAGACAGATAGAGGCGCAGAGACAGATAGAGGCGCAGAGACAGATAGAGGCGCAGAGACAGACAGAGACAGAGACTGGGACAGGGACAGAGACGGGGACAGGGAGAGAAAGGGACAGACAGGGACAGACAGAAAGAGATAGAGACAGGCACACAGAGAGACAGGGACAGAGATAGAGCCAGAGACAGGGACAGACAGAGACAGGGACAGACAGATAGAGACAGGGACAGACAGACAGATAGAGACAGAGACAGGGACAAACAGACACAGGGACAGACAGATAGAGACAGAGACAGGGACAAACAGAGACAGGGACAGACAGATAGAGACAGAGACAGGGAAAAACAGAGACAGGGACAGACAGATAGAGACAGAGACAGGGACAGGGACAGACAGATAGAGACAGGGACAGACAGACAGGGATAGACAGATAGAGACAGGGACAGACAGAGACAGGGACAGACAGATAAAGACAGAGAGAGGGACAGACAGAGACAGGGACAGACAGACAGGGACAGACAGACAGGGACAGACAGAGACAGGGACAGACATATAGAGACAGAGACAGGGACAGGCAGATAGAGACAGAGAGAGACAGGGACAGACAGATAGGGACAGGGACAGACAGATAGAGACAGGGACAGACAGATAGAGACAGGGACAGACAGATAGAGACAGGGACAGACAGACAGGGACAGACAGATAGAGACAGGGATAGACAGAGACAGGGACAGACAGATAGAGACAGAGACAGGGACAGACAGAGACAGGGACATACAGAGACAGACAGATAGAGACAGGGACAGGCAGATAGAGACAGGGACAGACAGATAGAGACAGGGACAGACAGATAGAGACAGACAGGGACAGATAGAGACAGAGACAGGGACAGATAGAGACAGGGACAGACAAATAGAGACAGGGACAGACAGACAAGGACAGACAGATAGAGACAGGGACAGACAGAGATAGGAACAGACAGATAGAGACAGGGACAGACAGAGACAGGGACAGACAGAGACAGGGACAGACAGAGACAGGGACAGACAGATAGAGACAGGGACAGGCAGATAGAGACAGGGACAGACAGATAGAGACAGGGACAGACAGATAGGGACAGGGACAGACAGATAGAGATAGGGACAGACAGGGACAGACAGATAGAGACAAGGACAGACAGGGACAGACAGGGACAGACAGGGACAGGGACAGACAGAGACAGGGACAGACAGAGACAGGGACAGACAGATAGAGAGAGAGAGACGGAGACAGATAGAGAGAGACAGAGACATAGATAGAGACATAGACAGATAGAGACATAGACAGATAGAGAGATAGAAGTTAGAGAGACATAGAAGATAGAGAGACATAGAGATAGAGACATAGAGATAGAGACATAGAGATAAAGACATAGAGATAGAGACATAGAGACATAGAGATAGAGAGAGAGATAGAGAGAGAGAGAGAGAGAGAGAGAGAGATAGAGAGACAGAGAGAGAGATAGAGAGAGATAGAGAGACATAGAGAGAGAGATAGCTAGAGACAGATAGAGAGAGAGATAGAGATAGCTAGAGAGATAGAGAGAGAGATAGAGATAGCTAGAGAGAGATAGAGCGAGAGATAGAGAGATAGATAGAGAGAGAGATAGTGAGAGAGATAGTGAGAGAGATAGTGAGAGAGATAGTGAGAGAGATAGAGATAGAGCCAGATAGAGAAAGATAGAGAGGGATAGAGATACAGAGAGATAGAGAGAGAGAGAGAGGGAGAGAGAGAGAGATAGATAGATAGATAGATAGATAGATAGATAGATAGATAGATAGATAGATAGATGTGTGTATGCCGGGTCTGGTGGCTCAGTGGACGAATGCGTCTGCTGCAGGGGCCTGTGTTCAACCTCATGGTCACAGTTTTTTTTTTCTTGCTCTAGCCCCGCCCCCCTCCCCCACTGACCCTGCCCCCACCGGTGCAGCCCTCGGACACAAACCACACTGTAAATTTGGCCCCCGAGAGAAAGTTTGTGAGTACCCATGGACTAGACCGTGCACACGCCACTTCTTTACCCTTATTGATTAAAAGAGATCTACTTTGGTTACCACTCACGACATTTCTATCTAGGACGGCTGTTTGACCTACTTCAAATGTACTTAGTTTTGTACCTTCTTATGATATTAGATCTAGTAAGTTGTTATTGATACTTCTGCATTATTGCTCAGCTGCTTCCTATTTTCCCCCTCTCCTCCCTTCCTCCCCTTCTCACCCTTACTTTAAAATGCTAAACTGCAAATGTTTTTTGTACAGGTTTAGACGGTTCAAACTGGCTTTGATCATACGAGTCTTAATATTGTTCTCACCCGTTGGTTTTGTTATAGTCACTTTCCTCAATTTAGGGTTATAGTACTGTTTGAACCTTGCTTGTATATTGTATACTGATGTTTTACTTTGTGTATCATCTCAATAAAGCATTCTAATCTCAAAAAGAGACCTCATGTCCTAAACGTTGTTCCCAAAAATATTGCTCAATAGCAATTATTAATAGAAATTCTACACCTAGAGGGTAGATATTTTTGTCAACAATATCAAGGAAATTGTATTTCTCGAATTTTTAAGAGACTGCATCATATTTTTACATTATGTTTGTTGCTTGATCTACATGTCAAATGTTTTCATGGCTAGGCTTGTGCACAGAGTCTTAGAGCCAAACCAGACCCTTATCTCAGCTCTGGCCCAGCTCGCCCTATTAATTTGCCGCTTTTTGTAACTTGGGCTTAATATACGGGCCTTCAGTCACTTGCTAGACTGATTTGTAAAAGACGAGGGCTGGAAACATGGAGCCCTGCCTACACACATTGATTTGACATCTTTACCATCAAGGCTTCTCGTAGCAGAGATGAAGAAGAGTGTGTGCCCTGAAAATACATTTAAAATAAGTGATCCAAGGGCAGGGACCCCAGGCAGTTGTAGTTTATGTCACCAAAGTCATGAGCTCCCAGGGAGAACTATCAGGTCCAGGTGGGAAGGGCAGGGGTGTAGGTCTGGGGGTGGGGAGGTGGGGAGAATGGGGGGAACGATGGAATGTTTGGGGTGTGACATCCCCTAAATGAATTCTTGGCTTGGTGGATGTGTCTGGGGTTCCTGAGTCTGGTCTGTTATTTCTGTGGCGGTTTTTCTTGTCGATCTCATTTCATTGAGAGCTTGTTAACTTCATTTTTAGGAGTGGAACCATAAATATATATTGTGATTGTAATAATTTCCCATGAACACACAAGAACAACAGAACGCAAGCCGCTTTTATTCAATGTGCTTTGTTTGTCGCACTATTTTTTAGTGCAAAATGCACTTCACATAAAAAAATTGACATGAGAACGCATTTTGTGTTCAAATATAGCACTAAAGGACGGATTTGCATTTTGTGTGATATTGTGTAATTTTGTGTCATTTACCCTACAATTTGCATAATTATGCACATTTCACATACCTGCTATTAACCCAACACAATAAGACTATGTAGGATAATAGTAAAAATGGGTAAATGGGATAAGAGAGAAAACAGAGACACTGGACATCACCACTCGGACTCGTTACTGTGCTGTCCACAGACGTTTGCATATTTAAAGGCAAATAGGATAACTTTAATAGTTTGTTATTAAAGCAGAGCATTTGGTGTTAACAGTAGATATGATATATTTTAAGCAAGCCTCTATGTTCCCATCTCTCTGTTCTCTTAAAGTGAAGGTGAAGCTGATGCAACCCTCCATCTCTGTTCATAAGATAACTATCTTCTATTTCACCAATGTGCACTCTCTGGTGGTGATATGGTTAGTTTCTACCTGGTATGATTGTGCAGCTAGAAGTAAATTAGCATTAGTAACTACTCTGTGGTTCCTATATTTAGCAACATACATATATCACGTATATAGATACGTCTTTTATCTTGCTCATAATCATATGAACATGTCAAGATATTCAGAAGATTTTTGTGCAATTATCTTTCCCATTCCTTCTCAAGAAATAACATAGACTATTTATAAAAACTCTGGGTTAAGTCTATCCATGTTAAATCAAATGTTTGAGAAATAGTTCAAAGTTTGTTTTCTTTCAAAACCACTTGATTTCATAAATACTTCTCTGAATTCCCAAATGTCTTGGAGTACTCAAACATTAATGTGGATTCCTTCAAACAAAAACAAAAATCCAATCTCAAGGTTCTGACTGCAGCAACATTGTAGCACGACTGCCTAGCAAAGACAGCATTAAACATGATAGAAGTCATACACAATGATCCAAGATTGCCACAGGCCATCTCAAAACAATCTGAGAGTCAGTGGCGGCTCCTCCACTGAGACGGAGGAGCGTCGGCCCACTGCTTTTTGCAGTGTAAAAAAAGGAAAAATAAAATGATAATAACTCGAAGTTATTATCATTTTATTTTCTCCTGTTGCGGCATCTTTGCGGGGCGGAGCTGCTCTCAGAGCAGGGGGAGGAGTAGTTCACACTCCCTATGTGAGCATGAATGTTTGGCCAGCCGTCTCGGGCCGGCCAAACAGTCATGCGCACTTTGCATCTTCTCCACCTAGGCTGCATTACAGCCTGGGTGGAGAACATGCCCACCCCTCCAGCCCCTGGCTGAGCGTCGAAACACAGCACTCAGACCAATCACAAAGTTGCATTGCAGCGTTGTGATTGGCTGGGAGGAGTCTGGGGGCCCAGGTGCTTCCTGTTTCCCCCAAGAAGCCAGGAAGAGGACCTAGGAGAGGCGGTGGCCGGCAGCCTGGGAAGTAAGTGATTATTTTTTTTCTACTCCCACTCCGCCCCACTGCTGCTTCCTGGTAGCAGCCGCCACTGCTGAGAGTTCAAGGATTCTTAGGAATTGTAGTTTCATTTTCAGGCATCTTTCCATACTGCGTTCTCCACAGATGAGAAGTTTTTCGCTAGGCGCCGTCGACATTCAATACCACCACCAGCCTTTCCTTCCTTGGAATGAAGTCAGCGCCAGCAGGTCTGGAGTACTACACCCTCTCACCCAACAATTCCTGATTGGTATTTAACATACCCTGACAACTCCTTGACATAGAACACAAAAGTCTATATGGAAATTGAACCCCCCTCTTTTCCTAATCCGGAAGCCGGGGAGTTGTTGCCATACTCATTGCATCTACTCCAGTCTCTTGAACTTCCTCGTCCATCCATCAGTAAAGTCAAAACTAGCGGCTCAGGAATGAAATGTGTTTATCCAACATATCTGCAACATAGATAAATTACTCAATAAATACCCAACCGGTCAGTATTAAATTCTTGGACACCGCAGTGGGGGAAGTCTTCCATTGATCTGTGATGCTAAGCTTGTAATTTCTGCAGGTGGGTTTGTTAAATTACAAAAGCCGGGTTGTTCTCACTTCACCTTCTAGTACACTACAGTAGGTGTGAGTCCCACTCCAGCAGAACCCATAAATAAGAAAACATACATGTCAATGGGTCAGTGAACTTCAAACCATTTCCTGTGGTTAGCTGTATACGCCAAAGCAATCGCCCTTGTGGCACAGGCACTAAGTTGCTGATGTTTACCTTGTTTTATTAGAAAAGCCAAGAAGGCACAAAACTGTGAAACTGGACAGTGCAACAAGTAGTGAGGGCAGTTCCTGTGGGGGTAATACTAGGGAACATTTGAGCACCATTGTGAGGAGCTAGAACAACCTCTACTCAGACTGCATGAGACGTCTAGATAATTGGGAAAATGGACTTGGCTTTCCAGTGAAGTCGAAAAAGCACTTAACAATTAATTTATTTGCAGCTGTATGAAGTAAGGAAGGGGATCGAACAGCAAACATAGATAATAGCAACATTGGAACACAGACACATTTAGGGGAAGGAAAATCCTATGCTACAACATGTATGGGGGGTGCATGCTTTTCCAAAATTACTAAAATCCGGTACCGCCGGAGCTTCCCCGTAGTAGCAGCCATCGCAACAGTGCACATATGCAGTCAGAGCCAGGCTGGCCAATAGGAAAATTGGGAGATGTCACAAAAAGTGTATGCTACTGGAAGGTCAGTGGGGCTGCAGCAAAGGCGGTTTTTGTCTGGCATCCAACTGTCTCTGAGGCAGAACTCTTCCTGCGGTAATCAGAATATTTCAGGCCCCCAAGCGATAAGAAAGGCTTGGGCGGCAGGTAATAGTAATTTTTAATGTATATTGAATTAATAATCAACTGTTGTTGTGGTCACCTCTACATTAGCCAGACAGCGCCACCTTGTGGCAAACTGCCACAAACGTCATGCTGACATTTAAGTGCTGGTGCCGAGCACCGGAAACCACGGGCTCAAATTAAGCCATGCAAATAATTGTGTATATGCCGGGATGAGATAAAGTTAATTCTAGTTTAATGTATGCAGAACCATGAAGCAGCATAATCAAGTAATTGAGGTTGGCACAATTGAGAAGTAAAAGTTTATAAACATGGTTGCATGTCCATAATCGATGTAAACAGCTTTGAATTCGTCAAGATGCATTCTTTATGTTGGGTTTTTGTTTTTGTCATTATTCTGGAGTTTTGTCATTATGACAAAAATCCTTTTGTCATTATCACAAAACCCCAAAATAGAGAATGCAGCTTGACGAAATCAATCTGACCAAACTACATTTTCGGCTAAGTCATAATGGCAAAATACCTTTTTCACAAAAAGACAATAATTTTCTTTGAAAAGCTATAGCGCACCGGGTTGTTTGGAAATCCGTATCCATTATGTGTATAAAAAGAAAAAAAACATCAATTTAAAAATTTATACAAAATTAGGAATTTTCTTACGTTGTGTGCTTCTGAGCATGTGGTTTGAGGTGCTTCAAGCGTAGTCTAAACTGACACTATTCGAAAATGTTCACACGCAAGTTATTTTTAAATCACAGATGAAAGTAATGCAGTATTTTTAACAACACCTGATCTTCATGTTTGCTTTCATGCAATCTGACGTGAACAGGCATTTTAGTGCGGGGGAGAGATAACATTTCCTTAAACATTTGTTTTGGTCACCCCACACTTAAAGTCACTGGGGTATATCAACTGACCTCTGAGTGAATTTGTGTAGTGCCGCTTCACATGCTGCAGGCACTTCGTGCCAGCCCCCTTTGAGGTTGAGATTGTAGAAACACTATTTCGGATGAAGACCACCTAACACCATCAGAGCACTACATCATCAGCTGTGGCGCATGTAGAGTTTTCCATCCCATGGCCACACTTCGCTTTGCCAACCCTAGTGCAAGGTCTGCGAATTTACTTTTCTATTTCACTCCTCCCAAATATGGGAACAGACCCAATAAACACTCTCCAGGAGAGCGTACAGGTGTCTACGATAGCTTCATTAATATCGCCAAGGCTCCATTGAATTAAAAAAAAAAAAAAAAGATAGAAACTCTGAGGGGCTTATTTACAAGCCCCTTCGCCACCCGTACGTCACTTTTCCCATGTTAACAATGACGCAAAAGTGGCACAAGGGGCTTGTAAATAAGCCCCTGAATATTTATCAATTGCTAAATTTAAGACCTTACCGAAGGAATTTTACGGAACAGGGTGAATTTCACAAATGAAACCCTAAGCATGTACAGGTTCAGTTCTATTGTGTAAGCTTACAATACACACCTGAATACAAATATTAACATCATAAAAGGTTTACATTAAGGAGCATGTTTTATGGCTGTTGGACCAAAAACTAAAAAAAAGACGGTAACATAAAAGCAACAAGACACCAACCAATTAATAACAGAAACTTACAAAATGCGCTCATCAAAAGCACTTAACAGCAACAGTCACTGAGGCCTGTTACACAAAGTGCATTGATATACACTCGTACTTTGAACACAGAGAATGCAGAGGACAGAAAGGACAAAGATAATTATTACCATTCACTTTTATTATAAAAAAAAAAAAAGAAGCGGGATGGAAAGAATGTTCCATTATGAGATACAATGAAAAAAACTAAAGTTATGAGGATTCATTGGGACGAAAAAAACTGCATACATACATACATGCATACTCTATAAATACTACTATATTTATATATGTAAAAATCTCGTATCAGCAACTGCTATTGATAAAAAACACTCGATAAACTCAAAAGTCATAGATTCTGGAAAATGAAAAAGCATTCTATTTAGTTTTAAAAAAATAGCAGTATTTCTCATCTGCTAGAAACGACATCTATGTATAAAAGCATCACCTGTAGGAAACAAGCACTGGCAAAGTCAGTAAATCTGACTTGCATTTTGAGTTCTGACTAACACATATAACAATGCCATCTGAACTGGAAAAAACCGAAGCATAGAACAATTGCTATCTGCATGCAAAGCATCTATAAGAAACAAAAAAGGTAATGTGTGATGATTCAGGTACTTTTGAGATGTAAAATAGGCCCTCATAAATTGCAATGCAAGCACTCTATAGGAGGTTGTGAGATGTTGGCATGGTATATGCTGTCCACTAATTAAAGTGGGCACCCTGTACCAGTCCAAACAACCCTCAAGGTGATTTAAAAGGTCAAAGATAATCTTAGAAATCTATCCAAGTGGTAGCTGTGGAGAGCAGCCTTCAGGCTTAGTCTTGAAGGAATGTTAAGCAGCTTGTTTTACCAGACTGCAACCTTATTGTATCGGTTAAATGAAAGGAGAACCACACAGTAGTTATAAAAATGTGTATTTATTATTATAACACACTCTAAATACTTCACAGTGTCTGCTACACGCAGATAAACACAAAGCACACAATACTGTAGCCCAGAAGTACTCGTAAGTAGCACTAATACACAGTGGGCTCCAGGGGGAGACCAAACCATATACTAAAATAGTGGTATAAGAACCCCGACTCGAGTAAAGACAGTGTCTAGAGGATGTAGAATCACTGGGACCCCAAGGAACCACCCAAGGTGAGTAAGTAGGGACCCCACAGAGGACGGGTGTAGTGTGGGAACACGACCGCGGGAGCCGTACAATTCTATGGGAGAGTCGCGGTTGCAGTTTTAAAGTTTAAGGACCCTTCACAGTGGATTACGAGGAAGCCCTTTGGATCCTAGGAGGTTGGAGAGCCACCCCACCCGTGGATACCGTAGTACCAGAGTTACCTATCCCAGGGAAGCCGGGTGCATAGGGCTGAAGTGGTGTAGGAAACCGCAGTCGATCTCAATGGAGGACTTCAAGGAAATGTCACTGCAGGACGAAAGTGTCCATTGGAATCCAAAGATGGATCCTTTGTGAAGAGTACTTGAAAGCAGAGGGGACAGAGTATGGCTCACTCAGGAGTGACCAGGGGCTCGGTAGACGAATGCCCACCGATGTCGGGTGCTTCAGGTGCGTTGAGGGGGTTCTTGACTCTGCAGCCACCGGGACCAGAAGATGTCGAGGACAACCAGGAGCCGGATACAAGCTGTCCCACAAAGGATATCGAGTGCTAAAGGGTCGGTGTCTGGCTGGAGCACCAACAAGCCTTGGCAGCAGCAACCCACGGAGATGGTCAAGAAAGGTTACGTTTTGGACCAGCAAGGTCCAGAAGACTCACCAAGCACAGGAGAGTTGTGGCAAGCCAGGAACAACCAGGGGAGCCCAAGAAAAGCAGTGTTGACCCTCAAGAGGACCCACAGGCCGGAGGCACAGGAGTCGCAAGGGGATCTCAAGTAGATTTAAAAAGCAACAGCCCATGGAGCACTCAGTGTGAGGAGGCCAAAGTTCTTTGGTGGAAATGATGCCAGAGGTTGGGGCTACTCGGAGCCCAGTGCACTTGTTTTGGGAATGACAACAAGCATATGCACTTGCAAAAGTATGCGGTAAACAGGGGTACAGGTATTGCAGCCCCCAAGAGGGATTCTAACCTCAAACTTGGTGAGACGGCAGCTCGGACCTCGGGAGACAAGGAACCCACCTCCTGTGTTGCTGCAGCCTTCGGAGTCTGCAGGAGCTCAGGATCAGCAGACCGGTCAGTTGTGTTACCGTGCCTGCGAATGCAGGGGAGTGACTCCTTCACTCCAAGGGAGATATCTTCGGTGGTCCTTGATGCTCCACAGGTTCTGCACGGAGCCTGTATGGTGCACGGGCACAGACGATGCTTCAGACTGAGAGGGAGATGAAGTCGGGCACAAACAAATTCCAGCGAAGTCCAGAGTGTCCAGACGGTCGAAGTTCAGTGGTTTCTTGATCAGAATCTTGTCCACTTCGAATCTAGGGTCCTACAGCCAGGTAAGCCCTTTTGTAACCAAGGGAGAGAGTTGGACAGATTCAGGGGACCCTCCCAGGGGAGGGTCAGGAGAGTTGGGAGGTTACTCCCATGCCCTTTATCCAGTTTTGCACCAGAGCAGGAGCCAACGGCTCCCAGGACTGGTTTGAACTGGACTATGCACAGGGACACCAAATGTGCTCCTCATGCAGACTTTTGGTCGCTGGCAAGCGCACCCACCCAGGCCTAATACATTAAATCCTGTCTGGGAGTTGGTCACACCTCCCTGTGACAGGATGCCTATTGTTCTGCCTTTCCCTGCTCGAGCTTGGCTCAGCAGCAGGAGGGCAGGAATGTGTCTCTGGTCTGCAGCAACCCTTTTGGGCTACCCGGGACTAGAAAGCTGGTACCGGGAATACCAGGGACCTCACAAAGCTCGTTTCTGAGGGGTGGAATCATACCTCCCACACCGGTTGCAAGTGTGGGGGTATGATTCCACAATGTTTGATACAAAACACGATAGGGTTACTTTCAGCCACTTTAGAGTTGGTCATCATGCGGTCGCATAATGCCACTCTATATGTCGTAAATGGCTGCAGCACTAACAACCCGGGAGAATGGACTCCGTAGGCTGCAGGGGTGTACTGCTCATGCAGTGGCACCCTCTCACTTAGAACCAAGCACCCTGCCTTCAGGATTGTCAAGGCCTGCAATAGGGGTGACTTATAGGTTTTAAGTGTAGTGACCATTAGATATAGTAAACCTATATCTTTAGTAAGTGGTGCATGCACCAACTTACACAGGCTGCAATGGCAGGCCTGTAGACCCATTTTGCATGGCCTCTCATGGGTGGCATAATATATGCTTCAGCCCATGGGAGGCCTCTAGGATACCTATGCCCTGGGTACATGGGTACCATATACTAGGGACTGACAAGGGTACCCCAGTATCCAATCTAGAGTGTACTTAAGTACATGACATAACATTTTAGGGAGAAAGCAGATAGACTGGGGTCCTGATTAGCAGGATCCCAGTCAGACTAGTCAAAAACAGTGTAACATGGAGCAAATAGTGGGAGTAACCATAAGAAGCAGATCCTGCTTTCCTGCACAACCCCCCCCCCCCAAACCTAAGGAGATGAGACTAACCTTGCCCAGTTGAGTCTTCATTTTCTAAGTGGAAATATCTGGAGGGTCCATCTGCATTGGCATGGTTACTCCCAGGTCTATGTTCCACTGTATAGTCCATCCCCTGTAGGGAAATGGACCACCTCAAAAGTTTGAGGTTTTCACCCTTCATCTGTTTTAGCCATAAGAGGGGCTTATGGTCTGTCTGAAAAAAGGGAGTGAGTGCCAAACAAGTATGGCCTCAGCTTCTTCAGAGCCCAGACCACAGAAAAGGCTTCCATCTCTATGGCTGACATACGTTTCTCTCTGGGGGGCAACCTTCTGCTAATGAAAGCTACTGGTTGATCCTGACCCTCTGCATTAAGTTGTGACAACACAGCTCCTACCCCCAACTCAGATGCATCTGTTTGGACAATAAATTGTTTGGAGTAATCAGGACTCTGCAGAATGGGAGCAGTGCACATCGCCTGCTTGAGATCATCAAATGCCTTCTGACAGCTTGCTGTCCACTGAACCTTCTTGGGCATTCTCTTTGATGTGAGATCATTCAAGGGAGTCACTATTGACCCATATCCTTTAACAGATCTCCTGTAATACCCAGTAAGGCCCAAGAAAGCTCTGACCTGAGTCTGGGTAGTAGGAGCAACCCAGTCCATGATGGTCTGGATTTTGCTTTGTAATGGTTGAACCTGGCCTCCGCCCACAAGGTGGCGTAGGTACACAACCTTGCTCTGCCCTATCTGGCACTTAGTAGCCTTGATAGTGAGGCCTGCTTTCTGCAGGGCCTCCAAAACATTCTTCAGGTGGACCAGGTGATCCTCCCAGGTGGACCTAAAGACAGCTATATCATCTAGATATGCTGCACTATAGGCTTCCAGACCTGTAAGGACTTTGTTCACCAGCCTTTGGAATGTGGCAGGTGCATTCTTCAACAAGCCAAAGGGCATTACAATAAATTGATAATGCCCACTAGGGGTTGCAAATGCTGTTTTTGGTTTGGCTTCTTCAGCTAGTCTGATTTGCTAATAGCCAGCAGTTAGGTCAAATGTACTAAGATACTTGGCTGAGGCCAAAGTATCAATAGGTTCATCTGCCCTAGGAATTGGGTGAGCATCAGTCCTAGTGACTGCATTGAGTTCCCTTGTAGTCCACACAAAACCTCATTTCTCTCTTACCACCCTGGGTGTGAGGTTTAGGTTCCAGGACTACTGGGCTAGCCCAAGGGCTATCTGAGGGCTCAATTACTCCCAGTTCCAGCATCTTTTGGACCTCTGTCCTGATGCAATCTCTGACATGGTCAGGCTGCCTGTAGATTTTATTCTTAACAGGTAGACTCTCACCTGTGTCCACTTCATGGGTACACCAGGTGGTTTGACTGGGTGTCAGAGAAAACAAATGCCTGCATTGATTGAGGACTCTCCTACAATCAATATGCTTTTGACCAGTGAGGCTGTCTGCCAAGACTACACCATCTACTGATCCATCATCAGGGTTCTGTGAGAGGAGGTCAGGGAGTGGGTCACGCTCTTCCTCCTGTCCCTCATCAGTAGCCACGAGCAAGCCCATGTCAGCCCTGTCCACATAGGGTTTGAGCCTGTTTACATGGAGCACCCTATGGGGCTCCTGGGAGTTCCAAGGTCCACCAAATAGGTGACCTCTCCCTTCTGCTCAAGTATAGTATGGGGTCCACTCCATTTGTCCTGGAGGGCTGCTGGGGCGACAGGCCTCCAACACCCATACTTTCTGCCCTGGCTGATAGACAGTCAGAACAGCCTTTTGGCCATGGCAAGCTTTCTGTAATTCTTGACTTGCCTCAGGGTTTTTACTGGCCTTCTTCATGTACTCAGCCATCCTGCAGCGGAGACCAAGTACAAAGTCCACTATTACTTGTTTGGGAGGTTTGAGAGGTAACTCCCATCCCTCCTTCACTAAACACAAGGGACCCCTAACTGGATGCCCAAACAGAAGTTCAAAAGGCCTGTAGCCAACCCCCTTCTGTGGGACCTCTCTGTAGGCAAAGAGAAGGCAGGGTAACAGGACATCCTATTTTCGCCTAAGCTTTTCTGGGAGGCCCATAATCATGCCCTTTAGGGTTTTGTTGAACCTTTCAACTAACCCATTGCATTGTGGGTGATAGGGTGTGGTGAACTTGTAGTTCACTCCGCACTCCTTCCACATTGCAGTGATGTAACTTGACATGAAGTTTGTATCTCTGTCAGTAAGGACCTCCTTAGGGAAACCCACTCTGGAAAAAATTCCCAGGAGGGCCCTGGCCACCACAGGAGCTGTGGTGGTTCTAAGGGGTACAGCCTCTGGATACCTAGTGGCATGGTCCACCACCACTAGAATGTAACTGTGCCCAGATGCAGTTGGAGGGTTCATGGGACCAATTATGTCAATCCCAACCCTCTCAAAGGGAACCCCCACCACAGGCAGTGGTATGAGGGGGGGGCCTTTGTGGTACCACCTGACTTACCACTGGCTTTACAGGTGGCACAGGAGCGACAAAACTCCTTTGTGTCTTCTGACATGTGAGGCCAGTGAAAGTGAGGGACAAGCCTGTCCCAAGTCTTGCTTAGGCCTAGGTGTCCTGCTAAGGGAATGTCATGTGCAAGGGTGAGTAGGAAGCCCCTAAACTTCAGAGGTATGACCAACCTCCTGGAGGCACCAGGCTTGGGGTCTCTACCCTCTGAGTGTAGGAGTCCCTCATCCCAATAGATTTTGTGAGATCCACTGACACTCCCAGCAGCCTCAGCAGCAGCTTGCTGTCTGAGGGGTTCAAGAGACTCAAGTCTGCCCTGGAAGGGCCCCCTGCCCCAAGAACTCAACCTGCTCAGGTTCCAGTTCCTCTGTGACTGTTCCTTCACAGGGAGTGAGACCATCTCCCTCAAGAGATTGATCCTCACACTGAGTCTGGGGGGAAGACACAGCCTTACCCCTCCTGCTCCTTCTTTTGGAAGGCCCTTGGTCCATTGTTCCAGGATCCAAAGCCTGTTCAGTGTTAGAAAGCTTGGCCTGTGACCTGGTCAAAGCAAACACCTCTGCAGTGATGCCCAGCATTGTTGCATGAGTCCTAAATTCCACATCAGCCCAAGCTGATGCCTCCAAATCATTGGCCAACAAACAATCTACTTGTAGGTCTGAGCTAACCACAACCTTCTTAGGGCCAGTTACACCACCCCCCCCCCCAACTGAAATTAACAACTGCCAAGGAATGGTCAGTCCTGATATTGTTTGCATTGGTCACTTGGTACATTTCACCAAGTATGATTTGCCCAGGAGACACAAGTTTCTCTGTCACCATTGTGACACTGGCCCCTGTGTCCCTGTATGTCATTGCTTCTACTCCATTTATTAAAGGCTGTTGCCTGTACTTGCCCAGGTTACTGGGACTACCAAGTAGGGTGGCAATATCTATGCCACCATCACAGACTAACACAGCCTGGGCTGGAGTCCTGACTAGGCCAGAACCCATCTCAGAACCCAAGGTTAACCCTACTAATCCCTTGTTCTCTGTACCACCACTTGTAACTGTACTAGGGGGAGCAGTTGCCTTAGGGGCAGTGGTGGTTGGAGTAGTTTCCTTTGCCTTTGGACCATTGGCATCTTTTGTCCAATGTGTCTTTTCCTTACATAAGAAACACCAGGGTTTCTTCTTGCCTTTTCCTTTGTTAGATTGAGACTCCCCCCCCAGATGCAGGTTTTTGGTGCCCTGATGTAGACTTTTGATCTTTACCCTTGTCCTCACCCTTATCTGGAGTTTTAGAATCTGTTTTCTTTCGGTCACCACCAATGTTCTGGTTTTTCTGCTTCACCCTGGTTCTGACCCACTTATCTGCCTTCTTTCCCAATTCTAGGAGAGAAGTCAGATCAGAGTCAGCCAGGTACTGATGCAACAACTGATTTTGGCAATTATTAAGGATCTGCTCCCTCATAATCAAATTGTACAATCCCTTGAAATCATTCACTTTTCTGCCAAGCAACCAGCCTTCCAGAGCCTTAATGGCACTATCCACAAAGTCTACCCAGTCCTGATTCTGTGTCTTCTGGGTGTCTCTGAACTTAATCCTGTACTGTTCAGTGGTTAAGCCAAACCCATCAATGAGAGCACTCTTTAGGACTGAATAATTGTCAGCATCCTCTTCTCTTACAGTGAGGAGCTTATCTCTAACTTTGTCAGCAAAGGAGATCCACAAGATAGCTGCCCACTGCTCTTGAGGGACCCTCTGAACTTTACAGGCCCTCTCTAAAGCAGTTACCCATTTATGAATGTCATCCCCAACATGGTAGGGAGGGTCAATCTTGCTCAGGTTCCTATTGTCAAAAGAATGTTCCTTAACTCTAGGGACACTGTTGCTGCCACCATGGGACTCTAGTCCCAATCTCTTTCTAGCTCTCTGGACTTCTAGGGACTCTTTGTCCAGGGCCAATTGCTGTTGCCTGAGCCTAAGTTTAGCTTTCTCAAGTTCCAGAAATTGGTACTCCCTGTCATAAGAGTGGTCCCCCTTGCTAGATACAGCGGTCCCTACAGACTGTCCTGAGTGATTAGACTCTGCAGAGGGAGATCTAGCTCTCCTTGGTAAACTCTCCACTCTTCCAGGAGGGGTGAAGAGAGGCTCCCCAGAGCCATCTCCGTGACCTCTTGAAGATCTGAATTATCCAGGTGGGAACCATCTTGTTCCTCCTGGCCAGGGTTTGAGTCTAGGTCTAGGTCCTGACCTGTGCCCATTCCCTGTCCCACCCACTCTCTCCTGTTCATCTGACCCAGGGGTCTTTCTAAGGTCATCAAGAAGTAACATCTCTACCAGACGTTGAGTGTTGGCACGTCTCCCTGTCTTCAGCTTCCTAGAGGCAACCAGGGCTTTCAATTTGTGGAATGAAAGCTCACTGTATCTAGAGGGCAGAGAGCCACTGGTATCTCCTTTAGAAGACATATTAAGTGTGGTGAGGTGTTGCACCTACCTAACCTAGTGGGAACTAAACTCTCTGAGGTTGGAGAAAGGGTGTGCTAGACCCTTGACTCACCCAACCCTAAGTTCAGTAGAACTTACTTATTCTAAGCTAGTATTATATGTACCTCGTACTTAGTGGTTTTCAGTTAATCAATACAAAGATTTATCTGGTAAAACAATGCAGGCTTGAATCCCAACCACTGCACACCAATGTGAGAAGTTGGCCTGGTATATGCTGTCCACTAATTAAAGTGGGCACCCTGTACCAGTCCAAACAAACCTTATGGTGATTTAAGAGGTCAAAGATAACCTTAGAAAGCTATCCAAGTGGTAGCTGTGGAGAACAGCCTTCAGGCTTAGTCTTGAAGGAATGTTAAGCAGCTTGTTTTACCAGAATGCAACCTTATTGTATTGGTTAAATGAAAGGAGAACCACACAGTAGCTGTAAAAATATGTATTTATTAATATAACACACTCTAAATACTGCACAGTGACTGCTACACGCAGATAAACACAAAGCACACAATACTGTAGCCCAGAAATACTCGTAAGTAGCACTAATACACAGTGGGCTCCAGGGGGAGACCAAACCATACACTAAAATAGTGGTATAAGAACCACGACTCGAATCAAGACAGTATTTAGAGGATGTAGAATCACTGGCACTCCAAGGAACCACCCAAGGTAAGTAAGTAGGGACCCCATGGAGGACGGGTGCAGTTTGGGAACACGACCGTGGGCGCAGTACAATTCTATGGGAGAGTCGCGGTTGCAGTTTTAAAGTTTAAGGACCCTTCCCAGTGGATTACGAGGAAGCCCTTTGGATCCTAGGAGGTTGGAGAGCCACCCCACCCATGGATACTGTAGTACCAGAGTTACCTATCCCAGGGAAGCCGGGTGCATAGGGCTGAATTGGTGTCGGAAACCGCCGTCGATCTCAATGGAGGACTTCAAGGAAATGCCTCTGCGGGAAAGAAGAAAAGTGTCAGTTGGAATCCAAAGGTGGATTCTTGGTGAAGAGTACCTGAAAGCAGAGGGGACAGAGTCTGGGTCACTCAGGAGTGACCAGGGGCTCGTTAGACGAATGCCCACCGATGCCGGGTGCTTCAGGTGCATTGAGGGGGTTCTTGACTCTGCAGCCACCGGGACCAGGAGATGTTGAGGACAACCAGGAGCCGGATACAAGCTGACCCACAAAGGATGTCGAGTGCTGAGGGGTCAGTGTCCGGCTAGAGCACCAACAAGCCTTGGCAGCGGCAACCCACGGAGATGGTCAAGAAAGGTTACGGTTCAGACCAGCAAGGTCCAGGAGATTCACCAAGCACAGGGGAGTTGAGGCAGACCTGGAGCAACCAGGGGAGCTCAAGAAAAGCAGTGTTGACCCTCGAGAGGACCAACAGGCCTGAGGCACAGGAGTCGCAAGGGGACCTCAAGCAGATAACAAAGCAACAGCCCACGGAGCACTCAGTGTAAGGAGGCCAAAGTACTTTGGGAGAAATGATGCCAGAGGTTGGGGCTACTCGGAGCCCAGTGCACTTGTTTTGGAAACGCCAACATGCATATGCACTTGCAAAAGTACGCGGTGCACAGCCGTAGGGGTATTGCAGTCCCCACGAGTGATTCTGACCTCAAGCTTGGTGAGAGGGCAGCTCGGACCTCGGGGGATGTGGAACCCACCTCCTGTGTTGCTGGAGCCTTCGGAGTCTGCAGGAGCTCAGGATCAGCAGACCGGTCAGTGACGTTACGGTGCCTGCGAATGCAGGAGAGCGACTCCTTCACTCCAAGGGAGATATCTTCGGTGGTCCTTGATGCTCCACAGGTCCTGTACAGAGCCTGTATTGTGCACGGGCACAGACGATGCTTCAGACTGAGAGGGAGACGAAGTCGGGCCCAAACGAAGTCCAGCGAAGTCCAGAGTGTCCAGACAGTCAAAGTTCAGTGGTTTCTTGATCAGAATCTTGTCCACGTTGAATCTAGGGTCCTACAGCCAGGCAAGCCCTTTTGTACCCACGGGAGAGGGTTGGACAGATTCAGGGGACCCTCCCAGGGGAGGGTCAGGACAGTGGGGAGGTTACTCCCATGCCCTTTGTCCAGTTTTGCGCCAGAGCAGGAACCAACGGCTCCTAGGACTGGTTTGAACTGGACTATGCACAGGGACACCAAATATGCCCCTCATGCAGACTTTCGGTCGCTGGCAAGCGCACCCACCCAGGCCTAATACACTGAATCCTGTCTGGGAGTTGGTCACACCTCCCTGTGACAGGATGTCTATTGTTCTGCCATCCCCTGCTTGAGCTTGGCTCAGCAGCAGGAGGGCAGAAATGTGTCTCTGGTCGGCAGCAACCCTTTTGGGCTGCCCGGGACTAAAAGGCTGGTACCGGGAACACCAGGGACCTCACAAAACTTGTTTCTGAGGGATGAAATCATACCTCCCACACCGGTTACCGGTGTGGGGGTATGATTCCACAATGTTTGATACCAAACATGATAGGGTTACTTTCAGCCGTTTTAGAGTTGGTCATCACGCGGTCGCATAATGCCACTCTATATGTCGTAAATGGCTGCAGCACTAATAACCTGGGAGAATGGACTCCGTAGGCTGCAGGGGTGTCCTGCTCATGATGTGGCACCCTCTCACTTAAAACCAAGCACCCTGCCTTCAGGATTGTCAAGGCCTGCTATAGGGGTGACTTATAGGCTTTAAGTGTCGTGACCCTTAGATATAGTAAACCTATATCTTTAGTAAGTGGTGCATGCACCAACTTACACAGGATGCAATGGCAGGCCTGTAGACGCATTTTGCATTGCCTCTCATGAGTAGCATAATTTATGCTTCAGCCCATGGGAGGCCTCAGGGGTACCTATGCCCTGGGTACATGGGTACCATATACTAGGGACTGACAAGGGTACCCCAGTATCCAATCTGGAGTGTATCGAAGTACATGACATAACATTTTAGGGAGAAAGCAGATAGACTGGTGTCCTGATTAGCAGGATCCCAGTCAGACAAGTCAAAAACAGTGTAACATGGAGCAAAAAGTGGGGGCAACCATAAGAAGCAGATCCTACTTTCCTACAGAGGTGAAATGACACACACAAGTCAAAAGCCTGAGGTGGGAGACAAATATTTCTTTAGGCACAGCCAAAGACCATTCTATCAACTATTTGTATCCTTTAAATAATTAATTATAATAGATCTTGCAGACAGCTGCACTATCAACCCAGACCTAAACTGCCTAAACAACATAATGACAAAAGTTACTAACGAAGCATACCTATAACAGATATGCACTATTCATTCAGTTAGTTCAACCACAATTCAACTTCTCTATAAATTTGTAACAAAATGATGAAATTATGGCAATCAAGGGACATAAATATCGAGCAACACAAAAAAAGAAATACTGGACACGACTCTAAAAGTGGTTTGATCATATTGCACAATTTTCCCTTTTTCACGAGGAATATACACAAAACAACTTGTATGCCATCATGGAACCGCAAAGATCCTCAATATATACATCTATCTGTCACACTGAACACCACCCTCCTGTCTTTGAAACTTTGATCTACGTGGGGAATTAGACCATAAATACAAACCAGAAGTAATAAAGAATCTTAGTGAAAAATATTTTTTGCTTCATCTATACTGTTACAAACGTACAGTTAGTTAATATTTTTTAACACAAGACAAGGCACTACCAAAGTTGCTATAAAAATTGCCAAGTGCCAAAAATGTTTTAGTATACATGAAAAATGTCGAAGTAATAATTCACAACATGGCTAAAATGTTTCCAACAAGGTAGTTTTTATAAGAAAGAAACAAAACAATACTCAACTAATTTATACTTTTATTTTTATTCAAAAGTGGACAGTAACAAATTGTTTTCAATGTCCTAAAATAAAACACAAGAGAAAATTAATTTCTCATCCAAGCTTCAAACCGAATGCTAGTAGGGGATCTAAATTTCTTTCATTACCTAATCAAATGAAAATTCACAATTCATGTATTGTATATTAAACAATATATATTTTTAATGGTCCTTTAATATTATTATCTCCTGCCATGCAAGGTATATAAATGGGCACTAAGCAACTGATCCGGCTAAGCAGCCCACTTTACTGTAATTGCGCATTATGACTACAATAGCTGCAATGGAACATGAAGGAGGTTTTCACTTCGTATAGTGACCCTATCATAATTGCTAGGTATATTTAAGGTTTCTTAAATATGTAAGAGGCAGCAGATAGGAAGTTAGGGATTACATATAAATTACATCATGTATGTAGATTTTATTTAAGTCAGCAGCTCCTATGAATACATGGAGAAGGATACAAAATACACGCGAGTGGAGTAAGCAATGTCCACACGTGACATGTCTTCACCTTGATGAGTTATGAGGACGTGGCTCAGGAGCAAACAACCCAATCCTTAACTTTAACAATTTTTTTTTATACATTTGGAGTTCCAGACACTTTCTTTCAGCATAAACCACATCACCCCCCTGATTAGCTAAAAGGTGAAAACACGTGGTCATGCTCTGACACGCCCATTGCATAGCAATGAAACCAGATAAGATTTCTTGAAACCAGAGCAACTACTGATACCATTTTGCCAGCCAGGCAACATACCACATACTTCTTCAGGGTTGAATATTGCAGTTTTATGTCCCTGAAACTCCTTCATCTCCCACCCCTGTTTCAGGTTCTTAAGGGCATCATTCCCAGGGGTGACCAGGAGTGGCCCGAGTGGTAGGGTGGGGTGGCGGGAGTCGACAGATGACGAGGGAAAATTATATAGATATTTAATTTTCCCTCGTCGTCGCCTGTCGAACCACCCCACCCCACCCTGCCTCACCGCCTCACTGCTCTTACCTGCAAGGGCTGCTCCTGGGGGTGACCACTTTTGCAACACTGCCTGTGAGGTTTACTGTAAGTTATCCCACAGTGACCCTCTCCACCTAAAACCAATATGGCAGAACCTTTCTGTTCTTGTCCAGAGCTCCTGTGCGCTCCATAGAAGTATGGCCAGGCAAATAAGCAGACTCTCCCCTGTGGTCACTCAAATACGGTTCCGGGGGCAGTTTCTCTCCCGCATCAGTTAAAAAAAATAAACGGAGTGACTATACAAAACATGTTCTTACAATGTATACGTGAATGTAGACACGTGGTATAATGTCACAAGAATATGCTTTAGACCAGCAAATCTTGTGCTTTAAGGGTCAGATCTGCTGCATAGGAGAGGTACGTTAGTGTGCTCTCCAGCCACAGAGAAGCATCTCCTGTCTCTGTACTTGGTAATGGACCTCAGTCAAAGTCGGCTGCTGGGCCGGACTGAAGTGAGGGGACGGAGTTAAGTGGTAGGGAGGCCAATAGTGTAATTTGATCCAGATTAGTTTGGGCGATGGGGCAAGTGGAAGACTGGAATTGAGGTAATGTGAGGGTTGCAATTATTTTGAGCCATCAAGGGAGCACTGTGCAGTTGATTTTTGGGGGACTTTCTTCAGATGCTATGGGAGCACTGGTTCGTGGCTCACGTTCTACCTCAACGTATGTTCAGAACAGGTCTTCCGAGCACTGCACAATTTTAATTAGTGCTTTTTTGAAGTGGCCTGCTGTGTCTCATCACCACGTAGAACAGCTGGTATGGCATACCCAAGGCGAAGAGCCATCTCTCACAATTGCATGTGTGTGCATCGAGTTGTGCACATGCTCCTACAGTCTCTGTTGTGTTTCAACTGTAGCAACAGTGGTGACTCTGGTGACTGTGTGGACTGTACGCAAGTATGGGTCAAGTCAAGTCAAGTTTATTGACTTAGCTTTGCAATACAGCCAAACATTAATAAAAAATAAGGTGTACACATTACAGAATACCCATATATATATATACACTTCATTATAGCAATGCGTGCTCCAGATAATTTGACAAATAAAAACATTCCCATCAACATGTTCCCTTATGGTAGAATGCCTCCCTTCTGAAATTTCATGGAAGCAAGATGCTGCCTAGATAGGTTAAACACCTCAATGGATTTACAATCAGTCCGCACTGCAACCCTTGATAACAGGAATGTGTCTATCACCCTCCCCTACGTCACAAACAAGGTGTAGTTTAGCACTGTAGGGAGGCACAACAAATAAAATCATAGTTGTGTTAAATCAAGGGAGCGTCTTCAGTGCGAGAGGCGCTTGGACAGGAAATGGCATATCTCGCTATATTAAATCAATGAAACTAATGTACAATGCTTCCTGGGTATGAAAAATGGATAGTATTGTAACTATACCCCGAGCCAATGAGAACGCTATAAGTGATTCTTAATTGTGCTAACTGATGGCTTAAGAATATTAGGCCTCTGTAGCTTTATCGGTCCAATTAGTTAGGAAGGAGATTATATATCTGTGCAACAAGCAGGAAAAGTGCTATATATAGTTACCGTCTAAAACGACTGAATACTTTAGAGACATTTGTCCACCTTGGAAGCTCCGCCTAGGCAATGCAACTACAGTGTCAAGTGCATCCATGCAGGACAAGGCCCTTTTTTATTTTTTAAATATAAAATATATGGGTGCCTATGCAAAATTAGATAAAAAATACATAACTGTGGAATGAGCAGGTAAAGTGCTAAGTATGGTTGTCGTCTACGATGGCTAGTGACTTTAAAAACGTTAGTAAGAACAAGGGTCCCTTTCAAAGCAAGTGCTATATGAACAGTAGGACACAGAAATACAATGATACCCATTTTTTTGAGCTCCAAATGGAGAACAAATCATTTAATTTACAAACAAAATTCATGAAAAAGAATGAAGGACATAAGTGGACAAGGAGAACGAGGGAAAACAAAGGATTTCCAAATCTCAGGCATATTACATTTGTGTGGCTAAAAACATCTATGAAGAATCAAAGAGCCACATTGTGCAGTATCTTTGCTCAAAAAGAATACAAGGTAAGCTTACCTTGTATTGTTTTTGAGCAAAGATACTGTACAAATGTAGCACATGTTCTTCATTCTTTTTCATGAATATTGTTTGTAAATTAAATGATTTATTCTCCATTTCGAGCTCAAAAACATAGATATCATTGTATTTCTGTGTCCCACTGTTCATATAGGACTTGCTTTGGAAGGGACCCTTGTTCTTGTTGTACATACTGTCACCCTAGGTCCCTTTGACTTTCAGGGTTTCCTTGTCTCTTTAGAATACATTTAAAAATGTTAGAGCGCCTCAGAGGCGTTGTCTGTGCAAGACAGCTAAAGTGCATCCGTGCAGGGTAAGGTTTTAAAAAAAATGTATATCAGCATCGAAAATAGAACTATTCTTTATTAGTGCGCCTTGTGAGACTGCTATGGGTGCTGCTCTACCACTCGCTTGTACAGAACAGCTGAAGCACATCAGTGCAGGGTAAAGCCTTTAAAAAATATATCAGTACCAGAGATAGACGTAAACAACCATGGATCACATTGTGATTCCACAATAAGTGCTGCTGTACTGCTCACTTATGAGGTGGGCCCTATATGGGCTCAAATCCAGTGGCGGCTCGCATAGGGCATGCTGCGGGGCGGTGGGGCGGGGGGTAGTAAGTTCAGACATACGACGGAACGGAGGAACGGAATAATTACTTTCCTCCATTCGGTCGTATGTCCGAGTTTACTACCCCACCCAGCCCACCGCCCCGCAGCACGCCCTATGCGAGCCGCCACTGCTCAAATCACTGCCCTAATCCTCCCATAAAAATAAAGTGCAAGTGCAATTTAGGCATATAATAAACGATTGTTCCAAACATTAACCTGATACTCCGCACATGAATAGCATTCAATGGGCTCCCTTCGTTCTCTTTCTTGCCAAGGTTGCTACTCTGCTTGCCCTTCGTTGTAATCCGTCATCTTCCCTTCCAAGCAATGGATATATATGATGCTACAGCCTGATAGATCTCTGGCTGATCAGCTCTATAGCAAAGTGAAAGGGCATCCTTACAGCTCCTCGTACAGCATTTTGAAAGCAGGGGGACGAGGTAACGCCTTCCGGGGACTAATGACAGAGTAGCATAAAATGCATCAAATTTTCTTGGCAACCCAGAGAACAGTTACACATTTTAGCTCTCTGTCCATAACCCTTGGACCAAGGTTTGGTATAGGATTGATCCTGTACTGTGACTAACTTGAACATTAGGTATAAAGGCCTTTTGTCAGGTGGCTAAATCAAGTCAAGGAAAGGCTCCCAGCAAAGTTCAACTTTTATGTCCAGATATTTAGATAAAAAGGCACTTTTTGTAGCCTTGTTCTTTTGCCACATAAAGGCCCAGAATTTCCTTTTCACCAATGGTAAAGTGTCTTTAGTCATATTTTCTGGATAGAGACAAAAATCTGGACAGTGTATTGATCTTAGCATATGCTCTGTGTTTCTGAACCGAGGCAAGCTTTTGCAATTCAGGCATCTCAGGATGTTCCTCAAGCTCTTTTTGTACTCTGCAAGAGTGGGGCTGGTCCAGACTCGTATTCAGTAACTTACTGAGCAGAAAGCAATGAGGCCTGCCACAGAAGTCATTCCCAATTCAGCTCTGGGAATTACCATTGGTGTCTTTATGCCTAGGTATAACAATCTCCTCAGGAAGGAGTTTTCCACTTTTTGTATGGCCTGCACATTTACAAGCTCCCAAATTTCAGCGCCATTGGAGCTTGCAACTACTGCTTTGGTTTTATACGCAGTCAGTGCAGGCTTTATCAGCCTTTATCGCAAATCTCCGAACTGCTCCGGCCCGTTGGGAGAGAACTGCGTTGAATTTGGTTACTTGGCCGCCCCAATGAAGCTTTTCATCAATCCTGATACCCAAATATTCGAAGGTTGTAACCTATTCTATTGGGTTTCCATAGATCCTGAAAGTCAATTTTAACTTGGCTTTTGATTTCATTGTCATGAACTTTGCTTTCTGTATGTTGATTTTTAATTTCCTAGAACTAAAGAAAAGTTCCAATCCTTCCAATAGCCAGTGCATTGACAGCAAGGATGGGTATCTTTTCTGGTGGTGGGTGGAACAGCTTCTTTGCCAGGACCCATTTATCCAATTGGGATATTCATATTTCACAAGCACTAGGGCAGAGGCGTTGATGGAACAAACATGGTGGTTTTGCACATTTAGCCTTGGTAACGGGACATCGCCAAGTCATGCCTCGATTCAGTGCACTTCCTCCTCCAGGGCTTGTGGAAATGAGGAGGTCTCTGGATTGTTTCTTTTCATGAAATATTTATTCAACAGCAGTTGGTACCTAGGAGTCCTAATACTGAAAGAAAGGTGATAAGACGTTGTTTATTAATATTGCTGACTAGCAGAACTACAGTGCAAGACGTATTTGTTTGCCAATATATTGCTGTGCTTTTGGTAGTTTTTTTAATGATATTAAGCTTTCATTACTACAAAAATTAAACTTGTGCATATTTCATGTGTTTAAAGAGAAATATTTTTCTGATGTTGCTTCCTGTTTTACAATATTTTACATGCACTGTTATTGCAGAAATTGTTTGCCTGCTTATGATGATTGCCTGTAAGATGTGTGCAGATGTTGTGCATGACTCCAACATCTGTGTTCACTGTTTCATGCAACTATGAGTAGTATCTTGCTTACTACATTTTCCCAGTTCGGGGTAAGAGCGCCGTGACTAATCGTTTTATGCCTGTTACAGGATGCTGTTTGGGTATAATACCTATAGTCAATCAATCAATCAATCAATAAATGCTTTATTGTTTTCAGTCAAACTGGCCATAACAATTAAAATTCATTATACAAAACAGTTTTTCATCAGCGTTCCCACAAGTAAAATACTACAATACAATTAATAATCCATTACAAACGGTGTAATTACTTTAAAGTCGTCATAATTCCTATGCTAAAAATGTATCACCTGTTTCTCATGCTGACCAAGTCAGAATTAGATAGTTAGGGGCATATTAGCAAGAACGGCGTTAAAATTATCGCCGCTTTAGCGGCAGGAAACTGCCGCTAAAGCGGCGACAATGGGCTTGATAATATGCCCTTGAGAATACCAATAGAAGCCCATGTTCTGCTGTGATCCTGGGCTTCTATTGGAATTCTCAAGGGCATATTATCAAGCCCATTATCGCCGCTTTAGCGGCAGTTTCCTGCCGCTAAAGCGGCGATAATTTTAACGCTGTTCTTGGTAATATGCCCCTAAGTGTCTGCTCCTCTTTCCTTGATACAATGTAAGGCAGAATGTTTTAAAAGCAAGCTTCCTTATCGCCAAGCCAATTGTTTTATCAATGCGCATGCTTTCAACAATAATACCTGTGGCATTGCTCGCTATACTTGGAAATCAAGCTCATAAGTAAATATCCCTATACCTATAGTGTTTATGAGATTTCTGAAATATGCATTGTTGATTTAATGTAATGTTTTTGCGAGATCTGACATGCTTTTGCTCCTGTCTCTAAGGAAGTAAATGCACATGGAATATGCAGAATATTTTGCATCATTGTGCATGTATGTGAGTAGCATTAGTGTGCCACTGAGCTTGCAAGAGGGCGAGTTCTTTGTGCATCAGTATGCCTGCACAGTTCAATGCGTCAGTACCCCAGTGAATATGCAAGAGTATGAGTTATTCATGTGTCATGTGTCAGTGCAATTGTGCATGAATAAATGTACATAAGTGGATAACAGGGCAACAGGATTCATGGTGCTAGGCATATATGACACTCTATTTGTGCACATAGTGTATACTAGTGAATCAATTCGGTATGGGGTAAAGCGTGCTGGTATAAACCAGTTTTGGGTTGTTTGCACAGCATCGCTTGACAGTTTCTGAATGAGAGTATCCTTTGTGTTTTTTGTTGTATGGCAGGGTACAGCTCAGCTGGTGGTCCCTCCTCCCACAATGCTGTTATGCATTCATGTTATGTCACAAGGGGCCACCACCACTCATGGTGCCGGTTGCTCATGCTTGCTGCAAAATGCTGTCCATCAAAGTGTGCTAATTTGGTAAGCACCACGTGGATAGCACAGTGCATGGTGGATCTGTTTATTGATTTGTTTGGCATTAGCCCTGAGGGAGGCTGTCACTGTGAGGACAGTTTAGTACATAATAAATGTGTTAATTTTTTTGCTTCTTCTGGTACCAAAATTGTTTTTAGGCAATTTTCTAATTCTTTGGGTGTGTTTGATTAACATTAGATCGGTGCACACCATGTTTGAGGGTAGGGGTTGGGGGACCGGTCTGATTGCATGTGGAGTGCTACATCTGTGTGCATAAGCCAGCTTACTTGCCGTTAATGAGACTTGATGGCGTGCGTGTGGGTCGTTCACCTAATGTTTAATCCTTGCTTTCTAGGCTTGTTGTACTTCCAATAAGTTACTCTGTGTTTGAGGTGATTTGGTCCTTGGTGTTTGGGTTATGCATATTCTGTTGGTAAGTATTGCTGTGGTTTGTGTTTCTTATTGCATCAGTGTTTGATGTATGTATATTTTGTTGGTGAGGATTACAATGGTTAGTGTTGTTAAGGATTTTGATTCTGTCTAATATTGTTCTGTAATAATGGATGTCTGTTATGTTCTGTATTCCGGAGCGTTGTTAGTCTTTCTTAGGGCCTGATTATGAGTCTGTCTGTCCACGGACCGCCAGACTCACGGTCCGACTTCCATAATACAACTAGGGAAGATAGACTGCCATAGCACCACCGCAAGCGCCAGGGATCTCAGCAGTCTTGAGGCCGCAATATGCTTGGCGGGACCACCGCGGTCCCGCCAAGCATATTACGAGTTTCCTCTCCACCACAGCTTTCATGCCGGTTCCAACTCCATAAAAACTGTGGCAGAGAGGAAACAAAGGGGGCCCTACAGGGCCCTCCTTTTGTCTCAGGGCCATGGGGTGCATGCAGGGGGGCACATGTTGTGTCCCCCTGTGTTCATACACCCCAGTACCTGCAAGGCATGGACTGCACCAGTCCATGCCGTGCAGGTACTGCCTTTGATGTTCCCATCGTGGGCACCGCTGTGGGACCACCAAAGAACCGCCCTCCAGTAACAAAAAAGTTGTAATCTGGCGAATGGTGCGCACACAGTTTTGGTGATGCAGGAGCGTAATCAGGCCTTAGTGTGCTCCTGCTCCCTGCTGTGTGATACAACTAGTGTTATGTAACGGAGTGTTTCATCAGAGTCAGTTGTTGGGCCAGAAATATCAGTGGAACGACTCACGTAAAATCATCGCTCATGGAATAAAATATGCTTTGATGTATCTCTCTAGCTCCAGTTATCATTAGCAGAGCGCTGATTCAAGGTAAAGCAACCACAAAGGCACCGTTACTGCAAAAAGTAAAGTTAATAATTGCAGATGAAAGGGAGTATCTGACATGCTCTGACTCTGGGACGAATTTCGCTCTTGTCACTGCAAGCATACAAAATGTAGCTCAAGTTTGTAACTCTGACTTTGATACTACATTCAGTAAAGAGAGGTGACTCCTTTCACTTCTGGACTAAGGGCACGATTTATATGTTGGATACCGGAAAATTGGCTATACGTCCATCTGCCCAATTAGCCTGGGCTGACATATAGCTGTTTTTTACTGTCTGCCACTGCAAGGCAAACCATGGCGGTAAGGGTCAGTAAAACAAACAATGCTCCCCTCGCCATGGGAGTCATCTCTTAAATCAATTGATCTTTTCCAACCGTCAACGTGGACTTTTCTTAATATATAGTGTACGTGTTTCAGCCAATCTGTTTATGGGCTCTTCAGGACTCTATATGGGAGTGTGGACCCACTGGCATTGCCCCAGGCTTTACTGATCTTCTACCGCTCACTGGGCACTTTTTATTCACTTGAGTTCACCTGTAGAGCCGTCATGCAAACAAATGGGTTTGTTGCATACACCGCGTTATTTGAAGATTTGGCAAGCGGTCGGAATCTGGGAGAGGGCTATAGCATAGCAGCGCATCTTATTTGGTGAAGAGGCAATAAACAGATTGGCCACAATGCATAGACTATATATTAAAAGAAGTCTACGTTGACGTTTGGAAAAGATCAATTGATTTAAAGACTGCTGGCGCAACCCTATTGGATGTTCTGCAACTAAACAGTAGGCTATGGCCACAGTTAAAGTGGAGTATCTTTTGATGGATCTGGCTTGAAAATACGCATTGGGCCGTCTATTTATACACATACGATGATAGTGTGACTGTTGTCCTAAAGATCTTGGAAGTATCTATATAATAAATTGTTGATGCATAGTATCACTAAAGAAGGCATCTGGACGTAAAAGTTTAATTAATGCACTCTTTAAATGATGGCGTTGTCCAATAATAATTTATGTGTTATTTTTGACTAAAGAAATCAAATTTCTCTGTGTGAAAGAGAGAGGGCAGGAATGCACATATTTAACATTATAGGGCACATTCCTGTCCTCTCCTTGCGCTGGTGCACAATGTGCTGCCTTGCGCTAATGCAGGCACCTTTACACCATGGTGCACTGGTGCCTGCGTTGTAGGCAGGATGGACACCTTCCTGCACACAAACAATCATCTGAGGCGTTTTCCTCCCCCTACATGTGCTGCAAAATGCAGCACATGTAGAAAGAGGGAAAAACCGAGGAGAAATAAACATATTTCTCATTGTTACGCCTCCCCTGGCAAGGCATAGCATTTTGAAGCATTCCCAGATCTACCACTCATGGCAAATCCCGGAATGCACCAAAATCTATGGGTGGGTGCATGGGAACACCCACACCCCACCCATGGAACACCTCAGTGGAGCAGAGTAACGCAAGGCAGCAACTTGCGCTATCTTGTGTTACTCCAGAGTTATCAAGCACCCCAGGGCCACAAAAGGTGGCCTTGCATTGCTTGGAAACTCTGACTATAGGGTTGCGTTGCCCTTGTGTTACATTGCGTGACGCAAGGACAACACAACAGTATAAGAAATCTTCCCCTTGGTGTATTACCGCACACTTGCTAGCGCGTATTAGCTTGCTAGCCGTTACTGGCAGACCTATCCAGGAATGTCCACTACCGCACCCACACAACTAGTTATACTGACAAGGAAATCCCACGTAACAGTGAAATCTCATTTGCAATGTTCCCATTGTTCCTAACTCTGTGACACAGTTTTGGATTTTCACAGGCAGAAAGACTCTCATCCACACATCTAGGGAAAGCTTAGTTGTGCAGATAGCTTTGTGGATCAAGTCCTACATCCCACCGTCAATAAACAAGCGCAGTGGATTAATTAGTATACATTTACTACGTGACAGATGGTAGTGCTGCTTTCAGGTCATACTTCATTTTATAGTTGAGCAAACAGCCTGCCCTGAATTGCCTACTATTTACCATTTTGTGCACAGTACACTATTACTTAACCAGGAGCTACATTTTGAATGTCATTTAATTGAGCTGACCAAGAGGAGAACATTTCTAGGGTCAGCAGCAACTCCTCCGCTATGGCGGAGGAACGCCGCCCCCCCTCCGCCAGCAGCAATAAAACAAGTTTATTAGCGTTTTATTTTTCAGTTTCTAAGTGCCGCGTCCTCGGAGCGGGGCTATCTCGGGGGCAGTCAAAAGGGGGAGTGGTAGGCACTGCTATTAGTGCGCATGTGGGTTTGGCAGGCCATCTCAGGTCGGCCAAAGCCACATGTGCCGGGTTGTAGACAGCAGGCAGAGGCTCCCAGTCTCCCTGGGAGCGCAAATCGAGGGCGCTCAGGCCAGCTTCAGGATTGGCCGCAGGAGAGGCTGGGAGCCTCTACCTGCAGTGGAGCCACGAGAGGAGCAGAAGACGGTGATGAGGCGGGCTGCAGGCGGCAGGTAAGTTCTTTATTTTTCTTCTTTCTTTCTTGGCCCGTCCCACCCCTGCTCCCACACCTGCCCCGCCACTCTGCCCTAACGCTGGCCATTTTGTGACTTCTAATAGCGTATTTGGGAACACATCAAACCATTCACTGTCACAATGAAATCGATTAACTGGAGAAATGTCCACAGTTGTTGGGTATATCTAGCGTCACTGGAATTATGCAGTAAGGAGGAGCAAATTATGCAGCAGGAATTACTAAACTATGCGACGTGTAAAGACAAATTTTACGGCATAACTTGGCATGTTCTGTGACGGTATTTCGTCATTTGTTCATTGCAACAAGCATTAATGCTATCTTACTTCACTAGTGCCATTTTAACACCTATGTATAGCAATCAGAAAGTCAAAGGTGACCACTTAACGTTTGCAAAAAGGTTTGCCACTGCCAGGCTGCAGGGATGGTCCTTTTTAAGTAGCTTGATCTGCTTGAGGTACACGTATGTTTTATTGACATTTACAAATTATGAGGAAAATGGTGAATTATGTAGCAAATGTGGTAAATCCATAATTATGTGGCAAACACTGCAGCAGCAGAGCTTAATTCCAGTGGCCTATTGTGTTTGCATTTTGCAGTAGCATATGTGGTTTGGGCCAGAGACAGTCTGCTGGCTAGATTGCTGACCATAGGGCAGATCCCAGAGCTCATATCCTGATTTCTGCACGTCACGACATAAGTGTACCATTCTGGGCAAAACAATTCATCTCTTTTGCCTCATACTGTAGATGCGGGCAGTGTGGTGACTTGTATTGTCACAATGACGTTGCACTCCCCTTCCCATCACATCCTGATTTGTGTTTTAACGGCACCTTCTTAAGTGGACCCCACAGACCACAGTGTTCAACATACAGCGCTTCATGAACGAGCTGCTGAAATAAAATTCAATTTTCTAAAATGTGACCTGCTGTGCTTTGGAGCTGGGGGTGTCATATGTCACAAATTTCAGTGGTTAATTTGTAAAAAAATAAGTGCTGGGGCTCTCGTCAGGAGGCAGGTTGCACCAGCCCATTTCTGCTGCTTGCGCTGCCTAAAACAGAACCAGCCATTAACCATGAAGTTGAGGAGAGGATGTGGCGTAATGGACAGAGCTGCCGACTTCAGAGCTGGGGAACCAGGTTGGAGTCTCGGCGTCGGCTCAACATCCTGTGATTCTGGGCAAATCACTTAATCTCCCTGTGCCTACCATAAATGAATGTGTCCTCAAAAGGTGCTCATGAAAAGCACCGGTGTTGATGATTAAGTGTCAGTGCTGAGCAACGTAAACCACTGGCTCAAATTGAGCACTGCAAATACTCAAAATATATTTGATAAGTGATGCACATAGGACTCAACACTTAAGTGGACATCCATTGTCAAACAAAATAATGTTATAGTCAATATGCTTTTAATCACAACAGGCTTAGCTGACAACTAGGCCCCAAATTGATCCTTAGGAGCGCTCTGCCTTTGCTGCCATATGTCAAGGTTGCCAAATTCCAAGGCTTCCTGGTCTTGATTCCACCTCATGACTCTTTCTTCCACCCCTACACTTTCTGCCACTTTCATCCCTTCTTTCTCCCTTTGTCACTGTTTCCTATCTTTCTCTTCCTTCCTCCTTCTTTCTCCCTTTCCTGTTTTTCTCTCTATTGCTCTGGGTCAAAGTCAGATGATTAACAATATCTTCCTGGATCAGTGAGTCACGTGTTTGCACAATCAGCTGACACCCCAACATGGTGGTGTATGGCACGAGTATTCAGATGGTGCCTACTCCTGCTTTGTCGTCAGGCAGCAGCCTGTGGGAGCCAAGTGTAGTGACTTATTCAGCCGTAAGAGTTACAGTTAGTCATACCGTTTATCCAATTAAGCGTTTTCTTTAATAAACTTCCCACACACATTTGTGCGATAGTATGAATTGTGCAACTTCCATATAAGATTGCTAATTTTCCTCGTTGGCCGTTGTCATGGCAGAAATAGCAGATTTAATTAGATCCGCCATGTGATGCAGAGTCACACAAAAAGAGCAGGAGACACAGGGCCTTTTCTGTATTTAGAATCGGGCACTGGAGAAGCCAGCGATGACGTCAGACCGACAGCTACCTCCTACATGGCGTGTGTCATTCAGTGAAGAGCCTTCTCTTCTCTGACTCCCCCTTCTCTTCATGAGCGTTTTGTCTCTGTCGCAATCTACGTTCTCACACATAGACTTCAGAGGTGTTTGTATCTATCTCTCGAAATCCACCTCCATATTAAATCACTTAACATTGGAGCAGGAGCACACCCATGGAAAGTCACTTCACAAACTAGAAAGCATATTGTAAATTAAGAAATTGCAGGAAGAAAACATAACATTTTGATATCGGTGTGCCAGCATGTCAAATTGGTTGGCTCGCAACTTTAGCCATTTTCTTTTAACTTTGCAATCTTTGCAATTTGCAACGCTCGCATCGCACTGGTGCGTCACTTTTAAAATGGGAAAAAGTGACGTACCGGCAGCGCAAGTGGCTTGTAAATAAGTCCCATAGCGTTTTAGGTGAAAGGGGACGTGTTTCAGCTGCAACGAAGGACATTGAGGGTACTGCTGTCACCACTCCCGTCTCCTGTCCCCTGCTGCCCCGTAGTCGCAAGCCCAGGCTGTCCCCTGCTTGCCAGAGGAAACTTTTTATACCAGGCCCGACTCCACTGGAATAATTTAAAACGTCATCCACCTCTGCTTTTTACCAGTCCCTTTGTTGTATTCCTCTTAGGGCTTTCCTGTATCATGTCCTTATATAGGCACAATTCGCCCTGCCCTTATATAGGCATAAAATCCCAGTCCTTATTTAGGCATTAAACCGTGCACTCCAAATACAGGCATGGTCTCCGACATCCGTCCACCCTAACGTCACAACGAGTTCTTGAAGAACAGACCCTTAGGCTTCGGGAGTTTCCCTAGCACAGGAATATTGATTTCTTCAAGGACTCATCTATTATGCATGAACCGTTATACCTTAGGGGTTCATTCATGACGTCTTCCGCTGTCCGATTCACGTCAATGCTAACATTCTGAGGTACCTCTCAGGTATAAGTATACCTTCCCTAGCCCTTGTAAACTAGAGGAGACCTCGACTTCAGAGGAGCCCGTTTCCCGGCCTGACGCACTGAGAAGACGCTGTCATCCCTGCACGCAGAGAGTCCAGCTTCCAGTGATCTGACTTCCCTCGCGGGGTGTTGGAGTTCGAGTCTGGCAAGAGATTCCCACCTCTCTCATTCTTAAGGTATGGAGATGACTAGAACCTAGAGGGACTCTTGACATACTTGGAATACTAGGCATATTAGACTTAACATACTCTTAGTATACCATAGTAAGGAATACTTCACCTACTTCATACCTCTCCCTACACCTAGGACAGGTTAGGTACATTGGGGTAGAACTAGCTTAGAGACGCATCGTATGAGTCCTCACATTTTTAGTCTGTGTTATTTATGTAAATGAATATCTACTAAAGATCATGCTAGCGCAGTATTATTTATTTCTACTGCTTACGCTGTACATTATTTATCTTGCATACTGTCTTGTGATCATAACAGCACATTTAACTTACACCAGAAACAAGACTGTTCAATAAATCTTTTATTGAAACGCCCGTCTATTCTTTCTGTGTAACTTTGAGGAAAACTAAGTATGCACGATTGAGCTGAGTGAAATAGTTATCTATTGTTTCTACGACTCTGGGACACGTTCTGATTCTAAAGGGAAACAAAGTTGTCATGTTTTGCGGCTGCCAGAAACTACTCCCTTCTTGTTTGTCAAGGAGTTTCTAGTGGCCTCTGAGCTAGCTGGCACAAGTAATTAAGTTTAATATACTCGATAGGGACATACTGACCTTAGCCCTATGTCAAACCTATAGGGGATATTATTCCAATGCGCAGAGCCTATTAGGGAAATAGGAGCTACACTACATGGCGCCCAGCGGTTTGGTAAGGCGGTAATTTAACGCTAGATACTGAGTAACTCAGCCGTGCTTTTTCTCTCAGAGACCCCTACCCATATACTCCAAAAGACGTCTGGAGTGGGCAGGGTTAAGTATCCGCCACGGCTACATAGGGAAGCACCCTATATATTAGCTGCTTGGTTTGCTCAACGTTGAAGGATACAGTGTTCCAAAATATTGTGCACCTTATCTTTGTTTCCTTGAAACTTGTTCTACATTTTTCAAATAACAAAATGTCCATAACAGGGGACGAAGCCACCGGAAACGGTGGAGCTGTGGCTGATCCAGCCCAAGCAGCAGTTTTTAGGTCTCGGCCTGCACCAGCGCTTGCGCTGGTCTGGCCGAGAGTTTTAGTAAGCGGGTTTTGGAAGTGCAAACACTGGCTTTCGGCTGGCGACCAGCTTGAGTTCACGATGGCGTGCACGCGCAGCTGGCATCTGGGTTTCCTATCGCTTCCTCATTTCCTCGTCATGACTCATTAACTCTCTGGACTCTGATGTTTCAATCGCAGCAGCAGCTCACATTACCAACTGAGGGCCCTGGACTACAGTCACATGAAAAACAACAGCGATTAGCATTGAAATGCAAGCTTTTTTTTGTCTAGTTAGAAATATTGCTTCGGTGGGTTGATTTCACCTTATATCGCTATTTGTTTTATATTGGGAGTCACAGCCTAATTACCAGTATTTTTGTCTCTCACTTTTTTTTTTTAATATTTATTCGCGCAAAGCACAAAGCTATATTTAAGGTTACTTTTTCCGCGTCACTTCTTCACTCTATTTAAACTCCACACCCCCCACTCTTATTGTCTCTCTCCTTCTCTCTCTCTCCCCTCTCTAATTCTCTCTCTACTTAATTAACCCTCCCCTCTCTATCTTTTTTAGCCTTTCATTCTCTCTCACCCCTTTATCTGTTTCTCTTTCAAACTCCTTCATTCACTCTCTCTCCCCTTCTTTCTCTCTCTCTATCCCGCTTCGCTCTTTATTCTATGTACACCCTTTCTCTCTCTTTCTCTCTCACCACCCTCTCTAATTGGGCATTATATCTTCACTCTATCTCTCACTCGGCAAAACCACAGCATCACTCAGCGCAACCACAGCATCAATCAGAGCCAGCACAGCATCAATCAGAGCCAGCACAGCATCACTCAGCACCAACACAACATCTCTCAACGCCATCACAACATCTCTCAACGCCATCACAGCATCACTCAACGCCATCACAGCATCACTCAGTGCAACCACAGCATCACTCAGCACAACCACAGCATTACTCAGCACAACCACAGCATCACTTAGCGCCACAACAGCATCACTCAGCGCCACCACAACATCACTCCGCGCCACCACAGCATCACTCAGCACCACCATAGCTTTACTCAGCGACACCACATCATCACTCAGGGCCAACACTGCATCACTCAGCACCACCACAGGATTACTCAGCACCACCACAACATCGCTCAGCGCTACCACAGCATCGCTCAGCGCCACCACAGCATCGCTCAGCGCCACCACAGCATCGCTCAGCGCCACCACAGTATCGCTCAGCGTCACCACAGCATCGCTCAGCGCCACCACAGCATCGCTCAGCGCCACCACAGCATCACTCAGCGCCACCAAAGCATCGCTCAGCGTCACCACAGCATCGCTCAGCGCCACCACAGCATCGCTCAGTGCCACCACAGCATCGCTCAGCGCCACCACAGCATCGCTCAGCGCCACCACAGCATCGCTCAGCGCCACCACAGCATCGCTCGGCGCCACCACAGCATCGCTCAGCACCGCCACTGCATCGCTCAGCACCGCCACAGCATCGCTCAGCACCGCAACAGCATCACTCACCGCCACCACAGCATCCCTCAGGGCCACCACAGCATCACTCAGCGCCGCCACAGCATCACTCAGTGCCGCCACAGCATCACTCAGCGTCAAAACAATATCACTCAGCGTCAAAACAATATCACTCAGCACCACCACAGCATCACTCAGCGCCAAGACAATATCACTCAGCACCACCACAGCATCACTCAGCACCACAGCAGTATCACTCAGCAACACCTGAGTATCATTCAGCATCACCTCAGCATCGTCTCCGCAACAGTCACCACCACCACCACTACCACCTCAGCATCACTCAGCACCACCTCAGCCTGCTCTCGGAATCTGGCATCTGTTGATTCTCCCCTAGCGTCTGGCCGCTGCTAGTGTTATAATACAGGTACTAGTTCCCAACCTTCACCCTCCAATTGTTTATGCCCCCTCAAAAAAAAAGCTTTAACAAACAACCATTGCAATAGGCAGAAACAAGTTGCCAGCATTGCAAGAACAAAAGAAAACTGAGGATTTTTTTTATTGTAAATACTTTTTTTAATATGGTCGTTCAGTTTTACATAATGCCTTCTTGGTCATATATAAAGTAACAAAAATGCTTCTGACACTTTTTTATTATAACTTTTCAGCATGCCGCACAGCAGCCACACTTCTCTACAGCACAGCTTGAAGACATTGGCAAAGTCAATAGCTCTGGCTAAACACTTATAAGGCCCCAAAGGCGAGACCTATTGGCTATGCCAATGCTTGTTAACTTTACCGGTTTAAATGAAACCGAGGAGGGTGTCATAGACATCCATCCAAACTTAAGAAGAGCCATCACTCTAAAACTCATAAAACATGGCCTACCACCAAGAGGAGGTAGAGCAGTTTTCGTGATAGAGGCACACGAATCCTTTCAGACAGAGGTATTCTATTCATGGGTAATATTTCCTGAATCAAATTCAGTAACTAAACTGTTTCACTTCTACAAAGAAGATGATCCACCAGAGGAATACATTCCTTTCGAGGATATAGAAATTCCATTAACATACCAAGAGCATCAGCTCTGGTTTAAAGGCGCCCTAAAACATCACAGACTTCGGAAAGAAGAGGACGGTCAGAACATAGAGAAGAACGCGGGAAATCGAAAGACGACAAACACGCTCCGAAAAATAAAACAAAACCTCAATTCTCCAAAAGAAAGTAGCAGGTCTGAAGATCAGACATGCCGAGAATACTGAGAACACAACTCAAGAACGGAGAATGGGCTCAGACAATGCTGGACAGTGCAGCAGAAGTCACAATAGCTCGCCAGAACCTGAAGGAACTTCTGGAGATAGTGGACTTGAATGAATACATTACAGTTGAGACTGTAGACACCAGGGTTAGTACTCCACAAAAGTTATATGAAATAACACTCCGGATGGAGGGAGACATACCTAGACAGGTGAAAGCACTTTTTTGGGAAAGACTATCAAGGGGCTATGACATACTTCTAGCAGAAAAAGACTGGCCACCACAATTTGTCAGGGAGTGCCCACACGGCGAGGACATTATTATGCCTGCCTTCTCCAACCATATTCCAATTCACCTAAAATATACATATGCCAGGAAATGGGCAGTAGCCCAGGCCCCAGCATTATATAAAAATCATGTAGGATGGGATGAGGACTCCCTCACCATAAAATACATCTGAAACATAACCCAACTGCACAAAGGCAGTATCCAATAAAGCAAGAAGCTAAAAAACAGGTCAGGGAGATCTTAGATCAACTTGAATACCAAGGGGTGATTGAAACATGCACCTCCTCAATGAACAATCCTTTGTTTCCTGTCTCCAAACCAGACAATACATATTGTCTAGTTTTGGATTACAGACACCTAAACACTTGTTCTAAAACCTTTGCAGTGCAAAATGCACATAGCACAGCATTAATGAATAACATTGTGCGTAAAAAATACAAAACAACATTAGACATCTCAAATGGTTTCTTTTGTCAAAGCACAGCACCTGAAAGCAGGTACTTAACAGCATTCTCCATAATGGGGACCCAGCGTCACTTTTGTCGACTCCCACAAGGGTTCAAGAACAGCCCAGGTTTATTCTCAGCGAGGGTAACGGAGTTACTACAAATTTATGACAATGAGGCATTGTCCTATGTCGATGACATCTATCTGACAGACGATGACCTGGAAAAACACTTGAACAGGGTGAGTACCATTATACTGGGCTTCGCCTCTGAGGGCTACAAGTTCAACTTTAAAAAGTCCAGAATTGCCCATCTCAATGTCCTATTTCTAAGATATGAGCTTTCAAGTGAAGGCAAGAGCTTGGCAGCTAACTTTCTAGAAAAGTGTGCACTGCTCCAACCTCCAAAAACGCTAAAAAACTTACAATCCATCCTGGGTTTCCTAAATTTTGGAAGAACATACATTCTAAATTACGCAGAAAGGGTTAAACCTCTCTACGCATTAATCAAACCTGATTTTTCAATCAAAAATTGGACAAACGAACACACAGAAATCTTGCGTTCACTCCAGGCTAACATGTTAGCAACAAATCACTTACAAACACGCGTAAGTCAACGCAACCTGGTGATCCGAATATTTTCGGGTCAATGCGGATTCACCTGCTTAACATTTATTGAGGGTGAAAAAATACCAATCGCATACAAATCTCATTTGTATACACAAGCGGAAATGCGCTTCACTTCAACTGAAAAAATTCTGACAGCAGTTCAAACCGTTGTAGCAAAAGAAAGAGCCTTAGCCCAAGGGAAACGCATTATTGTCGTAACCCCAGTACCAGCTTTAGAAGCGGTCACAAAAGCAAGCATTCCAAATGCTAAAGCATTACATCCAAGATGGATACAATGGGTTAATTCTCTTGCTGCAACAGATGTTGAATATGTTTTTGATCCCGATTTAAAAACACAAGCATTCCTGCAATATGAACAAGAATGTCCTCTGCCCACTGAGATTCTGCCTCTCGATCAGTACGAATTCATAATTTACACTGACGGATCCGCACAGCCCGCAACAGGGAGTAAGCAAGCTTACAGTGCAGCATGTGCAATCGTTAAAGGTCGCATGCGAGATGGCATCTTCAGACCTATGGTCACAAAAACCCAGTCTCTAGGAGATTGTACAGCTCAGCGAGATGAACTACAAGCATTCAAACTGGCACTTGAAAGTACAGATCGAGAATTCCCCACAGTGATAGTGTGCGATTCCTTTTACTGTGTTCAGTCGTATAATGAATATATACAAAACTGGCTTGAAAATGGTTTCAAAGATGCGAAAGGTGGCACAATAAAGCACAAAACGCTTTGGGAACAAGTAGTTCAGTTGAAAAACGAACTACCAAAGGCTCACGTGATCCACACACTGAGTCATCAACGTGATGGCGTTCACGTTGCAGGGAATTCATTGGCTGACGAAGCCGCAAAGGGGGCTGTTCAGACGGCTTCCGTAGCTGCGATCACTCGTTCAAAAACGAAAATAGACGGTGAGATAATGTTGGCTGTCAATGCTTCAAGCAAGGGCAGCAGTGCAGCGTTACCAAAAAAGTTTCCACTCAAGTACTCTTATGTAATTGATGCGAACAACGTTCCTTTTGCTCGGATAGGGTAATTCCAAACATGGAACGTAGAGCAGCCTTGATTTATGAAACACATTTGGGGGAGGGTCTGTCACATCAAGGGATCTCTAAAACAATTTTGACGTTAAAAGAGATGTACTGGTGGCCTGGAATGAATACAGAAATACACATATTCATCAATAACTGCTTAGACTGTAAATTACAGCGAGAAAGCCACCAGACACCATGTTACGAATGTAGCCGCCCATTACAGACACCATTGTTAGACAGCATTAGACTATCTACGCGCCTGCGTCCTACTGGACAAGTGCAATCCCACAAATACTGAATCAAGGTTCCTATGGATATGGCCTCAGCGCTCGGCTGACGCTCGAACTGTTATAAAAGATTTGCGAGTCTTTATCGGCACATACGCAATAGGCACGCTACATTCTGACCAGGGCCCTGCGTTTAGCTCTCGGGCTTACAAAGAAGCCATGGCCAGTCTGGGCGTTGCATTGCGGTACTCCTCTCCATTCCATCCTGAGGGAAATTCGGTTGTGGAAAGGAAAAACCGGGACATAAAGCAGTCTATAACAGCTAGGGTATTAGGTTCGGGTGATGGGTGGGTCAAACATCTTTATGGGGTCCAACGCTCATTGAACAACCTGCCAAGAAGTTCTCTAGGGGGTCACTCCATATGAGGTCCTATTTGGGACAAGAATGTGGGTACCAGATCTCGATCACGTAGGCACAGTGGTGGAAAATAAAACATTTGATATCAAAGATCGTTTGGCTGTTTTACAGGAACTGAATGAGTTAAGAACGAAACAAAGCAACGTATTCCTACAGCCAACCACCACTGGGGAAAAACCGGCGGTCCCAGCAAGGCCTGTCTGGATTCCAAAAGTTGGGGATCTAGTCAGAGAAAAAATTGTGGAGAAGAAGGAATTTGGACCTTTTTACAGACAACGAGTACCTGTCCTAGCAGTTCAAGGAACAAGAACAGTACTTCTGCCGCCCCTTGCTGGAAGAAAGGAGAAAAGATTTGTGTCCATCGACCTCATCAAACCACAGTATGTGGCCAATACTAAATAGTAGGCCTCGTGGACTCCGACCTTGTAGCAGACGCACTCCTCTCGCTACTATCCAAGAGGTTCAGACTGAAAGACTGATAACCATTGAGAATTCAGCTGTAACAGATGAAGGACTAAGCAACAATGCAATGGAACTCATCCCTCTTGAAAACCAAGTAACAGTTCGTCCAAATACACCTGTCTACACCAATGTAGCGAGTGATCAACTGGTTCCAGCGATTTCTACAAATCCTGATGCAATTCCAACAATTGACAGAACTGCTTCTGGCTATTTCATTAACTTTGATATGTTCTCAGAAGATCTGAGTGAACCTGAAACGACGCCAGCATCATTCAAACTCAAGCAGCAAGTACAAGACTTTCTTCACTTTATGAAAAAGACTTATCTGGTTTCACCATGGATTGAACTCTGGATTACATCTGGACTATTTGTTTTCCTGCTCTGGCTAGCTTTGGTTACAACTGTGAGCATGCTTATAAGTGGCAGATACATCCATGTGAATACTGAAGGAAAAGACGTGAACGTACTTTTGAAACCTCATAAATCTTCCCATCGTGAAGCAAGAGACTTGTCATCAGTGAACATCACAGCCGTTCCTATACAGGATGGTATAGTGTGGGACAAAACAGATTTTGATATCTTCGGCCCGACGGAACAATTGAACATTCCACATTTGTTTAAAATTTCACTAAGTGATCTAATTTCGTCCAGTACCTATTCTGATGATTGGGACTTTGAGACTGTTAATGACATAATGTTTGACCTAGAAAAATCTGCTGCATTTTCTAAAAATGAATATTTAGAGGGTTCATCAGACTATGAACAGTTGTATTGCTATAACCACTATGGTCATCATTATTTGCATAAGTCTGCATACCCTAGAAATGTGTTTATGTTTAACCAATGGGAGCATTGTCCTACACCACCACAAGGTAGTTCAAAAACATTTGCTAACAAGTTTCCATATTTTTCAGGTTACAATACATCTGATCCAGAAACGTTTTACTATAAAAATGTAAACAAAACAGGACTGAAAATTATGTTAACTAATACAAAACAGATTTACTCTGCAGCATTTATTGCCCAACTGTCTAGACAGGGTTTCGACTTATGGAAAGACACAGTAGACACAAAAACTGTCTGGGGTACTAAAGATTGGCAAGTGCAGGGAATAGAAGCTTTGTTTAGAGCCTGTATCATCCCTGAACAAATAATGTTTTTGAATGAAACTGTCCAACAAACATCTTGTCTTGGACTAGCCAAGATCAAAGAGATGAAAACACCCTCTGTACCAACACCTGCCGGTGATAACGAAACCCAGGCAGCGGTTACAGTTGACCAAATACTACAACTCAACAGATCTAATCCTGATTGGAGAAAATGGTTGATCTGGCCCACAGACACGAACAACTGTCAGGAAAGATTCCTGAATAAAACTCAGGGCTTTACTATTCATAGGCCAGACCCAAGATACGTCCAAAGACAGCATCCGGGGGTAGTAACAACATACAGTGTAGGTAAATTATGCCTCGATTGGCTTCAGAAATCTACACTACAGGATGTGAAACAACACTTATCCTTACTTAAAGACGACGCAGACCTTAGGGAATTCTTGCTTGGACCAAGAAAACTGCGTCAAAAACGTTTCATATATGCCGGCATTTATGCTGCCTATAATGAAGCATGGAAAGTGTCACAGATGGAGGCCGCAGAACGAATACGTGAACTTGATCGTATTAATTTAGAGAAAACCCTCTCTGTGGTCGACAATGGGTTAACAACTTTGTCCTCCAGAATATATTCATTGGATGGCCTTGTATCCTCTGCTATCAACATACTAGAACAAGATTTGGCGATGTTACAGCAAGGCCAGTCTCAATTACGTTCTATTGTGTTATTAAGCTGGACGCTGCAATCTTTGCGTGCGGGCTATGTGCCTTGGCGTTTTATCAACACGTCAGCTCTGTTTGCAGAATACAATCTAACTGATAAACAGATCGAACTGGCACAAAGAGAAGCAAAGTATACAGTGCTGAGCATTGAAAAACTGGAAAAGTTACCATTCACAGTGGCAGAAAAACCAGCTACAGAATGGCTCATTCATGGCAAAATCACATTACCTGTGACTACTTTTCAGTTTCAGTATTGCCTCAGACAAATGCAAGCAGGCAAATATGAAAGGTTGGGTAAGGAATACATTAAGACATCTTGGGATTTACCGTATACATATAGATGTTGGAGTGGGGATCGTGAAGTGTTTTTGAGCGGTACACACTGTAAACATGCACTGAGCGGTTCACTAATATGTCAGGACATTTCTTTACACGGGGCTTGTAATGGTTCTGTGGCAAATTTGTCTTGCCGTCAGCAGGGTACACCAGCTGCTGTGATTAATCCAACGTTTGGACAACTTTCTAATGGGAGTTACCTCATGTTGAATGATCAGAGTTGCTGCGGCATGTTGCCAGGCATCCCATATCTAGTAACGGTCAACTCCAGGGTCACTTGCTGTATGCAAGTATTGTTTGCCCCAATAGACACAGTCAGGGAGTCGCCTCTATGGCCTTCGCTGAACGTCTCTTTTATAAGATTTGATACTTTGAGCAGAATGAAAGCCATGCTTTTACAGCAAACAGTGCCTTTGACCTCGGCCAAAGAAACCTATGATCTACAAGTAGCAAGGACTTCGGCTGAGATACAGACTTTAATACGTACAAACTGCCCTATACATTTCGTGGAAATGATAGGACGTATCTTTAACATGTCTGATACAACCGGAATTGTACATGTATTTAAGAGCATCTGCTCCGGTCTGTTAGCACCTTTCCAGGCAATACTCGGAATCATCCCGAACTTTGCACATTCGGTGTTTGGAGGCATACCATTAATTCTAGCACTTGTTGCCGGAATTCTGTTTCTCTTCCTGCTATTACGCTATGGCCAGCCTATTTGCAGACATCACTCCGAGCGAAATGGAGAAAGCTCTCCTTGAACGAAAGTGCCGTGAGCGAATAGTACAGCTTTTGGGCATGACTCGTCTATGGGACCTTAATACCACGTGGTTCCTGTCATTCAGACCAATCTGGCAAGATTGCATCTTACCTGTTCTACGATGCCTGCTATGCGGTGAAGAATGCGTGTTGGATACCTGTCTAACATTTCCATCAGCAACGCCAACGGATGTCGATACTCTGCTGGTCCCGATAACGGCCCATGCTCTGTGTTGTCCCCAGAGGCTACCAATTCTGATGTCTGCATTCATTGAGATCTCACAGACGCTTCCGGCTGCTGCTGAGGTACGAGAAAGATCTACAGGCACACAGGTAACAACGGACGCGAACATTGCTGCGGCAACCTATGCTGAAAGCGATGCTTCACATCTCTGTGCAATTAATCTACTACACGAGGTGTTCCAACTGACACCAACTTCAGTGGACGATGTTTTGTCTACAGAAATAGATGATCTCATGTTTACACCAGACCCGTAAACTGACTCTGATTCAACCCACAGTGTTCCAGAGCTGCAGTACCAATTTGGCCTTCATATTTCAAAAACATGGAAATCTTCCCAAATTGAACTTTTTTCCCATTTTTCGAACTAAAATGGCAATTCAATCTGCTTAAAGTAGAACTAGCCTTATGGTACAGACTTCGCTGTACTTCCTCTGACACTTTGCCATCTTATTTTGTCTATAAAGTTCATTAATTTTCATGACATGAAATGACTTTGATTTTGAACAACTTATCGATCATTTTTTTTTTGTCACATGTAAATATTACTGCTTATTTCATTCATATTGCATTTTATTTTAAATATATGCCTGAAATGAAATGCAATGCTTAAAATGTACAGTACCTTTTGCATTCTAATAGGTTTTTTAAATGCCTTTTAAATGGTTTTATGAAATATTTTAGCGATATGCGGTACTCCATTTAATGTTTAGCATTTTAAATGTTTAGCATTTTAGTATTATCATACACACAAAAGTGGAGTGGGTGTTGTATTCCTCTTAGGGTGTCCATACACGGGCTTTCCTGTATCATGTCCTTATATAGGCACAATTCGCCCTGCCCTTATATAGGCATAAAATCCCAGTCCTTATTTAGGCATTAAACCGTGCACTCCAAATACAGGCATGGTCTCCAACATCCGTCCACCCTAACGTCACAACGAGTTCTTGAAGAACAGACCCTTAGGCTTCGGGAGTTTCCTAGCACAGGACTATTGATTTCTTCAAGGACTCATCTATTATGCATGAACCGTTATACCTTAGGGGTTCATTCATGACGTCTTCCGCTGTCCGATTCACGTCAATGCTAACATTCTGAGGTACCTCTCAGGTATAAATATACCTTCCCTAGCCCTTGTAAACTAGAGGAGACCTCGACTTCAGAGGAGCCCGTTTCCCGGCCTGACGCACTGAGAAGACGCTGTCATCCCTGCACGTAGAGAGTCCAGCTTCCAGTGATCTGACTTCCCTCGCGGGGTGTTGGAGTTCGAGTCTGGCAAGAGATTCCCACCTCTCTCATTCTTAAGGTATGGAGATGACTAGAACCTAGAGGGACTCTTGGCATACTTGGCATACTAGGCATACTAGACTTAACATACTCTTAGCATACCATAGTAAGGAATACTTCACCTACTTCATACCTCTCCCTACACCTAGGACAGGTTGGGTACATTGGGGTAGAACTAGCTTAGAGACGCATCGTATGAGTACTCGCATTTTTAGTCTGTGTTATTTATGTAAATGAATATCTACTAAAGATCATGCTAGCGCAGTATTATTTATTTCTACTGCTTACGCTGTACATTATTTATCTTGCATACTGTCTTGTGATCATAACAGCACATTTAACTTACACCAGAAACAAGACTGTTCAATAAATCTTTTATTGAAACGCCCGTCTATTCTTTCTGTGTAACTTTGAGGAAAACTAAGTATGCACGATTGAGCTGAGTGAAATAGTTATCTATTGTTTCTACGACTCTGGGACACGTTCTGATTCTAAAGGGAAACAAAGTTGTCATGTTTTGCGGCTGCCAGAAACTACTCCCTTCTTGTTTGCCAAGGAGTTTCTAGTGGCCTCTGAGCTAGCTGGCACAAGTAATTAAGTTTAATATACTCGATAGGGACATACTGACCTTAGTCCTATGTCAAACCTATAGGGGATATTATTCCAATGCGCAGAGCCTATTAGGGAAATAGGAGCTACACTACATCTTGTGCTGGTATTTTAATTTTTATGGTAAGGGAGACCCCATCATCCTGAAGTTAGGACTATTGCCCTCAACATAGAATTTCTAAATATAACATAGATTGCTTAGTCCTTCCTATAACATGGGTGCTGGAGCCATGTGGGGCTTGCACATTCCTCATCTCTCTCGATGAGGGCCGGCAGGCAGCTTTGATACTCCTTGAACTCTAAGCAGCTCCCATCACAATTCACCACAATATTCTGCTGCCCAAATTAGGAGAGTGGTTCGGGATTTCCGGAAGCACTTTAAACTAACCAGTTTATTCACCCAGCATTAAACACAAGTGTTCTTCAGATCCCCATAATCTTCCTCAAGTTCAAGTTCAACTTTATTAATGTTTAGACACTTGTCTGTAAAACATACATTTTAAAACAGAATAAAATCATAATTTAACTGACCCCCACCTCTCCCCCTCCCTGCTTGTAAACCAGGTTAGTAATCTTCCTCTACCTGACTTCCGTGCAATGTCTCCCAAACATCTGCAGTCTTCATACTATTATGTGACTGATTCAGACGTCCCTTGTCACAACTGCTACTTACATACATGATCCATTTCCGAAAGTATATAGAAAATTCTTTAATTTATATCCATCTAGAATAATTCAGAATTACGTCCAATATCAACAACTGCTTAGACCACATCTAACATTGGATGAGAGAAAGTTTCCTGTGACTAAATGCAGAAAACATGAATTTCTAGTCTTGGGAGGACTTCACAGAATTTATTTCCCTTGTAACTGGCCTGCTAGCCTAGGCCTTGCTCCACCACCTTGAAAGGCAAACAATTTGTAATCATTTTTGATTCAGACATCAGATTCATCTCAAAAATGAAAACTGTGGTGATGGGTCTCAGATTGCAACTCTCCATGCTCTGGAGAATATGCCCTCTCCTTCAAGCTGAACATCAGAAGGAGCTAATAAGGTGCCTGGTCATGGGCACAGCTACACAAGCCTCAGAAAGAAGCTGACCAACAATCTTCAAAGATTCCAAAACCAAGCTGCCCAGATGTGTGTTGTGACTTAAGTTGTTGCTATGCACCCTTCCCTTAGTTACACCTTCCCTGCTGCGTAGCCAGGATGAGTGCTGGAGAGCTTGGTGATATAGTGGAATGCTGGAGTGCTTGGTGATGTAATGAAATGCTGAGTGTCTGGTGGGGTGTAGAGTGTCAGTTGGAGTGTGTGAGCTGAGCAGCAAGGAGGCTGCTCCTGTTGGGGCCAGGACCGGACTGGCTATTGGGCGTTTTGGTCGACTGCCAAGCTGGGGCCCGATTTTACTGCCGTGGGTGCTGATTTATGGTGATGGGACCTGCATTTGCTTCTAAGTAAAGAAAGCAAAACAAATGGTTTTAAAGCATACTTTAAAACCATTTGGTTTTCCATTCTTTACTTAGAAAGGCCCGGTAGCCAGTCCGGCCCTGGGTGCGGCTATCTTCTATGTAATTATCAATTACTTACCTGAAACTTACCATCTTAATAACCTGTAACTAAGTCTTAATAAACCTTATTCTACAACCTACCCTACAGCTACCTGGAGTTCCTTCCCTTACAACAATGTGTCAGACTAGACCCGAAAGCACTTCAGTGGCTCCCAGTGGATGCTGCACCAAATTCAAGACACTCTACATTATCCATAACGCTGTCTGGAATGTAAGCCTGACATACATACAAAACCTGACTGCACATTACACTCTCAAAGACAGCCATCACTCCACTTCGAACATCTGATCCCACAATGCCATTTCAGCAGCTAAAATATGGCAGCTGATCCTTGGGAGCATTGGGTCCAAACTGTGGAATGCCGTGGGCCTCAAAGTCAAAGCTGAACCAAACTACCTTTGATTCCTCACGCTTCTCACAGTTGAATCTTCAAGAAATCCTTAGCCTGAGACCACTCTTCTGGTTATAGCAACAGAATAATGAGGTTGACAGTTTTCATCTCATTTTACTGGACTCTCACAATCCACTGTCTACTGCATATTGTTTCACCATACTTCGATGTCTGAAAAAAGTGAAACGCTAGATGTCAACCAGCACTTAACAAAACACCTAAATATTTAAGAGGGTATCATATTGAAAGGCTTGAGAATTGTCATACCTGAGAGCATGAGACAGCAAGTCATTGAGCTAGCCCATGAAGGATATCTTGGCATTGTAGCCAAAAAAAGATCCCTAAAAGACAGAGTGTGGTTCCATCGCCTAGATAAATGAGTTGAGAAGGAGCTGAAAGTGTGCTACATTTGTAACTATTTATCCCCCATGGTGACGCAGCATCTGCTGATAATTTCTGTCCTTCCTGTGCATTCCTGGAAGAGGACTGCCGTTGATGTTTTTGGGCCTCTAGGAAATGGACATCATTTCATGGTAGTCATTAAGGAATGCTCGCGTTTTCCTTTGGTGGAAGACTTATCATCGACAATCCATGACAAGTCATCGAGCACCTTGATGACATCTTTGCAGCGTGGGGCATCCCTTCTATTCTTAAATTTGATAATGGCCCACCTTTCAATAGCAAAAAATTCAAGGAGTTTCTTGTTCGACTCATTGTCAAGCATCAAAAGAGTGCACTTCCCTGGCCCCAAGCCAATAATGTTGTTGAACGATTCATGGGCACCCTCAAAAGGGTAATTTAGCGAGCATCGATGGAGGGAATCGATCTAAACCAAGCCATGTGTCAAGGCCTTCATACCTATCAATCAATTCCTCAATCCACAACTGGTGAGTCTTGCCACCTTGCTATTTCGGAGAGCCATTGGACCCAAACTACCACAATAGACATCGGACCAATCGATGAATGCCGATAAGATTTGTGTCACAGACACTTCTCAAAAGTGCAAAATGAAAAAATATACCGATCAGCGCTGACTCACCCAGGAAAAAGTCTTCGATAAAGGGGACTGGGTACTGGTCAAACTGGAAACGGAAGTGGAAACAGACACTCTGTTTGCTCTCAACCCTTTGAGGGTTGTAAGGTGCAAAGGACACATGTTGACAGTGCATCATCCCAGAAAGTCCATCACACAGCTCCAGAGATTGTGAGCGAGGCGACCTCGCCTGCATGTCCAGATCACACATCTGAGCCTATGTCATCGGTGCATAATCAAGGTGCATCTCAACGACCTCAATCACCCGATCTGACAGACCAGTGCGAGCGCTTTGGCAACTCATTAAGCAAATACGATTCTAATGTTGTTTGTTTTTTTAATAAACAAAGGGGGAGATGTAGTGTCTTCGATATTATGCACGCTAGGGCCGTCGTGGGTCTGGGCGGACTCTAAACAGGAATTACATAATTTGCTGGGAGGTGTAAGGTGTGGTTATGAAAGTTATGGTGCATTGCGTGCAGAGTGTTATCATATGTGGAAGAATAAAGACATCTGTTACAAATTTCTGTGTGTCGCATATTAATTTGCATGCTCCCGGTATGGGGAAGATACTACAAGCACCACTCAGACTTTGTGGGTGATCCAGAGAGTCCCAAAAAAGGACAAGAAATAGGGCAGTTGGTCACTGGCTTACCACTAACCTTTTTTAATTAAGGGGTGGTATTGGTGTGTCCAATTTATATTTCCCTCTGAAAAGAACATTTCACTTGTAACATGTTCTGAAAAGGCTGCATGCATTAGGGAGAGAAAGATTCTCTATTCTGAGAAAACACCAATGAAAACTCTCCACCAGCTTAGTCCATAAAACTAGTATAATGTAATATTTTAAGTCAAACCGTTTGTTTTTAAAAAAAAAACTCCAATCCTAGGAGACAGCTAGCAGAAAAACCATGGTTAATCATAAAGCCCAATGTCTGGAAACACTCTTCATTACATCTACAAGAACAGTCAGATATTTTACTGTATTCATTGTATTTATATTTGCAGGCCATTAAATGTCTTAAAGTCGGCTGAATAAGCCATCTCTTTCTAAAGTATAACCCATGTTCTTTCGTGATATTGGTGGAGTTTGCTTATTTCAAATAAAGCAGTAGATCTGGTATTTAAAGTTACAAAAAAGAGTTAGCAACATTGTTACAAGCATGCTGAAAATGTATAATACTTAGGTGAAATTGTCATACAAATTATTGACTCTTCTCATAATAGATTGCAGAATCTGGTGAGTCCATTAAGTCAGTCGCATCTTTGAGGATTGATAGACAGATATCTTATATATTTTTCTTATGATAATTGATGTGATCATTGGAAAAGGTGAAAATGTCAATAGGCATTTGCCACTCAAAGGCTCTGTTTTTTTAATACTGATGTTGTAACAAGAAATGCATCCACACATTACCAGCGTATTGATTTATTGGAAAGGAGAACTGAAATATTATAAAATTGAAAGCAAAGTCATCTGCATGCATTTTGACTCTATGAACTTCACCATTTAATATATAAGATTATATTGAGCAATAGCCAGTGAAGTTGTCAGCGGACATCCTTCCTTAAGGGCTGATTTAGAGTTTGGTGGGCAGAGATAAGCAAGTATGGCAGAGTAATTTACTCCAGCCACACTGAGGGATCTCCGCCCGCCAAATTTAGAGTTGTCCGCCAGCACTGTGGACAACTCTAAACACTGACAGGAAATGCTGCTATGGTGACTACTGTTAATGTTGTAAAAATTTGATAGATCACTCCATTAAATATGATGGTTGCCCATCAAACTTTTACAACCTTTTATTTTCCCCAAAACAAATTCCCAAAGTGGGCATTTGTTTTTCGGAAAAAATACAACTCGCGACCCCCACACCATAGGAGTCGTCTCTCATGGTATAGAGATCATTATTTTTGTTTTTACTATCTCTGGGTGATGAAGAGCAAGAAAAACATTTAACATTGTCCACTCTAAATTGGGTGGACGGAGCTATATGTGAACCTCCAACAGCCCATACTCTGTTCGGCCATCAGAGGAGTATGTCAGCGATGAAGTCAGAATAGGCTCTGCCGCTGACACACTTAAGTTAAGGTCATCCCACCTGTATATTAGGTGGACAGTCCTTCAGTTTGGCAGAGAGAGTACTCCATCACCATTACAATGGAGCACACTCTTTGCCAAACTATATTTCAGTCTCTTAGTATGAGAAAGAATAAAAAAACAGGAGCCTTTTTCTTGATTAATAACTGCTGATGGACTAGTGTCACTGTACCTGACAGGATGACCTAATAAATGTTGGCCCAATAGCCATTACTGCCATTTTTCCCACAAGCGGTTCCAGTTGTCCTGATCAAGCGCTTCCCCTGAGTCAAACGAATGACCCCGATGGCTTTCCTTGATCGGGTGCATGGTCAGTTACTGCGAGGATGTCAAAAATGTCTTTGGCAGTACTGCCTTGTGGGAGGAATCCCTGCTGGTCTTTGCTCACAGTTTGGTTGATGACTGAATTTAACCATTATGCTAGAATTTGAGTGTATGTTTTAGAATCTTGACTGATCAGAGAAATCAGTCTGTTTGATTAACAAATTTAGGGGTTGTTCCTTTTCATACTGAATACACTTAAATGAGCCTACTTCCGACTGTCTGGAATATTGCCTGTCTTCTGGATTTCTTGGAAGACCATTTGAATTTGAAGATGTTTTGTCAAGCACTGGGGTAAAGCCTCACATAATTCCAAACGTAACTCATCAGGGCTCACTGCTTTACCATTTGTCATTACCCCACCACCTAAATATCTGTTTACAGTAATGAAGGTAGCCAGTCGATCACTGCCAGCCTTGCTCACTGCAGTGATGGATGTATTTTTCAAAAGTTGGCTACATTTAGTCATTGAGAAGTTGCAGTATTTCAAAGTAGAGGGGTACATACATTTTTTTAAATGTCTCTGCAAATTGTGATGCAAGGTATACAGTTTGGCCTAGGTCAGGGTCACACATTTGCTTACTGGTATTAGGCATCACAGGCAGCCTTGTTAGTCTGGCTAAATTTTTGCCTGCTACTCCATTATTTTCATAGTTATTCAATCTATTAGAGATCCAGTCAGCTTTGGTTTTATATATGATTACATCTCATGTGTTGCTGTGGAGTCTTCAGTTTGGTATGAAAGAATTTAATATCACAGTGCCTGTTGATCTTACCTTGTCATTGCAACCTTAGTCAAATATAGGGGCATATTAGCAAGAACCTGCGATAATTATCGCAAAGCTTGCTTACGCGCGTTTTTCTATCGCCGGCTATCGCTGGTTATTACCGCGGAGATAACATGCTATTAGCAAGGTTTATCTCCAATGCGATAAAATATCCAGCGATAGCGGCTAAACCCAGCAATAACGCGAGAAATCCAGCGATAGATTCCTCGCGCTAATGCTGGGGACTTAACCTTGCAATCCACCTCCCATTGACTACCAGTTCTAAAAAACCAGCGCTAATCGCGGTTAGCGCGCGTATTTTTATCGCCTCGCGGTTATTGCTAATAGGCGATAGCGATGTTAGCGACTGTTTTCAGTCGCTGTTAGGTTGGGAACGCCTACCTTGCATGTCATTAGCGATAAATATCGCTGACATGCAAGGCGATGTAATTCCCAGCCTCTAACGCCTGAAAGCTGTCGCTAACGCCTGTTAGCGACAGCTTGCTAATAGGGCGTTAAAAATATCGCCGATTTAGCGGCAAAAAGTGCCGCTAAATCGGCGATAAAGCCCTTGATAATATGCCCCTTAATTTCCTCCTTCCCTGATTTTCTCTAGTTGTTTAGCTAAAGCTTGAATACTAAACTGAGTTCGAAAACTTCTAATATATGCATGAAATGAATCCTACACTTCTAAGACTGAAGCAGTGTCTTTGCTAATTAGAAAGAATTATTCATCTTAATAATGACCCCCCCCACATATAGTCACTGCTGCCTATCAATTAATTCTCTCTTGACCATGTATACTCCTGTAAGCACATCACAGGTTGTCCTAATCGTCATGTGCTTGTCGTGTGGTCTGATGGGCACTGAGGAATGATTAATGTTCACAAGAAATTACCTTACTTACTGGAATAAAAATTGCAGCCAGATTTGATGTAATGCTTTATGTATTGACTAGGTCTGGTGTCTTCATGAAATGGTTGATCTGTATGGATTGATTTACTTTAATCCTCATTATTTTTTTTTCTAAAGCCTCTTCCAGTGTCCAGTCGAAAAACAGGGTCCGGCTGCATCATTTTTACCTGCAGGAACACAAGTCGCCTGAAGAAGAGTGATGTTAGCTATTGAATTTTTGATATCCTGAAAACCTGAATCTCATTTCTACGGCTTATTCAATTTCTTTATGTTCCACCTATTGATTTAAAACCCTTTTCAATTATACTGCGAGAAAAAAATTATTCATATCTGTTCTTCGCTCTCGTACATTAACATAATTTGTTGTCTTCTCTATGTTTATTTTTAGCCTACCGAGCCTACCATATTATATATCTTGGGAAATAGATGGCCTTCTTTTCAAGAAAACTGGTTTCCAAGGTTTGTTGCTGGATGATAGGAATAGAGGTTCATTTAACAGGACCTACAGTTATTCAATTAAAGGCACACATGTTGCTTCATTATCTTGGACCTATCATGGTCTGTGACTGTGGAACACCAGTTCTTGTTTGATCATAAGCCCATGGCGTGGCTTATGTGTTTTTTAGCCTTTTTGAAAGATGGCAATCAGTACAATGAAAGTGCTCCTTGCTACTCATATAAGAGCCTCCTAACTTATAAAGTACCTCAGGTTGTACATGTTTCCAGTTTAATATAATGTGTATTTTGTTTGCTTGTGTCATCTGCTGCAAAACTTTGAAGCCACCAATTCATCTTACACATATAATACGTAAGTATTTTTTATCAAAATCTCAGCTGAACACAGTATTTTAAGAGACCGACAGCTCTGATTCTCTGCGTTGCAGAAATTAATTTTATCCACCTGGCAGGCATCTTATTGCCATAGAAAGGGTTAATATTCATTGGCCTCAAGAGCAGTTTCTGTCTTCGGAACATCAGTTTCCTTCCTACCCATTCCCCACCCATCGTTGGATACCCAAGTCCTCCCACTTTTCCTCACTGTTAAGAATAATGGCACCTTACAAAACACTGGCGCTGCTTTGGAAACCCAAATCAGGTCGCTGCTCAAAACTACATTTTTCAGCACCTTAAGCTTCATCATGTTTGCCTCTTTTTGTTGACACACTTAAGGCTGTTCTATTGAGCACTTCTATAATTTCTTGAATCATCTATTTTAAGAATTTAAATGCTCTGTACTGCCTTTCTTCAATAAAGGCCAAAGCTGGTAAAAATATCGTAGTTCACCTTGCTCTTGGATCAAAAAACAACAAAAGACTACATATCCAAGTTTTAGAAATATCTGCATTGGTTTCTGGCCCAAAAAACTTTTTTTAACCATTGAGCTATATGGGGCATATTAGCAAGACCCACGTTAAAATTATCGCCGTTTTAGCGGCAGGAAACTGCCGCTAAAACGGCGATAATGGGCTTGCTAATATGCGTTATGAATTCCAATAGAAGCCCAGGTTAGATGTCCTGCACATCTAACCTGGGCTTTTATTGAATTCTATAACGCATATTAGCAAGCCCATTATCGCCGTTTTAGCAGCAGTTTCCTGCCGCTAAAACGGCGATAATTTTATCGCCGGTCTTGCTAATATGCCTCTATATTTTTAAGTGTTTCCACAGCCTATCTCTAACCTAACTAAATAATGCTTCAAATAATGGCACTATGCAAATATTCTATGCATTTATTCACTCACTTTACTTACCCTCCCACTGTATAAAAGTAAGGGGCATATTAGCAAGACCGGCGGTAAAATTATCGCCGTTTTAGCGGCAGGAAACTGCTGCTAAAACGGCGATAATGGGCTTGCTAATATGCGTTATAGAATTCCAATAGAAGCCCAGGTTAGATGTCCTGCACATCTAACCTGGGCTTCTATTGGAATTCTATAACGCATATTAGCAAGCACATTATCGCCGTTTTAGCAGCAGTTTCCTGCCGCTAAAAAGGCGATAATTTTATCGCCGGTCTTGCTAATATGCCCCTAAATCTTATGTAATTGAGATTGAATTGAACAGGTGGGCATCAATTCTCGGACATTGGATCTAAGGTGAGGACAGCCTTAAGCATGGCCTGAAAGCAGCTTCTTTTCGCTGGACATTTAAAAGAGAGATTAGATCTTTTGACCTAAAGGTTGTTACTTTTTACCCTGTGGAATTAGGCTGTTAGGGGATATGTGACTTGAGACTTGTCACGGGGGATTTCTTTTTCTTCAAACGAGACCTTTCACTATTCCTGATTGTTGGGCTTCGTGTATTTTGAGTAACTGTTGCTTTCCACGCTGATTGGTTCTTCTCATAATTTTCACCTTTGAGACACTGGTCCAAGCACCAAATATCTTGTAAGAACAGTCAAACTGACCTGTGCTATGGCTGCATAACATTTTCTACTCAAACTAACATCCTGCCTGTATCGTGGGTGATTTGGGTATTTGAGGTAAACCATTGCATACATTTTTTATTCAGACCACCAGTGAAATGTATTTTATATGATAATCATATTTTTCGGTACAATTAAGAGTGATATATGTGGAAAAATTTTCCCAATTTCACCCAACCCTACTTGAGACCTCGGATTGAATAAGGTGGAAAAATATAGCTAGCAATAGTAATCGGTTTGAGGTAGCAATAAAATGAGTAGTGAGTGCTCTGAGTTAATTTCTAATAGATGTCTATTTCACGCCCAAATGGCAATGAATGACAACTTTATTAGTATTATGAGAAGAAAGGCTAAGGATTGAATATATTGGGTTCTTAACCATCTTTTAAAATGATAAAGGCGATCCCTGGTGGAGATTAGGCCAGAGCTAAATTGGTGCTATTTGCTTTTGCTTAAATTATGCAAAATGCCCAAAACATTACGTGAAATGTCGTGACAGCATTATGCATGAATTTTTTAGTATGAAATGTGTCCTCTCATCAGTTTTGGATGCAAGCACACATTTCAGGTTAAAAATATAATGGGCAAAATCACACATGACACAAACAACAACCACTCACATTCTTTTCCTTCTCATTGTTTCTGTGCTTATGGGGCAGGATTTCTACCTGAATAACAGTGTGACGTGGCATAATGGCGTAATCACAGGCATCTCACATAACAAGCATAATGCGAAATACCAGAAATTATATAAGATTAAATCGCGTAACCAAAAATTCATCCTGGTCTAGTGAGTATGCATGGGGATGACCTTACTTACAGTAATCTAGTTATATTGGACTGATCTGCACATACTAAGAGAATCTTAGTTCTGAGCACTTTCAGTCTTACAGGGTTCACCGGCAATGAATTTAAAAACATGGTAAAAAGGATGTAAGATATTACAATTAATTAGTTTCAGAGAGTCTGTAAGCTCCTAACATTATTGCTCACAGTATGATAATTTGCACCATGCACAAGAGCCCTGTAGGAAACCCATGACTACCTTCCCCTCACTCATTGCTTGCCTTGGGAATCAATTTCAGATAAGACACTAGAGAAAAAGAAGCAAAGTTCAAATGAAAACTGCCCTCTGCACAAATACTCTACTATAATATATTCCCTCCACTAAATTTTCACTTATTCTGCAACATTCTGTCATTTTTCTACATGATTTGTATTTCAAATGTGAATTAAAGGTCCTTTGATGAGATCTACTGCATGTTTTATTTCTACATTGCATCTGTGAAGTTACTAATTTTATACTAGAAAACTACTGTTAATGAAATACTCATGAGTAAGGAACAAAATGCATACTAAATGGCTGACAGGGTGAGAATTATTTTGTTCCTATGACTTGGATAACAGAGCACAAAATCTTTCATTTCAAGCTATCCTGTTTTCTGATACGTTATGCTCCTATCGCATACTCAACTTGTATTCTGAACTATTAGACATTTCCAATTTGTAAAAGTTCTTAATACAGCAAACGTCTACATAACGCTTGCCTTAAAATTTCGATATGACATTTTTTTCTGAATTTAGACTGAAGTGTTCCTCCAACCATAACATTGCATTTGCTTGCTATAAGCTGCACTAGTTACCTTAAAGTATGCATGTTATATAACACTGATTTTGCCCAGAGCAAAATGTACCTGTCATTGTTTAGTATCATCACAATGTCTGTCTTTGAGTAGCAAACTCAAATTTAATTTGACACTGCCTTATTTATTACAATAGTCCTTGTTTTTGCTGAGACTTATCTAAGTCAAAATAGTGGGAGCTCCTCAGTGACAATATACATTCTAGGAGCATGTAAAGTTTAACTTTGCCCCTGAAGTTTTAACATCCCCCTTTGCAGTGGCGGCCGGTGCAGGTAAGCGCGGTAAGGCGGGGTGGGGGAAGTCGACAGATGACGGAATGGGGAAAAAAAAATAAACAAATCATATTCCTTCGTCTGTCGACTTTCCCCCACCGCGCCTCACCGCTCTTACCTGCACCAGCTGCAATTGCCCCTTTGCAAAGGCGAGTGAAGTTAAACAACTTTGCCTAAGTTCAACAAAGTGAAGTTTGCTCTTTCTAGCATCAATTAGTTGCAGTGACTTGTCCCATTTGAAAAGGGAATAACGACAGGTTGCAATGGTATTGGCTTCCTGGTTTTAGCCCCTTCGAATCAGGGCTGCCCATAGCACTGAACGGCAGGGTGAATCATTTCATTCCTCGCAAATAACATCTTCCATGCCTTCTAGATTTGTTATTAGAACAACCCTAGATTTGCTTAGCTAACTATGTGAAGTTTTGAATTGTGTAACTTTACCCACCTCTAATAATGTCCACAACTTTTTGTTTTGCCTTAAAATGGAGGTGAACCCCCTCCCCGTTAAGCTTGATGCGGTGGGTCTGTTTGGTGCACAAATCATCATGGGGAATGTTTATTTTACTCTGCACATTGTAGTGGGTCTTACTATTTTCCCCCTGCCTTGACTCGCCTTAGCTTTCCAAAAATTCAGAATAATGTTCTCGATGTTCACAATTAAATAAAATTAATAATTTTATCACTGGAATGTTGCTTTACAACTGTTTCAAAACATGCTGGGTCTTTTTTCATTTTACTGCATTTTCTGATATATCGCACAGCATATTATAGACTTCTAGCCCACTGCTGAGGGCTATACCGGTTGTTTAAGGCCCTGAACCCAACTTATAGTCCTGAGCCACAGATGAGGGCCTTTGCTAATAGGTATAGCCCAAGGCAGAAGGGCTATATGGCTATTAGAACATTCTATCCACTAAGGGAAAAATGTTTTAAAATAAATGGGAGAAACAGACAGATAAACCTAGAAATGTTGAAGCAGAAGCCATTATAAATTTGGAGCTACTCCATTGTCTTCAATGGAGCTCTCACCATTCCAATGTTCTAATAACCATTACAGAATCCAAGCACACCAAAAGCCCTGCAGCATGGTTGTCTCAGTATTAGCCTATAAATTCAATTACTACACGAACCAGAATGTATTTTATTGGTCACACAGGAGTCATTTCACCAAAATCGGAGTATAGGGGTGCCATCGCATGCACATTGTCCATTGCTGCATTACTAACTAAATATGGCGTAGTATGACCCTTTACCCTAACCTCTAGCACAGGAAGTGACTGCACACAAGAATCTCATGAGCTGATTCGTCAGAAAGCTAAGGGACACAGGTGTCGAATATGGCAGCATTTGAAATCATATCGTTTGGTTTTCAAATCCAGATGGTCCACAATTGAGTCACGTGGCAATTAACATCTTAGGGCCTGATTACGAGTTCCTTGCAATATTCCAATCCATGCAGTAACTCCTGTTTGCGGAGAATTCCGAGTTTGAAGGTATTTAACACAACCAATAATTATCGGATGCGATGAATAACACAACCTTCGTTAACTTTTGGCAAGGGGAAATTTATCAAGTTCATGAGGAATAACAAGCGGATTTTGGTGTGTTAAAAGACCAAAATCCACTTTTTATTCTCCATGAACTTGTAATAGGCGTTATTTATCGCACTTGATAAATAAAGTACCCTGTGGTATTGTTATTTATTAGGGGCGATAAATAATGCTTTGGGTCGTAATCAGGCCCTTAGAGTTTATGATCAATTGATGCCATTACCAATCAGAGTAGGAGATTCTGGGATCCAGCAACTCCTGTCTTTGATCATTGTATACCCTGAAGGGGCTTTGATTCCACCCTTGTATCTCTAGAGTTCAGTTGTCCATAGGCCATCGAATGCACGATGAAATGTGCCCTCCAATAGACATAACCACAGAGAGTACATTAACTGCTTGTTTTTATATCGTACGTCATAACACACTTCCGCTATTTCTATACGCTGAATAACAGGTGCTACCATTACCCAATGTAATCATTCCCAATTTAAAGGGAAGAAGGCTAGAGTGGTCTGTCTGGGAGTCAGAATCTTGATGCACAAATCTCAGCAGATGCCAGTAGTGAGCATTTAACCCATAAAACCATCAGAAAGTCATATGTTTGCCAGTAGGCACTACAGAAAAACTAAATGCATAGGACAATTGCTACTTAAAGCCCTTCTTTGGAAAGTTTTTCTGTGTGTCTTAAGCATGGAAAGCACAACTCCTCACAGAAAATTCTTTCTGAATCAGGTATTAAAACTCCCAACTTCTTTTTTTTCAACGTGGACACAATTTATTCAATTTGCCTTAGACCTCATTGAGGTGTCCATCGCCGAACGGAAGGGGCAGAACATGTAATGTGTAATGTGCAATGAAATAATATGTTCTGCATCAACACTTGGCTCAGATTAAAGTTGATAGAGCTTTTCAAGTGCCCAATTAAAATGCTTGCAGTATTGCACTGTAAACTTAGCCATTAACTCCTCTGTAATGACTTGGTTCGCTAACACATTGCAAACAAGGCGTTTACCATTTCCAGCCTCTTACTGAATATATTTAGTTGAACGATGTGCGGTGGAAAATGCATAACTACTTCCAACTGCAAACCAAATAAATAAATAAAAAAATGCAAGGGCTCTAAGGGCCACATGTATCAACATTAGGAATAGCGATTACCTAATTGTGATTTTCAGTGAATCGCAATTAGGTCATCGCTATTCCAAAATGTGAAACTCCAAGAGTTTCATTTAGTGATTCCTAGGGGGTCGCAAATCGACCTAACTCATTAATATTAATTCACAGTCACAAAACATTCATACATACAGTTATGATTCTGTATTTGGAAGGGACGTCCTGAACAAGCCCCTTCCAAATACCAAATCGCAAACCCATTTTGTGATTCGGTAACAGGTTACCAAATTGCAAAATAGGGTTGATACATGGTAAAAGCCTGATTTGCGTTCGCAAACTGGTCGATTCTGTGAATCGGCCTGTTTACGATAGCGAAATTGCTTGATACATGTGGCCATAGGGTTTTTTTTGCCGAATACCAAGGCTAGCTAGTCTTTGTTCCACCTCTTTCGTTCACCACCTTACATTTCCTATCCAGTACTTAATTTGAGCCGGTGGTTTCCGGTGCTCAGCACAGGCACTTAACTGTTAGCTCCGGCTCTAGTGACAGTGCATCACATGGTGGCGCTGTCTGAGATGAGCACAACAGCCGTGTTTATTAAATGAAATGGCATTGAAAATTAATAATCCCAGCCTACACGACATTATTATAGCTTTGTATGGCCTGAAATAGTCTGAATTGCCACACTTGTAGGAGTGTGATGGTTAAGTTTTATGTTGGTACTGTCATTGGCAACAATGGCTGGGGCACTGTGTGGTGCAGGCTGCAGTGGCCTTCTGAGAAGAGCACTGGCACTTCGTTTTTTACAAATTAAGCACTGGCCAGCAGGCAAGCATTTATCTGTGTAAGGAGCCGCAATGAGAGACAGCGTGTACCTGCATGAGGGACTGTCTTATAGGCCTGATGACGTCTTAACTTTTGTGACATCATACCTTATTGCTCCTGTGTTGGAAGTAGTCAAAAAAAGGAAATGCATATTATACTTGCCTCATTGTCTTAAATAAAAGCTTAGATTTCCTCTTCACTGAAGTTAGGAAAATCCCAATTTTCAGTGGCCAAAGAAGTAGAACGATGAAACCTTACTTGTGGAAGGTGATGAGGGTCCGAACGTCTAGTTCAGGTAGCATGTCACGATAAATGTAATGTCTAAGCACAATCTGCACAAATTTACATACAGACAATTTCCCCACTCCCAGTACCTTTTTAGCGATCACACCTAACTTGTCTATCAGCCCAAGGTGCATGCCGGTCGGCCTAACTTTGCAACAGCTCCCACTACGTTCTTCTCCACAGCAGCAAATCCTGTTCAGTGGTCCTTCACCAAAGGAGTATTCGGCTTGTGGAACTCTTGCCGGTTACAGCCTCGCCCCACTGGAGAGTGTTGACTTCCAAAAAAGAGACTAAGCTCAAGCATAGAAATCTGTTCTGCAACTTCATTTAGTGGGTCCCTGACAATCACGCCTCCACCTTGGACACCGCCTGCAGCCTTGTCCCGCTGAACTTTACCTTCTCAGACAATTTTTTTCTCCAAATTTCCTCTAAGTCCAAGGGTAAGCGCCTACCGGGCCCAATTCACTTTTTGTATCTGACTTGCGCTCCATCACGGTGGACCATATTTTTGGACTTTGACCCAGTCTCACACGATTAGATGTCTGTGGTTGACACTTTGATCTTTTAGGTGCTAGCTTTTACCTTAAACTTTACAAAGTCATAACTCAGGTTCTACAGATGTAATTTTTATAATTTTGGTGCCAAATAACTAATTAAAATATACTTTTCAAATTTGGTTAGGATTTTTCTTTTGTTGTGTTTTCTCTTTATTACTGTTTGTGTGCTGCATAAATACTTTACACATTGCCTCTAAGTTAAGCCTGACCGTTTGGGTGCCAAAGCTACCAGAGGGCTGATTAGTGACTTTTGTGATTCACCCTGACAGGGATTGTGTCTGTTGCATGAACAGGTTTAACACCCCATCAACCAACAACCCAATTTCTCTCACAAAGCAATGGAGAGCTGTACACAATGTGACTTTCATGGTGGGTAGAGTTGATGAAGGAAGAGAGCGAAGAAAAAGCTTAATGGGCAATGGTTAACGGTAAGATTAAAGTGCAGCACTAGAAAAAGGATGATCCTGTGTCTAACCTTTCATATCACACACAGAAGGGCCATTTGAAGAAGTATTGGTGACTTGTAACCATAATTTCAGACTTACTTATGTTTGGGACATGATGATTTTGTTCACAAAATACCAAAAATGTATGAAACAATGAGCGTAAGCCACTCTGTTTAAGACAAGATTAAAATGACCTTGGAAAACATTATCACTGGAATTGCCAATATCTGAATTTTTAGGGTATCAGCTCCAATTTTAACAGTGATATCAATAGCGTCATCAAAATATATGTCATACAATAGCGATATGTATATATAAATGTGTATGATATTTCTATAGCGCAAACATAGCAAAAAGGCAGTGGAGTGCAATACATGGTCACAAGCATTAAATATCAGCACACAACACTTTTTTAAGTCACCTTGCAATACCCAAGAGTTGGTCAGAGTCCCTTCAAAATCATTCCTTATTTTCGTACAATTATTTGAATATAGCCCTGCAATTAATTTAACATCAGATCATCACAAAGCAACATTAGGGGCTCCCATAACACCCCCTATTTAACTCTAGTAAAGTTGAGTGAGGATCCGTTAAGGCTATTATTCCCTAAAGTGATGTCCCTAAGTGGATAGCCAAGAAATGTCAGTCCAGAAAAACATAATATATGCATGTATTCATTTATTTGGTGTCATTAACATTTTAATCAGAAACACTGCACATAGCAGGGGCGGCAGTATATGCAACATTTATGGTAGAGTAGGTAACAGAAAGCTGAACATAAAAAATTGCAGTATTGAGTGTTTGCTTTAAGAGTATTTGCTTTTTCCAGATGTTTTGCTGTGTTTTTTCCATGCAACATATGACTCTTGTACTGTGCATACTGTGAACGGAGTCACTTCTAGGTGTTTGAGTGAGTTCAGGTCGTGGGTGTTTATGACAGTGCACAAATGAAAGCTCTGGAGTAGAGGCTGATGGCAGAGCACACCTCTCACAGTCCCTGTGAGGGGATCAGAAATGTGTTTATACTACATGCTCTTCCAATCGTTGTCATCTCTGCTGAGAGCACAGAGTGTTGGTGACATTTTTAAAACATTTTTTTTTTTTTTAATGGAGTTTTATATAGCGCGAACTTGACCCGAATCGGGTATCAGAGCGCTCTACATAGCACCAGTTGCATTACATGAGGACACATTCATTTTTGTTAGGCATGGGGAGATTAAGTGATTTGCCCAGAATCACAGGATGTTCAGCGTCATTGCTGAGACTCGAACCCAGTTCCCCAGATTCGAGGTCGACCACTCTAGCCGTCAGGCCAACTCCTCTCCCCAATATATCTTCACTGTAATTACCAAACTATGTGAAAGTGTCTGAAGAAGATATATACAGCCGTGAATATTGACAGCACTAGAGGAAAAGAAAGTGCTATGTTTACTTATAAGGAGAAAGGGTGCAATAGAAATTGGGAGATGACACAAGGAAGTACATACAGAAAAACAGGGAGGAAGAGGAAGGAGATGCCTGTGACATATGTAGAATGAGGGTTTCATATAGATGTGGGGATAAAAAGGGCATACGTGTCTAACGGAGTGAGATGAGAGTGGTGTGAAGGGGAGAACAGGGGTGACTGATACACTCCCAAGACTGCCTTCTCCACAGGCCTTAGTAATGTTTAATTTACAGTCTCATATTTTCTGAACTGAAACATTTTCAATTTGAATTATTCACAACATTATTATCATTGTTACTCTTCTATCAGATGCTGCTAACAAGCATTAGCAAAGCCAATAAGATTAACTTGTTTTAGATTTATATTTATTGGTGTGTGATATGTCTGGATGAAATAACGAAAAACTGCTAGAGAGGCACCCAAATACTGATCAGGTCACACTCTGTATGAAGTACAGGATTTTATTTCCCATGTTTTAATCCACACCTTTAATTGCATAGACCAACCTCTTGGAAAGGATTCTAATTTATCCTCCTTTAGTCAAGCCCCTTTCAGAGACCCCCAAACTTCCTTTTCATCCCACTTATAGCACTGATTCGAACTGATACCTCTTTTTCCAACCCCTCTACGCTTCCTAACTCTTTATCTGACTCTACCTGTTTTTTTTCATTCCTGCTTTATCCCTTTATCACTGTTTTGCTACCATTGTTTTCTTCCTTCTTTCTGCCTTTTTTGCTTTGCCTTGCTTTCTGTTGGCCAAAGTTTGGTGATGAAAAATAAGTCCACGTGTACACCACCTGCAACCACCTGCAAAAATTAAGCATTGTTGGGGCCCCAGAGAAAAACTGCACCCTAAGTGCAGTTTTTAACCCCGTGGCAAACTCCCCAGTATGCGAACATGAGTGTCTGACCCAGTGGCGTAACATAGGCACCCACAGCCCCTGTGGTGTGGGGGGTGCCCTGAGCTCCAGTGGGCTCCCTCAGCACAGTACCCTGGCCTGAGAGCTCCTGATTGAGTCCGGAGGGGGGGCCCTCCATGTACCTTGCAGGGGAGGGGGGGGCTCAAATTTCCTTATGCCACTGCTCGGACTCTTCCGCCCAGCACTATAATGCGCGTATGAATATATGTTAGTGATGATGAATGGAAACTGCAGTCGTCTGAATACATCTAGAGGGTTACGTTGTTTCCCTCACATTGCTAAATGGAAGACATTTTCAAAATAATACCCAGTAATTCGTAGCCTTGATTTTTTAATTTCTCCCTAATGTTGACTTGACGCCAGTGACGCGTGCTCCAAGCAGGAGAAATCTGATCCCATCTGCGAGTCCCAGACAGGAGTCTAGCAACACGTTCTGCACGCACTGGAGCCTGGCCAGGGTGTCTGGGAAGCTCGACAGAAATTGCAATAATCAGGTTTACTCAAAATCCCAAAAACCTACCGAGAGACTGGGAAGGGATTTTCTATGCTTCAAGCGGAAAACCTTAGGCAAAAGTAGTACATCAAAATAAACATCTCCATCCGCCGTAAAACTAACATCTTTTTTCTGCATGACAAGAGATTTCTGTAAACAGTCAGAGGTCTGTGTCAATGAACGTGTTTGCCCAGAGGTGAAAGCTGCAAATCCAGCAATTGGCCAACAGACGTGTTTACAGCAGGGTATCATTGGTGTAAAAATGGAAGTGTTGCAGAGACCTCTTTGTTAAGCTCAGACTCATGAGATGGCCTTGTCATGCCTGTTCAATGTGACATGGAACCATCACGTATATGCATTCAGCAGTTTCCGCTTCATTCAGTGTCCTATCCAAAGAGCAGACAGTGGTACCTATAAGCAGAAGCTGAGGTGCATAAAAAAGTATGAGAACTAAGACGAGTGTAATGGGGGTGGGGGCAGCGAATTTGAGGGCAAGGCAACAAGAAGTGTGGGAACTGGTAGTGTAAATGTTCTTTTTTTTGCAGTTTTATATAGCGCAAACTCGACCGAAGGTATTGAAGCACTTTAAATGAGCACCAGTTACGTTACACAAGAATGCACTAATTTTTTGGTAGGCACAGGAGATTAAATGATTTGCCCAGAATCACAGGATGGTGAGCCAACGCGGAGACTCCAACCTGGTTCCCCAGTTTCAAAGTTGGCAGCTCTGACCGTTACACCATATCCTCTCCCGATTCCCAATAGTTGCCACCCACTTCAACTACTGTGTATAGGTATTTGTAGAACACAAACCTAGATAGAGAGCAATGGGGTGCTGAATTGGCTGGAGACCCCGGAGTTACAATTCAGGCTAGTTGGCAATGAAGTAGAGTGTGTGAATGCTCTATGCTTGGTTGCTTGAGCACCTATGCACTGCGGCCCAGATTTACTCTTCTTTGGTGGGACATAATGCTGCACCAACGTTGCTGATGCTGCCTTGAGTGAAAGGGAAAAATGCAGCACATCTACTGGGATACGGTGCATTTTTTCTCTCCGCAGCATTGGCACACTTTTGGCAGCCATGTACAAAAGCACACAACTTTGAGCCGTAGTGCTAGGGTGTGTGTGTTTTCTGAAGCATAGGTTTTGGATTGGTAGGGGTCACTTCCAGTACAAAAATTATGCCTTTGGCCGTATAATGCAGCACACATGCAAAGTTGCAAAAACTAGGAGAAAAAAAACATTTATTCTCATTGCGCCTGGCTCCAGGAGGCACAAGATTGTGGCACAAATCCCTGTCTACCAATATTTGTAGATAAGGATTTGTATTGAAACACATGGGTGGTTGCATGGGAACACCCAAGTCCCACACATGGAATATCCCTTTGGTGTAAAGAATGCAAAGCAGTGCATGGTGCAGATATGTGTTACTTTGGGATAGAATCCAGTGCAAATCCTGATTTTCATTGGCTAGTAAATCCCACCCTAACACCTTGCACTGGGTTTGCATTACAAAAGTAACGCAGACCCTGCTAAAAGCATTCCTAAATCTGGGCCAGGGTATTTCTACCGTGAGGAATCAATATATGAATGACCTGCTGAGGGATGGGACAGGGTTTTACCTGCCTATTGATTTTTTCTGATTATCCTTAATCATTGGAGGAGGTGGGTGGAGAATTTCACAGTTTTGCTGCTGGTCCCCAAAAAAGTTGGCCCACCATTTATTGTCCTCCATACCTAGTGTACCTCGCCAGATCTTTCTCAAGCCAGGTGTCAATGCCAGAGTACAGAAATCAAATCTGGAAGAAGGAAAAGCTATGAGAGAAAACCACTAAGGCAATACAAAATGCCTGAAAATGCACGATTTTCCTCTGGTTGCCAAAGCAGGGAGACCAGAGTTGGTGAAAACGTTTGTCTTATGCTGAGCTTTGCTGGGAAGTGAGCTGCTGAATTTTTAATTATTTGCAACCTCTTAAGGAGAGTTTCTAGGAAACAAAAGTGAAAACTGCATTATTCTTGGGAGGAGGACTTTACAGTGATGTCCATTGATATCTCATGAGGAAATGGATGTGGCACTGGAAAAGCAAGGCCTAAATATTGTCTGACAAAATGAAAATATTTTAAATATCATTTAGAAAAATATCACCCCTTTAGAGTTAATGATATAAAATCTGCACCCAATGGAGAGATATTTTTGTGAAGAATATTTAGGCCATGACCTTTATATCAGGGAATATTTTGTACTCAATATGCTGACATACAACTAAGGAAAAGCCAGAAAATTAAAAAGATTTCTCATGGTCTTAAAACGTATGACCACAACACTTCTCTTATAGTCTTCCACTAGCTCCTTCTCAGGGCCACATTTTGGACAGTGTCTTCTGCTCACCTACAAGGCAGTAACAACCAACACACCACTAAACTTGGCAGTAATACTAACCAACACAACACAAGAAATTACATCACTAGACTTGAAATCAAGAAGTACAAAAAGGAAACATTCAGGAAGCAAGCAATCTGTGGTTATTCAAATGACACACAGCTGAACTTCTGAAAATCCTGTTCACAATCCAGAGTTGGTTGCTTATATTTTAGTCACGGATTAACCAGAAGTGGCTTGGCATATATAAAAACAAAACTGAATTCCTGATGGTGATATCCATAAGAAAGGGCCTGACTTAAGGTTTGACGGCCGGTACTCTGTCTGTCAGAGTGGCAGAGGACATTACCTCGGCCATCTTGATGGACTACCATCCTTCAGATTTAGAGATAACTGCCAACTATGTACATTGAAAGAAACTGCTGGCATGGTGGTTCCTTTCAATGTACAAAATGTTTGGTGGACAGCCACTGTCCGTTTTGACAGTAATTCACCAAACATTTCCAAAGTTTTGGGATTTTAGAAACAATCTCCCAAAGCGTGAGTTTGTTTCTGGAAAACAAAAAATAATGTTCCCCCACACCCAGAGAGTTTTCTTCCAGGATGGATGAGTCATTATTGTTTTTTGTGTCCCTCGCTGTCAGGTTTTTTCTGGTGGTAACAGACAGAAAAAAAGATATTACACCTTCCACTCCAAACAGGGGAGCTGCTTAATGCCCTTCCTCTATCGGCTTCTACTCCATCGGCCCACTGGAGGAAGCTTTTTGAAGACAGAGTTAATGAAGGCTCCCTCAACAAAAAACTTAGAGTTCACCCATCTCTAAATGAGGCAGGTGGGGTGAGGATTTGGCGGAGAGGGCACTCCACCGATTTTGCGAAGGAGTAGCCTGTCCTCCAAATTCTAAATCAGGACCTAAGCACCAACACATTTGGTCTGGCAAACCTGTCCTCTCTGCTGCTGACAGGTTTAAGAAATGGGGTGCTGTTTCTGATTCTGAAATGTCTATGTCAAAAACAGGAAATGCCATTCCTAAAGGTCAAAGGAATCAATAGATACTTGAAAAGGAAGACAACCCCTGGCCCGATACACACCTGCGGAGAAAATGCCTGGATGACAAACCAAATTATTAAAGCATCTATGAACAGAACAGCAGGATTTTGACTCAGCTCATGCTGAAGTAAGTGCAACAGTGAAGTAAACTATCTGTGATCCTATTGTGAGACTCTTAAGTATCAGGTTGTCTCCCCAGTATTGCTTCTGACTTTTTTTAAGGTGTTAGGTCATATTGGTAATCATATATTTAACTTTCGTGGGAAAGTATAGTGTCTTTGAGATATGAGATGAAACTGAGGTCGTTTGCACAAATTGCCATCAAGCAATGGCTTGTCCCTGGGAGGCTGCAAGAGGTGAGAGAAGCAGCCTGTTAAGTCCAGTGAAAAATGAAGCACTAAGGAGGTGCTAAGGAGGCAGTGATGGGGCACTTGGCAGTCCAGACATGCCCTATTGAATGAATAAGGAATGTATAAAGGTGGGGGTCCTGGCATCTGACAAGCGGCATGAACGATGGGAGATGGGGTTGCTTGCTCATCTCCTATCTTCCATGTCGCTTGCCAGATGCCCACCCTTTATTCATCCTTATTTATCCTTACATTATCCTTATTCATTCAATGGAGCATGTCTGGAATGCCATGTGCTCCATCATTGCCTCTTACAGTCACTGTAGAAGGCCTGTGCTCAGATGATGCAGGATAAGTGTGTGCAACCAGTGGTCGCCCAGTTCCAAGAACAGATGAGACTCCGCACTCATGGCGTAGACTTTGCAGTTGTAAAATTACTAGTAGTAACATTACACTTGTAGTTTGTGAATAATAAAATAGTAGTAAAATTATAGTTAAATTACTACAAAGTTTATGTTTACCTTTGTGAATCAGGCTCAATATGTTTATTTTCTTTGTCACAAAACTGCTGCATAAAGAAGGGGGGAGAACAGTGGCAGCTGGTAGTCTTTAAAAGTGGTGAGGCTTAATACATGCCAGGAGTTCACCCCATTTTTTAAAATTTGCCATGAGAGTTGCCCATATATTAAGAAATACCTATATTGTGCCAATGCCAGAATTTTGTTATCGGTACCCCCTATGGAAATAATAACATACAATATTCCAGAACCAGACGTTTGCCACTGTTATTGCCCAAATACTATGGATGTCCCATATCTCAAAAAGTACCTCCAGTATTTTCAGAGGTAGCATTTTATCATGGTTTGCTTCTCCCAACCCATCCACTCATCCCCAATATGCCATGACTGCCATCTCTAAAGCGAAGAATTGGCTCCAGTATGCCAGCACAAGCATGTTGCTATAGGTGTCCCTTTGTGTCATTTATTTCTTCCAGTATTTCAGGGTCTACATTTTGCCTTGGGTGCCCTCCCTAATGGCAATAATTTCCTCCAAAGTCCCAGCGAAAGCATTTTGCCACGGATGCCCCATGCCAAAAATGTCCTCCAGTATGCAAGCACCAGCATTTTTCCACAGGGGCCATGTCAAGAATTACTTCTAGTATGTCAGGGCCTGCATTTTGCCATGGGTGTCCTTTCTATGGTGTGAATTATTTCCAATATGCCAGCAGCAGCATGTTTCCTTAGGTGCCACAATAAGCCTGAATTATATTGAGTATGTCATGGCCAGCGGCAGACTCACAATCAAAAACACACAAACAAACACACTCTTACTCACTCACACTCTCTCACTCATTATCACTCCCTCTCACAGATACTCACACACAAACATAGTCATACTCTCACTTACACACGCACTCACCTTTTCACATTTAATTAATCCGGGCCCTGGTGCACCTGCATCTGCTGCACCATTGATAGCTACACACCTAATGCCTTTCCACTCCCTCTCACAATCTGGAATCACTTACTTCTTATAGCGCACTGACACTTACATGTATTCATACACTCTCTCAAGCTCAGATTTCCGCTCACTTTTACTCTAATCGACACTCTCAAATACACACATCCTTACTGAATCTCAGTCACTGTCAATGACTCACAAACACACTAACACATACACAAATACAAGACTTTTTTTTTTTACTTACCTTGTGTTCTTAGATGTCAAGTTGGAGGGTCCATGGCAGCAGCAGAGCAGGAATCTGGTGCTGGGCATTAGAACCAGCAAGCCATGATTCCCAACGAGGAGCCAGACAGAGCAGCAAGGGGAGGTTTAAGATAGGGCTGATCCACCTCAATCCTTCTACCAGCATCTTAATAGGACTGGAAACAGCCCGATAAGAAGCTGGGGTAGCGCTTGGGATCCTCCCCCTGCTGCACTATGTGAGTCCTCATTGGTCTCAGGGATGCACTAACGTGCACCCTGACAGCCACATTTTAACAGATATATTGTGCTGCCTGAGGCATGCACAGTATATCTGCTAAATAAAATGGATTGTGCCTGTCTGAGGGGACTGTACTTGAACTACGCCTATCAGACATGCGTAATCCAGGCATCCAGGTACAGAGGGGTTGATTTTCAAACATTTTGCGCAGGGTTAGCGTCACAAAAGTGACGCTAACCAGCACAAATTGCTTTTGGGGGAATTTACTTTCTAGCGTGAAACTTGTTTTGCACTGGAAAGTACACTAAAAGTAGCGCAAAGCACTGCTTTGAGTTACTAAGTGCCAAGGGGGCATTACATGCGTGGTCCATGGCGTTCCCATGCAACCACTGATGCCTTTTGGAGCAAAACTCTATCTACAAAGAATTGTAGACAGGGTTTAGTGCCAAAACTTAACGCCACTTCGAAGGAGGCGCTAACAGGAGAAATGTTTTTATTTCTCCTTTCTTTTCCCACTTTGCAAGCATACTGCACTGTGCAGCACACATACAAAGGGAGAAAAGCTTTTAAATTTGTCTAGGCATGGTATTTTGTACAGAAAAGATACCCGTCCTGTACAAAGCCTATGCTAGACTAGCGCACATACCCTAATGCTGACGCTAAGGTGTGTGTGTGGCACTCGGCAGCTGAAATCTGTGCCAACGCTAGGGAGAGGGGAGGAGAGACCCATATCTCTGTAGATGTGGCGCTCTCCTGCTCCCTCCCTGTCACACAATGCAGTGCAGCCTCTTTGGGTACTGCGCTGCATGTATTTTTTGAAAATCTGACCCAGAGTGTTTTATTTTGAAACAACACTCTGCAGATGGATCATGCTTCAGCCCCCTCAGACCCCTCCTTCTGTCATTGGGAACTTAGGGAGGACGAGAGGGCTGACCTGCGCACCAACAGTGTTCATTAAAACAAGAAACTCCTGTTCTCATGAATGCTGTTCAGTTAACTCTTTAGCTGTAGAGGCGAGGGGCAGCGAGTGATGCCTCACAGGAGGCAGGACTATGCCCTTAGTCCCTGATAAGGAGCTGTTGCAGAGGGGAAGGCGGCTGCCTGGCTTATCTGTGGCTTATTGTTTAACTGGGACCTGGATCCGGGCCTTTGGCTCGAGTCTGCTTTGACTTACCCGCCTACAGAATCATGCTACGATGCAGCAGCAGCCCGTGCAGGTAAGAGCAGTGGAACAGTGGGGCCGGGTGGGGGGGTTTCGACAGACGACGAGGGAAAATTAATTATTTATATAATTTTCCCTTGTGGTTGTCTGTCAAATCCGCCCCCCCCCCCCCCCAACCCGGTCGCTGTTGCTAGGATGTCCCGGTATAACTCACATCTAATAAGAAGAAAGACTCATCCATTTATAGAAAAAGAGTTCTTCGACTTGAATTTTGTAGGAGAGGCAAGAAATTGGTTCATTTCTTCACTGCTGAGGGGCTGCTGGGTGCTGCAGCACATTACTACGATAGAGCCATGGCAATGGAAAGCAACTGAAGGGCACATGAGAGATTGTAGCAGGGGATTAAAAGGCACAGGTCATGTTTCCAAAGCAGGCCTTTCACCTGGTCGATCAGTCAGCACAGGCGCGACGCTCGTGATCCCAGCGCAGGAGCATGTGTACATAATCTCTTTTACTAGAAATGCCCTGGGGGGGGAGGTTGAAACTCAGCCGGAATCAAAGTGTAAACTTCCAATGCACACAAAGGCTTCCCTTTGTGCTCTCTCTTTGCATTCTGTCACTTGGGCAGGGCAATCCAATCTAATTGCTTTGGATTAAGCAAACACTCAATGCACAGTTTAGAAATATATTTTCGTAACCTTTCCTGAACTGCATTTTGCGATCCTTTTCATTAGTTTTGTATTGTATGTGCATAAGGTTTTGTGTGATGTGCTATTAGGGTCTACTTCTAGGGCAATCTCCGCAGCAAGAGAAACAAGCATTGACAAAGCCAATATGTCTCACCTATGCAACATCTGTTGCCTTTGTCAATGTTTTTTAGCATGCTGCACAGCAGCGCAGCCGCTGTGCAAAATGGCAGAAAATAAACAAAATAAAAGATCTATGACATGGTCAGCATTTTCCGCGTCACAGCCCTTTTTTTAAAACTTTCAGCCATGTTGTACAACAGCTGCTGTGCAACACGTCTGAAAGCTATTTTAAAATAGCACTATGATGCAGCAGCGCTCCGCGTCACAGTCTTATTATTTTATTACTTCTACCATGTTGAGACCAACAACAGTATTTAATACTCCCTACCTTGCGGGAAAATCACGATGGTAGGTACGTTTGACAGTGTGCATTTTGACCTAGTGTACCAGCATTCTATAGGAAATCGACCTTATAGTCACCACACGTCAGAAACAAACTGCATTGAAAGGTGAAATACCATGTTTACTGCACTACGGGAGAAAAATGCACACAGGGTTTTAAGTGCTACATCATTAACAAGGGGTTGGGTGGGAGGAAAGCAGCAACTACAACAAAAAAAGTACCTGAATCACAGCTCGAATAGCGGAAGGACAGCAATCAAGCTGAAGCAATCAGTACTTGGGCCATGCTCCAGCCTTAAAAAGAGGAAGTCGAGCCATCATGCGCTGCCCACTTGAGAGTGACACTGAAGAAACTGTATGGTAAGCCATGGGTGCTCTCCAAGCCATTTTTTACAAACAACAGTCTCACAAGTGAGAGCGCATGCAGCGCATGTGCTGACGCAGACTTGACCTGAAATAGTTCCTTTATTCATTTGAAACCCATTGCTGAAATCCAAGCCAATGGCTAGCATTCTTTTTTTTATAATCATTTTTATTGAGGTTTTTTTTAATTACATCCCTTGTGGGTACAAAGGTTAGCAAATAAAATAGAGAGGTAAACAGTCATTGGCAGTCCCTTTGTAGTTGTTGGTCTTGTATCTGATAACAGTGAAAATCATTCATAAAAGGTGAGGGTATTGAGACTGAAAAAAGGACATAAGTTCAACATACATGGCTAGCATACTTAAGGGTAGAATCTGCTTTTGCTAGGTTTCTCAGCCTTTTCAATTTACTTTTTTTGTATTTGTGTTTCTTTGCAGGAACACACCTGCCCAAATTTGCTAAAATTGACACAGTGCAGTTTGAATATCTGGTAATAAAGGGTAATAAATTCTGCAGGGCCATATTTACAGAGAGTCATTTACAACACTAACCGTGAACGAGGGATGTCCTAGCATTAGATTTATACTGAAGGGGCACCCTCCAGTACACATTTCTGTGTGCAGACAACAGCCCTTCGGTTAAAGCGGGATGTGTTTCATTTCATGGAAATATGCATGCAAAACAATCATGTAGTTTTCCATATGCCCTGTGGTGTTATGTTATATCTGGTTGTTTTCATTTGAAACTTGTTGAAGGCATTGTATTTTATATAGTACGGTATAGAATGTAGAGCACTCTATTGATGCTTGTATTATATGTCACGCAGTAGATAGAATGTGGGTGACAGTGGATTGGAACACCTGAGTCAGTTGGTGCTGGTCCTCTGGGCCCTCAAGTCCTGTACGCTGGTCTTCTATACTACAATAAATCTACAAGGAAACCACCTTGGCTGTTGGCATCAATCTTTACAAAAATGGCGACAAGTATGGGATAAGGATCCAGCAAGACTCGTGTTAATCAAGCTGTAGTTTCTTCTTCAATTTATTCAACAACAAAAAAATACTGTTTTTATTTGGTCTATTCGAGGGCTCAGGGGATCTACAATTTTTTTTCCACTCTATCAACTCGTTTATGAGTCAGAGCTGTCTACTTAGACATTTTACAAACGTTTCCAGCGTGTACATACTTTGTATCGTTTGAAGACAGGCCTGGAACACTTTTACTGGATGTCTTCGCACGAGCAGCAGGCTCTCGAGCCCTGCAATCGCTGTCTTCTGGAAGCGTGAGTCGTGTTCTTCTCGAGCGCTGTGTTCCATCTTACTCCGACGGCAACTGCAATTCCACTGCATCCGGATCACGACCGGTCGCACGAACTCTTGGTATTTTATTTATTTTATTTATTTGCAAAGTTTTATATAGCGCTGGCTAGACCCGGAGGTATCAGAGCGCTTTACATGAGGATCAGAGCATTACAGGTTACATAATTACATCAAGTTACAGGCTTCAAGTAAAGACATAGGAGAAAACAAAACATGAGATGCGGGGGAGGGAAGGAAACACAACGGGGCGACGAGTAAAACAATGTCAGATGTCCGGCTGGGTAGGTGTCGGCCGAGGGGGTGAACCAGAGCCAAAACTCCTCTATAGCTGCATAGGACAGCTCCACCAGGCATCGGCCAAGGTTGCTCGGGCTCCGAGGTAAGTACAAACAGTTATGTTATCCGCCCAGGGGGCATCGTCAAAGTTCCATCGAAAGGCACCGGTCCTGGTGTTACTGGGAAGCGCCTTCCGCTACGTTCTCCAGCTGGCCCCCAGGGCAAAAGTGGTGAGAGGAGAGGTGGAAGGGACAGATTCCAATGTCGGCAAATTGTAGGACAACCCATCATTCTTGCCTTCAAACCTGTTGGCGGGGAAAGAGCTGAAGAGGAGTTGTGCCTAGAGACCTGATCCTCATCAGATTTTAGTCTTCTATATCCCCCCACAGCAACATAGTATATTTGTTCTGGGCGCCATTTTAGAGTTAGGCAAGTCCGGGCTGACCTATTCTTTGAATAAGCAGGTCTCACTATGCACCAGTATAGGGCGCTGATAATAGGGAGCCCCTTGGAGTGACCCAGCCGATGTCTATGTTTTGTGGTGCTTTCTCGCTGGAGACCTTGTTGTGCACCTTCGGGCTTCTCTAGCGTGAGAGGGTGGTAGCATCCCCCAGTCAAATGTCCCCAGTGGCGGTCATCTTAGGGTCAGGCGCATATTGCAGCTCTGGATTCTCCTCACATCTGATTCCCATGCTGCATCCTTTATGGACCTCGGGGACTCCTGTTTAAAACCTCCCCATCAACTGGCACCTCCCGTGCTACTTCATAGGGGATCTACCCACTGGGGTGCAGCTCCCGCCATCTTGGAGTCCGGCAGCACGGAGGGTGTACCCCTCGGAACCCCCGTTGTCACGCACCTTCTTGATGCTGCTCAGTCCCAGTTTAGTCCTAGGCAGCCCGGGGGCCCACCAGGTAATGTGCACACTGACCTTGTCCTCCGGTCTTCGGATCCAATCTGCTGTGTCTGCACTTGTGTCTCTAGCACTCCGGTTCTTCAGCAGGGCCTGGCGCTCGCTTCTGCCACACTCAACCCGGACCATGTGAGTCTCTGTAGGTTCTGTAGATTTTGTAGACTCTGGCGCTTTCGGCTACTGCTCTCCTCGCAAGGGCCACAAGCTCCTCCTCCATGCCCAACGCCGTTGTCAGCATCCATGTCGTTTCCATCAGGAAACTCACCACCCAATCAGGGGGGTGTCAGGAAACTCTCAGGCAGTGGTCTTAAGCCCCAGAGCGGCCGTACCGTCTCGCCGCTCCTCCGATGCAGTATCACGGGGGCCCGCTCCTGATTACGCAGCCCCCGCTCGGTTACATATTAGAGGGAGTCCACTCCGCCCCATGCGCTATTTTGAGGTGCGATCGCCTGGCGAGTTTTAGCCGATTACACGGCAACGAAGCAGTTTGGGGGATCGGCGCCCACAGCGGCAGACGGTCCCAATGCTCCGATGTCGGGAGTGAGTTTTTCCTGCTGGTTTTGGTGCGATGAGGTACCGCGCTTGGTTGCTGTGTGCTGGGCTACCCCGGAGCTTCAGCTCCGAGCAGCCATGATGGAATCCAGCTCCGCCCATTGGTATGATCGTTTTGTACATTTGAGCCTGCAATATCCTGCGGAGCTGCTGTATTGAACCTGTTCCAACGTCGCGTTCTTCAACTGACTTCGCGCATGCATGTGAGGTTTCTTGGCTCACTGCTGGCAACAAGTGCGCTAACTTCAGAATCCACATACGTGCTCTAGCAGTTCCGTATTATTGCCAGCATTTATTCCGTTGATTCTTTATGGCACAAGTAATGCAGATCTATAATTTTCGGTGATCCGCACACCTGACTCTCTATATGGCACTAATTCAGCTTCTATCTATGTGCTAACACGGTGACTTGCACACCTTTCAACAGTGACTAAGGCTACAAATTCTCAATATTCACAAAGTTCTGTTTATCTCAACTACTAATTCAACTTAGTTTATGTCTACAGGAGGTGGATTCAATCGGAACTTTTAACAACATTGGTCATATTTTTATTTTCCCTCTTCTCCTCTAAAGAACATATAGAAGTGATAATTCAAGTGATTCCTACTACATATGGAACAGGACATTTAACAAGATTACTGTACAGAGCAAACTCTATTTTTTTTCTTCTTTCTAGCTATTCTGGTGACTATGCAAACTGTAACACCCCCTAATCATTTTTTACAGGATCCTGGCGAACCTCCTTTAAAGTAGCGGTTATGGTTTAGATCGTTCAATGCTTATTTGGGGGTAATTGATGGTTTAAAATTTAAAGTGGATAGGAAATGCCTTCTACTTTACTACTATTTAGGGATTGAAGGTCAAAATGTATTTGATCACTTACCGGAATATACTGGCCAAGACAGTGAGGATCTGGATGAATATCAATTAGCTGTAAAACAATTGAGTACATACTTTGAGGGAAAAGATAACATGGTGGTGCACAGGCACAAGTTTTTCACTCGTTTTCAGGGTCCCAATGAATCTATTGACACTTATGTCACTGCTTTGAAGGTACTAGCCAGTTATTGTGATTTTGAGAGTTTTACGTCTCAGTTAATCAGGGACCAAATAGTTTGTAGATGTTATTCAAAGAAGATTCAGCAAAATTTAATATTGTGCAATAATCCTTCTTTGGATGAAACCATCGATATAGCTAAAAGCATTGTGCGTTCAGAGTTAGATTCCAAACAGTTAGAAACTGACACTCCGGTTACAGGTGTAGGAAGTGTAAATTCATCTAGTAACAGTTCACATGCGTCTAATGTCAGTGATGTTAAGTCAAAGAAAGGAAAAGATTTAGCGGATATCAATGCTAGAGGTAGAAAGAATATAGCACCTGGACGTAATTACCCCGGTTTGCAAGGTTTCAGATGTGGTTCTACATCTCATATGTTGAGCTACAAAAATTGTCCAGCTACTGCACAAGAATGTTGGAGATGTAGGAAACTGGGCCACTTTGGAAAGGTGTGTAGGGGTGGCAGACATATTCCTGTCAGGAGTATTCAGGAGCATGTGACTTCGGAAGGACAAGAGAATATTGAGAAAAGGGTGGAGGAATTAGCGCTATCTGTGGAGTGTCTAGAAATTTACAATGTGCGCACGGAAAAGAAATATGGCGATCCCTTAGTACACATAAAAATTGAGGGGTATGATATTCCTTTGCTCATTGATTCAGGAGCCAGAATCACTATCATCTTGATAGGTTGATACAAACAATCATAGTCGCATAAAGTACTGCTGCCTCCTGATGTTATCTCTATTGCATTTGAAGGCAGTAGAATAGATTTGGGAGGATATTTTTGGGCAGATATTACTTTTGAAAACAAAACCATTCATGGAAAGGTGTATGTAGCTTACAAGTGTATTAATGTGTTGGGATGGTGGCACCAGGCGGAATTCGGTATGATTATCAAACCGGATCAGAAGAATCCTGTTTCCTTGGTAAATTCTGTGTCTGACCGCACTCAATGGAAACAAAAGTTTGAGAATGTTTTTCACGATAAAGTCGGTAAAATCAAAGATTTTTCACATATCATTAAAGTTAAAGAGGGTGTGTCTCCTGTGAAACACAAACTTAGAAATGTTCTGCGCAGCATAAGGAACAAACTTACAACAATGCTAAAGAGAATGCAAAGTGATGGTATTATTGAAAAAGTTGATGCTACTTTGTGGTTATCTCCCATTGTTTTAGATAAGAAGAAATCTGGTGAACTACGTTTATGTGTGGACTTAAGGTCTCTCAACAAAGCTATTTGGGTGGAGAACTATCCTTTACCGGGCATTGATGATCTCATTACAGCTGTGGGCCAGTCCAATTAGATTTGCGTTCAGTGTGCCATCAGGTAGTTTTGGATGAGCAATCTCACCATTTAACAGCTTTTGTCACGCCTGATGGTACGTTTCAATTTTTTCGCATGCCAATTGGACTGGCTTCAGCTGCTTCTGTGTTTCAAAAAATTATGACCAGGATGTTTCAAACTATACCTAATGTGGTGGTGTTCCAGGATGATATTTTCGTTCATACTGATACAGAGGACAAACACAATGAGGTAGTGGAACAAAATTTGTTAACACTGCAAAATAATGGAGTAACGATAAGAGAGGACAATTGTATTTTTGCAGTGAACGAAATTGAGTATTTAGGCCACATTCTTTCTATGGATGGTGTTAAACCTAAACCCAGTATTGTAGAAGGCATAGTTAATGCTCCACATCCAGTTGACAAAGATCAGTTACGATCTTTTCTTGGCCTATGTGAGTTTTATGCTAAATTCATAAAGAATTTTGCTAGTCTCACTGAGTGTTTTTGGAGTTTACTAAAGAAGGGAGCTGATTTCATTTGGAGTGCTACTACTGAAGAACACTTTCTACTCATCAAACAGTGCATTTTAGCTGCCCCAGCTCTTCAGGCATATGTTGTGGGTCGTGATACATATATAACGGTGGATACCAGTTCGTATGGAATGGGTGCGGTGTTCTCTCAGGTGATTGGAGACAAAGAAGTAACTGTGGGATTTGCTTCAAGGAGAATGAAGGACGTGGAGCTGAGGTATTTAGCAATTGAAAAGGAAATGCTTGCATGTGTGTGGGGAGTTGAAAAATTTAAATCTTATGTGTGGGGAAGGAAGTTTTGGTTGAGGACGGATCATAAACCCTTGGTAGATATCCTTTCAGGTACCAAGATAAAAAAGGCTATGGCTAGACTGGCAAGGTTGGCAACTAAATTGTTAGAATTCAATTTTTCAGTACATCATATTGCTGGTGGCAAAAATGTCAAAGCAGATTTTTTATCTAGACTTCCTGTAGAAGATCGTAATTTGAATTCAGAAGAGCAAGAGGACATTGAAGAATGTATAATTGCAAATGTGGACGATACTGTGATTTGTCCTAACATGGAAGTGTGGCAAGATGTGTTGGCAAATGATCCTATTTTAAAACAAGTCATGGAATTTGTGGTTGCTGGTTGGCCTAAAGAGAAATCATTAGGGGTTGACCTTATTGCAAGATCGCTGATGAACTCTCTATTGAAAACAAGTTACTGGTTAGGGAGGAAAGCTAGTTCCCCCAAGGCATTTCAAACATAGAATAATGGAAACTGCCCATGCTGGTCATTTAGGAATGACTGCAACTAAACACAGAATTAGGAATGACTTTTGGTGGCCCAGTATGGATCGCGATGTGGAGACAGTGGTTAGAGACTGTATACAATGTTCTTATAGTGATAAACACTTGTCAAAATCTACACCTGTGCCGAAACCAGTTCTTTGTCCTGACAGGGTTTGGCAAAGGGTTGCTGTAGATTTTTTAGGTCCTTTTCATATTCTACCTAATTGTATGAAATATTTGTAGTATTAATAGATCATTTGTCCAGATGGGTGGAAGTGAGAGGGATTTCAGAACCTAACACCAAATCTGTTATTCGTTTTTTGCAAGATGTTTTCAGTAGAGAAAGAGTACCTGAGGAGTTATTGACAGATAATGGTGTGCAATTTATGTCTTCCAACATGCAAGAGTTTTTAACAAAGGTAGGAGTGAAGCATCTACACACTCCACTTTATCATCCACAGGCTAACAGAAAGGTTGAGAGATTTAACAGAGTGTTGGTTGAATGTATACAGAGCACAGTAAAAGTAAGAGGTGACTATGAGACAGCGGTAAGAGATGTTGTTTGGTCATATAGAACTACTCCACATTCAATGTCAGGTGCTGTAATTAATCAGAGGGAGAAAGGCTGTGTCTTCTCTTAATCCATTTTGGAAGATGAGAGCTTTTGGTGGTGATTGTAGTGTGCCGTATGAGTCCAGAAAAGCAAAGAGTGCCAGTGACTACATTAATCGTGAAAAGTATGAAAAGGAAAGGAGTCTAAGAAAAAGAAAAGAACTAAAGTTTTCTGTGGGTGAGTTTGTTCGGGTCAAAGATCCATTGTTATTGCAAAAAGGGAAGTCTAAATTTAGAGAACCCAGTTGTATCATCAACATTAAGGGTCATGCTGTGAAACTAAGTAATGGACAGTGGTGGAATGTGTCTCAATTAGCTAAAATCAGGCAGCGCAATACTGTTTCAATTGCACAAAAAATGAGTCCTGGTGTTCAAGTTGTAAGGAGAAGCTCCAGAACAAGAAAAATTCCCAAGAAGCTCTATGATTGATTATTTCTTTTTGCTGTTCGTTTTTTTTGTTTTTTGTTTTCTAAATTCTGTTTATCAATTTGTTTTGTAACAAAAAGGGTGCTTGTGTTCTTTCAAAAGAGGGGAGATATGTGGTGTTAGGTTATATCTGGTTGTTATCATTTGAATCTTGTTGAAGGCATTGTATTTTATATAACACGGTATAGAATGTAGAGCACTCTATTGGTGCTTGTATTATATGTCATGCAGTAGATAGAATGTGGGTGACAGTGGATTGGAACACCTGAGTCAGTTGGTGCTGATCCTCTGGGCCCTCAAGTCCTGTACGCTCTTCTTCTTTACTACAATAAATCTACAAGGAAACCACATTGGCTGCTGGCATCAATCTTTACATGCCCATAGTTTGTGAATGCTTAATTTGGTGCTACAATTTCAGGCAAAGCTATTTTGCAATGTTCTTATGTCAAGCTGCTGCAGAAAACATATTTTGTGCTCAATGTTGTCATTTGTGCCCCTATGCCATGCATACCACCACTTTCCATCACACAAACGCTGGCACAAAAGAGTGGCTACTCTGGGCCACCAGTTCAACAAGAAAAGCTGCACAGGATGCACAGTAGGTAGCCAAGACAGTGCACATAACAGCTGGGCAGTCTGAGGTTGCATACACCAGTAGGGTGATAGGGAACAGTTTGTGAGCTGCTGGTGACAAAAACAAAAACAAAAACAATGCCAGTTAAACTAAGAGGTGTGCAGCTAAATTTAAATTTCAACCAATAACTTTGCATTTTGTGGTGTTTGTCAACTTTATTAAATTTTTAACCAATGGGTGAATTTGTAATCCCGATAAAACATTTCTTTCCTGCAAGAATTCTCAAGCTGACAATGTTTTTGCAGGAAATATTTGCAGTAATCCCTGCTTTGGTAACCAGGAGCGCCCCGTGCAGGTAAGAACGGTGGGGCCGGGTTGGAGTGGATTTGACAGATGACCACAAGGGAAAATTAAATAAATAATTAATTTACCAATGGAAACTATTTTCCTCCAGTTTTTTAACCTTTACCATCATTGTGAAATGCACAAACCTTGTAAGCTTGGAAAAAAGGCTTCAAGTTTGCAGAGAACATGCTTTGGAATGTCACACAGAGCCTAAGTGGTGAGCAACGAAAACGGTCTTAAAAGCCAGAATGCTTCATACTTTGTACTTTGGCCTTGAAGCTTCAACAGAAAACAAATACAGTTTCTGCTGCCTACCCCATAACCACAATTTAGAAAAAGTAAAAAAAAATATAATGGGAAGGAAGGACATGCTAAAAGCTTGAAAATAGCGTAGTCCATGGTGCAGCTCTTCTTTTTCTGCCGCTTTGACTCTTTTCGTTGCTTGATTATGTTCTTGTGTTATTTGGCCCATGTCTCCACTTCCTTCGCTCTGTCTCTTTCTGCTTGTATTCTTGGTATCTACCTACGTGAGATAGCCTTTCTTTTCAGTTCACATTGCTTACATCTGTCCTAACCAGAGCTACCGAATTTTTCAATTGATCAACAATCAGGATGTCCAATCGGAGCTATTGATAGGTGGAATGACGGCCTATGGTATCTTATCTCTGACCCTACATTCACAACCCAGGATTCATTTCACCACATATGCCACCTTCAGGAGTTTCTGCATCACCCAATGATGAGTTCAAGTTAAAGAACCAAAATACAACTCTACACACCTTAACTCACACTGCGCTCCTCTGACAAAATCCTTTTCTAGATCACCCAAAAATGAACCTGGAAGGGAGGAAATCCACACACCACAGCCATCGCATATGCTCACTAGGATCTTCAGCAACAGAGCCTTCAGAAAAACTCAAAGCTTTCCTCTTCTGTGCTTGTTGCATCAGTGGTGTGGAAATTTGTGAAATTTCATTTTCCATATTACACGTACTTTTCACAAAGTTACACAAACATTTGGTATTTTATGCCAATTACCATTGTCCGGTGTCTAAGTGTACAAAAGTCATGTGAAATACCAGCAGGGGACTGGGTTCAGTAGAACTTGTCTTTCAGCGAGACATTTGCTCCTCAAAAGTCTTGAAAGGGAAGAATTCACACATAATTTTGTGATATCCTAAATGGGAAAAAATGTGTACGTTTTGCATAACACAAAATTCACAAATAACATGATATTTGCCCTGTGTAACAACAATTTTGCATGAGCTTATCAACAACTCGTCTCGGGTTGGAAGCACATTGAGGTGGTTTGGTTCTGCAATGCTGCTATATAAGTATTTAAATCATTAGTATTATTTCATTCACAAAGTTTTAGATGTATATGATCACTGGCAATCTAGCCTCTGTGGCTGTTCCTCATTATAGTATCTCACTGCTTCAAAGTATTTCTTATACCATAGGGACAGCTTTTATTCCAAATGCTGTTTGCACATCATCCCCCTCCACCTATACTCCTTAATATGGGTTCCCTTTACTACCAATTTCTTTTGGTATCTTTATTTTTAGAATGAAGTAACACCTTTATGGCCAAGGTCCATTTTAACTCCTTTTGTAACCTTATATATTCCCTACTGGTAGCTTTTCCTTATAGCGTATTGTGCCCACCCATCCTGAGCCCATTTAAATTCAATTTCATGACCCCTTTACTCTGCCCTCTCTGTCTTTGTACTTCCTCTTTTCATGAACCCTCCTCAATTTCCACATCTTTTTAAAAATATACTCTGCGGTGTGGTCTAGAGCTGCATAAACAGGAGGCATGAGTTTGAATTCTATCATCATTGCTTGTCCGAATTGTTTGATCCTTGACATAAGATGACAGGTGGTCTGTAAAATGTATGGGGCGGTAATTATTTGTACCTAGCATTGATCCTCCAATGAAAAGCCATTACAGCTCCTTCGCCCCAAGGTGGGCAGGAAAAATTGCTTTTTTAGTGCCTAGCTGTATCATTACCACCTGATGTGCCAGGTACAAGTAGGCAAGCATCCTGCCAGTCTGTGGATGAGGTGAATTGCTAGCCTCCCACTAGCCAGAGTAGAGCCCCCCACATGCTGGTTGGTCTTGTGTGGACCTGACATTCCACCTCGGAAACACTGTCCAGACTAAGTCCTGCATAAATTGTGAGACTGATTGAGCGGCTGAATTGGCACATTTGATTGAAGCTGAAATCATAGCACAGATTGAATCATCAGAATGGATGGCCTCTTCAGTAGTGATGCGCAAGGCCAACAGTAAGATTAGATTATGCATTAACTTGCTCGATTTAAACAATAGTATTGCAATTGATTGTTTCCAATTACCGAGAACTAATGAAATGTAGATAGAAACTAATGGCATAAAATATTTCCTGCACTTGTTTTATCTGCTGCCTTAATCAGGTTCCTTTTCAAATAGAAAGTAAGAAACATACATATTTCATTACCCATGTAGGGTGCTTCCAATTTAGAAGGATGCCTTTTGGTTTGGCCTCTGCAGCAGCTGTATTTCAGTGTTTAATGTTTAATTTTTTAGGGAAAATGAAACCTGTCCTGTTTTTCCAAGGTGACATTTTAGTCAAGGGAAGGGACAGACCGTGATAGGGAATTGGAAAAAGTTTTAACTTTTTGAATAAGCATGGTCTAGTGATAATGGAGTATTGTTGGTTTGGACAAAGCAATATATAAAAGATTGTGGGATTTTTCACAGGATCTAAGCTCTGAACAGTCCTGGTGGGAATGGAATGGGGGAATGGTTTCATAAAATAAAAAATAACTAATAATTGGAAAAAACAGGTACAACAAGCTCTTTGATCTTATAAGATTGCTGAGGTTGCCGCTACTGTGTTTTTGAAAAAATAAAATAAGGACTGCGCACACCAATGGTAGATAGTTTGTGATTTTGTTGTGTGCTTCTGGGGTATCACCATCTGACAAATGGTGTGGTGCAGTAACAAATGAAGTAGCGCCACCTGAATAGGGGCGTCCCCCTGAGCACAACGAGAATCTACGAAAAGTGGGTAAGTATTGAAGAGTCACAAGGTTCAATATGTCCAAATCTTTTTAATTGATTTGTGTTATTCAAGTATGATATTTAAATCCTCATATCAAAAGAACATTCAATAGAAAAATGAATAGTTTCTCAATCCCAGATATATGGCTGATTAAATCAAGGCCCAATGCATTTCGGGCCATGTGGCCCTTCGTCAGGGGCAAAAGTTCTGTAAATAACAAGAAAGGATACCATGAGGCAAACGCGCTCTCCGGACAGCAGAATGAGAAAATGTGTTACACAATAAAACGTGCCAGTGACTAGAAGATAGCTTAATGGTTGCTAATAAATGTGAAATGAAAATGTGAAATAAAGATAATGTTCCTTAGAGTACCCAAGTAGTCTTTGGGTGCGAGATGAATAAATCAAAAAGTGCCAAGGAAGAGGAGTGTTCAAATATAAAAAATGAAAAAGTGCAGTGAAACGCTGAAATGAACAATAAACGCTTGGAAATAGTGAACACGACCAATCAATACAAAAGAGGACTAATGTGGGTGACTAAAAAACCACTTGTAAGCATGCAAAAAGTCCACCGCGTATATGAAAGGGAACGCGTGAGACAAGCGTGAACAGGTAAGAATAACTTACATGCATTGAGAGTAAAGTCAGCGTGTTCATGAACGGAATCAATGAAGCCGCGAAAGGAAACCGGAAAGATATACAAGCTAAGAAGAAATAAATGAGGGACTAAAGTGAAAAAGATGAACTGGTGAGTATGGCGGCCATCTTAGAAAGGTAAAATGAGCCGGTACCGATGAAGAACGACATGTAATATAGATAAACAATGACAAATAGCATAGAAAGAAGGAGAATATAAGGTAACTGACATTTAAAAAAACACACAAGATATATAAAGTGAAAGATGCTTATGTGAGAGATGTCAAAAGACAAAACCATTAATGACAACCACAATGATAATGGCAGAACATATTACGAATAGGCACAATAATAAAATAAATGATAATAAAATATAGGACAGATGAAAACGTGAAACAATGAAAAAAACTAAAGTGAAAGATACATAAGCAAGTGATGTCAAAAGACAAAACCATAACTGACAACCCCAATGATAATAGCAGAACATATTACAAATAGGCACTATTATAAAAATCAAAACAAAATATAGGATAGATGAAGACGTGAAAAGATAAGAACACAAAGATTAGGTGCAAAAGAGAATATAAGAAAGGATACAACCGAATGAAGTGTCAAGTAAATTGTGAGGTTGAAAGTGAATTAAAAAAGAAATGCCAATCAAGGAAACATGTAAAGTACAAAGACTGTGGGTGAAGCAATACAGGAGAAATAACTGAGATAAGTAAAGTGAACATGATGAAATGGAAAACATGAGAACATGAGTCCAAAAAAGTCACGGGATCAAAGATAGCATGAAAAGTCCCTCATTTATTTCTTCTTAGCTTGTATATCTTTCCGGTTTCCTTTCGCGGCTTCATTGATTCCGTTCATGAACACGCTGACTTTACTCTCAATGCATGTAAGTTATTCTTACCTGTTCACGCTTGTCTCACGCGTTCCCTTTCGAACACGCTGTCTTTACTTTCAATGCATGTAAGTTATGCTCACTTATTCACGCTCGTTTCACGTGTTCCCTTTCATATACGCGGTGGACTTTTTGCATGCCTACAAGTGGTTTTTCAGTCGCCCACATTAGTCCTCTTTTGTATTGATTGGTCGTGTTCACTATTTCCAAGCGTTTATTGTTCATTTCAGTGTTTCACTGCACTTTTTCATTTTTTATATTTGAACACTCCTCTTCCTTGGCACTTTTTGATTTATTCATCTCGCACCCAAAGACTACTTGGGTACTCTAAGGAACATCTTTATTTCACATTTTCATTTCACATTTATTAGCAACCATTAAGCTATCTTCTAGTCACTGGCACGTTTTATTGTGTAACACATTTTCTCATTCTGCTGTCCGGAGAGCGCGTTTGCCTCATGGTATCCTTTCTTGTTATTTACAGAACTTTTGCCCCTGACGAAGGGCCACATGGCCCGAAATGCATTGGGTCTTGATTTAATCAGCCATATATCTGGGATTGAGAAACTATTCATTTTTCTATTGAATGTTCTTTTGATATGAGGATTTAAATATCATTCTTGAATAACACAAATCAATTAAAAAGATTTGGACATATTGAACCTTGTGACTCTTCAATACTTACCCACTTTTCGTGGATTCTCGTTGTGCTCAGGGGGACGCCCCTATTCAGGTGGCGCTACTTCATTTGCTACTGTGTTTTTACCATTTCAAATCATGAAGGTAGGAAAAATCCAATCCAGATTGGCTACTTTTATCTGAAGATGTTGTTTGGTTGGCTAAGTAGGTAAAGGAAAAGATATGTAACAAATACAAGAAATTTAAGGAGTCTTATAACAAAAAACACAGAGTAAAATCCACAGGAATTAGTATTGGCCAGTAGGTAAGGATTAGGAAACCTGGTAGAGTTCCCAAGTGAGTTAGTATGCTCTTTGAGCCCAACTGTGGTACGCAAGTTTTAAAATTTTACGTACGAGTTGATGGTAGATGTTATCAGTTGAGCAGAGTGGCTCTATACGTCAGGCTCACAACAAACAACACACTAAATCATCAATTACAAAAATGGGATTTTGATGATGAGGTTGAAGTATTAAAACCTCTGGTATCCATTAATTCAGATATTATTGAGAAAAAGAATTAAACAACCTATGTTTCTTTGAGTGATGTGACTGACAATTTTAACCTGGAACAGCCTATTGCACAAAGGTTTGTTCAAGTCCAGGAATATGTACCCTCATCTTCTTTAATTCAAGAGATAGAGAAGAGAGGGGTTTTGATGAGACCATGAGACCAAAAGGGGAATGTAGACAACCAAAAGTACTAGATTATTTTAAGTATAATGAATCCATTTTGTACTAATGTATATATAATTTTTTCGACTGTGGAATGTCATTCAGCTACTTTGCATTGCTTTACATGGCCTCGTAAATATGAAGTAAGGCAAAGCACTGCAAGTCGCTGCAATGCCTTTCTCTACATCAAAGAGGCATTCCATGGTGCGTTGCGGTGGGTGTTCCCACCCAGCACCCATGGATTTTGACACATTCCCTGATTTAAAACATGGGACTTGTAAACATGGGAATGCATAAAAAGCCTATGCGCCCCAAGGAGACGTCAACAGGGGAAATATCTTTATTCCTCCCTGTTTTTTCATCTTTTTATGTGTGTTGCATTCTGTAGCACACATAGAAGGAAGAAAAGGCCTCCATCGATTGTTTCTGTGCAGGAAGGGACATCCTGCACAAAAACAATCATTCCTACAATGCAGACATCCTTGCACCATGGTGCCTGCATTGGTGCAAGGCAGTTAATTGTGTGCCATCTCATAGATACTGCGCATTCCTGCCCTTTTCTTTTGATGCAGGGCAACACAAAAAGAACAACTGATGGACGGAATGCTGAACAATG